>OX291541.1:11771202-13056503 GCA_946406115.1 Apoda limacodes
TCGCTTGCCAAAGCTGCCGAAGGGAACTTCTGCCAGTCGTCGTTACCACCACTGCGAAAGACCGATGGTGACTTGGCCCATAGTGTTAAAGAGAAAGCCGATCTACTGGGCAGTCTCTTTGCCTCGAACTCGAATATGAACGATGAAGGCGCTGTACCACCTACTATACCGTGGTGCGGTAAGTCCATGCCGGAAATCTCCATAACGCAGCGGGAGGTCAGGCGGGCGTTGCTTTCTCTAGACGTTCATAAGTCGAGTGGGCCAGACGGTATACCAGCAGTGGTGCTTAAGCAGTGTGCTCCTGAGTTATGTCCTGTACTTACGCGCCTCTTCGCGCTTTCCTACCACACTAGGCAATTTCCGTCTACATGGAAGACTGCGAATGTGCACCCGGTGCCCAAAAAGGGCGATAGATCAGATCCATCGAATTACAGGCCTATCGCTATTACCTCTCTCCTCTCTAAGGTGATGGAGCGTGTGATCAACACACAGCTTCTAAGATACCTAGAAGTACACGATCTGGTCAGTGACCGTCAATATGGCTTTCGCCACGGTCGCTCGACTGGTGACCTTCTAGTGTATCTCACACACCGATGGGCACTAGCCATTGAGAGTCAGGGGGAGGCATTGGCATGTAGCCTGGACATAGCGAAGGCGTTCGATCGGGTCTGGCACCGCGGTCTTCTATCGAAGTTGCCATCTTACGGAGTGCCCGAGGGTTTGTGCAAATGGGTGGCTAGCTTTTTGTCCGGCAGACGCATACAAACTGTAGTTGACGGTAGTTGCTCTGATAGCATGGACATTAATGCTGGTGTCCCGCAAGGCTCTGTGCTGTCTCCTACGCTGTTTCTACTGCATATCAATGACATGTTGGACATCAACAACATACATTGCTATGCAGATGACAGTACTGGAGACGCTTTTTACACGGGTCGTGCAAACATCCCTCGTTCCGTTGTGGAGGAAAACCGCGGAGAACTTGTGTCTCAAATCAAGACCACACTGTCCCAGGTCTCTGACTGGGGACGGGTAAACTTGGTCCGATTCAACCCTACAAAGACACAAGTGTGCGCGTTCACCGCTAAGAAAACTCCATTCACTGTGGTCCCACAATTCCAGAACACTCCCCTCTCCATCTCCAAGAGCATTGGGATCCTTGGTGTCGCCATCTCCAGCGATGTTCAGTTCCGAGATCATTTACAAGATAAGGTAAAGCTGGCGTCCAAAAAACTTGGTGTACTCAACAGAGCGAAGCAGTACTTCACGTCGGGGCAAAGGTTGTAACTTTACAAGTCGCAAGTTCGGCCCCATATGGAGTACTGCTGCCATCTCTGGGCAGGTGCACCCGGATACCAGCTTGACCCTTTTGACTCGGTTCAACGACGGGCTGTGAGAATTGTCGACGATCCCAAACTCACTTGCGGTATCGAGCCCTTAAGTCTGAGGAGAGACTTTGCCTCACTGTGTGTGTTCTACCGCTTGTACAATGGGTTGTGTTCTGAGGAATTGTTCGAAATGATGCCCACGGCTACTTTCTACCATCGCACCGCCCGCTATCGGCAGGGAATTCATTCTCACACTTTAGAACCTAAATGGTCGCGTACAGTGCGGTTTCAGAGAAACTTCCTCCCGCGAACGCTTAAGTTGTGGAATGAGCTCCCTGCCAAGGTTTTCTGCATGGACTACAGTATGGAGTTCTTCAAGAAAGAAGTTATTAGATTTCTGAAGGGTCGGCAACGCGCAAGTGATACCCCTGGTGTTGCAAGCGTCCATAGGCTACGGTGACCGCTTACTATCAGGCGGGCCGTAAGCTTGTTTGCCACCTTAGTGGTATAAAAAAAAAAAAAAAAACCGTGTCGTTCACAAAACGATATGGCCGGGAAGCGCTTGTAGTCTGGTTGGTCGTCGTCGTGATAAAGGGCGTTTTGGTTAACTTTTCTGAACTAACATCAAAACAACGCTTGCCATATTAAATTACTGTCACCTAAAGTGACACTAGCGACTGTCATTTGCCACAGCCCAGTGGTTTTTGAACCTCTTAAATACCATCGAGGGTTCGAAAAATTAATATAACTACCGTTGAGTAACAGAGTTACTCAACGGTCACATTCGTGAAGTAATAGTTACGTAGGTGATCCGACTGTGCGAAGTATATGTGAGAGCTATTTTTTACGTGTTTCTATGATTATATTCTCTTCTATACCCCCGTGAACGTAAAAATCAATTAAAATCATGTTCTGAGGGCGCTATTTTTTATGTATTTGAAAATAACTATAATTTTAGCTAAGGATTTACCGATACTATAACGTAATTGGCACCACAATTCACACTACTATTATAAATACTATTATTTATTCCTAATTATCCCAATAGACAATATTGGTTCCAATAGTTGTTAACAGTTGTATTTAGTTAAATTTAACTCGTTGCCCACACAAGAAGCACGTTTTCGTTGTTTTTGCTCTATCGTAAAAATAATAGTACATACAAACTTCAATCTTGTAGTGAAATATTGTGTGAGCTCTAAAGTATTACAATAAATAATAAAAACCGGCCAAGTGTCAGACGGGCCCGAAACATTACCATTTTAAATTGGCGTATTAGCGCCATCTAGCGATTATTAAAAGTAACAAACACTTTTGTTTGATGGAAAAAGTTATTCAAAGTTCAGACTTGGTCAGTAATTATATAAGTAACCGCTTGGCGGTACACTTTTTGTTTTTGTTTGTGTTAGTAAATCAGATTTTTTGTATATAGACCTATATAACGGAGTTATACAGGATGAATTTTCCAAACGGCGTGCCTGGCCAAATCCGAAACTATGAGGAATAGCGAATAGCTTCAAAGGTGTCTCGGGCCCAATTTCGATGAAAACTAAAACGGCATCGTTGGATTTTTGAAAAATAATAATTCTAGCCAGGAATCGAACCCATTGAATTTGAACAAAAACACAATTTATTTCGCTTAATAGTAAATGGCGCTGTGTGCCGCGGCTAGCGAGGTCACCGGATCATAACCCTTTAGATTATTTTCTTTGAGGTATGTAAAGAACGAAATCTACAAAGATACGTATAGTGCAATTGATGACTTGAAACGATCTTTGAAAAATATTCCTAACGGAAACAATAATATTGTGATGACCATCATTTCGAACAAACCTAACCTAAGAAAAATAAAAAAATAAACTGCAGCTTATCAGCATTTTTTTTTAACTCCTCCGTGCTGATGGCAAAATCATATGACAGTGGTCGTTAAGCTATCGGCCTTATAGTCAGCTCGACCACGACAGCCAATTCGTACTGGATCAGCTCGGTGGATTATGACCTAAGCCTCCTTTCTCTAATTTGGTGCTTTTACACATTAAACAAGGTGTTTCATAAGAAATCAACTTAAGTATAACTAACTAACTTCAAGTTTTTATCGATAAATAAACTTTCTTAAGATGTTGAGAAAAGCTCCTAATTGCGGGTTAGAACTCGCTTAAGATCTGTTTTTGTCGTAGAACTTGTGAAAATAAAGTATCTGTCAGTAGCATATATAAAGAAATAAAGGTCAGCCTGTAGCAATTCGTTTATATCTCCCAAATAAGTTAAATTTCCGTTCGATTTGTGGCGACCGGAAGTTTTATAGACAGATGTGAAATGCCTCCTTAGAGGTCTTTGGTTACGTAAAATTTATGTTACTGTGAAAAGAATATCTTAGGAGTTTATTTACTGAAAAATATACTTTTAAATGCTTTTTTTTTTGCTTGCTTTCAGTGTTTGCTTTTAATGTAAAATAATTATGCGGAAAGGAACTCTTTAGAAATCGCTAAATAAAACACTAGGAAAATCCTTTGTTGCATGCGTTGCACTGGATGAACCTTTGTGGCAATAAAAACCGTAAAGATATACATAAATATAAACATAGATAAAGAATTCAATCAATAGCAAATTATAAAAAATACTTATAAGATATCATGGTTTGTGTATTCTACGCCGTAGTAGTCCTACGGGTTTCGTAGCACCGTAGCAATGTTTCTTGTAATGTAAGTAGCGCTGTCTTAATTTTTACACTCCTTTAGTTTTCCTTATATCTTCACTACAAATTTTTTACAGTTACCCTGAGCAACATTAACATTTTGTTTTAATTTTTAGCGAACTAATCACATTTCAGTAGATCATCAAACTCAATATATAGAAAGTTAGAAAATCATTTTTGGCCTCCGGAACCTTAATCTCTATTTCGGCTTCGATCGGCTTCAGATCAGTTTCATGATGGCAATTTTATCGAAATCATTTAAAATTGTTTCGTCATAGTCGCTTAGTTAAGCGAAAAGATAGTTATCTTAATCGTGACATCTTATCGCCACACTTAAAATAAGTGTACTGAAGAAATTTTGGACGCCATCTCTGTTCTTCTTCATCAGTTCCATTTAACCAAACGATACTTTTTTAATGCAAATGCTTTATATTTAGAAATATTTATTTTTATTGATACTATAATATTTGGGAAGTTTTCTCAATTCTTCAGATTCCATCCAGCTAACAAATGACGGAGTTTCGTGGTAACAAACATTTAAAAGACAACACTGAAAAAGAACTTCCCCTTTTTTTATAAGGTCAAAAAAAAACAATATGAATTAGTTGGCTGAAGTCTCTTGTTCGTACTTAGAATTTTACTACTTAGTTTGCGTTAACATGAATATGCTTATTAGGCTACAAATAAAGCTAGAAGTTATTTTTTTACATTACAATTACTCGTAACCAGTGTCATTACGTGCAAGCAAAGCGGGTGCTAAGACCTTAATTACTACCAAGGGCTTTTTCTTTGTAAATTTGACTTTCCTTAAGGCAAAGCGTAAATATAACACACGGCGGTAATGACGCGCTATACGCTTTATATGCTTTATCTAGTCTAAGCAAGTTAAAACATTTTTATCTATAGATAGTTTTACATGCTACTTACATACATTATATATTTACTTCAGCTAGTACTAATATTATGTAACCCTGAACTTTTAAAAGAACAAATTAATACAATTAGATTCTACGGTAGATACTGTTATTAGTTTTTCCCCGAATGGCTTTCATTATAAAATGTCAAACAAAGTGAATTCTATAATGTAAAATCATTTTCTTTACTTTACTACTAAGTATAAATAAAATAAATAAATTAATATAAATATTTTTGGACATTACACACAGCACCGTCTGCCACCAAAGTAAGCAAAGTGTTAAGGATACCAGACAACGGATACAAATACATATACATAACTTTGTTTTTGTAAATACATACATAAATACACCCAGACTCAAGACAAACACAAATGTTTATCACATAAATGTTTGTCCAGGGCGGGATTTAAACCCAGACCCTCTGCACAGTAGCTGGCTACACTAGCAACGAGGCCGCCAGGGAGTCAATTTGTGCGATTTTATATCAGCCTATTGACGTCCACTGCTGGACATAGGCCTCACCTAACTTTCTCCACAGCGTGCGACTCTGTGCCGCCTGTAACCAACGGCTCCCTGCTACCTTTACGAGGTCATCTGTCCATCTAGCGGCCGTCCCACGCTGCGCTTTCCGGTTCGTGGCCTCCACTCGAGAACTTTCTTACCCCATCGGCCCATTGCCACTTCAGCTTTGCGATTCGGTGAGCTATGTCGGCGACTTTAGTTCTCCTACGGATTTCCTCATTCTTGATTAGATCACGTAGGGAAACTCCGAGCATAGCTCTTTCAATCGCCCGCTGAGCAACCTTGAGCTATCGTATAAGGCCCATAGTTAGCGGCCACGTCTCAGTGCCGTAAGTCATCACTGGCAACACACACTGGTTGAAGACTTTGTCTTCAAGCACTGGGTTATTTGGGACAAGATAACAGTACGCAGTTTTCCGAACGCTGCCCAACCGAGTTGGATTCGGCGATTAATCTCTTTCTCAAAATTGAACCTACCTAATCGAACAGTTTGTCCCAGGTGTACGTATTCGTCAACAACTTCGAGTGTAGAGTTCCCAACAATTATTGGAGTGGGTGCTACATGGCCATTCGACATGATTTTCGTCTTGTCCATGTTCATCTTGAGGCCCACTCGTTGGGAGGCTCTACTAAGGCTTTCGAGCATTGTGCTAAGGTCCTCCATTGATTCTGCCATGACCACATTATCGTCGGCAAACCGAAGGTGGGTAATGTACTCGCCATTAACATTGATTCCAAAACCGTTCCAGTCCAGAAGCTTAAAGACATCTTCCAACGCATTTGTGAACAGTTTCGGAGATATGACATATCCCTGTCTCACACCTCTCTGCAGTTGGATCGGTCCTGGAGACGGACTGACATAGTGACGTTTTCGTACAAGCATTTTAGCACCTCGATATACCGATGATCAATACGGCATCGCTGTAGAGCCTGTAGCACTGCCCATATTTCCACCGAATCGAAGGCTTTCTCATTGTCCACAAACGCTAAGCAAAGGGGCCCATTATACTCTTTTGACTTCTGTATAATCTGCCGTAGCGTATGTATGTGGTCTACGGTACTATAGCCTCTTCGGAAACCGGCTTGTTCGGGAGGCTGGAAGTCGTTGAACTTGCGAGCGAGACGGTTCGTAATTACTCTTGAAAACAGCTTATAAACAAGGCTCAGAAGCGTGATGGGTCTGTAATTCTTAAGAAGGGTATTGTCACCTTTTTTGAAGAAAAGCATCACCACGCCCCTGTGCCATGCTTGTGACGAAGTGCCTTCGAGTATGACGGTGTTAAAGAGCTTCTGAAGGACTTTTAGTACCGGTTGTCCACCCGCTTTCAGAAGCTCTGGCGTAACCCCATCATCACCCGGTGCCTTATTGTTCTTAAGCTGTTTGAGCGCCATACTAATCTCGTACAAGCTGACGTCCGGGATGTCCTCGGTATAGTGTCGAGTCAGTCTAGCTCTAGGGTCTTTAGCTGGACTGCCAACTGGTTTCGATGTCGACGTGTATAACTGTCCATAGAATTTCTCGGTCTCCTCCAAGACCTCTGTTCCAGACGATACAATGCTGCCGTCCTCCGTCTTCAGCATTGCCAGACGGCTTCACCCAATAGCCAGATCTCTCGCGAACACTATGAAACCTTTGTTCCGTTCTATTGCCTCTTCAATACGCAAAGTATTAAAGTGGCGTTTGTCACGTGCAAGTGATTTTGAGATCTGTCTATTAAGCCGCCGATATGACACTGCATCATCCGAAGACTGCAGCCTAAGGTTTCGTCTCTCGTCCATAAGTCTTAGAGTCTGGTCCGAGAGTCTTTTTGTTCTATTTGAACGGTGGGTTTTAAAGAACTTAGACCCAACCGTATGGACAGTTTCCACAAACATGTCGTTGGTATCGTCCACTGATGCGTCTTACTTAAGCATTCAAAGCGATTTTTGAGTTGGAGCTGAAAGTTTTCTGGGTCTTGGATTTGGATGGTTGTGGGTCGGAGCGTGGACTTTATCAGTCGAGACCTATCAAGCCTTATGTTGAGGTTCAATGTGCCTCTTACCATACGGTGATCACTCCCGGTTTCAACCGTGTGGATCACACAGGCATCATTAAACACTTGCTTTTCCGTTGACATGATAAAGTCAATCTCATTCTTCGTGCAACCATCCGGACTCATCCAGGTCCACTTCCTGTAGGGGCGCTTCTTGAAAAAGGAATTCATCATAAAGAGGCCTTCCTTTTCCATGAAGTCGGCTAACATCTGCCCTCTGGAGTTCCGTTGTCCATATCCAAATTGCCCCACTCTCAGCTCATTACCACTTCATTTGCCCAGTTTCGCGTTGAAGTCCCCCATCACGACGTTATAGTGTGTTTTGGAGGAGTGTATGGCTTTAGAAGTATCCTCATACATCTCCTCCACTACGTCGTCTGGGTGTGTCGAATTCGGCACGTAAACCTGTATGACCTTCAACGAATATCGTTTTGATATTCTGGGTATCAGGTACTCTACCCTGGTCGACATACTGTCAACTTTGATGATATTGTTGACGAGGGACTTGCGGACGATAAACCTGACACCACCTTGGGATAGCTGGTCACCCCCCCGGTAGTACAGCAAGTTACCTGAGTTGAGAACTATCGTGCCTGTCCCTGTCTTCGGACCTCCGATAGCCCTATAATGTCCCAGCGTAACTTGCTTGTAGCTTCTTCCAGTTCTACTATTTTCTCGTCGGCCCTCAGCGTATGTACATTGTAGGTTGCCAGGTCTAGTCGTCGGTGTTGGTAGCCGGATCTCTGCCGGGGATTCTTCGCCCCCCTGGCTCGTCGTTACCAAGGCCGCTACCGTAGCCTGGACTTGCAGGTCTGCCGGGGACTAGGGGCCGTTTGTTTTTTGTGCCTTTCATTTTCTGTTGGTGGGTTATAGGGGGTCGCTGCTGCCCGACATCCCCTATCGGATAATAGAAGGGAACAAGGAGTAGGGTTGGGATGTGATGATTTCTTAATGAAAATTGTGTAATGAGTGGGATACATCGAAGGGGGGGGGGGGATACTACTGTTGGAAGGATATGGGGAGAATTAGTAGTAGCTCGGGAGGCCGGGGTCACGTACCCATGTATTTGGGAATGAATACCCCTGACAAAATTGTTTGTTGTGCGATTTGTATTCTTAGAAAAGTAAAATTGTTTACTTTATTTTGAGGAATCCTCATGTTCCTATTATACTCGCCCAAGATTGCACAAATATAACAATAAGAACGTAATTCTAACTAGCATTCTTGGAAATTCCAATCCAAACAAAGCAATTCAAGTAAGTAAAAGACAAATTTCATAAATCAGAACGCAAAAGCGAAAAGGACAAGAAGGTACTTGTAATTCTTAACGCTGTCTTGCGTCAACAAGCTTGTGTTTGCAACACTTTCTGGAGAATTTATTTTATACAATTTATTTGAATTTGGCATCACTGTTGCCTTATATGGAAGTTTTGATTTTTATAGGTGCACTTTATCTTTTTTGCCCGAGGCTTAGCCCGCGCTAGTATCGGTTATTGGCGGGTGATTCTTGATTGAAGTAAATTTTTATTTTTATTGCATTAAATACAATAAATGAAAATCATTCAGTAAGTTAAAGCTCTAGACAAAAGCAAGTTTTATGACATATATTTTTTTCGGTCCTTAAGATGCACAAAAATGGCGTATTTATGCGATCTAGTCTATATCGCATACCAATGGTACCCGCCATTCAGTCACCCGAGCTTCATTCACTCGTTAATTACTATAGTCGGTCATTGTAACAGCGTAGCTTTAGTCGTGAATTCATATGATCTAAATAGTCGCATTTTCATCTTTAAACCTACAATTTTCCAAATAACTCACTTATTATATATTTTTTTCATTGGAATCGTCAGAGCCCTTTTTTGTATACCCAATCACGTTTACACATAATAGTATGTGTATGTGATTGCGATAAACTATTAAGTCGTTTCATAGTATAAAGTAGAATAAATATGTATTCAGAAAAAACGCAGGCAAACAAGCTCACGGTCCGCTTGATGGTAATCGGTCACCGTAGCCTATGGACGCTTGCAACACCATGGGTATTACTCGCGCATTGCCGACTTTTCAAAAATCTAATAACTCCTATCTTGAAGAACCCCATACTGTAGTCCCTAGAGAAAACCTTGGCAGGTAGCTCATTCCACAACCCAAGCGTTCTCTGAAAGCGCACTGTACACTTACATTTTGATTCTAAAGTGTGAGAATGAATTCCCTGCCGATGGCAAGCGGTGCGATGGTAGAAAGAAGTCGTGGGCAGCATTTCGAACAATTCCTCAGAATACGTGATGTATTGTACAAGCGGGAAGCGGTCGACAATTCTCATAGTCCGTCGTTGAGTTGAATCGAAAGGGCTAATCTGGTATCCGGGTGCACCCGCCCAGAGATGGCAACAGTACTCCATATGGGGCCGAACTTGCGACTTGTTAAGCAGCATCCTTTGCCCCCATGTAAAGTACTGCTTCGCTCTGATGAGTACACCAAGTTTTTGGGACGCCAGCTTCACCTTGTCTTGCAAATGATCACAGAACTGAACATCGCTGGAGATGCAGTCAGAGACCTTGGACAGAGTGGTCTCTATTTGAGACAAAAGTTCTTCACGCTCTTCCTCTGCAAAGGAACGAGGGATGCTTGCACGACCCGTGTAATAAGCGTCTCCAGTACTGTCATCTGCATAGCAATGTATGCGGTTGGTGTCCAGTAGATGATATGCATGCATGCATGCATGTGATATGCAGCAGAAACAGCGTAGGAGACAGCAGAGAGCCAGAATGTGGAATACCAGAATTAATGTCCCTGCTATCAGAGCAACTACCGTCAACTACTGCTCGTATGCGTCTGCCGAAACAAAAAGCTAGTCACCCATTTGCACAAACCCTCGGGCACTCCGTAAGATGACAACTCCAATGGTGCCACACCCGATCAAACACCTTCGCTATGTCCAGGCTACATGCCGATGCCTCCTCCTTACTCTCAATGGTTAGTGCCAATCGGTGTATGAGATACACTAGAAGGTCACCAGTCAAGCGACCATATTTTTTCCATATTTCATTTCAATGTCGATAAAAAATCCTAAAAAAAATATACTAGAACCTGATTGCAGTGGCACCTACCGGGTCCGATTGGGAATCTAAACCATCCAGTGACCTACTATAACACACCAAATAATTTATCAAAATCCAGCCTTTTAGGAGAGGTTAAATGACACACACGTACAGAAGTATATATACCTATATAATAATAATAAGTATTGCATTTAAATATGAAAAGGTGGATATTTATTATATTTAAATGGCTACAATTTGGCAAAGTTATTTCTTGGTTCATTAAAGGGAAGAATATTATTCGCCATTTAGTACTGCTCTACATCTCAGAGATAGACAATAATATTTGTTTTCATTGTACCTAATGTTTCCTTGATTAATAACAGGCACCGCGTCGGTGACGTTAAGCTAATGGTTCTACAAATCATTGACTTAAATAATCTTATTCATAAGGAAATGGATTTCAAAGAAACAATAAAGCAATTGCTTAAGGCGCGGATACTACCTTAATAGCTTCACCAAAAGATATTCTTAAATTCCTTTTCGGACAAAACACATATAAATATCAAAAAAAACCTGAGCGTTTCTGCTAAGAACAGCTACTTTCAGCAGACACACTATTTAAAACTTACAATTATATTCTAGAAACGATGTATAATCTTCTAAAAATAGCTATTTTATATGATAACTAGTCCTTAATAATTGTTTTTTTTTGAAATGTGTTTTGTACGTTATATATATAAATAAATACTTTTGTTTTTTGAAAACAGTACAATGTTAGCACAAAGAAATTAACAAGTCTATTTTTAAGGAGTATATCTACGAAAATAAATATATATTGATATAACGATCCAACCAATTTGCTTTGAAGTTTTTTTACCGAACTCTATATGCGAAAAATATTTTGCGAGGTGATGTAACGGAAAACGGAAGCCATATACAATGTTTAATACTACAACATTATCACGTTACGTGGTGGCGAGCAGTGCCAATAGTAAAATGTAAAAAAAATCTCTTCTATCATTTTTATTTGTTAAGAATGCAACAAGATATCTTACGAAATAAAAAAAACTCAAAAAAAAAAAAATGTTTAGAGCAATTATTTCATTTCGCGTTAGTAATTTATGAGGAGCTAATGGCTCTGTTACGTTCGTCCATCAGAAACGATATGTGCAGTTAAGTAATGTCGAGCGTGGTCAGTACTTGGAAGGGTGACCCCTAGCGACACATTTTTCTGAGGTCCTCCGTGTTTCAGAGAGCACACTTAATCGTCGGTCATGGCTGTTGTTATAAGACGGCAGTCATTTAGCCAAGTCAGATGCCTTGGCTTGAAACTCTGACAATCAAGGCAAACAACGTCTGCAAACCCGCACTAGGCCGGCGTCGTGGACTATATATGGCTTAGGCCTGCTTCTCCAAGGCTTATGTCCCTACAATTGGACGTATAAAGGCTTAGGCAAATCAACTAAAATTTAAGCTGGGTTTTTAAAAACACTTTTGATTCGTCCAATTTTCTTTTTGATCATACCTTTACCAGCAGTTCGGATGGTTGTTTTAACTGAAAAGAATCGGCAAGAAACTCTGCAGTTACTTATTTCAAAATATAAACAATAATTAACAACTTAAAAAACCCTTAGGTTACATTTCATCATCTTTCTGATTTAATATTTAATTATGCAATGATATAAAGCAACTTGCAAAGTTACTTAGCGGGTCATACCCAAGTATCTCTATCCTCCATATATTTTGAGATACTGTAATACCATTTATTAGTCAATTTTTGTTTTATAATAGTTTAAAAGGGTTTCAAAATGTAAATTTTGGATGTCTAGAGTTAACTTATTAAATTTATTATTAATAAATTGGGCTTTTGAAAGATTTAGTAACTTTATGAATTTTGCCCACATGATTTGCAAGTTTATCTTTATTCTTTGCATTTACATTATGATGGTCACAATTTTTTCTAAACAGGGTCATATTTTTCTTTAACATTAGATTTTCAAATATGTATTGTGATGCAAGTCTTAAAATATTAATTTCTTTAAATCTCATTCTAAGTGACTCCCTCGGACCCAGTTTATTACTTGCCCGAACTACTCGCTTCTGCAAAACAACCTGTCCCGTAACACATTAGACTATGGAAATAACTAAAAAAGACTAAACGTTCAGTTTCAAAATCAGTTGGATTCCGAATCTTCTTGATGGCATAAATAGCAGAGCTAAGCCTTTTCGCCAATCCACAAACGTGAGGCCCCCATTGTAGCTTAGAATCAAGTGTTACACCTAGGAATTTAGTAGTGTCCACCATGTCCAGTTTCTCGTCCCTTTCAACATTTTTTCTGTCAACCTGCCTTACATTAGGTAACGTAAATTTAATACATTTGGTCTTTTTCTCATTACGCAAAAGATTATTGACAGTGAACCAATTAACGACTTTGGAAATAGCATACATAGTTTACTTCATTATAATCGGTTTCCTGGCTTCTTTGTGAGATGTGTCATCAGTAAATAACACTATTCATGGGCACTGTTTACATAGCTTGGTAGATAATTTATAAAGACAAGAAACAGGAAAGAACTCAAGATTAAGCCCTGTGTCACGCCCACGTGCACTACAGACCCCGACGATCTTACACCAGTGATGTCAACCGTTTGAATTCTGTCACTTAAATACGAATTCACAAGGTCAAAACTTAACACCATAATGATGTAGTTTACCGATCAATGTTGCATGATTAACGCAATCGAATGCATTGGAAAGATCACAAAATATTCTCAGTGCATTAGGTGCATCTTCCCAAGCCTCAAAAATACAATGCTTGTACAATGTACCGCTTGTACAATGGGATGGGTTCTGAGGAATTGTTAGAAATGATGCCCACGGCTACATTCTACCACCGCACCGCTCGCCATCGACGAATTAATTCTCACACTCTAGAACCGAAATGGTCGCGTACAGTGCGGTGTCTGAGAAACTTCCTCCCGCGAACGCTTGGGTTGTGGAATGAGCTGCCCTGCCAAGGTTTTCTCTAAGGACTACAGTATGGGGTTCTTCAAGAAATAAGTTATTGGATTTTTGAAGGGTCGGCAACGCGCAAGTGATACCCCTGGTGTTACAAGCGTCCATAGGCCACGGTAACCGCTTACCATCAGGCGGACCGTGTGTTTGATTGCCACCTTAGTGGTATAAAAAATGTATATTGGACAAGCTCAATACCAGCATCGGCTGTTGAGCAACTCTGTGTGAAGCCAAATTGTTTACTAGATATTATTTGTTTTTTGAAAATGAGACAACAGCTGATTAAGAATTATTTTTTCAAAAATCTTTCTAAGAGTCGGCGGAATTGAAATTGATCTATAGTTAGTCAGGTCTGTTGTACTGCCAGCTTTAGACAAAGGAACAACTTTAATATGCTTTATTCAATTAGGGAACACACCAGCTACAATGTAGTCTTTAAATATGGTTGCCAGATAAGGTGCAATATAATCAATTTGATTAAAAGAACAATTTAAATAGATAGATCGTCTAGATCAGTAGATGTTTTCATTTTTAGTGAGTGAAAAGCTTCTTTTATGTCTTTAGCACTTATAAATTGAAATTGAAAAATGTCATTGCAAACTGCTAAATTTTGCTCGAGAAGCATTTTAGCGAGGGTTGAAGATGAGTTCAAAGACTTGGTGGTCGTAGTTGGAATATCACTAAAGAAAAATTTAAAATCTTAGCATTTCAGTGTTATGATTCAAAAGTTTATCACCAACTTTAAGTTTAAAGTTAGAATTAGACTCTTTGGATTTGCCAGCTTCCTTTTTTTTAATTTTTCAAGTAGTTTAAATTACATCTAATATTTTTCTAATATACTTATAAACGAGGCCATTGCTGGCTCACAAACTTGCCTAAACATTTTAGATTTTACACACAACATTTTACATAGTTAATCACTTCTGTTATAAAATAGTTTCTCATATAATTCGTACAATCTTTGTCTACTCTTGTAGATTAATATCGTCACCCAGTCACTAAATTTCAGGCTACTATGAACTTTAATTATCTTAGGTTTAAATATTTTACTAAATTCAGTTTTAACTAAGGTAGATATATAAGTAGAAGCTTTATTAGGATTTTCATTTAACGGCAGGCTTAAAAGTTTCGTTTGCAAATTTCTTCCTATATAGAGTAAATCGACTCTTAGTAACAGGTATGTACTTAATATCCTTTTTTTACATAATTACCTAACTTGGTTTTAGTTTTGCGCTAACCGATTGTATAATCTTGCTGACCAAATAATACTTTTGTATTAGGACCACAACTATTGCGATCAATTTGGTCAGCTTGATACATTATCAAGCTGACCAAATTTTGTGTAAAATATGTTATTTCTTTGGTAGCCTTGATTTAGTTGCTGACACATTGCTGGTTTTTTTACGGCCGACAACAACATTCAATGGAGTCAAAATAACCTTTTCTTGCTGACCTTAATATTTTGGTCGAAAAAAAACCTTTAGGTACTTGCCATAACTTATTATAAGGGACCTGTTTATAGAATGTTAAAACTTATCTTGAAAATGAAAATGTGACGTGTCACCTTAACTAAAATGAGCAGTGACGTTACATCGTGTGGGAGAGTCGTGGGAAGTATCGATCGTGTAATCGCGCGTCGTCTGCCTCGTTTGTCTTTAGTATCTATACTATTAATAATTCTAAAGCTAGTTTGTTTGCCCTTTCTTCACGTCACAATGGAGCATCCAGGAGAAATAGTTTAAGCGACGGCGAAGGATATTCCCAAATTCCACGTTGATACACTGCAGCTACAGTTATAGCTTGTCATAGCAAACCTCCTATCATCAGGCAATTGCTGAAGTAACTACATAGCAAGTAACTGCATTAGCACAGGTGAAGCCGCGGACAAAAGCTTAGTTAGTAGTTAGTAACTATATCATATAGTTAAGATTCCAATCTGTAGAAATCAAAGAGCTTGAAAGCTCTTTACGTGGTTTACAGACGGAGTCACTAATAGCTTCACTCAGAGATAGAGAACGCTGAGTACTTTGGTTAATGTATAGATTAAAATTTGTTAACTCTACGTTTAAGTCTTACATATGGAATGTTCGTAAATGGAAATATTTTTTTTTCAAAAGCTATCTGTTAAAAATTGCATAATGATGCAAAGCATCTGTCGTTAATTAACGAGAGCTATGCGAAGCTAAAAGCTTAACGCTCCGGAAAACGTTTAATTAAACATACCGCTAAGTCATTACAGTACGAAGGGCGGACGCACACCGGATACTGGATTATGTGATCAACATTTGTGTTTGTTTTTAGTCTGGGTTTTATCTATGAATAATATGTATCTACTTACACAATTTAGTGTGCGTAGTCCAGTTTTTTTTTATATTATCCGCCAATCTTAGGACCAGCTATTCTAATATAGAATCTTGGCTATCAAAAAGTAAAAGTTTATTAAAATTCTATGATATTGGTAAGACTTGCGCCGGTCGGGAATGGTGTCTTAATTGAGCATGGGTCGTTCGAAAAATTAGAGTTTTTCTTATAGTTGAGCTGCTGTTTGTGTGTTTTTAAATTTAGTGTGGAGAGAGAGATAGGGAGGAATAGGGACGGGGGACAGAGGAGGAGAGGGGAATGTTTTCGGTAGGATATCTAGTTAAATATATATATATGTGTAGTTGAAACGTGACGTAAATGCCTTGTCAGTATCGATAGTAGAAGATACATCTGCAATATCCTGCGGTCTGCGCCCGCTCCTAATTGCATATAATATTATAAAAGTGTTATAATCTGAATTTTTGATAGCAGAGTAAAATTATTGAATGTTCTATGAAGAATATCTCGCTTTACTTAAAATACGAATGCTGCTAAGTTTAAAGCTAGGCATATTTTTTTATTTTTTTTTATACCACTAAGGTGGCAAACAAGCTTACGGTCCGCCTGATGGTAAGCGGTCACTGTAGCCTATGGACGCTTGCAAGACCAGGGGCATCACTTGCGCGTTGGCAGGTAGCTAATTCCACAACTTAAGCGTTCGCGGGAGGAAGTTTCTCTGAAACCACACTGTACGCGACCATTTAGGATCTAAAGTGTGAGAATGAATTCCCTGCTGATGGCGAGCGGTGCGATAGTAGAAAGTAGCCGTGGGCATCATTTCGAACAATTCCTCAGAACACAACCTATTGTACAAGCGGTAGAACACAAACAAAGAGGCAAAATCTCTCCTCAGACTTAAGGGCTCGATACCGCAAGTGAGTTTGGAATCGTCGACAATTCAGCTCGACAGCCCGTCGTTGAACCGAGTCAAAAGGCCAAGCTGGTATCCGGGTGCACCCGCTCAGAGATGGCAGCAGTACTCCATATCAAGTCACCATCGGTCTTTCGCAGTGGTGGTAACGACGACTGGCAAAAGTTCCCTTCGGCAGCTTTGGCAAGCGACCAGAAAGCACGACTTCCAGAAGGATAGCTCGCAAGTCGCCCACCTATTTTGCCGATGAATTGGAATTTTGCTCTGGCAGTTGTTTTCTTACTGAACCTCGAGGCAGCACTTAATTTGCGTTTTAACTCAGAAATATTCGGATCCTTATTATTATGAGCCGTGGTCCAAGCCTCATATGCAGTTTGCTTAAGAATTTGGTATTAACTGAATCTATTACTAATATGGTAGTAACTGAACTTAGTTTAATATAAATTAATTTCTAATAAGGTCGTACCTAATACCTATGGGTATAAAATGCTAATAAACTAAGATTAGTTAGTACCATATGCTTGGCTTAGACTGATTTAGTTCAAGTTTCAATACACATACCTACTAAAATATAGTGCTAGTTAATTACTTCTATTGGGCAACTAAATAAATATTTGTAATTTTTCTCAAAACTGTTGTTTTCTATAACTCTATAAGTTTATTTTCATTAATAAAATACTCGATTCGATATTTGTTTTTATTTGTATTAAAAGATAAAATGTCTTCTTAATTATATAAATAGGCTTCCAAATAATTTTACTCATGCTGTTAGTAAAATGCAATAAAAGGCTTGAAAATTAGGTTTAGTCATATAGATGTAGTGTTACGTTACGTCACGATACAGTGCAACAAACTCTTCTGACCTGGCGGTCTACAATCAAAACTACAGTCGCCATATTGAAATGGAGTGAACTTACAACGACACTAGCGACCAAAGAACGAAAGTCGGAAGGTCAGAGAAATTTGCTGCACTGTATGTGGGTATGAGACACAAGCTTTGCTTAGGTTAGAGATTTCCCAATATCGTTTTAAGATTTAAGGTCTTTCCTTACAGCCAAATTTCTATTAAAATCACAATTTAACTTTAATTTTATGAACAATCACTTCCTTTACTTTTTTCAGTCTCAGTAAAAATATATTAATGAAAAAAAAAAACAATTCATTCTTTGGCTAGATTCGTAATTTCTCTGCTGTTTAAAATATTTTTCTCAGTAATATTTCATTGTGAAAGACCAGTGCATCTCGATCCCAAAAGGTTTCCGATGATGGATTAAAGCGAGGGCGTAGGCCTTTGTGCCTGCCTACATTACTTATGAATACAGTTCAGAATAAACTGGATATAATTTAAATCTTTGTTTTTGTTAACTGCCAGTTACCTGACCTTTACAGTAAACCTATCTGTTTGTCATTTTGTTAATGAGTCAATTTTGCGTTTTCCTGACATTAAGGCATTGAGGTTATAGAGTTAGTAGTAATTGTTTTTTAAATCATCATTTCTTGACATGGAAATTAAAAGTATCCAATTCAATTATTTTTCTCGTAAACCCAATTTACAATGCTAAAGATTTTCTCAGCTTTTACTTGGCTACAGTTTTTGAAATACACGTGGGGACAGCATTTCTTTAAATTAAAAGTGTAAATTAGAAAATAAATCATTTGTTTCGCATTCCCCTATCGTTTTGAATAATACTCTATGCGACTATGTATTTTTTTTTCTTCTTTACTAATATTAAGCTTATTTGCCTTCATTTATATGTAACTGGGCTATAATTAAAAAAAAGACGAACGGACTGACAGGAAGATGTTATAGTAAATTTGGTCAGGAAATGAACTCTCATTTTCAATTGCAAATGGATATTTTATTTAAGAACCTCCATAGCGCCAAACTCCTTACATTTATTAGCAAAACCCTGACGAAGGAAACGGGATAAAGTTACAAAATAATACTAACATCAAGGCAAGAAACGTTCAGCGTTCCTAATTGTTTACAGCGAAACGTAAAATTAAAATAATTTACTTATAACACTCAAAGTTAATTAGTGGGCGCGCGCCGGAAAATGAAGAACTTTCAATTATTTATCAAAGGTTAACTAATTAAAATATACGATTAAATTCTCTGTGTTGTACGTATTTGCGCGAATTTTCATAAATTATGTTTTTTTTTTATTTAATAGTGATTTCAAAATATGGTGTTACATTCATTTATAAGTAATCTACTGCATGCACTATCTTTATATAACTGTCCTGATATACCTCATAGACTTCGAGTTCTGTAACCTGTGGTATCTTTCTCTTAGACAAGACACTACAGTTTCGCTTCGTCTCTGCCACACTTTTGTGTCAATTTTTTTATCAAATCTGGCTAGGAAGGTCTAGTTCTTTATGTCTGTGGTCTAAGTTACATGCATAGCATGCTTTTGTTATGAATACCAGACAAGAGATACTATTATCCTTTATATATTATTATCCTAACTATTTTATATCCTTTTTTTGCAAATACATATATATTATACACAGAAAACACATAGCCGTATATCCTGTACGGGAATCGAACCCATGCAATTGGTTCAGAGCAGGTCATTACCCGCTGAGCCACGGAGCCGCCAAACAGAAACGACTTTCAACTATTTTTATTGTTTTACAGGTAAAATCGGTATTATGCGTATATTTGAATACCGCATGACTGCCAACTTCCAAGGGATACGTCAATCATTCATTCTTAAACAGGGTAACGTATTGACATAAACAATATATTATATATACATATGTCTAGATTTAAAGGCCAGTGTTGAAATAGATTTAAAAATAAATATACAATAAGTTATATTAGTGTCGTGGCATTTTTTAAATGTTGAAACAGTTCGGACTATATCAAATACACTCCCTAAATAATTTTTTTGTGGTGGTGACCAGAAACAATGAAGGTACCAACCACACCACCAACAAACTGGTTAAAATACCAACACCCAGAGGGTAGACTAAGATGAAAGCATAAAACACAGAATGTTTTTTTCCTTTCATTTTCACGCTTTAGATTTCCGGCTCAAACAGGTGATTTATCAAAAAATCTTTGAATGCAGTTTTACTAATTTTACTAAAAGGAATGTTTTCTGTTAGTGACATTTGTAATCATCAATATTTTAGGTACTTTCCCTCCGATATCCTATTCTTTACACCCTGCATAATTTATTTTTTATTATTACATCTCACTGGCTCGAAAAGGCTTACTTTGTCGTTTTAAATTTGATTAAATTTGCGTGGAAGTCCTACTTTATTCGTCCTTACTACTTTATATATTAGTGATCCGTTAACAACACTTTAATTTTACTTCAGTTTAATTTTTGATAGCATTGCATTTAAGATAATATTATTTAAAATATAATTTATTTTAGATTGTTAAATTAAAATACAACAAGTAAAAATAAGTTTTAAGTATAATTTAAGTTTTTAAAATTTTTAAAATTAGCATGGTTGGTGGCAATTTCGGAACGCACCTTTAAAAAAAGAAAAAGAAAAGAAACATTTATTTGGAATTACGTACTGTAGTAGGTACATCATTTTGGTTGTTTTTACTAAAAACATGTTATTTTTACTAAATAAACTTATAGGCAATAAAAAAACATGAGTAAATCCGACAGTGACGTTAATACCTAAGTTTACCCGCGAAAAATAGGAAAGTACCTCTGAGCGTACGATTGGTTGACTACATGCAGACATACAATACCTACCTATTTCAGAGACTTATAATGTTGTTTATCATGTCATCAATACTTAATCAAACTATTTAAAATAAGTATACTTGTTCCATTCATAAGTAATTAAACACTAATTATTGTTTTTCTTGTATCTTGTATAATATATATATTCCTCGCTCTTGCTTCGCTTGTGAGTTCAATCTTTGTATTCTTCGCTCGCTCGGTATTCAATAGAGGCATCTTATGCCTAAGAGCACCTTTCCAACCTTGTATAACAAATAACTATTATATATATATATATTTCTTTTCAGTCTATATCATACATATATGTAGAAATATTAAAAGCAAAAAAAAATTAAAAACCAGGACCGAGCTTTGTACATCCATGTTATTCCTATCACTTAAGTATGCGCGACTGGAGTATTACAATGCAGCAGAATGTTGTAACGATGCCAGGAAAAATTCATGATACTGCACAACTGTTTCGCATTATTTCAGTGCAAGGAGAAACATAAACCGTTCATACTTTAATATGGTTTTACTACTATTATTATGTGAGGAACATATAAAATTGATGTTTTATAGAACTGGCCACTTTGATCTCAAAACGTCTGCGTTTGATTAAGAATTTCAAATTCAAATTTATTTCAATTTTATGCTTGTCTATTTGAATTTCTAATTCGGATGTTTTGGCGTCATTCAATTTTGCTTTGATATAGTTCTGTGCTCAATATGGAAAAAATAAAATATCGCATTATTTTCGAATACGAATTCCATCGTGGTAGAAACAGCTCGAAGGATTAATAATGTGTACGGAGAAGCCACTGTAAAAGAAAATACAGTACGTTTTTGGTTCCAACGCTTTCGTTCTGGAAATTTTGACCTCCAGAACAAAGCTCGTGGACGGCCGGAGACCGTAGTTGTCAATGAGGAATTGAAAGTGATCATGGAATCGGATCCCATCCCAAACCACGGCAGAGTCAGCTGCAGGCTTTGGTGTGAGTGATAAAAATATTTCGATCAATTGAAAACATATTAAAATAGTGAAAAAGCTTGAAAAATGGGTACCGCATGAACTAAGTAAAGCAAACCAACAAACACGCGTCGACTGTTGCGTCACGTTACTCAACCGTCACAATAACGAGGGGATTTTGCATCGTATCATTACTTGTGATGAATGATGGATCCTATACGGATATATTTATATATATATAGTCGGAAACGCTCATCACAAGCCAAATACACAATGAATTTATTTTACAGAACACAGGTGCACAATTTTTTAGGACCAGACTCGGTACTCAACTTCGTTGTAAACCGACACAAAGTATTGTGCAGTGTTCCAGTTAAGTTTTGATTGATTAGAAGTAATGACGTTAATAAACTACATAAGTTATGATAAATATATATGACAGCATAGACAAACAAATCAACCTGTTACAATGTTTAATAATATATAGTTTAATAATTCACCGGGTAGCGAATGATGTACGTCAGTACTCCAAGCGATTCTTGTAAAATCTATATACGTTGTTTCCGTTTTTGTTTTTGGTTAAATGATTCTAAATAACCTAGGGTTAAAATTTGTTATAAATTATATTTTATTGCGGCAGGTAATTCGTTCTCACACTATAGAACCTAAATGGTCGCGTACAGTGCGCTTTCAAAAAAACTTCCTCCCGCGAACGCTTGGGTTGTGGAATGCGCTACCTGCCAAGGTTTTCTCTAATAAATACTAATAAAGTTATTAAATTTTTAAAGGGACGGCGACGTGCGAGTGATACCACTAGTGTTGCAAGTGTCCATAGGGTACGGTGACTGCTTACCATAAGGCGGACCGAAAGCTTATTTGCCACCTTAGTTGTATTAAAAAAAAAAGGGTACTAAACTACAATAGGAAGGCATGCCGCGTTTCTCGCCTGTATATAGAGGTATTTATACCCCCATACCCGCAGTATTTCTAATTGCTAACTATAAATAGATAACACAGTTGTAGCTTTAGATCTCTGCTAAACCTATGTTGCCTAGTCGTCTTTAAAATAGAACAAACGTAGATGTACAAAAGTGATGTTAATTCTAACATTAGTCCAAGCCGTAGCTGTCAACTTGTAGTAAAAATTTTAAAGAGTATGATAGATGACTTGGATATGTAGTGACTACTTCGAAAAGAGTTGAACAGAAGAATCGAGTATTCTAGGCAAAACATTCTCTCTGTTTTTAATCAGTACGTCTTACATGTCATGTTAAATGATGGAAGAACTAGACAGTCGGCGTAATCATCATCATCACCATCTCGTTCGAAAGACATCCACAAAAGAACGTAAGCTGGAAGTAGGCGCCTCAGAACAGGCTCAATATACATTTCCTGCATCTACTACTTATAGCTTTTTGTGGCTCGTACCGGCTCGTATGCCCATCTAGTAGAAGGCCACCCCACGCTAAATTTTCTAGTCTATGGTCAAGGCTTGGAATTATATTTTTTTTACTTTAAAAATTTTAACTGGGTATCTATTACGGCATCAGCTGTAACAGACATACGAGTGAAGTAAGTTTAGTACAAGGCTATCTGGCACTTTAGGTACGAAATCATACATGATATTAGGCGATACATTGCGATCTCTAACTCGTACCGAAATTTCCACAAGACCTATGGCGCCTAAGTGTAAACTACCGGCTTTTGATTTTTAATTAAAGCAAACATAAATCAAACCCTAGGTACTAAAATTACAAATTCAAGTAATTTACAACAATGCAGCTAAATTCAATCTGCGAGGGTCGAACAGTTTATGAGGATAAGCTCGTTGGCTGAGCAAATTGTATTCATAAGTAATGTGGGATGAACTTCTTAGGCGGGGTTCGGTATTACTGACTTTCATCTCACATCCGTCATCGCTGTCGCCCGACATTTTGTTTTGTGGACCTTCGAGCTTATTGCGATAAGTCTGGAGTATCCTGGGTGTACCGTTTTTGGAGGCAAAATGTGTGAAATTACATTTTTCCTCTTGAGATCTTTATACTGGGTCTCTATAAGCAATATGTAAGAACATTTATAAAATTGGCCTCAGAAAATGAATTACTTCAGACTTTTCGCCATAAGATCCCTTGTTGTGTTTTGCCGACGTTTTTTATTATGAAACGTTAATGAGCTCATTAGTCTAGTCTACTTGCTGGTTACCGGATTGCAAGCTTGCTTTTCAGTTGTATTTTGGGAATGATCAAAGAATGCTTTTATATATTTAATTGATTTGAAGTGGTGACGTTTTTTATTGTAATGAGATTAATTTTTACAGTTCCGAATCAAAGAGCTAAATACTATTTAAAGGTTCCGTATCAAAATAGTAAAAAGGAGGCCTCATGGTAAGACTCTAGTGTCTGTCTACATGTAACAGATGTATTTAGTAACTAAAAAAAGGTGATAAACATGAATTTTAGTATAATGCTTGTTTACATATATTTAAGATTAAAATGTGGAGGAACAAAATTTGAAACTAAGATTACTACGACAAACTTGGTGCCTTAAAAACGGAATTTGTTATATTCCCAAAATAATGCATTTATAATTTTTTTGATGTAGTTTTTGACCTATGCTATCGCTGCTATGCACTTGCTATGCAGCCAAAAACGTTCAGAAATCTTGGGATTGAACTACAGAGTGGACGACCACCTCAAATGTAGGCTTTTTGAATTAACTCAAAGGCGCTTAGCAAGCTATGAAGAAACTCTCTATTATGGTTTTACGCTAGGCACGAAAAAAAACATTGTCAAGGTATTCACCAAAGATTTTGAAGAATCAAAGTCACCGACATAGGACGAATAGTCAGCAAGCAAGAGTAAGCAGGCCACTTTGACTTTGCTTCTCAAATCGACAATAAATGGGAAAGAAAGGTTCCTAAGTGAAGACCACGACCGGAAGATGCAAAGTGGAACGAGATGATCATAAACATAACAATATGGGAAGGCCACGATTAAGAATGGACTTGGTAAGAGGATGATGAAAAATAAATGTATGCATACATAAAATTGAGGAGCTCATGGCCAAGTGACATTCAGGTTGCTGACATATAAGCTACGTCAGTCGTGGCCACTATTTGAACATTTGACTTCTTAGTGGCAAATTTTTATTAGCTCGCACGTGTTTCAGAGGGCACGTAAATACGTCGTCGAGCCTGGCTGTTTGTCATATGACAGAAGTCATTGATAGCACGCGACTTGAAAACTCTTCACAGTTGAATGGCTACTAGTTCGAGAACGTCTATACTAGGCACTAGGACAGCATGGTGGACTGTGGCCTAAATCTCCATCTACAAGAAGCCGTGCTCCTCCAGTTGGTCATATAACGGCTGATGCGATACATTAAATTTATATACCTAATTAGTAAAATAGACCTAGTTGGTATAATTAAGTAGATTACTAATAATAATAAATATTTCCATTCTTATCTTATTTTTGATCAATAGTATAAATAATTTATCATAAAATTAAGTTTCGTGTCTAAAAGTCTAATTTAAATAAGTGATTCGAATAAATACTAACAGTATTTTGCAGCGGTTAGAGCAAATGTAACGGAAAATTGAAACGGATTTTCCAAGCTGGAGTAAATACGACATCGTTTCGACACGGCTTGAGCCCTCGCTCTCGAGGAAGAAAAACAAGTTGAATTCGTTACTTATAAATATTTAACTTATTGACTTACTTTAAAATACTCCTTAATCAAAAATTTAAATAAAACCGGATTTTTTTTTATATTTGTAGCTGGTAAAAAAAAATGTGTTGCACTCCGGGAGTGCCGGTAGAAGTGAAAACTTGAATGAAGTGCGTTAATAGTTGTGCTTTTTTGATATTTTGGAATGGTTAGGGAATAATTTTGCACGAATTGCTTTAATTATCAGCATAAAAGTACTATAATTTATGTGGTAAAATACAATATTCATTTATAGCGCTATCGTACACAATGACAATTTATATTACATTAAAAATTTAACACTTCAGAACTTTTACCGCACGGTTGATAGAGAGGGCGATACTTCCTCTCCTACTCTCCATCCGTCTTACGAATTTTCGATCAGGTCGAGAGTCCTGACGCGAGCTTAACTTTTTACTCATCACAAAGAAAGTGCACAATGCAACTAAAAAAGGTTCCTTAGGTGCATTAAGTTAGGAAAAGAAAAAATCAGAATTAATTATAATCATAATTTTGAAGGGTTGGCAACGCGCAAGTGATACCCATGGTATAGCAAGCCTCCATAGGCTACGGTGACCGCTTACTCTTACCATCAGGCGAACCGTAAGCTTGCTTGCCACCTTAGTGGTATAAAAAAAAACCTATTGCAAACATCTGAAAAACTAGAAAACAGAATTGACCATTTATCAAATTTTATGGTTGATTTTATGGTATAATGTAAATTAACCGAGATTTTTACTTAACTACTTAAGTTTCTGTTTCTTTTTTAACACAATGATAACACAACGCAACGTAACAAGTCAAGAACAAAAAAAAACGTTCTATTTTGACACTTTAACTTTAGGTATGAACACCCAAATTATTGACAAATGAATAAAATAAGTTTAGAAAAACTGTTATAAAAGTAAGTTTTGTTTAACAAACATTTGTTAAATAAACGATGGCGTTATGTCGTGTCGCGTATGTGAACTGTGTCAATTTATCGATAAGTTACCCGATTGCGTAAGTTACTTGGTTACCGCACACTCGTGAGGAAACTCTCTGGTAACAGATTATTCCGTGCGGTGGTGTCCGAGAACCGTAATATATTTTGAGAGATTAGAGTGTTTGATATTGAATATGGTGTATTTTAGTTTTTAGTGCTAATAAAACTTAAATGCTTTTGGTGCTTGGTAAAGTTTGATGTCTGTCAATGACAGTACATAGATTGACCCACCCACTAATCTACGTATGAACGTTACGGTTTTAACTGATCTTTTAAAGGGGGTAACTAGAGGCTGGATACACACCTCCATCATAATTTGGGGTCAGCTCTTTTTACCAACCACTTTCTTAATTCCGCGTGAAGGGCGGTTAACCCTTCGCCGCAACCTAAATAAAAGAAATAATACGTACACCTAATTTAATCTCATGCGGCAACACTGCTTATGATACAGTGCATGTAGACTAAAGTGGCTTTATATATGCTCCATAAGTTGTAAATCACCGGATTTAGAATTATAAGTGGCAAAAGGAAAGACCAGGTACTGAATAATATGCCTTGACGAACTGTAAGAATCGTTTGTTATGAAAATTTGGAATAGTTTTTACAAATACTCCGTCGATGTGTTATAATATACAAGAAAAAATATTTTCATAACTTCCTAAGCTGTATAACGGTATCGGGTCTTAATTTAATGAATGCAATCCGAAGCTGGATGCTTAATGGCAGATCGATTAATTAAACTTGGCGTCGAATCATTGAAGTGTTTAACACTCCAGATAATTGGCGATAGGTAAATAATATGGGCTATACACCCATAACGTTGCTATATAAGTTATTAGTTTTTTTCATATCACTAAGGTGGTACCCAAGCTAACGGTCCGCCTGATAGTAAGTGGTCAGTGCAGTTTGCAATACAGGGGCATTACGGGCGCGCTGCCAACCCTTTAAAAATCTTATCACTTATTTCTTGAAGAACTTCATACTGTAGCCCTCTGAGGCAAACCGTTGCAGGGAGCTTATTCCAGAACCTAAGCGCTCGCGGAAGGAAAATCCTCTCAAACCCCACTGTAGGTATATCATTGCAACGCCCTCTGTAGATGGATTTCGTTATATTTTTCTACGAAATCGGTCATCTTTTTTTTTTATTTCTGTAATTTATGTTTTTATAAGTAATTGAGTGTTTTGTGATCATCCATTTTGATAATCCTTCTCTATCGTTTGGAGTTTGTTTAGAGTCGATCTACCTTTTGAAGTTATACCTTAGCCGTTTAAGCGAAACGAAAATTTTCGACGGACCTATTTTAGATACTCCTTGCAAGGCATTTCCCCTTTGAAGGCTCTTAAGGAGGACTCTCGGGTATCTTGTTTTGGCAAGTCTAAAGAGCTATGTTTAAAGTTTTATGCCTTACTTTGCTGTTATTTTGTAGTTTCTGAGATCTAAGGCGCAAAAAGTAGTAATAATAAATATTTTTTGTAATACACGACCTTTGATAAAAGACGCTTTGCTATATAGCTCTGAAACCCAGAAATCAGAGCAAATCATCAAAATATGATTAAAAGACAGCATCAAAATTCATATAAGTACCAAAATGCTTAACGTATAGTATAGTAATGTAGTGGCTTTATAACACATAAACTTATTAAAAATTAAAACTAAATAAAATTAAAAATATATACTTTGGAATATATTTAAAAATAGAAAAGTTAAGAAAGAAAGTAGGCTACTTTGAAAGAACGTGGCGTTGAACGATTTTACTGTGACATGTTAAAAGGGGTGAACTCCCCGTGTCACCTTTCCGCCTTCAAACGGTAACTGCGGAGTGTTTACCTTCATTTGAAAGCTCTCTTGTCCTAGTTTATGTTCATCAATACCACCTCAAGGTAGGTCATTGACTTGATATTAAAAGGAGATTAGCTTTCTTTTATTTGTTTGGTTTGCAACATCTTTCTATGATGTTTTAAGTATATATAAGTAAAGCGCTACCTTTTTCTTGACCGACTGACTGACAGACTTAATAACCAACTGACTGGCGCGTTAAAGCACGAGCTTAGCCCACGTTTTTTCAATTTATATTCGTATACCGTTATACCAGTACGCTTCGAATTTCTCATGCGCTGCTAGGCTGTCGGGGCGCAGTTCCTCATGCACAAGATCAGTGGTACCAAATATTAGAAAAATCTAACCGTGGTATCATTAAGGTACCAAGATTATGAAAAAGTAACTGTGGTACCACTGGTGGTACGACTGGGGGTACCACGAATAAAAAAACGATATTTACGAGTATTATAGCTGTATCGGGACGTACGTAGAAGGAAAGAGATATAGTATGAGAAAAATAGAACACTCTTTTTATTACCTAAAGAGGTATATTTTCTTAGATATTCTGCGTATATAAACATATTGAGACTTTATAAAAAGCAATATAAATACAAATGTGACGTAACTTTGCTTATCCTGGAGCATGGTCGTAGCTTTGAGCTCCAATCTTCAGTTTCGAGGAATCGCATACTTAATAAAAGCAAAAATTAAAGCATTGATATAAAAAGTAGACACATGGCCAATTGAATGTTTAAAAGTTCGACTTTTCATACTAGGAACATAAAATTACGTAAATTATTGTAAACTCGCGTTAACTGTATAAAATCACGTTGTTTATGTGTCGTGGTGTTAATTTTTGACACCGCCAGAACAAAAAGCTACGTCCAAGACACTGTTAGCCCGACCCTCTTACGAAATAATATATGACTATGGCGGATAGCTTGTAATTAAAGCTATTCCAATTCGGGCTTCTAAATAAACTTTTGGTGTCTCTAAAGTGTCTCCTTGCAGAATGGTGCTTCAAAGACGAGATACCTCTTACTTATATAACTGTCCGCTACGCGAGGCTTGGTACACATGCGAAGTTTTCAACAACTCCAGATTTATACAAGAAACTTAGTAAGCAACAATCTTTTCTGACTTTTGGTTTTTGGAAGCTAGCATTGTTGTAAGTCCACACCATTACAATATGGCAAATGTAGTATTTGTTTGAGACCGCCGGGTCAGAAAGTTTGTTGCACTGTACTTTACTTTTAGCTGTTACTGTACTTTTACGATTCGTCACGCATCGTTTTGTCTGCCAATACTGTTGATAGCTTACTACTTTCTCATTCTTCCAGGAAAGGGCTTATTATTCTCTTCATTACCTAAGTTTCTTCTATATACCACAAGATGCCTCTATATATATTTTTTTTTGTATAAAAATAATAATCCCAATAATATTATAAAGGCGAAAGTTTGTGAGTGTGTGAGTGTGTATGTTTGTTACTTCTTCACGCTTCAGCCACTGGACGGATCGGGATAAAACTTAGCATACATATAGGTTAGGACTTGGAATAGCATATAGGCTACTTTTTATTCAGAAATTCCCGCGGGAATAACTATAACCGAGCTTAAACGAACTATAGCTACAGCTTGATATAGCAATACTTCATTAGTGTAATTAAGGAGTAAATCCCAGTCGTCGATAACCGAATTTAGCGCGGGGTAATTAAAGAGTAAATTACAGTATCAAGACTGAGATTAAATAAAGGAGTTCCACGCCGATAACCAAATTTAGGGCAGGGCGGCCACTGGCAAAATTCATTAATTACCAGCTATCCCACTAATATTATAAATGCGAAAGTTTGGTTGTTTGGTTGTTTGTCACGCTTCAACCACTGGATGGATCGAGAACCGCTCAACTGATTGAGATGAAATTTGTCTGAATCCCGGGGCAGGAAATAGGCTATTTTTCATCCCAGAAAATTCAAAAGTTCCCGCGGGAATAACTATAACGTTTGTTACTTAATCCTGCTGTACTTGGAGCATTTAAATGAGCTGAAATTTTGCACACAGAGATAGTTAAAGATACGGAAAAGGACAAAGGCTACTCTTTATCCCGGGAAATTTAAAAGTTCCCGCGGGAGTAGCTATGACCGAATTTCACGAACGAACCATAGCTGCAGCTATAGTTTGATACAGCATACTACTTTAGTATAATCAAGGAGTTGCCGTAAGAATCTTACGCCGTTAACCAAATTTAGGGAGGGCAGAGCCGCGGGCAAAGTCTAGTGTCTACTAAATAAGACATTTTTTACCAACGCCGCAAGATCGCAAAACTTCGGATCGGAATAAACGAACGAAACGAACTACAGATTATAACATACATTAGAGATACCTTCATCATTAAAGATAGCGATGGTTTTTATTGAAAATTACTATTTTAAACCGAATTCAAAAAAGGAGGAGGAATTATAGGCCTTTATCTAAAATAAAAATATCCTTAAACAAAAACCTTTATCAATAAAACGCGTAGTGACAACATTAATATTCACCGTGTTTCAAGCATAGTCGCAGCGATTTGCAGATTTTTTAGCGTAGTGCGTTTGGTTTCATATAACTAGGGTTGTCTCTAAAATCTTGCAACTAAGACAAGAAGTGTAAAAGCTCCCGGATTTTGAAGCTAAGATCCAGGACACAGCAAAAGTTACTTTTTAAAGTTACTTAGAAAGTTCAAAAAAATAAACTAAATTTAGTCATCTTAAGAAACAAAACGTTTAAAGAAACTGTTTGTAGTCTATCATTTTTTACTCCGTTATTAAAACAAAAGGTTCTTAAAGTTTTTAAGAACTTTTAAACGCGGACAATAAATGAAACCCCGTCGGTACGTTCCCCGGACGCCCACTAAATTAGACAAATCTGGGGAAACCCGGACGGATAGCAACCGTACACATATACCCAAGTCTATGAAACAAATTTGTAGCAAACCATACATATCCACATTTCACACTTAACAAATTTTGAAAAAAGGCCACGAAATTTCATCGAAGTGCAACAAAACCGACGTTGGACATATTATTCATTTAATATGCTACATTTTGACATTCTAAACTTCAAGAAAAAGCTGATTTTGTCCTTTTAATTTTTAGGGTTCCTTATCCAGGACCAATTCTTATGTATGTAGCTAATCTATAGCTTCCTCATATTTGTGCGTCCATCTGTTTGTTGAAGAAATTCGTAGTTAAAGCCAATAAATAGATTTTGTCCACTGTCATTACACAGTTTCATAATATCTATCTGTCTGACCTTAAGCGGTATTATACCATACCTACTACCTACGTAGCCAAACTACGTAGCCAAACAGTTAAAAGGTATTAGAACGCTAATAGTTTTGACGTGTATTTTAAATCATCTTTTTAGGGATCCATAGATATATGGTAAAAACCGAACCCTTGTTATTCGCCTTGAAGTCGATTGCCAATTCCTTTAAAGCAGACATACTGACAAACCATGAAGCTACAGTTTCTTGCTGCCACCAGAACCGTTTCACCTATCTTTACTTGACTTTATTTTTGGTAATCAACTTACTAGTAGAAGAAAACATATAGCTGACTGTTTTGTCATGTAAGTTGAATTAATGTTTTTGTTAAAAGTTTTTAATAGTATGAAAATCACTATTCCTTACCTTTTTACACAAAATTGACGATGGTTATGAAAATTGTAAATTTATCTCTGTTTATTAGATTTAAAGATTTATTTCACAATATTATAAAATTAATTTTCTCAAAAATCATGCAAAAAATCGCTTAAAACTATCTTAATTTTTTCAAACAGATTTTTGGTTTCTGAATTCGGTTGTAAGCGTAAACTTCTACGCTAATTCCTCGATTATAGTAAGAAAGTGTGTTATAGCAAGCTATAGTTTATCCACATAAAATTTGGTTGTAGTTATTCCCGTGGGAACATTTAAATTTTTTGTGATAAAAAATAGCCTAAGTCCTCGGTTTCTCCAACTATCTCTATTATTTTAAGAAGGCTTGAATTCGGGACTTTTGGGAACATCATAAAATACAAATATATAACTAAGTATATATAAAGAGTAAAAGTTCCATAATTTCTAAGCAGTCTGCCATACAACTAGCTTTTCTAACTTCATGGTCCGAAACGAAAAACAATATGATTACATTCACCATACTAAAACGCTGTGAAGCACTCAATACTAGCGGCAAAGGACCGGATCAGGTAAATTGTAAATGTTTTAGAGCAATAAAAACAGTAAATGCTTCACGTATATTCCACCGGGACACAAAAGCGTTTCTCCATAATAGTAAATCTAGGCAGAAAATGTCTATTTTGTACTTACATTGCGTACTAGAATAAGATTTATCTTTTATCTTTGTTAGACAGCGGTACAATTCTCTAAGGAAAAATGAAAATTTCAGACGCCATTCTTAAGAATCTCGAAATCATTTGTACCCGACCAGAAACGATACAATTATTGAGGTTTACGTAGGTACATTTTACTTGCTACGTATTTCAGTTAGGCCTTGAAACTACCTTGACCTTTTCAATTAAGTAATTACATTTAATGTCATGGTTTCGACTAAGGTTTTTTTAACACCAATTCAAATTTTATCGTCAGTAAATGCAATCAATAGAGGACAGTGTCCAATATTTTGACAAATTATTAAATTAGGCTCATTGGGCGTAAATGATTACAGTTTTCTGATTCATGTTATATTTGTACACTATAGGCACAACAATACACACAATATATTATCACTAAGTTGGCAAACAAGCATACGATCCGCCTGATGTTAAACGGTCACCATAGCCTATGGATGCTTGCATATACACGTCGAGGCATAACTACGCGTTGCCGACCCTTTAAGCATATTATTACTCCCTTTTTGATAGAATTACTAGAAGTTTTTCTGGGATAATTAAATCCTAAGGATTACACTTTAAGGCATCAACTAGATAATGAAAGAATCATCTATTTTATTTACAAGTGTTTTTTTTAATTGTTTGGTTTAATACATATTAATTAATTATTTATTGTTAAAAGATTGATCGACGTGTCTCACGACCAGAAGGCTAGCAGTTATTTTGCACAAAGAATTTCTATTGCCATCCAACGTAGAAATGCTGCCAGCGTTCTGGGAACTCTTCCGCATGAACCTTCAACCAACCTTGGAACAGGATCATTGTTTATAGTGATTATTTAAATTTAGTTATAGTTTAAATTTTATATTATTCTATTCTTATATTAGTTTACGTAAAAATTGTTATTTTACTTTAAATGTTTTTTTTATACAAATATAAAAAGTCATGACAAAGACCGTAGTAAAATTTGTTTATATTCCGTTGGCCGATTTATGTCACATGTAAGCGTATTATGTTCGACTTTAGAAAACTGGAATAATGATACTACGGAGCTATGATTCTGCGGAAAAATAAATCATTCGGCTAATGTTTTTACGGAATTTCAAGAAGGTAAATTTTGAATCAGTGTCGAAATACAAAATCGGCTTTAAAAATCTGACAACAGAAAAATATAGTTAACGCAAGTTCGCAAGAGTAACCAATAATATAAAGGAAAACAAAACAGAAAGATTGAATTTATCGTCGTAAAGATCCGTAAACCTAAATTCCACGTGTAAGAACTGAAATACCAGCCTTTCTTACTGTAATCTAGGACTTTCCGTAGACATTTTTTTGTTGAATTAAAGTGGCATAATTATTAAAGTAATAAACTAAATCATTCATGTTTTAAGGGAATAAAAAGAGATAAGTATATATAAAAAAGCCAAAGTAAAGGTGTGTAGTTATGCGAGATAAGAAAACTTTCCTCGGATAAGTACAGTGTAACGAACTTTTCTGACCCAGTGGCCAAAAATCAAAACAACACGCGATATATTCAAATGGTCATAACTTACAACGACACTAGCCACCAAACATACAAGGTCAGCAGGTCAGATAAGTTTGTTGCACTGTACGTAGAACGCTGTCAATCTGACAAATTATAAGGTCAAATAAGTGGAAAATCGGCTTTTCCTTGAAGGATGTAGCACTGAAAATGTTTTTTTTAACGTTCGTTACTTTTCAAATTGTTAGTTAAAATATTACATTTTTTTGTTAAAATATGTTTAATGGCTAATAAAAAAAAATCTAAGTCAAGCATCAATACCTTTAATGTCAATTAGTCTTGTTCTTATTCAGTCACTAAACTGATCGCTCCGTACTAGTACATTCTTTCAGATGTACTAGTACAGTATTCTAGTACTATTAGTGCAGTAGTACAGTATGTAGTACGAATGAGCTAAAACATGTCAATTTTCATTTCAGTCTGTATAATCCTATTACAAGACTCGATTAGCGAACACGACAGCATCGTTCGTAGGTATTTTGCTTCTTATTTTAAGGTTTCCAACCAAAATGATAAAAACGAACCTTAGTATGACTTCGGTGTTTGTCTGTGTGTCCCATGAGTATTTAATATTAATCTCGGTAAAAAGTCAAAGTGTATAAAAATGTGGATTCGATTCGATATACGTGTGCGTATAGGAGCCTTTAGTTTGAAAACCTTCGTAAGGGTAAATAAGTTAACCCTACAAAATTAATTTGCCATAATTTTCGCAGTTCCCGAAATTTAAATTTGTAGTAACGTTTTTAGTATCATTAGTATTTTCTGAGCCAAATGTTGTTTCGTTTAGGCCTATCTGGTGCTATTTTATATGTCTAAACCTAACACATAAAAAGTAAAAATCTTTAATAAAAGGCCCAAACTTACTAGGTACCGCCACTAAAGCACTTATTAATCAACTATGACATTATTTATTAATTTATTTACGCACACACATATATATGTATATACATATTAACAGTTAAATTACATATTACCGTGCACATACATTAAACACTACATATAAATAACGAATGCAGTAACTAAAACAACTGAGATAGAAGTTAAGTCTTTCCAGCGCTGAACGCAGCGCTGTGACCGAACGATTACGCGAATTTGTTTCATTCTCTCTCATATTATCTTTGCTGTCGCACATGTCCGAAAAGAACGAGACCGATTACGCTTAGGGAATAGTTCATTCTAGTACAGTACCGGGAATTAATTCCTTTTCATTCATCATTCATGTACTACACAAGACTAATGTCAATTCAATATTTATGTCGGGCTTGTAGGGATAAATATTGTTTTCTTTTTTATTTTATTTATAAACGCCCAATTAGGAACTAAAAAATTAAATTAAATCAACAAGGTTAGAGTCAGCCTACAGTTATTACTATGATATTGTAGGTATGTATGTATATCTACACGGTTTATATCCCTAGAAAACCCCCCAGTGGCTGGATACACATCCACATAATAATGTCAGGACATCCTTTTTTTTTTAACAACAACTTTAGTTCTGCGTGACAGTGAGTAAAAGGCCAATTCACACGAGGCAACTTTATTGAATACGACAAGGCAATAATCGTTTACAATTATTAAATTTAACAATTGTTGTTAAAAGTTGTATTCAAATGTTTACACAGTACCAAAAAAATAAAAACTTGAAAGCAGCTGTTTGTTTAAATTGCATCTGTTATTCCCTGCCAATTATTGCTTTAAACTTTTGAACTGTTGAAACCTGAACTTGTATGCAACAATGACGAGTTAAGTCAAGTATTGTACGTATTTGCACTAACAAAAAACAAGCAATTAACTGAATTCTCTTTTTGGGGTTTTCTGTTAAAAATGTCGCTAAAGATAATAAAATTCAGGTCAGTGGACTTGATAAAATTAATCGAAATCTACCGTCATTATGAGTGTTTGTGAAACACTTAAAATATTATTTATGGATATACACACACTCGAACAGCAGTTTTTGTAGCATTAACAAGGGTTCGGTTAAAATTTGAGAACCCAATATCAATTTGAAAATAAAAAGAAGCATCTGATGAAAGTAATAATTGCTTTGTTGTTGACACACTGTTCATAGTGTTGTGAATGTTGAATTCAATTTAGAAAGTGGTTACACAAAGCCATTCAATTATTGCTTTCAAATATTTTATTGAACGTAAAATAAAGTTGCCAAGTCTAATTGCTTATGATGCAGTGTATCTAGGCTAAAGTGACCTTATATATCTTATACTTTGGAAATTACCCACTTCAAACTATTAAGCGGTAAAATAAAAGACTTGGGTCAATAGTTAACTGGACAATAAATGAAAAAAAGGGAATTTTATTCGAGGGACTAAGTTGGATCCCGAGAGCAGCGAAGGATGCTAGAGTACAATCCCGAGCGTAGCAAGTGTTAAAAACGACCGAGATGAATTTTTTTTCACGTGTTGAATACTCTAATTTTTACCATTGACTGCGAGATAATAAAAAGTACACTATTATCACATTTTGGTATATATTCGGTAATTATTACCGGGTGATAAGAGAACAATGACATGAAACAACTACAATAACAATCAAAACAATTTAACAATTGTTCCAAATATACGATGTTTTATTCACTCAGTGAGTAAAACTGAGTTTTATTCTCTGTTATGTTTTTATTCACATAGTGAGTTTTATTCACTGTTATTGATGAATAAGATGCCCCTTTTTCGAGTGGAAATCGTAAAAAATAATAATTTCCATTGCCAGTTACTGACTAACTATTAGATGTCACTAAAAATTGGGAACTAGGTCTTTAATATTATTACGTCTATGAAATTCCGACTTTGTGTCTTTTACCTACTTCTTGGAAGGACAAAACGTTGCTAGTATCAAGTGGCTGTTCATGAAGACAAAATAGGTCGAGTGAGAGATTCTGCAGAATACTCAAACATTTGCTCTGTCATCTCGATAACATTAATATACATCACACACCACGCCATCGATTTTCTTAAACTAAGCAAAGCTTGTACTATGGGTACCGGTCAACATTCGAATATTTATTTATATACTTTTGTAACTACAGGCATGATACATATAAAAACCAAGATTCAAGACAATTAATTAAAATTAATTCAATTCAAAAATCTTAAACACAAGATTATGCCATTTAAATTTTTGGGCATGAACTATTTCAGATGCAAAATATTTTTTTTAAATACAAGCTCTATGTCATACTAGACTTTGCCAGCGGCTCCGACCGCCCTGAATTCGGTTATCGACGTGGAACTTCTTAATTATACTAATAAAGTTTGCTATAGCAAGCTACATCTATTGTTCTCTAAACTCTGCTATAGTTATTCCCACGGTATAATGGAATTTTTTGAGATAAAAAGTAGCCTATATGCTATTCCAGGACCTAACCTATATGTATGCCAAATTTCATCCCGATGCGTCTAGAGGTTACACCGTGATTGAGAAACAAACATCCATCCAGACATACAAACTTTCACATTTACAATATAAGTAGGATTTGTTTTTTATTTATAAATTAATATACAGAAGTCTTTAAAGTATTTTCAATTTTATGAACAAATGTGCTTATTTTCGTTTTTGTTACCCAGAGCAATTTTTGTTAAGATAAACAATATTTCATAAAGTTGTGAAGGCTGCGGGGCGAGATTTGTTCATTTCCATAAGTACTTTCATGCCTAAGTCCGCCCATTTACGTGGAATTTTATATTTATGCATATCTTATATTATAAAATAAAACAGTTTACCGACGAGAGTTGAACTTACTTGGTTGAATCATGTTTGATAAAGAAGGGCGGAGGTTTCACGAACTTGTAATGCCTTACTAGGGATCCGTAGTCAAATTAGGAAAGAGTCCTTGTTGTCCATAGTGCTGTGCGTCAATGGAATGTCACACTTATTTTATTCTGAGACTATAAAGACTACAGCTTTCATTTAGTAGACGTATAAATAAATTATACTAAAATATGATTTCTCTAAGTAATATACTCGCTATAGAAATATCATAATTTTGGATAAAAATAAATAAAGTGACTTAACCCCCCCTATTTATAGTGTGGGTATAATTATATAGAAAATTAATTGTAATAGTAAGGCTTTCCAAACTTTTCTCTATTTTTGGAAATAAATTCGTCTACAAAGTGACCATTTTCGGTTAGGTATGATTCGGCCAAGATATCACCCTGAAGTCATTGTCGAAAAAATCTGAAATCCAAATACTGGTTCCCAGTTACTATCGTAGCGTGTAATTGCGTAGTACGCTACCATAGTGACCGCGTAGCGTGCTATGTTATCAACTGCGTAGCACACTACGTGTTTATGTCCCAGCCATCTGGGTAAATTATCTAGTTGATTGGACGCCTAGGCAGATCATCAAGTATGGAAAAGAATTGAACAGAAATCGCACTAAATAAGTCATGTATGTTGGGTTAGGTTCAGTTTTTCTTGTGGCAACGTAGATGCGGAGCAAGCGAAGCGAGCGGAGCGTTCCAGTCAAGTTTCATTTAATAATCTATTCAGTTGTATAAATAATTTATAATTTCTTTTCCATACTTAACGATCTGCATAGGCGCTCAATTAACTGGCTAATTTAACCAGTTGGCTGCCACATATACATTTATCTCCTACCATAACACCATAAAAAACAAATCGAAGGAAGGCTAGACATTGAATTAAGGCACTTATTATCTTAATAATGCAATTTATAATGAACAGGATCATTCTAATATTAAATATAATGTATTCTCGTACTTAACCGTAACCTACCTCATCTAGAAAGACACATTTTTTTAATTAAATCTATTGGCGGTTTATGATTATCTTTGTTTATTACTAACTCTAAATAACCCTCGCAGCCTAGTTGGTAGTGTGGCCGCCTGCTGTGCAGAGGGTGTGGGTACGATTCCCGCACTGGACAAACATTTATGTAATTAAAATTTGTGTGTGTCTTGAGTCTGGGTGTATTTATGTAAGAAAATACATACATGTGTTTACAAAAAAACAGTAATATATATGTATTTGCATCCGTTGTCTGGTATCCATAACACAAGCTTTGCTTACTTTGGGGCGTTGTGTGTAATGTCTAAAAATATTTATTTATATTATTATATTATATTTAACCTCACACTCACATATACTAAAATGGTCATGTTTTTTAACAATGCCATTTAAAACTAACTTTTTTTTGTCAGTTGGATAAGTTTCTAAAAAGTAAAAGTTACCAATCTTACTGTTATCTGAACAAGGAGCCAGAAGGTGATATGTGAGTTGGGTGAAGGTAACTGTCCAAATAGCTTTATCCAAAACTTAATTTAGCATTAGTAGGCTGAAGCTGAGGATCAAGAAAACAGGTGAGTAGAAACTTGGCAGGGACAATTTCCTGATTTACAAGACGGCAGATAAGAATATGTCCCTTTAGCCTCGCAGACAATAGTTTTTATCGGATCAAGTTTCTTCAAAGGCCAGAAACTTGAAGGTAGTCTAGCATTTAGGATATAAAACTTAAATCCTTTGGTAAACGTCCTGGGAATGCGGGCAGACCCGTAGCAGCAACACTTCCCTTTGTTGCTCACATTTAATTACTTGTCGCTTTTTATTTTAAAAATAATAGGCACAACAGACTTGTAACTCCTGTATTGGGAAAAAGTGTTTTTTACAGATAATATAAATAATACGATAAAATTAAAAAAAAATCCCAGTCCAAAAAATATCATACCAATGGAACGAGTTAAAGAACAGTGCAGTAACGGGTTCTTCAAGAAAGAAGTTTTAAGATTTTTGAAAAGTCAGGTGCACACGTGCGAGACTTGCCCTAGGTGTTGCAAGCAAACCCTTTCCAACAAAACAAAACTTAATCAAAATCGGTTATCCATTTGAATGCTACGATGCTATAGAAATAGAAAAAATTTGGAAAATCCAAAAGTGCACGCCTCATAGCGGTCATTCACATTTAAAAAAAAAATTTAAAACAAAAACTCACGTTTTTTAAAATAAAATAACAAATAAGGTGAGGAAAAAATATACTATAAAATAAAAATAAAAAATATATATATAGATATACAGTATACAGTGGTATATTAGTTTTTTATAAATTATAATTAAACGACAGTACTTAGAACGCTAATATTAACTAGGAATCAGCACAGTGTAATACTTTATATATTAAAAACAAAAGTATTCCGGTAAGATGAATTTTTCAACCAATTTCTCTGCCACATACATGGTCACATAAACACAGACTCACGGACGTCCAAGAATGATTAGTTTTAATGTTATTATTTATTATATTAAACAAATAAATTGTTTATAAAATTTACCATATGTGCTAGACAGATTATTTAACTTCATATTAGTGCACTCATATTATCCTGTAAGTGTTATATTGCAAAAAAAAAACGTCATTTAAGTTTCGAAAGACTGGGTTTTTTGACATGTCTAGAGTAGAGCACTACCTCACCGCTCCGCTTATGTGAGGCGTGCAACAGATACACACGCCAAACTTATAATACACCTCTGTTTTTGTTCGGGGTTGTTGAAAAGAATATTTAAATTTAAGTAATCCATAAGCTAATAAGATAAAACAACATAGTATCTGAACTGGTAATACACCTTTTGTACCATCTTAGTGGTAAATCCACTATAAAAGTTGTGAAAATACTTGGATGTTTATTACTCTATTAACTTATCAAGTGGACATTAAGTTTGTACCTATTAATGTGTTTACCACATGTGTTTATTAGTACCTATGCGTTACACAAAGTATTTCTTATCTAATTCAATTATATTAGCGAATAGTTTTTTTGCGAATTTACGTTTTGTCCGTTGGCTACGTTTACCGCTTTACATAATGCGGGCCGTAAGCTTGTTTTCAACTTAACGGGTATATAATTAAATAAAACCCGCGAAGTGCGAGTCGGACTCGCATTTTTTATTATTTTTCGTATACCTACTAGGTGCAGAGCTTACACTATTGTCGTTTAAAGTAAGAAGCTTGCATGTATTACCGCTTTTACTACAGATAAAAAACCGGCCAAGTACGAGTCTGGCTCGCGTATCTACAAACTTTTTATTTGTAGATAGTTCTTCTATCATGAGATTAAGTCTCACAGGTTTAGCATCAGTTTTTGGATTTTTGCCTATATTTTTGATGTCACATCTTGTTTCTTGCCAAATTTCATGATTCTAGGTGAACGGGAAGTTGGTAGCCCATAGGTTTTCATTTATTTGTGTCACAAAATGCGACAAAAATGACAGTATTTTGGGCACATTTTTTTATTGCATTGACTTAGAAGCTTGATTTTTTTACAAGTTACTGTAAACATTAGTATTTAGTTTTAATTTTAACTTGACGTGGAGGCACGCGTTCTTGAGTAAAAGGGTTTTGACAGACAAACAGACAAACTTTTTTAATGTGTTATAACTACAAACAATATGTTTGTGATGTAATATCTTGCTTCGTGTCAAGTTTCATGGTTCTAGGACAACTTTCTTTATTTCCATCTTCAAGGTACCTAAGTATTATTAATTACAACTTGATACCTTCACACGTTCCTGGGAAAAAGGTCTTGACAGACAGACCGGCGAACAACAGAGTGATCCTATAAGGTCTTTATTCGTTTTGAGGTACGGAACCCTAAAAACAACAAAAACATGTTTCTTGCATGGAGACACGCTAAATTTTTATTTCTTTTTATTATTAGTTAGAAAATCCGCCAAAAAATACGCATTCTGTAAAAAAATCAGGCTTTCAACTACTTCGGTCTTAAATATAGAGCTTTCAGACAGAAAGACAGACATACAGACAGGCTTAGTAATAGAGCACCGGTGACACAATTTGTGTACGAAACCCTAAATAGCGTAGGCTTACCAATACGGTCCCATTGGTACCCTCTGGGTACGGAACCCTAAAAAGTTATAATCTATTTTTCTACAGCGTATAAACTTAATAAAATGTCTGTCATTTATTTCCAAAATGTTCTTTTGATAGATTAATCTTGCATTCAGGTTAAACCGGGCTGTTTAATCCAGTCAAAGAGAATACAACGCTAATGAGTTCGTTAACATTTCATAATGAAAAACGACGGTAAACAGACGGCGGTACGGTACGCCGCCGGACAGCCCAGCGATGACGGATGAAGGTAGTCCGTAATTCCGACGAAAAGTTTATCCCATATTACTTATGAATACAAACGAAAATGGGCTACGGGTTTATTACCCCTGGAGTTAATTCATTCCGCAAAACTCGTAGCCTTTTTGTTCTTTATAAGAAGTAGTGTTTTAAGATTATTTTTAACGCTTTATTATTATTTTTGACGTGACAACGTCTTATAAATTGGTTTGCCGGGTGACACTTCAAGAAACTGCGTTACGCTCCGCTCACGTTATGCGCTCACAATGAGAGCGAGTGAGAGGCACGCGCCCGCCTAAGAGCGAGAGAGACAGACATAAAATCATTGTCACGTAAAACTTTCGCCCGTATACCGACTTTACAGGCAACCAGTTTTTTATACTACTAAGGTGGCAAAAAAGCTTATGGCCCGCTTGATGTTGAACGGCCATTTTAGCCTATGGACGCTTGCAATACCAGAGGCATTTCTTGCGCGTTGCCAACCCTTTAGAAATGTAATCACCTTATGGTAAACTTTGGCAGAGAGCTCATTTCCCATCCTAGATTTCTAAACTATGGTTTGAATGTTATTTGTAGTCTGTAGGTATCTATATTATTAATAACATCTATAAATGAAAAAGTTTGTTACTCCATCACGCCAGAACGGTTAAAAGGATCTAAATGAAAATAGGTACAGATATAGATTATCTGTCTGGAATAGTCCATAGGCTACTTTTTGTCTTGGAATATTCAAGTTCCCGTGGGATAGATACAGCTATACATTAACATGAGGAACTTCTTAAGTGTAATCAAAGAGTTGCCGTAGTAGCGGGTGGAGCCGCTGGTATTAGCTAGTTAAGAATAATAACTAATAAAAAATTATAAAAACTATTTAAATCCATTCATGTGCTAGGAGTCTTGAAAAATTAGAAACTGGAGCTGTCAGCTTCAGCTTATTAACCTTTTCTGCGCTGGCAATGCCAAGTGATATACACAGGTTAAAAAGATGTAAATTGTAATTAAAATATATTTAAATACGAAAAACATAACTACTTAAACCCAGTATAAAGTCCCTGACTACAATATCCCTTGTAAAGGGTACAGAAACACCTGATACAAGTTCCGAAGTATTATTTACTTAGGTCCGTTTTCGATTTGCCTTCGTGTTTGTAAGCCGGGGGCACGAGTGCCTCGGGTCGGCCAAATTGAGAATCCAGTCATGACATAACACTGTAGCAAAGGGTCTTAATATTTCATTGAGCCAGTCTCACTTCAGGTTGTGTCGTAAAGTTGTGCCGCTTGTAAATTTTGATTCACTTGTGAATAATGTGAATTGTTTATTATTTAAGTTAGAATATTAATATAAGTATTATATGTTCCTCAGACAGTTTATTCAAACTTTTTGCTTTTCATTATAGGTACGTAATGATAAAGCATAATTATAGTTGGATAGAAAAAGTATCAGCGATAGTGTAAAACCTAAAAACTGAAATAAAAAAATATTGGTAAAACCCAAATACCACGGCATTGAAGATGTATTTATGAAAAGAACTTGTTAATATTTCCCATGCACTATAAATATTCTGCACAAATAAACCTTGCAAAATATCGTTAATTTTTCCAGTTTATTACCTAACTAGGTTAAAGCTCTTATTGTAAGCACTTGGGAAAAAGAAAAATCTCACAAAATAACTGAATTTATCGATAATACTTTGCTAAATAATGCAAGTAAGTGATAATTAATTTTAATATTTTTTCCGCCGGTAAACAACTACCTATCTAGTTCTTTTATTCGTCATTCTTATTTCACATTTCTTAGTGGGTGCAACTGGCAGCTAATGCTTCTCTAAGTCCAATTACGTGATATCAATAAAAAAAAATTACTTAAATAAAAAAAATTGAAATATTACAACCTCTAATGAAGTACATGAAAATTTCTCGTTATTTTCAGTTTTACAACGTCCTTATATATTAGCAGTCGTCCTAGCTCTTAACCTAAAATACTAAAGAACTGGAGGTAACTAAAGGTAAGGTAATGACCTTTAATCAGACGTTCAGACATTTCTTCGAAAATAGGGTAATGGCCAGAATATTTAACCATCTGGTAGTGTTGCCAAGATTTATCATCATTCCTAGTTTTCAATAGGTAGAATGAAAAAAGACTTGTTGAAAAGAAAATGCTTTATGTTAAGAAAGCGGCGGGCAATGAAGCTTGTAACATGAAAAGGTTGATATTACGCTTTGTGGGAATAATGTAGAACGGTTTCATGAATTTATTTTATGGGGTACAAAAAAAAATTTCGCTTGAGTACGATTTTATATTGAAGTATTAACTTTGCTTACATGGATATAACTGTAATTTTGATCAGATTTTTTAAAATGATTATTTTTGCCTTTTTAGTGCATCTTTTTGAATTTGGTTGTTGTTTTTGTAAAATTTTTTTTTTTTTTTACTTTTAAGTGACCTATTGGCTTATGTTTTCGTACACTAAAAAAATCCCCAAATCATTTCAAGTGTGCCTATAAAAATTTGAAGAGTTTCCTTGATTTCTCCAGGATCCCATAATTATATCCTGACTAGGGACCATGGGTATCCATTTGTTGTATACCAAAACAAAACCTTCTTCAGATTATTGATTTTTTTTTTTTTTTTAATAGCACTAAGGTGGCAAACAAGCTTACGGTCCACCTGATGGTAAGCGGTCACCGTAGCATGGACGCTTGCAACACCAGGCGACAGATACTGCTGGGAAAGCTATAATAATTAAGGTTGGATAGATCATTTACTATTGGTTTGTATCTCGGCTCGGACATTTTAAGTTTTTCTGTGTAGTCATTGTTATTTTAAATCACGATAATACAGAACAGTTAAAATAGTATAGTACAGGTTCCTAGTTCATAAACACATCTATATATATATAGGTGTGTTTTTTATTATAATTGTAAATGCTCGAATTAAAATCCATAAATTGAGGTATAAAGTGTTTCAAACCAAGAGTTATTTAGTTATTTATAGCAATAATAAAAATAATCTTTGTTAAATTTTAATGCAAATTGATTTTTTGTATTATAATTAATTAATCCCGTTCAGGGATTGCTCGTTCCACCGCAAACATCCGAATAACAGATGAGGTAATAGAAAACACTTGTTAGAGATGTTTCATTAAGTAGAGGTTAGCTGTTTAATGTAGAACTTCTGTTTAAGTAATTAAATTAATGTGAAATATTTAATGCATTAAAATACTATGCATTATGTTTGCTTTACCCTTAGGCACATAAGCGCAGCCACTAGATATTATTTATTTCTTTGTCATAAACTACCTTTAGAATGTTTTATATTGTTTGTGAGTTGCAATTCGGATATTATCTAAAGGCGGCCACGTTTAGCACTATATAAGTAAAGAATGATTTTTAAAAAATATAAAAAAGTCATGTTGAAGAAACAAGTGCTTAATTATTGTGTATTTTTAGAATCGCATTGTCCCTTCTCATTTACTTTACTGTTTTTTTAAATTAATTAAAATTTTATTGTTCACTTTTTATCTCGACGTCCCATTTTAGAAATATTAAGCCCAATAGCCATTTCCTAATAAGTAAGACTATAATTTTAGTTATTTGGAACAATCTTTTCAGAATCATAACTTTTCAATTGGTTAAATAACTTGACAATTATCTTATTTTTTGCGTAATCTAAGACCGATAGGCTATGGAATCCTTAGCAGCTTTTAATTGTATCGGGTTATTTAAACTTTAAACATTATTGGGTTATTTTTAGGACTTATAGATAGATAGATAGATCACTCTTTATTGATCACCAGTATTTAAAAGTAATTAAAAAAAGTAATGTTTGAACTAGGTGAGAATTTAGGCGGTCTTATCAATGTTTAGCGATTTCTTTCAGACAACCCTGTTCTTATAGATAATAAATTTCGTGCTTGGTAGGTGGTGAATTGCATGATGCACAGCAAAGTAGTATACATGTATATTATTTATGTATATAAATGAATATCTTACATATACATATATGATAAAATATAGTAAAATACATATAAATATAAATATATACATACAAAGTTATAAATAAGATAAAATATACAATAAATAAATAAAAAAATAAATTCGAGATATAATAGAATGTGACAAATAGATAAAATAAACTAATTATTCTGATAGTATGTCTTTAAATAATTTTTGAACGTCTTTATGGTTTAAGCACTTTTTACGAAAGAAGGCAGCACATTCTAAATCTGTATAGATCTTACAGTAAAAGAAGAGTTATAGAATGTGATGAAATTTTTAAGAGTGTTTGTGTTGATGAACGAAGATTTTGATCTAAACTTCCAACAAGTTAGAATCTTTCTTTTAAATAAACTGGAGTCAATGGATTGAACAATATATTATACAGAAAAAGAAAGATATATTTATATTTGCTGGAATATTCACTGTTATTATAGATATAGAATGAATATTCCGACGGAGACAAATTTTGGGCCACTTGAGCTTTGTGCGAAATTCAGAGATATGATCATGTTTGCGTAACCCAAATATGAATGTTATACAAAAGTTTTGAAGTCGCTCAAGTTTATTTAGTTGGTTCTTAGAGAGATCTGTATAGCTAGCGTCCGCATAATCGAGAATAGAAAGAATAATAGAATGAGCAAGTGCAATTTTAGTAGTAATAGGAAGGAAATAACGTAAGCGTCTTATAGAACTTACAGCTGCAAATAACTTTTTACTTACTTCTTGGATTTGTGGTCTCCAAGAAAGAGTTCAGTCAAGAATAACATCTAAGCTTTTAACTGTTTTACTATAAGGGATGTGACTACTGTCAAGTAAAATTGGTGGAAGTAATGAGAAATCAATTTTACTAATAAATTCAGAGCTTTCCAATATGAAAGTAATTCTTACTAGGATTTAAGTCTAAAACTAAGTCTTACTAGGATTTAATAAGTATTTTACTAAGATAACAATTAATTTTATCAATAGCTACATTATTTTTTTTAATAGAAGCTCATCTTCATAGGGTAAAAGCCGGATAGTTGCTTCGGTGGGATACATGCCCCGGTTGTTAATAAACTATGTTACGATTATAAGTTGTGATAGCGCTTTACAACAATAAGTAGTGACGGGCGGTCTCAGTGCCGCATAAGCCATCGGAATAGGGGCACTGGTTTTTTTCGTATCAGCAAAAATTTTCCGCGCCGAAACTTGGACCCCTCCAATAGTTGCCCCTAGAGGGACTTAAACTATTAACTATTTAAACTATTTAATAATGTTAATTAATATTTAAAATTGTACTTAATAAAAGATCTCAGTAAATTATAAAAACTGTTAAATAAATAATAAATATTACTTTAATTAATGTAAATTTATTTCTGTCCAAAATAAAAATCGTACCGAGGTTACTAACTTAAGCGCACAAGGCAAGTATCCCCCGAAGCATTTTCGACGCTAGGCTACTATCCGCCATAGTAGGCAACTATCCCTCTTCTGAGAGATGAAAGAAACCAGTATTTACTCAAAACCATTGTTAATTTCGTATACAAAAGTTGGCTTTTATAGAAGATAAAAGACCTATGTTGTGAGATACATACTGAATATTTTCAGCAAGTTCATATTTTATGAAGAATAAAGCTGTTTTGAAAAGTGCGGCAACTATCCGGTTTTTACCCTATAATATAGGAGCTTTTAAATTTACGGTTTGTTGAAAGGTACTTGCCGTGTTAGTAAGCTAATTATTTCTGTGGCTGCTACTGTAGATACTGTAATTAGTTTCGTATTCAGTGCGTGCGAGAGTTCAAATTCGCATATTTTACTCGCAGTTCTAATATATAAGCTTACACAGAGCGCTTTAAGACAGCTTTAAATCCAAGTTTCCCTTTAATGTAATCCCACTAAAATTATTAAAGCGGAAGTTTGGAGGTTTGGATGTTTGTTACTCAATCTCGCTTCAAACACTAAACGGATTGGGATGAAACTTGACACACATATTAGATCAAAGGTTAGGTCCTGGAATAGGACATAGGCTATTTTTCATTCCGGAAAATTCCAAAATTCCTGTGGGAATAACTGTAACGTTTGTTACTCAAACCCATCGAAACGGAGCATCGAATTGAGCTGAAATTTTTACTTAGAGATTTTTAATTATAAATAGTTGAAGATACGGAAAAAGACACAGGCCACTTTCTATCCCAGAATATTTAAAAGTTCCCGCGGAAGTAACTACACCAAAATTCCACTTGAACGAACTATTGCTGCAGCTATAGCTTGCTATATAACAAGCTTCTTTATTATAATCAAGGAGTTGCCGTAAGAATCCCACGCCGATAACCATATTTAAAGTGAGCGGAGCCACGGGTCAACTAAACTAGTTTCTTATAAAAATATTCTTGAAATAATTAACAAGTCCAATCCGTTTGTCTAGAATTGGCAAAGGGGTATATTACATTACCCTGGTCTTTAATTTTACTGCTTAGTACCATAAAGCTGGTATTAGCTGGTATTTATGACTTATGGCAGATATATAATGCCACGACCTTCGTCCAGTGGTATATATATGCTCACCACCTGTCAGCAACAGTCAGCATGCCTAGTGGTTAGTGCAACGTGGTTGTCCCCTACAATGTGGTGTGGGGGTGTTCCCACCCAACCCACTAGTTAACCCCATCGCGGAATAAAAACCGTGACTTTGTACGTACATACATACATACATACGTTACCAAGATTCGTAAAATTAGTGTAGGTATACATATTGAACGACACTAAGACAAACACAGTCTGATGATTTGATAACCGTTAGGAAAACAAGGTTCTAAAAACGATGTGTAGTACGGGCTCCCAAGAGAATCTGAGGTCAATGGAATCAAAGGAACATGTATAGGGGACTAATGATTCAATCGCTTATGCTATCGATAACAAACGTGTTACTACCACTAAATTCCCCTTCTCGTTTTAAACCTTAACAAAGTTCGATAGTGCTTGTGTCACGGATCTACGGTTGCGGGAAGTTGCTAAATGCAAATGGCTCTTGGCCGTGTTTGACAGTCAGTGATGGAGGATATATAGCTAGCTTCTACCGGGTGCTGTTATTTTCTATTAAAAAAAACTTTCCATACAAATCATACATGCTATCGAGTATCGATGGTGCAAGCTTATAGCAGATAAACAGTGTACGATAGTTTTAGCTGCATTTACTGAAATTGAGTCGGGTATATTAGATTTCGGTTTGGGTGATAATATTCGTAGCTTTACGTTGGTGGTCGTACCGTTTTTATAACATCCACTACTTCCTAATAATATTCATAAATTAAATCAAATCAAATAAAAAAAGATTTATTCAAATGGTAATTTCTGCCAAAAAGGGCTGGCAAGAAGTTTTATTTAAAGTAATAATACAATACTTTGCTAATCAGCTAACAAGTAGAAAATATGTATTGAAACACTTATTAAGTAATATAAATAATTTCTTTTACTAGATCTGCGCTACTATTGAACTGGCGACCACTGGCATATACCTGGCGAGATAAATAGCACCAAATATTCTCCATAATATTAATGTCTGGAGAGTTAGATAGCCAATCTAAAACTTCAATTTTATTTTCTTGTAACCAAGCTTTTGTTTCATGTGACGCATGTATAGGGGCATTGTCTTGTTAAAGAATCCAATTTTGTTGTTTAAAAAATTTAAGAATCTCTTCTTTCTTATCTTCTAGTAAATTGATATACAATATGCAAGTTTTATACAAGTTTGTTTTCCTTTAAGAATAGTTTTTTTAATAGGGCCATGATAAAAAACCGCACCCCACACCATTAATGAACCACCTCCTTGAATGACGACGTGACTTCTTTTCTTCGTGAAAATCGTGAAAATAGTATAAATATCCATCTGGACCATCTAAATTAAATTTTTTTCGTCACTGAAGACAACATTATGCCACTGATTTGTCTAGGACATATGCATTTTATCAAACGATAATCGGGCTTTTTGATACTGATCACGCATAGGGGTTTCCTCTTGATTTTTTTTCTTTTAAGGTGTGATAATGACTTTATACTACGTCGTACCGTAGACAGTGATGCGCGGGTGTTTACTTCATTTGCTATTTGTCACACTGTCTTGGAAGAATTTGATGCTGCACGTAAAATAAGTCGACGTTCACGTAACGAAGTTGCCAGTTTTTTTAGACTTTTATAGTTATTTCCATAATTTTCTTTATTTTTCATATAATTATTGATTACAAATAAAATTTCACTTTTTCAATTTGAATATCAGTTAATTTTCGACCACGACCCATGATAGGATATGAATAAAATAACACTTCAGAAATGATATATAAGTAATATACGCCGCTTATAAGAAGGATTGATACCGATACACTGAAATAACCGTACGCGAATAGTGTTCAAAATAGTTCAAATGACACAGGTTAATCATTGGATCAGACGAAATGACGCATCGACACTACGCGCGGTGTTAATGTACAGGTTCGTGCAAGTTGTGTCTTGTTTCGTAAGCACTGCACGTGAGGTGAAAATTAGACAAAGTTTAATATAATAGTTATGAAATCTGGCATGGAGACAGTTTGAAGCATGTCCCGGAAAGGGACGTAACCTACTTGAAAACGACAAGTATTATCTGTTTTTTTTCTTTAATTGAGGAGTTGCCGTTGAAATCCTACACCGAGGACCGAAATGGCGGGTGGAACCGCGGGCCAAAGCTAGTATATTATAAATGCAATAGTATGTCTGTTCGTTTGTCCCTGCATCATGTCACAAAGGAGCATCCAATTGAGCTTAAAACTTCGCACAGGGATAATTGAAGAGACGAAGGAGGACTTAGGCTAGACTTTTATTTCTTAAAAAAAAAATGTTTATTCAGTTATGACCGCATTTTACGTGCATGGAATCTGCTATGGTTAGACATAACTATTGCTTTCAAAAAAATAACGATAATGAATGTTATACCAGGGCACGCCTTGTAAACTTTATTTATATTTATTCAGCACACTAGAATATTATAGAAATATGTGTTATAATAAAATCTATGCACTATTATAACAGTTCTAGTATGCTAAGCTTTACTGGATTTATTTGAGTTAATATAGCAAAGTTATTGCTTACAAATGACGCAACAAGTTGTTGTTTGGTTAATATTATGTCAAAAATATAACATGTGTGTAAATGCTTCCTGTTGGGTATCACAGTACAGAGCTACACAGTATTGCGGTCTCATAAATTTCCAACAGAAATGTATGTTGCTAAATGTTTGGCTACAGAACTAATAGGTCGGAATCTTGTATTTTAGTAGTACGGTTTAAATTAACATCTTATACAAGTTTTGACAGTTGAAATGCTTATTGGTATCACCTCTGTCTCTGTTAAGTTTTTATTTCATATTTTAATTGGTTGTGGAGTTTTTAAGATATTCATTATTTTTTCCTTAGATTTCATCATACATATTTCCATAACTAAAATTGCTAGCGTAACAAGTATACACTTGTGTAAAAGTATCAGAAACGTCGACACTAAATGCAAATTATCATTATAACACTGACAGCTTTTCTACAACAGGAGACCTGTAGCATGTAGCTGCCTCAACAACCGTCTTGATCCCGTCATCTCAGTGGTTCTAAGACCTCAGAGTATGGAGCAGATTCTTAATTAACTTACAGCCTTCTACCATGTGGACAGACGACCTGGTTAGAGCCGCAGGAAGACAAGGGCGCGGGCGGCTTAGGACCAGCCGTTATGGAGAGTTATGAGGGCAGGCACGTTCAGCAGTGGTCGTCTTCCGACTGAAACAATGAACTTATCAGCTAACCACTAAGAGATCATATGCAATTGGCTTTAGACCAGAACGTTTTACGATAGTCTTCTAGCTCGTAAACCTATGGGTAAGGCAACGCTTAAGATAAGTATGTATGGGATAAACAGCATTGCCATCTGGTAAAAGACTCTGTGTCTTGCCTTTCTGATTATTACTTGCATTGTATAAAAAAACTCATTTGGCTAAATCAGCGACTTCACGACTAACTAAATAAATAATACAATAAATATAGGGCCCTTTTTCATACCTACAGAAAACACCTTTCTTATCCATTTGTAGCCATTACCTTGGTCCTATCACCTCTTCACTGTAGATATATCAATGTCTCGATCAAGTCACAACTTGAAACAAAATGCGGCGTAATTTTACGCTTGATGTAACTATTTTTTTAAATTGTGGTCTGCTACAAATTAGGTCAAGCGTCAAGTTTTGTTACAAAACACTAAAAATGATAACAATCCTACTAAATACTCTTCTGATTATTTCATACGTTCTGTATAGTATTCGCATAAAGAATTCACATTCTGCGTTATTGGTGTTCAGGGAAATTATGGAATGGAATTAAACAAAACAAAACTCCTGTTATGTGTACCAACATTTTCTTTAAATATCTACTGGCTGTGAATCGCCCAAAGAAAAACCTGTTTCAGTGGAGCCTTTTATTTGGGATACAATGTTACAACCTTTTAATCTAGGACATCATCTATCTATGTACCAAATTTCATTTTCATACATTCGTTTAGCCGTCCATGCATGTTTGACTAACAAATATCAAAACATATCGGCAAACGTTCACATTTCTAATATCTAAGATTTTTTTATTCAGGTAATACGAAACTCAAACTAAATTGAATGAATACTGTCTTATAAGATAAGATAAAGCAAATACTTACTTAATTTTAGTTATTAAATCGACAAATACCGATAAAGCGATGAGGCGCAGCTTGTCGCTTAATCTAGCGAATAATTCAAGCAGAGTTTGTCCTAGCCGGCAAAACTTATCGCGTAATCTCTAGAGACGTTTCCAATTTAGGTTACGATGAAACATCATAAATAGATTATTATAGTGTGTCTATAAAATCTTGGCACTTCCTACAAAACACCAGAATTTATACAAGAAAGTGGGTGTGTAAGTAAGTACAGAACTGACATTTAGTATATGTGGGAAAACAACAAACTATGCTAATATTACAGATACATACATACAAATAGGTTCGTTTATTAAGATTACGCAGTCTCATAAAGTACAGCGGCGTGCCAAGATTTTGTAGGCAGTCTATACCTAGGTACTAAAGTAGCTGCTGAGCGTGTTTTACGTTTATGACAATTTGAAGAAGGTTGAACATATTCCATAGAACTTATGTTATTGAGAATATTATATAAAATAAAAAGACATTTTTCACTCCAGATTTTTTAATCAATTTTAGCTTTAAATGATAAATTTCGTTTCAGTGTATAATAATACAAATACTAAAGATTACCTTACCTAGGGCATTAAAAAATTGAAAATGGCGTTGCCCCGTATAGTGTAACATCTGAAATAATTATAATTTCTGTTATATATCTGATTTATACACGGTCCCTTGTCCCATAATCACTGATGGTACTACATGTTTTATTCGTTCACTTTATGCTACATACATTAAGAAATACATTTGAAGCAACAAGTGATAGGTGCACAACATAACGCGTACGTCTAACGTAAAATACATTGTTGCGCTCTGTCTTGTGCTACGCTAATAAATATGCAACAAAATTGCAGTGTTATGAACATTGTCGGTTCTTATCTATACTTCTATACTAATATTATAAAGAGAAAAGATTTGATTGTTTGTTTGTTGGTTTGTATTGAATAGGCTCCGAAACTACTAGACCGATTTGAAAAATTCTTTTACCATTAGAAGCCGACTTTTCCTTGATGAACATAGACTACTTTTTACCGCGGGAAAATGCTTCATTCCTACGGGAAAGCGGGTAATAGGACAACGGGTAGTGAAAATTATCCTTCCGAACTTTCCTATTTACTTAATTACGTAATAACTTCCTTTTTCACATAACTTCTAAACGGCTGAACCGATTGGGTTGAAATATTATATGGGTATTTCGATGGTTTTTGGATGATTTAAAAATACAATTGGATTCGGTAGGTGGCGCTGCTGTTGGTATTTCAATTATTAAACGGCTTGACCAATTGGGTTGAAATTTTGTATGTGTATTTCCATGGTTTCACAGACACGATTATATAATGCCATTAAAAAGGGAAGATTTGATTGTTTGTTTTTTTCTATAATTGAAGAGTTGCCGTAAGAACCTACACCGATAACGAAATTTAGGGCGGGCGAAGCCGCTGGCAGAAGCTAGTATACAATATTTTAGTAAATTGATTAATATAATTGTGTTAGATAGTCAAATAATGTTTTTTTTTCCAATTTTATTATTATTATCTGTTACATATCTTAGTTCCACTACCTACGCTAAATCCCAATTTTGCGTACAAGAGACGGGTGTAAAACTTCAAATATAAGTAGGCATGCAACGTCCATTCAATATTATATATAATAATTATGATTCAAAAAGTCATTTGATCATATAAATAAAATATATCGTTATTCGTCATAGTGTTTAAATAACACCATGTATATTTTATTTTGGGTCAAAACTGACTCGAAGTCCGTTAGAGTAATAAAGTGCATATATAGAATAGTATAAACGTTACTGACAAACCTATTTCAATAATGACAATGTTGAAGATATCAATTGATTATTAAAAGTCATAAAATATCAAACTCTTATTTTTTAAGAAAATTGCATTCATATCCCAAAATAAGTCCCAAATTTTTAATTTTTAGTATGTTTAGTATGTTGTTAGATAGGTACGGATAGTATTTTTAAAAGTAACTTTTGATTATTTTAGGGAAAAAGTACTTAGTATAAAATACCCAAAATTAACTTTATTTAATAAAATTCGGTAGCAAGTTATATAAGTTACTAAAATTTAAATATTGCAACTTTGCATGCCTTCTATGCATATTACTAACATATTATTTTCTTTCTTTTCCAATACACAATAAATCTATACTTTTATTTAACCTAACAAAGGAATACAGGTAAGTGAATTAAGCCAGCAAATACTGATAAAGCGAGCGGCCGCCTGCTAAATGTAGTGGATAATTCAAGCAGAGAAACTTCCAACCCTTTTGCTAAGACAGTTATTGCGTCATCTATCACACCTCATTGTGAAAAGAAAACATCGACTTTTAGGGGGTATTGTTCGTCTAATGTATAAATAATAAAAATAAAAAAAAAACAAAACACGTTTCCTAAGAAATAATACACATACTTAAAAGATTTAAAGATCTAAACTTACTGAAGTCCTTCGTGTTTCTTCCCTTTATCATTGCAAGAATGCAACCGTGACGTGATCATTTTTCCTTCTATCACCTTTCTTTGCATCCGATATGAGGTGGCTTTTCGAAAACCATTCTTCCACGATGGTTATCGATGTATATAGTGTCTTTAATACCTACTTCATCACACGCTACTTGACTGAGAAAACTAACCGATTTTAAAAAAAAAAAACTAAACAAAAGCTATTGTTTAAAACCAAAAGTAGCCGTCATTATTGAATGCGCTTGTGTCGAGATATGTGTTTAAAGGTTATTAACAACCAATTGAATCGGTTTGAATTTATATTATACTAGCTTCCCTATTTGACTTGATACCTGTCTCTTTTTTTCTCTCTTGCACCCACACACAAACACACACACACACACATACACAAACACACACACAAATACACTCAAACAAACACACATACATATAAGTATCTAGATTAGGCATAGATTTAAGAACGTGATACGCCCTAGTAAAGCGAAATATTTCTTTTTTATGTTTTTTATGAATAAACAGTATCTATCTTTATTTTTAGCGTCCAAACTTCACAACACATAACATCCACTTTAGTAATTACTTGATATAAATTTTAGCTTGATACCTAGCCTTTCCGAGGAAAACGGGTTTTGACGGAGAGACAGATGGAATTCAAAGTAATTCTATAATCCCTAATAGGATCACTGTGTTGTTACTGACTTTGGGTAAAATAAGGGAACATTTAAGGTACGGAAACCCAAAATATATCTTTAAAATTATTTCTACGTTTCGAATTCACTATGAAACATCATAAATAAAATTAGTTTCTTGGTTCCCCGTTTTGTCTTTATGTGTCTTTGAAAAGTTTTTTGAGAGGGAAAGGAGCAATAATGTGGTCGGGATTTAAACCAGAACAGATTTTTTTATACCACTAAGGTGGCAATCAAGCTTACGGTCCGCCTTATGGTAAGCGGTCACCGTAGCCTATGGACGCTTGCAACACCAGGGGTATCACTTGTGCGTTGCCGACCCTTCAGAAATCTAATAACTTCTTTCTTGAAGAACTCCATACTGTAGTCCTTGCAGAAAACCTTAGCTCATTCCACAGCTTAAGCGTTTGCGGGAGGAAGTTTCTCTGAGTCCGCACTGTACGCGACCATTTAGGTTCTAAAGTGTGAGAATGAATTTCCTGCCGATGGCGAGCGGTGCGATGGTAGAAAGTAGCCGTGGGCATCATTTAGAACAATTCCTCAGAACACAACCCATTGTACAAGCGGTAGAACACTGACAGGGAGGCAAAGTCTCTCCTCAGACTTAAGGGCTCGATACCGTAAGTGAGTTTGGAATCGTCGACAATTCTCACAGCCCGTCGTTGAATCGAGTCAAAAGGGCCAAGCTGGTATCCGGGTGCACCCGCCCAGAGATGGCAGTACTCCATATGGGGCCGAACTTGCGACTTGTAAAGTAACAACCTTTGCCCCGACGTGAAGTACTGCTTCGCTCTGTTGAGTACACCAAGTTTACCTCGATGGTTCAATTGGTAGAGCATTAAGACGGAATCTTAGGGTTGCAGGTTCAAGTCCTGGCTCTCGATGCTAATCTTTTGACTGCACCTTTGTTTTGAAAATATTTATTTTGATGATGTAGCCATAAATATAGCCTTTATGATATATTTTCTTCAAAGACACCAACTTACATGGTATTTTAAACGAAGAAACATTATTTCTATATTTATGTCGCAGCTATCTGCTTAAATTAGCCAGTTAATTGGATGCCTAAGCAGATCGTCAAGTATGGAAAAGAAAGGAACCTAAATCGCACTGTATAAGTCGTGTATGTTGGGTTAGTTTTAGTTTCTCTTGTGTGAACGTAGATGCGGAGCGAGCAAAAAAATTAAACGTTCCAGAAAAGTTTCATATATATGCATATATATGCCGCAGCCATCTGGTTAAATTAGCCAGTTAATTGGATGCCTAGGCAGATCGTTAAGTATGGAAAAGACATTATCATATAACTGAACTGCTTATTATATGAAACTTTTCTGGATTATTCATTATGTATTTCTTAATTCTATGAAGATTTGAGTACTTGTAAGATTCCCAACAAAAAAACGTGCTATAAAGACTTTGTAAAGTCTTGATTAAAATGATTTCTCTATAAGAAGTAGTGAAATCTTATAAACAGCCAAGTCAGGACACGGGAGAGAAATAAGAAAACGAATTATTTCGGTTAAAATCTGACCTATATCTTCTATGCCTAATTATATGAGACTAAAACATTTTAATTAATGACCAGGCAATAAGGTTTATATATTTTACTAGCTGTCCCAGCGAACGTTGTTCAGCTGCCGTCCCTCTGTACCCGGCGAAAGTTGGTTTTTACCTATAGTGCCCGAGTCCGGCTCGCACTTGACATATCGAGATAAAAACTATCCTATCTTTTAAGTTGGATCAAATAACAGATATTTACGAAGTTTGATCAAAATCGGTTCAGTAGTTTAGGAGTCCATTGAGGACAAACATTGTGACACGAGATTTATATATATTAAGATATAAATTGCTCTCTTAGTTGTATGTATGAGAGAAAAAGAATCATATAAAATACCATCATAAATTAATAACATTCCACAGATTCAAAACGATATCTCTGCAGTGTAACTAATATGCAGCGTGAAAAGACGAACTTTTCCCGTGTAAAAACGTTTCCGTACGCTGAGCGTAGTAGGCGCGCGCTGGTTGCACAATGGGAACAAAAGGTAGTGGGACGCGCGGCTCACACAATACTGCGCCAGCTTTTATATCCGACAGAAATGTTCTCTCCGTACCGAAATGGGTAATATTTATATCTCCTACTACTGGATATACGACAGCTGGATTAATATTTTTTCGCTGCTGATGCTAAGGCTTCCATTTCTAATTTATTCTCTTCAGTATTTAGAGACTAATATTCACATTTTATATAAATATTCTACAATATATAGATTGAATTTTATTTAAAGATCTAGTGAGCTCTTGCCTGCTGCTTAGTGTAAGTAAAAGTCGTTTTTCACCACATGACTCTTGGTATAGGTATAGTTGCAACCAATGTAATTAGAGCTCTTTGTAAGATTTTCTTCTCTCAAAACAACGCATCGCAATGAATCATACACCATTTTTTAAAATAAACCTTAAACGATGCAACGTAAATTATGGCTATCTATCTCTATCTATCTATCTATAAATTATGGCATGGTATAGTAGTACACAAACATACAGATAGACAAAAAATAATATATACATCCCTACATACAAGAGTCTAAAGAAAACACTGGACAAATTTCGATGCATTTTGTTGCATTATATAGGGGTCAGCCAAGAGCAGGTTCTTAGTCATGTCTTGCAGATATAGGCCACCTGGAGACGCTACTAGATGTGTTTTGAATAAAATGTAGGACCAATTTTGATGTATGTAGATACCTGTATTACATAGGTATCACCTTGAAGGTTGCAAACCACCAAAAGGAACTGTACTTTATTTCTTTCATTAAGACACTGGGGCTTATTTTGATATTTTTTACATACGTAGCATTACATGTATTGCATAGCCTTTATTTCAGAGCTAGTACTTAGTTATCTTCTACGGTTAAAGGCCACCAGAGTGCACTGCATTTTATGTTATTTTAATTATTTATTTAAAACAGTTTTGCCGATATTTCGTCGAGAGTGTTTTTTTTAATTTATCACTTGTTATTGTATGTTTTTATTATACCACTGTTGGTATTACTTAAACACTGTATTGAAAGTGCAAAAATACGTTTTCATTGTACTTTTATTATAGTGGTGTAATATATTTTACACTACACATGCTCAGAAAGAACCTTCATGCATAGTCAAAAATAGGGTTGAAAGTACGTGTTTGCAGAGATTATTACTTTCTTGCCCGTTTAGAGTTAAAAACAATAAAGTGATAATTAAAAAGCACTTTCTATTTAAAAGCTGACGAAACAATAAAATAGCTTCTTTTTATTTGGTACAGTGCCATCTGTGATTATAAAAGCGAACCAGTTTAATAAAAGGTAAAAATAACTCACTTTGCAAACAACAGAAATCATTATCATAGCTTGTAATTATTTGGTACAGCGCCATCTATGTTTATAAAAAGTGAATTCTCATTTGTTAAGTAAATTAAAAATTTAATTAATTTTATTTTATTATCCTGGCATTTGTAGTGTAAAGCACTATGTATCACTCGAGATGAAAGGTCAGCCTCAGCTCCGCTTCGGGCTTCAAACTACACCCTCGTCGGTAATCAGTCGCTGGGGTGACCTTGGTAAACAATGTACTATTAAACACATCAGAAGCCCTACAGGCGTCTGGTCGTAACCCGAAATATAAAATGGCTGACTGAAAATCAGCGTTGTGACCCTCGCATGTCACAGCATATTCCGAGTTAGCACCTTTTTGACGGAACTACTTTTATTATATTTATATCGTTATCTGTATATGTTATTGTAAGTTTACGTCAAATAAATTTTTCTTTTTAATGAACACACACGTATATTAAAAAAAATAATAATCTTAACTTTTACGGTTTTAAACTATTAAAATTACGGCTTCTGAGAATACGACCAATTGCAGCTGGCCGTTCAGAGTTGGTTTTAAGTTACCTTTTCGGGACCTAGTCCGAGTGACAGCAATAAAACGTTCGGAAACTGTTATAAATCTCTAACTGAATTTAAACTGTTTGACGTCACAACAGACTATAGTGCAACAAACTTTTCTGCCCCGGTGGTCAGAGATAGAGAGAGACCAAACACCCAAGGTCAGAAGGTCAAAAAAGTTTTTTGCACTGTATGTAATACTATACGTCAATAAATATTAAAATCACGTTTGCGTATGGCATGATATGCGTAATATCATTCGGATATTCTCGGATAGCGACACCAACCGTAGTGTTGGAACACGAAGTTATCGAATACAAGCGAGGTTTAATATTATCTCTTTGATAGTCGATTCATTGTTTCAGGTGGCAGTAATGGCATCATCGGTTCTTAAGTAGTGGTGTGACTATGTGTGGTGATGCAATGGGGGCCGGGACACGGCACGGCACGTAGTGCTTGGCGCCATGGAAGAAGACGAGCGACGGCTGTCGTTTCCGCCGCCGGCGCCGCTCAACTCCCCCGGCGAAGAGATCGACGGCTCGCGGCTGCTGGGCGAGATAGTACGTACCCTAGAAGCCACCAATCCGGAAGCAGCTGCGCCGCTCGTCGCTTCTCAGTCGAAAGATGCGTTGGACGTGGAATGTGAGAAGCCGAGGCGGGAGGAGCTACGCATCCCGCTTGAAGGAGTCACCTTCTCGACTGAAGCGGTGGGAAGTCGCGGCGATGAACCTCGGGCAGCCGTCACGCCGTTCACACGGGAGTCGGCGCGTCGAGCTGGCTCGCGCGGAGCACAGCTCGTACGAGAGTTCGGGTTCATGCCTCGTCGTCGGCTCAGCGTTGAAGACGGTGCCCGGCTGCCTAGGAAGTATGAGCCCTTTCCCCCCAAGCTGTATGGACGACCGCTTGAGGAGATCGACAACTTCATATATGATGAGGTAAGTCCTTAGTTATTTGCTTTGTAAATTTGAGTCATATTAAAAATAATATATTACAGTTAAACGTAGTAAGCTTTTGGTAGTGCACTGAACAATTGAGTTGTGTTTTTACTTATTAATCTTTTAAAATTAGTACGATTAACAAGCGATTAAAGCAGTGTTCCAGTAGACTTTTGAATGTATAAAAGACTTAATACAGAATAATTTACGAACAATATCTAAGCAAGTAACAAACAACGACATGCAACAATATAAAAATTAATGTTTCTATATCTAGTAAAAGACCTATAACACAATTTAAATACTGTTTAAATTTAACAATGTAGAGACCTGAATATTTATAAAAAAGTTAAAACCCCGACTCTTAAACCACTAATAAAATACCATTTGACTTATCTCAACTAGATAGGTACCGGGCATATAAATGTCAGAGAGTGAAAATTGCTACTGCTCGGTACCGAACTACTAATGGAATGCACGTCATAAAGAAAAACGAGGCAATAAATCTGTGGCTGTAGTAGTTTTATTCCGCTGCCAGTTCGCCAAGGAGATAATAACTCAAAAAGTTATCGGTCTATAATCGTAAAGTTTTACGAAGAGATTTTGTCTTTATGGAAATTTCGACATTGTGATATTGACAGTGGAGCGATAATTCTTGGTTGGATCCGGAAAATTAGGGTTAAAGAGTGACTCCATATAGGAACAATTAAATGTTATCATGCTGAATTGATTAGATTCGCTCTGACATGTTTCGATCATAGTTTTTGTACTGCTGAATTAACTTCTATAAACGTAACAAATCACACTGTATAAAAGGTTCACAAACAAATACTCATTGAATTTCATTTTATATATCGATGCACAAAGAATAGTATGTATTTACTAGACTTTGCCAGCGGCTTCGCCCGCCCTAAATTCGATTATCAGAGTGGAACTCCTTAATAAACTCCAATTAATTAGTTATACCAATGAATTGCTATTGCATGCTATAGGTGCAGCCATACTTTATTTAACTCTGTTATAGTTATTCCCGCAGGAACGTTTGAATTTTTTGGGTTAAAAAGTAGCCTTTATGCTATTTCAGGACCTAACCTATATGTATGCCAAGTTTTATCCCGATCCGTCTAGTGGTTGAAGCGTGATTGAGTAACAAACATCCATCCAGACATACTAACTTTCACATTTATAATAGAAGAGAAGAGAGATTCTAAGGTGTGAGGATGAATTCCCTGCCTACCTAATTCAATGTAACGTTGAATTTTTGTAACGCGTAAAGCTTAATTTATGATATTTTCTAAATTATTCATTTAAATGATATGCAGGTAATATAGCAATTTTATTCTACATTCAAAACTCAGGATAGTTAACATATTAAATAATAATATTTTCTCAAGTAAATACCTCAACTTTTTAAAAAATAAAAATTGATGGTTATTGTGAACACACCTTAGGAGTGGCTTTAAATTTAAGATGGTATACCATCGCAAACCTTTTTGTTTGCGATATATCTTAAGTCAAACTAAAGTCAGCACACGCCATGTATGATTAGATTTTTTCCGACATCTTTAACAATCATCTTCATATTTCAGCCAATTTCTTCAAAACTTTTATGAATTATACATTCAAACCTTCCTCACGAATCACTTCGTCCGTTGGTGAAAACCGTATGAAAATCCGTTTGGTATTTTTTTTATTTATTGCGTTTTATTTAATGTGTCACAATGACGATGATTCCCTTTTACTAAATTGTTGTGCACTAAATCGGTTCACAAGTTATTCAGATATCTATAATAATTTTCATCCTACGAAACCCTAACTTATTTATCTACGATTTTTTGATTTAAGTTGTGAGGACGGTATAGAAGGATGGAATGTTATAAAAGCATCGTTGGAAAAAACTTCAGTTATTAGCATTTCAAGCCTAGGCGAATCGGGTTTTATTTTTGGAAGCTACAGTTTTAGCCAAAAGATCATATTTTGTCAGGATCCTTAAACCACAACATAGTGACGTATCCAAGAGCAACAAGTGTTAGGTACCATTTACACTCCAAAATTACGTGCAGTTAAAAATAATAACTTGAACATAAAGGTAGCTCGTGGAGCCACAGCGAACGTATACAACGTTGTACAGCGATGGGCCCAGATGTGTGAAACATTTTTATGGAAGCATAAAAGCTCAGCAGCTTTCAGGTACCTGTTACGCAAGCATGTACCCAAAAGCTTCAAATTAAATGGAATTACTTATATTCAAAAATAGATACAGTTTCAGAATAATTTATAAATGCCGCTATTACATTTTCAAAAATTAATACTAAATATATATCTAAATATAAAAATAGAACTCGCTAAATCGATCTTATAATATTGCTAATAAAATTAAAAATTAATACACAGTGAGAGTAAATGGTTAATGTCACTTTTACAAGTCACAAATAAATACCTACAGTGTAAGAATAAATAATGAATAACACTTTTACATCTCAAAAACTAATACAGTGTAAGAATATATGTTAAATGCCGCTTTTTCATTTCACAAATGAAGACCTACAGTGTAAAAATAAATGGTAATGCTACTTTTACATCTCAAATAAATACAGTCTTAGAATCCATACTTGTATTATAAATGCGAAAGTGGGTTCGGTTGTTTGTTTGTCACAACCAAACATTTAATTTAAATTTGCCACAGAGATAGTTTAAGAGACGAAGAAAGATAAACGCTATTTTTAATCTGGAAAAATCAAAAGTTAACTATAAACAAATTCAACGTAGACGAACTATAGCTACAGTTATAGAAAACTTTTTTACTATAATCAAATAGTTTATTGAGAACCAAATTCAGCGCGGGTAGAGCCACTGGCAGAAGCTAGTAGATGGTAAATGCCACTTTTACATCTTAAAATATATACAGTATAATATTTTATTTATATTTTGGTCCATGGATAAGATACTTTATTAAACATTAGTTTTTGTCATCTCGTTATTCTTTGTAAATTTATTCTGTGATTTTTTCAAGTAAAAAGATGACAAACAAATAAATTATACCCTTTAGCCTTTCCATGATAGTCCAACCAAATCTAAAAGGTTTATCAAGAGACTAATGCCAAGTGACATGTTTGAATATGTAAAACACGCATATCCAATATTTTATTTTAAAAAATTTATCCTATATAGAAAAACATATACCTAATGGCTAGGACTACCAAAACCACGATAGTTTTTATTTTCCTCGATAGAAAAAATAACAAATTAAAATTTTCTGTTTAACCTCCTGTACATACTATACTATTATGGTATAGCATTAAAATATACATATATTAACGGATTAGATAACTAGATATAGATGTTTCTACAAAATACTAATAAAAGTAGTTGATTGACTCTGTAAACTAATATTTTTGTGGTGTAACTGTGATTATTATTAAATTAAACGGGTCTTACTCGTGCAATCGTGAGGCAAGGTGCGTGGCGAGACGAGACCCGAGGGGCTGCACGCTCCTGACTAGCCTGTGTCTTCACATATCAGTATGGTCATTCGGAGCTATCCATACAATCACACGTTATCTGATTTTTCTTTAGGATCAAACAAACAAACTACAAATAAATGTCTAGATTATGGTAAAACGGTGGACCCAGATGTGTGAAACATTTTTATAGAAGCATAAAAGCTCAGCAGCTTACAAAGTTACGTAACATGTGCCGTTACGTAAGTATGTTATACACATAAGCTCCAGATGAAATTAAATGGAATGACTTTTTCGTCATAAATAATACAGTGTAAGAATAAATAATAAATATTTAATTTTTTGTGTAGGGTTTAGATATTTTAATAACATTAATTTATCTTCAATAACTATTTATAATATTGCAGTATTAATGGTTGTCCACACTAATCTGTTAGTGGGGTCTTATAGATCGATCATGCAAAATGTGTCATTGTCGGTTAAAGTTAGATGATAAATCTCAGTTTCGTAGTTTGATAATGAGTTTTAGTATCAGAAAATTTCTTGATATTTTATACTACTGTAATAAAGTTTTACTAAACAAAGTTAAATAAGTTACTGCTCATTGCAATGTGTCATTCATTCTTAAACATTGTCACAGCTGCTGCTGAATCAATAGGTACTTTACCTGCACAAGACAAACATTTATGTGATGAACATTTGTTTTAGTCTTGAGACTGGACATATTATGTATTCGTAGCGTGTACGCATATGTATTGTACGGACACGATGTAACTATAGATGATCCGTTTTTGCCATTTACTCACAAAAACCTGAAAAAATACAATTGGCCGCTATTTGTAATAAATTTTAAAATTCTACGTTAAATGTAAAAAAAGACGGACACTAAATTGGTTTCATAAGTATTCAGTGTTTCCAATAATGAAAAACAAATAAGCTAAAATATTTAACGACGTAATTGGCTTTTATTTTTAGAGATAAAGAAAAACTTTTAATCTTTAAGACTGCCCGAGAGTAAAGTGAGAAAGTAAACATTGCTCGGTTAAGTTGGCAGGTAGCCGTCAGAGTCCGTCGGGCTATCTGAGAAGCTTATCCGATAAGCGAGGCGGACGCCTCGATCAAAACTTGTTGCGCTTGTTACATAAACTTGTTAAGTTATTTTTCAAAGTTCCGTACATAAAAGGCACATTTATCGTTGCGAGTGTGTTCGTGTTACATAAATAGTTACATAGTTACTACGTTTGACACTTTTGATGAAGCCAATTTTGCCATCGACACCTTTCGTTCGTGTAGCTTTGAAACGTTACTAACAAAATTATTGGTTGCAAAACGTATGGACGACGTACACACACCACGATATTAACACACACCACGATATTAACACACACCCTACTATAAACAATGAATATGTATAGGCATTTTGAACCAAAATCCCACCTCCAGATACGGGTCTAAAGTTTCATTTTTCGGTGGCAAAAGCGAAAAAAATAACAAAAATATCGTAAACGAACGCTTGACAGTTTGTAACAGATGAAACTAAAATTTTTGACGTTTTTGATACTAATGCTAAAAGAACGGAGGTAACAAAATTGACGAAAATAACAATTCTTCATCCGAAAACCAACAGACCCTACATCGTAACTTTTTTGATGTGTGTTATAAAAAACAGAAAAAATCAGGACAATGCATAGGATAATAATGTTTTTGGTTAGCTTTCATTGAAAAAAGTTATTTCATAAAAGGTATACTAGGTATTACTAGTAATTTGTTGAAAGCAATTTGTCGAACTTGCTTTTGGCCGCTTGTGGTGTATTTTATTTACGATTCAAAAGTTCTCAGGCAACTTACTTAAACAGGGATATTTTCTGTCTATTGCCTATCAAAGTTGAGAAAGTTAAAATATTTTCTAAATTGAACGCACGGAATTACATGAAAAATGTTTTTTATTAACTTCTCGAAAAGTTACCAGTTCAATGCTATGGTTTCAAATATCAAAATTGCTAAAATTGTGTTTTCTTTATGTTTTGACATGGTATAAATAAAATACTGTGCCTGGTAGTCTCTTCCGTCAGAAAAAGGATCACGTGACTTATACGACACTGACGTAGTGTCGTATAAGTCACGTGATCCATCTGTAATCGAGCATGCAATTCGAACGCATTCGACAAAGATGTCGATTATCGGCGATATGGATGGTTAGTGACGTATATAGGCTTGTCACTCTCCGGAAGAGATCAGAGACCTGAGAAATCAATCTCTATTCCGATTTCGTTAAATTGCAACCATTATTTAGTTATAAAAGTTTATCCTGACCAAGTTTTTGCTAACCAAGACGGTCAAGACTTTTTTTATTTCATAAATTTTAATTGCGACCATGAACAGAGGAATCAAATAACGTCATAATTTCATTTGTTTGTTACCTTAAACTCAAAAAGCGTTATTTTTATGGTTTTACTATCATGTTATAAGATCTAGCTTTTATGTTGCGACAAAGCTTTGAAATGTTTCACTCCTTTTGCAGTAAAGTATTAGTTTCTCACTGTAAAATGGCGACGTGTCTGCCGTTTCATGATACCCTTTTAAAAGCTCATTTAGTATTGCAATTTAACATGAAAGATTTAACATGTAAAAAAAAATGAAAATAAATATTTGTTATTGAATTAAATTTAATAAAAATATCAAAAAAGGATTGTTTTAAGTATACCCATGTTATTGTGTTTTACTTTATTTTTACATAAATGTATAAAGAAAAAGTTATTATTATGTATACATATATAAAGAATATACAACTCCTAGTGACATATAAATACACACGAAATCTTCATAGAATTAAGAAATGCATTATAAATATACATACACAGAAATAATCTGCCTTCGTTTATGGCTCCCATGAGGTTAGAGCTTAGAAGAAAATTAATACAAACCATATCTATGGCTATTTTCATAAAAAAGATGCAGTCAAAAGATTAACCTAAGTGGCCTTTGCCCTTCGTCTGGACTCAACCTATCTCCATGCCTTTCACCTTAATCGATGTAGCGGTTTAAGTGTGAAGAGTCAACACACACAGAGACAGACAGACAGACAGCAGACAGACAGACTAAGAGACAGACATAATTACTTCCGCATTTATAATGTATGTACATGTATATTTGTAATATATGTAGTATGGATTACTATGCTCTTTTTTTACGTAATAATCCATACTACATATTTTACAAATGTACATATACATGTTTGTAATTGTATTTTTTAAATTTATTTCGTCGATTTTGAAAAATATCCGCATTTGTAGACCAGACTGGTTTCGGCTATGTACAGACATAAGTATATTAGACAAAGCTAACAAATGATACTTCTTAAAATGTTATGTGTACCTATTTCAGGGCTTAAACCATTACATTCATTGTACATTCCTTGAAAAGACTTTCTTAAATTAAAAACTTTTCTTTATAATAGTCCAGGTGTGATTCCACCCTATCACCCCAAAGTGTGGCCACAAGAGGGGTTGATGACGTCACGGCTGTCGCAATGCCGTCGTGCCTAGTCCACGTGCGTACAGTGAATGTTAAATGAATCGACAAAATAACAGTTTGTTTATAAATCGGCTTTGGAAATTTGGTTTTATTTGTATACTTTTTATTTATAATATGTTCTTAGGCTATTTGATTCTATTCATTCAATATTAAATGTTATCTACTGTATTTTTGCGTTTTACGTATTTCGAAATATATTTTTTTATTTTGTACCTATTTATTTCATTTTCTCGCAATAAGTGAAAAGCACTGTGTTAACCTCGGGACTAAAACCCATTCATACTCGATACCATCAATCTCATCAACATATTGTATTCAATGGGCTCTTTTAGTCCCTTGGTGAACAATATACTATTTGGGGTTTGATTATATCCAATTACATGTCATGCAAATCTAACCTTAAGTAAGTCATTAAATCCTGAGATTTTACTAAATTTCATTGAAACGCTAGGGATTTTATGTGAAATCAATTTTAGAAACTTAACATATATCTTAACAAAAAAATGTATGAAAACTTTTACCAATCAGAATAACTTATTTGGGAATCGAACTGGGCACCACAAAAAAAAAGTAAAAAAAAAAGTCGTGAATACTGCATATCTCACTTAGTACATACTACATTTTTTTATAAAAATGTCGAGTGAACAGAGGGTAGTGATTTGACCCCAGAGTTCACCTATACTAATATTATAAACAGGAAAGATTTGATTGTTTATTTGTATTGAATAGGCTCCGAAACTACTGGACCGATATGAAAAATTCTTTTTAGGCTACTTTTTAGCGCGGGAAAATGCTTCATTCCTACGGGAAAACGGGTAATAGGGTAACTGGTAGTAAGAATTATCTTTTCGTACATTCCTAATTACTTAATTACGTAATTACTTTCTCTTTCAAATAACTTCTAAACAGCTGAACCGATTGGGTTATTTAAAAATAAAATTGGGTGGCGCTGCTGTTGGTATGTCAACTATTAAACGGCTTGACCGATTGGGTTGAAATTTTGTACGTGTATTTCCATGGTTTCATAGACACGAATTTATTATGCCATTAAAGAATAAGATTTGATTGTTTTTTTTCTATAATAGAGGAGTTGCCGTAAGAACCTACGCCGATAACAAAATTTAGGGCGGGCGAAGCCGCTGGCAGAAGCTAGTTAAACCTAAAGCCGTTAACATTGTCAACAACCTATTCAAGACAAGTCCGAGTAAACGTACATAATAGCCTATAACAATGTCCACAAATGGAAAATTACAGAATTCATATTGTAGACGCACTATACCTAATCCAATATTACCACACATTGGAATTATTGAAACATTCAAGACCCCTGGGCCACCCGTCCCTCTTTCTTCGTATCTCTTGTGATGTATTGTAGGCGAGTGCCAAAATATTGTAGAAGCACTACTTATACCTAATCTAAAATTGCCAAACGACTAGTATTGGGATTGTTTTAAATTGTGTGTCCTTCAAGAAGAGAGTTTTATCCTCATATGCATATTTATTTCGATTCATTAACTTAGACTGACAGGTAAAAACATAATTGTAGCACCTCGATCACTCGTAAGACTATTATCTTCCATCTAACCTAAGGTTACAAGGCACGGGTCGCCTAAGCAGAGTTCCAAACTCTATTCTGGAGTAAGTTTGGTTAGCAAATAAATTGGATAAGTCCCAACTTTTTTTCATTAACAGATAAAATAGGCGAACCCCAAGCTAATCCTTCTGAAATACTACACATAAGTAACAGTATTTATGTTCGTTCTGATAAGCTTTCTTAATAGACACTAAAGCCATTTCGGCAATTTATTAGTCTGCTATGTTAGGAATTCCACGCCATTTAGGTCGTTTCTCCTTTCTCAGTTTTATCACGGAGCAATTTATATGGAGAACGCGCTCGACAGTTCAGAAAAAGACATCTTAAGGTCAAGCAAAGGGTTAATCATCGTTTTTAGCAACTATATATCTCTTTTTTCTGACCAACTTGACTCCCTAACTGGTAGTGTGGCTAGCTGCTGTGCAGAGGGTGTGGGTTCGATTCCCGCACTGGACAAACATTCATGTCATAATATAAACATTTGTGTTTGTCTTGAGTTTGGGTGTATTTATGTATGATATTATTTATGTAAATACCAAAAAAAAAGTAACATACATGTGTTTGTATTCATTGTCTGGTAGCCATAACACAAGCTTTGCTTACTTTAGGGCCAGTCGGCGCCAAGTGTAATGTCCAAAAATATTTATTTATTTATTATGTACTACGATTCATGCAATGAATTTTGTATAACCTTATTTCCCCACTGATGCTGGAATCTTTATGCAGTTGGACCAATGATAACTTTAAGTTTAACACTTTAAGGAGATAGAAGTTTGTATGGAAATCCGGTTATTTTCGTAACCACTCAGTTATAATAAAAATGGAAAAAAAAAGAAATTATATTGGGCGTAAAATTAAGATAAAAAATGTTTTGAAACCTAAATTTAGGTGAATAAAAATAATATATATATTTTAGGAAACGTACCCATTTTGGTTTTTGTTTTTCAAAAAAAATATATTCAGATTGATATAATTATACGTTAGATTGCATGGGCACTCAAGCGGTTACATAAAACCTCGGAAGTTGGTATATAGACTCTTAGTCAGTTCCAAATAAACAATGACATGTTTGAATTCGTGATAGTGAAAGAAAGTTTGTAAGGTTTCGCGGGTATGCACTGGATACAGGAAATTCAAGACCAGTGAGTGTGGACATATTACTAATGGGGAATGCTGAACAGTGGACGTCTTCTAGCTAAGATAATTATGAATAGTAAATTGCACCATAATGCACCATAAAAAGGGTAAACGTCGTAGAATTTTTTTTTGTATAAAATTGATTGAATTGATTGCCCTTATCTACTAAGTTCCGTGTATTTTACTTTGTATTTTGATTATTAAAAAAATAAGTGCTAGTTTTTGGTTTCATGAGATTCTGATAAGCAATTCAATTCTTTTTGCAATTGAGCAACTGTAAAAAAATATAAAAAAAAATATGGCTTATTAGAATCTCATGAAACAAAAACTTCGAGCACTTAATTATCTGTTCTTTTTTTCACATTTTTCTATGAAAAACAATCTACGGCGTTTATCCTTAATATTGAGTTACTATTTACTAGCTTTACTAAAGGAGACTACACCTATCGCCGCTGTCACTAACAACTGGTAGGAAACGTTGAGCGATCTTTCTCGATTATTTCTAAACCAGACAAGATATCGAAATACTAATTGTTGATTACGATTTATGCCAAAGAAGCTTGTGCAAATTATGGTCGCATATCGTAGCATGTAAGAGAAAAAATATATTATGCACTTAATAATATCTGTATCAATATTTGTGATAGGTAGGTGTTTAGAAAAAAAAATTAAAATAGGAATGGCGCCAAAAATTTAATTTAAGTAATGATGGCGTATGCTTATGTTGAAAAAAAAACATGTTAAAACTGTGTTATTTAAATTTATTAAGATATCATGCGATGAGTGCTATGTCGCCACACTGAATGTATGGAAGCTGAAAACAGCAAATTTTCGGATACATCCAGTTGATTTTATTAACCACTATTGATACCATTAGATAGGCCTCGTGAAGCACTTTCAGGATCAACAATAAGTATTGCGATAGCGTCGTGTGGGGTTTAAAAATTATCGAGTGAGATCATTTAGCGTTTCCATGTACCCTGTAGATACTGGCTCGTATGAGTACTATGGCACGCGACGTATTCTAGTATGATATGTATGACATGAAGTTTTTCATAGTGTTTCCTCCATAGACTACCATATCATCCATATGATATGGATGGACAGGGTTGGGCTGAATTGAAATTAAAAAATTGGAGGCAGGGTTGAACTAGACAGAATTTTGCCGGAGAGGTGCAACGGGAAGTCTAAATTAAAGGGAAAATGAGATTCAATTGTAGAAACTAACAAAAACATAAACGGAACTGTGTGCCGAGTGTGAGTTTTTGCGTGTTTGTAACTCTACTATCGCGTTCGCGTATACATTAAAAGTCCTATAAGAAAAATCGTCTCAACACGCGTCCGCTAGAGGCTTTGTTTCCATACTGTATTTCGTTGACGCAAACGCGATAGTAGCGTTAAAAATGCACACTAGGGACACTATAGACTCCTAAATAAACAATTTTTTAGTACAGCAAACTTTTCTGACTCTGTGTATGGTCGCTAGTGTCGTTTAAGTTAACAACATTTTAATATGGCGACTGTGGTTTTAATTTTTCATAATCGGGTCAGTAAAGTTTGTTACACTGTAACAACCATTGAGATAATAGGAAACACATAGACTCGAGTTCTGCTATCTGTACTATGGACTGCGCAAAAGGCTCACGAATTTGTATGGATGCAATATGCAAAGTAAGTCAGGATCAGTTGTAGGTAAAATATAGGAAATTTGTTGAAAACTTCAATAAGATATTTGCTATTAACATGCATTATTGTTTCTACATGATATAGTATTTTAAAATACATTTTATAATACCCTAAACATTAAAACAGCTTTAAGTTGCTTTAGCGTCACCTTAAATAAAAACGAAATATGGAAATGCTTAGTGAAATTTATTTTCATCATAAGACATTAAACATTTTACTTTTACTATATGAAATAGCGAGGCGGTCTGTGGCTAAGCACACTTGCCTCAAATAATTTTATTTAGCAACCACAGAAATGTTGGGACAAGGTAATGAAAAAAATCCTGCATCGTAACTTACTTCAATTTTAAAACTAACTACGTAGTTTACAGCAACTTTTTCATTTTAATAGGCCTGCATTTTACTTTATTTTTTTAACTATGGCATTAAAGATAATGTTTTTTTTTAAATGTTATTTAATAGGTAATTTATTGTAGTTTATTAAATTATTAAATACAACAAGAATAAATAAGTTTCACGCATAATTTTTGTTATAAGAATTTTAAAGTTAGCATGGTGCAAACTCAGAACACACCTTAAAAAAAGAAAAAATAAAAGAAACATTGATTTGGAAATACGTAGTAGGTACATCATTTTGGTTGATTTTAATATTAACATATTACTTTTACTTAATAAACTTAAAGTTAATAATTAAAAAACATGAGTATCTTCACCAGTGACGTAAAGTACCGAAGTTTACCCGCGAAAAATGGGTAAGTAACTCTTAGCGTGCGATTTGTTGACTACGTGCAGACATACAAAAGGCGCTTAACCTTTTCCAGAGACATAATATTGTTATCATCTTATCAATACTTAATAAAATTAATAAAAATATGTATACTTATTCCATGCGGATTTTTTGATACCTAAACGTATTTACTTTTTTATGGACAAAAGTTCTTAAAATCCGCCAAGTGCGTGTCGGGACACGCGCGTTGTAGGGTTGCATAGTTGCCGGTCACAAGTACATTTTATAAGTTGATCGACTAGTAATCGGTAACTTGTAAAGCCTAAATAGCTGTTATAGTTTTCCTTTTAGCTTCTTTTAGAGCTAAAAAACGGAGGTGTGATACTTGACTCTTACAGAAACCTGAATTTAAAAATGGGATTTAAGCACCCGCAATATTTTTAATCTATCGGATAGACAAGAAAACTAAATACGTGTAGGACAATTTTTTTTGCTACTTTGACTTTTTGGTTTAAATATCTAATACATTTAAACGAGCAATTCTTCAATATATATTTTGATATGTAATCTAAATCTTGGAAACGGCTTCAACGATTTTCATATAATCTAGTGCGCATGTAGTTTCGGGGGCGATTAATCGATCTAGCTAGGTTTCATTTTTTAGAAAACGTCGTTTTATCTATGTTTTCAGGCAATGATAAACTTAAGAGGATACACTTCGCGGCGCCTCGCAGCGGGATTCATACAAACGAATTTTTCATTTGTTTTTGACATTTACTAATCAATCACTGTGAAATTTCTTAGTCAAAAGCCCAAGCCGAATACCTAGGTCTGTGGTTTTCCAAAATCTTGCAAAACGTTCTATTAACTAGAAATATTTTAAAAAACCATTTGTACAAAAAATTTAAATCCTGTATAACTTTTGAACTATAAAATTTTTATAGAAAACTGGCACACTGCAGATCTAGATATTTATTACTAGAACATGTCTTCAAAATTTCGTGGTGTTTGATCAACAAGTATCAAAAATAAGTGAAAAATTTGTTTGTATGAAGCCCGCTGTGAGGCGCCGCGAAGTGTCTCCTCTTAAAATATGACTTTTCGTGACATCTTTTGGCGAGTTGTAATAGTAGTAGTAGTAATTATTGTAATTATTTTATTATTTTAGTTGTAATTATTTTTACCGACACAGTTGATGGCGCAGCCTATAAACACTTGCAACACCTGGGGCATCAATCGCGCGTTGCCGATTTTTAAATTTAACTTAAACTTCTTTTATGGTTTCTGATACTCACTAACCTCTCAAAGTATACTTAGTATGAATCAATATATTATGCTACTTGAACTGCAAAATAGAAGACGCCACATTCTGAGCTCTACCTCTATTGCTATCACATTATGATCTTATCAATGTTGATTGCTTACTAATTGCAGTTTTCTGTGTTCTATCTTATTCGGAATTATTATTCTAACACAACGCAGATGTAATGTCAGATTCAGACAGTGTTGCTAACCTCTACCAAAATGTAACCCAATTTTTTTTTTATTTCTCCTAAAAACCCCTAAAGAAAGTCATTATATTAAGGTTCTTACATATAAAAATTTTTGGGTAGTGCCCATAAAAAAAGTATTGGTAGTGGCTAACCTAAAATGGCTATACTGACAGGTTGCGTTTGAGAATTATTCCTATGTTGATTTTATAAGTCTGTTTCTCTGGCAGTCACAGAAATATGTCTCCTCAAATGGAATGAAAGCAGTTAATTCCATTTCTGCTGCTGTTCGATTTAATGAGTGCTTTTTTTCGAAGTCCCTAAAAACCCCCCAAAGAAAGGCAGGGTGCCTCTAAAAATCCTCCTTTGAACACTTTTATCCCCTAAATCTCGGGGGAAAACCCCCAAGTAGTCATCACTGTCAATCGATCTAGCTTGGGCATAATTTCATATGGAATATTTTTATACGAGAATTACAATGCAGCAAACCACAAAAAAATTCTGCACTGTCCATTCCCGCTCGCTTTACTTTGGATTCACTGGTTAAGTTTAAAACAGTCAAAGCCTAGTTTACTAATCAGAAATATAATCTTAATAATATAATAATAAACATAAAAGTATAATCTTTATTGAGTACAACGGTATATTGGAGACGCTGATTCCAAGACTAGTATTCATATTACATTAAAAAATTATATAATTAAAATAACTAAAATTTTCCACAAAGTCGTTAAGACTACGCAACGCGTCGGCCGTCTCCCTGAATCATGCCTTCCTAAATCATGTTCATAATCGCCATCTGCGCCTCTTCTACTTTTTGATGATGCTCGTTTACTTTGAACAAAGCTTAATGGATGAAGGCTTATTAATGTCGCTCACATTTTAGTTTGGTTTAAGCCGCATTAATAACTTAGGTCTAGTTAAGTTAATAATGCTATAAAAATAGGTCAAGTGATAGTGGGTTCACGGTTCGATGTGTTTTTATGCAATGAAATCTCTTTTATTTGTATTTTATTTTAATTCCTCAAGAACTGATTAGTTTGTGAACCTTTTATTTATTCTCAAAAACATTGAAAATTTTCTTTTAGTTTGAATTATTGCAGATTTTTCGCCTCACAAATTTGATCAGCTGTCATTTTTTAATAATTTTTAGCCATAGGTCAAAAACGAGGTCACATTAATAGAAAAAATAAAGTTTGAATATGCAAATAAAGTCCGTCCTGCAGACACCCTACTTTGTTAATAACCCCTAATTGACATAGATCCCCTATTTCATACATCCTTTCATAATAACATTATTTTGATATTTTACCTTGCCCCCAGCAAGTTCTTCTGCTGGACTAACTTACCTACAAGTCGATCTAGGATTTGAAATTGCTAAAAAAGCAGTCCTTACATACCTATAGACAGACAGAAAGGGAGAAACGCGAATCATCATAACTTTTTTACTATTTTGGTGTGAAAAAGGTGTTGAAGTATCTATTACATATATAAATACCTACTTGTATATTTAAACTCATGTTGTCGTGATAAGATTTGTTGTGAGAACCACTTTACCAAAATGGTCGCGTACAGTGCGGTTTACAGTATGGGATCCTTCAAGTAAGAAGTTATTGGATTTCTGGAGGGTTGAGGGTTTTACCGTTTGAACCACATTATATCGTAGAACACAGTTATTAAATTTTAGTCGGATCTGCTCAGAGGATCCGGAGGAAAAGTTACCAAAAAAAAAATTTAGGTAGGTGGAATGGCCTCTTAACCATAATTAAAGTCCAATAATTCTTATATTACCTGCCATAAAAAGCTCATATTAAAAAATAGCAAGAAAGTTTCTATCAGTGAATCAAGTCGGTCTACTATGATTTCTCAGAAAAATCTATTATATTATTTATACTAACTACTAAGTCACTTTTTACTATCGGTGCCATATTTTTTTTAATTTGGCAACAATCTGCTGTCCTGCAGGTTTCTTATAGTTCACGTAGAAACACCAAAATGTGTACTAAATTTAAGCTTGCTTAACCATTGGTTCGTGTTACCTAGATAAAACTAAACATATTTCTCATAATTTAAACTAAAAAGTTTCCTAACACTTTACTAATTTCCATTCAAAATGACATATGACAGATTTATAGCTATAAGTTAAACCATATTTAAACCAACCAACTTTTGTGTACTGGCGACGGACCCATATCAAGAGCTATCTTAGTCACGCATCAGGATGTTGGTATATCGGAGAAATAAGGTCAAGAGGTTTAACCCCTGTCACATTGTATTATATAGCATATTTCAGGAATATGGGGATGAAAAATGCTAAGGATTTGTTGTGGCAATGCTTACTATAGGGTTCCGTAGCGGTGACTACGTTGTTAAGGTGATGGCATACCCAGCGACCTAAGTTCGCAGGAATTTGATTAATTTTGATACAGTCCTGAGTACACTTTTTGACGTGTCAAAAATTTATATTATAGTTCAAACCTTAATTAAGTGAATTTGCTAATATTGTAATAACTTGCCTGTTAAAACAGTTAGAAGAAAAAACTGACACTATTCTTGGTTTTTAATTGAAATTGGTTGGGAAACTAAGAGTGATATTCTTTTAATTTTTATTTCATAAAATATATAGTAATATCTCTAAGTGAATTTGCTATATTCATAGTTCTAAATAAAAACTTAATCTATACCGACAAAAAATCAAGATTTTCAACGTGCGGTCACGTGCTTGCTAGCTAGCGTTTTGTAATGTAGATGGTTGCAAAAACACCTCAATTACAAACACCCAATCTTAGTTTCTTTTTTATATCGGAGGATGCATATAGGTATTTACTTACGTATTATTTTATCGTTGGTAGAACTGATAATTACTGAATAAAAATGTGACGTACAGACAGATATGGCGAAACGTAAAGGGTTTCTCATTTGACTACGGAACCTTTCATAGCTAGTATTGATTTGACTTTACCCGTGGTTGCCTATAGGATAAGACAGTAAAAGCTTAAAAAATACTCGAGGTCATTAATGGATATTTATCGGGACCGGCTGACTTTTATTATGTAACCAATGGATGGAACTAAAATCTTCCACGTTAATAGGCACTATAAAAAGAAGATTTGTATCTTTAATTTACTAGATAAATACTTTTTTGGGTAACAGGAATTTAAGCCAAAGTTGGGTAGAGGCATAGTATGGAGGCCCTCAATTTGTGTATTGAGTAAAGTTGTCTCGAATCTAGGTAGTGACTCTTGATCACAATCTAAAACAATTGTAGGAATAGCAATCTTAAATTATCTGGAACAAGAGACAACTTCTTAGATACTCACTTTCTTTGAAATTAAATTTAGTGATGAGTAATCTTAATAATACTTTTTTATTTTGCCGTATAAAAAGATTTTATAAGTGTTTTATTTGCTGGAAAAATTACAGCGGAATTGAAATTGAGCGTCGACAGTAACATATTTTTGCCGGTAAATGGAGACGTGGTTCACTATAATGTAACAGTTGTTGCGTAATATGTCACTATGAAAAGTAGTTGATACGTCACTAGTGTTTATTGTTACCACGACAGTTGACGTTCGTAAAATATGATGTCAGAGGGGTAAAGATAGGTAAATAATAGAAAATATGTTTTAACTAGCATTTAAGCAAATTAGCCCGCGCTAAATTCGATTATCGGCATGCGATTTTTATAAAAACAGTCTTGGTCGTAATTATTGTCATAAAATGCAGGAACATTCTTTATTTCTTACATAAATATAATTATGATGAGATTTGTATCCCTTACTTGAGATATGATACAAACCATACAAACTTACACGACGGTATACCACGATTACCGAGATAGAAACTATCCTATGTCCTTTCCCGGGTCTCTAGCTATCTTCATACCAAATTTCATGATAATCGACTCAGCAGTTTAAGCGTAAAAAGGTAACAGACGGAGAGACGTACTTTTGCATTAATTATATTAGTATCGATTAAGCGTATGACATATATAAGTAGTTAAAATTTTTAAGAACTTATCACTTTCTGTTGTGACAAAAATATGTTATAGTTCAAAGCTCAATTAAGTCGATTTGCTAATATTGTTATAATGTAGCTATTAAAACATTAATATATTTTAATTCGATCTCTCCATTTTGGTTGGTCTTTGACTCAATTTCTTAAAAACTAAGTATGATATTCGCTTGATACTTTCTTCATAACATAGATATTAACATGAAAAACAGATTTGCTAATTTTATTGTTCTTTCTAATTACAATTTTGAGTTTCCCACTAAACTCCCGCGAACGCTTAGGTTGTGGAATGAGCTCCCTGCCAAGGTTTTCTCTAAGGACTACAGTATGGGGTTCTTCAAGAACGTAGTTATTAGATTCTTAAAGTGATACTCCTGGTGTTGCAAGCGTCCATAGGCTACGGTGACCGCTTACCATTAGGCGGTCCGTTAACTTGTTTGCCACCTTAGTGGTATAAAAAATAACGATTAAATCTCGATTTTTTGTCTTTTTGTTCGCTCTAATACTCAGTGTTTATATAGGTCTTTGTGCATAAGTCGCTTAGTAAAACATATGTAAAAAGCTACAACTTCGGAATAAAACAGTCTGTATTCGTCTGCCCTTGTAACATTGAATAAATAAATGAATGAAAAAATCTTACAATATACCCATCACATATTATACAGAAACAAACTCTTCCGACCCGGTTATCAAAAACAAAAACTACAATCGCCTTATAAAAATGGTGTGAGCTTACACGACGCTAGCGACCATACACAGTGTCAGAAAAGTTTGTTGCAAAAAGATTTTCTTAATTACCAGCATAATTATAAAGATACATATATACATAATTTGAAATCTTAAAACTTGTAAGCTAAGCAAAATTAACTGTTATTAATTTTTGTGAGCCATAGGAAAAACTTTCGACACTCTCGAATCTCAACAGTTGCTAGAAGTCCAAAGTTTCACAAAGTAAAAAAACACTTCGTTGCTAATAAGAACTTTGTTAACTTTGTAATTGAAGTCATTAAACCTGTGAGTACGACAGTTTTAGGACAACTGTCTGGCGACAGAATCTTTTGTAGAACACTGAACAAACTTCGATAACTGTCGAGTTAAAAATAAAATCTTTGTAAACAAACACTGATCAAGAGATTTTTTAATATTTATTTATTTTTAGTCTTAGTGTAATTTATTAAAATACGTCAGCAGCTTATTTATATTGTGGGAAGGACTATGTTGGGAGTTAGTTGTAGTCAATAGAGGGAACATATATGTTGATTGGTATATTGGTGACATAATAATAATTCGTAATTCGAATGAACGAATGTTCAATACGCATTTTGCTATAGGGTTTTGCAGGGTTATAGTACTATTTTAGGCCCAGTCCTTTGTTTCAACTTTTTTGGCGTATTATAATGAATTAAAAAAAACCCAAACATTGACTTTAAAAATTTATGACTGCCCTAATTTTTAGTGCATATTAAACTTTGAACGCCTTTGGAGTTGGTAATTTTGCACGGTCGGCTTGAAAAAAGGGTTCAGTAAATAATAAGAAAAAATATTTCATTAGTAGGGAAGTTTTAGAATTTCCAAAAGAAAATTTTCCGAGCTACAGCCTGTAAAAGTAGCAAGTTTAGCTACTGTAGGGCCCTTGACAGAAACTGGTAACAAATGGCTTTTACATAATTTGGTTATATATTACCGAATTAGGTTATATATAGGTCTTAGCTCAGTATTGGCTACCCCCTTAACAGTTTTCAATATTAAAAATTTACATTGTTAAGTTATTTTGATTTAATTCGAACACCAGATAGTAGTAGTACTATACTATTTATTGCGAAATAGAAAAAAAAAATGGAAAACAAAAAGAAAATCACAATGAAGGCAGTCTTATCGCTAGTAAGAGATTTCTTAGACAAAGAAGACAAATACTAAGGCCTATATATAGTATGTAAGTAAATACATCCTAAATATCCTCAAAAAGACGGACAGAAAGACAAATTTGTCATAACAAAAGGACTCCGTCTGAACCCTTTGGGTATTGAGCTCATAAACATATAGGTTTGTAAGTACCTAGGTACTTATTTACATTTATTGTTTACGATTATGCTAAACAGAAGCTTAGCGTCGACTATTTTATTGCGTTTTTACTGTTGAGGCTGACTTTATTTTATACCCATGATTCAAATACCCCTATTAAACCTAATGGTACGTAAAACATTTCATTTGCAAACATAGTTTCAAATAATGTTTGAGGTTAACGTAATTTGTTGTAACAATAATAATTTTTCATCACACTTAATCGTAAACAGCGTCATTACGCGCATGCAAAGCGGGTGCTAAGTCATTAATTACTCCCATGGGTTATTCTTCGTAAATTTTACCTTGTCCAAAGCAATGCGCGCGTTCATAGAACCCACGGGCGGTTATGACGTGCCTATTCTATCAGGTATGTACAAAAGCTGTATGTTTAAAATATGAACTACGCGCACACTACAAGCGAGCAAATACAAGTTTTACTTCAGCCAAAACTTTTTAATTTATAAATTCTCTAAATATCTAGCGGTGGTGTTGTTTCCTCTACCGCAATTTCATTTGTTGTTGTGTATTCTTGGTGAGTTTATTTACTTATTCAACCTTTTATTTTTATTCATTTACTCGCAAATGCGATGAAAAACCTTGTGTGTAACACAGGTGCTACAGAAATTAGAAAATCGAGCGATTAAAGCCTTCGGCCTGCGGTTCTTTATAGCCTCCCGTTAGTAATTTTCCCCTTACCACCCTTAATACACAATGTGCTATAATAATATACCATAATTTCCTTCCCCCGTGTTGAATCCTAACATACTTTTATAGTTTGTCTAGAATTGGTAAAGGGGTGTATTATTTTGTTTCTGGTCTTACATTTTGCCGCTTATATTATCACTATAAACCAGCTATTTACGACTTATGGGACCTTAGTCCAAATAAGAAAGAAAGAAAGAAGTTATTGGATTTTTGAAGAGTCGGCGACGCGCGAGTGATAGCCCTGGTGTTGCAAGCGTTTATGAACGCTACGGTGACCGCTTACCATCAGGCGGGCCGTAAGCTTGCTTGCCACCTTGGAAGTATAAAATAATTTACTGAATCAGAATCAGTGTTGTGGTGAGTGGCTCAGCACCTGTCAGTTGTCACGTAGGACATAAGAGGTCGGTAAAACGAAGCTGTTCCCCACAATATGATGTCAATATTTGCTACTGGTTAACCCCTGCATGGAATGAGCACCATGATACATACATACCATCACGATACTTATTACTGAAAGAGTGTTCAGTGATCGTCAGCTGGTTGTAATATTTAGCTTATGCTCATGGTGTTCTGGCACAAATGTGCCAGAGTAGTTTTTAGTAGGTAATGTGTAATATACTGCATTGAAATTTTAAGTATTTATAGTTCTTGCAAGGAAACTCAGCTTAGCTCCACATGCAGTTAGAATAATTAAGCAGCTCACATAGTCGACACTGCTTTATTCAGCGATTTGCATATTAAACAGTTGGCAGCTGATATTAAACAGTTTTTATTTTACAAAAAAAGATACTATCAATATACTTAGTTTACCTATAATAAAATGAAAAAGATGCTCAAGGATTTGCATAAAAGCTATACAACTCAATTTCATACTAATTTATCATAAAATTAGATTAAAATGACTTTGTTCAAAATCTTTTTATCTTTTACTCTTTTTCTTAGACTTTGAATATTATATTTTATTGTATATCAATCATACGCCCTATATAAAATTTAAATAATTGACATAAGGATTACTAAAATCCATACTAATATTATAAATGCAATGTGGGTTTATTTGTTCTTCTTCCACGTCGCAACGGAGTATTCAATTAAGCTAAAAATTTGCACAGAGACAGCTAGAAAGGCGGAGAAGGACATAGGCCCCGAAAAATTAAAAAAGTTTTTGCAGGAATAACTATAACAGAATCTCACGTAGATGAACTATAGCTATACACCTATAGCTGGCTATAGCAGAATTCCTTACTATAGTCAGAGATTTGCCGTAGGAATCCTACGCCTATAGCCAAATTAAGCGCGGGTGGAGCCGCAGCCAAAAGCAAAACTTACAAAAAATTAAAGCTACATAAAAAAAAACAATAGTAATATAAGTAAATGTCATAAATCTATAAATAGGGTAAATAGAGTTTTTTTAAAAACCTATCCTTAATGGGCTCAAACTAATTAATTTTTTGTTTGTAATATTTAATTAGCTGTGCTCACATTGAGGATAGGTTTTTAAAAAAACCTATTCACCCTATTTTAGATTTCCTCGATGGGCTCAAAATAATTATATTTGTAATTACATTGGGCATGTTATGTACATTCTCTCTTTCTCTCTCTCTGTAGGCACAACTCATAAATGTTCATCATACAAACACAAGTCAAAAAATTCAGGGTAATGATGACAATACTACGAAAAATCTCACTCAAACAGGAAGAAAGGACATCAGGAGAAATGGGGTCAAGTAAGAGGCTTTCCCTGTCCCTGTTTAAATAGCATACTTCAGAGAAATGGGGTCGGTAATATGGGATGTTGATATATGTGATTCGCAAAGTAATGGTGTTTTTTAAATAATTTGATGTTAGTTCACATTTTGGCAATAAAACGTTTATTACAATAATAGTGAACAATTAAATTTAGTCAATCAAACAAGCATGACGTATCGCATCTTATTAGAATTATCATTATGAGTGCATGCGTATTAGGTCAGATTTTCTTTACAACTAAATGGCAAATACTGAACCTACATATTGTCATGGACTGTCTGTCTGCCCATTTGTCCCTATATATTATAGTATCGGAGTTTTCTCAGTTTTGAAAACCTACAAGTATGACAATGACAAGTACACACCCACATTATAATGAAATGGAATGATATGAAATTTCTTTATTGCACAATTTAAAAAATAAAACAAACAAGAAAATAAAAAAGGTACAAATAGGCGACCTTAGCGCTAAAAAGCGACTTATACCAGGCAAACCTTTGGTTAGAGGAAATCACAAAAAGAAGTAGGTGGTGTGGTGACGGAAGAGTTAAGTTCAAATTAGAATAAACATACACACACAATGTATAATATACGCAATAAAAAGGTATCTTACATATATACCCAATATCTAATTTATATTTAAACACAAATATAATAAATAAATAAACAAAATATATATAAACATATACATACACATACAATAGATTCGAAATAAAATAACAAACACAAAAGAGAATAATTTTAAACAGAACTAATTGCACTGCGAGTTGGAGATTAATAATAATAATAATAATAATAATAATAATAATAATAATAATAATAATAATAATAATAATAATAATAATAATAATAATAATAATATAAAAACGAAAAATTATGCAAAATATATTATCAAGGATCAAACTAAAGATGACAAGTGTAGATTATGCCATAAAATAACAGAAACAATTGACCATATCACAGCAGGTTGTGAAATATTAGCAAAAAAAGAATATGTACAACGACATAATAACGTTGCTAAGCAAATACACCAACATCTTGCAATAAAATACAAACTTATAGATACATTCACACCGTACTATAAATATAACCCTAAAAATGTTTTGGAAAATAACGACGTTAAACTATATTGGGATCGCGACATTGTAACAGACAGAACAATCAGTAATAATAGACCGGACCTAACCATCACATATAAAAACACAAAAGTAACACATTTAATAGACATTGCTATACCTAACAACAAAAATATTAATAAAAAATATGATGAGAAAATACACAAATATATACCCTTGGCAGAAGAAATTAAACAAATGTGGCATCAAGAAACAATAAAAATAATACCTATCATTATCTCCGCCACGGGATTAATACCTAAACACCTATTTCACGGCCTGAATTTACTAAATTTAAGACATGACATTTATATACAAATGCAGAAATCAGTAATAATAGATACCTGTTCTCTCACCCGACAATTTATTAATGCTACCACACTCACAGATTTTGAGCACATAGCGTAACCATAATGTTACCAGGATACTTGGTAATAACCCGTTCCTGGGAAATACCAGCAAAAGCTGAGAAAAAAGGACATAATAATAATAATAATAATAATAATAATAATAATAACAATAATAATAATAATAAAATTGTCCAATTTGATTTTTAAAAACAACTATAGATTGTGAGCGCTTAGTAGTCAGTGGAAGAGAATTCCATAGCTGTATAGCTGTAGAACTGTGAAAGAACGATTATAGAAATTAGTGTTGTGAGATGGTGTTTTTAAAAAAATACTAGTGGACAAGCGAAGTGTGAGCGTTGAAGAAGAAATAAATTGAAATTTTTTTTGAAATAGTTAAGAGGTTAATGGATTAAATAGTATGTTATAAAGGAGTGTAAGAGTATGGATATTCCGGCGAAGTCGAATGGGGAGCCACTTGAGCTGAGCGCGAAATTGAGCGACATGATAGTATTTTCGTAATCCAAATATAAAACGAATACTGTAATTTTGTAGCCGCTCAAGTTTATTAAATTGCTCCTCAGTGAGATTTATATAGCAGGCATCAGCATAATCAAGAATAGGAAGAAGTAAAGATTGTGCAAGTGCAACTTTTGTGGCAAGGCAGAGGCGGCTCGTGACAATTTTAATGGGTGTTTCCTAAAAAAAAACAAAAGGAATTGCTTAAATGCTAACCTTTTATTATTCTATTTATGACTGAAAATCATTTGCATCATTAATCATTAACAAACGTGTTTGCTTTCGTGTCACACTTTTGTGACCCCTTGTCTTTATTTCAAGCTGAATTACTGAAATATTTTAGCACTGTTTAATCACATCACAATAATTACATTAATTATTTATTTTAAGTAAAATCTAAAACATATTGTTTCTTAAGTAGATCATTATTTATGGGAGTGCGCTGCACTAGCGCTCCTTAGGATGAGCCGCTTCTGGGTATAGGTAACAGATCACGTAACCGCCTCATTGACCCTATAGAACATAGGTCCCGAACCTGGGGGTAAATACCCCCACAGAGGTAAAACAGTAATTTTTCAGGGGTAATAAAGCTAATAGGTAATAGATAATTACTTTTATAACTATTAACTAAAATAATAATATAGATCAGTCCCCCGTGGCGTAAGTGCGATGTATGTACATACACCCAAGAAAAGCTTGACCAACACTGTGTCCCATCTGAATATCTCGTTACATGTAAATATAGATAAGGTTCCGTAGTACAATAAATTTCTTTGCTGTCTGTAAAGCAATATTTTTCCGATTTAAATAAATAATTAGCGGTTAATAAATAAAAACTTTTTACAGATCATAAAATTCTTAAAGTCAAAGCAGAAAGAGCATAGAACTTTAATGGCCTCGGTACATTTTAGTGAAAGGAAGGTACCCTATTATAGGTAACAGAGCTTTAAGAATGTTTTTACTTTTTGCCGCCGCTTATAAATGTGAGAGTAGGTTTTTAACTTTAGTAATAGTAAAAACAAAGTCACGAAACGACCTTACTGTGGAAAATGACTTAAGGCTTTGTTAAAGGTGCGCTAGGTCAAAGTTAACTTAACAAAAAACTTGCGAAACAAAACAATAACAACCTTAACACTATCATATTATCATTATTTATAAATTTTATTAAAAAAATATTTACATATATTTTTTTTTATTGATATTATGATTGAATAAGTTCGTAAAGATTTTTATGACTCAATTCTGTCTTAATGCTGAACGGATTTGAATGAGATTTAGAAGGAAGATAGACCATGGTTAGGATTAACATATACGATAGTTGTTATCCCGATTGAGAGTTACCACGGGACTGAGTAATTTTGCAGGCGAAACCGCGAGGAAATTAATTATTAATTAATAATTACATTGAAGTCGTGTTTTCTTTGATAACAATTTATAGGGGGTAAAATCAGTTAGGAACCACTGCTATAGAAGAAAACATTTTACGACTAATTGCTTTTATTTGTGGGGCCCATGATAACGTATTGTGAACAATAATCCCTAGATTTTTGACGAAGTCACAGTAAGGTATAGAAGACACAGAAACTCTGTCAAGTTTAATTAAAGGTAATAGTTCCAAATTGATGCGTGATATCATTTTTGGACTAATTATATAATAATAATAATTATAGCTTTCTACTTGAGAAGATTGAGTTAAAGGCCATTAAAGGAACTCCACTGAAGTATTTGCTCATGATCAACATTATTTTTTTAAATGGCTTTATTGATGACATCAATTGGGGCATGTGTGTAAATTTGGAGGTCATGTTCATAAAAGTAGAAGAAAGAAGTAAGTTTGAGAGTAATAGTGTTAATGAAGATGGCAAATAGGAAAGGAGACAGCACGCCACCTTGCGATACACTAGCTGAATCGGTCAACATCCATACCAGCAAAATTGCACTGCAGAAGAGTTCTTGATTTTAACTTAGGTGGACGGATTTTATAGGAAAGATAGATTAAGTCATAATAAGAGAAAACATCAGCTGAAAATTGACCATGTGCTACTACAAATTCTGGCAACGAAACTATGATAAGGTCTAGTGTGATAAGTGAATGTGTAGAAATTGGCAAAAAATGAGTAGCATTTAAAGGTAATAAATCCAAATTGCAGGCAACTAAAACTGAAAGCAATTGGTTAGCACGATGATCGTTTCTTAACAAACACGTATTAAAATCTCCCATTATAATATGTATGTTTATTAGCCGGAGTAAATGTTTATAACCGTGATTCGAAAGAGAGATAGGCTCTAAAATACGCTAAGAAGAAGTTTTATGATTGATATGTAATTTCAATCAGAAGGTGCTCTACAGTGGAAGAAGATGATGAGAATTGGTTTAATAAATTAATAATGGAGAGTGAAATATTTGGCCGAAGGTATATCGCAACCCCGTCTCTTTCACGACAAGCTAATGAACAAAACTAGAAGCGGTATCCATTATCCAAAAAAGAATAGCAGCGTATTTTGGTCAGTATGGAAAGTAAAGTGGTAAGACTGATAGTTAAAGGAATAAGCAGGAAAAAGGGAACGAGGACGAGGTAGAAGTATCATGGACCTGGAATATAAGAGACTGACTCGGTGTAGAAAGCACATACAGGCAGTTGGTCGCCGCCCTCCGGAATAGAGATGGCACTTGAAGAAGAAGAAGACATCTACACCACAATAAATGTGGGACTAATCTGGACTTATAGTTACTCTCTCAAATTCTTGTGTCTCATTCGTTTAGAAACTTTTACTGTATTGTGTACTTGTTATTGATCAACAACAGAGTCGAGATAATTAAAAGGGCGCCAACATTACTGTAGAAACTGGAAAGTAGATTAATATGGGAATTTCATTTACTAAACAAAGTAAACATTTAAATTGAATTTTCCGTTTAATATAACAATCTACAAAGGAGTAGAAATTAATAAAAACATGTATTTACAACAAATAAATGATTTAAAAAACTAAAAAACACGCTAACCAAATATAGTCTCAACGTGATTATTCACATGAGTAGAATCATTGTTTCCTTCTATTACTTTCACTAAGGGTAGCCGCGCACCGTTAGATTTTTTTAATCGGCTGATAGTTTTGTGTCTATAATTTGTATGTGCTATCAGCCGGTAAATAATCGGGCAGTGTGCGGTCTAACAGCAGTCTCATATACTAGCTTACCGATTATTTTTTCTATTAAAATCGGACAGTGCGCAGCGGCTCCAAGAGTGATGTGAACCAGTCGTTTTTTATTTACTTTTTGTGATAATTTAGAGTTTCTTACCACTAAAGAAAAAAAAGATCCTTTTCTATCTGTCTGTTCAAGTATAAGGGTAGCTCCTTTTCTTATGAACGCATGGAGGTATTAAGTTTAAAATAATATCAAACATTTAAGTTAAGAGCTCCTTCGAGTAAAAAAAATAAGCTAAAAATTAGGCCATGTATGGCTTATTTTAGAGTGAGAAAATAGACAATAAACAGTTTTATTTTGGAAGGCGTGTGCGTCTAGGTCTTTAGTTCTTTGAATGCACACCGTGCACGCCAAGCGTGGGTATATTGCAGTGTGGATGTGTCGGCCCGGCCTCGAACGCACCTCACGTACGTAGTGTTTTCTGGCAACAATGGTTGTCATATAGTCTATGATGCCAAATAACCTTATAAAAATGTTGTGATTCATGTAAAACATAACCTTGTAAATGAAAGTGTTGTAAAACATAACCTTGTAAATAAAAGTGTTTAATTGTGTACCTGTGAGATTAAGGATTTTTAGACAACTAACCTACGCCAGGAAAGAAGTTTTTTTTATAGTTTACATTATTATTTAGGTAGATCCTGCCCTTTATATTTTTACTCCTCTCATACGCATTAGCTGTATTTAGCCCGTTAGATCCCCATAGAGGACATAAGAACAGACAGACGTTTTTAATCATAGGTTTCGCTTTACCCGTTACTTAGACAAAAAAGAGCATTGGGACACCCGCTATATTCATTAAAATATGATACAAACTATAATGTTTTGCTTGCTTGAATACAGAATCTTCGTCACTATTTGAAAACACAATATAATGAATGACATTAAATAACAACCTGCTACTAAAAAATTCTTTTACCATTAAATAATTCTGTAAGACATTGACTGACAGCTAACAATGCAATAGTTTTTTAGTATTTTAGTTTTACTATTTTTTTAAGGTAACTGTTCAGTATTTCATATTGTTTGTTTGTTTTACGTGTTACACAGGACAACGAGCTGAAATATTTTGTTGAATAAATAATTATTTTCGTCCAATATATTAACTCAGTCTTAATTTTTTTTTTGTTTTTTAACACAGGATTTTTTTTCATTTTGTCTTATAGACACGTTGGTCACGTTCTTTTCTAAAATTAATTATATTAGTAAAAAAATAAAAAAAATATCATAGATAATTATAAATAATACATATATTATTAAATCGGAAGACGAAGCGTGGGTCGCCAGGTGGACAGCTGATGTGGTTAAAGCCCTCGGAGGCCGATGCAGCTCAGGCACAGGATCGGCCAGTTTGAAGACATATGGGGGAGGCCTACATTAAGCCGCAGTTCCACCTAACTAGAGCCTTATTCTTATTTCCTTTTTGTTCCAAACCAATTATCTGTATAATACATAAATAATAAGTGACAAGCTATTTTTAGAACGTAAACGTGGTAGAGAAGGTAAACGTCATTTCTATAATATATTATATATTTATATATATATATATATATATATATATATATATATATATATATATGCTATTTCTTTAATATATTTATAGATATATATTGTATCTATAAATATAATTTAAACTAACGGGTAGTTGTAGATAGCGTTTCTGCCGTGACCGTTTTTAGCAGAAACGCTATCTGCAATAAAATATAAATAGTTCTAAATAATTGGTTTATTTTGTAATATTTTGTCTTCAGATACCGTCAGCTATATCACAATGTCTTTATTATTCTGTGTAGCATTCGAAAACCCAACAAAGCTTTGGCCTGAAATTGAATAATAATAGATGTAATATAAATTAATTGGGGGATCTGCAAAAAGAATTACGGCTGGAATTTGGTTTTTGTCATTCTTTACTATAGCCAAAGTGCGTGCCCCGCCGGATGACTTTCATAGGGTTTCTACTACTAACTTTTGCAGTTAATATAAAACAATAAATAAGTGAGATAGTAAATTGTGGTAAAACGGAAAACTTGTGGAATAAGAAGCGTAAGAAATACGAAGTGGCCAGGGCGGGTAGTAGCATCTCACTTAGTCGGACGACTAAGGGGTTTCTTTCGGACTGGATTCGATTTCTGTTTAAGAATAAAAAGTCAAGACGAGAGGAAAAACTATCTTCGGTGAAACGTGGGTGTTGTGAGTTTACGTTCCTTATATCTCTGACCACCTCTTTGGGGATAAGTATCGTATACTTGTAAATATTATATGTTCCAAATTTCTAAAAACACGTATTAAAATTAAATCATGCAATGTTACTAACATACGAGATGATGTGATAAATTACATATTAAGTTCCTATGAAAAAAATCTTTTCAAATATATTCAACGATTTGCGCAGTTTTGCTAATTTTTGACGATTTCCAGTTTTTTTATTTAAATCTGGCAACCCTATCGTACGTAAGTGAAATTCTCATACATTTTACTGTCACTTTACTGTCGGAGGCGTAAAGCAAAAATCGTAGTAGCGGCCTTAACTTTCTGTCTTTCTCTGATTCCATTAGAATAAATTGCTGAGTACAAAATGTAAAACAGACGCGGCTAAAAGTAAAGTTGAAATTGAAATTATTTAGTATTCAGCTGTTCCGTTATATTTTATAACTATAAAAGTTACGTCCCTAGGTGCTGTCTGTAAGCTACCGTCAGTTACTTTAATTTAAAGTTTATATCTCACTGCGGCACGGTTTATGTACATTGCTTGTGGCTAATAAAATATAGGTTCAATATATTGATTTATTCAGTGTATGTCTTTAAGTATTAGTAGTTGTATGTGAGTTTTAGAATGTAAAGCAGTGTGATTTTATTATTTCCCGACTACGGCAAAGGCATAAGGAGCATGGTGTATGTTTTTATTTGGTTTGTAGGTATCTATGTTTATCTGTTCCCGCTTATATCTTCTAAACTATTTATCTTGATTTATTCATAAGATATTGTTAAAAGCGTCTTAAGAGGAGGTATAAAGGTAAATTGCCCATACCAACATTGATTTTTCAATTAGTAAATCAAGTCCATATAAATCATAGAAAAACATATAAATACTTCATTATAATCCCAAGATCTGATATAAGCAAAAAAAAAAATTCGATATAGATAAACACTCTCTATCTCTAGTTTTAAACAATTGTTGATTTCATTTTAATACCGGTTCATATAATAATTAAGTTGATATTTCAATATAGTATTGCTTAATACAAAACCTAAAGCTGTTATTAACAAATTTGTATTTGAGTTGTAGTTGACATTTGGCTAAAGTTGCCGTTTTAATTTGCGATGTTATACTTAGTTCAGTATAGCGCCCTCTAAAGGACATAAAGTCGGATATCAAATGAAAGGGCTTAATTAACACGTTTCAAATATGTTTATATACATTACTACCTAGTGCTCGCTGCATGGTTTGCAATAAACCTCCTCCTTGTTTTAAGTTGATAAATCCTCGGTATTTGGTAGGTATTCAGGTTGTGTTGTTGTGTTTTAATTTGTTGAATTTCTACTTGTTTAGTTTGAATTATAAAGCAGTTCCTTTCATTTGTTTGTGTTTAATAAGTAATTTGATTTATTATTCTCCTTGCAATGTTTTTTATACAAGCAACTATTAAATATTGATTAAAAAAAATTAAATACTTACCTATGCTAAAATAACAAAAATATTAAATAAAAACAGTGCAGATATCTTTTTTTAAAATTTCAAAGTGTTTTGAAGTACGTAAAAAGAGGTTAATATCGGGATTAAAAATAACGAGAGTTATATATAGTTATATATATATACATATATATAATATAAATATAAAATAATTATAACAAATAAATATAATATAATAAATACAAATAAATATAATAATTTTAACTTGTTTACCTAAATTGTTAATTCAAGTAAATAAACATTCATTTATGTTTCATTAATATGTAAGTATATAAATACCACTGCCGTTACATATTTCTTATTTTCTTTTCGTAAGAAGCGAATTTCAAAAAGTCTAAATTTTAAAAATATAAAACTAGTCGTTAGTTATTTTTAGAATGTTTTGTATTGTTTGTATATTGCAGTGAGTTGTAGTTTTAGCATTTTAAACTTTTAACTTCTGACAACACGTTCTAAAAATAGGTTATGACAGGTTTCATAGGTACTTTAAACATTGGACTTTTGAAATGCGCTTTCTACAAAGAGAAAATAAAAATTATCTGATGGAAACGCAAGTTGCTTGTTCTATACCCCTTAGCAATAACTCTCTCGCTGCCTTGTAGGTAGTGTGGCCGACTGCTGCACAGAGGGTGTGGATTCGATTCCCGCACTGGACAAACATTTATGTGATAAACATTTGTATTTGTCGTGAGTCAGGGTGTATTTATGAATGATTTGTATGTATAAACAAAAAAAGGTTATTTATATGTATGTGTATTCGTTGTCTGGTACCCATAACACAATCTTTTTGGAGTATTTCTATTTTACTTATAGTTTATGTTCGCTTTTAACGAGACATATCCAGAACAAGCCCACAGGGCTATAATAGTACCTAATGGATGCAGTGTAAGCTAATGATTCATGTACCTCTAGAGACTACAGCCATGTCCTTTGACCAGCGATTCATCAATATATAATACTATAAATTATATACTTATGCTTCATTTGGTATTATTCGAATATATATATATATATATATATAACCACTCTCTCTCTACGCGATGATTTTTGTGGTCGTATTGATGATATATCCTATTTGATAGATTTTTGATTGATGTTAGTTAGTTATAGATAATCCTCATTGTTATTTGTTTTTGTGTTTTGATTTTGATTATTTGAATATAGGCTTGATTTTGTACTAAGTATCTGTAAGATAAAAAAAAATGTTTTTGAAAAACAGTAAAACTATATTTGGTCCTAAAAAGTTACAAAACTGGTTTTTGTATAGAATAATACCGTATATCTAGTGCTAAAAATATTATACAATACTTGTTTTTGTCTAGTACAATAACGTATATTTAATGCTAAAAAAAGTTACAAAACATGTTTTTGTATAGAATAATAATCCTAAAAATGTTACAATACTTGTTTTTGTCTAGTACCTGCCAAACCGTATATTAAGTGCTAAAAAAATCTAAAAGTGACCATTGTTTCACCCACTTGTGCATTTTTTTTAGAAGTGTATTGCATTTGGTAGTTATAAAAGTCTTGTGTTTGGAAAAAAACTGTTGTTGTATAGGGCATTGCCTAAAATGAGTAAATAGTACAAAAAATGTGACACGGAAATGGTAAAAACGTTAAATACCATACAAAAAACAAAAAAGTTTTAAGATGTTTGGAGCAAATACATATCATAGTAATGCAAAAGATCCAATTTCAATAACAACAAGCTTATTGATAAATAATTTCTAATACCAAAAAGGTGGCAAATAAGTTAACGGTCCACCTGATAGTAAGCGGTCTCCGCAGCCTATTCTTATACTCGAAAATTGGTGTAGAATTTTAAAACTTGCTTTTCCGCATTTATTTAGATGTGAGGATACAAGTTCTTCACCTGCACCCGAGTTGACAAATAGTTTATCTTTTGGATAGGGGCGGCTCGTGACAATTTTGAATGGATGTTCATAAAAAAAATTAAAAGAGAAATTTATTACATGCTAACCTTTTATTATTCTGTTAAATAACAAAAATTCATTCGCCTATTTAGATTTATAAACGCGCGCCGTCGCGCGTGTATATTTTCGTGCTACATTATGTGACCCTTTGCCTTTATTTCAAGCAGAATTATCTACTAAAATCTTCTGGCACTGTTTAATCACATCACAATAATCACATTTTATTTTACTATACTTATTAGTCAATTTAAAACTGTTATGTAGGAAAGTACTTATTTAATTTGTTAATCAAAAACTCGCGCGCGCGAACTTAAACATTTGATGGGATAAGAGCGGCGCTTCACGTTTTATTATTTTTTCATACAAAATCTTCTGTGTCACGCGTCAGACTGTGTCAAACCTTCTCTTTCACACTCGTTGATTTTAGCTATACGTCTCTCTCGTTTTATAGGAGCGCAATCGCCACCGCTCCTCCCATGATTATGCTATGTTAACATAAAGTGTAATCGAAGCATAATAATTCATTATTTTACATCGTCTCTGCTTTTGAATCTTCTCAATAAAAATAATTCCAAATCATTTGTAATGTCTAGATAGAAACAAATGTTTCTGTTCCCACTGCTATCGGTTTGTTGCCTCGACGATATTTGTTTCATTGTTTATCAGTGAACATTTATAGCGTGCCAAACAGGCAGATAAACGATATGATTTCATAAGGGTTCCATTTTTGCTACGGAATCCTTAAAAAAATATTATAAAATGCTATTTTTGCTTTACCCAACTTGACGCGATATATTAAACTGAGGGATACATGTTTTTGTGCATAGATCTTCAAAATTACATTTACGCGTTATTAGCTTACTAAAATACAAAATAAGTACCCCTAGTAGACGATTTTTTTTTTAAATTACGATAATAGAGCTTTAACTTTTAACGAAAATTGCTTTGAACCACATCGGTTCACAAGTTTTTAAAATATCCACAAAAATGCCCATTCTGCGGAACACTACCACACTGTGCTGGTTATATTTATTATAAGAAAAATTAAACCCGTTTGATGATACGGTAACATTACTGTCGTTACGATGATATAAAGGACTGGAAGGGCTACGGTCCCTTCTGTTTTTTCTCTCCATAATAGGCCATGAGTGACGGAGTAATAGGACACATCCAATGAGGTAGTGTCTTAAGACAATCTATTGGAAAATAGATAACTTGATTTTGTGTGCGAAATATTTTGCGTAAAGAAAAGTAGGGTAAACTGTAAGGTTCAGATTAGATCGGTCTCCGAAAAGTAATTTTTAGAAGATTTTTTTGTAAAGATTATATTTCATGCTTATATGAAATAATAAAAAAATAAAAATGAGCTAAGTGCGTGTTGTACACCCTAAAACTTAGGGTTCCGCAGTAAAAGAATCATGGCAGATATGTTAACACCTTGTAATTATACAACATATTTTGATTAAAATAATTTTTGTTAAAAGTTTTCACAACGTGTTTTTTTGCAGTTTCTTAAGTTTCTTAGAGTCATGGTCCTAATGGTTTTTTGCAATAGAAGGATTTACATCATATTTTCAACTTGTAACATAGCTATAATAACTCTCAAAATATTTCTTGTAGAAATAAAATATTTAAAATCCTCAACTCAATATTTATTCCATCCATTTTAACGGTATTTGAAAAATGAAAATCCTATTTTATTTCCGCATAGTTATTTTTTATACCTATAGTATAATTTTTTTTTTATTTTCAATACTCATCATTTTTCAAAGATTTCCTGAGATTATATAAAATGGAAAACTATGCTTTTTTAAAGTTTTTTTTAAAAGATGTTACTATATTGACTATTTACTTTACTACATACTAAAACAATCATATATACTAAACTATTTTACTATATTAATGCTTGATAGTAAAAAAAATAATAATAATTTTTAACTTGAACCTAAAGAAATAATAAAATACCACAACAAATACATTTAATGGCATCCCATAAATTTCAGCACGGTAACATTAATTTCAGTACGGTAACATTATTTTATTTGAATCCTTTTTAGCCGTTGGAAACAGAAATAACAACTGTCATCCTATTACCAAAACGCGTTACATGCTGCAAAAAGTACGGAATAAATCAGGAGCGACGTTCCCATTTTATCAGAAAATTACCATCACAAGAAGCAAATCTTCCGAAAGCTTAGAGTCATGCAAGCTTCCAATATGCGAGCTTTTGTGCTGACACCGCTACAAATTGCTAGTTCATCGAGTCTGTTTATTCTGTTATACAGAGTCTCGGCTTACACACTTAAGTCTAGGCTAAGCTTTTGAATTTTGCAAAATAATGGTTTACATTTCTCAATTGTAAGTATATGACTGAAATTAATGTACCTAGAGCTTTCATACTAGCTTCTGTGGAAGAAAATCTAGTTTCATTTCTTATTTATACACACACAGTTTATTAATACATGTATTTAATCCAGACAGCAGGCAAAGCAAAGGAGGCGTCCATTACTTAAATAAGGCTTTTATGGGGGGGAGGGGGTCGTGCCGAATCTCACTAAATTTCACGTGGGGAGAGAGGGGATCTCAGCAAATATCACGTAATTTTACTTTTCTTTAAAAACAGTGTAAAATTGCGAGTAAATCGGATAAATTAAGTAAAACATGGTTCTTCACACAAATATGACTAAATCCTACATAATAATATTTATGGCGGTTATGCGGTTATGTTTTTTTAAATTTAATCCGAAGCAATTTAGCAAATATTGACGTATTTACACCAAAATTTCGGAAAATCTCACGTGAGTATGGAGTCAAGCCAAATCTCACGACGCGGTCGAAAAATCGGCAAAGTCACCTCACGTAATTTAGGGATGTCCTCAAAGAAAAAAAAGACAACCTAAAAGAAATGATGACAGATCATATAAAACCTGAAGTATATAAAATAATGCGTGCAGATATTCTTTTTTATATACTTAGGGCTATCACCCATACTTTTCGCTACCTTAGGTTAGGTGGTAGCACAATCTATTGTTAACTTAGAAATGAAATCGTATGGTGGATGAACTTTCTAAGTTAATCATTTAATTAAGAATGCTATTGCAACAAAAAAATGGGGTTTCTCGAGGTTATATTACCTGTAAATTACTATTTTAATACCACATTAAGTTATTAAAAAATTCAATCGGCGTAGAACGTCTACGGCAAATCCTTTATTATAGAGGTAAAGTTTGGTATAGCTGAAGCTATAGTTTATCTATGTGGAATTTGGTTATCGTTATTCCAGCGAAATACAATTTCTGTACGAAATATCAGCTCGATTGGTACCTTATTTGCGACGCTAAGCTGGTGGTTTGGTATAGCTGCTATCAGTTAGAATTTGAATAAAATTGAATAATATTATTATGTATTAAAAGAAGAGCTTATTTTCAACTCACATTTTTCAGATTTGACGTTTTTTTTCAACTAAAATCAAAAACGTGGAAACAACAAGAAAATATGTAATTGTATTTATATAGTATAGAAAAGCAAATCCATTTTTTACACCTTTAAAAAAATGGTAAGCTAAACTTAACAAAATATAACGTCATCTATATCATCACTTTTTATCATATCTCTTATTACTAGAACTAATAGTTTAAAACAAGTTTGAAAGTTTAAAACGTTTTAAAATATTCACTATTTTTTAAAAGGCCCCTCAATGTATAAAATGTCAACAAAATGTAGTTATAAAAAAAAAATATGTCTCAATATAATCAATTTTCGTTTTAGTCTTTTAATCGTCTAAATAAAAAAAATCATTTAAATGTTTAGAGTCTTTTCCATGAAACTAATTATATACAACTAAAAATATATCTAAACTACTTATTTAGGCTCAGACGTATCGACTGATTCTAATTTTTTTTAATCCTCTATGTTTTAAATTGCTAGTGCCAGCGTTTTCTTGAATTGCTTTCTCCTATTGGAATAGACTAAATAACAATGATTTAAATTTGAATAGGTACCCCAATGCTCATTATTTCAGTAAACATATTGTTTATTGCAAACACTTTTCAAGGTTTAGAAATGGAAGTATTTTCTCAGAGACGGAATGATATTACTGCCATAAATCTCATCTAACCGAGAATGGAACAGATTTTTCCTACATTACCTTTGCACTGTGAAGTGAAACATTCTTGCAACACTGTCTTGTAAATTTTATTTATTAGCTGCAGAGTCGTAATAATAGTATACGTAAATGCAAGAGTTTGTATATTTATTATTCAATTAGACTTTCATTGAAATTTTTAAGATGGGCATATAGACACTAGAGTAGGTTCATGCATTGGATTACTATCGTCCCGGTTAAATGCACAGGTCTTTTAAATATTTTATAATCAACAACGTAAATCGTCTAACAAATTAAAACAAAAAGCATTCGGTTTAAATGAAATATACATGAATTTGATATCTTACTGGGGCATATTTACTAACCTCACAGTTTTCATTTTTCTTGCATCCCATATCTCCGTAACCCCTAGACTAATCCTATTCATTATCGAACTCCAAAATTCTATGTTCCTCATCTTAACTTATATGTATATGTACGGTCTAACCGTACATCGCGGGCGTCAGCATTTTTCTACACGATGCGTTTCCTATAATTCGGAAACATTAACGTTTCGAAGCCAGTACATGTTTGAGCATTGTAGCTTGCACTCACAGCAATAATCACTTATCATCAATTTAGCATAATCACCATATTTACAAATTAAGCATTTTATTATTTTAGCAAGTTTTTAGTTAATTCTAATTAATTAATTTTAAAAGTATTTGTGTGCCATTTTATTCTTTGAAAATAATTTGTTGCACTTATCAACTTCTATCATTAAAGCAAAGCATCAGGTTTTTTAATGGGTACAAAACCCAGTATGTACTTAAATTCATAAAGATCAGAGTAAAGGTACTCAACTTGTCATGGAAGCTGCAGCATCTCACCACTTAGACCTCACTTGCTTCGCTCGCTCGGGCAAACATTCTTAATTTACGGCTTGCATTTCCAATAAGCTCTTGTCAGCCAGTTTGTTGCTGACTCAAAGGCGATATTCCTAACAAAGCTCGACGTACTTCCACATAGCCGCTTCAGTTGTACCAAAGTTTGTTGAAAAGTTAATTCTATAAATGAAAACGTAGTGTTAAAATGAATACACAAATCTTTAGTTATGCACAGTTGATGCTTTATTTACGTAGATTGAGAAATTGATAGAATTTTTTTTTTCCATTAAACTATTATGTACTACGTATATACTAGAGGAGGCACCGCTGTTGTCACAAAGAATAGAATAGGGTAGGTAGGGTCGACAAATTTGTCTACTTTGGGCATATTTATATAATAATAAATGTTACGTGGTGTTTATACTATTTTACTGGACCAATTGACCAATTCTGTTTTTTTTTTCAACCTTTACTTACACCCTAGTTAATTGATATTTAACCAATTTCAAAGAATCTGGCTACTGTCGTAAATCGCTTTGAAAGAGATCGATTACGTATCTCCGGCATATTTTTCTATATTTTTTTTGGTTTTCATAGAGACCCTTTGGGTACTGAACCAAAAAAAGTAACCCGGTTTAAAGTGGGTTTCGTAGACAAAAACCGGATCAGTTTCACACAAAACTGGCCACTTATATTCGATGAGGCCGGAAGAGTAGCCGCCGCCGCCACAGCCGCCCACTGAAATTGGCTTTTAAAAATTCAACAGCACTTTAGCTTTTTCTGTGGAAAGCTTAAATTATTGGAAGTGTGAATATTCACGTTAAATTTTAAAAGACTTTCGTGTTCCTTTTATTGACCTTTTTTAGTAGTTTATAAACTATTTACTTATAAGTGTTGGCTTTTTATTATGTTTTAGCGAGATATACTTTTGGACGCATAGAACTTTTTGCATGTTGAGTTCCACCAAATTTTCAATACAAAGGTGTCCGTATTCAACTTACACGAATTAATTGGCTCCATTGTAGTCCAATTGCCGCTCGTGAGAATGGTCCTGGTTTTTTATAAGATTTCGCAATTATATATCACTTAGCTTCGCCAAACTCTTCCTATTGCAGTTTGACGCAGTATAATTAAAGGCTGTAAGTGCTACAAGGCTATTAGCAGCAGGTATATCGGATAAAAGGACCAAATACAAAATTACAGCCTTAATTTCCATAGAGTAGCTGTCAGTGCGGAAATGCTCTACAGGATAAATTGCTGACAACGCCCTGTTGCGCTGCGCACATTTGCGTTAGCACTTTGTCTTTGTCCCTGCTGAATTGACGCAATAATAAATACTATAGGAGTATATAGTACCAATAATTAATACTTGGTATATAAAAAATTTAAAAAAAATTAAAAGTTTTTAATATATATTTTTTTTTTAATAATACTAAAGTGGCAAAAAAGCTCACGGTCCGTTTAATGGTATAAGCGGTCATCGTGGCCTTTAGATGCTTGCAACACCAGGGGTATCACTCGCGCGTTGCCAAACCTTTAAATATCTAATACCTTTTTTCTTGAAGAATCTCATTTTTCCTTAGAGAAAACCTTGGCAGGGAGCTCATTCCACATCCAATGCGTTTGCGAGAGAAAGTTTCTCTGAAACCGTACTTACGCGACCATTCAGGTTCTGAAGTTTACACTTCCAGTCGAATGAATGAATGAATTTGAATGCCGAATGAATTTCCAGCCGATGGCGAGCAGTGCGATGGTAGAACGTAATAAAATTGTATAGATTTTTTGATGATGCCTGGCTCAGAGATAATTTTTATCCAAATCAATATCTTTGTGTATAACATTGGTCAACAAATTTTTAAATTCGAAAAATATAAACTAACAAGTCGTCACTGATGTCAGAGTATGCGTATTATTTCTTATAACTTGGCATTGTGTCAGAAACGCATCAATAGCGATCTTTACGTTGACGACCCTTTCGTATCCTTTAGATTTGACTAGACTAGATGCAGTTAAGATAAGAGTCGGTGGTGACCTAGAAGCACTAAGGGTTTAGGGTTAGATTACTCAAGTATATTGAATATTCACATCAACTTTTTGGGTGAAGGAAAACATCGCCTGTAACCCCCTGCATGCGTCAAAAAGACGTATCTGAAGTCCAATGCGATCTGAGCTCACGAAACCCTAAAAAGCAATCCTAAGGCAAAAAAAAAAACCATTATACTCGTTAAATCAAACAGAGAGTCAAACATCTGGAGAATCAAACAGATGTCCGTTAGTATTTTATATTTCTTTTGAAAAGCTATGAAGTTACGTATATTGTGGTAAAATAATATTAATAATTATTACACATAACGTTATTGCGTTTGCGACTTGCGAGTTTGTACAAAGTCTATGGGCAAAGGCAAACATATCTATCTCTCCTCTTTCTTTTTCGTTTTGTAACGGAACTACTGGAACTCATTCGAAAGACACCACGACAGTATATAATACTCACTGTGTCACTACGTTTCTCGGAACGTACTTCTTTATGACTGTTTTTTATTAATCCTTACCCTGGATTCCACGTTTTCGACAATTTAAACCCAAAGTCAAAGTCAAAGTCAAAATGGTTTATTCAAATAAGGATTTTACAATCACTTTTGAATCGTCAAAGTTATAAAATATTATTTTTTGAACCCTCCCACCTTCCCGCCGGTTCACAATGTTGTTGATTTCTACCGAGAAGAATCCCATCTTCCCTATTGAAGTTTATATATTTAAGAATTTCAATTGCCTCTTTAACTAGTTTAGGTTCATAGTGTCGTTCCGTCGTCAAATAATATTCGATTCGATTAATAATAATACAGCATTTTATTAAATGTCTCAATGATAAAGTTAGTGTATTAAATATGTATCTACCTAATAAGTTCGTTATTTGTTTCCTTTAAAGCTGGTTCCATGCTTACTGATTATTATTCACAATCAACAGTGCACGAGAAGCTATTTTGTTTTCCACGAAACTTATACGAAGCTGTCGCTTTAAACTTTGCTGTCTCCTGCATGCGCATACTTTGCCACTAAAGAACTTTCCTTCAACTTCCACTATTAAAACTATGTAATCAAAAATGTAATTTGAAGTTAAGTGTATATTAAATTCTGTAACCTTTTATAGTAGAACAAATTTTTATTTAACACTACTTTTTGTCAGTAACTTTACCCGTACTAAATTCGGATTGGTATTAGTGGGATTTATACGGCAACCTAATTATAGTAAGAAAGTTTGCTATAGCAAGCTAAAACTGTAGCTATACTTCATTTACGTAGTATTTGGATACAATTATTCATGTGGGAACATTTAAATTTTTAAGGATAAAGTAGCCTATTTAAATAATTTGTGCTTTTCAGCTCAAATGGATGCTCCTTTGCAATGTGAAGGAAGGACAAACTCACCTATTATCGTTTGATTTAATTTTTTTATAATTTAGTTGTTACTTGACTTTGCTAGCGGCTCCGCCCGCCCTCAATTCGGTTATGGGCGTGGAACTCCTTGATTAACGCCAATTAATTAATTAGTTATACCAATGAATTGCTATAGCATGCTATAGGTGCAGCAATAGTTCGTTTAACTCTGTTATAGTTATTCCCGCAGGAACTTTTGAATTTTTAAGGATAAAAAGTAGCCTATTAGTATTCCATCCATCAGTCTGTCTGTCTATCACAGTTGCAGTAACTTTTTTAATAAAAATGGATGTCGTGGTTATTAATATAATTTATGCATTTCATTGGGTAAAGAGAAAAATCTAGGTTCAGGAATTATTATTATAACTTTTCATCCTAATTTGTGTTTCTTATAACGTATTTCCTTCATACATATCGTTAATCCTTAATAGCAAGGTAAAATGTGACTGCAGTAATAAATAGCATTATTTTCTCATATAGTCAATGTTAGTAGAGTGTATAACTTTTGAAAAAAGTAATCTCAAACCTACAAATCCATCCCTACAAATAAAACCTTCGGTGCTCTCGGTATTCAACTAACGTCCAGACTAGTTGTTTAATGAATAAAAGTAAGAATCAAAATCGAAGAAAATACAGGCCCGTCGCAACGTATAGACCTACCTTATATCTACTTTTCTGATACACTGTATAAATACAAATTCTATATTTTATAAATTACAAATTCATTTATTAGAACAAGTTTTAAGTTCAAAAACGTATTTTATTCCAGTCTTCGCAAAAGCATAAGTAAATCCCCCGTGATAGTTGAAGGCACTGATACGAAAATATTTTCTATAGCTATCTCTACTAGCGCGTCTACCTTACAGGAAAACAATCCAATTTCCTTTATTCACTCTTTTATTCCGTGATACGCTTTAAAAGATACTACAAAGTCATTTTTCTCGGAACAGGTTCGTGGTTTGGAATAAAGCTAGCGAAAATAAACAAAAAAATTCAACTTTTCCAAATATTTCTGCGGGAATAAACGAAATATTTGTTGGCTTCTGAAAATAAGCTTACTTTTATGTAAAGCTATTTTCACATTCATTCTAAAGCTAAAAGGTTATACAATGTTGAAAATTTGGTTTCAAATATATTTCACTTTAAATTGAAATATAATGTAGCCCAACAATAATCGTTAAAAATACTTTTTCTTTTAATTTTTAAAATCGAGAAGGGTTCGTCAGTCAGTTGTTGTAAAGAGTTTTCAAACAATCCTACTAATATTATAAATGTGAAAGTTTGTATGTCTGGATGGATGTTTGCTACTCAATCACGCTTTAACCACAGGACGCATCGGGATGAAACTTAGTATACATATAGGTTAGGTCCTGGAATACCATATAGGCGACTTTTTACTAGTCAAGTCACTTATGAGCATAAGTAAAAAATAAGTTCGATTTAAAATGAGATCTTTTTTCAGGAGATCTCATTAAAATGCATCGGTACCTACTCGTTTAATCCCTTAGGTTTCAGTTGACAGCTGAACTAGAAACAAATGTCTCGACTTTATAACAATTACATATATATACAACGACAATTCTAGACAAAAGCATAGTGTTATCTAAAAGATCCGTTATATTATGCATTGTAATGCATAATATTACCTGTGTAATGCATATCATTATTAATAAAACCCGTGTTGTACCTATATACAGTAGAAACTCGATTATCCGGCCCTCGGTTATACGGATTTGCGATTATCCAGACTACCAACCGCGACCAATTATATGTGTACCTACAAGTCGAATTTATGCAAGCATGAAAAATATAGTGTCGGATTTGGCATATCCCGCCCGCGCCCATTGGGATCGGTGCACCCGCGCGTTTCGTTATTGTTAGTATGTATTACATATGTATGTAATCTAAGAAAATATGTATGTACCTACAAATATAATGTATGCACAAACATGGTATGTTGGAAAATGTATCTCTTAATAATTTCTTAATAAACATTGATTTTCTTTGATATGTATTTGTTGTTTTTTTATAAACACATAACATTAATGTACCATATGCACAAAACCCGCTTTTCTTCATACATTCGATTATCCACATTTTCGATTATCCGAATGCCTAACGAAAAAAATTAGTCCGGTTAATAGAGTTTCCACAGTAGTTGCTTTTCATTGTTGCAAAACGCAACTTAATTATTTCTAATGTGTAGAATATACCATATTTATTTAATGTTGCAAATTAATATTTAATACTATAAAAAAATATTTTGTGTTTTGTATAAAAAATATGGTATAGGTACTTATAGTAGGTACCTATTTCTAATCTTCATACTACGGGCGCGTTCGTTCTTGGATGCAGAATCATTATTTTCATTACTTTTGCCACCTGTCATCCGTTCGTTTAACATTGGTATCAAAAATATCAAAATTTTAGTATCATCTGTGACAAACTGTCATGCGTTCGTTTACGATATTTTTATTATTTTTGTCACTTTTGCCACCGAAAAATGAAACTTTAGACCCATGTCTGGAGGTGGGGTTTTTGTATTAATCTATCAAACTGCCTCAACATATTCATTGTTTATAGTAGTGTGTGTGTGTTTTATCGTAGTGTGTGTACGTCAACCGTTCGTTTTGCAAGTTTGGTAACCAAAAATGTTGTTAGTAACGTTTCAAAGCTAAACGAACGGTAGGTGTTAATGGCAAAACTGGCGTTATCAAAAGTGTGAAAAGTATCATTCGTGGGAACTCTTAATCCCAGAACGAACGCGCCCTACGAGTACATGTCTACGTATAACGCGTACGTTGATATGCCTCTTTTGTGGATATAAGCTATTAGACCTCGTTGCACGAAAAGATACGGACGATATGTAAGTTTTATCACGGTTCGTCCCTTTATCGAATTCGATAACAAAATTTATAATCGAGAAAATGACAGGGTGTATGCCAGACATATGTTGTTATATTATTTATTAAAATGCTTATGGAAAACTTGAATAAAAAAACATGGTTGTTATCACCGCAAGACTGCATCGATAAAAAATATATGGGTTTTTTTTATATAATCGCGTATTTTTACTTTCCCAAATAAACAAAGATTTTAATTTACTAACGTAAAAATTTTTATAGTTTAAGGGCTAGATGTTGTTGACTATTTTATAACTTTGTATGAAATCTAAAGATGTGTCATTCGTTAGGTACAGTTCGATGCAAACTTTAGGGTGGTTGGCCTTGTACTTTCAAACCCTTTTGAGTTGTAGCGATAAGAGTTTTTACATACTACTAGATTTTTCCAGCGGCTCCGCCCCCCTAAATTCGGTTTTCAGGGCTGAACTCGTTAATTAACTCCTTAATAATACTAATGAAGCATGCTATAGCTGTAGCTAAAGTTACGGGAACGTTGGAGGTTTTAAATTTTTCGGAACAAAAAGTAGCCTATATCCTACTCCAGGACCTATCATATGTGTGTGACAAGTTTCATCCCGATCCGTCCAGTGCTTGAAACGTGATTAAGTAACAAACATACATCGAGACATACTTTCACATTTATAATATTAGTAGAAAGGATTTTTTTTGGGTTTCTGGTCTCTGTACTATTATAATGTTTACTTCATACACTTTAGGTTTTCAGTCCCTGAACTATCATTTGATTGTTGATACGTATTATTTTTTTTAATAAATTATTTGCAATTTGTACTTCCATGTTAGAGATTAAATACGAAATTTTAAACGATGTAAACTTTGGCCGGTATAAAATTTAAAGCGAAAAACGCTCGCCGTTAAAAGATATGTGAAGTGTTTATATTTCTCTATAGAATGGAATTCTTTGCAATGATTTGAAACAAGTGAATATGGCAAGTGATGATAAAATACAACCTCACAAGGACGGGTCCTGGCATTTATTTATTGGGTAAACTTTCGATAATATTTTATGTGTAATTTATATTGAAGTCGCCCCTCAATGCTTTTAATTTTTTTGTAAGTTTTATATTTAGGCACAAGTGAAAAACATAATTTTTGTTACTTTTTTGACCTTATTATATTCTTCTATATTAATAGAAATAGAAATTTTACATACTTGCGAATCCGCATCGCTGGATGAGTACCTGTTGCTGGATCCAACACGCTGAAAAATACTCTAGATCCAGCTAGATTTCCTGGATCGCGGATCCATCATTGCAATCCGCACTCCGCCCGCCCTAGATTTGGTTATCGGCGTGGAATTCTTACGGCAACTCCTTGATTATACTAAAGAAGTTTTAGAAGCAAGCTATACTTGCAGCTATAGTTAGTTTACTTCTTGGAATTCGGTTATAGTTACCTCCGTGGGACCTTTTAATTTTACGGGATAAAAAGTAGTCCTTCGTATCTTCAACTATCTGTGTGCAAAATTTCAGCTCAATTTGATGCTTGAAGTTATTTTCACGGAAACTTTTGAATTTTCTGGGATGAAAAATAGCCTATTTCCTATTCCAGAATCTAACCTATATCAACATAAAAGTCATCTAAAACTATTTTCCCTAATTTATTAGTAAATATTTCTATAGGTAATACATACAGTAATATACGCAATAGTACTCCCGGTTGGAGTATGGCCAGCTGCAGTGCAGAGGGTGTGAGTTCGATTCCCGCATTGGACAAACATTTATGTGATAAATATTTGTGTTTGTCTGGAGTCTGGGTGTATTTATATATGATATGTATGTATTTACAAAAAAAAAGTAATTATGTGTATTTTTATCCGTTGTCGGTATCCATAATACAAGCTTTGCTTACTTTGTGGCCAGACGGCGCTGTTTGTAATGTCCTATTATAAAAAAAAAAAACTGAAATATAGACAGTACTTATAAATTCCAAATAGGCGTAACAAACTCCTCTTGTGATTGATTTGCTGCAAAAAAAGAATACACTTTTTAAAAAACCTGTAAAACTTTTAAAACGTTTGTTAATTTGTTAGAACAAAGGAATACAAAACAAAACTCGTGCCTGCTAATACAATCTCATTTAAATTTGCAGACAACTGAAACGGCTTCGTAGTTTAGGCAAATAGGCAAAGTTTGTTTCAGTCGTGGAATTAACTGGAATTCACACGTTCTTTACTGTGTTTGTACCACTCCAATTCTCCTTTTTTTCGTATTTGTTGTGTTACAAATACAAGTAGGTATATATATAATCACAGTTGTGAAGTAAAACAATATTTGTTGAAACTAGTATCTAAATATTTATGTGAATATTTGCTAATTTTATAATGTTTATCTTACGCATGGCTATTACAAAACTTTATTTACTAAAATTCAAAAATTAGGCTTTGATGATTTTTAGATAGGAAATTTGTACACTATACCCAACTACCTACCTACATACCTTGCCATTTGAAAAGGCGAGATAAACATAATAAATAAAATTTATTTTGTGTGTATAAAACCCTTATGATAAAGAAAATTTTTGGAGTGCAATCTTGAAATTTGCTATAAAACTATAAATCAAACAGACTTCACAAATTCATGGCTATGAAACTTCCTCAATTTGCGAGCACTGGACTTGACTATACATAAATGCTTTATTGTAGCATTTAAAGTGAATATTGTGCTGTTCGTACTCAAACTTTCAAAGTACCTTATCGTTTGCTCCATCTGATTTTTACTTGAAATTATTCTAAAGCAATATTGAAATATTGGATTCAATTTATCGTAAGAGAGTTGTTAATTGAAGGGAGGCCATAAAACTGTAGATATATTAGTTTTATGTAAGAAAGGCTCAATTATGTACAAAAAGTAAATAATTAAACCTTTTTAGCTGAAATATGTATATTTATGTAGGTTAATAAATCGTTACGTAAACAGCACAAGTTTTGAATAGGGTCCCCATAAAATTCAACCGGGCCACCTAGTACAGTTATATTATCTTCCTCATCTAAAAAACTCTTAAAAAATTTAGGGCCAGGAAAAAAAAATTCTAGTTGAAAGTTGCCCTCTGACACACAGACGGACTTACAAACGGACGATGTCTTTAATAGGGTGTAGTCTCGTTGGGACTCTTTAGGCACCATGGATATGGAACACTTAAATGACTCGAAAAGGGGGAGGTTCTCAATTTAACTGTGTATATTTTTTTATAGTTTGGGCATAACTTTTTACAAATCAGTCTGATTTTGATGATTCTTTTTTGTTGGATAGGGTCGGTACCCTAAAGTTGGTCCCACTTTATTTGAAAAAAATAATAGATTCCTAAGGATAGAGAAATAAGGGCTAATTAATATTTTACCTACTTAATTTTTACCTGTGAACCAATCCTATTGAAACTTAGCTTGGCTTCCTCTAAATATAACTCTCTTATTCTTACTTCAAGTAGCATTTTGCAGGAATCCTAAAAATACAAGTAAATACACCAAAAAAGGTTCATCCATGTTTCGTTTATTTTGTGAGTCCATTTTATACATAAATATATACATAAATATCTACATTTATTCTTATATTAAGTTACTTTAACATATTAAGTGATGATTATATTGATATTTAAGTCAATAAAACCTCAGCTCAGTAATCAGTATCGAGGGTTCTGTAGAGTAAGAATTATTTATCCAAAAAGGTTCAGAGGTTAGAAATGGTCAAGTTTGTAGAACCTAGTGATTAACAAGTCAGAGGGGGGGGAAGGACATGCATTATCGACTTTAAAAGCTCATCAATCGCAAAATATGGTTATACATCTACGACAAAAAGTTTTTGCTATCACGTCTTTATTCACTCAGTTTCTTTTATTTGTCTGTCCGTAACAAAGTCTGCAATCGATTTTTAACTAACTCTCGATGAGATCGAGACTTGAATCTTTAAATACATATAGCTTAAAACTCGATGACTATGCAATATTCAATATTGTTTCAAGTTTCATTGTGTTTTTAAAAATGGATTAATTTGCTATTGAACTACTTATATCATTTAGGTCCATTTTTTGTAGTTCATTAACAAATTAATATAAACAAGGCTATATAATAGAAAAAAAAATCTGTTGAAAGTGAGTCTCATAAACATAGTCTCAGTAAATTTACTTAAATTTTAATTATCATATTAATCTATCTAACGACACCCCCCACAAAGGGTTTTGGGGAATAAAATTGTATGGGATCTGCACTTTAAATCAACTTAACGTTATGGGCACTGCCTATATTATTTATTATCACTACATCCTCATCCTGTAGACGAAAGTCTGCAAATAACTAAGCTAGAGACAGAAATAAGACACTAGACATTCGCCCGTAATCAATTTATTTCAACGCTTAACTACAAACGTACCGTAGCCGTTGACTTTTAATTCGCATCCTGTTTTCTCAGTAAGGCTAACAATATTCTTACAAAAAAAAAGACAGAAATTCTTTGCTTCTTTTTTATAGTTACGTACCGAGGGTTACTACGCGGTCTGTCTGTGTGTCTGTCCAAATTTTTCACGATATAGGATATAACCGACAAAATTTGTCGGCTCCGTGGCTCAGTGAGTAATTATCTGACAGCTAAATAGAGGGGCGTGGTTTCGATTCCCGCACAAGATAAACATTTATGTGATCAACATTTGTGTTTGTCTTAAGGCGGGTGTTTTCTATGTATAATATTTACTTAAAAAAAATATAAATATGTATTCGTATGCGTTGACTGGTATCCATACTACAAGCTTTGCTAAGTTTGGGATTAGATTTCGCTGTGTGTAATGCCCAAAAATTTTAATTAATTATTTATTTATTTATTAAGTAAAGCTCATTAGCGGGTTCAAACTACAATTGCAGTATGGCTACGGAACCATACAATAAGTATTGCTGAACATGCTCTGGGACGATTTTTTTGACAGGTTTTACAATAATTTATTTAATGTAAACTCGCATAGGTAGTATACCTATCTAAAATCAGTATCGTTAATTCAAATTAATTACACACCAACAGGAAATTGAACAAACCTAGTTCAAGTTAACTTAATTGCTTTTGTGAAGACACCCGGCAAGTGATTTAAGTCAAACACTTGACTACAATACTCTCAGCGTTTTGTTTACTTACCAAACACTTCAATTAATTTGTTACTAAATATACATCACACTAAACTTAGTAGTCCCAAGTATTAAGACAGTTGTTGTACTTATACTCCTTACCTACAGAAATAATGTAAATATTTTAATCAAAACTTTAAATAAAGTTTTGAGTTTTTATTTAATTTTTTTTTTTACCGACACTTAATACTTGGTATATCAAAAAGTAAAAAAAAAATTTAAAGTTTGGAAGTGAAAACTTCTTTAGCGGCGTTGTGCACTTTTTTTTGGTATGGGTAAAAAATGTTAAACTCGCGTCAGATCACGTGTCCTGATCTAAAATTCATATAAAATTCGTAAGGCGGAACTCGCGTCAGATTTATTTACATTAGGTTAGTTTTTGTGATGGGTAAAAAATGATAAACTCGCGTCAACCATAATGCCACGCCATAAAAATTCGCAAGACGGAAACCATAATGCCACGCCTATTATAATTTTTATTTTTAGTATATGGCGATTATGAGTAGTACAGGGAGGTTGGATATGGGATTTTAATTCTATGACAGATTGGGATGTCAAATATGTAGTATATTTGACATCCCAATCAAAGTCAAAAAAGTAAAGAAACAAACATTATTATTTCTTGACAATGTCTAGGACATTTCTTGTGACATATTTGAGTGTTAAGCGCGAATCGTGTGTAAAGGACATTGGTTCTGTACAATTAAATATGACGTATGAGTTGTCTTGTAACATATTTGAATGTTAAGCGCGAATCGTGTGTAAAGGACATTGGTTCTGTACAATTAAATATGACGTATGAGTTGTCTTGTAACATATTTGAATGTTAAGCGCGAATCGTGTGTAAAGGTTTTCACTTCTGCCGGCACTCCCGGAGTGCAACTCGTTTTTTTTTTCATTGTATCACATATTATTATAAATCAGTAAAAAAGGTAGAAAGTCTGTTATCCTTTCCTTCACCGAAAAACAGTGGTGAAAATAATCAATTTGAAAATTTTGAAAAAGACTCATTGGTCGCGCCGGGCTCCAACCTCCTCTGCAACTCAGGCAAGACGCAAAGTGAAATCGAAAACCCTCGGCCACCACAGAGTTTGTACAAAGATCCTTAAAATATCTGATATACACACATCACAGATTCCACTCCAGATTTATGCAAAGGCCTCATAAACCTTTCCTTTTAGGCAGAAATCGAAATATTTTGCGCGTCTCTTTCACTCGACTTTGATTATGATGATGTTTGATAGGAAGGTCGTATATTTCCGCAGCAAAAATATGTAGGCTTTATTTTGGAGATGAGGAAATAATAACATATCATTTTCAATTTATGAAAAAGTAGTTTGTATCATGTTTTTTTAATAAAATATCTGTTTTAATCTTGTATTGTTTGTTTGTATGGTTTTACTCAATTCAGAAAGGGCAGTACAGACGTTGGCTACTGTTTCCCCTTAGTAAGTACAGCAATGGATGCGTGTGGATTATGGCCTAAATTGCCCTCGGTGGGTGTAGGCCGTGCCCCAACAGTGGGGGAAGTGGCTGAAATAGCTTATACCTAGTTCTAAATAATTGATTTACAACATTTTTGTAATGCATTTTGTAAAAAGAGGAAATAAAAATATCTTTAGCTTAATAACTTTCTTAAAAGAGATCAGATCTACTTCACTCTTTTATATAGAAAATTGGTCTAAATACATTCTCCTAACAAACTAAATAACTTTAATACCCCCTTTTCTACTTATTCGTTGCCTATCTTTCAACATCTGCATAGTTTATACTTTTAAATTGGCTTCAAGATATTCATTTCAAACAACTAACGATAAAAAGGGTCTGTAAATTATACGCCATTATAGTAAACAATTTGGTTCATAAAAGTAACAAATGATTATCACTTAGCAGCAGCATGGTCGGCGCCGCTCGACCACGTTGCTGTAGGTTTTATAAAATTGTAAGTCATTTTTCAATGAACAAGGGGCTTGTTTTTTACTTTTTAGTGGATCTGAAGTTGGTTTAAATTATTTTTTTTAAATAGTTAATTGCACTTATGGTGATGGTAGGTAATAATAACGCGTTTTGAATGGCGTATTTTCTCTTTATTGACGGAGAGTTTTAATATTTTGGTTCAAATAAAATGACAAGGGCAGACATAGGTATCCTACAATTGTATAATAGACACAAAATCTATTCTGTCTCTTATTCAACAAAATTTTAAATTCCTTGAGGTAGAAAGAAAAGCAACCGAACGAAAACCAAATGGCTAGGGATAACCGGCTTTACGAGGTGTCGAAAAGTAAGTAGAATAATAAATGTGTGACCAAACCAAGAAGATTTGTTTATTTATAGGTTGAAACTCTTACCTTATAGATTATTTTTGGTTTTCATTGACTTATATAATACTGCGGTTTTAATAATTCGCAACGTTTTACAACACAATTTTTTATTATAATACAGTATTTCTCTTTTATTTGTTATGGTTATGGTATTATTTTTGGAAATATTTAAATAAACTACAGAAAATTGAAATATTTTGATTATATTTTAGGGTCGTAATGGCGTGGGATTCATACGGCGACTCCTTGATTATACTAAAGAAGTTTGTTATAGCAAGCTATATATAGTTCGTTATAGTAAGTATAACTGAATTCAACTTTTCAATTTCCGAGATAGAAAGCCTATGTCTTCATCTAACTATCTTTGTGCCAAATTTTATCCAGATACTTTCAGCCGTTTTGGCTATTATTAAATTTGGCTAATATTAAATATCAGTACTTGGGGACCGAGCTTTGCTCTTTTTCACAACGCCCTCTATTGTCAATTAGCTTAAGTGTTGCTGTGTCAGTAAAATTAATAGATGTCAGGAAGAGTCATATTTTTTAGTTTATCATTGCATGAAAACGCGGATAAAACGACGTTTTATAGAAATTACACCTAGCTAGATCGATTTATCGCCCCCGAAACCCACGGCGTACTAAATTTCATGAAAATCGTTAGAGTCGTTATCTAGATTCAGATTATATATCTATATATATACATATATACAAAACTTGCTTGTTTAGAGGTATGAGATTATTATAGGTAAATTCGTATCTGTGCGTAAAATATGTGATCACCATCGATATGTAAAGTTGTGTTACCGTTGCTAGTGAAAAGTGTTACCCTGGGGAAAGTGGATTGCGAGACAGTAACAAGTTATTGAGAAAACCTTCGTTTAAACTAGTATTATATAGTCTGTAATGTAACAAATATCTTGATAGGTATATTTAACAGGCCTTAAATTATATTGTACCTACTATAAAAAGCCCGTATTCGAACCCGAAGCCGAAGTATTAGATTGATTAGTATTATAAATTTGCGATATATGTATAAGATAATATAAATTTGCGATTTGATTTCACATTAAATGAAATTCATAGAATTTTTAATATTTTACTCTATTTTTATCGTTTCAAACTTGAAGTAAGTAGATACTCAGTTTGCGTCATGAAATATTAAAGGTCAAACGTTATTAAATTTGGTTTTTAGCTTGTTGTAGGTAAGTGAAAAATATACTGAATTTTTGTGCCGGAAATTTGATTATTATCTCTCTTATTTTTGCTGTCACAACCTTACGATCTCATTCCTCATTCTAATATTCCTTATATTTACAAATAAGAAAATGAAGCTAATAAAACAAACACAAAACTAAATCCATACTTATAATATAAATGGAAAGTAATTCTGTCAGTTTGTCTGTTACCTCTTCACGCTTAAACCGCTGTATCAATTAAAATGAAATTTGGCATGAACATAGTATGAATCCCGCGGTAAAGATATAGACTACTTGAAAACGTCAAGTGTAAGTCGTTTTTTTTTTCTATAATTGAGGAGTTACGGTTGAAATCCTACATCGATAACCGAATTTAGGGCGGGTGGAACCGTGGGCGAAAGCTATTACAGAATAAGGCTCACAAAGACAGCTATTTAATAAGATGCTTTTCATTGTTCTAGACGTTCTGCGTGGTCTCGAAGAGGTTCCGTAAGAACTATATCCATCGGTTTACGGCGACCAGGTCGCTTTTCTGGTGGTCCCCATGGTCCACCGTTCGCCGCGCCTGTGTCTACCTCTCCACCAACCAGTACTTCGACTACTTCGTCATGGCTACCATATTGCTCAATTGTGTCTTCCTCGCCATGTCGGAGACGATCGAAGAAGCTGAGTGAGTATTACCATGAATCAGCTATATTGATGCTTAATAATATTTTAACACTACTAAGGTGGCAAGCAAGCTTACGGTCCGCCTGATGGTACGAGGTTACCGCAGCATATGGACGCTTGCAACACCAGGAGTGTCACACGCGACTTGCCGAAGTGAATAATTTCGGAGTTTCTATACCGTAACTTTATATTTACATATGTTTTTTCTAGGGACAACAGTTCTTCAAGAAAGGAGTAGGTTATTTTAAAGGGTCGGCAAAGCGCGAGTGGTGATGTAAACGTTCATAGGCTGCGGTGACCGCTTACTATCAGGCGTACCTTTAGCTTGTTGGGCTTCATAAAACTTTTGAAACAGCAGATGATTATAGGCGACAAACATAATAAATATGTGAATATAAATCATAGGTCGGCTTATGAATATAATGAATGGGCGACTAAAATTATACTTAGATGACATTCATAGTAATTTCAACTACTTGCTGTCATATAAGAAATCATTTTTGGGCACCTAACCGTATTGTGGGCAACGTTGTATATGAAAACGGATAAATTAATTTACAGTCAAACATTCAAGTTTTCTTACTTGGCATCGTGACTCTATATGACATAACGTAACGTGTCGATGTGCTAGGGCATGTGGTTCCATTAAGGGGTTTACCAGATCAAAGTGATATTGTACGTAACGCAGACTAATACCATGGATTTAATATATAATTCTAAGCCCTTTAGTGTTGGAATTTTGGGTCGGTTTTTTCATTAAAGTAATTTCTTTTAACAATTTGTGTTACTGAAGTGACAGTAATATAAACGCCTTCTTTAACTTTTTTACTGTCTTGTTTAGATACTCTATACAATTATTTTGTGCTGCTTTCAGTAAAAAATTATGATGGTCAAACGTTACTTAACTTTCTTTGAACAACAATAACGCGTAGAATATAGGTATAGTTCTATATACTTGTAGATATTTTTTGCGTTTTCTTCACAATGAAATCAGAATAGCTTAGCGGGATAGGAAGGTCTACCGCTTGTTATGTCGCGTCACAAAGCTAAAATTAAATAAAGGTTTAATTAAAGTTTAATTAAGGTCAATAAACGATAGTTAAAGCCTAATTGAGCGGAATTATAGCTTGATTACGCTTTATTACTTATTGTTTAGTTTAGTTTCATTATTGTTTATTGGCATTATTAAAACGAAGCGACGATGCAGGTAAGGATGGTACACGCAAACTCAAATAAAATCTATTCACTCACGCCCTTTAAGTCGCTAAGTTGTAAGAATCGGGAAACACTGACGGAGTTAAGGAGTCACACTCCTTTGCTGTCCGCATAATTAATGACGCTTCGTGCGGATAGGCAGAATATCGACAACAAAGGGGTGGAAGCCCTTACTCCGTCTCGCTGAACGAAGGTGGAGTGGAGCTGGTGGGTTGTATAGACATTGTCGGATTTTTCGACATCAACGGCGATAACCGACTGTATGAATGAAATGAATGTTTAGGCTGTAAAATTGTTCTGTATTAAGCTGTATATATTAATTTCGCTTTGTCTACGACTAATTGAATTTTTATACATCACAAATGCCATCAGAATTGCCTGTCGTACAGGTTAATCCGCTGCATTGAGGATAAATGTATATTATTATCCCTATTTTGTATATTGTTGTATTAATTCATACCATATCTTAATCATTGCGCTTCCACAAGTCCAAGATCGCTCACAACTACAACAGTTAATCAGTTCTTTAAGCTTTTGATTATTACAGCTTTACCTACTTATTAAAAAATAATCAAACGATTAAAGAAAAATAAACTTGTTGGTCACTTTATCTCTTAATTGACAAAATGAATCATAGTTGGACTTTTTAAATTACTGATAATCTAGTAGCAATGCTTACTTCTACCCTTATAGCTTAAGCCAAATACGGGTCTAGTAAAATACCCAAAAAAACCCGTATGACAAAAGAAAGCTTTAGTTGTAAGCCTGACAAAACCTCGCACCTAACGACACTATGAGCACAGCTATGATAATATGTCATATCTACCCATATTATCTTCCTCTCACCTACATTCACACATAACACCTAATACTCGCCTACATTCTCCATTTTGTACACTTCTCACGTACTGAAAATTGATCATGCCTTTTCCTACCAAAGTGCATTTTACTCTATAAACTACTTTCTGGCTTTTGATCCAGTATCAAGTAGTAACGTTCCAAGTTTTCTGGAGGATGTCATTAATAATAAACGGTAGTACCTGTCAGAAACACCTTGCTCAATGAATGCTAATTTTTGCGCTTCCTTAAGTGTTCAGAGAGTTGGAAACGAACCTTTTATACTAAAAATACTTTTATATACCCATTTTCTGTGTGTATGTATATTTAGCTGGCAAGCTTTCAAAGTGTGATATTATTTAGTACCTAAACATAAATAGAACTTGATATAATTTTATCAAAACACATAAAAACATAAGTGACCATGTACATTGTGTACAATGGTAGTTTACAGTAGATTTATTCATATTTACATTATCAAAACGATTTTATAGTAGCCTTTAATTGCGTATCAAGTCGTGTGTAATTAATAGTTTCGATTTCTTAACAGACAAAATTGTCAAGTAGTAGACTTCCTTTGTAAAATATTATAGACGGAAAAAAAGAAATGAACGGGCTTTTCGATAATAATGTAAATTGTTTGAAATTAGAGTGCAAAAGCTGTAATACTGAAATTGGATCGTTTTGCCAGACTGTGCCAGGTATAATTTGGTATAATAGAATAGTAGATATTTTATTACATGACTTTAGTAACTGGTTATTTAATGTTACGAACTGGCAGAGCTAAATTTTTAAACAACATAAGAATAAACGTTATGTATTTGTTATCTACATATATCTACAAAATGAAATAGTCCATCGAAATCATGAAAACTCGTGTTCCAATAAAACAGGATTCCAATTTTATAAAAAAATCATTTATTTAAGATTTTTCCTCCGTATATTGTTAGTTTACACACATATAAGTGGTAAGGAGAAAATTACAAACGAGAGGCTATTCAGAAGGCTTTAATGACTCGAGATTGTAATTTCCGTACCGCCCGTGTTATACAAAATGTTTTTCATCACATTTGTGAGTGATTCAAATAAAAATACTTATAAGATGAATAAATAAATAAAGTAACCAAAACATAATTGAAATAGCGGGAATAGAGTCAAAGTCAAAGTCAATTTTTTTATTCAAATAAGGATTTTACAATCACTTTTGAATCGTCAAAGTTATGAAATATTATTTAGAAGTAGAGACAACAACCAGCGGCACTAGATATCTAGAAAATATATGAATTATAAAGTTTCAACTAACATTAAAACCTGTAATTGCTCGCGCGTAGTTCATATTTTGAGTTTTTAGAAAAGTTAAATTTATGAAAAAAGCCCTTGGGAGTAATTTAAGTCTAAGACTTTACCTGCACATAATGACACTGTTTACAATTAAGTGTGATAAAAAATATGTTAGAAGTTCATAAGATTAAATATTTTACAACAATAACTCAACAACATACATGACATTACATGACATATGAAAACAATTAAACATTATCTGAAATGTAGTTTTTGAGTTGCCGAACATGCTATTTACTTGAAAGGGGTGGAGTCACGTGGTGTAGCTGTACGCAATTTTAGCGCTTAAAGACAATTTTTAATTAGTTGAATAAACATTTTTTATTTATTTTTAGAGTATAGATAATTATGTAAAAAACACAGTTATTATAAAAATTAAACAGTTTCTCAGATATAGGTCAACTAATTACTTGCGAGACACCCCGTTAATAGGGTAAGGTAGGTAGTTAGTAGGGTATGGTGTCCGCAAATGAGAGAGTAACTCTCGTAGTCAGCACAATCTTCATGCCAGCAGGACTAGCAATTTGTGCATTAAGTCCGTCTTTCGTAGATGGATCTACAAATAATTCATGAAATGACAGGCTTGAGTAATATGACGTATGCCACTGAGATTTTTTTTAAAGTTACAAAAACAAAAGGTCCTGGTTTCCTTTTTTATTCGATTTTATGGCTTTTTTTTTCTTTTTATTAATGTCTACACTATTGAGTGCCTTGTTAGTATTCTTCGTAGTATTACACTGCGTACTCTCATCCCAGACACTTAGTCCAACACACCATAGCAAAAATAAAGTTAAAAATCACATCAATTGTTGTCGGTTACGAGAATTATAACTCAATCCTAGCAGCAATAATATTAGATGGACATGATGGATCTCTGATGAAATAAGCCAAAAATAATAAGAAATACAGGTAAAAACTCAATATTTAAGTCACAAAATCAACCAAACGCGTCACCGGTTTCGCCGCCTGTAAACTGAATTTAGTCATTCATCTAGAAACCATGCAGCATCAAAGGGATCACGACTATGGTCACTGCGTACACTTTTATTTTAGCCTACAGCTACCCCACGTGACTTTATATGTATCACATGTGTACAGAATTTATTTTTATTTTTGTGTTCTCTTATTTCGTGCAAATCGATAATGTTCTCACTAGTTTTGATTTTTTCTTGAAATGGTTTATTTTTAGGATTTTATGTTACTTTGATCTTGTTGTATTTAACAAAATTTAACCGTGCACTGATTGTATTCAGCCAACATTTGTGAAAGAAATAAATAATATTCCTCGTTTACTAAAGAATAACATATTAGTTACAGATTTTAAAAATAGCCTTTGCATTTTTTAAGAGGCCCCCAACGCGCATATACATTTGCTTTATGGGGTTAAGCTGAAATCGACAGTGTTAATCTCAAATAGAGCTCATTTTTCAGTGGCAAAAATATATTATAAATATGCGAACAACTTAGCGTAAAAAGTGGAAAATAATTAATTACAGTTCTATAACATAAGATATAAAAATTGTATTACAGTAATTTTCTAGCTTTATAGTTACTTAGAATTTCATATAATAGATTATGTTCCCGCTACTAGTTGATAATGAGTTATGAATTAAAAATAGTGAAGCGAGAGGTTCGGCCGTTATTTTTTTAAAGCGATGTTTTAACAGATATCTTAAAACAAATACAGTAATTTGCTAGTTAAATAATGTGGAAAGCCGTGCTATTTTTTTTCCATTCTGAAACTTGCAATAGGACAGTGGAATCGATTTTAAAAACGAGCAGAAAACTGCACATTCGAGTAGGGCGCAACCTTAAAAAACCATTGTTTTCACCACAAGGCAGTATTCGCCTAAGGTAGACCACCTTGTGCCAGTATTTGACCATGTATTGTACCAATAGTTGACCAGTAAAAGGTATTTTTCTGAAATATAATATAACCTATATTTTTATTGATAAAGTTAGTAAGTTTAATGTAGGAATAAATAATGTTGTCAGCTATTTCTAGGTGCTTTCAAACCGCATGACTTTTTCCTCCCTGTACTTGCTTTTATTTTATTTTTATTAATTTTAGAAAATCCCGTAGTGTAAGCAATTACCTGCCAGTGGTTTTATCGCAGCTTGGGTCTTACAATGATGTGTCAGTTAGCCAGTTCATTAGCCTTTATAATATCTGAACTGCAAAACAAACTTTCTTTATATTTATAAAGATTATTATCCAAAGAATCTGCAATAAGTAATTCTTGATTTCCAACCAAATTTTTAATCATTTATTTTAACTATAAAAATAACAGAATTTCCATACAAACTTTTACCAACATTCTATGAGTTATATGATTTTACAAAAAAGCTGAAGAAACATGTTTCTTCTTAGTTCTTAACAACAAGTTCGAATACCAATTTTTACGGGATCAACTTAATAAATTTAGGAATTTTGTATGAATTTTTAACCTCTATTAGGGGATGAAATTAATAAAATTATTTGTTTATATCACAAAATCCTTACAAAATGTGATTTCTCTTGTGATTTTAATTTAATTTGTCTCGGCTTTGCGTTATTCAGTCAGGCCTTGTAGATAATATTAAATATATTATTGTATGAGCAATATGAAGTTTTTGAATTTATTCTCTTATTTATATCTTCATAGCTTTTTATACTTTTTCTCTTCATTTTAAGAAAAATATATTCAGCAATATGATGAATAATAAAGATAGTTCACAAGGTCAGCTATTGTCGCCATTTTATAAATTGAATAACATCCGTATTAAACCACTGGTCAACTAGGTCATTATAAGATTTTCAAGGGTTTTTTATGGTAATGTAATCAGTTACCATACCCGTATATTTGGATGTAAGAAGAAATAAAACATTTTCATACAATAATAACTTGACAACTTGACACTATAATTAATAACAGGGACTTTCCAGATGGTAAACCACTGGAACACTGTAGATTTTGTGCACCAATTGTTTACCAATGGAAAATAATTAAAGAAAAACATTTAATCTGTACATTTAAGAAAAATTGTATGTCATATTATTAGTAAATACATTATAGTAATGATTTAACACAATACTAAGAAGGGATTGGGTAATATTAAATTTTTTAGTCTATAATTTTTTTTTATTTTACTTTTAAAACTGTTGTGAACTCCCTAACTCTACTGCGAAGTAATTTGAAATTTATTAATCTTCAATTATTTATAAGTTTACTTTTTTTTTTTTTTTTTTGTATACCACTAAGGTGGCAAACAAGTTTACCGTCTGCGTGATGGTAAGCGCTCACCGTAGCTTATGGATGCTTGCAACACCAGGGGTATCACTTGCGTGTTGCCGATCCTTTAAAAATCTAATAAATTCTTTCTTGAAGAACCACATACTCTTTACTGTTAAAATGTAGCTGTGGCTATGAACTCCCTAGAAGCGATTGGGTAATTTCAAATTTTTTAGCCATTGTTCGTCAACTAATAATGATTTTAGTCTTCTTAGTCAACTGTCCGAATTCGGATTTTAGTCTTTTTAGTCAAATAATAATACTGTCAGCACAAAAATAGAATAAGGCGAGAGAAAAGAAGAAAACGGCTTACAGATGCCAGTAACACACAGATATCTAAAATAAATCGGACATTTATCCTGGTTTGCCGTCAAAGTGATCCGTGTCTCCCTAATCGGTCCGGGGATTGACGTCACAATTATGTCCCACCAGCGGCAGTGAGGTTAAACGTGACGGCACGAGCACGTCTCACATGCTTAATGTATTTGCTTCTGACGACTTCGTACACAAGGGAATTGATGTTAATTGAATCAGTTTGAATATAAAGTGAATGTTCTGATCATAAGTTAGTAAAAAAAACTGTTTAATGAAACGTAGTAACGGTTTGTAAAGGTGTATTCACACACACTGTTGGAATTATAGTAACGATATTAATTAATTGAATTATAAATGAATTAAAGTTAGTATTCTTTCGTATTTGTATTTAAAAACAAGTATTAGAGTTATCAACAAAGAATCGACTGTGTGCGCTGGCATGTCAAAGGTCCAGGTTCAATTGCCGACAAATATGGATATTTTTAATTGGTCAAGAGCTATTGATAAATAACCTTAAGTTTATAAACGAATTCCACAAAGAAACAGGTTGGCTGGCTGATCCAACCTGATGTGGGGAGGCCCCCCTCAAAATCCCCATTTACGTATAAACTTTCCATACGCCCATAGCTTGAAGTGTTGATTTTCATAAATATTATTATTTTTCCTCTTGGATATATTATATTTCATACGATGTTTAATTTGCTAAACTGGAATAAAAAGTTAAGGAAATAGGAGATTTCTTTGAAAGTTTCAAATATGATAAATATTACTACCAAAACGTGTAGAAATAAATAAAGCAGAACATCCACAAACAACTAAAAGCTACATTAGCTTAAGTAAAATATTGCTGAATACACCATTCAACTTGATTTTCTCATCTCTACTAACCGTAAATTGCATCCAATAAATTTTCCAGAGTTACACTGCAGCAAACTTACAATGGCCTTTTCACACGGCACTTTGCCAACTCGCTCATACAATTCTTACTTTAACGAGCACTGACAATAAAATTATGGTTTAGAAGCATATATAAAAAAATCTTATATTCTAGGTGCAGCTACATGAACACGTAAAAAAGAATGTACGAATTACGATCTAGCCGTAGGCTTGCCAGTAGCATAGTGGTAGTGTTGTAATGCACTAAGTGATGCAGTGAAAAAAAAACCGGCCAAGTGCGAGTCTGGCTCGCGCACCGAGGGTTCCGTGTCCGTGGGAAGTACCCTGTAGGTTTTGATTCCCTTGCGAGTTTCGAAAATTTGCGGCATAAACGGCTGTATCTTTTGATTGCGTTGGCTTAGAAGTTTGATTTTTCACAGCTCCAAGGCACAGTAGAACTGAGTATTTGATATAAATTTTAGCTTGATACCTCCACGCGAGAAAAAGGGTTTTGACAGACCGACAGACAAACGGACGGACGGACAACAAAGCGATCCTATAAGGGATCCGTTTTATCCTTTTGAACTACGAAAAAGAAGAAGAAATGTCGAAAATCGCGGTTTCGATTCCCGGAAAGGGCAACCGACATTGGTACAATTTGTAAATTGCTAAGTTCTCTCAACTCCGTTGTGTGCCTGGTACAACGATAGGCTCGCCACCTATCACGTCTCTGCGACGGAATATCATCGGTGAAACGTGGATGTGTCGAACATATGTTCGTAATAAATCTGACCACCCATTCAGAGATAAGTGTCGTGGTGATATATATACATTTGATTTGCGAGTGATACTTCTGGTGTTGCAAGCGTCCACAGGCCACGGTGACCGCTTACCATCAGGCGGACCGTGTGCTTGTTTGCCACCTTAGTGGTATTTAAAAAAAAAAAAAAATACATGCGGACATATGTATATATGTAAGAAAATATATATTATATATATACATTCAACACATACTGTATAGTGTGTCTACAAATCTTGGCACGTCCTACAAAACACCCTGATGTGTAAGTACAGAGTAAAACTGTTAAGTATACGTTGGTACAGTGCAAGAAACTTTTCTGACATTCTTTTTTTGGGTGTTTTGACGCTCATCATGTTGCTAGTGTCGTTGTAAGTTTACACCATTTCAATATGGCGACTGTAGTTTTGATTTTTGATCACCGGGTCAGAAAAAATTGTTGCACTATGAACTACAAACTAGGTATGAGAATACAACACATACATACAAAACAGTACTGTACAAAACACAGTCTTATTTTATGAAGTACAGACAAGGGCCGCGCGGGCGTGTAAGTACGTATATCTAAATTTTAATCTTTTTTCATCAGACATTTTTTATTTAAATTTTACATTGAAAAATTTATAGTATCCCCTTCAATTCTGTTAATTCATACTATCTGAAGGAATAATATACGACAACATATACGAAAGAAAGAGTGTATATAATGCAAATAAAGTAAATAGGTATGTTCGGAAATAGCCTTAGAGATAATGGAAATTAAATGCTGCCTCGAGGTTCAGTAAGAAACAACTGCCAGAGCAAAATTATTAGCAAAATAGGTGGGCGACTTGCGAGCTATCCTTCTGGGAGTCGTGTTTTCTGGTCGCTTGCCAAAGCTGCCGAAGGGAACTTTTGCCAGTCGTCGTTACCACCACTGCGAAAGACCGATGATGACTTGGCCCATAGTGCTAAAGAGAAAGCCGATCTACTGGGCAGTCTCTTTACCTCGAACTCGAACATGAACGATGAAGGCACTGTACCACCTAGCATACCGTGGTGCGGTAAGACCATGCCGGAAATCTCCATAACGCAACGGTCGGCCCGGCGGGCGTTGCTTTCTCTAGACGTTCATAAGTCGAGTGGGCCAGACGGTATACCAGCAGTGGTGCTTAAGCAGTGTGCTCCTGAGTTATGTCCTGTACTCACGCGCCTCTTCGCGCTTTCCTACCACACTAGGCAATTTCCGTCTTCATGGAAGACTGCGGATGTGCACCCGGTGACCAAAAAAGGTGATAGATCAGATCCATCGAATTACAGGCCTATCGCTATTACCTCTCTCCTCTCTAAGGTGATGGAGCGTGTGATCAACACACAGCTTTTAAGATACCTAGAAGTACACGACTTAGTCAGTGGCCGTCAATATGGCTTTCACCACGGTCGCTCGCCTGGTGACCTTCTAGTGTATCTCACACTCCGATGGGCACTAGCCATTGAGAGTCAGGGGGAGGCATTAGCATGTAGCCTGGACATAGCGAAGGCGTTCGATTGGGTCTAGCACCGGGGTCTTCTATCGAAGTTGCCATTTAGCCATACAGGGTTTATTCAAATGGGTGGCTAGCTTTTTGTCCGGCAGACACATACGAACCGTAGTTGACGGTAGTTGCTCTGATTGCATGGACATTAATGCTGGTGTCCCGCAAGGCTCTGTGCTGTCTCCTACGCTGTTTCTACTGCATATCAATGACATGTTGGACATCAACAACATACATTGCTATGCAGATGACAGTACTGGAGACGCTTTTTACACGGGTCGTGCAAACATCCTTCGTTCCGTTGTGGAGGAAAACCGCGGAGAACTTGTGTCTCAAATCGAGACCACACTGTCCCAGGTCTCTGACTGGGGACGGGTAAACTTGGTCCGATTCAACCCTACAAAGACACAAGTGTGCCCCATATGGTGTACTGCTGCTATCTCTGGGCAGGTGCACCCGGATACCAGCGTTGCCCTTTTGACTCGGTTCAACGACGGGCTGTGAGAATTGTCAACGATTCCAAACTCACTTGCGGTATCGAGCCCTTAAGTCTGAGGAGAGACTTTGCCTCACTGTGTGTGATCTACCGCTTGTACAATGGGTTGTGTTCTGAGGAATTGTTCGAAATGATGCCCACGGCTACTTTCTACCATCGCACCGCTCGCCATGGGCAAGGAATTCATTCTCACACTTTAGAACCTAAATGGTCGCGTACAGTGCGGTTTCAGAGAAACTTCCTCCCGCGAACGCTTAAGTTGTGGAATGAGCTCCCTGTCAAGGTTTTCTGCAAGGACTACAGTATGGAGTTCTTCAAGAAAGAAGTTATTAGATTTCTGAAGGGTCGGCTACGCGTAAGTGATACCCCTGCTTGTACAATGTGTTGTGTTCTGAGGAATTGTTCGAAATGATGCCCACGGCTACTTTCTACCATCGCACCGCTCGCCATGGGCAGGGAATTCATTCTCACACTTTAGAACCTAAATGGTCGCGTACAGTGCAGTTTCAGAGAAACTTCCTCCCGCGAACGATTAAGTTGTAGAATGAGCTCCCTGTCAAGGTTTTCTGCAAGGACTACAGTATGGAGTTCTTCAAGAAAGAAGTTATTAGATTTCTGAAGAGTCAGCAACGCGCAAGTGATACCCCTGGTGTTGCAAGTGTCCATAGGCTACGGTGACCGCTTACCATCAGGCGGACCGTAAGCTTGTTTGCCACCTTAGTGGTATAAAAAAAAAAAAAAAAAAATTTGAGTGACTTAAACTTCTAGCTTCACAATAACTATTATTTTAAAAAATTCAACGGTTGTAGTCTGCCAACTACTATTATTTTATTAAATCGGAAACACGAACTAGGTATTTTATTTTTTTAGTTACCAATATTTTGGAACTCGAACATTTCAGTCACGATGTTGTGCACAAATTGCGTAAATTGCCGATAAAAATATAAAATGTACGTAGAGAAATTTTCAAAGTTGTCACGTACGTGTTTCCTTTTCTATAAGCTTTGTATGTATCTAAAATAAAGTGTTTGTTTTTAGGGTACCATATCCAAAGAGCCAAGTCAATAGTCAAAAAGGTTTTATTCAAATTAGGTTTTTACAAACACTTTTCTGGTAAAAAATTGTGACCAAAATGTTCAAATTCCAAATAAAAGTCAATCAATTCGTAGAAACTGCTGCATGCTTTCAAGAATTGCCATTTACAGTGTGTTGTTCTTCACAACCGGGTTCCTTGTAAGTCTTTTAAAACTGACATAGCAAACCACTGCTGTCTTAACAAAATATATCTATTAAATTTTATTATAAACAATGTTAGGCGTTACCTTATTTGTGCATTTGTGTCCTAAAGTGTTGTTAAAGTTATAAATTACTTTCAAATTCATTCATAGCCATTTAGAGTGCTTTGATCCGCTACAACCTGCGACAAATCCAACTTGACAGAACATTTGTCTTCTAAATTGTCACTTGCACGCAATGCACCGAAGCGTTAATTAACCTTACTACACTGAAATGGTTGAATACCAAAGGAATAAGAACGTAAATACCTTTAAATAAATGTTAATTTGATATCAATAAAATATAATAAACAACATTAAAAATGTTATAGATATATTTCGCTGATTTCAGCGTCTTTTTCAGTCATAATATTTATTTTTATTTTTGGCTTGAAAGTTGTTGATAATAAACACTATGCAGTAACTATTAAAACCTTAAAATAGGTATACACACAATAAGTTAGTAATGTTTGTCGATGTGTGTGTGGGTATATGGCTATGTGAGGTTGTGTGACAATACGAAGATCAATTAAAGTTATTTATTTTATTCGGGTGTTTAAATTTTAGTGGAGTATGTTTAGTCCCGGTATGAAGTTACTACCAAGCACCCATATAAAAGACTCCCAAGTTCGTTGCTTCATCTCCATAACGAGAGGTAAAAAATATTTAACAACGCTACCTGTAAGTGACTTTGTTGTGGGATAGGCACAGGGAGAGAACTATTATTAATTGAGTCGCATATGTGACGATGACTGTTGATTTGTATATGCAGAGGATAGATAGTTTCATCTACATAAAAAGTTATACAATTTTTAAAATTGGTAACATTCTAGGAGATAAATACATAATGATGTTTTACAGTTCGTGTTGGGATTTGCTTTAAATTGGTTGATGGTGTGATGAGTGGTAATATTGATATTCTGGTTTATGATTTGACATGACACACACACCGACAAACATTACCAACTGATTGTATTACCTCTTTTAATGTTTTGACATAGTGACTGCATAATGTTTATTTGACAACAACTGTATATTATAAAATATTATGACTTAAGACGCTGATATCAGCTATATATATCTATAATATTTTTAATATTTTTTTTTATTATATATGATGTCATCATGATTTAATTGCAAAGTAATAAATGAATTTTTAAATACTAGTTCTCATTCACTCATAAAGATACAGGTATTAGAAGAAAAGACAAGAGAAAACGTTTATATATAGTTAATTACTTGTAGGCTAAGTCCTTGTTCTGTAATAATTAATTATTAAATATATTCTGTTTACCGACATCGGGACCGGTAAAATTTTATTGTACTTAAATAAAATGTAACAAAGACTTATAATTTTAGAACCAATAATCTTAATAATTTTAAAATAAATAGTTAATAAATAATTTGACAGTACCCATACCCAGTTTATTGTACAGTACCTGGGGACCGAGCTTTGCTAGGTGTTTTTAACTATGCCGTATATTGTCAAATAGCTTTAGTGTTGCTTATTACTACTCGCCAATAGATGTCAGGAAGAGTCACATTTTTCAGTTTATCTTTGCCTAAAAACACGGATAAAAGGACGTTTGCTAAAAATGAAACGAAGCTAAATCGATTTATCGTCCCCAAAACCACCTGCATACTAAATTTCATGGAGGATTTCGAGATTTAGATTATATATCTATATATATCTATATATATATATATATATATATATATATATATATATATATATATATATATATATATATATATATATATATATATATATATATATATATATAGAAGAATTATAAGTTATTAGATATAGTAGAAAAATTTAGAAAGACATTAATTTAAAAATATTAAGAAAAATACTTAAATATTAAGACGTGGCAATAAAGCATTTCTTTTGCAGTAAAGTCAAGTTGCTTTTGCAAAAGCAACTAATGCTTCATTAGAATCTTCTTGGATTAATGGCCATGGCCTTCCCTTACCTTACCTTACCAACTAATCGATGTACTCTTTTCTTTCGGCGTTTAGCTAGAAAACGCTCTTGTAGGTACAAGAGCTAACAAGCTTACGGTCTAACAAAGAACATCTGCGGTATCACTCGCGTATTATACAATCAATAGTTAATTAAAAGTGGTAAAAAATAAAAATGATGGGTATTGCCATAATATAATTAATTAAAACATAAAAATAATACTAACGTACCCATTTAACTTATGATTAAGTAAAAAAGTCCTTAATAAGTTATTCCTCGAATAAGCCTTAGTAAATAAAACTCTGGCCCTCTCCAACATTGTAGGTAATAAGATTGTGGAGTTAAGCTCTCAGCGTCTACTTTAACGTAAGTAATTCGGTTTATCCATTTCATCTTCACTTAGCTAACCTAATCAGAGGCATGCATGCTAGACGTAACTACTATATTATCAACTTGTGTTATGAAATTGGAAAGTGTTCTTGATGAGTAGTGATGAGACTTAAAACCTATATAGATTAGATTTTATTTGATAAGAATTTTAAATTGTATGTTTGTCAGATAAGAAGGGTTTCACTGTTTTTGAAAATTCACCCCTTATTGGGTAAAATGGGGGTTGAATGTTTATATGGGAATTGTTCCTAAACCATTCATCTAATTGATATGAAACTTGTTAATGTTTTGAGTAGAGTTGTTGTGCACACAGTTAAGAACTTTTCTGAATTAGTAAAAATATATGACAGTAAGGTAGCCCGCGTATTTCATAAAGTTTAGCAGCACTTCGTGTTTTCAGTGTGAATTGAGGAAGTAGAGAAATAGGGGGAGAGGTAGAAATAGGAGGGAAACAACGTTCGCTGGTCAGCTAATGTAGTATACTACCATCCCTACCCACGCACGGAGACTTAGGTTTTCAGTAAGCATGAAACAAAGTAAGATAGATGCCAAGGAGCTTAGAGACTAGCCATTAGGTTGCTGTTAGAAACAGCCAGAATCGAATATCTCTAGGTATATTCAATACCTACTTGGTTAGTGTTGCGTACGTGTTTCAGGGACGCGAGTGAAAGTACTGGTGGTCTCGCTGTAGCGCACTGGCATTTATTTGCGATTGGTTTACCCACACACGGGTATATATAAATATCCACTTATACTAGACTAGCTTTACACAACTATAGATAGAAAAGATAGAACTATAGATTTTTCTCTATATTTGTGATGTAAGAATGTTGTTCAAGATGTGTGAAGACCTTGCTTCGCGTTAAATTTCATGATTCTAGGCGTACGTGAAGTACCCCATAGATTTTGATTTATTTGTGAATAACTTAATACCTAAATATGCCTTAAAAATGGCCGCATTTTTTTATTGCGTTGACATAGAAGATTGATTTTTTACAGCTTTAAGATACCGTAGACCTTTGTACTTGATGTAAATTTCAACTTGATAACTCTACGCGTTCTCAAGTAAAAGGGTCTTGACAGATAGACGGACAAACTTTTTTTTAAATGTGTTATAACTAAATTAATCAACAAAGTGATCCTCTAAGGGTTCCGTTTTTCCTTTTGAGGTACGGAACCCTAAAAACCAACGCACACCTAAAGTTTTCAAGTAGCTTATGTTCTTCCCGGGACTCAAACTTTCTCCTCACTAAATTACATCCGAATCGATACAGCAGTTTAAGCGTGAAGTGGAAACAGACAGACAGACAGAGTTATTTTTGCATTTACAATATTAGTACGGATTAAATACACAACAGTTAGCATGTCAGGATTCATTAAATGCTAGTCACAGTGCACTGTTATTTCCTCGAAATCAATTCATCTCAGCGCGAGGGCAGATTTATCGAAAGCTGCTCTTCTACTTCGTCCTCTCCCCGCAATTGTCCGGTATAATTCAAAATGTTTAGCAAAGAGTAACATATATATGGAAAACATGTAAACTTTGCCACTCAGGTACCTATTATTATATGCATTAATTAAAAAAATATCTAAGTCTTTAATCTTTTTCAACAGATATATTTTCCTGGCAATCTATACGGCGGAGATGACAATTAAATGCATCGCGAAGGGTTTTATTTTGAACAAGTACACTTATCTGCGAAACCCTTGGAACTGGTTGGACTTCGTGGTCATTACCTCAGGATATGCTACCATCGGCATGGAAGTTGGAAACTTGGCTGGCTTAAGAACATTCCGAGTGCTGAGAGCTTTGAAAACTGTTTCCATAATGCCAGGTACTATTTTTAGATTTTTTTTTAACATATTACTATTCTAGCTTTTGCCAGCGGCTCCGCCCGCCCTAAATTCGGTTATCGGCGTGGAACTCCTTAATTATAGTAATAAAGTATGCTATAGCTGTAGATATAGTTCGTAAAACTCGGTTACAGTTATTCCCGCGGAACCTTTGCATTTTTTGTCCTTCTCCGGGACTCAAACTATCTCCATACCAAATTTTATCTAAACCAATTCAGCTGATTAAGCATGACGAGATAACAGACAGTTACTTTCGCATTTATAATATTAGAATGGATTCTTAAACCTGATAATATGATTCTTACTGTGCAACAATAACATGACGGTTTAAGTCCCCCGAGGGGGGTAACCAATGGCACCGGGTCAGCCTTTTTTCACCAACCACATTAGTCCTGCATGACAGGAGATAAGCTCATCGCCATTAACACTGACACAGTGTTTCTGGACTAAGGTACCTTTGTATATGTCCTGTAAGTCGTAACTTAACAACTTTAGTGTAGTAGATAGTAAAATGAAAGACCTCAGACATAATCATATACCGACTTCTTGACGCTCAATAATCCATACTAAAATTATAAACTCTGTCTGTTACCTCTTCACGCTTAAACCGCTGTACGGATTCAGTTAAAATTTTTGCGGTATGGTGATAGTTTGAGTCCCGCGAAAGGACATTGGCTACTTGAAAACGTCAAGTGTGAGTCGGTTTTTTTTATAAATGGGAAGATGCCGTAAAAATCCTACACCGATAATCGAATTTACGGCGGGTGGAACTGCGGGGAAATTTAGCATGGAGATAGTTTGAGTCCCGGGGAATGACAATGACTACTTAAGAAAACGTCAACTGTGAAACAGATTTTAGGGTTCCGTACCCGAAGGGTAATTAGCGGAACTCTATTACTAAGGCTCGGCTGTCCGTCCGTCCGTCCGTCTGTCACCAGGCAGTATCTCATGAACCGTGATAGTTAGACAGTTCAAATTTTGCAGAAGATGTATTTCTGTTGCCGCTATAACAACAAATAATAAAAAATAGAATAAAATTAATTAAAAATGAAAATAAATATTTAAGAGGGCTTCCATACAACAAACGTAATTTTTTTGCTCGATTTTGCACGATATTGATAACGGCAACAGGTAGACGCTTAAAATATTCATAGAATATTTAGTTATATAGTAACTGTAAAGAAAATAAGTAAATCAAATAAAACAAATATTTATGGGGGGGCTCCCATACAACAAACGTGTTTTTTTTGCAATTTTTATAGATAATGGTACGGAACTCTTCGTGGACGAGTCCAACTCGCACTTGGCCGATTTTTCTATAATTGAGAAATTGCTGTTGAAATCCTACACCGTTAACCTAATTGAGGGCGAGTGAAACCGCGGGCAAAAGCTAGTATAATAAATATAACAGTAATAAGTAAGTCAGGTAAACAGAGATTTGTTTTTTTTAGATTCCATATATTTCTTGGTTCTCAATTATTATTTATTAAGTTCGTATTGTAAAAAAAATACTTCGATAAGAATTTATCGTTGTCTTCTTTTACGAAATAAAATAGTCATTGAAAAATTGATCGGGTTTTATGATTGAAAAAGGCGCTAACTAAGTTTGACGAATTTAAGAGAGGAGCCTTATATTAATCGTAGAAATCGTTTTCAGAATGTATCTAGTAAATTATTGAAAAGAAATAGGTAGTTACATTAAAAAGTTGTAATAAGATTACCAAGTCCATAGAAAATATCATACTGCATAAAATACTTAGATTAGAATAAATTACGTGTAGAGGAAAAGTTTTTGCAATAATGATGTTAAAACACGTATTTTGGGATTCCAAAAATTCAATTTCTGAGTGGTCACGACCAAGGGCACCGAATAATAGTTGCATCTTGTTCACAGACTTTCGCCCTGTTCCTTACTTTTATATTCTGCCAAGAACTGACAAAAAGGATTATCCCCCTTGTCTTTTATTTTACTCCTTAGTTATTTACGACCCGTCAAATAGACATATATAAAGCCACCTTAGTCTAGGTCTAAGGTGTATCTAGATACGCAGCATCAGAAACAGTGTTGAGCGATGGGCTCATCACCTGTCACGTATAAAGTGTTTGGTGAAGAGAGGTTGTCATCCTTGATTATAATGTAGGTTACAGTAAGTAACTATGTACCCAAATACCTAGACTACTATTTGACGTATTTTATTTATCACCAGGCTTGAAGACTATCATAAATGCACTCCTACATTCATTCAAGCAACTGGCTGAGGTCATGACTTTGACAATCTTTTGCCTGATGGTGTTTGCCCTCTTCGCGCTGCAAGTCTACATGGGGGAACTGCGAAACAAATGTGTCAAAAACCTCGTAGTACAGCCAACACAAAATTTTACAGATGACATTTGGTTACAGTAAGTAGATTTAAATTGTGGAAATATCAATTAAATACCTACTTTTTATAAGTTTGATAATGTTGTCTATTGAGTTCTGGTTTAAAGTATGCACTAAGTTCCCAGAATAATAGTGATTGATTATTTACTTTGCTTTATTTTACTGTTCCCATAGTTTAGGTTAGTTTTTTTTTGTTTCTTCTGCTTAATTCGTCTAATGTTATATTAATGTGTAGGTCGGACCATGGCGCTTAAAAACGCCAAAGGGTTCCGTACGAAAATAGTAATAATGGATCCTGTTGTTCAGTCCGTTTACCTAATTCTATCACTTACCCTTAAGCGCTGTTGGTCGAGGGCGTCGCGGCGGGACTAGGAACCTAGGCGTCGATTTGTGTTTATGTTAACTACGAAGGGGCCTACTCTAAGGAAAAGAAACTTTCTATAAAAACATTATTAATCTACTTGCAAACAGGCAAGACCGATTTAGTGTAAGTAAAAAAGTACAAACTTAGTATACCTATATAATTTTAACTATTGGCCTGGAATACCCACTAATGAAAATGAAATTAAATGCTTTGGCTTGAATGAATTGATATTAAATTTTTACCCACCGAGACGCTCTCGTTGAATATGACTGTTTCCGTGAAGCTGTCATCCCATATATATAAATAAAACTGTATACCTACGAACAGAATATTTTATGGTTAGGAGCATGACATAATACCTCATAATATACAATACATTACACCTCAAAATAATAATATAAAATAATAATAATAAAATAATAAATTATATAAGAGTATATATTCTTTTATGTTTTATGCTTTATATGTTTTTCGGTATCACATGCATTTCTCTCTGCAACGCGTAAGGGTTTAAAGCAGATTTTAAATATATCTGTAAAATTTTTCAATATACGCCGACTTAGCGTCTTCTTACACTCCTTTAAGTATGTTGTTCATAATACCCATTAGAACTTGATCAAACTTTATACGCAAATGCTAAATTTAGGTAATTTTCATTGTCACAGGTGGATAAGAGAGCCATCCAATTGGATGGTGGACGAAGAAGAAGTGCCTATCATCTGCGGCAATTTGACTGGTGCTCGTCACTGCCCGCCCCAATACACGTGTTTGTGCGTAGGACCAAACCCTAACCATGGGTACACGAACTTTGATAACTTCTTGTGGTCCATGCTCACTACTTTTCAGCTTATCACCCTGGACTACTGGGAGAATGTATATAATATGGTAAGAAGCATTATGTTTATTTTTTCAACTTACCGTAGGTACGTCCGTCAATAATACGCATCCAGCAATGGCTTCGCGACCGCTACTTGTGTAAAGCTTTACTCAAAAACGCAGGAAAAAGAAAACAGACATATACTATGAATAAATAAAATGAATTAAACATATATGATAGTGTTTTGTTGGTAAAAATGTTAAAAATTAAAAATGTCGATGAATATTTTATGTTAATTGTTATGTATTCGTATTTGGGCAATTATTATAAGAAAATCAAATAACATAATTAAATAAGCGAAACAAATTAACATAAAAAATAAGATGAAAAACTAGTGAGCGACCGCGTTTCTGCCTTTATTTCTTTTTAATTCATCGACCGCGGCGTTTTTTGGCAGCGGGGTCGATCGGCACTGGCCACTGCTAGCGTAGAATCCTGAGCGGAGCAAGGGTTACAAAAGACTGAGATAATATATACCGGGTAATAATTATTACCGGGTGATAAGAGAACAATGACAAAAAACAACCACAATAACAATTAGAACAATTTAACAATTGTTCCAAATTCAAAATGTTTTTATTCACTGAGTGAGTAAAAGTGAGTTTTATTCACTGTTATGTTTTTATTCACTAAATGCCCTTTATCGAGTGGTAATGGTTAATGTGTTTTTTTAACAATTTTTTTTTGTAATCCAGCATCTATGCCCTTTATTCTTTTTTCATGGCGTTTTTTGTGTAAAACTTGATTTTGTGTCTAAAAATTTAGCTATAATTGTATTATAACATAAAATAGTATAAACATAATACATACTAGGTGTAGGTGATCTATATCTGCAAAGCTAAATTAATCACACACTTCATCAATGTAACCAGAGGTTGCAATTTAGTTAAACATCTGGTATTACGTGCACCATGCCATTTGAAATGGACTGTAGGTTGGATATTATTTCAAACAACCCCACAGATCACAATCCATCATACAAGCGGTGGAACCCGGACAGGATACAGAGTGGTAAAGCCACTCCTAATAAGAATTAAAATGTCGGTACCGCTTTTAACTTCGGTTCACAACTCGTCTGAAAGAATTGTTGAAAGGGCCCAGCTTGTATTTAGGTGTAGGCGACCAGATATGCAGCACTCCAGGTTTGGATATACAACTTATAAACATTAAACTATTTAAATGTCTGCCCCGATTATTAAAATACCTCTAGATATTATCTACTACATATATTTGTCTGGCTATTCTGTTGCTTTTTCTGATATATCTAGTGTCTACTCTTACCTCAGCTGGTCCCATTGAGACATTGAGGCTTTAGATCCTTAGAAAAAGGGGGAATCGAATGGCAAAAAAAAAAGTCGCGCTTGTAACTTTGGCGTCAAGCTCGTCTTAGAACCTAGTTGAAAGGGCCCAGCTTATATACAGGTGCAAGCGACCAGATATGAATAGAATAATGAGTCTTTATTTGCATAGTATATGGGTTACATTAATGATATTACATAATTTTTGGTGTATACACATTCAACCATTTTAGATTCCTTAAAATTAAAAATAATCATTACGAAACCTGAAGAAAACACAATGAACATCAACGACGTTTTAGTTTTGAATGTAGTATTAAAGTCCTTGAAAAATCAAAAATATTGGTATATTTTGTTTTGTCATACGACCAAAAATGAGCTAGTAGTATTCAAATTAATGCGTCGATCGCCGAGTTGCCGCTGCGCAGAGTGCGTGACGTCATCTTACTCATCGGCCGCCAGTTAGCCGTTGGCAGTAACAAAGTGCGTAGTGTTGATGTTTGATTGACGGATTTAAAAAAGAATTAAGTGACCAATTTGTTCACGGTTCAACTTTGTAACCATGAATAAATATTGTTTAGTACCAAAATGTACAAACACAACAATTAAAACACCAAGAAAACTATTTTTTTGCGTGCCAAACGCTACGCTACACTATGTTTGCAGCCTCCCGTTTGGGCAGCACAGTCATGACAATCCACGCTCAAAACTATCTCCTTTTTTTTCATTACATCTAAATATGCAACAATACGCTTTACTTTTTATCCTATGTTTAGGCATTATTTTTGCTTTAACTGTACAGACATGCCCTAACCTTTGGATTTGGACAAATCTCACAGCATCATCTTCATAGGTTTCATTTGCCGATCTGTTATAAATAAACTAAATCGGAATAAATATGTAAACCTCAAAATACCTAGGTATCCTAACAATATATACTCATTATTCACAGTACAGTTTGGTTTTATAGTCACTGATTAATAAAAACTGGCCAAGTGCGAGTCGGACTCGCGCATAAGGGTTTCGTACCATTATCTATAAAAACGAAAAAAGAAATACGTTTGTTGTATGGGAGCCCACCTTAAATAATTTTAATTTAATTATTTATTAACTTCTCTTGAGAGAAGTTATTAAAGGTAATAGATCCAAAATCGCAATCGCTAAATTTGTGTCTACTTTTTGTTTTGAAACCTGGAGAATCGTTTGCAATCATGTTCAGAGTGATGTGTGTGTGCGTGTATGTATGTATGGTAGCTTTTTTTTGCCCCTCGATATCTCAAGAACTAATGGACCAAATCGCTCACGGACCATTTTAATCGATATACCACGTCATGTCTTAGATCTGAAAATATTTTGGTAAAAATCTGTCCAGCGGTTGTTTTCTATCGCTAAAAAACTGTTTTTTTTGTTACGCGATAACTTCGCGGATTGAGAACAGATTTCAACAATTTATACATTTACCCTTTTGGTCCCGTTTTTACCCTTTGGATACGGAACCCTAAAAATGAGCGAGACGGCAAAAAACAGCCATGACAACCACACTCAACAAATATATTGATAATTCCGTCAGCAAGTTTAGTGTATTGAACCATACTAAATAAATTGCAAGTGGGTACCTACCTAGTTGCTTTAGTTCAAAAGCCATCCGCGGATGCCACTTTATCACAATCGCGAATGATTTACATATAAATGAACAAAGATAACATTCGTTATTCAAGATATAATAAATACTTTATTCATAACTTCCAAATACGTCCCTGTATTTTTACTTTACATTCATTTTGATACCTACCACATACAGTCAGGCACAAATCCAAACTTTCGTTTCGTGGGGGGAAAAACATTGAATCAACCATGGACTCTGTAAAAAATTGCTCGTTATGCTCCCGTTTAGTTTATGTAAAGTAAGTTTTCGGGGGAGGGGGAGGGGGGAGGGATAAATCCCAACTATCCCCCCCTCTGTATACGTCCCTAAATACAGCTTAGAGTCCGCACCGCCACTCAAGTCCTGTCATAAAAATTGGAACTATTGCAATAAAATTTGATAAAACATCGGCGAATCTGTTTTACCATATTGGAAACCAGAGAAAACAAGTTATACTTTGATAGGGATAGCACTTTGTGGAATAGGTACCAATTAGGTATAATTCTTATCAAGATTTAGTTACAAGACTACTGGTGTCCACTCGATCTTAGATAAAGAATCAAACCCCTCGCACCCTCTCGATAGAGAGTAAATTACTTGTCGGTGGCTACAGATAATACATACCTAGTATACTTATCTAGTTATCGGACTTGTACTAAAGTTACAATAAGTAGGCAGATAAATAAGGTGCAACCTTACTTCTGTAGTTTCCGGCCACGGATCTCAACACTGGTAAACTTCAAATCATTAGGTATTCAAATAACATAAAAGAATCCACTTTCGGAAGGTTATCTGATTGAGCTTGTACAAAACCAGCTTCAATTTTATTAATACTCATAATGTGTAGGTATTGGATTTATAGTAATTATTACAAACATACACTCTTGATATGTATCGACACTTTATTTAGGTACATATCGCGTCTCAGCTCCGTCGAGTCGTGAGCAACTTTTAAATGAGTGCACGAGCGCGCTGTCCGTTCAAGTACAATGACGTCACACGCAATCGCGGCGCATTGGCTTTTAGCGGCATGGAAGAGTTATTTTATTATATAATATCTCTGTAAGTAATAGTCCGATTTTAATAATTCAAAAAGATATACTATAGTCTGGTCGAGAAGTGAGTTTTCTGCGAAAAATAGTTAGAACAAATTAAAAAATATGGGGTTTGGTTTTTTGGATTCAGAATTTTATTCTGAAAAAGGGGTATTTTGGAATTTTTTTGCTATTAAATATTGCAATTGTTATTAACAAAAAACGAAGAGAGAAAAAGGTGGTCTCCGTTTTTTAACAATAACTTCAAAAATAATTAAAAAAAGCTCTATTTTGAAAAAAGATTCTAAAAGAGGATAAAATTTCATAAAAAAAGTCTCGACTCCCGAAATTGTAGTGCCATTATTTATAATTTTAATTTAACGTTGAAAATAGCGTTCCGCGCGGCAGTTTCAACGTTGTGTCGTCGCCGCCAAACAAACTAAGCGTCAGAAAATATTCTTTTTATAATATTTATTATCAATATAAAAATTTGAATAAATAATAGTATCATTTAGACACTTAAAGGAATACAATTCAGTTTACAAAAAATTTTTTACTTGATTTTTGTTTAACTTATCCAATTGTTAATTAAGTTATTTTTCATGAACTTAAGATAACATAAAATCTATCATAAACGTTTAAAAAATTAAGCTAAAAATCTTTTTCCTCTTGGAGCTTACTATGATATACTCAATAAACAAGTTTCCGGTATAAAAATTTATTAAAGTTTTTTTATTTGTTTATAATGATTTTTCTAAGTTAACAAAAAATGAAAAATCCGGAAAATGTAGTTAAAAATTTTTTTTTTACGAAACCTTTGATTTTCACTGTTTTTGTATCTATTTTTTACATTTCATTGCTTAGTTGAAAAATTTTTTACATCATTTGTTAAAAAAAAATTTATAAACAAATATGCAAATTTAATATTTTTAAAAATTTTTTTTTGCCATTATATTGTCATAGTGTAATAATGAATTTTAGAAAAAAAAAATTTTCTTTAAAAAATTTTTTAATTGTTAATAACCGTTTTTTTCATTTATCTGACCTATAAATTATTAATTAAGAAATCGGTTTTTTTCTAAAAATCATTATTTCTTATTTTAATTAGAATTTTAAGAAAAACAATTTTTTTCAACAATATTTTCATTGTTTACTTTATAAACAATTTGTTATAAACAAATTCTGCCTTTTATATAATTTTTTTTTCGTTACTTAGAAAAATTATAAATATAGTTATATACATCAAAGTAGTGAAAAAAATTTTTCTATATTTTTTAAAAATTTAAAATTTACCTATCAAAAAAGTGTGTAATTCTTTTTTAAAACATCTGAAGGGATTTTTTTCAACATATCTGGCAAATGATTATATAACATAATAACCCTGCAATGAGCGTTTCTTTTATAAACTGTAAATTTCTGTGAATAAAAAAGGGGATCAATGACATAAAAGAAGTCTAGTGGAAATTTCATTTTATTTTGCTAACTCAACTGTACCATTTCTTTAAAATCTCTGATTGCCAATGTAAATACTATCCTAAAAAATCATGGTCAGTCTTCTAAGAATTATATTGTAGCCATAGACTTCGAGTGTAATCTGTCCTATAGACTGCGCAATAGCCTCACAAAATTGGCCACACTTTAAAAGAGACAAAGGTGACCTGTGGTGTCTTTTCTCTTCGACTAGATAGACACCACCGTTTCGCTTCGTCTCTGTCTCACTTTTACTACCTTTTCTTTACGTCTAAGCCGGATTCTTCAGTTAAACTCTTTTTCAAAGTTGGACCCACCTAACTGGACTACTCGCCCTAGGCATGTATATTCGTTGCCAACTTCGAGAGTAGCATTCATGGAACATTCGTTTTATCCTTATTCATTTTCAACCTGTTGGGAAACTCTGCTGACGTTTTTGAGCATCGTGTCTAGATCTTCCAGCAATTCTACTATGACCACTATATTGTCGGAAAAACGACGTCTCTGTGCCTCACAGCATTCTGCAGATGAATTGGTTTTCGTGTTCTGGTCGTGTAGTTGGACAGACATCGTAGCTCTGTTATACAAACTCTTCAGCACTTCGATGTACCGATTGATAGATACCGATCAATTGAATCGAAAAGTGGTTGAGATTTTAATTGGAAATAGCTTATATAGTCCAGTCCAGCGCGGTTTTGCCGTGAAATTCTGCAAATCTCGTCCTAAAATTCTGAAAATTTTTTTACAGGTAGTACTAACCCTCTACTTCAAAGTCTCCCCAACGCCGAGGGTTGCTTTTACCTTGGAGGTGCAAACCACCCCTTCTCGGGGGTGAAAAATAAAAAAATTTTTTTTGCAGAAATCGATAGATCTACTCATTTGAAGCAACTTTTCTCTTTGAACCAATTTTCCAAACCCAATACGTTCTGAGTTATTCGTAGTTGAAATTTTATGAAAAAACCACTTTTTTCAATGGTTTTTTGTAAATAACGCAAAAAGTATCAACTTTATTGTAAAAACTCTAAAGAACAAAGTTGTAGCATATAAAAAAACTAAGAGAATGGTATTTTATACATTGCTATAGACCGAATATTTACTGAGTAATGGCTTGTTAAAAGTGATTTTTTTATTATTTTTTAAAAATCAAAGCGTTGGATGTAAAATATTGAAAAATTGATGCAATTTTCGAACAAAGTATATATAGACTTTTTTGTTGTGCTTAAAAAGACCTTAATTTTTTTTTTTATAGAAGTATTTAGCTTTAAAATTGACCGAGTTATGATGAAAATAAGATCGAAATCTACTTTTTGTAATAAAAAAAATGGTGAAAACCACCCCCTAATTGTCACCCTAATTGAAATTTTTTTTTACCCTTCAACTATTTTGTTCATTTATATATAACTATTGAATCCTATGTAGTTTCATTGGTAAATAATAATTCATTTTGAAACGAAATGAGTTTCAAGTGCTTTTCATATTTTCATGATAACGCAAAAATCGTCTTATTGTCCATTCTCTATTATAATAAAACAGATATGTAAAAGTTGAAAGACACCAAAAAGTTAGTATTTTTCCACAGAAAAATTTCATGTTTTTTTTTTTTTTTTATGTTAAATTTTCGGAGATATAGGCTCTTAAAGTATGCAATATTGCGTATGTAGTACCACTTTTCAACCCTTCAACCCTCTCCCTTTTTAAAATTAAGGGTTAAAAAAATATTTAACCAAAATGAATTTGTAGCTGACAAATTCACCTTTAAAATGGTTTTTTAAAAAAGTTTCTAGCATCAAAATTGAAGAAATTATCGTCAAAAAACCGTAAAAGTTTTTTTTTTTCTTAATTTCGAAAAATTGATATATATCGTCGTTTAGAGTATAATGCATACATTCATGTATATATGTATATATATATGTATATGCATATTTATGTAATACATTTTTGTGTGTGTGTGTGTGTGTGTGTGTGTGAGCGTCTGTGTGTGTACCTACAACAACATTTGTATATCCCCTATAGGCTAGTGCAGGCTCGTAGCACACTAGCCTTATTTGTATAACTCCAAATTTCGGAGCACACCTGGCTCGAATAATAAATAACATCATTTTATACTTACACAAAATTAAAATCTGAAAACTTTAATGCTAAAAAAAAATTTTCCCATATTTTTCTTGGGGCAGGGGTAATTTTCACCCCCCACAAATATCAAAAAACAGATAAAACAACAATACTAGTAAAAAGTTATCTCAAATTGAGATAATTAAGGCAAATTTAAAAAAAATAGCGGTAAAATTCAATTTTTTGCTGAAAAGGGGTAGTTTCCACCCCTAAAAATATCAAACGGTAGAAAAAATAACCCTAATTACCTTTGGTGGTCTTTACATAACATAATTCAACATGATTTAAATGAATTAAATGCTTTAATATTCTGTCTTATCTTTTTTCGATAATAGGGGTAGTTTACACCCCTAAAAATTAAAAGCAACCAACGGCGTTGGGGAGACTTTTTAGTGTAGGCCGAGAACTGCCTAAATCCAAATTTTCAAGCAAATAGGAGTAGATTTAGAATTTTTCTAGGTTTTCCAGCTTTTTACCGCGCTGTACTGGACTAATACCCTGAATACAAATTGTTTTCGGGAACATTTTAAAGTATCCGCAGAAACATCTTTAACCAAATTTATACAGAAAACTATAAATATAAGTATATCAATGGGTTGCCATAAACATCTTACAACGAAAATATAATACAATGAATTATTAGATATTATAGTTTATTTATCCTTACTTAAAATAGATCTCATGTCGTAGTATATTCACATTCGCTATTTAACTTATTTAGTTGAGGATATCCTCAGGAAGGATAACGGCTGGGGAGGGGTTTACTACAGCGGGGAGAGCAGGAGCGGGCATGATAACGGCTTCAGGAATAACGGTGTCGACGACAGTAACGACTTCAGGGACGGCCTCAACAACTGAAACGACTTCAGGGGCGGCCTCAACAACAGAGACAATCTCAGGGGCGACCTCAACAACGGACACGACTTCAGGGGTGAACTCTACAACTTGCACGGGCTCAGCGACGGCGTCAGCGACGATTTCAGGTGTGGCGATCGCAGCGGGGGTCTCAGCTACAATAGCGCCAGAGCTAGCCTGGTTAATGTTGAGGATGATCTGGACGAGGGGAGCTCCTGCACCGTCAGCAACGACGATGGGAGCGTCCTGAATAGGCTCGATAACAACGGGGCTAGGAGCTACAACGACGGGGGTGGGAGCAACCTCTACGGGGGTGGGGGCTACAACGACAGGGGTAGGAGCTACGACGACGGGCGCGGGGGCAACGATGATTGGCTCAACGACAGGAGTGTCAACAATAGCGGGTCCAACTGCAACTGGTTCGGGTGCAACACCTAGGATGTCGAGGAGCATGTCCTCGAGGGCGGCAGCGGTGGCGGGATCAGTGCTGGGACTCTGGATAGCGGCAACAATTTCCTGGATTTGCTGAATCTCTTCGGAAACTGCAGTGGGCTTGATGTAGGCAGCAGAAGCCACGGTAGCGATCAAAGCGATGGCGATTAAGTATTTCATGTTGACGTTCTGTGACAAAGGAAATAAAAATATTATTTTTGATTCAAATTTAAATTCAATTCAAATTCAAATTATCGAATAAAATACTCCAGTATTCATTATTAGTAAGTGTTTTAAAAAAATTACATTAATCACCGTCTGTGCTAAGTAATAATAAAAGTAAAAAAAAAAAGTTTTCACTATAAATCAAGAATTATTAAGGTGAATTGCTTATTCTAAATCTGATATATTGTTTAACTCGTTTTTATAACTTAAATGACTTACTTTATGTAGCCGGAATATGGTAACTATTCTGTGAACAACTCTTCTAACGTTTTTATATTTAATTTTTATCGTTACAATCTGGAAATTATCACTTCATCGTGTTTTAATGTTCCTAATCAATTTTAAGCCAACACTAATCATGGTTGTAAATAATACAATAAGACTATACTGTCGTCAGAACTGTATATTTCTGGTTATTGAACAAAGGCAATTAATGAACTCGGTATATCTATTAAATTTATCGATAGTTAAATCGTCTTGTAAATTTCCCGAATTTCCTCTCTAAATTACGTCTACGCCCGCCCCTAAGACAGTATTTGTGAAAAATATTCTAATGACATTTGAATCCCACTGCTGAGCATGGATCTCACCTCACTAGTCTAAGATATAAAGGCGTGATCTAACACGGCAGCCGAACCTGTGTTTTTTGTACGGGTTTGTTATTTTAATCATTAAAACTTTATATAAAAACATTATTAAAACTACATAATTTGCTATTTCAATTCAATCAACAACTACAAAAAAATCGTCCACCAAAAAACAATATTTGTTTGTATCGCTTTGAAAAAAATCCTATATTCTTGCAAAACTGAGACAGATCAAGGCAAGGATTCAGCAAAAAAGGTACGTAATAGCCACGGTCAGAAAAAACCTCTACTACCTGTGGTTCATGCCTCAGAATCATAGGTAGTAGGTGTCTGTACAACATTGTAATTATTTCCCCAACAGTTGTTTAAAGTTGTTAAAATCATATTATTAAACGATTGAAATGATAGAAGCTGTCCGTATTTAACACCATTAAAAGATGATTTTCCAAAAATGATATACCTACTTTCTTTCAACTTACAATAGTAACAAATTTTCATCGTTGACCGGGTTCCCATGCAAACTTTCTTATAATTATTCTTCTAAAAACAGTTAACCGTCTTAGGAAGTACGAGGTCAATGTTTCCACATGTTGATTAAATGATTTAATTGATACCATTATCAAAAGATTATAGAAGTGGCTTAAGATTATTTGAGGGTAATGTTTTTCGAACGTATGTTTGTATGTATGTCCATTTTTTTGGCACTGAACGGCTTGACGGATTTTGATATGCGAGGTTTCATTTGATTCATCGTGATTGTGTCGTTTTTCAAGAGTTGGGTATCAAAATGAAGGACTTTAAAAGGCGAACACGAAAATATATGACACTAACACTAAAATAGTCAAACGCGAGTAAAAAAAATAAAAAATAACACTAAAAAGCTGTATATAAAAATAATTAATTAAATAAATAAAAAAAAACCCGACTGCAAGAACTAGAAAAAAGTAAACAAGTGCCCCTTTCGACAGTTTCGACTGCTTATAGTTAAATATTTGGTATGTTTTAGGGGCACTTGTTTACTTCTTTTTAGTTCTTGCAGTCGGGCTTTTTATTTATTTAATTTTTTTTTTACCTTTTACTCATATTAACATTTTAACCCGCCAGTAGTCGCGCGTGAGTCGAAAAGATAATTCTTAATTATCTTCCTTCTTAATCCATAATTCTTTTATTATCTTTAAGTTACTTTATAGTGCACCCGTACCCCCCACCACATCCATTTCACCCACGGCTTTGAACAGGACGGATTTGTGAAGTGAGTAAGTAAGAATAAGAGAGACTAAAAACATACCAAAAATGTAATATATTCTGTAATGTCGGTCTGTAACTTAGTTTTACCAGCATTTTATTGTCATAGGTTTTGAGGCTGATTATAAAAAAAATATATGCTTTTTGTTTTACATATAACATATGTTTTCTTTTTTTTTTGAGTGGTAAATACCAAGATTTTCAAGGTTAATTTTAAAATTTAAGTTTAGTTGATTTTTCAGTAACATTAAGAAACATTTTTGATTATATTACGTGTTTATTCTGAAATTTATTATAAAGCTATTATTCATTTAAAAAAGTAAATGTTATGATTTAAAACTTCTAAGTATATAATGACTCGATCCTTTTGACTTGCGCGCGATGGTTAGTGCCATAATAAGGCGCTAGTACTGGCGGGTTAATCATTAATTCACTGAGTATATGTTATCTGTCGTTTTGTGTAAGCTATAAAAAAAAAACATTCATTCATTCATAATAATATATATTTTTATCCCAACTGTTACTTGGACAATTTAATTAATTCTTTTTTAACTAAATGACAACAGGTTCATAGGAGTTCAGATGGTTAAACGTGCCCTACAAAACAAGTAGAAGCTTAAAATTGTGTCACTAAAGCAGTCAACAATATCCAATGAACCATCCACCGTTGTTTAACTTTACATATCGTTTCCAATAGACAAATTTAAATGGGCTCCTTATTCTTAGTATTCCAAATATTCTTTTAGCAACATTGATTTTTAAAACTTTAAGATTTCCGTGGTTGATTTATTTACCGTTTTTTTGTGTATTTACTTTTTGTTTCCTTGTAATGTTTTCAAAAATTTTGTCGCCAATTCGCCGCGTTCAAATGTCGATTTCTTTTTTTTTTTTTAATTAATTAAATGGCGCATTCTTATTGTTGTGCCAGTCCGAAATTTAAATAAAACTTAAAGAGTTATCTATTGAGTTGATAATGTTCAGGTTAAAAAAACTTCGTTACATTTTTAAATTTCATATTTGACCTCTCGAGCGGACGGCGAAGTGTCCAAACAGAGACAAAGCGGGCGCGGGCGCGTATGCGGGTGCGTCTAGTATAACGGCCGGTGCAGACCAGATGCCTGGTGCGCACGCAACGTTTGTACCTAATGTATGAAACTGTAATAAAGGTGCCAGATCAAATGCAAGACGACGCATTTGTGGTCGGCACCGGCCTTAAATCGCGCTTCACATACACACCGATCGTAAAGCGCCTGGCTGTTTGGGCGCGAGCGTGTGTGCATGTTGGGTGGCTTCAATCACGCGACTAGGTTTCTCTCGTACAATCCGCTAGTATCGGCCACATCGGCGGACGGATCGTTACTGGCGGATGAAATAACCATTTTTTATTTAGACGCCTCAAAAATGGAAATAAATTCGGAGGAATTTATACCATAATCTTTTGCCTATATTATTTAAAATTTAAAATTTGTCAGAATGCAACCTTAAATCAGCCTAAATCATGTCAAATTTATTGTATTATATATTCCAGATTTCAATATATGGACTTTACACCACACCTACTTTTTTTTTCTGTCTGATTATGCACTTGGCTGTTGCAGCCATTACTGCTCCACCGGGCTTTTGGGGCGAGACTCTGAAAGAGTCTCAGCCCATATAGCGGCCAACGCTCAAGGGCTCCTCGCAGGGGGAGCCTCGGCTTGGGTTGTCGCTCTTTGGATCTTCCCTTCGAACAGAATGAGCCTGCCAGAAGGTGAGTCAGCGCCAGGAGGTGAGTTCCCCGTTATGCGGTTGCGATTGAGGTAGTTTACCTCGTATATGAGGTAGGTCCGTGCATTGCGTCCGTGCGTCGTGTGAGACCGCCTAACGATAGTTTTTCGACCGTGACGAGGTCTTGGATGATACTTGGAAAGTACCTTCATGCATATCTAAAAGGTGGAGGAGGAAAATTCAAATTCAAATTCCAATTCAATTTAATTTATTCAGTTTAGGCTATAATAATTGAGCACTTATGAATGTCACTACGCCATCGGTTTGTAAGTCTACAGGGCGGGAGACCTTGTACTGAGAAGAACCGGCAAGAAACTCAGCAAGGGCATTTCTTTTCTCCCTTTCTCTTACAGCGTCCAATTAAAATATTGGAAAATGTCCTCCCTATCATAAAAGGACACTTTCCATTACAAACATAAAAAAACATGAAATATAAAGCACAAGCACAACATAAAAAAGTATCTAATATAAACAAAAGACAGTTTATGTATTCATCACTAAGGAATAATCAATGTCTTACAGTATTAATAAACAAAACAAAAAAGTAAGACTAAATACTAAGAATACAAAGAAGTTTGCAAGAGCAGACCAGCCTCCACAGGCGGCACCCGTTCAAAAAAATCTATGTAACGCGTTCTAATTTTGAACAGCACCCTCTGTTATAATATATGTGAAATATATTTTCTAATAACGTGTTCCAAAAATGTTACTTACCACTTGAATTTTATTTTTCATTTAGTATAAATTTTGATGTTAAGGTTAGTGCAAAGCGTTGTGAAATTTCTTTCAACAATTAAAATAATTTTTGATAAATTTTTTAATTAAACATCATATGCATTTCAATTTATTGTCTTTTATTTTCCTGGTCGGTGTAGTATAAAACACTTTGTATCATCACTCGGGGTAAAATGCGATTCCTACCTCGTGAGTACTTAAGTCTCCTCAAACCTCCACAAACTACACCCTCGTAAGTAATCGGTCACTTTTACCCCTCGATGAACAATGTAATTACTAGTGACTCTGTTTTGGTTCTTACTCTTTACCTTTTTCAATTCATTAAACTAATAAAATTTATTTTAGTAATTAGTTTTAGTTGCATTCAATTTATTTAAATTCCTCGTGTGAATATACAGTTCATTCCTTACCTGTCCTTAATTGTCTAACTATTACTAAAACAGTATTACCACCATCTATCCGTACCTACTATCGAGCCCAACTCTGTGTATTTTTCTGTCCTTATGAAAAACCAGAACCCGCAAGTGTAGTGAGAATAAGAAAAGTAGAAAATTAGCAAAAGAAGAATATTAACGACGAGTTTTTTAGTAAATTGAATAAAAGGTTTAGTTATTTTAATAGCGATTTATAGTCGCTGTTGAAGCGCAATTGCAGAAACGTAGAAAAGAAATTATTAAGGATAGTCTGGATAGTGCCCTTTTTGTATGTATTGCCACTGAATTATGTTGTATGTCGACAAGAAATCAAGTTCAAAATATTAAAAATGATTGGTGGGATTATAGATATAGAATGTTAGCGTAAGAATTCTAAGTCTGTGGGTGGGAATAATAAGACACAAAGGAATTTATGCAAAAAAGATAGTATGGCTGAATTGGCTACAAAAGCAAACCAAAGAATTAAAAAGGCAACAGTTAATAAAGTAAAATTTGCAAAGCTAGGGGCTAAAATTGGAATCAGTTCCTAGTGAAACGATTAGGGGGCTTTAGGAATATTAACAAACCTCACAGCTAAATTTAATAAAATACAAGGATAGCAAAGTTATGAAAACAATTACTGTGTCTTGAGTTAATTTGAGTGTGTTTTAAAGTCGTTTAAAAGTCTTCAACCACAGATGTTCAAGAGATAAGCTATAGTTTTACCTTCAATAAATACTGTGATAAAAATGTGGACAAAAGTATAATAGGCACAGGCGTGGGTCTGACGAAACCATTGAAAAGTATTAACTCGCGGAATACAGCAGAATATAATTGGATTGATAGCTGAAGACTCAACAGTTCCTTAACTGCAGCGACTCCTTTATTATAGAGTTGCGGTAATGTACCTATATCGTAATCCAAAATTGTAATTCTAACTTTGTATGACAGAGAAGATTACATGGTAGCAAGAATTACCGTATGTTTAGCCTACTCATAATGATTGGCAAATTAAGATGATAAATACAAAAGCGATGAAACTCAAAATATTTTTTTTCAAGTAGATTTAAAAACAACTCTATCAAATCATGAAAATAACCATTTATATTATTATTAAGACTATTTTACTACTTGCTCAAAATGATTCTTCTACCAGAAAGAGCCGATGACTAAATTAATCAGAACTTATTTTTTTAATTTTATTGTTCCAGAACCCGGTAACTTTAAAAAATGTGTCTCATGTAAACACCTTATATAAAAAGAGCGTATCTTCGTTTCTTCTTATAACAATATTTTTGGATTAGAAACATTAATCTTTATTTTGTGTAGTAACATTATGTTTGTTACAATTTTTACAAATACGAAAATTTGTTTCTTCAATATATATATTTATACAAGTGTAAATCAAAACAGTCAAAATGTCATTTTTTAAACAGATTTCGAGGTCCCAATTTATAAGGTGACCGTACTTGGATTAGATTCTTAGTACCTAACATTGTGTTCGGCAGATTTTTTTACAAATACGAAAACTACAATTGTTTGTTAAATTTCAATCAAAACATGTATACAAGTGTAATCATTATGTTCTTCTCAAGCTGATTTCCCAAAGTGGTAAAAAATTCAATGTGTCTTGTGCTATTCGAAGCGAAATATCACATGCAATAACAAAATGAAAATGAAGATCAAATTTAAATACCTAAAGTGAACCAAAAGTTAGAATAAAATAATATGCTACTTTAATATAATAGTTAAAATTGTTGTATTTTTGCAAGCTAATTTCTTTGACGTGAGCGAAGTCGTAGGCACAAGTATAAGCTACTCTCATCTTAAGAGGATCCATTTTCTGCAATTTGCTCTTTCTTTTAGATTTCAGGTGGAGTAGATTGCATATTAATATCGGATTCCTCGCTTGAACTCATTATTTTGTAAATATTAGTATATTATTATTTTCAGTCGAAAATCGTTTGTATGAAATCACATTAAAAGTCGCAGTCTTTGGAAACTAATTTGAACACACTGAAAAATCTATCCTAGTTTTTTATTTAATCCTTACTTAAAATATATGTCATGTCATATCACATTCGAATTTGCTTCAACTAATTTAGTTGAGGATGTCCTCAGGAAGGACAACGGCGGGGGAGGGGTTTACTACAGCGGGAAGAGCGGGAGCGGGCATCACAACGGCTTCGGGGGCGACGGTGTCGACGACAGTGACGACCTCAGGGACGGTCTCAACAACAGTGACGACTTCAGGGGCGGCTTCAACAACAGAGACGGACTCAGGGGCGACCTCAACAACGGACACGGCTTCAGGGGCGAACTCAACAACGTGCACGGGCTCAGCGATGATCTCAGGGGTAGCGACGGCAGCAGGGGTCTCAGCTACAACAGAGCTAGCCTGGTTGATGTTGAGAATGATCTGGACGAGGGGAGCTCCTGAAGCGTCAGCAAAGACGATGGGAGCGTCCTGAACAGGCTCGATAACAACAGGGGTAGGAGCTACGACGACGGGAGCGGGGGCTACGACGACTGGCTCAACGACAGGGGTGTCAACAATGGCGGGTCCAACTGCAACTGGTTCGGGTGCAACGCCTAGGATGTCGAGGAGCATGTCCTCAAGGGCGGCAGCGGTGGCGGGGTCAGTACTAGGACTCTGGATGGCAGCAACAATCTCTTGGATTTGCTGGATCTCTTCAGAGACCGCAGTGGGCTTGATGTAGGCAGCAGAAGCCACGGTAGCGATCAAAGCGATGGCGATGAAGTATTTCATGTTGATGGTTCTGTATGAAAAAAAGATGCACCCTTTATAATTGAATAAAATGATCTTCTAAATATCATTGGCTATTTATATTAAAAAAATCTTTATAAATTAGATAACCCTACAAATTTATTTTACCACTGAGAGGCGGGAAGTTTTAGCATCTGTTTTCTATTTCATTTACAAATATTTTTCAAAATATTATGTTTTTTTTATTTCTTGATTAAATTTATTGTTATTGTATGTTATTAGTAACACTGGTTCGAATTATTTAAATGACTTACTTTTTGTAGTGGCCGATATATTGAAACTATGCTAAGTACAATTTACAACGCGTATTTATATTGAATATTTATCGTTACAATCTAATATTTATACCTTTACAGTGTTTTAATCTTCCTAATCATTATTAATCCGGTAACTAGTTACGGTTGTAAAGTAATTTTATAAAGCGTCATGGAGAATAGACATGTCTGGTTATTCAACAAAGGTATATGAATCGCAAAATAATAAATATACTATCGGTAGATTTTTTATCGGATCGGCTGCCCTGAATTCATGTCCAGCACAAAAATTTTGCAGTTTCTTCCTTACCTGCCAGTTGTGTTTTAGTAACTAATGAACCTGTTTATTTATTTTTAAACATTTTTGCAGTTAAAACAATTTATAATAACAATTTGAAATTCAAATATATACTATCGGCAGAGTTTTCAAATTTAGGTGTTTTAAGGTTGGCTGCTTTTTAGGGTTCCGTAGTCAACAAGGAACCCTTATAGTTTTGCCATGTCCGTCCGTCTGTCTGTCCGCGGCTTAGTTCAAAAACTAATATTACTAGAAAGCTGCTAATTGGGAGAGATATACACATTGATCAAGCCAATAAAGTGGTAGAATAAAATCTTTGAAAAAAAATTTTTTAGGGAATCTCCCTTACACGTGAAGGACGAAATTTTTTTTTTCTCGTCTACCCCAACGTTTGGGGTATCGTTGAGTAGGAATTCCAATAACATTGACGGTATGCAAAGATCATTTTTTGATTTAGGGCTCCGTTTGCGAATCATTTTAATAACTATAAGGGTTCCTTGTTGAGACTTTGCCTCACTGTGTGTGTTCTACCGCTTGTACAATGGGTTGTGTTCTGAGGAATTGTTCGAAATGATGCCCACGGCTACTTTCTACCATCGCACCGCTCGCCATCGGCAGGGAATTAATTCTCACACTTTAGAACCTAAATGGTCGCGTACAGTGCGGTTTCAGAGAAACTTCCTCCCGCAAACGCTTAAGTTGTGGAATGAGCTCCCTGCCAAGGTTTTCTGCAAGGACTACAGTATGGAGTTCTTCAAGAAAGAAGTTATTAGATTTTTGAAGGGTCGGCAACGCGCAAGTGATACCCCTGGTGTTGCAAGCGTCCATAGGCTACGGTGACCGCTTACCATCAGGCGGGCCGTAAGCTTGTTTGCCACCTTAGAGGTATAAAAAAAAAAAAAAAAAAATTTAGCTTTAAAGTACAAATTTTAGTACTCATATGTTTTTACTCATTTAACGAATACTGTAATAACTAATGTACAGTATTCAACTGTTTATTTTTTATTTCTTTTGACATCAATAATTTTTATGACACTATTATTATTTTTATTTATAGACATTAACTCATACTTTTATTATTTCAAAATGACATTTGTATATTTTTTTTATTGAGTTAAGTAAAATGTAACTAGCTTGAATATAATTAAATATATTTATTGTAATTAATTACGTAATATTTAGGTTTTCTGTATGCTCTGTAAAAAAAATGTATCATCTTTTGTATTCACCCATAATGACGGAATAAATGAATTTGAACTATCACGGGTAAGTACACTTTACAGGCTAACAAGTAATAGTCGACGAAGTTATAAAATGTACTTGGAAAAGTGAAATTTTCGTACTAATTCCATTTAAAGTTACTTATATGAAGGAGGTACATCTGTAAAACAGGTATAAAATATAAGTAAATGAACGATGTATCATTAAAATAAATAAAATAATAACATTTTAAAGACTATTCTTCTTAAATTGATAACAATAGTTACGTTCAAATGACGCATGGGTCTAGCCGCGCGCGTCGCTTTGAAAGTTCAGTTTTTAATGATATGATTTGATTATCATATAAAAACCTTAAATTTCAATACTACTACAACTTGGCCCTTATTAATAAATTTCAATTAATTATTCTTTAAAAGGATGAACTATTATTTTGCTATTTTAAAGTTGAATTTATATAATTAAACATTTTAAACGGACGTACTCGTAACATGGGTACCTATATCAACTCCCTAGCGATTCGCTTACTACAAGTTCTTCAAAGTTATAGGATGTAAAAGGGTTAATGTACACGTCAGCTGTCTCTTTTCTCTACTTTACTCTAAAAGAAAAAGAGAAATTCTAGTCTTTTTCTTCTTTTTAAAGAAAAAGAGTAAAAACAGTTTTAGTTTTCACTTCTGTGTGCCGGCGTGCCACTGTTTTTTTTCTTATTGTGAGCTTTTCTTTTGTTTCTAATATGTTATAATGTGCTAATTTTTATAAGGCAAGTGTCCGTCCCCCCCTCTCAGCGAACCCGTTGTATTTGGCAATATTTAAACAACCTCTAAAATGTAGGTTTATGAGGCTACTACGGAACCCTATATTGCGCGTGGCCCGACACGCACTTGGCTGGTTTTTCTTTTATAGTAGATAGTTAGTTATTATTTTCTGACTAATAAACTTCTTTAATTATTTTTCTACACATTTATGAGCAAGTATAAAGCAGCCTTTACTGATCCGTTTCCAGCTTCTTAATAGCGTCCATTACGCGCTTGTGCCGTAATGACAATTTGGCAGATGATGCTGCACGTCGGAAAGAGATGATCGGTTTATTATAGCGACGTTTTTTTTTTTATTTTTTTCTATATCACTAAGGTGGCAAACAAGCTCACGGTCCGCCTGGTGGTGAGCGGTCACCGTAGCCTATGGACGCTTGCATCGCCCCTGTAGTACTCGCACGTTGCCGACCCTTCAAAAATATAATTACTTCTTTCTTGACTCAAGGGCTCGATGCGGCAAATGAGTTTGAGATCGTCGACAATACTCACAACCTATCGTTGAACCGAGTTAAAAGGGCCAAGCTGTCATCCGGGTGCACTCAGAGATGGCGACTGAACTCCATATGGGGCCAAACTTGCGAATATTTCTTTGGCACGTACAAAGCGAGCTTAACGGCTTGATGGATTTTAGCTCAAGAGTCAACTTTAGCGTCGTATGATACGCCTCAATTGTGAGAGTGACTGGTTACATCAAATTCTTTAAACATCAAAATAGCGGATTTTATGCGTTTTAGTGTGCGGGCTAAATAAGCGGGACTTATAACAATGCAAGTTAAATTGTGTTGCGTCTGTTTATAGTTAATATTTAGTATGTTTCGTCCCGTTTCAGACTATCTGCAACCCGCTACAAGACGAACGCGGCCTTTTTGTTTTCTGGCAACTCTTATTGTCATATCGTTATCTATGAAAAAGTAACCTATTAAAGTGCCTGCTTTATTTCTAACTAAAAACTAATTTTTCAAATTGCGTGCTTGCCCACATTTTGTATGTGCCAGTGATAGTGACGCTATGACAATATTAGGCAAATTGCACATACACATGTCAGCGCCAAATTGTTGCCATTTCAGAGGTGGCAAACAGTGTTGTAAAAGTGAAACATTGTAAATCGGGAAATTTGCCAGATAAAAATCGGGAGAAATCGGAAGATTTACTACTTATCTATTACTTTTTTATCTTCATATTACCTCTAACGTGTTACTTTAAAAACATTTTCTCGTCAATATTAAAAATAAACTTACATAGTGTACTTTTTGAAAATCTATTTAGGGCCGTCTATTAATCACGTGAGGCCCGAAAGGGGGGGGGTCCGGGGGTAGTCTTAAACCTCACCACGTATCACTAAGGGGGAGAGGGGTTAAAAAATGCTAAAAAAAAACATCCCGTGATTAATGGACGGCCCCTTATTATATTTCAATTCAAATCGATTTAATAATTACTCTTTTCGGAAAGGATCGCCATAACTATATGTGTTCTGTGGCCATAACTATCCTACAGAACTTCCCCTCGTTCACTCACTTAACAATAATGAAACTCTAAGGTATTTCAGTGCAATCTGCTTTAGAATGCTGCAAGGTTAAAAGATCGTGCAAGAAATATCAGGAATTCCCCGTGCATGGATTTTTTATTACCAGGGGGCTTAGACTTCTTAATTATTTTTTTTGTAAGTAAATATGATGGTATTATGGTTTATTAAACTTTATCAGAGCCTGGACGGCGCCAGCGCGCGCCGCCGGCGATGTGGCGACTCGATAGTCTGCCGAGCGACGCCAGGCGCGGCACCGGTCAACAAGTTCAATTTTTTTAATTTTTATGGGTAATTCACATATATGGAGTGAAGTTAAATTATTTTAATATGATTTTCGTATTTATATTAGTTGCTATGCAGATAATTGTGCAACTATTATAGTAAATTAGTCATAGATAACTGAAAAAAATATAAGTATAGTAAATGTGTAAGTTGAATGTAAATAAAAGTAATAATGAAACACCACATTACATAGTATATATAAAAAAAAAGCTATTTTCGATAATTGGCACAGATACTCGTAATGTAGTTTTCTAGCCGACGCCCAAGTCTACCACGATCGTTTCAAAAACGCTTTGTCTATAGCGATACTGCACGGTTTTTCGATTGTAAGGCCCCAAGTTTCATTCCGTAAAACGGGGTATATAGAAATTGCGGGGCGAATAGAAAAATATAAAATAACCTGGGATTAAAAAAAAGAGTTATAGACAACAAATTATTAGGACAAAGTTGAAAATCATTGCTATTCACCCCGTTTTACGGTACATTGAATTCTAGCTGCTGCCCGCGACGTCGTCTGCGTGAACGCTATACTATAACGTCACTTTACGTGAACGAAACCATAGCGCGATCTAATTCGACGCCAACGCCATCTAGTTAGCAAATAGGAAACAATAATACATCTAAGTTATGACTACACGATTTTTTAACATAAAATAAATGGCTATGTGTGAGTAGAATAATTAATAATAAGGAAGCAAGTTAAATATGCGTCGCTAGATTACACGTTGTTATAGAATGCGTTGAAGAAATAAAGGTTCACTGTTCGTTCCCCGTAGGTGATAGCGTGATAATATGTAGCCTATATGTTGACCCGACTTCTAAATAATAGTCTTACCAAATTTGAAGTAAATTCATGCAGTACTTTTTGAGTTTATCCCGAACATACATACAGACAAAAAGACAAAAATTCTAAAAACTATATTTTTGGCTTCGGTATCGATTTTAGATCACACCCCAAGTATTCTTTTAAAAAAATATTCAATGTACAGTTTTGACTTTCCTACAATTTTATTATATGTATAGATAATGTAACATATAACTGTAATCGGGAGAAAGGGAAGCTACATCGGGATATCGGGAGACAATAGCCAAAATCAGTAGATCTCCCGAAAAATCGGGAACTTTTGCAACACTGGTGGCAAACCTGGGTCAAGAGCTGCTTAACCCTATGTTGGTGGCAGTCAATGGGCTTAAGGGATTGGGGCTACAGGTAGACAAGGATAAGGTCTTTCTTCCAAAGTCAAAGTCAAATTTTACAAACAGTTTCTACTTGTCCATCTTGCCCTTTACCGTCTCACACCAGAACTTAGGAGCCGCTTTGAATTTGTTTGTGGTGGCGAATCGGGCACCATTCAAATTCAATATTATTTATTCAGTTTAGGCTACAATAATTGAGCACTTATGAATGTCACTACGCCATCGGTTCGTAGGTCTATAGTGCGGGAGACCTTGTACTAAGAAGAACCGGCAAGAAACTCAGCAAGGGCATTTCTTTTCTCCCTTTCTCTTACAGCATCCACTTAAAATGTTGAAAAATGCCCTCCCTATCATAGAAGGACACTTTCCATTACAAACATTAAAAACATGAAACGCACAAGCACAACACAAAAGAGTATCTAATTATAAAATATAAAAAAGACAGTTTATGTATTCATCACTAATAATCAATGTCTTACAGTATTGATAAACAAAACAAAAAAGTAAGACTAAATACAAGGATACAAAGAAGTTTGCAAGAGCAGACCAGCCTTCACAGGCGGCACCCTGACACATGAATCATCCATCGCTTCGCTCAACCATGTTTTAGGGTACGTAACGACCCTAACGACATTCTCCTCCGATATAGAGAAATTTCTTGAAGATGAGTGTCGGAGGGCTGAGAGTCTTCTTTCTGTTACCCTCCCCGTTGCTCTCCTTCAGCTGCCCCCCGCAAAGCATCACTAGCACCACGGCAACTGCTCCAAAGGCCCCCGCACCCCACCCTCCAATTTCGATGGTTATTGGGACAGCGGCCAGGCAATCATCACCACAGCCATGCTGCTTTTACTGTCATGAGTCGAACCAACTTTTGGCTTCGTGCCCTGAATTTTTGAAGGCATCGGTCCACGAACGAAAGCGAATGTATGGTGTATGGTGCATATGGTACCTGATTGTGGTGCACCTGGATACGCCGATTGTGGGGATTACCATCACAGGCTATTGTGTAAATTAACCAAGGGTGGTATAAACTTCCTAAGCTCATCCAGGGAAACAGCTACTTAAAGTGTAAGAATTAGAACTGGGGCCCTTTCGTGGGTTCGGTGCTTCCCCCTCTTTTTCAACCCGATCCGTAAAGTAAGTTTTGCGCCCCTCCCTGAACCGTTTAGGCAAGAAGCTCACACCGGATATAGGAGGTTTTCTCCGCCTATTGTGTAAAGTACCCGAGGTTGGGGTATTGTCCGCCTCAATTTAATCGCTTAGATAGTCACCATTACCTTCGTCTGCCGTTATGGAACTCAGTTGCTTAATTAACACGCAGCTAGCACTATTCTCAGCGCTTAAAGTACAATAATTTTTTCAGGCTGTTCTTACTAGCTGGCTTCCCGTTGTTTTGCCCCCGCGATCTCTCTATTTCCGTTCTATCAAGCGGATGAATAAACTAGGAATTCAATCTCAGGATTCGTAAAAAAAATATCATTTCACAACTATTTTAAAGAAAATGACTGAATATGTATGTGTAAGAGTATTAAAAGGTAGATATTTATTACTTAAGAATACTTTGTATAACTATTATAGAACCTGCCAACCAAACCAAATGCTGCGTTTACCTCTAAGAATACTTATTTTATTCTAAATTTTATGTAAGTAAAACATTAAATGAACTTTTCATCACACTTACTTTTGTGTTAATAAGTGCCATCTGTAGTTTAAGATATGAACTACGTGCCAAGCGAGCAATTATAGTGCAACAAATTTATCTGACCCGGTGGTCAAAAATCAAACCTACAGTCGCCGTATTGAAATTGTGTAAATTTATGGGTCATTCCCACTAGTACCCCCAATTAGTTCATTATAGCGACCAAAAAGTTTTACTTTAGCCAAAACTTCTTAATTAATAAATTCTCTAGATATCGCTAGATGGCTACACTTCTGTTCCCACCATTTTTATATTGGTGAGTTTCTTTATTTACAACTAGACTTTGACAGCGGCTCCGCTCGCCCTAAATTTGGTTATCGGCGTGGAACTCCATAATTAACTCCAATAAATTAATTAATTAGTTATACTAATGAATTGCTATATGCTTTAACCTATATGCTTACCAGGACCTAACCTATATGTATTCCAAGTTTTATCCCGATCCGTCCAGTGGTTAAAGCGTGATAGAGTAACAAACATCCAGCCAGACATACAAACTTTCACATTTATAATACGAGTATTAGTAGAATTTAGAAAAGAAATAAAAAATGTCTTTGTCGTCAGATGAGGTAATTAATATAAATGCGACACTGCCAGATACTGTCAATGGGGCTCAAGAAAAATAATGAACCTGTAACAGCCGAAGCCTAAATATAATAGGAACTTAACCGCATACGCCAGGTTACGCATCCCTGGAGACTCACCAGGAGAACTTCCAATTAGCATACTTTGGGGAAATTGCCGAAAATACAAACCGTTTTCCCTATGAGCAATTTTCTTTATGTTAAAGAGCGTTCTCAAGTCCAAATATTCCATCAATATTGAAAAGTATATAAAATTAACAGCATTTTTGAAAAGGAAGTCAGATGTATTTGAGTAAAAAATCAAAGCTAGGTACTTACGGAAAAAAATTTAGAAACAATTATTAATAAACCTCCTAACGAACGAAAATATTTACACACTAAGGTAACTTAAAAAACTTTTGTGTTTTTAAAAATTGTAAAGAAAATTTTTAATATGTAAGTGTTTTCGCCTCATATTTTTATTTATTTACTCGTAAATGTGATGAACAACATTGTGTGTAAGACGGGCGGTAAGGAAATTACAAACTCGAGTCATTAAATCCTTCGGCCTTCGGCCATAAGGCCGAATAATCGAATAATCGATTGAGCAGTAACTTAGAACTAAAATCTTGGCATACATCGTACATTTGGGCATTAGGTGCTCATTTTGGACCAGGCTTAAACGAATTTCATGAATAATAAACCGCCGTCCTTTTCAATTAATTACTCTACAAAACTTTCTTAAATAAATCATTTCAATATTATGTTCTTTATTATTTAGCAGCATATATTGACGTTGCGGAGCTCGTGGCTCAGTAATATTAGTCTATCGGAAACGAAAAGTGAAGTTAAGCAACGCCAGTCGTGGTCAGTGCCAACCTAGTGTTATATTTTTGTCCTCTGTCTTTCTACGTTAAATAGTCGTTTCTGGCTGTGTTGTCATATGTCAGTTGCAGTCGTTGAGCCATAAGTCAGAGATTGAATTTTTTTAAATGATCGTCAATTCGCACTAACATTTTTGTATAAACTCCTAACCCTTAACTTACCCCCTAAGCATTTGGGTGGACTCGACGAAACTGTATCTGCCCCATTTTCGGTATTTGTATATGGAGCTCTAATGATCATTGATATCGTATGAACGTTGACACAACAAATAAATAAATAAACAACACAGTTAAATTAGCTTCTTTAAGTGACTTCAAAAACAAGAAAGCTTTTTACTTAAAAAAACTTCAAGAATAAGTCGGTTTATCGCAAAGAGGGTTTACAAATTTTCATGGTGTTTGATTAGTACTAGTGTCATAAATAAGTGGAAAGTTCGTTTGTATGAATCACGACGCGCGGTGCCGCGAATCGTATTCTCTTAAAAAAAGTCAAGTACGGACTCACTTACTTAAATTTTTATACCGAATACAGGCTACTCAAATAACGTCAAATGTGAGTCGTATAATCGTATATTAACTTTAAGGGCAGAAAAACGTCTGCCGGGCCAGCTAGTATGGCGTAAAAATGATGAAAACTGAGTTAAACACATTAAGTAACTGGTGATCGTAGTTTATTGAACTCTTAGTTACAGATAAATCTTATTTTATCACATTTACATTTATTCTTCAACTAATTTAGTTGAGGATGTCCTCAGGAAGGACAACGGCGGGGGAGGGGTTTACTACAGCGGGTAGAGCGGGAGCGGGCATCACAACGGCTTCGGGGGCGACGGTGTCGACGACAGTGACGACCTCAGGGACGGTCTCAACCACAGATATGACTTCAGGGGCGGCTTCAACAACGGACACGGCTTCAGGGGCGAATTCTACAACGTGCACGGGCTCCGCGATGATTTCAGGGGTAGCGACGGTAGCAGGGGCCTCGGCTACAACAGAGCTAGCCTGGTTGATATTGAGGATGATTTGGACGAGGGGAGCTCCTGAAGCGTCAGCAATGACGATGGGAGCGTCCTGAATAGGCTCGATAACAACGGGGCTAGGAGCTACGACGACGGGGGTGGGAGCAACCTCTACGGGGGTGGGGGCTACAACGACAGGGGTAGGAGCTACGACGACGGGCGCGGGGGCAACGACGATTGGCTCAACGACAGGAGTGTCAACAATAGCGGGTCCAACTGCAACTGGTTCGGGTGCAACGCCTAGGATGTCGAGGAGCATGTCCTCGAGGGCGGCAGCGGTGGCAGGGTCAGTGCTGGGACTCTGGATGGCAGCAACAATCTCTTGGATTTGTTGAATCTCTTCAGAGACCATGGAGGGTTTGATGTAGGCGGCGGAAGCCACGGTGGCGATTAAAGCGATTGCGATGAAGTATTTCATGTTGATGGTTCTGTTAAAAGAAAATTAATGTTATTGTTTAATCAAAACTTTAAAATTGCAAATAAAATCTAGTGATAAAATATGAAATTCCAGCAATCCAGATTAGAATGGAAAGATTCTTTTTCATTTTTCATTTTGTAGTTGGTTAGTAGAATCAAAACATTAAATAATTAAACAAAAAAGTCGAATGCACTACAAATATAGTTCGTCATTGTACGTTATATTTTTTAGTAAGTATAATAAAGTATTTTCTATTTAGCTACCCGTTTTTATCTATTGTTCATTAATAAATATTAAAAAAAAATATTATCTAAAAATCTGATTAAGAATTGTTTAGTTTCAGTACTTTTTATTGTATATAAATGCTTATTTCAATGACTTACGTTTTGAAGCCGGTATGTAACACTAACTATACTATGTTTGATGTCCGTAACGTTTTTATATTAAATCTTATCGTACAATTATAAAGATATCATTTAAGTATTAATATCTTTTTAATCATTTTTTAATCCTCTGATCAATGGTTGTAAATTATAGAATACTACGTCACTGATAATTTTTTTTCGTTATTAAGAGTTGGGACAGCATTAAAGGGCTTAAGATTTGAATGACGGAGTATCTATAACCTAGGTCTCGTACGTAATAAAAGTTAAAAAGTTGTAGTTGGCATTTCTGCTAAAAACGGCCACTTTTAGCATAAATGCCAACTACAACTCACAGATATGACAAGCTTAATATTTGCGACATTTGAATTTTAGAAATTCGTTTTCTACGAAGAGAAAATTGAGGATATTTAATGGCGGCGCTAGTGGGGTGTAAGAGGGCCCTTAATGGGCGAATCCGACTCGCACTTGGCCGGTTTTATCATTAATTTTATCATCTGGGCACTTTAGCTTCGCTTTGATGCATCGCTCCTTTTCTAAAATAAAGTACTTATTTAGATTAGACCATTATCATAAACGCAAAACCTCAACCAAATCATTAAAATTAAATACGTGACCGAAAAACTCCCTAATATTTAACGTTTTTGTTTACAGATACAATAAAATAAATACATAATTACTGATGTCCAAATTAATATTTTTAAGTAAGTACCTACTGCGCCTTAATCAATATAAAACCTAATCGTTATCTTAAAACTAGTCACCCATAAAATATATTTTATTGTAATAAAAAAATTGGTTTATATTTTAATACTTTTCACTTTATCTACTTTAGATAATAGTTTGTCAATACTATTCTACCTAAAAAGTCTTTGATCTGTTTTACCGATCCAAATAAATGCCTAATTTATATCTTTATTGATAGAAAAATAGGAAAAGATATTAAATATCGTCTCTTATCAACATACTCGTATTAAGGTTATGGCATACCCAAACGAGTTAAGTTTGCAATAATTTGATTAATTTTGTTACAGTACTGAGTCAAAGGGTTTTGACGTGAAAAAAATATATGTTATAGTTTAATCCTTGATCAAGTTGATTTGCTAATATTATAATAATATGGCGATAAACAAAAACAGTTAGCAAAAAAATATTCTGACACTCTATTTTTGGGTTTAAATTCAAATTGTTAGAAAAACTGAGACTTATTTTCTCTTAATTATTATTTCATAAAATATAAATGACCAAGTGAATTTGCTAATTTCGTAGTCCTAATATATATCCTAATATCTTAATTCTATACTGACAAAAAACGTGAACGTATCGTACGCGGAATTCTTTATATGCTTCAATAGTGTAATATGTCTTTGTACACTGGTCGAAACGGCATTCTTTTTGCTTGAGTATGCTCTAGCCTTACGCTACGCTAATGATTTGCTTTCTTAAATAGTACACATATTTTTATTGTTATTGGGTTTTCGTACGTACCTATAACAACAAATACTAAAAAACAGAATAAAATAAATATTTAGGGGGGATCCCATACAAGAAACGTGATTTTTTTGCCGTTTTTGTAGATAATGGTACGGAACCCTTCGTGCGCGAGTCCGACTCGCACTAGTCGGGGCAGAGGTTGCTTCTTTACAAGTCGCAGGTTCGGCCCCATATGGAGTACTGCTGCCATCTCTGGGCGGGTGCACCCGGATACATATATAATTAAATGGCCTAATTGCCTAATTTATTTTGATAAACTATGATCAGCTCTACAGCTTTCTTGCTCTGCCGATAATTATTTAACGTCAGCTTAGACCACGTACTTACTAAGAAAACCAATTCAGACAAAATTTGAGTTTACTAAGCTACCTATTTATTTCCTAGTAGGTACGGCATGAACTTGACTACATACAGCTAATAATTTCCACTCAGCTTTCTGCCAATCATTCACCTGTTGATGGATATACACAGTAGATATATGGTATTCATATGATTGAATGGCGTAATTGGTGCGTGATTCATTTTAAAGAACCACAATAAAGTTCAGAGCCTTCTGACTCCGCCAATAAACATTTGCAAACAGCGCAGTTAATATGAAAAGGGTACTTTACTTACAATCGTTAAGAAAGTTAATGTGCGGTAATTTGAAAGCAGCCGTTTACGCAAATTGGGTACTTATTATGTACGTTATATTTTTTTAAACAATAAAGTTAGTTGATCATCTACCTATACCTATATATAAAAAAATAAACTGACTGACTGATATAGGTATATAACCTAAACAACTGGGTGTAAAGCTTTGAAATTTTACACAGAGGTTCGTGTTATAACACAAGGGAGCACTAAGAACGATTATTGCGAAATTAAAATACTGTGACTGTAAAAAGGCTTGTATTTGGCTTTAGGTTAAAAATGAGATTAACGTATTTGACCGTTTTTGGAAAATTATTGCCTATAGGAATAGGGGTTGAAAGTTTCTGTGTAAAATGGCCTTTTTTTAGGCTAAACGCATAAAAATCGGTAATTGACCTTTACGTTGGAATATAGATGGGGCGTCTTTGGTTTTTGATAAATTATACCCTAGACGGTAAAATAGAGGAATAAGTATAAACAGCTTTTTTTTATATGTTCACGCTGACGAGGTTGCAGGAATAAAACATACATTATTAATAAAACGTACATTATTTCTTGAAACGTACAATCCTAAAATTTATTTTCCATTATAGTCCAAAATCATTCAAATCAGGTTAGGTTTATATTAAGCTGGATGAATATTTCTAAGTGACATTCTCTCTTGGGTTTTGCGAGTTATCAGCATAAATCGACCAAATAAAAAGTAATTCGTTAAAATTTCAATGGGAACAATAATAAAACTGGGTATTCTATGTTACTCTTCTCTTCAAGTATATCTTAAATAAGTACCCTGGATACAACACGTAAAAGACGGACAAACATTACAGGTACCTATACCTTTTAATATTTATACATAACTAGATTTTGCATACGGCTTCGCCCGCCCTAAATTCGGTTATCGGCACTCATTAATTATACTAATAAAGTTTGCTATAGCAAGCTATAGCTGTAGATATATTTCTTTTAAGCTCTATTATAGTTATTTCCACAGAAAATGTTGATTTTTCGGGATAAAAAGTAGCCCATGTCCTATACCAGGACCTTACCTATATGAGTGCCAAGTTTCATCCCGATCCATACAGTTGTTGAAGCGTGATTGAGTACCTAACAAACATCCAAACTTTCACATCTATAATATTAGTAGAATTAATATTCATAGACTAGCATTTTTTTGGTTTTGTTTATGGTTTTACTTTTAAAAAAATCACAGAATCTCATACACATTTTAGCCACTGTTTTGCCCCGTAGGTAAAATACGTCAATCTCAATTTTTACCTTTAAGGCTAAATACCATTTTTACGAATTTAGCTTGAAAATTGACGGATTTTCATACCAAATTTCAACCCCCAATTTGGTCCTTTAGGGAATGAATTTTGCAAAATCCTTGTTTAGTGGCGCCCTACGTCAAGTTTCTATGTCACTGAATCAGTCACTCAGTAAGTCAGTTATTGTTTTATATGTGCAGAGAGATATGAAAGTGTAGAAAACTAAATACCTACCTGAGGAAGCTTACAGTTATAGTATATTTGCAAAATTAACTTTTTTATAAGGGACATTTGTAACAATAAGCGACATCTAGTATCGATTTTCATTTTTAAATTGAAGCTTGAAACATTTCCTATTATCTAAAATAGTAAGTCTAATATATGTAAAAATCTTGATCTATCTTTATCACACAGTTATCTCAATCGGCTTTTCAGCGGTATCTATGTAACATGTAATTCGATGCGGCTTCCTAATACAGGAAATAGCATTTTATTGTTTTTAACACAAAGATTAGAGTGCTTAGCATGAATTTACTATCGTATTTAAAGAGATAATGTATGAGTATGAGAAGAAACATATTTTTTATACAAAATCTTTGTATGTCACTTTACAATAATTATTCAGAAACAGTGGTAACTTGTGCTAAGCTCTCTGACCTTTACAACTGACCGCATTGTTGACAGTGTTTTAATGCTGAGTTGAAATGACTCAATCGAACATACCACCAACACGAAATAAAAACCTCCTGCTACTTTGAAGACTATTAAAAAACTGGGATATTTTAAAACTAAGCAGTTCTCTGTAGGTACAGTTACCTTAATTAAGGGTAGTCGAGCTGAATCATAATCCCTTAATAAGGTTCGTGAGCTAAAATTAATCAGTAGCAAAAGGGCTGAAAACCGCTCATCAAATAACAACGCCCTACGTATTTAACGGCGATGCCGGTAACTTCCACACGTTTTACGCAAGCTTTAACGAGCTGAGCCTAATTTAAAACCTCTTCTATTATTATCTTGACAAACACAGTGAAATTAAGCTTTCTGATAAAGTTTTGTTCCTTTTATTTTTTGCAGACTTAGTTATTCCGCCTTCACCCAAACCTTTGTAAAAGATTTGTCTTATTTTAATAATAATTATTAAATATGCAGTACCGTTATTATCTTTTTCATACTTATTTGACATGATAATTCACAATTACCCAGATATCCATCAATCTATTGACATTTCGTAAATGTCTTTAAGGATATTCTGCGCGTTGAGAGGGTTACACCGCAATCTTCATAAATTGGATGCTGTCCTTAACACTCTTCTCCGATTCTGTATATACCATTCACCAAACATCGTCACGATTCTCTTTTGACACTCTATCCTACTGTAGAGATACAGCTTCGAGGCTATGGTAATACTGTGGCTATGCCCACTCCCTGTGATCTCATCGCACTGTTAGGGTCCTGGAGTTTGGAGACTGAGCTGATGCCTGAGCGGTCAACTATGAAAGAGCGTACAAACGTACAAAAAGTACAAACAAGGAGTGCATGTGACCATGATGATGTACAATTTATACCCGATTGGTTGTAAGTACCTGAATGTCAAATGAGACTGGTAATATAACCTTCTTTTAAAATAACTACTTTGACTAGTTAACAAATGATTCTTATTGCAAGTAAGCCTACCTAACTGTGGTTAATAAAGCCCGTGTATTTTTCTTTTTCTTTTTGTAATTTTAAATTTTTAAATAAATTCAAAGATATTGAGACAGATATGGGAAATAGGGCCTTAGGTGTGCAATAATGCCTGTTTTGGGTTCCGTACCTCAAAAGAAAATAGAAAAAAGTAACCCTTATAGGATCACTTTGTTGTCGGTCTGTCTGTCAGTCAAGAAGTTTTTCTCAAAAACGGGTAAAGGTATCAAGTTGAAATTAATATCAAATACTAAAGTGTGTCCGTTGATGCTGTAAAAAATGAAGCTTTTAAGTCAACGCAATTCAAAAAAATATGCCAAAAATATGGTCATTTATGGACACAAATAAATTAAAACCTATGGGGTACGTCCCGTTGACCTAGAATCATGTCACAATATTTGGCAATAAGCAAGATCACAAATATATAGAAAAAAAAAACAAAAATTGATCATAAAACTTTGAGACTTGATCTCATGATGAAAGAACTGTCTACATATAATAAGTTTGTAAGGAATACTCGAGACTCTCGTTTGGTCGGTTTTTTTTATTATTATTTTTATACTACTAAGGTGAGAAACAAGCTAACGGTCCACCTGAAGGTAAGCGGTCACCGCAGCCTTTGGACGCTTGCAACACCACAGGCACCATTAGCGCGTTGCCGACCCTTTAAAAATCTAATCACTTCATTCTTACTTTACCCCATATTTTAGTCCTTAAAGAAAACCTTGGCAAGGAGCTCATTCACACCCTACGCTTCTGCGTTTCTGAAAACGCAATGTACCTAACCATTTATGTTAATTTAGGCTTCATTAAATAACAGAATTACTTAATTATACTTCATTTAATCCGGTAATGAATCTTGCAATTATATTTAGTTATTTAAAATGAAAGGCACAAAAAATTTACATACAAATGTGTTTTTACATATAAATAAATAATCTTCCAAAAGATGTTAAATAAGTTTTCTGCACTTCATTACCCGTACCGTACGAAATATTTTATTGCTTTAAAACAGATAAGTAGATTTTTCCCTTCTTGTCTATTATAATTGTTCCTAAATTGTCATATTTTTGGAACTTTTGTTATTCTGGAATTTAGGAGGCTATTCAGCCGATAGGCCTTATTATCGGCATGAACCTTAATAATTCATAAAATCTATGACGATGTTTTTTGTTGGCAGGTGCTTTCGTCGTGCGGTCCAATGTCTGTATCCTTCTTCACTGTGGTTGTATTCTTCGGTTCCTTCTACCTCATTAACCTGATGCTTGCTGTAGTGGCTCTTAGCTATGAAGAAGAGTCGCAAATTACACAAGAGGTAACTACTTAGCCAAACGACCGAACGTGTCAAATTTGGTCTAACCGATGCATTTTGAGAAAGTTAAGTTAGATTAAAATTAAATATCTATGATTTTTTACAATAGGTCTTCGCCTATAAAATTGGAGATTTTAAAAAAAATCAGATTTATCATCAATTATCTGTGGATTGGAGCGCATTTTCAATATATTCAAATAAATTTGATTCAGAAGCCAATCTTATTTTGATTTCAAATTCAATCTTTTGTTTTGGATAGTGTTTTGTTTTTGTAAAATTGTAGTAGTTTTTAGCGCCATGGATAAACTGAAAATTTGTACAATTTTCGAATATGCGTTCCTACGTGGAAATAGCGCTGCGCAAACAATACGTTACATTAACGACGTATACAGGCCTTACACTGCTTGCATAAACACGGTCCATTATTGGTTCAATCGTTTTAGATCTAGTATTTTGAGGTAAAGAACGAGCCTCGCGGTCGGCTGATAACTATTGTCGACAACGACTAATCGCGGAAGCGGATCCAACTCAATCTACGGCTGAGCTTGCTGCGGGCTTTGGAGTAAGTGCTAAAGCAACATTGAAGCACTTGCGTCAAATCGGAAAGATAAAAAAGTTAGATAAGTGGGTGCCACACGAACTAAGTGACCATCAGCGAGACTCACGCTTTGAAGCATGCATAACACTACTGACGAAGGAATCCTAAATCGAATTGTTACCTGCGATGAAAAGTGGATCCTGGACGACAACCGTAAGCGTCCGTCGCAGTGGGTGGAACCGGGTACAGCTAATCAGTGCGCAAAACAAAAAGTACCCATATGAAGATGATGGTGACGGTATGGTGGACAAGTGCTGGACTCGTACATCACAGCTTCTTACCAAATGCCACAACAGTGACGGCAGATGTCTAGTGCCCTGGTCAATCGCTCTTCCCCATTGCTTCTCTACGGCAACGTGCGAGCTCACACTTCACGACAAACCAGCAAAGCTAAAAGAGTTACAGCTGTGAAGCTCTCAGTCACCCCCCGTATTTACCAGACTATTCCCAACAGATTTCTGCTTTTTTAAAATTTAGACATTTTTTTTAAGCTTTTAAAAAATTCAACACCCGAGGGGCAGTACAAAACGCTTTCGCTGAATTCATCGCCTCTCGTCTAGCAGACTTATAGAGAAAAATATAGATAATTTGGGCCAGTTGGTACTTTGATTAGCTAAAATAAACGAAACCAAAATTTTTATATTTTAAAATTTTCATACAAATCTCCAATTTCATAGGTAAAGAACTAATATATATATATATATTTAAAAGGGAAGGTACTTGTACTACAACCTTTTGCTAGTTAAGAAGTCAGAGCTACACGGGGATTGTATATTTGTATAAAAACAGTAAAGAATATTTCTATTGTTATTTTATATATTTTATATAGTAATTCAAAACAATTAATTCTAAATCTGTAATTAATATTATTACTGATATAGAACAGTTTTTAGAGCGTGAAATTATAAATAATAAAAACATAAGAGTGGCAGCTGTTGTCAAACTATTACGTTGGAAGCAGCTAAGTTAATAAATAAATAATAATAATTAATTATTATCACACAGAATTAGATTGCCATACTCTTAACTTATTACTTATGTTTATTGTTATTTGTCTCACAAGCGAAATATTTCATCAATAAATACTGATTGTCTCCTTTCTTTACTGCAAAATTTCTGACATACCACTTAAAAGACAAGAAAACACTTAGCTCAATGTCTGCCAAAGGTTTATTTTTACTTAAGGAGAGTTTTGAAACCGTTGTATTTTTTTATTAATTTAATATTTTAATACGAAACTATGAAAATATATGCACAGTAACCCATTAAAGCCCGTATACTGAAACAAAATTAAAACATCTTTAGAGTTTAGCATTATCTATTCAATATTATAAATTTTCTGTGCAGGAAAGAAAAAAGGATCTTAACGATCATCGCGACGATTCCACATTTAGTTTCGATCCAACTTCACTTGCGGTCCGAACATTAGCTAAGGATTCAAAAAAACGCATAGATGCCCGAAAAGGGCTACTTTTAGCTTCCTATTCAAGAAAACGTACAAGAAGACGTAAGAGAGGAAAAAGCGCAATTCATCACGCAGCAGCTGTCGCCGCAGTGGCTGAAAGGTAAGAGTAGAGATACCTACTCTAAAAAAACCATACAATTATTTTTAACGCTTGGAAATAAGTTCTCTTATTTTGCATTTGTTATTGGTGAAACAACAAAATGTAGAAGCCATCAATCCATCTAATTAATTTTTTAAATTTGGAAAATAAAAAATAACTATAGATTTTATATTTTAGCATTTTTTTTTATTTAAAAATATATTATAAATAGGTCGGGTAAAACAAAACGTGGAGGCCATTAGGAGGCCACACAAGTTGTTTTCACATGAACCGCAGTACAATATTGTATTTTAGATTACGGTTGGTAACCCTGACTGTGCAGTTGAATTAATGCGACGACAAAATTTTCAAAGAGATAAAACTAATATACCTAATACTGCCACTTAAAACTGAAAGCGTATGAGACACTTAATAATAATGTTTGTTATCCAACTTTTGCCGCTTATACCTAATATCTAACCTTAAGGCCGTTTATGAAGCATTAACCAGACTCGAGATTACTTTTTATACCCTACCAGAAATAGAACCCAGGACCGTTGACTCATCATTCCAACGCACTGTCACTGCGGCAGTTTAGTCCTCAATATTTCCAACAACTAACAAAGAGACCAATCGCGTCTTCATCAAAGTCAATTGCCGTTGTTTCAACGATAGATTGTTAGATAATAATTATGTACTTTGGGAAGATCCTTGTCAATATTCAGTTAGTAAACATGCCCGAATAGCACTTAAAAGGGTCTTACAATACACTACGGCATAGCAAGTTAAGTTATCACTAACTATCATTAATTTATAAAATAAATGATACGATATCTAATAATTTACGTACGTTGTTATAAATAGGTAAAGGTTTTTAGAATTCTAGATTAATAAAAAAGAAATCAATACTTTTGCAATTTATTTTATCTTCATTTCGAATATGGTGAATACATAATATATATGTATATCTCTAGACAGTGGTAAGCGGTACTTAAATTGAGAGTTCTTTACTCAGGTAAACCGCACCTTAACCGCATACCTAGCCATGCCTACGCTCAGGATAATTAAATTCTGTCTGCTTTCTCTTCAAATATTCAGAATGATAAAGTGCTGTGAATTAATTACACATGTGAATACTGAATGTAGATTATTTTGGTCTAAATTTATAAAAATAAATCAGAAGGTCAGACAAAAGTGTAACACTAGCTATAATTCTTTTTTTTTATAAAAAAATATTTGCACTGTAAAATCCGTTCCCATTGTATTATTTAATAGTTGTAATTAAATTTATTCATGAATTGATATATAATAAATACAAATAGAACTTTAGAAATACATAGCTCCCTTATAAATATTACGATTTACGTGATAAATAAACATTGAAATCGAAGAGAACTGTATGAGTAAACAACTTTCTCTACTTCTTAAGTAAATTAAGTGGCAGAGTGAATTTTCAGAAGGATTTCTCAGCCAGCAGTAAAGGTAAGTTTGTAAATAATTGACTAGGAAAGTTGTTCAGAAGTGTTCCTCTTCTGAATGTATTTTTGTAAAATCAGATTTTTTCCATTCAACCTTCGGTGCACATTTTGCTAATTAAAATGCGTTAATATCCTATCCTAGTAGAAAGATCCTCTTGCAAAGAATTAAAAATGAGTTTACGCGCGAAAAGCTTAAATGAAAAATAACCGAAAACCGGTGAAGTGCGTGACGTACGCATTAAGTTTCGGTTCCGTAGAATAACAATTACCTATTACAGATATCTAAAAACCGTATTAACCGATTTGTTCCAATGTCGTGTTTTCGTTGGTAATATTTATAAAGCCCTATTATGAATTTTGCAGATTTTTAGATTAAGTGGTTTAAAAGTTAGGTCCCCCCCCCCCCAGACACATTTTTTTCAATTTGGACGCCAATAACTCTTATAATATAAATCTTAGAGAAAAAGTTATTATATATTATATATATATATATATATATACCTGATCAGTTTAATCTCTTTCAAAATTTATACGTTGCATTAATTCAACTGCAAAGTTAGGGTTGCTAACCGTATTCTACAATAGAGTATTGTTGTACTTTAGTTCATGTAGGTGTACCCTATAATCTATAACACTAATTGAGTACGCTAAAATACTATATTTACGTAAATTATGACTTAACAAGTTTGTAGGACATGGTGGTTTGGTCGTATACATTACAAAGTTTTATTTATGGTAATGACATTGGGGTGCCGTTTTCTAGTTATTTAGTATAATACAAGGTACATTTCTTAAGTTTTTAAGTAAAAAAAAATGGGAGACCGTGAAAATTTGTCAATTTAATTGATTTTTTTATAGAACTGATAAGGAGGCCGAAATTATCGCGTAAATGAATGTGTGCGTTATTTATAGGAGATATAACGTAAAAAAAAAAAATTCAGCTCAATCGGATACCGACAAATGGTCGAAAAATGGTTTGCAAATTTTGAACGGACAACTCACATACGGACAGAGCAAGTTAATATAAAGCTTGTTGCTATAAAGTAAAAAACAAAAATAAAGGTCACTTATTTATAAAGTTATTTGTCAATTAGTCTTTAGTGTCTATCTACAAAAGAAACATAGTACACTATGCTAATTACAACAAGAATAAAAAATAAAATCAAGAGACTTAGCGCAAAAAATATAGCACTGCACACGAAGTGCAATGAAAAAGTGAGCGAATAAAATAACAAGATATCCGCTTTTAGACTCAAAGTGTCCACTAAAGGCTAAGATACAGGGTAGATAGGCGTAAGCCGTTTTTGTGCAAATTTCGTTGGAAACCAATAGGGGCGTTTCATTGACAAGCGGTATACGCGCTCAATGCTGTCTATGCGCACATTCAATCGTTATGTTGTTAATGCGCTATGACATCACATCCGGCCCGCATTAAACTTTCGCTTGATTGACCGCATTGACTAACCGCATTGAACTTTTGTTTGATTACATTTGGTGAACAGAACGATTTCAATGCCTATGCAATGTCATATAGCTCTCAATACCGTCAATAGAACGCATCTTTTAGCATCATGATAGCATCTAAAGGATTAAAAAAATATTTATATGTTACTAAAGCTTTTCTCTAGTGCATTAGCTGTGTGTTTTGCATTTGGTTGTTATGAAAATTGATTAAATAATTAGAATTGGTGGTTATCTAGTAGAAGAAAGTGGCCGACTCTTCTGGGGTACGGACGTGACCCGGGTCCACGACTGAGACGGGAAATTGTTCTCAGAATTCTTTTGTTAATTGTCACTTTTTACGGCGCTAGCGGTGAACCTTACCAATATCCAGTTTGTGGTTATTTTTACTTAATGTTTGATATTAGCGTAATATTTAAAAAAAAAAAAAATTAAATATATTTTATATAGTTATTAATAAATAGTGTAAAAAGTGCAGTGGGTGTAGGTGTAGGGCGCGATCGCGATTGTGTGTACGAGTGTGTTACAAAACCAAGAAACAGCGGTTGCTAGAACCTGGTGAGATTGTTCCATTACTTTGTAGATAGGATTTTACTTGCCTGCAACCGCCCACAGTATAGGTAGCACTGCATGGTGCGACCTGTGCGTCACTAAGTTTTTACTTGAATCGGTTGAGCTGCTCTTATGTGATGCGTGACAAGTATTCCTAAATTTATTGCAATTGATAGTGCTATTTCTGATTCCGCGAAACTACCTATTTGTTTTTCGCAAATGTTGTCAAGGCGCGGAACTATAAAAGCTGCTGAAGAGTAAAGAAACAGACGGTTGCTGACGTCTTACGTTATTTTAAAGTTTTGGAACGTTAATTCAAATAAGTATTCGTAATTATTAACTTTATAAATGCTAAAGGGCAAAACAAACATTGGACCAAAAACAACTTCAAATAAATATTCATTTAACTTTTTTATGTTGTCAAGCGTTAGGGTGTTATTTGGCTCGCGATGCGTACAACAACTGCAAAATCATAATACTTAGGTACCTACAAGAATGTTAACGTTCCGCGCCTGGTTGTAAATGTCCAACAGATGTGTAAACCTTTTGCTGAATCCTAATCACTAGGCTAGAGCAGGGAAGCTTGCTGCGCAGGTACCTATTTTGAGGATGATGTAAGAAAAACAATGCATGTATCTTTATGTTTCATTAGAAACGAGCTTCAATTCTGTTGCAAGCTGCAATACAGCAAAAAATATTTATAAAAATAATGGCCACCAATTGTCAAAATATTAAGGCTACCCCGCAGCAATAGCCGTGTTACTTAAATTTAACACCGCCATATTTATATATCAATAAGGTTTACTTGAGCAAATCCCGATTTGTAATGCGGCAGCAAAAACTTGCATATTTTGTCGTTCTTAACAAGTTTAAAAATCTAAGCGTTAAATCGAAATGCGCTCAACCATTCATTTAGGACAATTGCTTGTCTACATAATATAGGCAATAATGTTTGTATTTGCGTTTTAGATGTCGAGCTCTCGCGTTAGAAAACTTTTTATTACCTACTTTTTGTGCTTTTTTTTCTTTGTTGTACAACTGAAAAAAAAAAATGGTTCGACCATTACCTAATTACCTAATTATGGATATTAATCTTGTACTCGTCGGTCAAAAACGTTGAGTTCTTGAAGATACTGAACAGGATCAACTGAACCGGACATGATCAATTCATTTGGTGGTAAACGGAACCCTATAATGTGGTTTTGCGCTTTTGCCTTTACAGGAGGGTCGATAAGTTTCAATTTCAATCTGTAAAACATAATTTATTATTTCGTTATTTTGACTCGAAGGCTCGGCAGCTGCTCATAAACTTTGGCATTTGAGACAGTTTTTATTATTTTAGTAATACATTTGTCGTAAATCATAATTTTATCCCTTGCACCAGGCTGGGACGGCCATGGATGGCTAAATGTTTGGTTTCCATTCGCATAAGTATCGTGTGTAGTGCCTTGCGCATTCCGGAGGTATTTATTTATATGCAACGCTCGCACACCGAGAAGTATATTGTATGCCACGTATGTGGCAAGCTATTTCCGAAACTCCAAAATTATAGATAGTTTTGTATTGACGAAACTAAATTATGATGACGAAGTCTATAACAATTCAGCATATGAAAACCTCTGTGAAAGAAATTTATAGATTACCTATTTGCAACTTCAAGCTAAAAATTTAAAAATTGAGTCATTCTAACGTTAAGTTTAATCACACTGCATAAAAACAAATGGCAATTGCCTAGCATATTATTAAATGGAACTATGTTGCTTAAGCTAGTAACTATATGACTTATACATTAAAATCGATAAAACATGCAATCGGCATGTATTTACTTTCTTATAATACGATCAATAGGTACAGAAAGCACCTATAAATACCTAAATGCATTTGTGCAAATGTATTTAAAAGGTGATGTATAAGTGTTTAAGGCTTTAAAGAAATTCTTTAGGTACAGGTTCAATTTACGAAGCCCTAACGTAGGGATGGGTAACTTATAGACTTCCATAATGTTAGTAACTAGCAACACTTATTTGCTAACAAAGACCATGTTTATCAAATAAATCGCCGTAGTAAAATTATAAATTTTATGATTTGTGAGCAAGAATAACAAAAAAATATATTATATATTCTTCAGTTCCCGTAGGCGTGTGTGTATGTATGTGTGTGTAAAACACATTTTCAGAGAATAGATTATGTTTGTTTATTGACATTCGGTCATAAAAATATAGTAAATGAAACATTATAGCGAAATCAAAATCTAATGCAATAATAAAAAAGTATATACCTCATGTATATTTAATTTTTAAGTAAGGTTAAATTAAAAAATAATAGTCTTAGCTTTCATATAAGTATGAATACCATCAACCTTATGTGGTTGTGTCCCCAACGTCTAGTATTAGAACCCTTGGCAGTATATATACCATTTACATACTGGTATGATGGAAAGAAACTTTGAAATAGGTGCCTACTAATAAATATGAATAAAGGTTCTAAAGAATTTAAATGGAAGGCAAACGCAGATGTGGCAGTTAACAAAGTTTGTAAGTATTATTTTAGAGGAAAAAGCATTTTACTAACGGCGGCAAAAGTAATTGTAAAAATATGTATACGTCAAAACGTTAAGCACGAAGGGAACCAAGTAATATAAAATATCTGACCGTTACGCTTATTGTTTGAGGCTTGCTTGCAAGCTGTCGGCAATAAACATCTTACTTATTCTTAACAATTACTGAGAAACTTTCCAAGATAAAGATAAAGCAAAGCTTGTTTTCATGACAAATAGGTTTTGTTATCGTATTTCAAAGTATTCAGCCCCTGATTTAGGATAACAGAGTGTAGAATAAATATAATATGGTTAAAAGGTAAAATGGTACACTTTTAGACTCTCCTAGCAAGTACGAATACCGACCTTTTTATGAGGAATATATCTCACAGATCGACTATAGGTACAATTATATAATAGGTATATAAAGTGAGGTACACTCTCAGACTCTCCTAGCAAGTAAGCATACTAATACCTACTTTTGTTTGAGGAACATATCTCACAGATCGACTATAGGTACGATTATATAATAGGTATATAAAGTGAGATACACTTTTAGACTTTCCTAGCAAGTACGCATACTATTACCTACCTTTGTATGAGGAACATATCTCACAGATCGACTATAGGTACGATTATATAACCCAGGGCGCAACTCATTTTATATCCATATCTTACTATAGTACGATTATATAATAAGTATATAAATTAAGTGGTGGTAATGGCTAACAGATGCGGACATTTTACAGTGGCTGCGACCCTTGGCGCCCTAACGGCCGGCGCAAACGGGGACGGGTGGTGAATTCGGTTTGCACACGTAATGAATACGGATAATATTGTAGGTATACGTCAGGAATTGGTGTAGATAGTAGACAGCGATACACCGATTTTAGGGGTATATCACGTTTTTCCTTGTTAGCATCAGTTTTTTGGTGTATATAACGTTACAAAACGCCTGATTTCATCATATATCATACAAGAAAATACAATGCAAACCACGATCTATTGCAATTGAATAATAAAAAAAACCTTATGTCCTTATGTAGATTGAAAACAAACTAATCTCTTATTTTTGAATAATCTATGCTAATATATAAAGTTGAAGAGTTTGTTTGTTTGAAATGAAAGTGTTTCAAAATCGGGGTTTTTTTACAACAAAAGCAATTTTTACAACCTTTATATTGCGTTCTAAAAATTGCTTGTCACTAGAATATACCTGTGGAATTGTAGATAACGTTTTTGCAATAACTGCATTTTTAGCAGAAACGCTATCTAAAACTAACAGATATATTCCAGATACAATAGCTTGTACGAAGAAAAAATAATATAATGGCGGCGCGGCGCTAGTAAAGTAGTTACTGCGCCTGCGCCTTAAGTGAGACGCTCGTCACAATATAACCGTGGAGTTAACTGTAGCGAAAAAAGTCAATTTTCATTGTTCTCATTATTATATACTGTAGGTACTGTATATGGGTACATAAATAGATAATCATGTCAAGTTATAAAATGTTCACCAAGGTAGAAGTGATCTAACATCTTTTAGTATAAAATTGACTCTTAGCACATGGCTGTGCTTGAACCCTGTTTAAAGCTCCGTATTTGTAATTTATTGTATAATACAAAATTGAAAAGTGTTTTGAAGCCAATTTTAGTGAGCATATTCTATATCACCTCATAGTATGCATGTATAACCTGCTATTGGTCGGGTATAATTTATGATGTGCCCTTTTTAAGTAACAAATTTTTTTCTTAGGGTTCCGTAGTCAAAAAGGCATTAAGTAACTATGAAGTACCCCATGATCGTCCATCTGTTTGTCCGCGGCTTAGCTCAAAGACCCTTCGTACAATAAAGCTGTAATTTGACATAGGTGTACAAATTAATCATGCCGACAAAGTAATTGTGTTTTAAATATGGAGTGTCATTGGGTAGGTCGTTCAAATTCGTCGATTAGATTCAGCTCGTGCATTCTGTGGTTGTACTGAACCCTCGAGTCATCGCACTTCGTTGGTTTTTTATATATTAATTATAGAATGGACAGGCAGGTATGTACCGAATGTATAATGGAATTGTGGAAGATACCTAGTGGTGAGAACAGTCAACAAGGTCTCGTATACAGCAGGTCCCCCACAGAATGTATCTGGTTAGGGAACCATAAAGACGTTACTAAAGTTTAGTATACAAAGTTATTAGTAGTTTTGTATAATCGAGTAAAAGGTTACTTCCTACCCACAGGCATACTACACTTACCTTTACCTCTTCAACCTTATTTATCTGCGCGTCACTGACTCCAAGATAACGTAGGATAATTCAGATTTGTAGTTTCCCAGAATTCTTGAATATCAAAAAATTCAATTTAAAGGTATTTTTAAAGCATTTTGAATCATTTCCTTGATTCTTTTATTCAAAGTAAACTAAAAAGTAAAAACAAGGACACACCTAAATACAAGACAGTGAACTAAAATCCGAAAAACCATGAAACTTCCTTATCACCCTTATACGTTCGCACCAACTTTTGAGGCACGGCCTGCCCTTCACCCAGGGCGATTTGGGTCACAGTCCACACGCGGGCCTAGTATAGATTGTAGACTTCACATTCATTTGTTTGTTGACGTATGATGGTTACCTTACGATTTTTTCCTTCGCCGAAAAGCCAGCGGTGTAAATATTTCTCATAGGACTCAATAGGACTTATTGGTACACGCCGGACTCGAACCACCATCATTCAAGGTGAAATCGAAATCTCTATATAGGCCACCACCGACTAAATTACCTACTGTTAACTCGTAAATAGCCCTAAGGCTGTGAACACTATTTCCATATTAAAAATATTGGTAATTAAATTTTTATATAAATTCGTATACATAATTTACCTAGCTGAGCTGGCAGAACTTGTATATAATATAACCTTCCCCAAGAATTGGGCTATAAAATGAAAAAAGATTTTTTTAATCCTACCAGCAATTCTAGAGGTTAGGGCGTTCATACAAAAAAACATACAAACTCTTCGGCTATATTATAGTGGCTTGGCACCCAAAACCCGGGTTAAATCCTAATTTGGGTACCAGAGATTAAAGAAATATGCATTGTTTGTAATTTAATGTTTCCTACCTGTAAACTGTAAGACCTTGTACTTATTGTAATGGAGTAAATAAACATCATTATCAATATTAGATATATACTTATAGATTAAAATAAACCATACAACAGAGGCCAGGGATAGTGAACCAACCTTCACCTTGTTGACCTCATTTAAAGTGTATTGTAGGCACACTGTCGACACCAGAATGAATTTGTATGTTAATGTAAAGCTCGGCCGCACAGCTAGGAATAATTTTGCCACCGCATCCAATATGTCCGCTCGTTACGAATTTACAAATGACATGCCCAAATGACGTGGTTCGTTGATTTTTGAATTGAAAACTTCTTTAGCGGCGTTGTGCACTTTTTTTTGGTTTGGGTAAAAAATGTTAAAATCGCGTCAGGACACGTGTCCTGATCGAAAATACATACAAAATTCGTAAGACGGAACTCAGGTCAGATTTATTTACATTAGGTTAGTTTTTGAAATGGGTAAAAAATGATAAACTCGCGTCAGACTGATCGTTAGACGGAAACCATAATGCCACGCCATAAAAATTCGCAAGACGGAAACCATAATGCCATGCCTATTATAATTTTTATTTTAAGTATATGGCGATTATGAGTAGTACAGGGAGGTTGGATATGAGATTTTAATTCTATGACAGATTGAGATGTCAAACATACTACGTTAAAAAAGTAAATAAACAAACATTATTATGTCTTGACCATGTCATATTTGAATGTTAAGCGCGAATCGTGTGTAAAGGTTTTCACTTCTGCTGGCACTCCCGGAGTGCAACTCGTTTTTTTACGTAGCGTATTTACTAATAAAATATTGTACGTTTTTATGTGCATAAATAAGTAAAAACACACAACTATTACGAACTTATGAAGTCCTACTACATAAAATCAAATAGCTCTCAAGTAGGTTTTTTAAAAACTCTTTCGAACTGTCAAATTTGCTGATTAATTTGACCGGTTCGGAAGGTTGAATCTACTGAGGCAATAAAGTCTGTAGTTACATCCCTATTATATATATTGTTATAGTCTAATGGTATTATTTCATAAATCTTACATATACGCACATCTTCATGGAATTAAGAAATATTTGATAAATATACATACATAGAAATAATCTTTTTTCATTTGAACAAACAAAGGCCACATACACATATTTTATCCAATAACCATCTACCGACCCTAGAATAAAGCTAAATTGTTTCTTTGTTTTTTTTTGTTTGAACGTGCTAATCTTTGGAACTACCAATCTAATTTAAAAGATTCTTTTTGCATTTGGTAGCCCAATTCTTGAAGAAAGTGATGGGATATTCAGTATTACTAACCTTAGAATCAGAAAAAAAAGTGTTAGAAAGAACCATAAATGAAAACTTAGTAATATCATGGGCGAACGATGCAACGGGGGATAGCAGCAATGCAAATGACAGAACAACGTCTCAGGGCGGCGGAGACATATGGAGGCGACCTACATCCAGCAGTGGACGTCTTCCGGCTGAAAAGAAGACTTGAACTTGCGACCCTAAGATTCCGTATTAATGCTCTATTACTGAGCTAACAAGGAACAATTCTGGCTGGCCAAAATCCTGACTACATCTTTGCATATTGTCAAACATATTAAAAATATTTATAAACAAAAATATTAAAAATAAATTCATACGTAGAACCCGCAAAAATATAACGTTTTTGCTTACAAACTACAAAAAACAAGCTGGTCGAAATCGAAACCCTTGTTTTTTGAACCTTCGAAAACTTAAAAAGCCGCGTATAACAGCTACTTTAAGATAATTACAATAAACTTCTCATAACAACATATACTCGATAGACATTGTATTGTTAGAATCAAATCAGTTTTATGGGGCAGGTGTAACATACTATCCACAGTAATGAATGCCAGTGCAGCCGTCAGGTGCAAATAAACGCAGTAAAATAACGACCCGGCTTCAGTGATATCGCAATTGGAAATTCCCACAATTTATACCGCCCACAACGTACGAGCTATCTCGTTGTTTCATATGATACCGCGCTCATCGTTTTGTTCAGGGTATTTATCGGATCTTACAACCTTAAAAGTTTTACCAGATATTACATCTACTTCCTAATATTCTCTTGTAGCCTGGCTGCATTCGTTTCTTTTTGTCGTTTGATATGTGAAGTTAAGCAATGTCGGGTGTGGTTAGCCATTGGATGGGTGACGACTTTGTTGCACATTTATTTAAGTTAATTCCTGCTTTGGAGGGCACATCTGGGGTGTTGTCATATGACACCAGTTGTTAAGCCAAGTCAGCGGGCTTATATGGAAGGCTTAAAAGTTCTGACAGATGAGTGGCATAGCTCTACAACGTCCGGCAATTCGTGTTGGGCCAACGCGGTAACCTGACCCCTCTTTTCTCTAAGGAGTTCCTGTAGTAGGGGCAAAACAACGGCTGAGTCATCGAATGAAGATCTTTTATCTTGCTCTTAAGGGTTCCATAGTAAGAAGAAAACTAGATGTATGTAAACGTCACGGTTTTTATTTCCCGAAGGGGTTAACCAGTGGCTGGATTTACACACGCACAATGTTGAGGACAGACTCACTACACCAACTACTTTAGTCCTGCGTGCCAGGCGGTGAGCTCATCGCCGCAATGTTGCTCCTGGCTTATTGTATTTGGACTAAGGTGGGTTTACATATTTCTCACCATCTGAACCGGCGAAAGTTGTTTCTCTTTTTTAAAACAACTGCCGCGCCACCTATTGTAAAAGGGTTGACTAACTCAGAAACCTTCCCCGGCGTGTGCACAACAATAACCCAAAATTTCAATTTAATCGGTTTACCCTTAGTACGCGAGTCCGCCTCGCACTTGACCCTTTTGACCAAACAGATTTGATATTCGATTTCCTATAATTTAATTTCGCCAAGTGATCCTTGCAGATTAAGGCTGGGTTGCACCAACTTACGTTAACCAGCCTACAAAAATAGAAGATAGTATGAAAATTTTCATAGACAGCTGTTTCTTAACTTAACCGGTCAGTCAAAGTTCAGCAAACCACTAGCTGGCTAACTTTAATAATAGCTGAAAATTCCATACAATGTCCCATTTTTAGCGACTGGTTAACGTACGTAAAGTTAGTTTGTGTAACTCAGCCTTAATCTACACATAGAAGTGTGTAGGCAACTTTTAAATATGTATATCTACTACAACAGAGGGGGATCAGGGGCCCTTCCGCCCGCCGTGCCAGCAACCGTATCATCTGTGGCGAGCTTTGGCAGTTCTAGTACCGCACCTTTTGTCCTCTAAGCTGTCAGTGCAGTGAATCCTCATCTTTAATCTAAATAACACTTTCAAAAAATAAAAAATATGGCAAGAAATAAAAGAAAAAGAGTTTATTCAGCGGCCGCTCCATCCACATTTAATGTGGACTTTTGCAACATTAGGGGTATTCACGCAAATCTTAACGCAGTCCACCTCCATTTGGAGACTGCGCAGCCGACCATTCTTTTTCTAACGGAGACGCAGATATCCTGCCCGGCCGATACATCATACCTTCATTATCCCGGTTACAAACTTGAGCACAATTTCGTGAGTCGTGCCGGTGTATGTATGTTCGTCCGGGAGGATATCTGCTGTCGCCGCCTTCATAGCCTTGAAGACAGGGACCTGTCGATATTGTGGGTGCGCGTAGATTACGGCGGCCACACTCGTATCTATGCGTGCCTATACAGGTCTCATAGCGGTGACACGGACGTAACTCGACTCTTCACGCACCTGAGTTTGACGACTGACAAAGTTCTAGAGCAATATCCCACAGCAGAACTAGTTATTTTGGGAGACTTTAACGCCCACCATCGCGAGTGGCTCAGTTCTCGAACCAATAACTATGCTGGGATATCTGCTCACGAATTTGCTCTGACCTATGGATTCTCTCAGCTGGTACTTTCTCCAACGAGAATACCAGATATAGAGGAACATACGAGCTCCTTACTGGACCTTCTGCTGACTACTCGTCCGGACGGATACTCCGTCTCAGTGGATGCGCCTCTTGGCTCCTCGGACCACTGTCTCGTTCGGACTCAAGTGTCATGCACACAACCTGATCCTTCTGGGCCAACTAATTGGCGTCGTGTGTGGCACTATAAGTCGGCAGACTGGGATGGATTGCGAGAATTTTACGCATCGTACCCGTGGAGGCAGATCTGCTTTAACTCAGAAGATCCTGACGTCTGCGCAGCCGCAGTCACTGAGACAATCCTTGCTGGTATGGAATGCTATATTCCTAACCCGCGAGTAGCTGCCGGCGTCAAAAAACGACCGTGGTTTAATAGGTCTTGCAGAAAAGCTAAAATTCTTAAGCAAAATGCATATGAGGCTTGGACCACGGCTCGTTTTAATAAGGATCCGAATATTTCTGAGTTAAAACGCAAATTAAATGCTGCCTCGAGGTTCAGTAAGAAAGCAACTGCCAGAGCAAAATTCCAATTCATCGGCAAAATAGGTGGGCGACTTGCGAGCTATCCTTCTGGGAGTCGTGCTTTCTGGTCGCTTGCCAAAGCTGCCGAAGGGAACTTCTGCCAGTCGTCGTTACCACCACTGCGAAAGACCGATGGTGACTTGGCCCATAGTGCTAAAGAGAAAGCCGATCTACTGGGCAGTCTCTTTGCCTCGAACTCGAATATGAACGATGAAGGCGCTGTACCACCTACTATACCGTGGTGCGGTAAGACCATGCCGGAAATCTCCATAACGCAGCGGGAGGTCAGGCGGGCGTTGCTCTCTCTAGACGTTCATAAGTCGAGTGGGCCAGACGGTATACCAGCAGTGGTGCTTAAGCAGTGTGCTCCTGAGTTATGTCCTGTACTCACGCGCCTCTTCGCGCTTTCCTACCACACTAGGCAATTTCCGTCTTCATGGAAGACTGCGAATGTGCACCCGGTGCCCAAAAAGGGCGATAGATCAGATCCATCGAATTACAGGCCTATCGCTATTACCTCTCTCCTCTCTAAGGTGATGGAGCGTGTGATCAACACACAGCTTTTGAGATACCTAGAAAAACATGACCTGCTCAGCGACCGCCAATATGGCTTTCGCCACGGTCGCTCGACTGGTGACCTTCTAGTGTATCTCACACACCGATGGGCACTAGCCATTGAGAGTCAGGGGGAGGCATTGGCATGTAGCCTGGACATAGCGAAGGCGTTCGATCGGGTCTGGCACCGCGGTCTTCTATCGAAGTTGCCATCTTACGGAGTGCCCGAGGGTTTGTGCAAATGGGTGGCTAGCTTTTTGTCCGGCAGACGCATACGAGCCGTAGTTGACGGTAGTTGCTCTGATAGCATGGACATTAATGCTGGTGTCCCGCAAGGCTCTGTGCTGTCTCCTACGCTGTTTCTACTGCATATCAATGACATGTTGGACATGAACAACATACATTGCTATGCAGATGACAGTACTGGAGACGCTTTTTACACGGGTCGTGCAAACATCCCTCGTTCCGTTGTGGAGGAAAACCGCGGAGAACTTGTGTCTCAAATCGAGACCACACTGTCCCAGGTCTCTGACTGGGGACGGGTAAACTTGGTCCGATTCAACCCTACAAAGACACAAGTGTGCGCGTTCACCGCTAAGAAAACTCCATTCACTGTAGTCCCACAATTCCAGAACACTCCCCTCTCCATCTCCAAGAGCATTGGGATCCTTGGTGTCGACATCTCCAGCGATGTTCAGTTCCGAGATCATTTATCAGATAAGGTGAAGCTGGCGTCCAAAAAACTTGGTGTACTCAACAGAGCGAAGCAGTGCTTCACGTCGGGGCAAAGGTTGTTACTTTACAAGTCGCAAGTTCGGCCCCATATGGAGTACTGCTGCCATCTCTGGGCAGGTGCACCCGGATACCAGCTTGGCCCTTTTGACTCGGTTCAACGACGGGCTGTGAGAATTGTCGACGATTCCAAACTCACTTGCGGTATCGAGCCCTTAAGTCTAAGGAGAGACTTTGCCTCACTGTGTGTGTTCTACCGCTTGTACAATGGGTTGTGTTCTGAGGAATTGTTCGAAATGATGCCCACGGCTACTTTCTACCATCGCACCGCTCGCCATCGGCAGGGAATCCATTCTCACACTTTAGAACCTAAATGGTCGCGTACAGTGCGGTTTCAGAGAAACTTCCTCCCGCGAACGCTTAAGTTGTGGAATGAGCTCCCTGCCAAGGTATTCTGCAAGGACTACAGTATGGAGTTCTTCAAGAAAGAAGTTATTAGATTTCTGAAGGGTCGGCAACGCGCAAGTGATACCCCTGGTGTTGCAAGCGTCCATAGGCTACGGTGACCGCTTACCATCAGGCGGGCCGTAAGCTTGTTTGCCACCTTAGTGGTATAAAAAAAAAAAAAAAAAAAAAAAAAATATTAATTTTCTTTTCATGTTCTTTCAAATCCCTGATTCTGTTACGCACAAAGTACAATCACAGTAAATAAATTATTTTTAGATTTATTTTTTCTAAATAAAATATATTTATTTTGTTTTTATGCCACAAATGATATAGAGATAGGAACCCATACTAATATAATAAATTTGAAGAGTTTGTATGTTTTTTTTTTTTGGAGATTAATTCTCCAAAACTATCAGTCGGATTTAAAAAAAAATTTTTTGTATTTGATAGCCCAATTATTGAGGAAGGTTATAGACTATTTACCATCACGCTACGACCTTTAGAGCCGAGCAAAAAGAAAAAAAAAACATAAAAAACTTGAAGTAATAGATAGGCGATACTATCCATAGGCGATGCGATACGACCGAAAAGGGAAAAATAATAACTGCCAAGTCAGCTAACATTTAATAGGTATATTAGGAGAAGATACTATACACAAAGGTAAGGTTTGTCTACGTAACGTACCATACGCGGAAAGGCATTTGCCAGCTAATAACTAACTGAATTGCAGCCCGTACAGTTAGTTCAATCAAATTAGAAAATGAAAAAACATTAATTGGTAGAGTTTTGAATTTTGGTGTAAAGTTTTGAAAGTTCCCATCGATACCTGTTGCGCTCGCATCGCCATCTTGGAAAAAAGGTAACCTTTTTTAGTTTTTTGCTTATCTCCGCAATGATTAGTAAAACGATAAAATCGTGTACGCAAAAACCGTAACTTATTAAATTTCCTATGTAAAAAAACGTTAAGATATATTATTAAGTATCTCTAATCTTTAGCAGTAATTGACATTGAAAAGATTTTTTTTTTTTTTTCTCCGACTGACTATACAGTTAGTTGTAGCAGCTATTACTGCTGCACCGGGCTTTTTAGGGCGAGACTCCCCGCGGGTGGAGCCTCGGCTTGGGTTGTCGCTCTCGGGGGCGTCGCTTCGACCGGCGAGAGTCTCGAACCCGAAGGTGAGTCAACGCCAGGAGGGGAGTTCCCCGTTACGCGGGTGCGGTTGCGCCCCGGCACTCTTTGATACCTCGTATAACCTTGCGGGCGCCGACGTACCCGGCCGGCGTCGTGTTAGAGGGGAGGCTCTATTAGGGGAGGTCGTAGAGACTAATTTCGCTATGCAGACAGCGAGATCGTCACCTGGGGCCGTTAGTACGTGCCGAGGCCGCCTAGCGATAGTTTTACGACCGTGCCGAGGTCGGTCGGGGTGATGAATTTTTATTTATATTTTTGCTATTGATGTACAGTTTTGTTTCTGTTTACTCCTAAAATGTTCATATTTATCTTCAAAAACTTATTCGACGACACTACTTAGAGATAGACAGACCGACAGAGATGGTGAGAAAAAGAGAGAGAGAGGAGAGATAATAAAGGGGCAGATGCATTATGCGACATGATGTGTATAGCAGGGCGAAACGTCTTTGGGGTCGGTCGGGCGTCGTTGCATGAATTCTTTCTGCGCACGTTAAATAGGTCTTTGAATGTTACTGAGGATTTTTAACTGATATTTTGACTTGGATTTATATTTTTAAAGCTTCCAAAGTCCAATCCAATATGGACATTGTCTGATTCAAATTTAATAATAATAATAAAGTCGTTAATTCTGCCGTAGTTAAAACTTTTCAACCATGTGTTTTAAAATTCTGAATAACACAATAGTAAAGTTTTACAAATACTTTAAATAAAATCCGTACAAAACCTTGTATCCTGAAAGGTAATCCTCATACTAAAGAATTTTATAACATCATATAAAATATTTTACGGAGGATATTTGAATTTTTAAATTAAGAATTAAAACTAGTGTCATATTATATCACGATACATTATACAACACATGTCTTTTTAGCAATATTACGTAATGTATGTCCTTGTAACTTTAAAGCACGAGCAACGAGTAAACCTTATTGAAGAGGCGCGTGACACGTTTCTGCTCAGTTAATAAATAGATCGCTCTTTGTGTTTCTCCCGTAATTTGCTTTTTTTTGCTTGAATTAGATTTATATACACAAAACATTATCTTATTTTTACTCATTTCAGGTCGAGATCACGTTCCAGGTCAGTAACCCCGAGTGGTTCGCCTCCTCCGCCGCCTGCGCTACCACCCCCTCCGCCGCCCTCTTATACTTTGCACCCCGACAACGCTTTGGGTAAATACATGTTCATACGTAATAATTAAACGAGCATATATGTATTCGGATTATATATATATATAATCCGAATCTCGGAAACGGCTCCAACGATTTTCATGACATTTAGTATGCGGGGGGTTTCGGGGGCGATAAATCGATCTAGCTAGGTTTCATTTATAGAAAACGTCGTTTTATCGGTTATCGGTCATTTTTGTCGCATACACAAAATGTGGTTTAAATAAACCACGAATGAGCGAAGTGAGTGAGGGCATTAGTGAGGGTGAAATTGATCGCTTACACCTGAGTTACATAACACTTACTTTTATTGACGTCTTCGAGGATTTCGTTGAATTGTGAATGGGAATGTGAACCGATTCCATCACACATTTTGAGTTAAATACTTACAGAGCATCAGTAGTAAAATTTTTATTAAAGCCCTTATATTTATATGAGAAAATGTTTTTTTTCGAGCCGGATAAAAAAACTTTCATATCAGTTATCCTTCAGCTATAATTCCGTTGTCAACGTTTGGTCGATTTTTACTTTTGAGGTCAATTTTATTAAAAACAATGTGCCTAAGCAACGTTCTCTTATAGTGTAAAATGGTTTCTGACATTTTCAGGTCGAGGAGCACTGAGCGCCGCTGGTCGACAGCTCAGCGACCATAGCAACAACCGAGAATCATCATTGGACGACTCAGGCGTAGTGGATGACCATGATGACGGGGAACATACATCCGACGACCAAGCACCACAGCAGCATTCACATACACATTTACATCCAAGGCGTCTTCAACTTCATCCACATCCACCAGCGTTGGCCCCAACATTTCTCCAAACACAACAGGTAAATAAAAAGACAATAGAAATTATTTAACTAACAGGGTTCCTAACGTCCACTAGAGCCGCCAATAGACATATATGATTACCTGTTAAAAACGTAAAAAAAAGTATATTTCAAAAAGGGGCTCCTACAGAAATATTTATTAGTTGTAAGATATTTTTTAAACGTTTTACCTATCTCACACAGAATCCTGGTGAGCTACAACATGGTTAGGTCTCGCGATATAATAAATAAATTATTATTGTAAATGCAATGGGACATAAGGAGGTAATAAACCATACACTTGTAGTCCTCTAAATAAAGATCTAAATTTACTTGAGGTCCCTTTAAGGCAACCTTTCCATAAAAAAGAAGCCGTATTAAATTGAAGATAAACATAGTCCCTTTAAGGCAACCTGTCCATAAAAAGAAGCCGTATTAAATTGAAGATAAACTTGGTCCCTTTAAGGCAACCTGTCCATAAAAAAGAAGCCGTATTAAATTGAAGATAAACTTGGTCCCATTAAGGCAACTGTCCATAAAAAAGAAGCCGTATTAAATTGAAGATAAACTTCTGTAAAAGTTCTGTATACTGAAACCAGTGTTATTATGAATATTAAGTATTTTTAGTTTGAGTGTAGTTTAATATACTCATAAAATTACATTTAACTGCAATAATGTTTTATATTACGATTACAGGAAATACAAATCCCTAAACCAAAAGAAAAGGCTCGCACTAAAACTGAGAAGAAACCAGATAAAAAAAGTAAAAAGTGTGAAAAAGAAATTGTACATGAGAGATATCCGTTGAACCCTGACTACCTTAATCAAATAGTGGTGCTAGGTAACAAAGTATTGATTAAAGCACTACTTTTATTTACTAATTATGTAGTGCCATCAAAACATTCTAGACTTATTAAAATACACAAAGTAAAAAGTTATTTTACTGCACTAAAAATGTACAGTCCCTACGGTTATGAAAAACTCTTAATGCTTTTTGTGGCACTACACGAATTTACATTAAACTAACAAGCACGGCTTTAACACTAAAAAGCACTAACACTGGTTTTAAAGACACGCTTGACAATACATTTTCCAAAAAAGCAATAATTTGAATTATATTTTCAATAAATATGACATTATAATATTATAAATAGATTTACTTACTTACAATTCTCTTTTGGCTGTACTTTGCATGACTCTTGGAATTTAAAATTCATTCTTAAAATATTTCTTGATTGGCGTTTGTGATTGAATTTCTTTCGCTTATTATTCTTGGCAAATTAAAATTTAGAATTATCTTTATAATTATTACGTATACTTACATAACTTTAAGTAGCTGATCTAGAGCTACAATCTATTTTTTAAAGTCTATTTAGATCTTCACTTTTTGTTTCAACTAGCGTTTGCAAAAAAATACTTTTTTTGAATTTCAGAAGCATATGTGTAAAAAATCCCTATTATTGTATAATAAGAATCATTTGTATTTAGTTATAACAATTCTTGATTTTTGATACAAACGATTCTTAAGCCTCGAATAGCTTGGCAAAATTTTGTAACAATCTTATAAATTGTTAGCTATCAAAAAATAGACACTAGTTGATTACCTACATTTTGCTGCAATTATTGAAATAAAATAATGATGGCGTTGATAAAATTGTGTCTATATTCTGATAACACTCACCATTAGACTCACGTATCAGTGAAGCAATAATTTTTTGAGCAACTTTATGCGACACTTTTGCAATATCGCTTCTACCCTCATTAATATCGTCAGGGGCGGACTGGCCATACAAGCGAGCACCAGACCTCCCCCAAGCAGAGACGACGAAAATTAATGAGCTCAGTATATTGGCAGCCACGCACAAATCTCATATGGACAATTACAAGCAAAATTGCACTTACTTCACAGGTTAGTAATCACACCTACCAACGCTTTTGCTCCCCAGTCCACCCCTGTGCCCTACAGGAAGACTGCAGGGTGTCTTTGCGATTGGTTCACTTTTCACACTTTGCCATCGGCAAACTATAGCCGGAATAGCATCAAAATAAATTTTTGATGCGTATTCTGGCTAAAATATTTAATATCGAAATTATGAACCACTTAAATTATATCACTTTGCTTTGTATTTCTTACACTTTTACAAAAAACTGTTTTCTTCTTGATGCTTTCAAATGCATGAAGTACTTTTTCTTAATTGAAATGTAGGTTTTTCAATGCAAAGATAAGCTTCGTTTATTTTAAAATTTGCTTAAATTTCAATCTGTACATTTGCTTCTAATTTCCATCATTTATTTCCACCAATGTGTTACTTATTGTTGATCTTTGATCACAGATGAAATTATGGATCGAAATTGTGAATGCTGCGTAGCATGCTGCATAGACTACGAAGGCTGGCTTCAATTTCAAAACTGTTTATATGGAATTGTAAAAGATCCACTCTTTGAACTGTTCATAACTACATGTATAGTCCTTAATACGCTTTTTCTCGCTGTTGAACATCATGGTATGAGCGAAAATATTAGACAAGCTTTAGATATAGGAAATAAGGTAAAATACTACCAAGATTAATTTATACATATTTCCAATATACTTACAATTTTATTGGCTTATGAATTATGTTACTTATACTATTACAGGTATTTACATCAATATTTACTTTAGAATGTATTATGAAAGTAATGGCAATGAGTAAAGATTTTTTTGCTTGTGGTTGGAACATTTTTGATTTAATCATTGTGTCAGCCAGCCTTCTAGATCTCATTTTTGAACTGGTTGATGGTCTATCTGTGTTACGAGGCCTTCGTTTGGTAAGTTTCTATTTTTGTTGTTTCATTATCTTTTATCTATCAATTATTATTCTAAAACGTAGTCGTTATTAAATCTGTTTCTGTTCTTAATATGAACTTGAAGAATTTTGCAAACCTTTTTTACCTGACTGACCCAGAAGGAGGTTATTGATTTTCGCTTGTATGTATGTAATGTGGGTATGTCCGTTTCATTGTGACCTCCTGTAGCCTAAACAGCTGGACTGATTTCGACGAATGAGGTCTCAAATATAGGGTACATAAAATAGTCAAGCGCGTTTTATAAAATAAGAAAAAAAAACTAAAAAGCTGTAAATAAAAAAAAACTTTTAACAAAAAAAAAAGGCTTCAAAAAGATGCACTCAAATGGTAAAAATAATTACTTATTTACAAAAATCTGATCTGAATTACAGTTTGAAGTTGGTGTCATGCAAGTGAAGTTATAAACTGTTAGGTAACATAGACACCAACTTCAAACTGTAATTAAGATCATATTTTAAGATATAAGTAATAATTGTTACCTTTTCAGAGCATATTTTGGAAGCCGGTTGATTTATTTTGTTTAAAAGTTTTTATTTTTTACCTTTGAGTGACGAATTGGTTTTTTTTTGCGTGTATAAACTGGATGTTTTTAATCCAGGTTAACACATTTTTATACAAATCATCAACATAAAAGGCGTTTCACCAGTTCCAAATTAACATTATATTTTTTCTCTCCAAAAGTTTACGTTATAAATTCACTACATTGATATAGACCCACCTGGGAAGTATACCCTTATAAATAAAAAAATAATTTCTTGAATCGGTCTAGGCGTTTTCGAGTAATTGGGGAACATACATAAAAAAATGATTCCAACGAATTGAGAACCCCCCTCCCCCTCCGTTTTTGAAGTTGGTCAATAAATAGAAAAACCCGACTGAAAATAACATTAAGTACTTAAAAGCAATAAACAAGTGCACCTAAAACATACCAAATATTAACTATAAGCAGACGAGACTCATTTCAATGCAAGTTCAAATAGTTGTTCTGAACTGTTGCTGAAACTATAGTGCTTAAAATGAGTTCCGCCTGCTTATATATATCAATATTTAGTATGTTTTTGGTGCACTTGTTTATTTCTTTTTATTTTTTAATGTTTTTAATATTTAGTTTAAATTGTCAAAAAACTTTGACTTAAATATTTTGTTGCAGTTACGAGTGTTGAAGTTAGCTCAATCATGGACTACAATGAAAGTATTGTTGAGTATTATAATATCGACAATCGGTGCTCTTGGTAATTTGACCTTTGTGTTAGTGATAGTAATTTACATATTTGCTGTTATCGGTATGCAGTTGTTCTCCAAATCTTACACGCCAGATAAATTTGAACCGGATCCTATTCCCAGGTATTATTATAATAAGTAGACGTTTATATATTGCTATAATATTGTTTGCCAATGTAAGATTTACAATTTTAATGCATAATTGACATTAACATTTTGATATTTGTTACTTGGTATTACTAAGTTTGTTACTTTAGCCATTTCAAAAAATATAATGTAAAAAACATGCAACGAATATTTAAAGTGTTTAAAAAATTTAAAACATCTTATTTGTTAAATAGGTGGAATTTCAATGACTTTTTTCACTCATTCATGATGATTTTTCGAATATTATGTGGCGAGTGGATTGAACCTTTATGGGACTGTATGAGAGCTGAACAGGCCAGTGGTGCGGAAAGTTGTTTTTTTATATTCCTCCCTGCACTAGTTATGGGTAACTTTATGGTGCTCAATCTCTTCCTTGCCTTGCTGCTCAATAGCTTCAATAGTGAGGAACTTAAGAATAAGAAAGAGGTAATTACTTTGTTATACCAAGACTTGAATTGAAAAGACTTGTGTCAATTTTCAAACTTTTTTTATTGTTATGAAACTGCTAGCTGTTTATTTGAATTATTCAACCGCAATCTATATTAATGTCTGTTAGAGCATTAAATCTTAATGTGGACTGTATTAAATTGAAATTTTTATGTTGGGTGGCTCGGGTGTAATTGACTCAGTTTAGAACGGTGAACTAATACAGTTGTTCACATAATATTAGAGATGGATGACTTACCATAGTTCTTTCTGTGATGTGCAACTCGTCGGCAATCTTACCTCGTAGCTACTAGGCCGTTCGCTTATAACGTTCTCAATCGCCAACACAAGCACTTGAAAACTATGATGTTTATTTTCAGTATTTATATTAATTAGTAATTATCTCAATTTTAAAACGGGAATGAATATTTGCGTGCCATCTACAACCCACGACAACAACAACAACAACCCGATGCTAGGGATGTTCTCATAACGATCTAGTGATACGAAAGTAGTGCATGAACTTTATAATCAACTTAATTTATACGAAAAGTGAACATTCCGCCCACCTAAATGCGATTGTATTTACCTAATCTACTACTTAAAACTAAATAACATCTCTAAGGAAATATTTAACTCTGTAAAGGTAGTGGACAAAGCTTTACCACTGGGCGACGATACTGGCCAGATGAAGTCTTGACAGTAACCACACGGCAAATACCATCAGCGCCAGGGTGCAAAGTAACAATCCGACCTAAACTCCACTTCAGAGGGCAAACCACTTCATTTATAATTAGGACCAAAGCTCCGACAACGATTTCACGCTGAACTGTATTCCATTTTGCCCTTTGCTGTAAAGTATGAATATATTCACTTTGCCACCGGCGCCAGAAATCCTGGTGCATCTTCTGAATCAGTTTCCAACGCTGTATAGCAGTAAGCTTTGAATCAACTAAGTCTTCCTCCGGAAGCATACACAAAGGTTCAAGAGTCAGAAAATGACCAGGAGTTAAGGCTAACAAATCATTAGGGTCCGAACTCAAGGGCGTTAAAGGGCGGGAGTTTAGCATCGCTTCTATCTGTGTGAGTACTGTCACAAACTCTTCAAATGTTAGGCGCTGTTTGCCTACGACCCGCCGCAAATGTGTTTTAACCGATTTTATTCCGGCTTCTGCTAGTCCATTAAAATGGGGGCTGCCGGGAGGATTAAAAGTGAATTTTATCGGTAGCTCCTCTGACGCGTTTTTAACACACTGAGAAAGGTAGTTGGCTGCGCCTACAAAGTTCCTACCTTGATCTGACACAACTTCGGAACAACGACCACGGCGAGATAAAAATCGTTTTAGTGCAGCCAAAAAGGCGTCAGTCGAAAGTTCTGTCGCAAGTTCTATATGAACAGCTTTAGTGCTGGTGCAAACAAAAACACAAATGTATGACTTATAAGTTTTAACGCCGCGGCCGCGGCCGAGAGCTATGTCAAAAGGACCACCGAAATCAACAGCAACCTTTGAAAATGGTTTTATTTGGTTAACACGGTAGGAAGGTAAATTGCCCATCAAGGGAGCTGGAGCAGGCTTAGGATTAGCGCGAAAACATTTCATGCAAGTGTTAATCACAGACTTTACTGCGCGTTTTCCCGATAAAACCCAAAAGTTTTGCGAGATCAAATTTAATAAAGTTTGAGCACCCGGATGCATACAATCTCTGTGCAGCGAATCGATAAGTAACGTCGTAAATGGATGCTTTCCAGGTAAAAGCAAAGGATGCTTAGTATTGAAATCAATATCAGCATGTGCCAAGCGACCGCCCACCCTGAGAAAACCCGAATCATCGATGAAAGGTGACAATTTTCGAAGACTTTTCGATAGTGAGTTGGGTAACCCATTTTTTAGAAATGCGATTTCATGTGAAAATGAATTATCTTGTGTATTTTTCACTAAAAACATAAAGGCTTGATTAACTTCTTGTGGCTCTAAAGCGCCAAGAATTCTGTTAGCAATATTTTTTTTCCTCAAATTATGTAAAAAACGAAAACAATAAGCTACCACTCGTTTGAGTTTCGACAATGACGAAAATCTTTCGACTAATCTGTCCACCAATGGTCTGTCAATAGGACCTGTCATTAGAGCAAGAGCCTTCCGTTCTTCTTGCACAGTTTCAAGGGGCACCGCCACTGACGGCCAATTATCCTCAGACTTAGAAAGCCAAGAAGGTCCATGCCACCAGATGGTTTGATTCAGAAAATCACTAGGGAGACTGCCACGTGACCCACTATCTGCAGGGTTTTCCAAGGTACCAACATGGCGCCAGCACTCAGGAGGAATTCGCTCATGAATATGGCTGACCCTGTTAGCAACAAAAGTTTTCCATTTGGACGGACACGACTTTATCCACGAGAGGGTCACTGTTGAATCAGACCATGCGAAAATTTCAACTCCTGGCGAAAAAGGTTGCAGAGCTTCCACAAAGGAGGTAAGCAGATCCGCCAACAACACAGCTGCTTGCAATTCAAGTTTGGGCACAGTGAGTTTCTGAAGGGGAGCAACCTTCGATTTAGCGCAACAAAGTGCTACATTTGTCTCAGTACGGAGGTACAAGGCGGCACAATAACCTCGCTCAGACGCGTCGCAAAACCCATGCAGCTGCAATGACTCTGTGGATGTGAGCATGCGGCGAGGGATAGAGATGATGGACAAAAGTGCCAGCTGTGATTTAAACCGTAACCACTCCGCAACGAGTTCACGGGGCAATTGGTCATCCCACGAAACACCGCATGTCCACAACAGCTGCATAAAATATTTAGCATAAAATGTTACAGGAGTTAAGAAGCCCAATGGGTCGTATATTCGAGCGATATCCGAAAGAATTGTGCGCTTTGAACAACGACGTTCATCTACTGACACGTTGAAGTGAAAGCAATCATTCTGAGGTGACCACTGTAAACCCAAAATTTTGAGAGACACATCCGAAACTTCTTCAAATTTCCGAAAATCCTCCGAATACAAATCCGTGGGGGGCAAATCAATGAAAAAATCTTTGTGATTGGATGCCCATTTCCTCAGGTGGAAGCCACCCGCCGACAAAATATTGGACAGTTCGGTCCTTAATGATAAAGCTGATTCGATTGAATCAGCTCCGGAGACAATATCATCGACATATATGTCACGAGATAATATTGATGAACCGAGAGGAAACTCACGTTTTGAGAGTTCTGCAAGTTGAGCAATCGTACGCAGCGCCTGATATGGAGCAGAAGAGACACCATAAGTTACGGTCTTCAAACGATAATCACGTACAGGACCGACAGGATCTGGACGCCACAAAATACGTTGATATTCTGCATCTGAACTGGGAACAAGAATCTGACGATACATTTGTTTCACGTCGCCGGTGAAAACAATGGCGTGCCAGCGAAAACGAACAAGCAAATCAAATATATTTGTTTGAAGTTTAGGCCCCGATAATAAAGTGTCATTAAGAGAAATACCTTTTGAATCTTTGGAACTTGCGTCAAAAACAACACGAAGAGGAGTACTAATAGACTCTGGACGCAGGATTCCATGGTGAGGTATGTAATAGAACTGACCTAGTTCATCGGTAGGGGGCTCCACCTCTTCAAGATGATTACACTCTGCATAATTTTCCATAAAGGAAATATATGCCTCACGAAAATGAGAATTGGATTCGAGCCTTTTTTCCAAAGAAGCAAATCTTTTAAGTGCAATAGCACGAGTATTCGAGAAAACAGGTTTGTTTATTGGTTCAATAAAAGGCAAGGGAACGACAAATCGACCATCACTTATACGGGAATGGTTTTTAACAAAATAGTTTTCACATAATTGTTCATCCATCGACAAGGGTTTCTTTATGGAACGATCAACATTTTCTAACTCCCAAAATTTTTTAATAGAGTTATCCAACGACAAATTTGAAACGAGAAGGCAGTTTTTAGAGACTGCGCGACAGTGAGGACGATATAAATGATCCGTATCACAACCACCTAAAAGGATCCACCCAAATACAGTTTGAAGAGCAACTGGTTGACCAGCCTTCCCCCGTCTCAGACCGGGCAGTAGAGCCGATGAAAGAATATCTGCATTAAGTAGCATGTCCACATGACCAGGACTAGCAAACGAAGAATCAGCAAGACTCAAACCTGCAATGTGTGACCAATTCGATGAATCAACAGGTATAGTGGGTTGATCAGAACAGATTGACGACAAAACTAAAGCTTCGAATTTGAATATGTGCTCTGAGGTACTAACAGGCTTTATTTCACAGGACACTGATCCAAGTGGTTCTGCGACGGAATGACCAATCCCATTAACAACTTGTTGCGAATAATTAATTTTAAAACCCAAAGATTTTGCACAAGGTTCGGATATAAAATTACATGCACTTGCTGAATCTAATAAAACCCGAATTGATTTGAAAGTACCAACTTTGTCCTTAATAAGAACCCTGGCTGTCGAAAATAGAATATTGTCATTATTTGCCATAGAAGTAAGAGTAGTTTTATGTTGGGTGTTATTTGTTTCCAACATATCACTATTATTACTCGGTACCAAATCTTTGTTGAAATGTAGCAGTGAATGATGAGGCTGTTTACAAACACAACAAGATGAAGCTTTACAAAGTCTAAGTCTATGTGACGGTGAGAAGCACTGAATACATAAATTGTTCTCTTTTATAAAGTTGAAGCGAGCAAATGGATCTAATTTTAAAAAACTCTCACATTGTGTAGTCTTATGATCTCCTGTACAAAAACAACACGATTCATTTGCAGTTGATACTACAAATGCAGTCCTATTATAACCCTTAGCTACATTAGGTTTAGAGGCTGCAGCAACAAGAACAGATGTTTCGGATGCGTGAGAATGTTTTTCCAGAAAATCTTGAAGATCTTCAAATTTTGGAATATCATCAGGATCCTTCATGTCCAATAGAAATTTCTCCCGTAAAGTCCTATCTAATTTCGACCACAACAAATGCACTAAAATGAAATTTTTATCTGGCAGTTCAAATTTTTCCAAAACTGAAAGATTTTCCTTAAACGTTCGAGATACCCGTTCCATCTCAACACTTGATTTTGATTTCATAGGATCACATGCCAATATTTTTCCAAAATAAGCATCAGCTATTTGACGCTTTCGATTATAATGTTTCGATAAAGTATTGTACGAATCTAAATAACTTTCCTCAGTAAGAGGAAAATTCTTAATTAAATCATAGGCTATACCTTGTACGCTAGACAAGAGATAATGCAATTTCTCAACATTGGATATATCACGTTTGTGTATCAGTGAATCAAATAATTGTTTAAATGATAACCAATTTTCTAACTTACCATCGAATGGTCTTATGTTTATTTTTGGCAACTTGGCTTGGTTGGTCATTTCACTCACCTTAGGTTTTTTGTCATCGGTAACACACTCAGTTCTCAAACGGTGTTTTACACTTTTCATGAGACCTTCAAAGTTTGCCGACACCTCAAGTTCTGCACTTCGAAGTCCCTTCGATAATGAGCCTAATAAATTCCTTTGAGCAGAGTGAAATTCCAACTCTAAGTCTTTCAAATCAACCTCTGCATAACCTACTAAATCCGTTTTAGCCATAAACTCAAGTCGCATCAAAGCGTAGTCTCTTGCAATCCTATTTGCATCAGCACTTGATTCACTGAGATTTTCCCGTGACATATTTGACTAAATATTATTTAAAACTAACCGAGCAAATTAACTTCCTATTAAAATATAAATAACGTAACAAAATAAAAGTTAGACTGATGGCTTTTAGACAATGCCTCCAATTTAAAAAACTAACATCAAAGAAACTACAATTTAATTGTAATGGCAACGCAAATACCGTATTCTTATCTCAAAATCTCATCCGCCTAAAATATTAACAGACCGCGATTAAACGATGTCATGTACTCACGAACCAACCACCACAAAATTATTTTGTTTTACCCTCAACTTTTGTTTTGATACAAATTCCTACAAAATTTAAAAATTCTAACGAAAATTGAGGATAAAAATGCGAAATGAATGAAACAATAACCAATCTTCAATAACAAAACGAAGTTAGTCGTTCTAAAGGTCACTTTTTCCGACAATCCGGCTCGAAGGACCAAAAAATGTTAGAGCATTAAATCTTAATGTGGACTGTATTAAATTGAAATTTTTATGTTGGGTGGCTCGGGTGTAATTGACTCAGTTTAGAACGGTGAACTAATACAGTTGTTCACATAATATTAGAGATGGATGACTTACCATAGTTCTTTCTGTGATGTGCAACTCGTCGGCAATCTTACCTCGTAGCTACTAGGCCGTTCGCTTATAACGTTCTCAATCGCCAACACAAGCACTTGAAAACTATGATGTTTATTTTCAGTATTTATATTAATTAGTAATTATCTCAATTTTAAAACGGGAATGAATATTTGCGTGCCATCTACAACCCACGACAACAACAACAACAACCCGATGCTAGGGATGTTCTCATAACGATCTAGTGATACGAAAGTAGTGCATGAACTTTATAATCAACTTAATTTATACGAAAAGTGAACAATGTCTATTCCAGGAAGTTGGAGAAGATTCAAAATTAGCCAAAAGTTTTGATAGAATACGTTCCATAGTAAGAAAAAAAGGTTTTCTTGTATCTAAAAGCAAAGAGACTGAAAAGAAATCTAAATTAGAAGAGCTAGTTAACGAATTTATGTTACAACACCGTGCTATGCAAGAAAAGCCTGCTTCAATACACAACGAACAAAGATATTCCTCCTCAATCCAAGAAACTGTGCTTTATCCACATGACAATATTTATAGTCATAGTTATCAAGAAGCATTAAATAGGTGCGTAAAACAAATCAACGAGAACATATCACGAAATCCGCTCTAGATTTTTATGTTAAATTATAATTATTTTCAGGCCAATATCGGTTGGCTCCGATTTTGCGTTTCCTGCACTTTACCAAGGTGGGAACAATTTCAACCACGGTAGCCAGGAAACATTAAAGGACGTCCGAGACTTGGCAATAGAACATAAAATCACAAGCATCAGAGAGGATTCCAAAGAAAACCTAGATGACCCAACCTCACCGAGTGGACAAGTAGCCACTCAAAAGTTACTAAATCAGATGTCTTCTGGTTATCATACACAGCCATCAGATTCTAGAGGTAGAATTGTAAATTAATTATCTGCATTAGATTTCGAAACTTACTTATCACAAACTGCTGAATTTACCTATACTTAAGTATTTACCACTCTTTAACTCCAGTTTAAATATTTAAGACGCAAATAAGCAAATCCAAAAAACAACCAAGCCTTGCATATAAGACACAATTAAAACACTAAACATAGATATTATTAAAAATAAATTTGTTTGATATTTGATAATTTTTATTACAGACGAAAATGAACATTATGAAATGACTCCAATCTCCAGCAAAACAACTCCTGAAAAATCTAAAAAAAAAGGCCAAGATCCACCAAATGTTCTAACTAAAGAATCTGACAAAAAGCCAGACGAACGTGACATGAAACATCCATGGCAAACTTTGGTATCATACGTAGACGAGTTGACAATTGGTGGTAGAAAGAATTCCAAAGGGCAATACATAGACGCGATGGGAAAATTTCCTGGTTTTGGTAAACAAAAGGAACCGAAAGTTCCCCAAGACTGTTTTCCTCATCAATGTTACAATACGTATGTCAGTTGTTTTAAATGATATTCAAATTCGCATGCTTTTTTGTCATCTTTTGTCTTTTTAAGTTTTTCGTGTGTTGAATTTCCGATTTTAGGACCATCACGCATTAAGGAAGAGTGACGCAAAGTTTGACAAAGCTAAATGTGATTATAAAAAAACGTGATTCTAATTTAAAATGTTATGAATCGTAATTTATAAATGTCCTTAATTTCATATAGGTTTATAACATTTTTAAAATAAATTTCGGTATTTCGTGCTGTTGCATTATTCCTTAACTATTTTATTATGTCACATATTATATTAACTAATATAGGAATACGAACCACGAAAATGTTAATCCCGCTTTATTCGCTTTTATTCAATGAAATACAGATTTTCTACATATTTTTTTTTGTCTTTGGCAGAAGCGGATGTTGGGAAGATTGTATTCAAACAAACATCGGCCAACGTTGGATGGTTTTGCGAACTTTTATTCTAAGATATGTTGACACCCCTGCATTTGAGTGGTTCATACTTGTCCTCATATTTGCCTCCAGTATTACACTTTGCTTCGAAGATATACACCTCGAAAAAAACAAACCTCTCAAAAAAATACTGTACTGGACAAACTTAAGTTTCTGTATGATTTTCGTTGTCGAAATGCTTCTTAAATGGGTGGCATTGGGGTTTTTTCGATATTTCACTAGTTTCTGGACAATATTAGATTTTATAATAGTTTTTGTGAGTACTTGTTTCTATTTTTGGATGAATATTAGTTGAATAATAATGTACAATGTTCTCTAATCTTTATTTGTTGCAGGTGTCTGTCTTTAGTTTATTAATAGAAGAAAACGAAAATTTAAAAGTGTTAAGATCTTTAAGAACTTTACGTGCATTAAGACCATTACGTGCTATATCTAGATGGCAAGGGATGCGTATAGTAGTAAATGCTCTTATGTATGCCATACCAAGTATCTTTAATGTGTTATTAGTTTGTTTAGTGTTTTGGTTAATTTTTTCCATTATGGGTGTGCAATTTTTTGGTGGAAAGTTCTATAAATGTGTGGATGGCGAGGGTGAACTGTTGCCGTTAAAGGTATTTTTCTATTTTGAGCTTTTTGGTAATTTTGGCCGTAATGGTTAGGTATGTGTATAAAAATTTGTTTCATAATTTTCAGATTGTAAATGACAAATGGGAATGTTATTACAATAATTTTTCGTGGATCAATTCGAAAATATCTTTTGATCATGTTGGAATAGCGTATTTAGCATTATTTCAAGTCGCAACTTTTGAGGGTTGGATGGAAGTTATGGCTGACGCAGTAGATGCAAGAGGAGTAGATTTACAGCCAGCGAGAGAAGCGAACCTTTACGCTTACATTTATTTTGTAATATTTATTGTCTGTGGATCATTCTTTACATTAAACTTGTTTATAGGAGTCATTATAGATAATTTTAATATGCTCAAGAAAAAGGTATTTACATATTTTAACATACCTTAGTAAGAAAAATTTTATTTATTGGGACATTTTAATTCAATATTGTTTTTTTTAGTATGAAGGTGGAGTATTAGAAATGTTCCTAACAGAAAGTCAAAAGCATTATTACACAGCAATGAAAAAACTCGGCAGAAAAAAGCCACAGAAAGTTATAAAACGCCCCAGAAATCAGTTTCTTGCAATGTTCTATGACTTGTCAAATTCACGCCGTTTTGAAATTGCCATATTTGTTTTAATATTTTTGAACATGCTAACAATGGGTATAGAGCATTATGATCAACCACATTCCGTTTTTTTTGTTTTGGAAGTTAGTAATGCGTTTTTTACAACAGTATTTGGCTTAGGTGAGTTACCTATATTTAAACGATCTAAGAAATTAAAAGCTTAAAAATGAAAATCGTCAAAAAAAAAACAATAGGTATTATTCTATACATACTTACCTATAGAAAAAATATTGAATTTATTATAAAACAATATATTTTATTCGTCTAATGGTAGGTAATTAATTATTATAGGTCATATTTCATTTTGAGTGTCCTCTTCTGGTCCTCAATTGTTGTTTGTGTACAAAAACAAAAACACAGTCAGATAAGTTTTGAAATTAAATAATTTATAGATTCAAAGATTCAAATGTTCACCAAAATTATTCGTAGTTCAAGTTTATTTCCGTGCTATGAAGATTGGTTCATTCAACTACAGCATATGTAAACCTGAGATGATTTTGACTTCAATAGGAATTAGACCAACAATCAATTGAATATTATGTATTTTCAATTTTATTGACTTTGTCAGGATTATTATTCGCAGTTTATTTTTGTATTGCAGAAGCTATAGTAAAGATAGTTGGTCTTCGCTATCACTATTTCACTGTACCATGGAATGTATTCGATTTTCTTCTGGTGCTGGCGTCTATCCTTGGAATCGTCATGGAAGATATTATGATAGACCTACCTATATCCCCAACATTGCTTCGAGTAGTGCGCGTTTTTCGAATAGGGAGAATTTTAAGACTGATTAAGGTAAAAACCAAATAAATTGTTTTCAAATGTTGCCATCTTTTCTAAACATTCAGAATATTTAAGCAAAACATAAGTTTTATCATGGAAATAAACTACGTAAGCAACATAGTATTTGAAAGATATTTTATACGATTAGAAACGTGGTCTAGAAATATAAATAGCCAAAAAAAATTATTCGCTTGGCTTTGCTAAAAAATAAGACTTTTGTTTACTTTTCAGGCTGCTAAGGGTATTAGGAAGCTATTATTTGCTTTAGTAGTATCACTACCGGCCCTGTTCAACATCGGCGCGCTACTAGCACTTATAACCTTCATATACGCCATCATCGGGATGTCGGTATTTGGTCACGTCAAAGAACAAGGTGCTTTGGATGATATAGTCAACTTTCAAACATTTGGAAGAAGCATGCAGTTACTTTTTCGGTAATATTTTAAATACATTTTTTTTTGTAACAAGATAGATAGAAGAGAGAATTTGACAGTTTGATGGTCAACCAAATAAGTACTACGAACTGTCTGCTACATTTCCACTATCTATCTGTTTACCAGTGGCGAAGGGTGGAATGATGACAAGGGTAATTATGTATTTATGAAATTATGTAATATTTTATACCCAAAACTTAGTTTGGAAAATGGAAGTTTCATGATCCAGCTAGTAAGTTAAACAACACTCTATATGACTTTAAGCAATTTTGTCAATAAAACTTACCGCAATGAACAAATATGTGAGATAAAAACACAATGAAACAGTAAAATAAACGAAACGCGAGAAAATTACCAAATCGCAAGCACGCACAAACAGTAATAATGGCGGGCGGACACGTACTAAATTCATGCTATTCTGCATAAAACGCAAGTACACTTTTAAATAAAACGTTTGTACTTTTTTTTTGAAATTTAAATATATATTTTGATTTTCAATTTTGCAATCTTATGTATCAATCACTTGTAGGCGACAGAGCGAGCAAACTGTAAACTCGTGTTCATTAGATAGAGCATAAAAACGTATCCTGCAAATGATCAGCCTACTGTCACCAATTTCACTCAACGCATGTGAGCGAAACTATCGAGTTTCTTGCCGGATTATTATCCTTAGTAACCAAAATTGTGAACCGGAGGGTAGGGGAGACTTCAAAAATAGCATTTCACAACCTTGAAGATTCAAAAGTGTTTGTAAAAACCTTATTTCAATAAAAAATTATGACTTTGACTTTAACTTTGAAAGCCGCGGGAGCGAAAGAAATAGAGTAATAATTATGTATTATGGTAATATGCAAGTATTATGGCTTTACACTACCTTAAACAAAACGCGTAAACGCCAACTTGTAAATGGCGCTTTCGACCTTTTAGTCGCGAGTTAACTTATTGCAGATAGCTTCATCTTCTTAAAAGGTTCTTAAGATTACAGCTAAACCAATAGATTATTGATAAATTGATTCTAAAGCTATAATTATTTTTTTCAGTCTCATGACGTCAGCAGGTTGGAACGATGTCCTTGAATCATTAATGATTCAACCGCCAGAATGTGAAATGGGTGATATGGGTCACATTAATGGCAACTGCGGAAGCCCACTTTTGGCAATTACTTACTTCACGTCTTTTATTATCATCAGCTATATGATTGTCATTAACATGTATATCGCCATTATCCTTGAGAATTTTAACCAAGCTCACCAGGAGGAGGAGATTGGTATAGTTGAAGATGATCTTGAAATGTTTTACATTCGATGGTCAAAGTAAGTACCTTTCGAATACACAACTATGGACATAATAAAATTTCAGTATCTCATATTTGTGCACACGTAAAATACTGTATGTATCTTAAAACTTATTATATTGTATTATATCGCACACATATAATACATTATTATAAAGAGGTAGAATTTGTATGTTTGTATCTATCTGTAATCTCTGCAACTGAACTGCAAACAAAAAAACAACTTAACTTTAATTTAATACAAACTTTCGCTAAGAAAAAGCAACACTATTGTTTTGATTATAATAAGTTTTAAGTGTGAAATATCAATGTTTGTAAATAAAGTCGTAAGAAAAAATACACCATTGCTTCGCGGTACGCGGAGTGTTGAATAATTTTCTTTTTTGCCTACTTTTTTTATCTAATACCTATAAAGGAGCAATTCTTGTATGTATATATATATATATATATAATCTGAATCTCGGAAACGGCTCCAACGATTTTCATGAAATTTAGTATACAGGGGATTTCGGGGATGTTAAATCGATCTAGCTAGGTTTTATTTTTAGAAAACGTCGTTTTATCCGTGTTTTCAGGCAGTGATAAACTGAAAAACATGACTCTTCCTGACATATATTGGCGAGTAGTAATAAGCAACACTAAAGCTATTTAACAATTGATGACGTTATTAAGCAACGCTTAAGATACTTGACTATAGATGGCGTTGTATTAAAAAAAACGAGCAAAGCTCGGTCCTCCAGGTACCTTCATTTATGTTTAAGGGGGTTGTTGGGGTGCTACTCTATCGATTAAATTATTTATTTTACCCAAAAATAACTGGGTACAGAGAAGTTAATATTTAACAATTAAAAATTTAGGAACTAATGCATAAAAATATACATGATTCTAAACGATATTGCTTGAAATCGTTATGTTGAAAAACTATATGAACACAAATATTAATAATAGAGATATTCATATGAGTTCATAATTCGGCATAACGATCGTTACCAACATAATTATACAAAATATAATAATCATTATGATGAAAAACTGTAAGATACATTTTCGGAGTTCCAATAATCGAATTTGCAATTTTATATAAACTTTGGCGTCACCGTCGTAACCGTATATACAATTAGCTTTATTTACGGCACTGAGATAGCTGTAGGAACGTAGAAGAACAAAGAGTACTTTCATACCGATTGAAAGTTCCCGCGGGAATAGGTTGCCGTGACCTTAAATCAATTGGCAAACACAAGCTTCAAATTTCAGTGCATTAGTCGATTGATTATGCAGAATCATGGGCGAGGCAGTCGATCTAATAATCTTCTCCGAAGCCATATAATTATGCCTACACATTATAATTATGCCGCAGCCGAAACATTAATTTCATTCATACAGTTAATCATCGCCTTTCATAAATTCGACAACTTTGAGAAGTCATGGCGCCACGACAAAATGTATGACTGGCTGAACAGCACCATATAAGTCAATATTATGGTACCTAGTAAAATGCGCTCACTCCTCTTCTCACCGCACACGTCACATCACGATTTACTACGTAGGCCGCGTCCGCACCGGCCGGTGGCTTACTAAGCGCCTAGAGATTAGATGGTTGCCTGATTACATATTCAAAGAGAATTGTAAACTAGCTACATGTCAGGCGATAAGCTTAGCGCTTCGCTAGGTGCTTGGCTGGACGCCTAATTTACTGCCTGGTGTGTATCTAAGTAAACAAATGCTAGACATGTAGCTAGGCAGGCGCAATGCGTGGCCATCGTGTTTGTGAGTCGCAAGGCGATAAGCAATAAGTACCCATCCTAGTGACTTACCGGGGGTGTGTCTAACCTCTAGACGCTAAATAAGCCACCGGCCGGTGCGGACGCGGCCTTAGATTAGTAAGTTGTTTTGTCGCACACTAGCTACAAAGTACGATTCATTCTTCATTAATCGTAACTTAGATAGATTGAAAACAAAATAGAATAAATAGATTATTACTTTCTTGTCCACAGATACGATCCACATGCAACACAATTCATAAGTTTCGCTCAGTTATCAGACTTTATAGCTTCACTAGATCCTCCATTAGGTATATCTAAACCTAATACAGTTGCATTAGTCAGTTTTAACTTGCCTATAGCTAGGGGAAATAAAATTCATTGTTTAGACATACTTCATGCTTTGGTCAAGCATGTATTAGGTCATGTTGAAGAAACAGATACATTTAGACAATTGCAAGAACAGATGGATATAAAATTCAAAAAGCAGTTCCCGACAAGAAAAGAATTAGAAATTGTATCGTCGACAAGGATATGGAAGAGAGAAGATAAAGCTTGTCGAACCATACAACGAACATGGAAAGAATATATAAAGTAAGGAGCTTTACCTGAATCTAAACAAGATTAATTTGAATTTTTCAATGATTGGTGGTGGTGAAAATTTTTAAATCCAAATTATGTAACAAGTTTTATTAGCTTTCAATACCAATAAATAATTTTTAGCTGTTTCGAACCTAGTTTAACCTTAGAATCAGATAAAGTACTTTTTCAAATAGCCTATTGTCATATTTACGTAAATTTTACAACATGTAGTAACAACATGAAAAATCAGATAGTTTATAAATATAATTGTGTTGTACTACATGATTGGTGATGTTTAAAAGACCTTAAAAACAAATTAAAGTGTCCATTTCTTGTCACAAAATTTATCCGCATCTTAACAAGAAACACCAACAGGTCTTAAATATTAAACTGATGGGCTCTTAAATTACACAGAAGATGCTTAATCTATGTATAAATATATGTATATTTTAATACACACAGACGGAAAAATCGTAGTCCATCAAATGAAGAAGAGAGCACCAAGTGGTCTCCAGGAGGAGGATGGGGTGGTCGATTAAGCGCTCTTTTACATGTTCGTCGAGGGTCTCACGCATCGAGCCGAAAATCATCAAGGGCGTCTGATGCATCAGATTTAAGCGAGTTGGGTGGAGCGTGGCTAAATTTACCGCTACTGTTGTTGCCAGGAGCGGCGCCCGTTGATCAGGTACTATTTCTTTCACCTCCGATGCCCTATTGACAACTTTTAATAAGGTTTCAGGCTTCGAAATATAGTGTAAACTCTTTATAACGAAACACAAAGGACCGAGCAGTTTTTATCGTTATAGAGAGCTATCGTTATATAGAGCGAAGAAAAAAAACAACCAAACCAGAAAAGCAACAGTAGATTGACTTAGTTCAAAACGTATTCCAACTTCATTTTTCTTTTCTCCCTTTTCAATCGCACGTTTTCCTCAAACTTTTTCATTAACACATAACGCTTTTCTTTTACTGGACATATTAACAGTTAGAGAGTTTGTTTACGACTGATAATACGATAGGTAGGTATCTGGTGTGTTTAGTTCGATACCATCATTTTCAAGGAAACCAACCATAAAGATGCACGTCTTCGAAGCAATTAACAATAACAAAAGCAAGGCGGCTGGTTACGACCTCAGAAGTTTCGGGGCCTCAATGGTTTAGTCGGCGTCTTTTGACACCTGATAAGACAACATAAACAATAATACCGATAATGAATATTTTCTGTGTCGAAATATGAACACATTTAATCGTAATAGAGAATAGCTGCTGCGCTATAAAGAGTATATCAATGTATAGGTTTTAAGATAAACCAACCAAATGGTGCGCTTTTCTACGTCATAGAGAGTTTATCGTTATAAAGAATAACTTTATAAGGAGTTTACATTGTACATTATTAGTAAACTTGTGTTTACGAATATGTGTTTCGTGTCGGTATATATTTTATAACACACATCATCCATTTCTTATTGTTTGCTGGTAATTATCCTCATAAATGGCCCATAGTATCGAGTCCCGTTGACATTCAATGAATTTCGACTCATTTCTATCAAAGATATTTGAGGCATTATGCATCAGCAACTAGCCTATTATGTCTTGAATAATTAACACTTTTCAATATTGGTAATCTTGCATCTAACTTGCGCTATCACTATCAATAACTTCTTTCACACATCACTTCTCGATCTTTATTATCTTCCATTCTCGTTGACTGACGACTTACAGCTGTATGTTCAAACCTTGACCAGAGTTGAGACTTTCATTCGGCAGCAGAAAGAAATAATGATAAGTTGATTAACATCAACAACCTGGTCTGAGGGTTTCGACAAAAAAAAATGCTAGAACTTGTAAAGTAGCTGTGCCACTAATTCTATTTAGAGACACCATTGTTCCTTTTTCTGGTACTGTTAGAAATCTTAGTCTCTGTTGAAACATTGATATATGTCTAAATTAGACAGCACTAGTTGATGAAATTTGTCAACAATATCTTTATAGCCCAGTTTGAGACCGCTGAATCTTTAGAATTATCTATGTCCTTAATTTTACCCTTAATAATCCAAGCTATCCCGAATACTTCAAATCTAACTTTGTTGTTTTGGTTCAAACCATAAGTTTCCACTTTATTCTTCCCACAACCTTCTTTCTATAATCTTTCTACCACGTGATATCCTACTGGGACATTTCTAGTTCTTTTACAATTTTGGCTACAAAGGTAGGTGATACACTCAATCATGTTTTCAGATAGATCTTTTGCCACAAATTTATTTATATATTGCGCTCACGCACATACGTTTTAGCAGGTTTACTCTCTTTCTGAAAAAACATGTTAACGTGAATATTTACTTATAGATTGTAACGGGATGTGAATCTGCACCAACAAGAAGGAGATCAGCGTATGGACTGCCATTGTTTCTACGACATCAAGACGCAGTCGACGAAGATGGTCCAAAACGAGCAGGTTCATATGTAAATGTTTTGCTTTTTGTGTTTTTTCTCTATTAGCTAGTATACATAGATTGTTATTGTTTCCTGATATTTAGAGATGTTACTTGGTAAATCTGCTACTGTTTGCTTAGAACTTTATCTTTACATATCTTCCGAACAATGCTCACAATATTTTTTCTGAAGTAAAACTGTAACAAAGTCTAGTTTATTTTTGCCTTCATTACTCAGTTTATTTATTTTAGAGAACATCTTGATTAGAAATGTTGTTCCAATACAATTCTTCTGAAAAAAATGCATCAATAAAATATCTCTAGATATCATTCATCCTTGTTACTTGTAAAAGTTAACAGTGGCGAAAATTAATAAAATTTACTGGAATTTGCGTTTGCATTTCAGGGTTTACAATTCGTTCTGCTTGAAATTCGCAGGATTTTTAATAATGTATGTAGTTCTAGAGCTTCAATGCATGATGTTTGTGTCTCGTTTAATGTCACAGGTGGAAAAATTAAATATCTAAGTATGTCTTCTTCTACAGCATGCCTATTGCCTGTTCTTTTTGTGTGAAGACATTTGTTGTGAGTACAAGTAGATAAACGTAGATAAATTTTATTGAAATTATCAGCATTAATAGACGATATGCTGAGGCGTGTCCCTCAACCCTGCTTATATTACAATAATTTTTGTTAGCAAAACTTAATTCAACGTCAACAATCCAAAATATTGGAATGAGAGTAGGTTTGTAAAAAGTTTTGGATGTCTTAAATTTGATGTAATTATACAGCAACTGATTTGGCTCATAAGAAAAGAAAATAAAAGAGTTAAAGTAATAAGTAGGTACTCCAAAAAGATCGAATTTACTACTAGACTATTTTTCTTACTTCTTGGCAATTTCGATGGTTATATCTGTACTAAATCTAATCATTCATAACTTAGCTTAAGGTTTTGTTAATTCAAGATAAAAAAAATGCAATTATCTTTTGTATTGGAACTGCAAGACTAACAGAAACCTCTTGATCAGGTTCACTCCGTCTGAGTTCGAGGCGAGGCTCAGTTCGAAGGGCGACTACTCCTGCCCGCGCCAGCACCCCATCTCCCCACGCAAGTAGTGCAGTAAGTATTCTGGTGACAGAGGCATCGCCTGACGCTGCACCTCCCCCCTCTGCTCCACCCACAGTCGTCAGGGTGCTGGTTCACCGGGAAAGCGACGAACAACCCAGCTGATCCGCAACCCTAGAGCTAGATGAGGCTCATAACACTAGTTAAATTACCATCGCAGTAAAGTAAAACACCTTTATTTTAAAAGACTTTGGACATCTTTTTGCTTTGATAGATAAATTAAGATACAGTGATCTGTATAGTACGATTTAGATATAATAAATAAAAGAGTGTCAAAGCTATCAATTGATCGAATAATTGTGTTCACAAACAGACGTGCATCGGCGAATAAGTGATATTGACTATATTGTGCTCTAGTTAGGTTTAGAATAAATTGTTTTTGTCTGAACTTAATCAAGGCAAACCTACAATTTTCAATATAACAGTATGGCGCAGTTCTGATTTAAAAGTAAATTAATGTTAAAAGAAATAGGTATTTCTTCTCATATTAAACTTAAATACCTGCCTACACCTGTTTAATTAGACATTTCATAATTCACACAATTATGTATAATAGTCAGCAACATTTAAAATATAAACTATTTACATAATAGATTTTCATATATAAACATTTGTTTTCAAATAGGATCTGCACAGCAACGTTTAAGTAACCTTAAAATATAATTGAGAATTTATTTGATACATGAAACTATAGTAGTTATACTATAATTAACTTCCAAGTCATTGATACATATAAAATGTTCTGATTTTCAAGATAGGCTGAATTAATTTTGTCGCTTTATATCTTTTAACTTAGCTGACTGGCAAACTCAGCCGCGTTTTGTTGCTCTGTCCTGATTAATAAAAATGAATGCGCCTTATGTTGATTATCAGCCCAGTTTACGCAATTAACGCATTGGCTGCACATACTCGGGAGACAGAGCAGTGGATGCGCTGCCATCAGCCATTTAGTTCGTTTTGTTTTGTGTGGTGAATATAATTACTTTAATGCATAAACGATGTAATAGCTCTATATTTCGAGATAATCTAATCAACAAAACGCGGCTAAAGTAGATTTATTTATTTATAAGTAAATATGTATGTACTTGACATAGTCATAGAATCATCCTTATGACATTTTAATCATATAGGGTCTAAAGTATGAAATTGCCGTAATTAAAAATTTAAATAATTTTAGAGTAGAATGAAATGTATTTATTTAATCAAGGTATCTACCCTCGTTGTCTATACATTTCTGACATCTATTGGATATTTCTGACATTTAAGCCTTTCTGATAAAACCCTGTGAACCTGGAATCCACATACTCTGTGTAGGCATTTTGGGCTACTTCCTGGGAAGAAATTTTTTTCCGTGGAAAATGTCCAAATCGCGAAATAAATGGTAGGTAGGTTGGTTGGTGTAAGGTCCGGCGAGTATGGAGGATAACAGATGGGTTTTACCTGCAGTTCTTGCTGTGTTAAAACTGTTTCACGAGCAGTGTGAGGTCAGTCGTTATCATGGAGCAATAATGGGATTTCCTGCAAATGAGTCAATATTGTGGGTAAAAAAAAACCAAGTCGCTAATTTGGTAGTTTGACACGGATCGGCTTCCACCATCACCTTAAATTTATCCTTGTTTACTTTAGTTGTTGGTCTTCCTCGTGATTCGTTCTTTAGATCGAAGTTTCTACTACGAAAGCGATTAAACCTCTTTAACTTTTTCATTGATCTCTACTGCGTTTCCACTCTTCTACTACCACAGAGCCTAGTTCTACAAGAAGATCATAGTGGGGAGGTGTTTGTTTTGTGTATAATTTTTATATAATTTTATTATCTACCATCTTGGCCTAAATTACCAAATTACAGTGGAAATATCCAGCCATTCATTGTTTAATTTACCATCCCTGAGCTAATAAAGGTACGCAACCTTTCATCGGTCGCGGTTTGGATCGATGTCTCGCTGTCCCCTCGATGTAAAACAAATGTATGCAAATAGACAGGCATGCACATGCCGAACGATACCTCACAGCTATACATCGCGGTCTACAATAAACACTACCTAGATGCCAACGTGAAAACAAAATATGTTGTTTTTACATCGCTACCGACGGCAAGCATCGATGTGATCCTGCTTGTGATTTTCTGATTGGTCAAATCGGTTTGCCTCAGCTCTGCTTCACTCTCGTTCAACTTCTGTTTGGTTGTTTACTTGTGTAAATTTAACTATGTATATAATTAGGAGGTGCTAATTCATTTAATTTTTAATACTCATGTTTTGTGGGATAAGCGAGAGAAAACCCATCATAAAAGATATGTTTTGGCCAAAAAATGGAAGAAAGTTCTTCTGGAGTAGGTAGACTACAGCACAGACACACTACACAACTGAGCCGTTAGACGTGTTAGCACCGCCATCCATGTAAATTAGCAAGTATTGACGAAAAGATATCGAGATAGCGGCCACGATCGCGAGCATCTTTGGCATGTAATTGTTCACGTTAATCGATTCAAGCTGAATCTAAACACAATTAAAAGTCGAACATCGAATGTCATATCTTTCTAAATTTATGTTATAGTTTTCGTGTGAAATAAGTTTCACTCTGAAAACGTAGTATTATATTCTCTTTGCTCTGAAATCTCATACTATGCCAGACCAGTGCGTTAAAACGGCAATTTTATATTTACACCCTTATTAAGAGTCTAAAAGAAAAAAAACTGAAATAAATTCAAAAAGTGTGGGTCCTACACTATGATAAACCTGCCTATCTACCTGTAGTGCAATTTGTCAGGAGTGTATCTACCTGAGAAATTGCACGTAAGTGAGCTCATTGCGAAAAGTCTCGAGCACACCAAACTCGGGAATTCGAGAGAAAAATGAATGCAAGTTGTACCTCTCGAGATCCGAAAAGTACTTGCATACATTTTACTCCCAAATTCACGAGTTTGACGTCTAAGACTTCTCAAGTTCGAGGGTGTCTGTAAAAGCTAGCTAATGTTGATTGTACAGATTTTTTATTAAATTAACTACGCTAGAAAATTTGATTGTAATTAACAAAGAAGTTATTGTTGTTTAATATATGTATACATTTTAAGTAGAAAAAATATTTGGACGACTGATCTCTGTTTTAGCAAAGATATATTTTAAGCATGAATTATTTTTCTTTTAGTTAATTAAGTACAAGTCAATATGCTAGTCATTTATATTTGCATTTTGTAATTAATTAAGTTAATAAGTTGTATTATTTTTTGTTACAAGTATTTTTTTTAGAAACCTGCGATTGTTATTGAAAGGATTGTTTTTTTTATCGGAAAGTTAGGTATGCTTGCAAAATGGAATCGGGATTACTATCCGGACGGCAATTAATGACCGACTTCACTAAATTTAACGACAATAAAATGATAATTCATAATTTTTATGTAGGTATTATTAGGTGTCTATGGTGTGAGTCAAACAATATGCTCACTGGAACGCAATAATTAACATATTTCATTATTCCCACGTAGAATTTTCTTCTCTGCTTATGAATTAAGGTAACTGCAGGTAATTATCTTTGTATTTTTATGATGGAAATGCAGGTTCTCGGAAGAAAAATATATATTTTTAACTTATTATTTTAATTTTCTTATTAAATTTGAAGAAATGAGACAGTTGGGGAAATAGGCCTATGTTTTTGGAAACAGAATTGCTGAGTTAAATTTTAATTAATCCTGTGAGAATTCATGGAATTACGATTAATTATTTAATGTGAAAGAAGCTGACACTGAAAATGTTACATGCAAATATATTTTGGTATAGAAATCAATTATCTTCGGAATGATGTAAAAATTTTAATGTTGCACGTATGCTTTGCTACTCGCACTATACAAAATCATTTTTTCAAAATCTATCATAATAATTTGATTATTTTTTATTTATAAATTAAAAGGTAGGCCTTATTAGCCGACAGGCCTTATTGCCCGCAGTTACCTTATACGTAAACAACGTAACCTAAAGGGCTAAAGGCAAGTAAAGACATCACTCAAAAAAAAATGTAGTCAATATATATTGGTTTTGGGTAGAATAACTAAAATTTTTATATCTAATTACACTTATTCATACCTGTCTAAAGTATTTACAATCTGCACACATTTTTCGCAAATTTATATCAGTTCCTGCCAATTCTTAAACCGTATAAATTTAAGCATGCAAAACAAAGCACTTGTTAAGACGTCAGTAGGTAGAAGTTTTTATTGCAAAAATACTTTTTTAAACAAGTAGGCTGAGCCTACCTAATAAATTAATACTTATAAATAAAATATAAAAACATTTTATTGAATTTACACATATAGGTACCTACTTACCTAATAAGATACTCAACTTCGTTAAAAAGCAAAATCTCATCATACCATTTAAAGTAGATATAAAACCTAATCCTTGATTTTAATTCAAAATTATCAAAGGACCAACCCTTGAGCTGAAATTTGTTTTCAAAGTTACATGTAGGTATTAATACTTATATGAATTTTTAACTCTGACCAAAAACCCCATTCTTAATTGAGTAAGTAAGTAGTCATTTTTCGACCTGTTTTTGATTCTAAGGACTTTTACTAGGTAGTGAGTAACCTACAGTGCAACAAACTTTTCTGACCTTCTGATCTTGGGTGTTCGGTCGCTAGTGTAGGTATGTCGTAAGTTTACACCATTTCAATATGGCGACTGTAGTTATGACTACCGGGTCAGAATAGTTTGTTGCACTATACCTGTGATTTTTTATACCACGCACGCTTTATAAGAATTTTTCACCATCTACCTCTTTATTTACTCCATGGCTCTTTTCTCCGGAACCACTTTTACCTATACACTTTAAAAAAATGTATTATATTAGGGTGTTGGCACACGGCGACTTTTTGTAGCGATTTCCTAGTAAATATTAGGCACGTACACTATACGAACGCGCTGCTGTCGCTGGCCGTGTACTTTTGTAGGTATGTCATTAGTTCTTTAGTCATGCATGTGATGCGTTTACAAAACGCGTGTAAGCATCGCAGTAAAAAGCCGCCGTGGGTGGCATCTCATAGATTAAGAGAAAGTAATGAATCTAATTCAATAAAATTACATAAACCCTTATAATATCAAGAAGAATGCAAACATTTTATCGTGTGTCTAGTTACATCTATGAAGTAAATGATATCTGTGAAGATTACCAATTTATTAGTTATCTACTTGATTTTGGAAATAAAATTATATACTTAGTATTGAAGAAGGACGATGTACAATGTACATTTAAAATTTACTATAAATAGATATTGTATAACTTCGAATTTTTAGGCATAATGCTAACGGAAGTGTTGTGTATACTTATATACATTCGAATTGTAAAATATGATGTAAATAAAAACTTTAAAGCGAGATCTGCGAAATATGATTTCCTTCCGAGGTATAAATATTAACCTTGTTGAACTAAAAATAAAGAAAATACTTATAGACAACCTGATTTTCATTTCGCATAAGTACCTAAGTTTTGTTAAAAAAAAACGATATAATGATATAGTTTTGCCCGACGATGTGCTGTGACTATCTGGAAGCCTTTAGAAAGAATTTTTGGTATCGGAAACGTCCTTCCAGGATTACGTTATAAACTTTCGCGTTTATTATCAATTTATTATTATCAGTTTAATGTTTTGGCCTTTCCACGATAAGATTTATAGAGTTCCCGATATTCCGGCACAGTTGCATGCGTCATCTTCACGGGTGAAATGGGAGGTTATTGGGAGCAGTCTCGAGTTATTCGGACTCTGGAATTCAGATTCTTACCTCTCGAAACCCGTGAATGTACTTGCATACATTTTTCTCTCGAATTTCTGAGTCCGAATAGCTCGAGCTGTTCTCAATAAGGTCTCTGAGGAAGTAAAAGCGGTGTGGTGAAGGTCAATAATTCCTCACTACCATCATTCTCCTAATTCTTCTGCTCGGTCTTGAAATCAACTCGTCCACTGTCTTATTTTAAGTTTAAAAAAAATGTTTTCAAATGTCGAATCTTTAACTCTGACCAAAAACCCCATTATTAATTGAGTTAGTAGTAATTTTTCGACGTGTTTTTGATTCTAAGGACTTTTACTAGGTAGTGAGTAACCTACAGTGCAACAAACTTTTCTGATCTGACCATGGGTGTTCGGTTGCTAGTGTCGTTGTAAATTCATATCATTTCAATGTTATACTTTTTGACCACCGGGTTTTAGATATCTGTAAAAACATCGCCCTAGAAATAACTTTCGACCCTCTCGTTTTTAATTGACTTGAAATAAACTATTTTTTTTAATAAAACTTTAATGTGACTTCCATTCCACAAAAAAGTATTTTTACCACATATCTACGGAACCCTAAAATTTTTTTTTATTATTGAGTTCAGTAATCTTATAACTTCTGTCATGAAACCCCATACTGTAGTCCATAAAGAAAACCTTCGCAGGGAGCTCATTCCACAACCCAAGCTTTCGCGGAAGGAAATTTCTCTGAAACCGCACTGTACGCGACCATTTCGATTCTAAAGTGTGAGAATGAATTCCCTGCAGATGGCGAGCGGTGCGATGGTAGAAAGCAGCCGTGGGCATCATTGCGAACAATCCCTCAGAATACATCCCATTGTACAAACGGTAGAACACACACAGGGAGGCAAAGTCTCTCCTTAGACTTAAGAGCTCGATACGGCAAGTGAGTTTGGGATCGTCGACAATTCTCACAGCTCGTCGTTGCACCCACCCAGAGATTGCAGAAGACTCCATATGGGGCTGGACTTGCGACTTGTAAAGCTGCAACGATTGCCCCTAAAGTTCTGTTTTATGTAGCGCAGGGAATACATTTCAATAAACCCCCTGGTCAACGGTCTTAAAATGAGGTAACTTTCCGGGAAAAAAACGGATGACTAGACTTACAGTCATCATCCCCTCTTTGGTGTCTCTTCTGTCATGTCAGTAGTCAGCCATCGTTATACTATAGTCGGTTGATGATGTCACCTGCACTAGTGTTAGGTGGGGCGGTTTTCTGAACCTTACCTTCTGCTACAATAAGACACCCTCTGTACCATCTAGCATGTAGAAATGTGTTATTTCCATGGAGACAAGTTTTTCTTTCCTACCAGTTTACCAATCCTTTATGCTGCGGGTCTTTAACCTAATATTAAACCTAATGATTTACTATATTTATTTTATAATTTTAATCAAATTGGGTAGAAACTTATGACCTCTATCTAGCCTTTAAATTCAAATAGCCTGGCTTGACCAGGTTTTTAATTTAATAAATCAAAATTTGTACATATGTATAACTAATACTTTTAATTAGTTTATCATATGTACAAATTTTAATTAGTAGTAGTACTAATAGTTTTAATTGGTTATACATATGTTCAAATTTCAATTTATTAAATTAAAAACCTGGTAAATTCAGGCTATTTGAATTTGAAAGGCGTTAGGATTAAAGACTAAAATTGCAATTGAAAGATAAACAACATTGATTGCATAACAAATTTATTAACTACTACATTAATCAAGTAAATAGCTAGCGACACAACATCTGACTACATATTGTGAAATAAAAACAACCATATAATTACACCAGTCATGTCATTACTTAGTTGATACTCTTGTGCGGCGATTCCAAGCAAAATTGTTGCCATAGCTCTTTGGCTTGACATCTTTTTCCAATTTAGGTACATCTAAATACCACATCCAACCATTTTTTTCGCAATGCTCTATGGCTTCGTCAGGTGAGCTAAACTGGATTTTCAAATTGGATAGTGGATCTCCAGTAGATGTCCATCCCATCAGGGGATTTTCCCAGCGTTGACGAGTGTCAAATTCCATTTCCCAATGGTGCACATTGTTGGTGCCACTCTGCATGGCATTTTTGGCAGGTTGATAGATGCGTACACGACGAGTTACTATATGTTCTTCAGGAATGCCACTAACTGGCGTAAGGTCGACCTGAAACAATATAAAATTAAATTGCTTGACTTGAAATACTGACAGTCCAGTGACTTGAAAGCCACAGATGGCTTGGGGATTTTAAATTTTTGGGCTACACCTCTAAATACCTATTCATTTCACACATAGCTTAAAGATGCCTTAGCTTTTCGCTCTTTGCCATAAGTCGTACGAAGACAGGCTAAAAGTTCTGTGCTCGTTGATTTAATTGAGACCTTCGAAATCTTGAAAGGGTTCTACAATGTTCCTTACATAAAGAACATATATACTATGAAAGAGATCCCGAGAAAGCAGGTATCACAATATGCTGCTATAGCGTAAATCATCAAGCAACAATACTGCACAGCACATTTAAGCAATAGAATCATACAGAATTGTAACAGATTTGGTTGCCTGAAAGACAATTAATATAATATCATTAAACATTAAAAACAATAAAATTTTAACACTGCGTGATATATGCATATCAGCTGCTACTCACCTGTCATCTAATAAATAATTAAAAGTAAAGTATGGAGGCTGTATCTCACTAGTACTATTTATTTTATCAACAAAATCATCATAATATCTCAAGAAACAATCTTGATTTTCACGTTAATACTAAATGGGTTTTTTAAATAATTCTCAATTTTATTAGAGTTGACACTTTTGGAAACATCATAAACCAATAGTCATAAGCCCTTCCCCAATACTGACTTACTTCTTATAGTTCGTCAGAAACTGGCAATGGTGATATAAATATTATTCTGTCCCAGGTATTTTAGTTTACTGCTTATTACTTCAAAGCTGATAATTTCCACATATGGGACATAGATCCACCTTATTTCAGATACAGTGCATCAGGAGCAGTGTTGTGGAGATAGACTTACAGCCTGTCACGTAGGACTGGGGTGGTTAGTGAAAAAAGGATGTGATCATGATGCCACTGATTACCCCTTGCTTGATTAAATATGTTTTTAGCAACAGTAATTGTCATTGTCATAACTTTGCTTTAGTTAAAAGTAATTTGTTTTGTAGATTTATAAAAATGTAATTAACAATTGCACTGACACCATATTTTGTACAAAGTAAACAACAAAATATGCGATGTCAACAGTGGGTGGAAGTTAAGACAGAAACACTATATCTGGTTTGTATACAATAGTGGAAGTGGAATTTTAAAACATTGCAACAAATAGCAATGCATGTATGATAATCGGCCACAGAGAACTAACTATGGAAAGAAAAGTATCGAATATGAAGGAGCAAAAATGTATAATACATACCCAAAGACCATAATAGAATTTAAGTCACTAGCTTTCTTTAAAAGGAATTTAAAATGTCATATTTTAAATAGTTTTAATACATAGGAGACTAATGTCGAATATAAACTCAGCCTTACAATATCTACTTCAACCTTATCTACGCATACACAAGTTTTGCTAATGAGCCATATATTACGAGTTTTGCTAATGAGCCATATACTTATTTAGAATAAAGTATAAATTGTAAACTAGTATACCCTCAATTAATTTATGCTTAAGCTCATTTACGGATAACCTTTAGTTTTAACAATAGTTAATATCTATTTCTAGATCTAAGTGATTTGTAATCTTTGAGAAATCAATATATATCTAAACCTATAATAACATATTTCAAGCAACAAAATCTTAGAAGTTATTGATATTTAGTGCATCAAAGTTTGTAAGGGGAAAGTTTGATGTGCCTCTAGCATTTACTGTACCCTGTACTGTAACCTGAACTTTTCATACAAATTTTAATTTTTTTTTATGAAACATGTAAAACAAAACCTAAATTTGAATGAGTTTAAAGTGATTTTTTCTTAAAGCGTAAGTCTACTGTGTGGTATTTATCGTAAAATGGAACATATATGTTGCCATTTTGATTGTTATAATAGATATTTTATATAGTGCGTCATTGAAGATGCAGCTGTATGGCCTAGTTCTTAGCCTTTATAGATTTAGAAAATCATTTTTTATAATAATAGGTATCGAGGAGCACAGCAATGAGTCGTTAGCTGTATATTATGAATAGCTCATGAGCCGAGCAAAGGGTGAAAAATATTTGCCATCAACTGTGCTAACTTATTTCACTTAGTTTTTAATTTCTAAACTACTATTTTTTTATAGAAATCTAGACCAAATCTAAATCAAAATATATACCTTAGAAGGAACTTGTATAGTGCTATCCAACACTGCTCTCTGTCTCGCCTCTTCCGGCAAAGCTAATACAGCCTCATTGTCAATTCTTGGAGCTTCTGCCCGAGATGTTGGATCCAAATCACTTGAAGTCTGTCTAAATCCGCTTACTGAAAATGCAGGATGTGATCTGAAAATCACAAGATATGTATGTATCTATACAAATCACATTTATGTAATTTTCATACAGATATTGGTCTAACTTAAAGGGCCTGCAAAGACCTGTTCCATTTCACAGGTTTGCCTGGGCAATCTAAAGACTGGATATTTTCAAATTTTTTACCTGCTCCCTGGTCTCTTTTTTCTCAGCGTCCCCCTACAGTACACCCCAATACCGAGCTAGCGATACAATTCTCGATCTGACGTAGAGATCTCATTGCAAGAGATAATATCATTTTTAACCCTAAATCTCGTGTCCTGGGGCCTACATTACATAAAGGTGTTTAAACTTTTATAAATTCTCCGTTGACTCCCTTTTTAGCCTTACAAAATAATAAATAAGAGGGCTTCAAAGTCGTATGGTACTCAAATAAATGGGTGTATGTTACGGAATAACCTACCACCAATACTAACTTTAAAAATGATATAGAAAATCTTGCTGAACGAGTGATTGAATTAAACATTGCGTAAATATTACAATTTCTGATATTTCCTCAATTATGTACTTGTTTTAGTCAGAACTGATTATACAATCGAAAAAAAACACTTTTTCTTTGCTTTATGCATTGAGGCGCGTTCTTAATAAAAATAAATAAAACCAACTCGGAGTGGCGCTGACAGCAGGATAGCAAACACATTTTTCTACATTACAGAAAGAGAGAGATAACTTTTTCTTTTTGTTTATCTTAAAGCAAATGTCTCATTATTTATTGCCTAAAGTTCTTACCCCCTGCTACACTATGCTCCTCTCTGTCCACACACTCGGAATGATTTACACGGCGAGCGCATCGTATTGTTCAATAAGCTGGTAAATATCGTAGGGCGATCGCACTAATCACACCGTGAAATAGGAGGTGAAAGTCACACTTTGACAGCTAACGAGAATTAATTTTTAGATTGAATGTTACTAAAGCGACTATAGGTGATAAAATGTACTTTTTGTTGACTGATTAATTAGATAAGATGATAAGAGGAGACAATAACACAATAATTGACAAATAAAATCTTTTAGAACCTTAATTTACATTGACTGCTTTGCAACCTTGCGGTAATTTTTAAACCCCTGCTATTGTCAAAGCCGTTCAGTTTCAAAAGTCACGTAAACCGGACCAAAAACCGGCGATAATCACACCCAAAGTGAACGTAGCCCTGGGCTACGTTCAGTTTCAACGCCGTGTGATCGCCCGACGATAAACTTGCCGTTCAATAATGTTAGGAACATAGATGTATAATTTTATGGTCGAATATGTATCCTATACTATATCTATATAAACTTTCAACTTCCTTTTTCCACTGTCACTAATATCTTGTTTGTAAGTTACGATCTTAATATAATACATAATTTTGCCTATCTATTTCCACTGTGTTTAATTGTAAAGCTCCTCTGACCTCTCTCAAAAGGTTATGGGCCCAGAATACGTAAATAAAAGTGAGGTTTTTTTTGTGTCATAAAAATCGTAACATAAAAATTTTTGATATTTTAAGTTGAAGAAAATTCAGGCACAAGAACTCATAAAAACTGCTTTAGCACAACGAGTGTCAGTGTGTGTAAAAATCTGTAAAAGCACTAAGTTTTTTTGCATTAAAAGTGTTCGTGCAGGTACGCGTAAAATTTTATCATTTTTTTTAAATAAAATAAAATGTCCGACGTTCAAAATTTTGAAAAAGACCGTGTTGGTACTATCGAACTATAATAATGAAACATATTCATTATGGAAGTTTCAAATAAAAATATTTTTAAAGCAAATTGTTTGTACAAAATAGTAAATGGTACAATTAAGATAGAAGATGTCGAAGACTGGGAGCAAAAATATGCCCAGGCTCAAAAAATTATAATTCAGACAGTGGACACAAAAATAAAAATGCAGTTGTTTTGTTGCGATTCAGTCAAGGAAATGTTCGATAAAATTTGTGAAATTAACGACGGAACAGAATTAAGAAACAAAGACCAAATTATGCAAGATTTCTTTAGTCTAAAATATAACGATAATATCGACATGCAAAGTAACTTGGCCTGTATAGAAAATTTACTTCATCGACTAAAAAAATTCAATAAAACTATAGATGACGACATAGTGATGTCAAGAATTTTGAGTTTCTTACCACAGAGATATAAATATTTTACTACAGCTTGGGAATCCACCCCTGGTGAAGAAAGAACACTCAAGAATTTGATGAGTAGATTGATTAAGGAGTTTGAAAAGCAAAATAAAAGGGATGATGACGTTTCTCTTGCGTTCACTTCTAACCATGTAAAAGGTAACATTAGAAGTTAAAATTTACAAGATATGAAGGTGAGATGTTTCAATTGTAATAAGGTAGGACATTATGCTCGTAATTGTAAAAATGCATGTCCTATTTGTAAGAAAACAAATAATCAAGAGAAAAATTGTTTTTTCAGAAATAAAAATAACAATAATAATAACAAAAGTAATAATATAAATAAAAATAGAGAACATAGCAAGGTTGCATTCTTAACTTGTAGTAAACATAGTGGGGATTTTCAAGAAAACTCTATAAAATTTGTTGTTGACTCTGGGTGTACCTCACACATGGTAGGTGAACCTAGTTTACTGTCAAATGAAAATAAATAAAACTGATATTTGTATAGCAAAAAAAATCAAAAGATGGAGTCCGTATGTCAGGGTGACTTTATTGGGCAAAATTGTATTTTGATAAACACTTTGGTTGTTCCGCAGATTTCAGAAAATTTACTTTCAGTTGCAGCCGTTACTAATACTGGAGGTGAAGTAACATTTGATTCAAGGCATGTGGAGATATGCAGCAATACTGGTGAGATATTCAAAGGTCAAAAAGAAAAATCAGGTTTGTATACTTTACAGTTATAAAAAGAACAGGAAGAAGTTCCATTTGTTACAAATGCATATAATGAATCTAGTCTTGCCTGGCATAAGAAAATGGGACATCCTGGAAATAAAACGCTATCTATGTTGCCAAATGTAGCAGATGGCATAAAATTGGACAAAACTGAAAACTTACCTACAGTTTGTGAAGTATGCATTAAAGCCCAACAAATAAGACTTCGATTTAGTTCTAAACGTAAACGTGCAGAAAAAGTGTTAGAAATTATACATACTGATGTTTGTGGTCCTATTGATGAAAAAACATGGCACGGAAAAAGGTTTGTAATGACTATAATTGATGGTTACAGTCATTTTCCAAAAACTTATCTTATGACTAATAAAAGTGAGGTGTATGAATACTTGACAATATGTAGAAGAAGTAGAAAGAGAGAAGGTTGAAAAAGTCCATATAATACGGTGTGATAATGGGGGTGAGTATACATCAAATAAACTAAAAACATGGTGCAAATATAAGGGTATATTGCTTGACTATACTGTTCCCTATACTCCTCAGTTGATTGGTACGGCGGAACGTTTTAATACGACATTAATGGAGAAAGCAAGGGCTTTGCTATTTAACTGTAATGCAAAAAATAATTTGTGGGGGGAAGCAGTGTATTGCGCAAGCTATTTACTAAATAGGCTGCCATCAGCAGCTATAAAATTTAGAACACCATTTGAAATTCGGAATGGATGTAAACCAGATCTTTCAAATATCAGAGGAGTTTGGTTGTGAAGCTTATTGTAAAGAGTTAAAACCTATTAAGAAACTTGATTCTAGATCTCATAAATTGATTATGGTTGGTTATGGAACATCGGGATATAGGTTGTATGATGACGCCAAACTAAAAATAATATACGCTAGAGATGTTATATTTAAAGACAAAGAAAAAGAATCTAATCTAGAAAATATGCACCAAACGCATAATGAATTAACAGAAATAGGAAACGAAGAAACTAGTGAGAATAATGTATTCAGTAATATTGACTCCAGACAGAGTATTAATAGTTTGGAAGAAACAGAAGAAACACGTCAAGAAGAAACTATGGAAGCAATAAATGAGCATTTTCAGGAGAAAGATGTAGTTAAAAATGAAAATGTACAGGAAAATGAGAGAAAAAGTACAAGAAATAAACAATTGCCGGTTTACTTGAGAGATTACATCTTACTTAGCTTCGAACAGGCTACAAAGGGTCCGGAAAAAGAAAAATGGCAGAATGCTATGAATTAAGAATTAAAATCTTTAAAAAAGAATAAAACATGGGAAATTATGATTGTAGAAGAAGCGAATGGACATAAAATTCTATCAAACAAATGGGTCTTTAGAGTGAAAGAAGATGGCACTTATAAAGCTAGACTAGTGGCTAGGGGGTTTGAACAAGAAAGTATGGATTTTTAAGAGATATTTAGCCCTGTAGTATGTCAAACTACATTAAAATCTTTGTTTGCTATAGCCGCAGCCAAAAACTATCATCTAACAGCATTTGGCGTAAAAACAGCGTTTTTGTATGGAGAATTAAAGGAGGATGTATTCATGAAAATGCCAAAAGGATATGAAGAACCAGGAAAAGTATGTTGTCTTAAAAAAATCTTTGTATGGACTTAAACAGGCACCGAAAAGGTGGAATGTCAAGTTTATTGAAACTTTAAAGAAAATTGGCCTAAGTCCAACTAAAAATGAGTCCTGTGTCTTTAAGAACAAAGATGCTTCAATTATAATTTGTATATATGTTGATGACGGTTTAGTGATTGGAAAAGACAAATCCCTAATTCAAGAAACTCTTAAGAAAACAAGTCAAGATTTTGAGATTAAAATTTTCGAAAATCCAAAGAGCTACCTAGGCATAAAAATAAAACGCGATGAAAAGGGTATACATTAAACACAAACAGAATACATCAAAAAGATTCATGAAAAATATAATATGACGGACTGTAGACCCATATCAACACCAAGCGAAAAAGAAGGAAAGGGGAAAAAAGCAACAGAAGAGAAACAATTAAAATTTCCCTTCAGGGAAACAATTGGAAGTCTACTTTATTTGTCTACTAAAACAAGGCCTGATATTGCGTATGCTGTAGGATTATCAAGCTGCATATGGAAAATCCTAAAGCAGAGGATGTAATTGCATTAAAAAGAATTTTTAAATACCTCTCTGGTACTTTAGGAGACGGTATTTTCTACAAGGCAAATAGTGAATGTGAAGATATTAATAGTTACTGTGATACAGATTACGCTGGCGATCAGGAAACAAGGCGCAGCACAACGGGCTATGTCTTGATGATGTCAGAAGGACTTATAGTGTGGTGTTTAAGAAGACAGTCTATTGTATCGTTATCACCAACAGAAGCTGAATTTATTTCTGCTGCAGAGTTTTGTAAAGAAACAATATTCGTAAAATCTTTACTAAAAAATTTGAACATTGAAGTCAAATTGGTATTTAATATTGACAACCAAAGTGCGATTCAGTTGATTAAAACAGGAATATTCAATAAAAGATCAAAACACATACACGTTAGGTTTCATTATATACATGAGTTGTATGAAAATAATGAAATAAATATTAGATATTGTCCTACTGATAGTCAAACTGCTGACATACTGACAAAATCTTTAACTTAACCTAAGTTTATGTGACATAAAGTTAAATTGATGACATAAAATTAGTTTGGTATGACATAATAATTATTGGGAGATTAGGAGAGGGTGTTAGGAACATAGATGTATAATTTTATGGTCGAATATGTATCCTATACTATATCTATATAAACTTTCAACTTCCTTTTTCCACTGTCACTAATATCTTGCTAATGCAATGTTTGTAAGTTACGATCTTAATATAATACATAATTTTGCCTATCTATTTCCACTGTGGTTAATTGTAAAGCTCCTCTGACCTCTCTCAACAAATAACTCGGAGTGACTCACACGGCGAACGCACCGTATCGTTCAATAAGCTGGTAAATATCGTCGGGCGATCGCATTAATCACACCGTAAAATTGGAGGGTGAAAGTCGCAGCTAACGAGAATTATTTTTTGGATTCAAACGACTTTAGTTGATAAAGAAAACTTTTTGTTGACTAACTAATGAGGAATATCTTATCATCCATAAGAGGAGACAATATCACAATAATTGATAAATAGAATCTTTTTAGAACCAGGGCTACGTTGTGTGATTGGTGTGATTATCGCCGTTTATCCTTCGCCCGGCGATCACCGGTCTTTGGTCCGATTTACGTAACTTTTGAAACTGAACGGCTTTGAAAACAGTAGGGGCTTGAAAATTACCGCTAGATTGCAAAGCAGTCAATGTAAATTAAGGTTCTAAAAAGATTTTATTCATCAATTATTGTGTTATTGTCTCCACTTATGATCTTATCTCATTAATCAGTCAACAAAAAGTACTTTTTATCACCTATAGTCGCTTTAGTGACATTCAATCTAAAAATTAATTCTCGTTAGCTGTCAAAGTGCGACTTTCACCCTCCTATTTCACGGTGTGATTAGTGCGATCGCCCTACGATTTATTGAACGATACGGTGCGTTCGCCGTATGAGTCACTCTGAGTTATTGAACGGCAAGTTTATCTTCGGCTGATTACACGGCGTTGAAACTGAACTTAGCCCTGCACGGCTTACTCCTCGTCATGCTCAACAGGGAGTTTTGTCGGTTTTTGGGCGCGAGTCAAAGGATCTATTGTGGAGCTTTGCGATTGATTGCGCCGGTAAAGAGGGCAACATCGCGTCAGCGCATGGAGCGTTACAACTCGGAGGTTTATTGACTGGGTCCCATGGCAATACGGCAATACTTTACAACGACGTCCACAAAGTTTTGATAGTCTGTGAATCAAAGAGCCACAGAAGAAATTGAATTGTGTTGAATTTATTCATTTATTTTAAAATATATAAATCGCTACTTCTTGAAATATATTTTAGCATTATACGCATAATCAACTCATAATCTGAAATTGCTTATGTTCTTGAATTTATACATAAACACGTAAGAAATGATGTCTCAAGTGTCGATTGTGGAGTATTGTATTTATACAGCTGGTTTCTTCTAAAGGTATATATAAATATCAGTATAAAACAATAATTACATCATATTTTTAAACAGATACCTATCTAATAAGTTACCATATCAACAAGTTAAAAAGTTGTTTTACCTACAGACAGGTCGTGCCGAAATTAGGTAGGTACTTATTTAAGAATTTGACCTTGAATGTTCAGATAAAATTTTACTAGTTTAGGTGTAGAGGTACTTAACTAAAAAACTAGTTTAAGATATACTGTAATATAAATTTTATATATAAAAAATATTTTATTTGATCAAAAAGCATCCCCTTATATTGGGTTGCCAACTATATTGTACTATATTTTGAGTCTGCATACCATATACTGTTGAAGAAACATATAGTATGCAAAAATACTATATTTTCAACACCAAATTCTAACTAACATCTTTTATTTTAAAAATTTGTGAGCATGCCTTTTCATTAACTTTTGTTAATAGCATGTAGCATATCTGAATGTATCTATCTTACTGCATTCAGAAATCATAAATGACAATTGGTCTGGCTTTAATTTTGTTAATTTTAAAGTAATTTCATTCCTGCTCTCTATTCCTGCTACTTTGGCATTTACAGAAAGGATATTTTCGGTTATAAATTCAAAGTGGCAAGAAGGAGGCAACAGATGTAGTATCTCATTAATTAAAAATGAGCTTTTGATAAACATTAATTTAAAGATTAAACTATTAATTTTAGACAATATAGCAAATTAAGCAAATCTTTCATTTTTAAATTTATGAATATGCCTTTTCATTAACTTTTGACTGATGCAATAGAGTGTAGCATATCCAAATATATCAGTATGTGACTGGGTTGTTCTTCTTTTTAACCTATAAAAGTGTGTCGCCACCAGTCAGTGAAAAATAAAACAAGGAAATTTTTATTATTTTTTCTTAATTGTATTTTAACATGTTATACACATAATGGCTGTGCACAATTAAATAATATATGTATTGAATAATTTCATTGTAAAAAGGATGTTACAGAGTTGTAAATCCACATGACAGAAGTGTATTTCATACAAATCACAGTGTCTCCCGCTACTTCAGCTTGCATATAATTCATAACATTACAATACAATTATATGACAACACAAAACGTAAAAATATCTATCCTCAATATATTATCTATCATGTCGCAGCAACCATTATTTTTAATCACTTTTAATAAAATATTCAAAAAATCTCAAATACTTGTCTCCTACTACCTGATGTATTATGTAGTAAATTCTGTCATGTGGGTTGTCCTTCAAAATACGTGTTTGTGCCACTCATCTTTGTAGCCTGCGATTGGAGGTTTAGACCCCTTTCCCCCCTTGGTGAGATTTTCCCTCTGAGATCAAGAGACAGTGTGCCACTCGAAAGCTGTGATAGGAGGTGTGTGTGATTATTCAGCTACCGCTTTGTCACGAAAGTAATTGATTCAAAATATAATTATTATTGTTACTTTTTGTTGTCTACTCTAATGTAATAAGAAATATCTTATTGCCAATGTGTAAATTATATATTCTATGATAACCTTTAAATGTTATCGACTTTGCAACAAACAAAAAGTACCCCTCCGTTACATGACAACTCCGTTACATGACAACTCCGTTACATGTTGCCCGAAAAACTTTTAATGATATTAATATCATTATAATAATATCATATATATATATAAAATATCATAATATATATTAATAGAATACCCCAGATGAATCATCGGATGAAGATCAGTCTTTGGCCATGCTTAAAACGAAAGATCCAACTGATCAATCCGCCGTCTGCGCAAATACTGCAGCCTGAAGACATTAATCTAATAAATATAAAAGATGGAACGGAAAAGCGTTCACAAATAAGTTGAAGTCCGACGCGAGAGGAAAATCCAATACACTTACGCTGGAGTATCAAAAAGTACCATCGATGAAGAAGTTGATGTCTTGTTAATGCTCCTAAATACAGTTGATGATAGTGGAAGACTGTTTAAGGTGGTGGAGAATGACAATGTTGAAGACTGATAAAGATTTATAGATATAACATAAATGATTCTAAAAAAAAAATATTCCAAAAAGCAGCTTGGTATCCCCTAGAATAACAACTCTATCACATAAATTACTACTCTGTCACAATGTAGTCTCCTGGTAGGAAAATTGTTTTGGTTGTTTATATATTTTGTTATGACTAGTGCAACATTTGAAAATTTATATTTATAATAGTTGATGATATTGCCATCTGTGATATTTGTATTTATTTGTAAATTATAATAAAAATTGATTTAAAGCAAAAAGTATTTGTATAAGCAGTAAATGTGACAGAATGGCATAGGATCATGAATAAAACATATTTTATAAATACAAATGTATTTTTTTAATATGTTTTCTAAAAGTTCTTTTAGTTCATTCATTTATAACAAAAGTACAAGTTGTTTGACAAAGAGTATTCAATAGAATAAAATTAAAAATTTCGTGACGGAGGTGTAAATTTTTTTTGGAATCCATCTTTCAGGTCTTGAAAATCTTACAAAAATCTGTAAACTTCTCAGGTAACAACTTTTTCCGATAGAATAGAAATTCTGCTATCAGAATATATACATACACTAACCAGGAAGCTAAATATTTTGTTTTATAAAATTGTAGGTTAAAAAGAAGAATGACCCCAACTGCGTTGGGTAGTATCTCATTAATAAAAAATGAGCTTTTGATATACATTAATTCAAAGTTGATTGAAGCATATGACACATATGAATAATAAATTTTTAAAAATGCGAGAAGTGCAAATAAATATAGTCTTTATAAAAATAAGTAAATAACAAATAAATTTTTGTCTACTTTTTTGTTTCCCATAAAATAATTTTTTTTAAAGCATACTGTATTTTTTATAGCTAAGTCTAAAAATACCATATTTTGCTAAAGAAATGTTAGCAACCCTACCTTATACCCATATGGAATTCAGAAATTGGCTCAAATTTCTTAAAAATATAATGCATGGGTTTTTTTTTTTTAATTATATTTTCTTTTATTCACTGGTATGAATTAACCCCTCTATATGCAGCCCTTACTCCACTCGTAAAAAAAAAAATCTAATCTAACACTAGTAATTTCAGTTTCTTTTTTTTCAAAAGCTATTCTTTTGCCCCAACTTTTTTATTTAATATGTGCAACAGGGGGTGCTACTCTATAAATTATGATTTTATTTTATGCTAAACTTACATATTTACCAGATACAGTCTGTATTTTTGTCCACACCATGAGCGTCATTTTACTCGCCAAACGGTGTTTGTTGAAGTTTTTAGATTTTTTTTTGTTTTTGGTCAACTGATCTACTCTCTACCAGCCCTTAGTTCGGTCGTCGGTGTAGGATTTCAATGGCAACTTCTCAATTATGAAAAAAAAAAACGGATAATACTTGACATTTTCAAGTAGTCAGTTTTATGTCCTTTTCCGGGACTCAAACTATTTGCATGCCAAATTTCATCTTTATCGGTACAGTGGTTTGAGTGTAAAGAGGTAACAGACAGAGTTACTTTCGCATTTATAATATTTTATATATATTATGTTCATGGATAGTATGGATAGTTTTAAGTTTATGTTTAAGTTCAGAATTGGAATTAGAAATTTATTTGCTTTGAGTGTAGTATACATTGTTGTTAAAGTAGTATACATATTACAAAATAGGTACCTATCACATTCAGCCATATACAATAATAGCATGCAAATATTTACAATAATTAGATAAATTAGACAAATAAATAATTCAATATTTTAAAACAAAAATAGTGTTCCATTACAACAAATGAAATAGAAAAATATATTGTCATTAATACACCATGGAATTATGTATCGACTTTTTGATTGAGGAAATCAGATACTGAATAAAAATTTTGAGTTTTTAACCAGTTGCTCAATTTTCCTTTGAATATATTAAATGATGTTAATGATTTTATTTCCTTTGGGAGAGTGTTATAAATAGCTATACACATTGGGTATGATTGCCTCAAGAACGAGGATGTATTTGGGCGAACATCAAGAGCTAATCTGTCTGGGAATCTACTGTTTCTGTTGTAAACGTCGCAAGCCTTTTTAAACATACTCGAATTAAACTTTGGAAATACAGCTGATTCTAATATATACATACAGGGCAACGTAAGAATATTTAGTTTTTTAAACAAGGGCTTACATGAGTCATAAGGTGCGACACCACATATTGCTCTTATGCATTTTTTTTTGCACAATAAAAGCTTTATATTGGTTAATGGAGTTACCCAAATAAGAATACAGTATTTTAGTACAGTATCTACATAGCTGTGATAAGCGGCCAAGACGCTTTCTCTGGTAGCCGTTTTTCTAAGTCTATGCAGTATGTACACAAATTTATAAAGTTTTTGACATATTTTATCAATGTGACCTTTGCAGTTGCAATGTTGGTCCATTGTTATACCAAGAAAGTTAGAACTGTCTACTTCTTGAATTAATAAAGTTTGTTTTATTTAAGTTTACATTTAAATTATTATTTTTTTAAGCCATTTCATAATTAAATTAATTGTATTATTTATGTCGTATTCGTATTTGTTAATGTCCTTATTATTACCTGTCACAACAGCTGAAATGTCATCAGCAAATAAAGTCATTTGATTTTGAGTTATATAACTATGTCATTTTTATAAATAAGAAATAATAATGGGCCTTAAACACTTCCCTGTGGTACACCAAATTTATTAAAACCTAGATTTTTCTGATTTTAGCAATTGTTTTAAATTGATAGTTAACATTTCTACATACTGTCTCCTGTCTTTGAGGTATGTAGATATCCAATTGAACACATTACCTCGTATTCCAATTGGCTCCATTTTTGACAGCAACAACTTGTGCAAAACAAAATCAAAGGCCTTAGACATGTCACAAAATATCACTGTTGTAGGTAATCGAGACTCGATATTGCTGAAATCCGGCGACTTGTTCTACTTCCGGGAGGGCGAACAATTGAGTAAAGAGAGTAGTCGCTCAGCGAGCTATGGAAAGAGCTACGCTTGGTGTTTCTTTAAGAACTATCTACCTACATATAAGTTTGTACGGAACCCTCAGTGCGCGAGCTGGGTTACATTCCGAATCGAATGAGCTAAATAGTTTTAGAAGACTCGGTTTTTTTTTCGCAGGAAACTCACTTGTGGACTAGGCTATTATACTTTAGTTAAGGTTATATATGTAATCTTTAGGAACTGTCTCACACTTAACAACCATTATGTTTCTAATATTCTTTATGTATAATTATTCTAAATTACAAATTTTTGTAGTGAGTCAGTGGCATAGATTGGATGTAGGTGCAGTCATGAAGTGATGATAAAAAGCCTCCTTGCTGTTATGAAAAAGAAGTTAAGTTTCTACCCAGGAAAACTTGCTAAAAGCTTTTGTGTTGGCCCTAATGACATTCTAATTGAAATGACGAATGGTAATAATCAATGCTGCTGCTGAAGAATTATTCATAACTTTTTATATGTGTACTGAGGGCTTGTACTTATTTTTATTTGGTTCACACATGCGGTGTTTAGCTAGGTTTAAATTGGCACACCATAAACACTTGGACATGAACATTGTCTATATCTAAGTAGTAAGATTTCAAAATTGATTTACATACACGCAACACAGTTGGTTTTTCTAAATTTTTCTAAATAACTAAATTTTCACATATTATCAGTTGCGATTGACTAAAAATCTCATACTTAATCTTAATCTTGTTATGTAATGGCTATTGTACATTCAGTACATTAAGCCAGCATCGCGTCAGTTTCTATGTGACTAGTCCAAAAGGTTATTTTCATCGGCCAGGTCAATCTGAAATGAAATATACAATGGGCTAATGCATTTAACTACAAATAAATGAACTTACATTACTAATCTATACACTATCCTAAATAATCAAAGGCTGCAATTATGTTTAATATTTAATATGAATGAGTAACAAGTTACAGTTTTAATTCGTTGTGATGTAGGAATAATGCCACAGCTCTCAAAATGGGTGAATTACAGTTAGATAAAAGTAAAGACGCGGATCTTGGCCGAGGGACCTTATTTCTTATCAAGGATTCAAAAAATGCGGAATAGTTCATTTTAGGACAAGCAAACAGAATATGATTCAAATCTCCTTTCTCAAACCCACATTCACAAACAGCAGTGTTTAAGATTCTAAGTTTTTTGAGGTCTACAGGCATGCAACAGTGGCCAAGTCGCATTCTGCATATAATTGAAGTATTTTTTTTTATTGAGTCTGACTTCAAAAAATCATGGTTTTCTGCCTGAATGGATGCATAAAATGTTCCTTTCATTTTTGATGATGATTTCCAGTGTTTGGCCCAATTTGAAAATAATTTAATTTTTGGAAGTAGTAGCAAATCCTGACTATAGTTTTTGAAGGAAACTTTATCTCCAACGACTATCGCTTCCCTAGCAATAGTCTCTGCTTTCTCATTACCAGGAATGCCTCAGTGGCCGGGGATCGAAGCAAGGGTTACATGTAATCCTAAATTATTACATTTGGCTAATAGGGATTTGCATTCCAGTATTTGTGAGTTAGTAGTCAATGATTTAAAAGGATTAGATAGTAAAGACTGAAGAGAACTGCAGGAATCAGAGACAATTACAGTTTCATTTAATTTAAACATTAGGATATTTTTTATTGCTTCTAAAATTGCTCAACACTCACCAGTATACACTGATGTCTCGGGAGGATCGGGTGGAGGATTTTTGAACAGTCCTCTGTCACAATTTGAATATTGAACCACAAAAATATTAAACACTATTGTGGTTGCATTTCGCGTGAAACGGAACGTTAACAGTGTGAAGTTTACTCCGTCGACATGCTAAACAAGTCGCCGACATTTTGCGTAGCGACAACTCCGCGTCTGTGTGGGAGCCACGTCTCTGTAGTGTTGAGTGAACATTCCTCTGGTAAGTCTATTTTGGTGTTTTATGTGTTATAATTATATTTATTTAAAAAAAAAATTGCTCAGTGTAATAATTTATAGCTGTTTCTGTGTTATGAAGTAATATTTAAACTGATACGTGGTATGACATTTTTTACGTAAAATAACAGTCCTCTGAAAATTTATAACACAGAGGACTGTTCAATGTGACAGAGGACTGTTTTATTTGACGTCCATGTATTTTATTAAAGTTTTTATAGTCTGCACTAACCTACTGCTTGCCGATAGATTTCTTTCTTACATTGGTCTATCACGCATATTCAGGTCTTTTGTTTTCTATTATAATGCATTTTGGAATATAAAATAATACAAACCTAGCAACTACCTGTTTTTAAACCCTTACGGTTTTTTTAAATATTGAAAGTATGTTTTATTGTTTTAGTATTGCCGCAATGCCACCAAAGAAGAAACTTAAAACCAAAGAAGAAATAAAAGAGCAGAAACGAATTGCAGAAAGATTAAGACATCAACGGGTAAAGAATAACCCTGTTAAAAGAGAGCAATTGAAGGAAAAAAAACGACGAGACTACCAAAGAAAGAAGGATAAAGGTACAAGAAAGTCAGTTAAAGATATGACTCGACGTAAACACAAAGCTGTGACTAAAGAATGGAGAAAGCACTGTGCTACCTATCGCGCAAAAAAAAAACCTTTGAAAGAAATTACAAACAATTTTTCTTCACTTCAACATCTTCTCCTCAAAGTTCTGTCTCTCCATCAAAACCACCTATGACCACTCCACGAAGTGATGCAAGTAATGTGAGAAAGTGTAATGCTAGAAAGAAACGTGACAAAATTGTAAAGGATAAAGACAAAAAGATCGAGAATTACAGAAACAAATCCGAGAATTAAAGGAAGAGATTAGAACGTTTGTAAAAAGCTAAGACAAAGGAAAATGTAGACACACCTAACACTAAACTTACTGTAATGTGTGATTCGCCAGAAACTCGCAGAGAAGTAGTCAAAATGGCGCTATTCGGTGTTGTGTTGAATGCCCAGCTGAAAGAAAACTAAGCTAATTTAAAAAACTGCAAAGAAAAACAAATATTTGGAAAAGTCGTGTCCGGTAAACTAATACACCAGTACAAGTTATGGCGAAGAAAAGATAGTTTTATATCTTATAAAACAATTCAGAAGTCAGCGCGTCAATCAGGTTTAGAACCCAAGCTTCGGACTAGTAGAGACAAAATTTCATCTGATTGCATTAACACTGTACGAACCTTCTATGAAAATGATGACAACAGCAGACTTGGCGCAGGAAAACGAAAATGCCTGACCAGAAAAGGGGTTAAAAAACAGAAGAACAGATGAACAGAATTACACCATCGGTGATTACGTCTTGGTTAAATTTCTAGTAAGAAACACTGAATACTGTTATGCTGCAGTAATCAATAACATAGACACGGAAGAAGGCGAACTAACAGTAACCTTCTTAAAAATTTGTGATGACAAAGGACACACATTCAGAGTCAATGAAAATGATGTTTCTGATGTGTCCTTTGACCAAGTATTAAAGAAGTTGCCAAACCCAGATATAGCCCTAAAAGGGAAACGAATATTTTATTATTTTAAAATACCTGTACCTGTTTTTGAGAAATAAGTCCGCATTGATAAGTAAACAAGGCTGATTCTTAGTACTTACCTAAGCTTAATTTCGATTATAATCATTTTTATTTGTTACTTCGAGAGCTAAGCTCGCAATTTGTTTCTGATAAATATAAGTATTTAAATTCTGTATGTGATACAGTATTCAATAAAAAAGAGAATTTATTTGATTACATTTAATAATGAATATTATGTTTTTCTTCATATAAACATTGACATAAACTGTTCTCTGGGTGGAAAAAACAGTCCTCTGGCTGGCAAAACAGTCCTCTGCTGCATTTTTTTTACAAAATTGCCTATAATTCGAAACATAGGGGAAAATTACAATAGTTTCTTGTTTATATGTATTTATATTATAACTATCTATCGACTTAACATATTATATTTTAAATTTTCTAGAAAAATAAGGTTGGGACAACTGTCAATTAGACAAGTTTCCAGAGGAAGGCCCATACAAGAGATGAGAAAAGAGATTCATAAATGGGTAAACAAATGGATCAAAGTATGGAATTAGTAACTTATACTAATATATCATCTGCATACTGAAGAATGCGAGCATGTGAGATAACAGAGTTTTGTAGTTGGGCAGTATAAATATTATATGAAATAGGGCTTAAAACAGAGCCTTGGGGAAAACCATTATATAAAAAATTCTAGACGATTTTATTTCTCCATCTATAAGTAAATGTGCAGTTCGACCTGAGAACAAGTTAAAGATAAAGGATATAAATTTATCAGGAATTGCATAACTGACATTTTAAATTTTAGAAGAGGTAGAAGGACGCTGTCATAAGCAGATGTTGCATCTAAAAAGGCTGCCACTACTGACTCATTTCTAGAAAACGATAGAAGGATGTCAGTATAGATAATTGATAGATTATCCAGGGTACTCTTACCTTTGCGAAAGCCAAATTGACTGTTGTCTAGAAAGTTATTTCTCTCAATATACCATTCCAGTCTATTTTAATCAAATGTTCTGCTAATTTTGCTAATATCACTGATAGAGCAATGGGGCGATAAGATTCAGCTACTTCATGATCTTTTCCGGGTTTTAATATGGGGACAATGATCTGTGTTTTCCAGGAATCAGGAATGTTAGATGTATCTATGATTAAATTTACAAATGACAAATAATAATTCAAAACATTATGACTGGCTCTAGCTATAAAAGAATATGGAATGCCATCTGGACCAGGAGAGGAGTCCTGGACTGAGGACAGGATATATTTCAGTTCCTGAAGTGTAAATGGTTTATTAAGCTCAGTTAAGAAGGAAAATTCATAAGGGTGAGAAGAAGGTAAATCAGCAAGATTAGGAACAAAGGGGGGAGCAATTCTGTCCATAAAGTTATCTATCGATTCCTTGCTGGTACCACAAATTTTTTGATCTGTTTTCACATTATGGATGGATGAATTTCTGGGGAAATTCCTTCACAAAACTTTTTCCAACTTTCTGACTTCTTTGACCTGAGAATTTTACGTGTGTTGCGGAACACAGAAATATAGTTATCATAGTTTTCATTCGTCATTTGTTGTATTGTTTTTCTGCATTTTTTCTTAATTTGATAGCTGCAGTACAATCTGTGTCCCACCAAGAAGGGGATGAACGAGAATTGGCTACCCTATTTTGCAATGAAAAGGACTGATCTGCACAATTTGTTATGCAGTTTGTAAAAATTATCGGACAACTATCTAGGTTAGTAAGCGTTGGGATAGGAAGTAAAGAGATTTTATTATCGAGGATACAACTAAATTTAGTCCATTCGTCTTTGTTACATATATTATATTTTAAAAGTGGTTTGTAACACTTTGAAGGCAGTTTTGGAAATGGGAGATCCAATATGATTGGGAAGTGATCACTGCCATGTGTACTGGATAAAGGATGCCAGGATAAGGCTGGAGCTAAACTAGCAGAGCAAATAGATAGATCAACAGTACTAATATGCTCAAAAGGTCGAGTACGGCGAGTAGGTAAACCAGTGTTAAGAATGCATAATGCAGCAGAATCCAAAAGGTCAATAAAGGAAGTTGCAAGTAAATCCCTCTTTTCAAATCTCCATAAAGGATAGTGTATGTTGAAATCACCTAGTATAATTACAGGGTCTGAGAGAGAGCTAAGAAAAGAGTGTAAAAAAATTACAATTAAATTTGATGGAGATGGGATATATACAGAAAGGAAAATAATATGTTTGACTTTTACTGCAACAATGGAGAGATTGTTGCTATGTACAGGGATATTTACATTTGAATATGGTACAGAGTTTTTGATGAGTAAGGCAGCACCACCATACCCATCCATTCTATCATCTCTAACGATGGCAAAATCTGGAATCTTAAAAAAGGAAGCAGGTTTAAGCCATGGCTCAGAAAGTGCTATGATACATGGATTGTATTTTGTTATCAAATAAGTTAATTCAGATTTTTTGCTGCGTATACCTTGGCAATTCCACTGGATTGCTAGGTCCATTATTAGAAAGGGGGTTAATGTTAGCTGCAATTAAGGCGGCGTTGGATGGTATATATGGGCAGCAAGATAAATGCTTGACTTAGGTTTGAATGAATTCAGAAAAAGTTACATCGGTTACATCAGAACCTTGTACATTGTTATTTAAGGCTACCCCTTTAATAGGGGGAGCACGAGGTTTTAAATGAATTGTTCTTCTATAGGAAGTATATGTGGGAGATGTGGTAGCTGTTAATGTTAGAATTTCACTGTAAGACATTTTGGAGCTTGAATGTAATTTTGAGGCTTCGTTGTATGCAATTGATTTTTTGGACAATGCTATTTTTATGTTTCTTTGCCTTTCAAACTCAGGACAACACTTGCTAGTAGCAAAATGGAATCCCGAACAGGACAGACAGGAGGCTGCATCTTCCTCTATCTGACAGTCATTTTCACTGTGGCCATTTCCACACTTGAAACACCTAGGTTTAGAACTGCATTGTGTCTTAGTGTGACCAAAACTGCAACAGTTAAAACACTGAATTGTTGGATAGTAATATTTATCTACTGGCAAAGCATTAAAACATAGAAAATACGAGGAGGTAAGATTTGGCCATCAAAGGTCATAACACACGTTTGAGAGGGTTTCTAGATTACACTGCCTTCATAAATTATTTTAAAATTAAACGGCGAATTTTTATTATGGGTCCACAACCCTCAGGAGTAGTAATTTGTTCTAAAATTTCTTCAATACTCCAGTCTGCTGGAATTCCTCTAACAAGGCCAAGTGACATTAAATGATGAGATAAATGATTTATAACCATGTTCAACTATAATTTTGTTAGAAATGAAAGAATTAGCTTCTTCAGCATTGTCAAAGTTCATACTGATTCTGTTTCTACCAGTACGTTTCACCGACCCTTCAGAGATATTTTTAATACATAAGTTTTTTAAAAGTCTGCCAAAATTTATTGGATGAATAACTGCAGGGGTAGAGTCTATGGAATCAATTTTCTGTACATGGATTGTAAAAGGGCTTTTATCATAGCTATTGTAACACTGACGTCCGGCAGGAACATGTAGGAATAAATTGCCAGTCTGTTGAGGGGATGGAGAATTGTCTTAGTCTGTGACTGCTTGTTGGGACTTTTGACCCAAAGTGATAGAGCTTGTTGGAATCGTTGTCCCAGAGCAAGAGAGACGTCAGTCTGTGATACGACATGGACGTCTGTTTGATCAAAAGCAACTGAACATTCATTTGACTCAGAGCAGATTTAAATTTTTTAGGTACATTCTTTTAGCGGTTTTATTACGTCGCTTTCGAGATTCCTTGATAATAAATCCCTTGTAAGAAACTAGGGCAGGTATGTCCGTTTTGAAACCTGACCGAGATGAAATAGAAATAAATTCACTTGGTGAAGGGACTGTTTGAGCTAATTCTGTGGTGCAAATGGGAGCCCCCGGATCCGGGGGGTCAGAGCCCCCGGAATCGGTCTCCATGACAAATGAAAATCAACCTAACTTGTCACTAGTATGTTGGATGAACTTATAGTAATAATTAACCTAATAATACTTACTAAAATGAATCTGCAAACGTGTAACTTAATGATTTATGTACAAATTTGTGCCCTTATGATGATGAAATAGGCAAAACATTTTTTTTTCAAATTTTCAGAAAAAAATAAAAAGCGTTCACAGACGTTCCACTGACTTTTTTCAATCTCATACTTTTCTATTGTACTTTCACTTACAGAAACATCTGTGTGCTATAACTGTTATTTTTTTGTTTCAGGCGGCAATTTTGATCATTATGTCGAACTGAGTAAACTATTGTAGCACCCTAGGGTGCTACATAAGAGCTGCGCTCTTCTTGTACCTGTATATTAATTGTAAATATTACTATTAAAGTTATTTTTACTGTTTTTAAATAAAAATCTCAACTATGAACAAATATAACATTGAGTTAGATTGCACTCGTCGTTGCAAGTCTCGTAGCCATGGACATGGAATCAGTAGTGTCATTACCAAGAGGTCTGTCAGTGACCAGTCACTGGCCAGCTTCATTAGAGCAACATGTGGAAACTTTACTCAAGCTTTTGATTTTGAGGTAAATATCTTTGTATAAGTTTTTTCATATTGTTAAAATTTATTTAATAACATATTGTATATCACTAGATTATTAGTGTTCTTTGTCCCTAATTATAATAATAATAATAATACAAGTCAACAACAAAAACTTTTGTTTTGTGTTTGTTATTTAATGACTATTGTCTGATTTTTTACATTAAAAAATAACCAACAACTCAATTTATAAAAAAAATAAGTTTCCTTTTGTACTTTATATGTTGATGAATAAAATATACGATTTTTGCCAAATGCTTAGAGGTTACCATTCTTAATAAGCAAACTTTATGAGATAAAAATATTATTTCTTTTATAAATTAGGTATAACAACTCAAAATCGGGTACACAGAACTCAGACACCAAATTCGTGTTGACTTGTGTAATTAATCCGGACATAAGAAACTATCTGGTACCAAACTAAGTTATAAATTGTTATAAAAACAATCTATTAACAATGTTTCAGATATGGGACCCTAAGTTAATGCGTCGTCCCGGCTAGTTTTTGGGGTTCCGTACCCAGAGGACGCCAATGAAGCCCTTTTACTAAACTTTTATAAATATATAACTAAGCTGTCTGTCTGTTCGTTTTATATTTTTCACAGAATATGTGTTATAATGACGGATTATCTAACAAATAATAAAAAGTTAAAATTAAAGGGGGTCCCCATACATGGAACGCATATTGGTTTATTTTTGCTCTATCGTAAAAACAGAAAGACATACAAACTTCAAACTTGCAGGGAAAATAGTGTGAACTTTAAAGTATAATAACAATTAATAAAAACCAGCCAAAAGCAATAACTATTTTAAATTACCGGTACAGTGCCATCTAGCTTATCATTTAAAGAAACTGTAACACATTCTTTTGTTGGAAACCATATTCAAAGTTAAGCAACGTCGAGCTTGGACAGTACTTGGATGGGTGATCGCTTAGTGGCACACTTTTTTATGTTTGCAAACTACGTAAATGGTGGTAGGTACTGAACCCTCGGTGCGCGAGTCAAACTGGCACTTGGCCGTTTTTTTTTTACCTTTGGTCGCGGGAAGGAAGTACTTCAGAAGCCTGAATTCCACCATTCACGCTTTAAAAATTAAGCGTATCCTATATACACTTCTGTCTTTTATGTAATTTATTTCCTAAAACGCGGATACAACTAACAGTTACTTTTAAATAGAAGCTTAATCATCAATTTCTATATTTATGACTTAAGAATAATATACTTCCGTACAAATTTTCATCCTCTATCTATGTAATTCCCTTCGAGGGAAAATCTTTCTAAGAGCTCACTTATATAAAGAACTGTTCACAATTTTATGCTTCTAGACCTACTGTCGAGGGCTTTGCGTTGTCTGGTGTAGCAGTGTCGATGCCCTCGCAGCTTAGTTGGTAGTGTGGCCGGCTGCTGTGCGGTGTGGAACGGTGTGGGTTCGATTCCCGCACTGGACAAACATTTATGTGATAAACATTTGTGTTTGCCTTGAGTCTGGGTGTATTTATGTATATGTATTTATTTACAAAAAAAAAGTAATATATTTGTATTTGTAGCCGTTGATTAGTATCAGTAACACAAGCTTTGCTTACTTTGGGGCCAGACGATACGCTGTGTGTAATGTCCAAAAATATTAATTTATATATTTACTGTTACAGTTTTAGTAAGTAGAAAGACACATTGCATCCTACAAATTAATTTTCAAATAGTAAATATTGTCTTATGTTTTATGTTTGTCATAATTGATTTTCAGGGTCGGACTGCTCTGCATATGGCTGCTTCACGTGGTCGCGTTCGACTAATAGACTGGCTTATCCGGCACTCATCAGATGCCTTTAAGCATGCCCGTGATCGTGAATCTGGATACACACCACTTCACAGAGCCATTTTTTATGGACAGATACATGCTGCTGTTGCTCTCATCAAAATAGGTAAGTGAAAAATAATTGAAAAGCTAAAGATTTATGACCATATATGGTCTTAAGTGGTGTCTAAAAAAATACCTTCTATGAAGTGACGGTGCAAATATAGGTTCTATCTGTGTGGCGGCTGGCTTTTGAACTTTTGAACCTGATTGCATTTAATCAGCATTGGAAAAGTGATATAGTTGGACAAAAACTGCCTTTTTGCCTTGTAATTAAGTCATAACATTTTAATGTTACTTTTTTTGATTCAATCATATCCAGTTTGACAGAGAATGTGCAGTCGCCTTTTCATCATCCTGTACCAATAGTACAATCCTTATTATATTTTAGGTGTGAATACCGATATTGTGGACAAGGATGACTACAAGGCTATAGACCATGCGATGCTTGATAGACAGTATATGTACAAACACGATGGCACGCAGCCTAGTGAGGTTTATGTGTGGGGAAGTAATTGTAACTACACACTTGGCACTGGTACACAACAACAAAGAAACACACCTGAACTGCTCACTTGCTTCAGCCGTACCAACATATGTGTTAAACAGGTAGATTTAGTTTTTACTGTTGTTTTTTAACCAAGTACAAAAGAAAGGAGGATATCAATTCGACCCATATGTATGTAATAATATTGTCAGAATTGCAGTTTTTGTATTCATAAGTGTATGTATGTATTCTTGTATGTTTGTCCACGCATATCTTAAAAGCTATGTCGGATTGCAAAAATTCGAGGACTTGGTATAGTCCAACTTAGGGAACAGTGCAAGTTTCATCGAAATCAGTTCAGTAGTTTTTGAGGCAGATTAGGTGTATCAGTCACGAGAAAAACGTGTCATTGGCTGAACAGCGTAATTCTATAACATGGCATTATGCATGTTGTTTCAATGTTTGCATGCAGTTAGACTGTAGCTAAACAATCGCGTTGAAAATTTCAAAAAGTGTCTTAGCAATTTAAAAAGTGTCATTCATGTATCACTATTAGTAGCTAAAATTTTTTCCAAAAAATACACGTTAAAGACAAATAAATAATTGGGAAAAGGTCGGTACTCGATCAAAAAAATAAATTAAGTAATTAGTTTCAGTTACAACTGAAATAAAAATAAAATTAAACCGACCTTAAAACTGTTATCTATTTAATAATAACTAAAATGGGAAAAAGAAATGTTTTATCTTTTAAAAAATCTAAAGTAAATATGCCAACTATTTTTTGAGATCCGTGCCGCTAAGAAGCGTTCGCACGCAACGACATGTGTATGCCCGTTCGAGTTGCGCTCTCGCTGACTTCGACTTCGGGCGCGTTCGGCGTTCATCGCCGCGGTTCAGGCGGTGCGCGGGGTATGTGGCGTGTTCAACAGTGTTGTACCGCATACTACGACTACCACGTGACAACAATTATTCCAAATATTAAGGCTGGCACCGACCTCAAAAAAATAGACTTTTTTAAAAAAAGAAACTTTTATTTATCCTTTTTCAGTTATTATTAAATAAATTACTCTTTTGAAGTCTGTATAATTTTTTTAAATGGACTCTGTTATTAGCCATCTATTTCATTTAAAGGTACATAGTTTAATTACATGAATTTTATTTGTGTTTTATTTAATAATCACATTTTATTTTTCAATTATTGTAAAATATAAATTTGTGCATTTAAGTTTCAAAATATTTCAATTAAGAATTTTAGAAGAGGCTTTCTAATAATCAATCAATGAAATAAAAATGTAAATACCGAGTAATAATAAAACCAAATCTATATAAATAAACTAAATAAATAAATGAATATATAAATGAATGTCGAAGTTCCACAAGTGCAGTTGCGGATGCTCATATCTGCACAAACTTCCTGTTCTAGAGGTTTCATGGTGAGAGTCAGTAATTCATTTGTAGACGTGTGTTTAATAATACACTGCCCATATTGACAGTTTTATTGCCAATTGTTCAAATACTGTGGCTTGCATGCAGAAGTAAACTTTGCCTGCTTACAGTCGTGTGTTTCAATCAGCTTGACATAATAATTCTGTCACTTTTGACGTAATATGTAATAAACAACAACTCTTTATTATATGTTTTTGAAACCACTTTTCTGTAATTTTGGAATATATTTACTGAAAATGCTGACATTTTGCATAAGTCGAACATGTTTTGGTGTTACAAATATCTTGTTTTTCATTGTTGGTGTTGTGACGTGTGCTATTTGTATTTTATACGTTATTAATGTGAAATTGCTCGATGAAGTTGCCCAAAACATAATCAAGAGTTCATTGGCCGAAACAATAGTGGAATTCTTGAAACTACATCTGTGGTTAACGCCAATAACTACTATACTTATTCCGATTGCCGCCCTGGTTACCCTTAATTCCTGCTGCGGCATTTTAGGCGCAAGTTTTAGAATGCGATGTGCTATCCATTCCTACATGTTTCTTACCACACTGTCTTCTTTTTTCACCTTTTGGTTCATCTTTGTTTTTGGAGTTTACAACATTTATAATAGAAATTCTTTTACTTTAATGTATATGAGAGATACATTAGTACAATCCTATGGAAAAGAAAACGATCTCATTACCATTATATTGAACTATATTATGGTGAAATTTAAATGCTGTGGTGTTTTTAGTTATAAAGATTTTTCATTTTGGACAATGTCGAATCCTGAAAAGTTGCATCCAATACAGTGTTGTAAAGTTGTTAATGGGACAACAGAATTAGGCCCAGTTTCTAAAACTTGTTCATCAATAAATGATACGTCAGACTCTTTTTCATACAAGAATATTGGTTGTGCCGAATCATTAAGGGAGGCAATAATCAACAATAAAGTTTTGATCATTATTTTGGCTATAATGTCATTTTTTGCGTATATAGCTTTGATGATGTTCGCTTATCGTGTTGTGAAGGATCGATCATCGCTTGTAGCTACGGGGGGGAAACCAGAATCATTGGCTAAACAGGTTCAAATAAAAACTAACAAGGTTGATAAATCAGATACGATGTCCTTGACTAATGTAGTGTGCAGTGAGGAACAACCAAGAAAAGTTGTTAAATTGGTATCTGCCGTAAATCCACATCAAATGTATAAGCTTGTGCCGAATCCGTCTAACATGACCATCAATAGCCCCTATGAAATGAGATACCCCACTTGATACAATAAATCACAATATCATTTTGATTTGACGTTAAGAAGGCTGTCAAATATATCTGCATTAAAACAAACATCAAACATTATTAATGGAATTTGGATGGATAGCTGTATATTTGAAGAATAATTTTAGAAGCAGTGAACCACAACCTACCAAACAATACCATAAAAAAAGATTGTCAAAACTTAAAAATCTCTTGTGTAACTCATATCAAAAAATATAGAGTTTAATTATGTACACAGCCCGAATATGTGTAGGCCACTTTTATAGTTTGAAATTTTTTATACTCATAAGTTTGAAAATGTATAAGATTTGTGAATCATATGTGTATTTTTCGTAATTACTTATGCGAAACTACAATCCTCAAAGTTGGTCCAACCAGGTGTGCTTAGGGAAGTTCCACTCTGTATGGGTGTGTTCGGGCTCCACTGAAGGTGAGGTGTGGTGCTGTGGACAACTAGGGAGAGCTGGTGGCCCTCAAGTGACCGCCTTAAGGCCTGTACCACTGCGGTTATCGGAGCCATGTGTGTGTGCTGCTATTACGCTCAACTCTACGATATTCTTACTACAAAGTGGGATGGTGAGTAACTCGTAACATACAAGTTTTGAAAGCATATTTTTTAACTAGTCACAGTTTCCATGAGTGACCTTGACGCGATCCCGATACAAATAGTTTTAAATTGAACTCCTTGATAGCATACAGTATGCTAAAACGTCATTGAAAATTACTTTTTTTCTTGATCAATGTACGAAACAATACTAACCGAAACAATTCTTTCTTTGACGTGACAAAATTATAAACATTATTTTTATTGTACCTTTTAATTACCATAAATATGATAAGGTCCATTAATATATGCAACAGTTTTTTAAATACATACATAACTACGTTACCTACATCCTAGGTGAAATGTGCGCTTCTAATAAAAGTTTCAATTGCACATATTGTCGACACTTGTAGAGATTTTTTTAATACGAAATGTGCTACTCCATATGCACCGGAGGCACGTTTGAAAACCACTATGAGATAAAAAGAACGATATTTTTAAAAGTGGAAAATCACCCGTATTATTCCGACTTACGTACATTCTTTCGATATACTTTTAAGAGGACGATATAGGCCAAAAAGCTAATTTCTGTAATACTAACGTTGTGTATGTAAATGTACTAAAGATCATTACACAATGTCATGTACATTACTATTAGATATATTTTTATTTACTTCCTTAGTAAATTATTCCGTAATAACGCCTTGTTACTTAATTTTTTTTGTATGGGATTTAACGTTTTATAGTCACATTTTTTTTAAATTGCTACAATTTAGAGTCAATGCCCTAAATAACAAGGTGTTCTAATTATTTAACCAACTTTTATTGCAATAAAATGAAAAACGCGCTTTAAAATTTTGCATAAGTGTTGAAACAGTGGTCACTTCCAGATATTTTATTGCATTTAATATTAGAATGAAAATCACTAATTTAGGTAATGCACCAGACAAAAGCAAGTTTTATGACATATATTTTTTTCTATCCTTTGGGTGCTATAGTTCAGCCACAAAATTTGCACTAAAACGGCATATTAACGCGGTCTAGCCTATTCCGCATTAAACAAATTTAAATAACATTGTGAGATTGAATTGTTTTCCACAATTGAATTAATCGACAAAGGTGATTTTGTCATCACACATTCAAAGTGACACCTATTCCTAAGCTTAAATTGAATTATTGTACATTAATAAAATATGTATTTTTTAGGTAATTCAATACACTCTCAACAGTTCCGACAATACTAGCCAGTCTTCTACTAAAACTCCATCAACAATCAAACTGCCAACAGTTAAACCTCTGATAAAGCTGTCGCAACCACTTGGTGTTTGTGCTAGTCGATTTCATGCTGTCGTTTGGAACGCTCGTGCCGTATACACTTGGGGCTCCAACCTAGGACAGCTGGGCCACTCGCAGGACGATAAAGTTGTACAGTCACCTAAGCGGGTAAGATACATTTCATGCAAAAATGCATGTATTTTTATATTTGAAACCATTGCTTAATTTAAATACAAAAAAAAAATATGAATAGTAGCAATATTTGGTATAAAAATTGGAATTCAAAACATCAAATTATTTTAGGCTGTTTAATTATAGCCCGTTTTTTGTGACGTCAAAGTCTATGTAACTATTAAAACCTGATTTTAAAAAATAGGGAATATGCGCGTTTTTTTATTACTAATTATAAAATATCATATTGCATAGAAAATACAAGTAAAAATAAAGTTTTTCACCTATAGTTCCTTTTTGAGATAAGATTTAAAAGTGTGTCGCTTACGAAGTGCAGTACGGCTCCATACGAAGTGCCTGTGTTGTTTCATCAGTACACGATGCGTAGAAGAAATAGTATGGCGTGTTAAAGATTATTGTTATTATATCCTTAAATACCTATTGCATCTACGTTTGTACACCCCTAATAAAAGTGATAATAGAAGCTAATAAAAAAATAAGATCTAACTTTGAAATTTGCCTAACTTTATGTGTTGGTAAAATTTTCAAAACGCAATCGATCGAATTTTTTGTCAATCATGTTTTTTTTATAATGTTAAATATATAGCTAAACTGCAATCATCAAAATATAACTTCGTTGTATATTCCGTAGTAACTTAAAATTTTGGTTGTAACTAAATAAACTGCAAAAAAAGACCAAAAACCTGTGCATTAGTATATACATAAACAATATGTGTTTTCAAGTTCAAGAATAGAATAGAAAGTGCTAAAATGTTTGTTGTTGTAGATTATGACGTCAAAATCGGACTTACCATTTTAGGTGCGTTTCGTTGACTGCTTCATAAATTCATAAATTCTGTATAACACAGTACAAATTTTGGTTCATTCTCTTTGGTAGGATTACCGCATTATGTACGTTATGTCGGTCAACAATACGCCACTTTATTTTCCCGTTTTGCTATTTTGAATTTTGTTCATATTTATTGTACAATTTTTAATAATTCTCATTTAGAATAAAATAAATAAAATATTGTAAGTATTATTTCAAAGCAATAGAGATTATAAAAAATATCTAGTCTATGATTCAATTATATGTATGTATGTACTCATAGTACTGCCATACATTCTTTATTATCATGTCATTTTAGGTAGCAATATCAATGAATAATAAAGAAGATACCGGTATACAATTGGTAGATGCGACGGACGCGGCTACGGTTTTGACAACGAGTCGCGGGGACGTATATTTGCTGCACAAGTATATATGTAAAAAAATTGCAATCAAGTAAGTGTCGGTTAGGTGAAATATGTATTTTGTTTGTTACGTAACATAGGTACACCCCAGTTTTTCCTATTTGCCTTATATTTTGAATAATATTCTCAAAAATAATGAAACAGATTAGCCTTAAAATATGAGAAAAGTGAAGTACACAATCAAATAAATAGAAAGACGTTTAGCCATTTATATATTTAGCTCATATTCAAGTAATGCTAATTTGATTTTAAATCATTGTTTTCTTGATTTTAATGTTAGAATTTAGTCTTCAAAATAAGGAGAAGAGATTTACATATATCCAAGTTGGTGACTATTGTTTGATTTTGTGTTCAACTTAAATAAATTTAGTATGGTTGTCACGGAAAAAATCGTGTAGAGACAGACAGACAGACCGACAGATTCGGAGAGGGACTTCGATATTATTATAGATAGGAAAAAAGTAGAAATAAAAAAAGAAAAGCATTTATATAGCAAAAAAATGCTAGGTTTTGTAACTGACCGCTGTACTGCGCCCCGTGTAAAGCGCTGTGAGACGTGCGTGCGGAGTAGCTGTGTACTACGTCATATGCACATGAGATAAAATATCAAAAGATAGGATTAGATCTACAGACATCAAATTCATCAACAATCACGTAGTATACATACATACATACATGAACTAATTCATTCCTATTTATTGATATATATATATATATTATAACTAATACCTTCAGCACTCACTTCTTATGTGAATTCGATCCTCCCCTTAACGTCTGTCGCATCCAAGGCGCAACACAGCTGTCGTGGTTATCTAGGTATATTAAATTTTTTTATTTTTCAGGCAGATAAGTCTTCGCCAGGTTTGCGTGGAAGCGAAGGTGAGCGAACAAGGTTCACACTCCCGAGTTACGGTGCTTTTATTGACGAAGGTTGGGCAACTACTCATTTGGCAAGACACTACAGGAACTGTCACCAGGTTTTCGCTGTTTTGATATTTAATAACGAAGATCCGTGTATTTAAGAGAAACAAAAATAATGTAATTGTTTCCTAAGGTAACATAATTAAATAACAAAAACCCAATAAGTGTATAACGCGAATCGAGTAACAACGTGAGAAAGGCGAATAATAAAGTTGCATAGTGAAGGTTGAAATAAAAAACGACGAATCACACATTTTTCAGTCGTTCTAATCTATACAATAATTATTTACTAAATAAATCTGTTTTTGCTATTAAGACTAATAGAATTGTTATTTTGTACAGATGTATCTTTGGCCTAAGCCATCAGACAACCATTACCCACGTGACACTCACTCATGATGCCGTATACTTCACAACTAAGTACGGCGAAACTTTCATGGGCTTTATATCTCGCAAAACCACGCCCATTTCCCAACCTCAGCCAATCAGGAAGGATAAAGAAAAGGACACCAATAAATCAGCTTTAGTAAAGTTTTTAGAGAAGGATGACTGTACTATGGTCAGAATAACTAAGATTCCCAACATTCACAGAGCAGTGTCTATTGCGGTTGACAATGAAGGTCTTAATTTTGCTTGTTTACAGGTATGCATCTACAACTTACGTAATGTACATTTATTGTAATTATCCCTATATTTTTTAAAATATTACACTTTTTAAGGCTTTAATTAAAAATTTTATTCTATTTGATTTCCTATAAGTAATTTAAAAAAAGTTTTTACTTCATCGCGGAAACGCTCGCGTTGCATTTTATGCTGTGTTTTGGCTGCTTTAAAGAAGTAAAAAACTAAAAGCAACCCTTCTCTTTTAATTCATGAGTAAAGTATTCAATAACCTAAATTGCTCGATAAATAGAATACAAGCTCACTAAGAGAATCGAGACTTTCATTTGGTATTTAAATTACAGAATATGATTTTATTATTTTAGATTAAACCCACTTGTGGTCTGACATCTATACCTGAACTGTCGCCGTCATGTCTCGTAAAACATATGGAGTCTCTATTAGAAACTGCATCTGAAGATGATATATTGCACGACGTTCTATTTAAGGTAATACAATAAATTCAACTCATATGTTTTATATGAAATTCAGAGCTAGCAAATGGTATTGATTGTGATTTTGTTCAATTCTAAAATACTAGATTTTGCCTGCTGCTCCGCCGGCGCTGAATTCGGTTATCTTCGTATGATTCATATATATAGCTATAGGAATTTGGTTTATTCTTGCGGGAACTTGAAAAAATGTAGTCTACGTGTTAAATTAAGAGTATACATAAGCTATCTCCACTTAAGCCAATTGGCTTTAGTTGTTGTGACGTAAAGAAGTAACTTTTCGCATTTATATTAGTTGGATAATTTCATAAATTGTATTTTAAGCGTTAGTTTTACAGGCAAATCGCTATTACCTCTCTCCTCTTCAAGGTGATAGAGCATTTGATCAACACACAGCTTCTAAGATACCTAGAAAAACATGACCTGGTCAGCGACCATCAATATGACTTTCGCCACGGTCGCTTGACTGGTGACCTTCTAGTGTATCTCAAACACCGATGGGCACTAACCATTAAGAGTCATGGGGAGGCATAGACATGTATGTACAGGCATTCGATCGGGTATGGCACTGGGGTCTTACATCGAAATTACCATCTTACAGTGTCTGAGGGTTAGTGCAAACGGGTGGCTAGCTTTTTGTCTGGCAGAAGCATAGGAGCCAAGACTCTGTGCTGTCTCTTACTCTGTTACTGCATATCAAATAACATGTTGGACATCAACAACATACACTGCTATGCAGATGACAGTACTGAAGACGCTTATTTCACGGGCCCTGAAAACATCCCTCTTTCCGTTGTTAAGGGAAAGCGTGGAGAACTTGTGTCTCAAATTGAGACCACTCTGTCCAAGGTCTCTGATTGGGGAAGAGAAAACTCGGTCCGATTGGCGCGTTCATCGCTAAGAAAACCCCCTTAACTGAGGTCCCACAATTCCAGAACACTCCCCTAACCATCTCCAAGAGCATTGGATTTCTAGGTGTTGATATCTCCAGCGATGTTCAGTTCCGAGATAATTTCCAAGCCAACCAGATTAATATTTAACCATAATATAAAAAAAATAACAGGTGGTATCTTTTTTAGGGTTCCGTTCCCAAAGGGTAAAAAACGGGACCCTATTACTAAGACTCCGCTTTCGTCCGTCCGTCTGTCACCAGGTTGTATCTTATGAACCGTGATAGTTAAGACAGTTGTATTGTATTGTATAGTTAGACAGTTGAAATTTTCACAGTAGATGTATTTTTGATGCCGAAATAACAACAAATACAAAAAAACAGAATAAAATAAATATTGAAGGGGCTCCCATACAACAAATGTGATATTTTTGCTCGATATTGATAACGAAAACAGGTAAACTCTTGAAATATGCAAAGAATATTTAGTTACATATTCACTTTACAAATAACTAATTAAATTAAATAAAACGAATATTTAAGGGAGGCTTCCATACAACAAACGTGATTTTTTTGCCGATTTTATAGGTAAGGAACCCTTCGTGCGCGAGTCCGACTCGCACTTGGCCGATTTTTTATGAATAAATATAACTCTCGTCATGTTATATCATATCAAGTTAGTGTACTCTGGTAGTGGAAGTAAGGAGGGTTAAGGGAAGCTCCATATTGAATATTTTTTCGCTCACCACACTTTGTCGGTTATTGTTAGATCTTAAAAAATGTATTTAAGGATTCTAAGTAACTTTTCATCTCAAATGCATACTTTTCGAGTAATAAGCTTCCATAGTTGACAATCTAAGCAAAATATTTGAGCTTTAATAATATTTCTGACAAAAATCGTTTTGAAGGAAATGGGCTCACAAGTGTTTCAGATATCTGGTATAACTCTCATTCTGCAAACTCTTTTATTAATGTCTTCCACACGCACTTGGCCGGTTTTTTCATTAAAGATATAATTGATTTCTTTTCAATTAAAGATTGGCACAAAATTATATCCAGCACATGTATTCATAATTGCATCAGGCAGCGAGCACTTATACAAATTGTACCAAGAGAATCTAACAAACACAGATGAGAAGCCTATGGTAACTCTTGACAATGTACACCCTGAAGTATTTGAAAGGATTTTGAAGTTTTTGTATACGGGAACTTGCGATGTCGTTGAGTTGGGGCCGTGTGGCCTAAAGATAAGAAGGGAAGATCTCACCAGTGCGGGAAAGAAAGAAAAGTATAATTTAGATATTGACACTGATATGACTGGTAAGATATAAATGTTATTACAATCCATGTTTTTTTGAATTGACTTCAAAAAGAGGCTTTCTCAATTGTTTTTATTTGGTGTACGTTATCTTACTATCACGTATAATTTTTAAACATCGATCTAATATTATTGGTAGGATTAGAATAGTAGCTTCTGTAAAAAAAAGGATCCCATTTTCCGGGTGTATTTGTCCACCGGGTATACGGACATAAATTTAAGGTGATATGATAACAGCTTTTTTAATAGCAGTAAATAAACATTCGGCCTTCAATTGAATTCCTTGGTTAAGAAATGACCGGCTGGAACCAACAGTTACTTTTAAGTCTTAGACTTTGAATTAGATTCTAGATTTTGAATTCCAAAGACATTTCACTTCAATTGGAATAATACCTATGTCTTTTTAACAAAAGTGTAAATGTTTATTTCAGAAAATGGGCTTGAAATATCCGCATTTGAAATTTACAGAAATGATAAAAATCAGAAAAAAGGCGGCAAAGGTCGTAGGAACGTCGAAGTGAACAATCAACCAAGGCACATGTACTGCGATCCAGTGAAGCTAGTGCAAGCCTCAGCAAAGAGGCTCCAAGTAATGTCTCTGCACAAACTTTTGGATAAGTTCTAGTAAGTTAAATGCTACTTTAGTTTCTTTGTACTGTTATCCACAATGCTTGCCAGAAAACTTTATGGCTTTGAAGATAACTACAATGTATAAATTTAGGGGCTAGCTAGGTATGAAGTGTGTTGGAGCCTGGAGGTACTTATGGTTCCTCTGCTAACTAACCCTCTTAAAAGATAAAGATCTAGAATACCTAATATTCTATTTTAAATATGTTCGCTTTAATATTTTATGCAAATGTTGCGAATTTGAGTACTGTTTATAAATAGCAAAGCACGAGTAGAAAGGTAAATTTCGTGCAATTGCATCAATGCTTTTTATACGATGACAATAGTACCGTTAACTAACACAAAGCGCGATCTATTTATCACTAAGCCCCATCTATCGGAAGAGTGTATCAACCCCTTTTTTATTAAGGTTTTGTCGTTGCTTGTGCTTTAATTTTCCAAGTTCATACTTAATGCAACTAGTTGCTAAAAAGACCGCTGAAACGATAGTAATATGTTTTTTGTAGGCAAAGTTATTTAATCCTGACTTACCACTGATGATTTGTCAATAAATGGCAAAAGGGTTTTATTATTTTGTCCCTAGTCTTTCATATTAGGTACCACCTTTACGACCTGCGATTCTGTGGCGATGGTCTCACCACCTGTCACGCAGGGCTTAAGTAGTTGTTAAATAGAGCCTATCCTCCCCTCATTATGATGTTGGTGTAAACTACTATACAGGGTAACTTTTCAATGACCCGCCATTTTAAAAAGATTTGTTCGTATAATTAATCTTAAGATATATTTGGATTAAATTTTAAAAAATCATAAGATATATTCATCATATTCTTTTTACATAAGCTTTAAGTTATCCCAAAAGTTTCTAATATTATGGACACCAATACAACATTAAATGAATGATGTGATAGCAGTGACGCGCTACGTAGCGTAACCCCTCTCCCCCTACAACACGTCTGCCGGTATGCTTTTAGTACCTACTCTACCTACGAAGTTGGTACCGTAATGATCGTGTACCACATTTTACGAAGAAAATTAGTTAAAACTTTTACAATAGTTAAAACACCAAAATTTTGATTCCATATTTTCTTCTAACACTCTTCTAATAACATAAGAAACAATTAAAATAAAAACATCTACATGCCTACCTACTATCATTTTCTACAAAAGTTAAGTAGGTATTGTGGCGTACTTAAAATTGTAATCAGTTTATTTACAATAATTAACTTACCTTCCAAATAGGTAGGCCTGCCTAATCAATTTTTCTACTATTAGGTATTTACCGCTACTCACTGATTATTTAATAATTGATCAAAGTGGAGTCCATTTCGTTCAATACACAACTGGGCATGCCTTCTTAAATTGTTTTTGAACCGTATCAGTGTCGCAGTTTCTCTTTTAACCTCATCAAAGGCGCTAATTATTTTATTACGCAGGTCATCATAACTTTGCGCCTCCTCGACATAAACACGTCTGTTTATTTCACCCCATAAGTAGAAATCGAGTGGTGTTAGGTCAGGGCACCTGGGAGGCCATGGTACAGGGCCGCCACGCCCGATTCACCTGTCTCCATATCGCTTATTTAAAAAATCGCGTACTACACTTGTGTTATGAGGAGGCGCGCCATCATGTTGGTAATAAAAAATATTTAGAAACGCTTAGGGTATATCGTCCACTAAATCTTCAATAACCCCGCGTTACATTTCCAAATAATTCACTGCAGTTAACCGTTCGTTAATAAAGCAAGGTCCAACGATCACGTCGCCAATGATTCCAGCCCACACGTTCACACTTAAACTGTCTTTAATTACATGCGGAATGATAAATGACCATTAATAATCGTTCCGCCTGTTGTTAAGCCCTACTCTGGTAAATAGGGCCTCATCAGTCCAGAATATGTTGCAATTGTTAAGGTTTTGTAACAGCCATTCACAAAACCTTAGTCTATGCTGTCCATCATTATTGTGGAGGGCTTGCACTCGCTGATAGTGATAAGGGTGTAGCCCGGATGAATTAAGCAGTTTCCACACATAGTACTGGCTTACACCGAATCTTTGGGCTGCGTCGTATGTACTAGCACGAGGGTCTCGCTCAAAAAACACCAGCACAGTATTTTCTGTCTCCACACTTATTGGTGAATGGTGGCCACCTCGGCCACTTGCATGCGACGGAGTTGTAAATCGCCCGTAATCTAACAATCTTTGGTTAACACTTAAAATTGTATCACGGTTAGGTACACGGGATGCAATTCCAATTCTTTGTAATCGCGGTAAACTGTCTTGAGCACCGCCTAAACTTTCGCCACTTAAAAAGTAACACCGCACCATTTCATAATACTCCTGATTGTTGTAAGTATGTCTTTGTGGCATAGTTATCAAATAACACTGGGAATCGAGTCAATAAACAAAAAAAGGCGCACGTGAACACAACACTAGGTCAAGATCAGTACTAATAAAATTAAAATTAGTTGCAAAAGAAAGCCGAAAACCTCGCCCAGGTCCCCGCTCCTCGCGCGGGGAATTGTACATAGGGTAAAGTCCAGACTACATTAGTCTTAGTAGGAGACTAATGCGTGGTTATTTGTTTGATTAGGATTATTTTAATTATTTAATGAATCATGAAATTAGCCACTGGTATTTTATGTAATCTAGGTTTAGTTGGATAATTTTAAGATTAAGTTCGTGATTAAGAAATGTATGAGTCACTTGTTTTAAAAAAAGAATCATTTTTTGGACATGGACCGACCAAGTACCTAGTTGTCGGACAAAAATAAAAACCTATCTACGCGTGTGTGTGTGTGTATTGACTTGCGAATGTGTTGTTTCATGAATAAAGGGGCTATCGGGCTAATAACCTCTCACAGCTGTTATTGTCCATGCAATCTTATTTCAGCGGAAAATTAAGGGACAAAAGTTTAAAAAAAAAATTTTACCCATCTAGGGTTCTATTATCGATTCTGAACTTCCTCTGAAAATATGGCGGGTCATTGAAAAGTTACCCTGTATACATGGAGCGCATAGCTTTAAAAATATTTGTCAATTTTTTTTTAGCTACAAAGATGGAAGAATCTGCCTTAAAGAATCAGCTACGTACACCAAAAATGTTCCGCCCACGTGGAATAGAGAGAGCTTTCCAGAATTAGTGGATACAAATGTTGGTTCGAAGGATGGTGAACTCGTTTCTGCCCACAAGTGTATTTTGGCGGCGAGACTTGAATATTTTCATGGGATGTTTATGCATTCTTGGACGGAGGTACCTACGATATTTGATTACACAGTTTTTTTCTTTTTAAACTTAATGTTGTTGTTTTTGTACATTATTAAAAAGTGTTTACTGATGTCACATTTAATCTGTTTTTTTTTCCTTTTAATTATACTGTTTCACAAAATCCATACTATTAAAAAATGCTTACAATGGATCTTTTTTAGTCGTCTTTAGTTTTTCAATTTCGTTTTTTATTTGAAAATTTTAATTATATGGATATGGATAAAATAGGTATGTAGGCATGTCGGTACTCATACATAATCCAAGACAGCATTTTGTTATTGTATAGAATGTAACAAAATCTAAATTATTTTACTTTTTGTATTATTTTACTATAAATAAAAGGAAATTAAAGCACTTATTCTATTTTAATAGGTAATCTGTAGTTGTGAAAAAACACAAATAGAAGATAATACAGCTTAGGAAACAGAAGTAAAAAAAAAATAACCTAATCTATAAATATTTTTTCAATAATTATTAATACGGAAACAATATTGAATTTGAGTTGGCTTCATGGCTCAATGGGAAGTGACCGGACTGCTGAGTCTAGGACGGGGGTTTGAATCCTGCGCAAGACTAACATTTATTATTTGTGTTTGTCTTAAGACTTTGTGTTTTCTATGTATAATATGCATGTATTTACATAAAAAGTATACATATACACCGTGTAAGGGACATCGTGACAAAAACTTTGGCAAAAAGTAGCATTTTCAGTTTATAAAAAAATTACAATAAAAAGATTATCTCGGAAATGGTAAATTATAGTTTTTGTCATTTTTGTATCGTGTGAAAGCGCGCAATGTATTGCAAACGTTTCTACTTCACCACGTCATAGTAGGTAGGTATAAAAACATGACGTGCGCGCGGACACAGAATGTAGGTATCTCGGACACATCGATGCCTACTGCTTTATCTTTACCGCGGTGTGAGCTTGTGCGTATTGTGTCACTAACCTCTAGAGGTCAGTGCTATTGTGTGCTGTTGTGTAGGTACGTTGACCTTACTCAATAATTCGTTTTAAACGTAACAGCTGATTTTAAATTTGATTTACATGCATGAAAATACCGACGTAAAGTTCCAACGCTATAAGGTTCAGAAACATGTACTAAACTTATGGTTTCAGTTTTCGTCACGATGTCCCTTACACCTTTTATATATATAAAAGGTGCATTATATATATATTTGTATCCGTTGTCTGGTATCCATATAACAAGCTTTGCTTAGTTTAGGACCATACAGCGCTGCGGGTAATGTCCAAAAATATTTATTAATTTAAAGTAAATTTTATTACTTGTTTCAGAGCAAACTTTTATCGACTGTAACCTTGCCTATAGGCCACGGGATTTTATTACCCGTAATAAATTTCCTATATACCGACAGCTGTCCCGAAGTGGACAGTTCCGATAGCATAGACTTCATTTGTAGCATGCTAGTCGTCGCTGACCAATTGTTCATAACTCGACTGAGAGAAAAGTGCGAAGTCGCTTTAGCCAACTTGATACATTTAAAAAACTGCACAGAACTGTGTCAATTTGCACACACTTACAATGCTACACAGTTAAAGCAATGTTGTATGGAGTTTATATCTCTTAATATAACCAGTATGCTCGAAAATAGATGCCTTGACATTTTAGAAGAAAATCTTCTAGATGATATCACAAATTATTATTTCAAATTTAATTCAATCATGTCATCAAGGGTAGTAACACCTTTCTATAATGCTCCGAGCGATGAAATCATTAATGAATATGCTAAAAATTATCCATTAGATTTAGAATTTACAGATGAAGAGTTTAAAAAGGATGAAAGTATTGCAGAATTTAATAAAAAGAAAAAGCAATCAAAGAGAATAGAATATACTGATAGTGAAAAAGCAAGGATGCGATATGAATCTGTCAGTTCAGTGACATCATTGGACCTTTCAAATGAGATTTCTGTAGATAATTCATCTATGGAAAAAGTAACTAAAGATTTAGAAAAAGGTGCACGTGATAAACAAGAGAAGTGGATTGAAGTGCCTTCAGCTCAGCACAAACAACAAAAACTTGTCCAAGCTCGATTAAAAGCAATAAATTCCGCTAAAGACATATCAAACGAAACCCAAGTAGAATCTTTTACGAAACTATCTAAAGATATGAGTTCTCCTACAATCTCACGTATGTCAGTATCACCAAGCGAGTCTCCTATCATAGCAGATATGGCAAGAAGCCCCCAAGGAAATGTGATTATAAGTCATGTTGGTCCAAAACTTTCACAAAAACAGCGGAAAAAATTGGCCATTGAAGGCGGCAATCAATCTACTTTGCAAAATTTGAACAAGTTGGTTAATAAAATTAATATGAACAGTCCTCCGGATAAACCTAAAAACCCCTGGAAAATTATTGAGCAACCCATAGCTAGTAGCAGTCCAAATAAATCTAAAGCTATGGAATTTAATAAGATTTTAGCAGATCAGATGAAGCAAAAAAGTGACTTTTCAAGAATAATGACGAAACCTTTGAATTTGACGCAGGTAATATTATGTATACTATGTAAGCTTGTATTAAGGGTCTACTGTGAGACTAAATAACCATTCGTAAGCCATGCTCTTATTTACTAGCGGAACTAGGGCTATTCCACCAATATATCTGCAAACTCCTCAAGTCTCATCAAATCTCTTTTCAATAGCTGGGTCCTGATTGAGCGAGCTGCTTCGCGAGACAGCCTGGATCTGTACATTTTTTGCCCGTGGCTGCTACGCGCGGCAAGACCGTGCCAGTTTCGATCAAGATCATCATGAAGCACCACGTGCGAAAACCTGTCGCAACTACTGCGTTAATAACCCTTCTATGACTCATGCAAAAAAAGAAAAGGAAAAATAAGCTTTTAGTCGCCTATATTCACCATAAAATTGTATCAAATTGATACTCAATTCTTTATCCATATTAGCCACGTACTAACTGAGCGACCGAGGCAAACTACAACCGTCCTCAGTCCGCGAGGCAAACGTACTGTTGCGCCTTTGAGCATCGACAAAAACCGACAACGTTCGACTCAGCCCGTGGCACGTTCGGCCGAGGCAGCTCGCTCAGTCAGCTCGCGGCTATTCAGTTTTCTCTTCCAACAATCTTTTGAAAAACTTTTTTTAAGTGCCCCCTGAATATTGCGTTGTTATTAAATACTTTTGTCTTCGACAGTGTGTCTTTTGTTTGTCGTACAAAAACATTCTATTTTGAATATTTTTATCCAAAAATCAAAATTATTTTCTAGTACCGATGTGGTTTTCAGCTTGAAGACAAAGCAATAGAAGAGTTGGAGAGATTCTATAGTGTCCATGAAATGGATGACGAATTGATAACAGTGAGACGTATAGAACTACAAGTGTCTTCGCCACAGTGGATCAACACTGCTATAAAGTGACAATTATGTGCTATTTTTATATTTTCATTTTTATTAGTCATGTAATGAGAAATATTTTAATATAATAAATATTAATAATTGTTTGTTGTGATTTGTACATAAAATGACAAGTGTTAAGACATAAATCAACTAATTTTTCCAAAAATAATTGAATTGCAAAAATAAATAAATGATAATATTACAATACCTTGAATGTCAAATCAAATGGAGTTTTTATTATCCATTTACTATTCAAAGATCCAAAATATATCACATGACTGATTTTATTCGGTAATATGTAGAAGCGAAAATCATTAGGATGCCATATTACACATATTTAATTTACACTTCGTCTCTTGACTAAATTAATCGAAACAGGATTTACCTCTTAATAAAATCCTGGCAGGAGTTTAATCCCAGTGTGACTGGTAGTATAACATGTAGTGTATTGTGCAGTGGCATTACTAGGATTACAGAATTAGGCAAACCTGATTTTTTCCAACAGTAAATGAAGAGCTTCAAACTTAAATGTTGTACTATAACTGTTATAAAGGGGTATACTTCCGAGGTGGTCTCATATTAATATTGTGAATTTAAAACATAGAATTTGGTCAAAAAAATAATTGTTATTAATTTGAAATTGGAGAAACTCCTTTCATTTTGATGATTGTATAAAATTTTGATACGCGATGTTTTTTGGGTATAAAAAAAAAGGGATTCGTTACTCAAAAGTAAAAACTTTTTAGCAAAAAAAAAACAACCGGCTTGCAAAAAAGATTCACTAAAAAGCTACAAATAATAATTTATTACCAAAAATCTGATCTGAATTAGTTTGAAGTTGGTGTCTCTGTACCTACCTAAAGTTTAAAACACACTTTACTTTCATGAGACCAACTTCAAACTGTAATATAGATCAGATTTTTGGAAATAAGTAATTATTTTTATCTTATTGAAGCTGGTTGGTTTTTTTTTTAAAAAGCTTTTCTGAGAAAAGTTCAAAGATTTTACCCTTTCTTTTTTGATTAACACGGAAAAACCGATGTATTGTCGTTCATGCGACTTACAAAAGTAGACTTTGGCGAAGAAGTTAAATATTTTGTGAAAACAAAACACTATCATAACACAATTTAAAATTTTCGCAAGGAACAATTAAATCCATTGTTGTATCTCTTACCACAAAATATAATTACTTTAAAAGGTTAAAATTAAAAATTAACTAGGCGCCTAAAGCTTACTTCATTTACATGCGCGTATACATGTACCTAATTACGTGGTTGATTATGAATAGTCGCCAATTTGTAGGCAATCTGGGCTTTACTATAAACTTAATTCATAATATATATTGATCTTTACCAACAAAACAAATCCATCGCTTTATTTGGTAATAGATTAGAAAAAGAGATCAGAGGACTAAAAGCCAGTGTGTGGAAGCGATATAACGAGATATTACGTCAGAAATAAGGCGCGAACATTTAAAACGTACGATAGATAATAAGGTTCTCCAAAGTGGATATTATATTCTTGATAATTTATTTAGCTTATGTTCCAAATCACGCCGAGTAATTAACGGTAAAGTTGAAAACTCAACCCGTTTTGGAACGGAGTTTGACATTAATTTTCACACTGACAGAGTGGATTTCAACCTATTCTATGGCAGTGTAAGGAATTCAACTTGACAGTTGGAAAATTACCCTACCCAAGGCGTCCCTTAACTACTTTTTTCGTTGCGATTTGGAACGGACCCTTAATGGTAAAGAAGTCAGGTTTTTGGGCTTATATGCATTGATTTAAACAATTTGTCTATATCATTGCTTATATGAAGGTACTGCCACTGCGATTTTGGCACTTCAATTTACAGCTAAGGAACGATGTTCGTTTAGATTGGTCGGCAAGGAAACGATAACACTTAACTTAATGCATTTCCTACTACAGATTCTTCAAAAACAAGTGAAATCCTTGTCATTTAAGCTGGTTCAGCTTTTATATAAGAAATGGACAAGAATCATAATAAATTCAAAAATAATTTCAAAAAGCGGTGTTTAAAGGTATATAAGAAATGGACGAGAATCCTAATAAATTCAAAAACAATTACTACCTTTTTTGAAATTTTAGAAAATGTACTATGAAACGTCTTGAGATCGGAGAAGAGAAGAAAGTTTTGTATGTTTGTTTCTTTTATTACTCAAATTGACAGATTATTTTAAAACTTTCACCTGTGCATAACTTATGCTGTTAAATAGATTTCTATATGCTCTGTATCAGGCAAATCTGTAGACAGCAGCTAGCTAACAAAAACTAATTAAAAAATAATTCTAATAGTGAGACAAACTAAAATTATGTGCTTCTATTATCACACTAAAATTATAAAGGCGAAAGTTTGTGAGTGTTTGTATGTTTGTTACTTTGTCACGCTCAAACAGCTAGAAAAATTTTGATGAAATTGCTATGGAGATAGCTGACACCCTGGATTATCACATAGGTTACTATTTATCCCGAAGTACCACAGGAATAACTATAACCGCTATAGCTGAAACTAACTGTAGCATAGTTCAAACTTCATTTGTATAATTAAGGAGTTGACGCGACATAGAAATTTCACGCCGATAACCAAATTTACGGTGAGCTGAGCCACTGGCAAAAGCTAGTACAAAAATAAAATTGAGCTGAGTTTTCTTATTGTCATTAAAAGCTAATTAACATAATTATATCTAATCTTTAAGAAAGGTTGATTAATTTTTTATAGGGGCTTCATTTCTTTCGGTAAAATTTTATATTGGTTGCTATTATTTTTAAGATCACTTAGACGTTTTTGTGCATGACGCGTTTTATTAAAAGATTTTGTGATTTTATGGTGGTGAGCAATAACTGAAATGTTTTTTAATGTTTGTTTACCACTTTTCAAAAATAAGTTCTTCAATAAAAACTTATCATTAAATGTTATAATAGCGCGCAACGGTGGTGTGACACAAGGAAACTAACTTTGATAAACTACTGATAAAATAAGTAAAAATTACTTGTCACACTGGTGTGATGATGAGTCAAGCATGAATTTATATTAGTTTAAGCTTAGCCATTTTTTAATAAAATATCAAAACATTATCCAATATAAACTTTATTTAGTTTCTTAATTTGATGTTATTTTTTGGGTTCCATAACCAAAGGGTGCCAACGGAGCCCTAATACTAAGCCTATGCTGTCTGTTTGACATTACAACTGCCCTAAATAGGTAAAAGCCTGAAATTTCCACAGAATATGTGTTAAAATGGGGGATTATCTAACAGATAACGTCAGTGGGCTAAAAATAAAATATTTGTTAAAACTGGTTACTTTTAGTAAAACTGATAGTGTATGTAACTGATAAACTGATAGTCAATGAAAAATTCTAGATACAATACGAAATATTCTGAAAATAGCTTATGAATAGTTAAACAGTTTATGTGAAGCACATTTTTGAAATGTGCTTATTATGAAGAGTAATTAAAAAATAACAGGTGGTGGCGCTAGTTAGCTGCTGTTTAAGGTACAATAGAAATTTTATAATATACTAGGTAAAATGGTAATACTCAAACTGTGTCCAATTTATATTTAATTATATTTACACATAAATATTTCATAAATCTATAACAATAACTAATTGCTAGTGCTACATATTGAAATTTTGCAAATAGACATTTTTTATTGTTTTTGATGAATTTACACATGGTAGAAATTTATTGAGTTAAGAAAATAACATATTTTTTATAATGAGGGTTTATCAAAATTGATATATGTTTTTGAGTGTTTTCAGAGATATATGTAGGTATTACAACACACACTTTTGTAGTGCTCATTTCATACATGTTATAGGGCTGCGGAGCAACCCACATGTGTGATGGAATATCAATATTTCTCTGAAAACACCACAACTAATTTTTTAAATTAATTTAATGATTTACTTTAAAACAAAAACTAAACAAAGAAGATAGGCAATGAACATAACTATTGAGAGGAGTTGGGAGTTTACAAAAGTGAGCAATGGACATAAAAATTATATCTCATCATAACTGATTTAAGTTTTGTCGCCCACTTTTTTCATTTATTTTGTTAGATAAAATATAAAGTTTGGAGAGAGCAGACATCCCAAGAATACACAGCACCCGGATTTGTTGGATTTCAATAGCACGCTACCTCGTGTAGGTATGCATTATAGTTATCTGCTTGTTGGACTCTTCATGCATTAATTTACTTGCAAATAGAAATCTACTAAGTTTCAACTTAATTGTGTAAAGGAATTATATTACTTTTGTGGAGGGAAGGCTTTTAATAGTTGATTCAGTTGTCTATGAGTCAGTTTTTTTTCCCCAGGTACAAGTATACCTTTCTTCCCCTGTTCTCTTTGTTGGGCTGATTTTTCACTAAAATTCTTGTAACATGACTGAAAAGCAGAAACTTCTTTCAAACACTCTTGCTGGTCGAATTCATTTTTCTTGAAACAGGCAAACATTACAGCCATTTCTTGCATACAAGCAGCTTCTTTCAATTTATCTCCTTTTCCTGAAACAAATTTCCTGAGTTGTAAAGGCAACAACATTTGGAATGGCACGGGTTCTCTTTGTGGCCTCCTAGCACTTTTATTTGATGCTGCTGTAAAAATTGACTGAGACAGTCTCATTTTGAAAGTTTTCTTTAAATTAGGAACCTTGATTTCCCTACTACTTAGATCATAATCATAATATTATGATTATATAACCTCAAAAAATGTTTGTTTTATTATTTTAATTTGTCCAGGATTCTGTAGAATTTTCAGAAGGCAATTACAAATTAAATCCATATAGCCTGGCATAAACATATAACGCCATCCATATCAATCTTGAATAGTGGGAGTCATTGAGATAATATGTATCATATAATTGATGGGAGTAGAGAAAAATGCCGAACTTAGCTTTTGACTTGAATCTTGAGATGTCATGTCGGTTGAAAATATCTTAAATCAGTACCTATTGAACTTTCAAAAGGTGCTAAAGTTAAATAAAATTAAGGTTTCTTGACTACCTATTTGAGATCTATTAGAAAGGTAACTTCAGTAAGTTGTCAAACCCATAGAAAGTGAGTTTAAAAAGTAATAAAGGCACATTTAGACACTCAAATGCCCTAGAAAAGTCTAGCAGAATTAAAATGGTACCTTCACCTAAATCTTGTTTAGTAAGAATATTGTCAGTGATATCCAATAAAGTTTGTGTAGTACTACGACACTTACGGTTCCCTGATTTAAATTCCCTGTTAATGCCAACTGGCGTCCCTGCAACCGGCGAGTCAGCGCCAGGAAGGGAGTTTACCCGTTACGAGGGTGCCGTTGCGATTGAGTGAGGGCCAGAAGCGCTCCGGCACTCTTTGATACCTCGTGTATCCTTGCGGGCGCCGACGAACCCGCGAGGTCGTTGAGACTAATCCAGATAGCGAAATCGTCATCTGGGGCCGTTAGGAAGTGCCGAGGCCGCCTAACGATAGTTTTACGACCGTGCTGAGGTCTGTCGGGGGGATGATACGTTGTGGATTGCACAATTAATCGATTCGGGTGGTTTTGTGTACGCTTGAAAGATCTTTGAAATATTGGGGAATCGTGGGGAGCTCATAGTCCCTGTTCAGGTCCTGCGGACGTACCAGGAGGCTCCGGAGAGCGCTCTGAGAAAGCGGTTTTGGAGGGTTTGGAGTTTGTGGAGATTGCGTAACGCATAAACGACGCTAGTATATGCCAGTATGGGGCGGATGCAAGTGGTGTAAAGATTCAGTTTATTTCTAAACTACATCTTACTGTATCTTATCATGGGATATAGACGACCGAGGACAAAAGCGGCTCGGTCTCTAACTATTTTGGTGTGATCGCGGATGTTCAAGCGCCTATCCAGGGTCACACCGAGATATTTGGATAGGTGTTTGAACTTCCGCCATCAAAATATCGAAATACTCTGATATGTGTTTACTAACAATTTTCTCTAGTATCTTGATAAATAAGGAAGGAAATATCAGGACAACCGTGCTTTGCTCGTTTTTTTTAACAACGCCATTGTCAAGTAGCTTAAGTGTTGCTTAACAACGCCATCTATTGTCAAGTAGCTTTGGTGTTGCTGTGTCGGTAAAATAATAGTTAATACTTTTAACTAGGTATTTATTAGGTACTTCTCGCCAATAGATGTCAGGAAGAGTTTTATTTTTAGTTTATCATTGCCTGAAAACGGATAAAACGACGTTTTCTAAAAATTAAAATTTAGCTAAATCGATTTATCGCCCCCGAAACCCCTGCATACTCTCGTATCCGAGATTCAGATTATATATATACAAGAATTGCTCGTTTAACGGTATTAGATACTAATGGGGCGAAGATCACTAATTACGTTTGGATTTGGTATATTAGGAATTGGTCTTACAACAGCAGTTTTCCAAATTTCTGGGATGTATTTGTTTATTAAAGACATAATAATGTAGAGTTCGTGGCAGTGCCGATAAAATTATATCCATATTTATTAGATCAATACCAGCGGCATTTGATTTAAGAGTCATAATATGGTTTGCTACTACTTCGTCATGAACTGGTTTAAGCGAAAAGATGCTGTTGATTTTACGATTAAACATTATAAGTCAAGTCTGAAATATTAACATTCTTTTTACCGGGTACCTCTAAGGCTGACTTGCGGAAGATTCAGGGTTAAATAAATAACTAGCTAAATAACTAAACCTGGGTCAAATGTATAACTAGATAACTCGTCAATTGTCTTGCAGAAGCAGAAAGTTAACTATTCCTCAGAAGTGACAACATAATAAAATTAAATGTGCATCCTGTTATAAACCGCCTAAATAAGAAATTCTTGCATAAGTATATATGGGTCTCGCTCTCTCTTGTTAGAAACAATAAATCTATCTCTTTTTACAATCTCTGTTATTCTTCTACAATGAACTTTCAAAGATAATACTTTATTATTTCGTCCTTCGACTCCTTCGTGATGCCATGCAGCCGATGGCCAGATGTTTATGAATGACGTTTTAGGAATGAAAGATGCTTTTAAAAATTGTGTTATTCCATGTTTTGCATTATAGGCGTACGTAGGTACTCAGTCTGTCGGTTTATTCACTACATATTTATTTAATTTGAATTGTGCAAGTAGAAAGTGTTAAAAATGGACCTATGGCGTTCGTTCTTGCTCTAATTTACGGTGGAGTCTTTGCCTATGTGTATGTGTTGAATATAGCAAAAAAAACCGAGGTACCTAGAATGCCTGCAGGCAGCAGAAGCAAAAATAATGAACCTCGGAATTCAGTGATATCTGAGAATAGTGAGTAAAAGTTTTGTTCTCATACTTTTAAAATACCTAAACACTTTATTCTTGCACAAAATGGTTAAAATGGTTTTAGTAAATGTATTTGTCAGAAAATTAAATTTTATCTACCTACCTATTTATAGTTATAGGTACCTACTCATAGTCGAAAAATAATATAAATTAATAAAAAAATAATAGAAAACCGATATCAACACGAATTTAACTTAAAAATGTTGGCGCAATATGGCGGAGTTAGTGACTTAACCCTCCGATGAAGGCGGGTTAAATTTTTAATATTTAACTCGGCAGTGACCCGGGTTAAGTAGTAGCGCAAGACAAATATGACTTTGACTCAGGTTAACTTTATAACTTGACAAAAATGGCGCTAACCCTGAGGAGCGCAAGTGGCAACTCTGCTTTATTAAATTTTGATCATTGAAATGGTCGGGGAAATCGGGCTCGTCAGATTTAGGTAAAAGTGTAGTTTTCAAATTTTTCTATAAAGTTTCAGTTGTATTTGTATAAATGTTTATGTACTGTTCAAAATATGCGCGTTTTTCATTATGAACAGTGCGTTATAAGTCTTTATAATATTGTTTATGAGACTTGCGTTTCCAAGAATTTTAACGCTTGTGGGCAGCGTAGCGTGTAGACATCATATATTTTAGACTGCTAGTTATCCAAGGCGGTAAAGGTTCCCAATTGTTTTTACTGGAGCATGCTTCTCAAAGTGTGCTATAATATAGCTATTAAACATTTCGACTACCACATTAACATGTGTTAATTTTAAAATAGCTTCCTAGTCAGTTAAATTAAGATCATTAGAATCTTCAATGTTAATATCTTTGATAGTCTGTATGTAAAGCGTTATCATCTTGAAATTTAATCCTACAGATACTAATGCATGTCGGCTAAGATCTGGTATATAATTTACAACATTTATTAACGACTAAAGTTTGACTATGGTATAAAGTGGGTTGGATCGGATACACATTGAGTTAGACTAGAATAATGCAAAAAAATCTGAAAGTAGTCTATATCACGAGGGTCAAGATAATTAATATTAAAATCTCCAAGGAGAAGAACGTTATCAAAGTTGGAAAACGAAGCCAAGGACTCCGTGATCGCATCAAAGAAAACATCGGCTTTCAGGTAGGGCGGTCTATATGCCCAGCCTACTAACAAGCATTTCGAGTTAACATTTACTCTAAGGGCCACTTGCGCTCCTCAGGGTTAGCGCCATTTTTGTCAAGTTATAAAGTTAACCTGAGTCAAAGTCATATTTGTCTTGCGCTACTACTTAACCCGGGTCACTGCCGAGTTAAATATTAAAAATTTAACCCGCCTCCATCGGAGGGTTAAGTCACTAACTCCGCCATATTGCGCCAACATTTTTAAGTAAAATTCGTGTTGATATCGGTTTTCTATTATTTTTTTATTAATTTATATTATTTTTCGACTATGAGTAGGTACCTATAAATAGGTAGGTAGGTAGGTAGACAAAATTTAATTTTCTGACAAATACATTTACTTAAACCATTTTAATAGAACTGTGCAAGAATAAAGTCTTTAGGTATTTTAAAAGTATGAGAACAAAACTTTTACTCACTATTCTCAGATAATAATTATGTGTAACACTGAATTCCGAGGTTCATTATTTTTGTTTCTGCTGCCTACAGGCATTCTAGGTACCTCGGTTTTTTTTTTGCTATATTCAACACATACACATAGGCAAAGACTCCACCGTAAATTAGAGCAAGAACGAACGCCATAGGTCCATATTTAACACTTTCTACTTGCACAATTCAAATTAAATAAATATGTAGTGAATAAACCGACAGACTGAGTACCTACGTACGCCTATAATGCAAAACATGGAATAACACAATTTTTAAAAGCATCTTTCATTCCTAAAACGTCATTCATAAACATCTGGCCATCGGCTGCATGGCATCACGAGGGAGTCGAAGGACGACATAATAAAGTATTATATTTGAAAGTTCATTGTAGAAGAATAACAGAGATTGTAAAAAGAGATAGATTTATTGTTTCTAACAAGAGAGAGCGAGACCCATATATACTTATGCAAGAATTTCTTATTTAGGCGGTTTATAACAGGATGCACATTTAATTTTATTATGTTGTCACTTCTGAGGAATAGTTAACTTTCTGCTTCTGCAAGACAATTGACGAGTTATCTAGTTATACATTTGACCCAGGTTTAGTTATTTAGCTAGTTATTTATTTAACCCTGAATCTTCCGCAAGTCAGCCTAAGCCTACTGTCACACATGGAGATTGCGTGCAGACACGTGCAGGAATTCCATGCCTTATATAGTTGCCCACTCTTCCGCCTCGAAGACGAATTAATCGGGGCCTGGGAATGTGTCGTAGTTTATAGTATTGGCCTTTCAGCGCACGGCCGTCTTGACCTTCACGAAGCTAGTTTTCGTTGTCGCAATGATGTCGGCATCAAATTTATTCATTGCTACAATTAGCTCATCATTGGCAGTACCTAGAGAACCAGCATTAAGAAGCCCAAATTTAAGAAATTTAGTTTTTGTACAGTGAAACGATTTGTTGACTACCTACATTGTTTACTTGCACGTTTCTATGCTCAAAATAGGTTGCTGCCTAAAAGACACAAGTTGAAAACATTTTATTAAAACTATAGTGAAATTGAACAAATATGTTATGTGTTCAAGTGAATACATACAAATACTACGAATAAAGCCAACAATAATAGAAATATCAAATTCAAAGTAACTACCACAGTATTAAAGTGAGCAATAGAACTGTAATCTGGTGTAACTAGCCAACAACTACTAAGACCAAATGATTTATTTTGATAGCATTTTTTTTTTCTATACCACTAAGGTGGCAAACAACCACACGGTCCGCCTGATGGTAAGCGGTCACCGTGGCCTATGGACGCTTGTAACACCAGAGGTATCACTCGCGCGTTGCCGACCCTTCAAAAATCTAATAACTTCTTCCTTGAAGAACCCCATACTGTAGACCTTAGAGAAAACCTTGGCAGGGAACTCATTCCACAACCCAAGCGTTCGCGGGAGGAAGTTTCTCTGAAACCTCACTGTACACTACCATTTCGGTTCTAGAGTGTGAGAATAAATTCCCTGCCGATGGCGAGCGGTGCGACGGTAGAAAGTAGCCGTGGGCATCATTTCGAATAATTCCTCAGAACACATCCCATTGTACGCGCGGTAGAACACACACAGGAAGGACACTCCTCAGACTTAAGGGTTCGATACGGCAAGTAGTTTGGGATCGTCAACAATTCTTACAGCCTGTCGTTGAGCCGAGTCAAAAGGGTCTAGCTGGTATCCGGGTGCACCCGCCCAGAGATGGCAGTAGTATTCCTTATGGGGCCGAACTTGAGACTTGTAAAGCAGCAACCTCTACCCCGACGTGGAGTATCTGCATAGCAATGCATGTTGTTGATGTCCAACATGTCCTTGATATGACAGTGTAGGATACAGCACAGAGCCTAGCGGGACACCAGCATTAATGCCGGACAAAAAGCTAGCCACCTATTTGCAAAAATTCTCGGGCACTTTGTAAAATGGCAACTTCGATAGAAGACCCTGGTGCCAGACCCGATCGAACGCCTTCGCTATGTCCAGGATACATGCCAATACCTCCCCCTAACTCCCAATGGCTAGTGCCCATCGGTGTGTGAGATACACTAGAAGGTCACTAGTCGAGCGACCGTGGCGAAAGCCATATTGATGGTCGCTGACCAGGTCTTGATTTTACAGGTATCTTAGAAGCTGTGTGTTGATCACACGCTCCATCACCTTGGATGAGAGAGGTAATAGCGATAGGCCTGTAATTCGATGAATCTGATTAATCGCCCTTTTTGGGCACCGGGTGCACATTCTCAGTCTTCCATGAAGACGAAAATTGCATAGTCAAGTAGGAAAGCGCGAAGAGGCGCGTGAGTACAGGACATAACTCAGGAGCACACCGCTTAAGATCCACTGTGGTATACCGTCTGGCTCACTCGACTTATAAACGTCTAGAGAAAGCTACGCCCTCCGGACCTCCCACCACGGAATAGTAGGTGGTACAGCACCTTCATCGTTCATGTTCGAGTTTGAGGCAAAGAGACTGCCCAGTAGATCGACTTTCTCTTAAGCACTATGGGCCAAGTCACCATCGGTCTTTCGCAGTGGTGGTTACGACAACTGGCAAAAGTTCCCTTCGGTAGCTTTGGCAAGCGACCAGAAAGCACGGCTCCCAGAAGGATAGCTCGCTAGTCACCCACCTATTTTGCCGACGAATAGGCGCAGACGTCAGGATCTTCTGAGGTAAAGCAGATCTGCATCCACGGGTACGATGCATAAAATTCTCACAATCCATCCCAGTCTGCCGACTTATAATGCCACACACGACGCCAATTAGTTGACCCAGATGGATCGGGTTGTGTGCGTCATGCACTTGAGTCCGAACGAGACAGTAGTCCAAGGAGCCAAGAGATCCACTGAGACAGAATATCCGTCCGAACGTGAAGTCAGCAGGAGGTCCGAGGAGCCTAATGGTGCATCCACTGAGACGGAATATCCGTCTGGACGTGTAGTCAGGACTCATGTGGTCCTCTATATCTGGTATTCTTTCTTATAGAAGACCAACACCGTTTATTTATGTAACACACACAGTAACAAAATAATTTAATAGATCGGGGCAAAAGCAACACCATTTGAGAACAATGAAATTCAGTACCTATTATAAATCGTTTCGAAAATTAGAAAAACTTTTACTGTCCTAAGGCTAAGGTTTCACTTCTTGATTTAAGGGTTACCAGCTCAAAAAATACGGGTTTTTAATTTTTTTATCGGAGACAAAATGAGGGCTGAAAGTGCTCATGAGTACCTAGTCATGAGCGCAAAATGGAACACAGCCTCCGTTCCCCTCCCCAACGGCAAGCATCATCCCTGCATGAGGGCGTAAACTATAGGTACTACGCAGTCACTACGTCACACACCGCGCCAAATTCAAACAGCCACGCACAGCACACTAGATAGAATGTCGGTTTTTAGCCGCAAATACGAAAGTTTTGTTTGCCCCGTATTTTATTTTGCTAATAACGGGTTATTATTTGTTTGTTAAGGCCTTAAACACGGGGTTACCCGTATAATACGTTACTGGGTATCTGGTTCCTCGTTTCCTTGGTTCACAGAGATAAAGAAAAAATAATATTATTCAAATTTGAAACATAGTAACATAAAATAGCAACCTCTGCTATAATTTCAAACAATGCTTATTTCAGGCCCAGTGTTGAACAATGTTTAATTGAACCAACAGTAATATGCACATGCTAAATGTACTTAAGTTAAATGCAAGATTAAGTACGTTCATTTTGTATGAAATAGTGTTACAACTGCCCCTATGTAAATATTGCTTCCAATATTTTTTACATTTATTTACATGAAGTTAAATACAATAACTTAATTTAGAACCTAAAGGTATATTAAGACTCTACAACAGCAGCGTTTAAGTCTTCTGATTATTTAGAATAGTTGATTATATCTCTTTAACACTTAACACGATATAATAGGTCTATAGGAAAGCGTGGATATAAATTAAAAGTTTAAAGCTGTAGTGAAGCAATTAGTAAACCCACGTTGCAGGCAATGCCTCTAGTCTTATAGCTTTGACTAATGCCTACAACGATAAGGTCTTTACAGGAAATAGTCAACTATTATTAACTCCCGAAGCTCTAAAATGACGTTGACAAATGGGATTAATGTAGTGAATTTAAAACTTAAAACTTATGGAGCAAAAAATAAGTAATGTTAATTTGGAACTGTTGAAACGCCTTTTATATTTAACATTTTGTTACGAGTATGAATGTTTTTAGTGTTAGAAAAAAATAAAAACTTTTTAACGAAAAAACAACCGGCTTCAAATAGACGCACTAAAAAGGAAAAAATAATTACTAATTTCCAAAAATCTGATCTGAATTACAGTTCCTGAATTCCTCCTTTTTTTGGAGTCGGTTAAAAAGGCAATTCGTCTCTGAAAAGTAAAAACTTTTTAAAAGGAAAAAAAACAATCGGCTTAAAAAGATTTACTAAAAAGGTAAAAATAATTATTTATCAACAGTTTATGACACACTTCACTTGCATGACACCAACTTCAAACTGTAATTCAGATCAGATTTTTGTAAATAATTAATTATTTTTAACTTTTTAGTGCATCTGTTTGAAGCCGATTGTTTTTTATTGTTACAAAAATTTGCAAAATACCTTTTTTAATTGAAGCCCAAATACTATTTTTTATGCATTTTAGCTTTACAAATGACGGATTCTCATACAAACTTTCAAAGTCAAAGTCAAAGTCAAAATGTTCCCTATTTTATCGCTTTAGGATTTTGTAAATGTGTGTAAGTATGTCCGTCTTATAACTGGACCGTCGTTGCAAAATTTAAAGCCTCAGCATAAAAATATTAAAATTCTTGTCCAAGTATTTATCCCCCATTTTTCTATGTGAAACTGCAAGTGTTGTGCATTAAACTTTAAAGGTGACTGATACAAACAGAATTTCGACCTCCATTTCAACCTCTTCATCAGTTTCGCAAAATCCACTTACTTTAACGGTTTAAATACCTGACTAAGTGCTGATTTTGATTACGTTACTGCTATAATACTTATATGAACATTCTTACAATATCTTACATTGGCTCAAAATGTCTGATCAGTAGGTAGTAGGTTCCTCTGATTAGTTTTATTGCGAAACATTTTTATCACAAGGCATATAACGGAAACTGATAACGAAATTAACTAGTGGTAAAATTATAGGTACGAGTCGACTTAGTTGCAGGTACTACAAAACATACATATAGGAATACAATAAATTTTTTAACAACGTAATAAACACATACGCTTAGTAATTTATTGTTTAAATTACATCAAAATCGATAGAGTAATATATTTATAACTCCGAAGATAATTTTTTATTATAAATACGTTACCAGGAAATAAAATAGCATAGTCAGTGCAACGAAACACCGTCAAAGTAAGTGGTCTTACAAGTTTTAAGCAACCATTTTTTATACATCACCTTAAGTGTAATATAGATTTCAGCTGAAATAACTGTAAATTTTTTGTGATAATTTGAATTGATTTAATTTTTAACATTTGTTATTAACTTTATAGGAAAATCAAAATGAAATACTTCATTGCTCTAACCTTGATCGCTGCTGTGGCCTCAGCCACCAGCTACCTGAAGCCTGCAGCTGCAACCGAAGAGATGCTGCAGATCCAGGAGATCATTACCGCTATCCAGAGTCCCAGCACTGACCCAGCCACCGCTGCAGCCCTCGAGGAGATGCTCCTCGACGTTCTGGGCCTTACACCCGAACCCGTTGCCGTTGGACCGGCTATTGTTGACGCCCCTGTTGTTGAGCCAATCGTCGTAGCCCCCGCCCCGGTTGTCGTAGCTCCCACTCCAGTTGGCGTTGCTCCCACCCCTGTCGTCATAGCCCCCAGCCCCGTCGTTATCGAGGGCGCTCAGCCTACACCTGCTGTCGTTCCCGATTCTTCCAACGCTCCTCTCGTTCAAATCATCTTGAACATCAACCAGGCTAGCACTAGCCCCGTTGTAGCTGGTACTCCCGCTGTGACCCCCGAGATCGTCGCTGCCCCCGAGCCCGTGCACGTTGTAGAATTCGCCCCCGAGCCCGTCTCCGTCGTCGAGTCTGCCCCCGAGCCTATCTCCGTCGTCGAGGTCGCTCCTGAGGTCGTCACCGTTGTCGAGGCCGCCCCTGAGACCGTTACCGTCGTCGACACAATTGTCCCTACACCCGTCGTCTTGCCCGCTCCCGCTCTCCCCGGAGTAATAAGCCCCTCTCCCGCAATCGTGCTCCCTGAAGTCATCGTTCCCTAAATATTGAACGAATTTTATTTTTGTGTCATCAGAATACCATGAAACTTTAAAAAATGCTGTGATATATATACTCTGTGAAATAGAGCTCGCAATAATTTGCAAAGTTGCACTGCTATGAACAAATAAATAAATTGTACTACGTACATTTTTTTACATTGTTTTTTTTTAGATTGTAAACATAAAATAAATTATAATCCTATAGAAGAAACTACAAAATCGATTATCTAAAATCATTCATCATTTTTATTTTTGACTTGGTCTATCGTATCTCGATTAAATTGAGTCCGTTTCAGGTCAACAAACTTGTATAAAAATATGCGCGTGGATAAAGCAAAATATGTGTCCCAAAATCATAGCAAGTAAAAGTATTTGGTGGCAAATAGGCGTGCTGTTGTGAATGTCACTAAATAAAAAAGGAAAGATGATATGATCAAAAGGGCTGTTCGGCTGTCAATGAACTAGCACCTACTACAAGTTTACGTGATAGAGACATGCTAAAATACAGCGATAACATCGAGCATTCGGGTCTCAATAAGTGACTCCGCTAAGACGAACTTCGGGCACGGTTTACAACGTCAAAACGCCTGTTTGACGTCACAGAGAAAACCAAATAAGTACTAGGTATATTTTGACGTGTGCTAGTTTATAGGAATATATTGACACAACGACACAGGTTTGTGAGGTTGCAGGCCGTACTTTACGTAAAAAATACGAAATAAGTGTATTAACTATTTCTAAGCTAAGCGTAATTAAAACTGATTCACTGTTAAGCCTTTTTAGGGTTCCGTACCCAAAGGGTAATAAGCGGAACCCTATTTCTAAGACTTCGATGTCCGTCCGCCTGTCACCAGGCTATATCTCATAAACCGTGATAGTTAGACAATTGAAATTTTCACAGAAGATGTATTTCTGTTGCCGCTATAACAATAAATACTAAAAAACAGAATAAAATAAATATTTGAGGGACTTATCCCATATAACAAACGTGATTTTTTTGCTCGATTTTGCTCGATATTGATAACGGCATCAGGTATATGCTTAAAATATTCACAGAATATTTAGTTATAGTCATTTAAAAAAAATAAAATTAAAATAAAACAAATATTTAAAAGGGGCTCCCATACAACAAACGTGATTTTTTGCCGTTTTTATAGATAATGGTACGGTGGAGTTTCTCGTCGTCATCTTCTCAACTGAAAGATGTTTAATGCTCAACGTAGAACTTTCCAACATGTTCATTCCAGTCAGTTCAGTCCTTAACCGCTGGCACTCACCAGATTCCTACGGCTCTAACCGGTAAACTGGTCTATACATCATTGGGGAAGGGCGCTGGATGCGTAAGTGGCGTATACCCTGCAGCCTTGTGTGATATGTTCAATTTGGACTTGCGTGCATAAGGGAGCGTGAGCGCTATAGCATAATCCTTGTACTGGTATGTGTTGGAAATTAAACTAGCTATCAGAACCGAGAAAACGGTTCTTAACATAGAGGACAAATTCTGTATCCCCTACCGACTACACCTATCAATATAAAAATGACTAGCGGTTCGTCCCTCCTTCGCACAGGTGGACTTTAATTTTTTAACATTTTGGGATAAACGTAGATTAAATGCATCTTTATACTTGACATAAGTAGTTTTTTTTTCTAAATTACAATTTATATTTTTATTTATAAATCTATTTTTGTTCTCAAATTTTATTTTCTTGCATAGAGCCAAAATATTTAATGTCGGTTGCGTTATGCAACATTTTTTCGTTTAATAGTTTCCGCAGCGCAAGCAGCGAAAGACATTTTATGGCAATTTTTTTACACCTTGGGTTACATTATTAAAGTTTCAGTAGGGCTCACTAATTTTTCCTAGTAATAAATATAGCTTATGTTACTCAGGGATAATGTAGCATTCTAATGGTGAAAGAATTTTGATATTGGTTTAGTAGTTTTCGAGTGTATTCGTTACAAAAATCTTTCCTCTTTATAATATTAGTGAGTGTAGATATAATATAATTAAATTATGTACACCCTAGCCATATAAGTGAAGTGGGTATTTTGTAATGGTCTGTATAACATGAGTGGAGCATCTGCATTCAATTGTCTTTTCTGAGTCTATGTAAGCATGTAGTTAAATACTAAATTAGGTATTCTGCTATGCCAGGGATTAAGTGCCTTTTGAAAAAAATAAAGCCCGACGAAGTTAAACAACAACGATGTAAACGTAAATAAAAAAGTTTAGAAATTGACACAATGTCAATCCTGTATGTTAATCCTTACACTGATCGAAAAAAATCTCTAGATATTTCTGTCCTTTGTCAAACTTTGCACATATTCCGTCAATTGAAATACAGTATCTACAGTGCTTATTCTAGATTTAAATCTGTAATATTAACCTACGCTCGCGGAAAGATCTAATTCTGTGAGTAATTTCACTTAACAGGGACACAATACGCTAGACAAAATTGGTTTGTTGATAATGGAGCAACAAGCTATATTACAAATCGAAGTGATATTTTCCAAAATTTTAAATTTTTTGTTGAATTGTCGACGGTTACAACAGCCAAAGGAGTTACCATAGGGCTAAAGGCAAAGGATCAATAGTCATTGAAGCAAATGTCGAAAGAAAAAACGATACCTATCACTCTTCAAGGTGTGTGGTATGTTCCGTAAACTCAGAAAATCCTTTATTCTGTATTAGCTGCTTACGACAAAATTCCACATAGTCGTTAATATATTTTTGTCGAATCCATATAATTACAGATTTTCTATCAATGGTGAGATAAAGATAATTGGAAGACGTTCTCGTGAAGGAGGCCTGTATAAATTAGACTTAGTCTCCAAAACAATCTGAAAATTTTATGACACAAGAGGCCCAATTATACCATGAAAGATTTTGTCATCAAAATAAGAGATATGTAAGACAAGTGGTAAAACGTGAACTTGGTATAGAACTGCTCGGAGAACGAGAAATCTGTGAGGGTTATATATACGGAAAATCTCATAGACTGAAATTGAGAATCAGAGCCACTCAACCAGGCGAATTGATACACATCGATGTATGTGAACCGTTTCAATGATCTCTATCTATCTATCGCTATTATGTGGTATTCAAAGACGATTATTCCGAATACGTCATGGTTTATTTCATGAAGCATAAAAACGAAGTACAAGATAAGCTCGTACAAATCTATACTTAATGTTGTAAATTTGTTTTGTATAGGCTTTCACAACTACTGGACCAATTTGAAAAATTCTTTTACCATTAGAAGCCGGCATTATCCCTGATAAACATAGGCTACTTTTTACCGCGGGAAAATGCTTCATTCCTACGGGAAAGCGGTTAATAGGACAACGGGTAGTAAGAATTGTCCTTCCGTACTTATCTTTTTCACATAACTTCTAAATAAAGTATTTTGATGGTCTCACAGACACGAATGTATTATGCCATTAAGGAGGAAATATTTGATAGTTTGTTTCTTTTCTATAATTGAGGAGCTGCCGTAAGAACCTACGCTGATAACGAAATTTAGCGCGGGCGAAGCCAGCGAAGAAGCTAGTGAATAATAAAACGAAAACCAATGGACATATAATAAAAACATTATTAAACGATTATGGAGGTGAATTTAGTAACACAGCGCATAACTATGCCATACACCCCTGAGCAGAATAATAAGGTTGTTCCCCTGTGTCCAACTATTCTGTCCAACTAGTTGTACAAACAAGGATTTTTTTCCCCGTAGTCCAACTAAATAGTTGAACATTGGAAAACCTGACTTCAATATTTGACAGCTGTAATTCGAAACGAAGATCTTGAATAGATCTAGCACTTCTGTAAAGAAACTACTAGTCTACGATCAATAGTTTTGGAGATAAAGCACTTTCTAGTTTGACAGCTGTCATCCGAAACGAAGATCTTAATGAGATCTATCACTTTTGTAAAGAAACTTCTAGTCTATGATCAACAGTTTTGGAGATATAGCACTTTCTAGTTTGACAGCTGTCATCCGAAACGAAGATCTTTATGATCTCTATCACTTCTGTAAAGAAACTACTAGTCTATGATCGATAGTTACGGAGATATACCACTTTCTAGTTTGACAGCTGTCATTCAAAACAAAGATCTTGATGATATCTATCACTTCTATAAAGAAACCACTAGTCTACGATCAATAGTTTTGGAGATATAGCACTTTCTAGTTTGACAGCTGCCATCCGAAACGAAGATCTTGATGAGACCTATCACTTCTGTAAAGAAACTACTAGTCTACGATAAATAGTTACGGTGATATAGCACTTTCTAGTTTGACAGCTGTCATTCGAAACGAAGATCTTAATGAGATCTATCACTTTTGTAAAGAAACTTCTAGTCTATGATCAACAGTTTTGGAGATATAGCACTTTCTAGTTTGACAGCTGTCATCCGAAACGAAGATCTTTATGATCTCTATCACTTCTGTAAAGAAACTACTAGTCTATGATCGATAGTTACGGAGATATACCACTTTCTAGTTTGACAGCTGTCATTCAAAACAAAGATCTTGATGATATCTATCACTTCTGTAAAGAAACCACTAGTCTACGATCAATAGTTTTGGAGATATAGCATTTTCTAGTTTGACAGCTGCCATCCGAAACGAAGATCTTGATGAGACCTATCACTTCTGTAAAGAAACTACTAGTCTACGATTAATAGTTACGGTGATATAGCACTTTCTAGTTTGACAGCTGTCATTCGAAACGAAGATCTTAATGAGATCTATCACTTTTGTAAAGAAACTTCTAGTCTATGATCAACAGTTTTGGAGATATAGCACTTTCTAGTTTGACAGCTGTCATCCGAAACGAAGATCTTTATGATCTCTATCACTTCTGTAAAGAAACTACTAGTCTATGATCGATAGTTACGGAGATATACCACTTTCTAGTTTGACAGCTGTCATTCAAAACAAAGATCTTGATGATATCTATCACTTCTATAAAGAAACCACTAGTCTACGATCAATAGTTTTGGAGATATAGCACTTTCTAGTTTGACAGCTTCCATCCGAAACGAAGATCTTGATGAGACCTATCACTTCTGTAAAGAAACTACTAGTCTACGATAAATAGTTACGGTGATATAGCACTTTCTAGTTTGACAGCTGTCATTCGAAACGAAGATCTTAATGAGATCTATCACTTTTGTAAAGAAACTTCTAGTCTATGATCAACAGTTTTGGAGATATAGCACTTTCTAGTTTGACAGCTGTCATCCGAAACGAAGATCTTTATGATCTCTATCACTTCTGTAAAGAAACTACTAGTCTATGATCGATAGTTACGGAGATATACCACTTTCTAGTTTGACAGCTGTCATTCAAAACAAAGATCTTGATGATATCTATCACTTCTGTAAAGAAACCACTAGTCTACGATCAATAGTTTTGGAGATATAGCATTTTCTAGTTTGACAGCTGCCATCCGAAACGAAGATCTTGATGAGACCTATCACTTCTGTAAAGAAACTACTAGTCTACGATTAATAGTTACGGTGATATAGCACTTTCTAGTTTGACAGCTGTCATTCGAAACGAAGATCTTAATGAGATCTATCACTTTTGTAAAGAAACTTCTAGTCTATGATCAACAGTTTTGGAGATATAGCACTTTCTAGTTTGACAGCTGTCATCCGAAACGAAGATCTTTATGATCTCTATCACTTCTGTAAAGAAACTACTAGTCTATGATCGATAGTTACGGAGATATACCACTTTCTAGTTTAACAGCTGTCATTCAAAACAAAGATCTTGATGATATCTATCACTTCTGTAAAGAAACCACTAGTCTACGATCAATAGTTTTGGAGATATAGCACTTTCTAGTTTGACAGCTGCCATCCGAAACGAAGATCTTGATGAGATCTATCACTTCTGTAAAGAAACTACTAGTCTATGATCGATAGTTTTGGAGATATAGCACATTCTAGTTTGACAGCTGTCATTCGAAACGAAGTTCTTAATGAGGTCTATTTCTGCTGTAAAGAAACTTCTAGTCTACGATCAATAGTTTTGGAGATATAGGTAGCCATTTTAAAACTATCACTTTGAATAAAGCTTTAAGATTTTGAGTGCAAAACCTTGTTTTCAATTGAACTTGGTTAAAAAGTTTTGGTAAGTATTTATATTCCGTATTAAACCCTCAGTGCGCAAATCAGACTCACACTTGACGTTTTTTAACTAGAACAACTTCCGTTCTTTTAAAAGTCGGTTAAAAAGAAATGATGTCTAGTTCATTATAAAACCTTCACGAAAACCTCATTTGAGAACCTCCGTTTTTAAAGTCGGTTAAAAGCTTTAATTTTATCATTTTGGGGCAGTGGTCCAACTGGCCATGCAGTTGTACAACGGGCACTGTAAATTTCGATTTTCCAATGTTCAACTATTTAGTTGGACTACGGGGAAAAAAAAACCTTGTTTGTACAACTAGTTGGACAGAATAGTTGGACACAGGGGAACAACCCGAATAATGGGTGCAGTGAGCGTCACATTAGAACCTTGGTTGAAAAATCAAGATCGATCATGCACTAAAACAAATTAGCCTATAGTCGTATTTTTAATTAGACGAAGTCAACTGACGTTTACTGTGTTGTCAGTTTTTGATGAAATAAAAATAGTGTTGTGACAAAGTGAATTGTGAGTTGTGTAGTTGAAACTACAGATGTATAAAATATAAAAATTATAGGTTTCATCTGATTGAACGAGACCTGAACACATCACTATTACTTTAAATATGGCAACATTATTTTACAAAGTGACATTAGCTACTGTCAGTTGGCTTCGTCTAATTAAAAATACGACTATACATGCCTATGGGCGGAAGGGACAAACGCTGCCAACTATGTTCTAAATTGTACAGGAGTTCCAAGTTATTATTGCTTAAATACGTGTTATTAATTTTGTCAAACAAAAGGTAATAAATAAAACAATGAGTATTTAAACATCTTTTATTTATTCAACAGCCATCTTTCTTCCACTGAGAATTACGCGCTCCTTCATTGTTTAGTTTATTTTTTGCACAACCATCGTAGACTACTTCTACTTAGGCATAAAGCCGTAAGGGTAGGTATTGTGTAAATAAATACAGGGTGATAAGAAATGCCGTGGTGGAGGGAAAGTACCCTAAATATGGATAATGACAAATTTTACTAAAAGGAAACATTCATGTATTTAATAATAAGTAAAATTGTATTCAAATAATTTTGGATAAGAGACTACGATATACGCTAGATCCGCCGTAAATACGCCGTTTTTGTGCAAATTTTGTGGCTAAACTTCAGCATCTAAAGAAATGAAAAAAATATATCTTAATATATATACATCTCGTGTCACAATGTTTGTCCTCAATGGACTCCTAAACTACTGAACCGATTTTGATCAAACTTCGTAAATATCTGTTATTTGATCCAACTTAAAAGATAGGATAGTTTTTATCTCGATATGTCAAGTGCGAGCCGGACTCGGGCACTATAGATAAAAACCAACTTTCGCCGGGTACAGAGGGACGGCAGCGGAACAACGTTCGCCGGGACAGCTAGTATGTTATAAAACTTTGTCAGATGCTTTTGTCTAGTGCATTACCTTGCTGAGTTATTGTATTTTATACAAAAAAATCTGGAAGTGACCATAGTTTATAAAAAGGAATAATTCTGAATTTCATAATAACGTCAGCCGAAAGGGTCATTTACAAAAATCAATCAAATTTTAATACACTCGAACTTAAATGACAAAAAGCCCAAGAAAGATAAATAAATATTAGTTAGTATTCAGCTAATTTATAATTGTAGATATAATAATACATCAAATTCTATCTTTCTTGGTTTTATTTTCTATTTTATCTTTATTTATGATATGTACTATATTATTTTAATTGAATTGATCCTTATGAATAACTCTTTCGACCGATATCATAATATACCTACAAGTTTTTTTTTCTCATATTTCACAGGTTCGATTCTTGACTGAAACAGGTGATTAATCTAAACATTTATGAATGCAATTTTACTAATTTTAGAAAAAAAGGAAAGCTTAGCGTTTAGGAAAGGAACGTAGTATATTTGTTATCTCAATCTGTCATAGAATTTAAATCTTATATCCAACCTCCCTGTACTACTCATAATCGCGATATACTTAAAATAAATAACTAACCTAATGTAAACAAATCTGACGAGAGTTTCGTCTTATGAATTTTCTATGAATTGTCCTTTTTTGAAGTTTTTACTTCAAAAACATACAACCTGGATATAACATTTTAACATGTGTAATACGCACTTTCATCTTTTCACTAACCCAATTTCCTCTTACTTTTTATTCGTCTTATAGAGTTTAAAATTTTTTACACATCACAAAAAAAAGTACACAATGCCGCTAAAAACGTTTTCACTTCACAATTATAATAGGCGTGACATTATGGTTTCCGTCTTACGAATTTTTATGGCGTGGCATTATGGTTATAGTCTGACGATCAGTCTGACACGGTTTATCAATTTTTACCCATCACAAACACTAACCTTATGTAAATAAATCTGACGCGAGTTCCGTCTTACGAATTTTCGATCAGGACACGTGTCCTGAGGCGAGTTTAACATTTTTTACCTATACCAAAAAAAGTGCACAACGCCGATAAAGAAGTTTTCACTTCAAAAATGTTTAAACAAAATCCGATAACGGCTTTTTTTATACATCCGTAATAAATTTCAATGCAACGGAACCCCAAGGTAAAGCGTACCGGTATTTGTTATTTTTTTGGGAGGTTCTTAATTTTTTCCAAATTTAAGATAATGGTAGGGATACTATCGGTTTAGTAGGGGTATTATAAAACATTTGAAATGTGCCCTGGTAGTGTCATCATTTGTAAACAGCACTAACAGTAGTGATGGCTGTTTACAATAAAGAGATAATTACTAGTGTTCTATACATTTTTTTAAAATTTCTAACGTCGTGTCAGTCTGGGCTTTTCCTGATTGACCGATTAGTTATATAAGAGAGCTTAAAATGTTATTTTTGCGGGTTTCAGAAATATTTCAGAACTAAGTATTCAATGGTCCTGCTGAAAACGTAACCGGCAAACCAGGAATATTTTCAGTATGCCACATCCATCCCATGTCATGCCGCACTTCATCAGGATCCAAGGCGCATTGACTGTGTCCTATTTGAGGAGATAAATAAAATTTACGATTTTAATTTTAATCGAAAAAAAAATAACTCGTAAAAAAAAAGAAATAACAACAAAGTACGTACGGATACTCGTGCAGCCATAGTTGAATTTAAATGTGGCATCTTTCATTTTCTTCTTTTTTCATTTTTTTTTAGTCTTTTCCGGATTCAAAGCTTTTCGTGTCATCTTTTGTAGATTTTTTTACACCTGTTTTTCCGGGGGCTTAAAAAAATAATAAAGATAGGTATTTTAGCTTCTATAGTATGATATATGAAAAAAAGCAATATATTTAATTTATTTAGAGCAATAAGGGAAATCAACAACTTGTATTATTCGTCACATTAGAATAAATATGTGTAAAATAATTTAACTAAAATTATATTATTTAACACTAGAACTAGTGGTACAATTTATATTGGTGCAATAGTTCTAGATTGTGTCCAATGATACAATTTGTTAAGGCAGTATAATATATTATTATTGTATTATGTTTTTCGTCCGCCAACCCGCACTAGGCCAGCGTGGTGGACTATGGCCTAAGCCTCCTTATCTAAGGAGAGGCCTGTGCAGTGGGGCATATAACGGCTGAGGAGAATTATGTTTCTAACTATGCAAATAAACAAATATTTAAATTTGTAGTCTTTATTTTATACAAGATATCAAAAAGTAGTTAATAAATGTTAAGATAATGTAAAAAAAACACTTAGAAAACTATTAATATATTATATACTATTATAACTATTAATATGGCACTAAGACATTAAATTATAGCGGTTTTTATCTTATGAATTGTACAAACTCTAGTCCTTTGTTAGAGCGAGATAATAGATAGGTGACATGCTAGGAAACATGATAAGTGAGGACTACAATAATTCTAAAAAATATGTAATAAGCTTCTGCTTTCAATAAACTTTGTAAAGTTTTAAACTAAAAGATGGCATTTAAAAGCAAGCACAGTAAAACATTAAAGAAATAAAAATATACTATAAACATTTAATTTAAAACACGTGCAGGAGGTACTAAAAAGAAATGGGTATAAAGTGTGCAAACGACAGCCGCGACGTCCACAAAGAAATAGAAAACCTGAATAGACAGGCAGCCTTTATGCCATACCTAAAGGGAGTGACGGACAAAATAGGAACTTTACTAAGTAAATACTCTTTCATGACAGTGTACACACCGCGCTCTAAAATCGCCAAACACCTGCGGACACCGAAGGATTCTATTCCAGGCGTTTACGGGATAGACTGCAGCTGTGGAAGTTCGTACGTAGGCCAAACGAAACGCACTATAGCCGAAAGGGTTAAAGAACACATAACTGCTGTCAAAAACCGACAAACAAATAAATCAGCCATAGCCGACCATCTACTCAATGGCATGCAAAATCACTGGATTGAACTTTACGAACCGAAAGTCCTCTCCACTGAGCGCCACTATTATCCACGATTTGTACGCGAAGCTATTGAAATAAAGAAATGCGACAAAATTTTTAATAGAGATGATGGATATAATCTTTCAAAGGCGTGGAATCCTGTGATTCATAGGTTTAAACCGCGCAATAGTAATATCGGTGATAAACGCAATATGGACATCGGCAGTGTAGTGTGTAGAGAACATTTAAACAATGTGAGGGTAGTGGAAGAAACTGCACGAGCGGCCAGAAGTTGACGCCGCGCTCTTCAGCCAGGACAACCGTGACCACGATAAGGTGCAATCCTTGACGAAACGTCGGCACCCAATACAGGTAAGTTTCTGTATACGTACTTACGTGCATCGCGTTAAAACCCAAGTTCTATACTAATAATGAGTAAAAAACGCGAAACTAACTAACACTTAAATAGTAAGTGACACGGCAATAAAAGTTTTCTAAAATCGAATAACATAAAATTTTTGTTCCTCTGTTAAATCCGGTTGTCATCTGGATGTAATAAGTCATCGGTCGAGGTCAAATTAATATAGAAATCAGATCTGCTTTTTTCGCTGCTGCAATAGGTCCTGGTCCAACGCAACACTTCTAAATACTCTCTAAATTAATACGTTGTTCATAGCTTTTGTTTCTTTTCGCTTATGACATAGAATTGTAATTGATGGCTCCGTAGCTTCCTTTGTAACTAAATATAGGAAACTGATTTTGTGGTATACGTCAAAATTTGAATATTCAGCCATATAAACTTTTCGCCTAAGCTAAATATGCCTAATTAGTTTTCGCGACTTTCGCGCCAGTAATAGCTCGCGCATAAGAAGATAGAATTACCGAATTGTATCAATAGACGCCAACGGACGTTTTGAAATGCTTGCAAGGAGTTGATAAAATTTTTGATGAAACTAAATTGTATTAATAGACGCGAATGTAATAGTTCATAAGCAGTCTCGTGAAAAAAAATGTAGATCGAAATGTATTAGAAGAAACCAAATTTTGACATTGTTTATTAAGTTTTAAATGTATTATATCGAATAACATCATTATTCACGTTATTGATATTTAAAGATGCAATCACAACAATACATTTTTAATTGTATCATAACACACGATCTTATATCAATATATTGTCTGTGGGTAAGATGATTAAACTAAATTTGTATTATTTTACACTTATAATTTAAACAAGGCCTTTTTTAATTTTATGAGTGGATGTCAAGTTATATTATCACACACAAGGCATTAAAGACTCTTCGCTGATATAAATTAACTTATATTATTGTGCACGAAAAATATCTCCGTATCCAGTAGAGCTAAGGCTACGTGGATAAGATAGAAAAAAAGAGCATTTGACACTGATTAGATATGTCTAATAATCTAAAAAGTCTTATATCAGTTTTCACCTAGGGTACAGAGGTATATAAATGTCAGGACATGTAGTACCTAACTATAAAGTAACTGTGTAATGTTTGAACACATAAGCACTGCACGTGGTTCCTTTAACATTTTACACATAAAATCCGCACAACCTGTGCGCACGACTGTTGCCGCCCGTCACCTGCCAACCGCCAACCACGATTAGGACTTCGCCAGTTGCAAGCCTTGCGGTGGAAACTCGCTCCCCCACCGCACTGCCTCACCGCAACGATGCCATTTGGCATAAGTTGATCTACTTTATACACCTCTAGATGCTTTGCTTTAAGCTTTAACTAATTGTGTTTTCGTCGAGCTTATAGTTACGTATGTTATAATCATATTAACCTAGATTTTTTTGCATCAAAACAAAGCTTAGACTTCAGTGTGTACAGTTTATTTTATTTAAATTCAACAAAGTATTTTTGATGCCAACGCGAGTTGAGTGGCTCCCGCGCATCCGGCGATCTATGACGTCATTGTGGGAGATATACCTATATATTGTAGTCTTTGAGATGGAGGGAGACTTAAACATATATTTTTGTGTTGTCGTCTGATCGATCTTTACATCAATATAGCTATCAGTTTTTATCAAATCAAATTACACAGTACGAACCTTTTAAAACCAGACACTGCTTTAATGTCGCATTTTTTCTGGAATGCCCGCTGGTACACGACGAGGAAGGCGTTCATTGGAGTCACGCCAAAAAATTATTAGTCGATAGTTATAATTTTTTGACGTCATATGTCATCAATGTTATAATTGTTGCTGAGAAACACGGCGTGAAATATAGACAGGCATGTCCACAAGGACTTACAACAAGTAGGTAAGAAATAAAGTAAAAAGGCTGAGATTTTTTTTTTTTATTTACATGTAAGTATATAGTTTACATTTTTACAGGTAACTCGTGAATGTCAAATTTTTTTTGTTTTATCTTTATTTTTGGTGGCCATGGTTTGCCATAGTATGGATTAAATTCATTTTTACTTTACAGTATTAGTAAAAATAATTTGATATCTTATTATTCTATTGTTTCCAAGTTTTAATCTCTGTTACAATTTCTTAAATGATTATTAGAACTTGAGTTTTTGAATTATATGTGTAAGAATCTTTAAACGGATTTCAGGAGCACGGAAATATATGAAATTAAACTCTGGGAGCAGTTATTGGGCGAAAGAATCCGAAGAGTTGCTGTATAGCTTCTGGGATTGATGAACTGGAGACTACAGGCATTGGGCCTGAGTTAACAGATGAAGATTCATTGCTACCCAAGACAACGTTGAAGAGTACGTTAATAAGGAAATTGTTAGTGATGCTGGATGATGATTCAGATTCTACAGAAGCTTCTGCCGGTGCAACAATTGCTGGACCAACAATTACTGTTTCTGGGACTTGATCTACAATAACGACTCCCTCAGGAGCTTGTTCAACAACGATAACTGGTTCAGGTTGAATTTGATCAACTATGGTGACGGTCTCAGGAGCTTGATCAACTACAGAGACTGCTTCCGGAGCTTGGTCTACAACGATGACGGGTTGAGGCTGTACTGGAGCTTGGTCAACAACAGTGACTACTTCAGGGGCTTGTTCTACAACGATGACGGGTTGAGGCTGTACTGGAGCTTGGTCAACAATAGCGACCACTTCTGGGGCTTGGTCAACAACAGTTACTACTTCTGGAACTTGTTCTACAACTACGACAGGTTGAGGCTGGACTGGAGCTTGGTCAACGATTATAACTGGTTCGGGTTCAGCTGGAGACGGAGAAGCGGGAGCTGGCATTGCGACTGTCTCAGCTGGTAGTCCTTCGACTGAGACAAGGTTTCCAATAGCCTTATTGATGTTGATGATGATAGACACGAGTGGTGACAACAGGGAGCTTCCAACTTCACCGTTTTGTCCAACTTCAAGTGTATGACTTGTAATAGGCGTAGCTCTGGCACTGACGGCCGCCACCAGTGTTACAGCAATTAGTAAAAACTTCATGGTTACCACTGAAAAAAAATGTTAGCAGGCTTTTATTCTCTCACTTGCCTTAATTAAATCCATGAATTTGTAATGCGAAATAGTACATTGTATATTAAAGGTGCTAAGGAAGGCCGAAGGTATTAATGACTCGAGTTTGTAATTTCTTTACCACCCGTGTTACACACAATGTTTTTCATCACACTTACGAGCAAATAAATAAACATATGAGGTGAAAAATTAAATAAACTCACCAAAACACAATTGGTGGTGAAATCGAGGGAATATTAGTATATACAACGCCACTGCTACATGGCTTTAGATATCTAGAGAATTTATGAATTAAAAATTATGGCTGAAGTTAAAACTTGTAATTTCTCGCTTGGCGCATAGTTCATATCTTAAACCACATAATTATAGCTCTTTTATACATACTTGATGAAACAGACAGTGCGTAGAGCACACGCGGTGGTTTTTTTTTTCTGATCTGACAATGCAGTTGGCTGTTGCAGCCATTACTGCTTCACCGGGCTTTTGGGGCGAGACTTTGAAGGAGCCTCAGCCCATATAGCGCCCAACGCTCGAGAGCTCCCCGCGGGAGGAGCCTCGGCTTGGGTTGTCGCTCTACACGCGGTGCGAACATTACTTACTTACATCATTATCGTCCGTGGGTTCTATGATATCCCGCTTTGCCTTGAGGAAAGTAAAATTTACAGAGCTTAGCACCCGCTTTACCAGCACGTAAGTACACTCTTTACGAGTAAGTGTGATGAAAATATTATAAATTTTTTGTAGTATCAAATAATCGTATTGGTCTTAATCACTATTTTAACACGACCAGGAAAGGCTTTTCGAAAAAACTGTTAGTTGATTTATTTTTCTTTTATCTAATATCTTTAAACGAGCAATTCTTGTATATTATTACTACTCGCCAATAAATGTCAGGAAGCGACATATTTTTCAATATATAAATATATATATATATATATAATCTAAATCTCGGAAACGGCTTTAACGATTTTCGTGAAATTTAGTGTAGTGAAAAGTGATCTAACTAGGTTTCATTTTTAGAAAAGTCGTTTAATCCGTGTTTTCAGGAAATAATAAACCAAAAAACATGACTCTTTCTGACATCTATCGGTTAGTAGTAATACTATTATTTTTACCGACATAGCAACACTAAAGATACTTGACAATAGATGGCGTTGTTAAAAAAAAACCAGCAAAGCTTAAAAAAAAGGTTAAAAAACGGGATCTTATTACTAAGACTCCGCTGTCTCCGTCCGTCCGTCTGTCCTTCTGTCACCAAGCTGTATCTTATGAACCGCGATAGTTAGACAGTTGAAATTTTCATAGATGATGTATTTCTGTTGCGCTATAACAACAAATATTGAAAAAAAGAATAAAATAAATATTTGAAAACACATAAAAAAACGTGATTTTTTTGCTCGATATTGATAACGGCAACATGTAGACGCTTAAAATATTATTGAATAAAAGCTAAATGTAAAAAATAGTAAATGGCTTGGTTTTACTTTTTACTTTTTTTAATTCGTTACAAATCTATAGTTCTATTTGTAAACAACAGTATAGATATATTTTATATACTAATTCAAATAGATATACTTCTATTGTCATAACTATCTATGTTCATAAAAACAATAAAATTAGAATTAGAACTACTAAGTATTATGAATATTGATTTAGTATTATTGTTTCAACTACCTACCTTGCTTTGTTCAACGAAATGTAACACTGAACTTTACAATGTTCAGGAATGCTTACTTTTATATTTGTTTTCATAATTTATCTATATCTGAGAAGTGAGAAATGATATAAGGTCAATACTTTTAATCTTAAGCCATATATATAAATCCTAATCCACTTAAGTTTTATAGGTGTAGTACCTAAATTATATTATGCTATGTATTACAATGATATACAATAGGTAGGTATTCCACTATCTCGACTCTTTGGTTCTATGGGTTTGACTATTATACGTTATTAGATACAAGAAGGACTTTTCTACGTTACTATCATATGTATACGTTACTATCATAGCATTAATTTTTTATTTTAAAAAATTAATAACATGTTTCACTTCCGTCACGTATGAAACCTTGTGCGAAAATACCCGGCTACGCGTTTTATTTCAATCTGTACATGTGCATGCGATTCATATTGTTCAAACGTTGTATTAAAAAAATTACCCCAGTGGAGCTATGAAAAGTTTGAACAGAAAAAGGAAGAAGTTGTGTAGAAAGAATTTGCTCAATATTTCTACATTTTTTTAAATGAAAATATTAGGCATTTAATTTAAATTAAGTTTTTAAATCGAAATTGTACACATTTTGGGTAATAAAATATTCAAATATTTTTTTCAATGCGAGCTCTTTGTTTCTTTTGTGAAAAATCTTCAAACCTTCAGTCCCCCAAAAAATTTTGATTCGGGGTAATCTAAGGCAAGCTACGTCACTGCTGATAAACCTACCTAACTACTCTTCTAAAAGATCATAATCATAAAGCAATTTATCTAAAGCTATCTGGTCCTGTTTATTTATGATGTCTTTGATATTTGCATTACGATACACCACGATAGTATCCGTAGAAGTAAAAGTACTTATGGTTATTTTGCTTTTGACGATAAAACTTTTATTACAATGTACTTATTATACGACTAAAATCTTTTCACTGCGAAGTATCTGTATATATGAATGTCTTTTACGGATTTTGTACTACTGTAGAAAAACTATTAGTCTACTATCAATATTTTACGAGATATAGCACTATCTAGTTTGACATCTGCCATTCTAAATAAAGATCTTGGTGTGATATATCATTTCTATCAGAAAACTGCTTGTCTAAGTTCAATAGTTACGCAGATATAACTCTCTCTAGATTGACAGCTGTCATCAGAAATAAAAATCTTAATGAGATATATAATTTCTGTAAGTTAACTGCTAGTCTCAGGTCAATACTTACGAAGATATAGCCCTTTCTTGTTTGACAACCGAACTGTCAATTAAAATAAATAATGATCAAAAAAAATAATAAAAAAAGAGATGCCAAAAAATGTGAAAAATTAAAAAAAAACTTAGTAAAGAACTTCCGACCTATGCTCTACCATGTGAACTTAACCTTGTGAACGGTAACGAGACTAATTTTTCATCCACAGGGCACAAATCAAGCCTGGCACAATTCGTATACTAAGTATTTTTGTTTACGATTGTACTATAAAATATTTAAATGTCTGGTAGTGCTGTTTACAATAAATGCCGCTGTGTAACCCGTGCCGCGATGGTGGCACTAAGAGGATATATTCTTCAAGAATAAAAAAAAACAGCTGAATTTTCGAAATTCCACAGCACATTCTACTTACTCCTATTGCCTATAGGAATATCAGTTCATGGTGAGAATGAACCGCAGTGTTTTTTTTATGACTAGACAATAAGTGACTTACATTATTTCTAAATGTTACTGCAACATAGTGTTCAGCTACTTATTACTTATTTTTTTATTGGATGAAAAACCGTGACATTGATTGATGTAAATTGTTTTTAATAATTAGATTATCCATTTCATTTTATTGATTAATTTTATCAAATCATGTTACGTACCTACCATCTTAACCGTGATATCGATGCGTTTTTAGAGTTCCGTACCAACCCAAAGGGCAAGAGCGTAGCCAGCCTTTGGGCTAGGGGGGGGCAGAAAAATGGCATTGTAGGCACCTTACTCCATTATTATTCATATGGTAACACTCCATATGCGTGGAGCTACTTCTGCTCATAATGACTGACATTTCCTATTTTTCAATACGAGAGATAACACCCAGCTGAAAAATTATTGCCAGACCTGGCCACGTTTATATCGAGGATCATTATCAAGAATAGATTGGAAATCCTCTTGCCTTTCTTAAACGATTTTTAGCCACCTGAATAGGGGAGTTATGGCACCATAGCACATCCAAACAGTGATGCAGACTATACAGAAGACGTCCTCGTTACGCCTCTGTGGACTATGAGAAAGTTGAATGGCTATACGTCCAGGTATTTGAGAAATCAGTTCTACAAAACAGTCAAACATGATCTATCCGGTTACAAAAAGGAGTAAAACGGGGGATGTCATGTCCTCGAAATTGTTAACAATCGCACTGATGTCTTTAAGTCTTGATAACTGGAAAGGACAAGGTATAAGTAAATGTAAACAACGAGTAATCTCACACCTACAATTTTCTGACGATGATATTATAGTGCAGTTGGGTAAAAATTAATTCGAAAAAGAAGCCGATAAGCAGGGTCCATTTAGGTTAGGGCAGGATTTAGGAAGCTGCGTCAAGTCTTCACGTCGGCCATACTGCAGTGCTCTTACCAGCTCTTTCTGGAACAAGTAGTCCTTGTAAATTATCATAAATGCGAAAGTTACTCTGTCTGTCTGACATAGGCTACTTGAAAACGTCAAGCGTGAGTCGGATTTTTTCTATAATTGAGAAGATGCCGTTTAAATCCTACACCGATAAACGAATTTCGGGCGGGCGGAACCCCGGGCAAAAGCTAGTTGATAATAAATAAAGCGATTGCGTGTCAACACGACCTTACATCATCGAATACTGAGGAACTACTTCTGTACTCGTGAAAGGTTGGACGCACCACAGACCTAGGATTTTTTCGCTACGATAAAGACCAACACAGCGAGGAAAAGAGATATAATTATGACATAAACGCTGCACAAGAGAAAAACAGACACATAACCATATCTAATATGTCCATTATTTTTCGAATAGAAACCCATCACAAGAATCCTGATAACAAAGGACTAAAAAGTGTAGTGGTCAGCCATGGTGATTTGTTGTTTTGCTAATTGTTACGACACAGGAAAAAATAACCCGGAAAATCATACGTTTCACACGTAAATACTAAGTTTCGAGGTATTTTTTTCAATTTCTGTAAAAAATTTGCTCAAAAAACTGTTTTTACGTAATTATATTGCTTTACTTTGTAAAACGTGGTATTATTTCGTATAGGAAGGGTCTAATTAATGTTATTTTAAGTAAAATTGTAAAATGTTCGGTTACGCTAGGGCTTGACAAAACGATGACGTCATAAGTTTCAGTAAATCGATACTTTTTCCTGTAATTATTTATCAACATCCAGAGTAATTTCAATTTAATAATGTTTCTTACAAATATTACTTTTGCGCACTTGGTTAATAGTGTTCTGTAGCCAAATGGCAAAAACGGACCCTTGTAAACTCGTCATGTCCGTCCATATGTCATAGCCTTATAATTTCGCCGCATTTGCCTCGGTTCTAATAAAATTTATAGAAAGGTATCTTTAACATAAAAATGGAGTAAAATAAATTATTAGGGGTAGCTTTTTCACGCACCCCACCTTCTGGGGTATCGTTAGATAGGGCTTCAAAAATGCAATTGAGGTTTATTAATATAATTCGCGAGTTATAAGCTCTTAATTTTGAAAATTTTCGTTCCCGCTCTTCTTTTAACTTTTAAACCTCGAATTATTTAAATCTGAAAAAAAAAACACGATAATAGGTTGATTTCAATTAAAATTGGCTGAAACCAAATCGGTTAATAAGTTTTTAAGATATTTACAATAATTCCGATTCCACGGAACCGTAACTAATGAGTGTGCAATACGCACTTGGCTGGTTTTTATTCTTTTACTTATACTATGTTTTTGATGTTTGACAAATATGTTATGCCACAACTAAAAATAACTATTTTGATATGGGTATAGTTACCTGCGCTATACAGATTGCCTGTTATTTCCGTATAGTAATAAATAATAATATCGTTACATATAATCATTTATCAAAATTTTTGACTTCGCCTAATGTAATCTTCACTAAAATACAGTAAGAGAGTAAAAATGTACATTAAAGAAAGTTAGAAAAAAATACAAGGGGTTTTCAAAAGACGAAAGAAACCATTTGAAGTGTTTTAATTTTTATGTCTATCAGTTTGTGCGGGGTGTCTCCAAATGGATGGTGTTGCTTTTTAGGGTTCCGTATCCAAAGTGTAATTAGTGGAACCCTTTTACTAAGACTCCGCTGTCCATCCGTCCGTCCACCCGTCCGTCCGTCCGTCTGTCACCAGGCTGTATCTCATGAACCGTGATTAGACAGTTGAAATTTTCACAGAAGATGTTTTTTATTGCCGCTATAACAACAAATACTCAAAAAAATATATAAATCACGGTAATAGTACCGTGATAGATATTCGCCATAATTTTCATTCTACAAAACCCTAACTTAACACGACACGTATTTGGCCTATTTTTGCCTAGTCTAGCGTTAGATCTGAAGCATTACACACAAGACAGGTGCTTACCTAAATGAATCAAACTTTGGAATTCCAATACAATCCACTATTAACAACATATCAGTTCTTGGATTCCCCTCAAATCGTAAAGCATTAATTTAATATAACTGCTTAAGTATTTTGTTTACTTGGGAATTATTCCCTCAACATTTTCAATGTTTGCAGAAATATTTTCACCGTCAAATTTCATCGCTAACCATTACAGGCATAAATATATCGATAATGCACATTGTTGATAGTGTACGCAGACAACACTATTCTTAACCCACACAAAGACAGTTACTAACACTCACGCAATTTTTTTTTTGGTATCATCACTAAACTGACATTGTGTATCTTTTACATTCTATATCTATGGGACGCACAGTTGACTGTTAAGGTTATTGATTTTGAAGTGTATATAACTATATTGGTGTTTCAATTATTTTATTACAGCAGTGTATGAAAAAAGTCCCAGTCGTCATCTCCATCTATTTTTACAATCGACAATTCAAATATCGCCGGCAGTAGGCAGGTCCATAGATATGCAAGTTCAGTACTATATACATATGGCAGGTCAGCCGTGAATTAGGCGCACGCAAAGCGTTTGTCGAAAAACCGACAATAGGCAGGAAGAATGCACCAATGTACTCTGTGGAATGCACGTAGTGTGCGCGCAGTTGATTTTAGTGCGTTCGCGAACACATCAAAATGTATGGGTAATGTACGCACCTTTAGACGATCCTGTAGTGGCGACCGTACAAAATCGCTACTGATGCAATTTGCTCGTTTAAAGGTATTAAGTTTTTACGGAATAAAAGTCCAGCCCACGTCCTTCTCCGTCTCTTTAATTATTCCTGTGCTAAGTTGTAGCTCAATTGGATGCTCTTTTGTGCCGTGATGCAGGGACAAACGGACAGACATACTATCGCATTTATAATATGCTAGCTAGTACTTGGCGTTTTCAAGAAGTTTATGTCCTTTCCCGGGACTGAAACTATTTCCATGCCAAGTTTCATCTTGATCGGTACAGCGGTTTGAGCGTAAAGAGGTAACAGAGTTACTTTCGCATTTATAATATTTTTATTAGTTTTAGGTATATGTAAGTATATGTATGCATATGATTGGGCAATAATGTAATTATGATGGCGTTAATGCCACTAGTACTTTTAAATATCAGAATACTACTCTTAAATATCTGAATTCCTTCACATGACTGACGATATTTGACGATGAGATTTGACTAAGTGTTTCAATACATATTGTATTGTTAGCTGATTATTATCAAAGTATTATACTATTACTTTAATGAGAACTTCTTGCCAGCTCTTTTTGGCAGAAATTGAGTTACGTTGTATCGACGACGCGAAAGTGTTCTCAGAAATATATTTCAATAAATATTGTTTCATTTGGAAAACGAACGACTGTTGTAAGACGTGCAGTGTAGTAGCAGTAAAAAATGCGGGCGATCCGAATAGGTACGTTTTTAAATAACTAAATTATCCCGAAAATATGCACACCCATGCACGGCTAGGGAGGGGGGGGGGGGGCAGCGTATTTTTTGAAGGACCCCAATACTGTAGTCATTACAGAAAACCTTGGTAAGGAGTTCATTCAACAACCTAAGCGTTCACGGGAGGAAGTTCCTCTGAAACCGCACTATAAGTGTGTTTCAAGGTGTGAGGATGTATTCTCTACCGATGGAGAGCGGTGCGATGATAGAAAACAGCCGTGGGCATAATATCAAACTATTATTTAGAACACAGCCCATTACACAGAACAAACACATGGAGACAAACTCTCTCCCCAGACTTAAGGGTTCGATACGGCTTATGAGTTTGGGACCGTCAAAAATTCTCTCATTTTGTCGTTGAACCGAGTTCAAATAGTCAAGTTAGTATCTATGTGCACCTGCCCAGAGATGGCAGTAGTAAACCATGTGGGGTCGGAGTAGCAAGTTGTAAAGCAACTTTGCCCCGAGGTGAAGTACTGCTTCACTCTGTTGAGTACATCAGGTTTTTGGACGCCAGCTACACTTTGTCTTCCGAATGATTTCTGACTAGATATGTACCAACGTGCCCAATGCCCTTGGAGATGGTAGTACGCGTCCTGGAGTTGTGCTTATTTTATCTTAATGCCCTGTGACAAACTGGAGTAATGAGGAGTCGTGATGTTTTAAGCTTAATCATGATGTAACATAGCTCATCATAAGTGACCTCTATGTGATGCGTAAGTCAGCTACGTAAGGGTTCCGTAGCACCACATAATATAAAATTTTATGTAAAAAATTTAATATGCAATGCCTACTAAACAATAGTTAGCAATCATACATGGGTGTATGAGTATTACTGAGTTTGTATTTAAGGCATTGGAAATAATGTCTCGGAGCTCCTCAAATGGAGAAAGAAATACGTGAGAAATAACTTAAAAATTTATGAACCTGATTTTTTGGATGCTAACTGTCTAGTCACAACCATTAACAACACAACAGCCATCTTATCTATATATAGGTCCCCATCTTATATAAATATAGACAACTTTCTTAATTCTCTAGACCATATACGAGAAGGATCAAAAAGTAGTGAAAATAAGATAGAATATAAAGACTATTGAGAACTTAATAATTTATTTTTCTACATAGTTTCCGAGTCTCTCTACACACCGAGTCCAGCGCTTTTCCAAGGCTTCAATCCCTTTTACAATGGAGGTCTTCATTGCATCGTGCCTATTGTCAAATTATAGACGCTTGGTATTTGTTTTTTTACGAAACCAGTACAGTTTGACCCATTTGTTATTAGTTATTCTACTACTTTATTGTATACACTACAATTACTATAAAACGTGTATGTCCCACCTATTTATAATAGAGCAACATTAAAAAACATTTTTAAAAAATATGTCTGACTAACTGATCTTCTACCCGGGAATAAAACCTTACGATCTTACGTTCGGTTAAATAGTTTAAAAAAAGAAAATATAATAAAAATAAAAAAAACAACAGTGTCTTGATGGTGATACCGAAGCTAGAAGCATAGACGCAAAATGTTACAGAGACGAAAGCGTCTATTATCGACTTGCAGCAGTCCCATTCTCACGCCACGTTTTAGTGCACTAAAACAGACAAAAAGATTTCTTGATGACTCCCTCGCAGCCTAGTTGGTAGTGTGGCCGACTGCTGTGCAGAGGGTGTGGGTTCGATTCCCGCACAGGACAAACATTTATGTAATAAACATTTGTGTTTGTCTTGAGTCTAGGTGTAATTATGTATGATATGTATGTATTTACAAGAAAACTAATATATGTATTTGTATCCGTTGTCTGGTATGAGTCTTGTGTGACAGACAATCCAGTGCGGTAAAAAACTGGGTTGGTTTCAAATGACGGCAGTTTTTAAGGAAAGACAGAGGCTCTATGGTCAACTTGAAAATTCTGACATAGTGGCCACTTCAAGGCTATGGTCCAGCAAACGAGATAAAAAAAATTCGAAAAGTTTGAAGACGTGATTTTATTTTATTGCCTCATTTCTCTAAGGAGGCCTGTGTCCCTATAGCGGGGAAACGGCTTAGGCAGTAGAAAGTATAGAGCAAAAGAGCAGAATAAGCATGGAAAAAAACCACTCACGATGAAATCTTCCTACTCAGGTAAGGGTATGTTAGCTGGTATTCCTTTTTTATGAACTGGACTATGGTGCGAGTAGTCCACCCTGTGTTCTTTGTCAACTTTTTAATAGCTTTAATGAAGATTTCTCCAGCATTCGTATCACCTATATAATGTTTTCTTGATTTAGCCATATTGTAAAATAAAAAATGCAACTTGGTATATTAGTAAATAGATATAAAAAAAATTATAGAAATGCAGAATTAGAAAAAATTGTACATAAATTCGAAATTTAATATGATGACTTATTAGATATTATATAAAAAATATGATTTTAAATTGAAAAAGTGGTCAGAGTGAATAGTTCTTAGGCGCATGGAATACAGAATAAGAAATATAATTATTGGTTACGTATGCTATTATAACTATTAAAATTAAGGGTACCGTAGCCAAATGGCAAAAAACGGAACCCTTATAGATTCGTCATGTCTGTCTGTCTGTCCGTCCGTATGTCACAGCCACTTTTTTCCGAAACTATAAGAACTATACTGTTGAAACTTGGTAAGTAGATGTATTCACGATTTTCATACAAAAATAGAAAAAAAACAATGAATTTTAGGGGTTCCCCACGGAACGGAACGGAAACTCAAAAATTTTTTTTTTATCAAACCCATACGTGTATTTATGGATAGGTCTTCAAAAATGATATTGAGTTTTCTGATATTTTTTTTTTCTAAACTGAATAGTTTGCGCGAGAGACACCTCCAAAGTGGTAAAATGTCCCCGACCCCTGTAACTTCTAAAATAAGAGAATGATAAAACTAAAAAAAAATATATGATGTACCATGCAAATTTCCACCTAAAATTGGTTTGAACGAGATCTAGTAAGTATTTTTTATTTTTTAATACGTCATAAATAGTAAACCGCAATTTACCTTTTATTCAATCAACTCAAATATAAAAATAAAAAAAAAACTTTTTTTTTTGTTTGTGTTTGTAAAGTACGTAAATGGTGGTAGTTACGGAACCATCGGTGCGTGAGTTCAACTCGCACTTGGCCGGTTTTTTAAAATACAACATACATATTGTACAATTTTACAATTGCGTGGCCCCCTGCTCTACGTGAAGCGCTTTATGCTAAAACTTTAAGCCCTCATAGCTTTTGATTTGGATAAAAATAAAAACCCACATATTTGAATCAATTGAACTGGTTTGTCGTAAAATGCGCCCACAAAAAAACAGACAAAAATTCCAAAATGCTCTTTCTGGTTTCCTCTAAGTAATTTTTGCAAATATTATTTTAAATGTACAGACAACACACTTTTATAATTTTATTATATGTACAAGCAATGTCCCGCGACTTCGTCTGCGTGGAATTTTGAAAATCAGAAAACTTTAATGGTTTTACCTACAAAAATATCTGAGTTATCATAAAAATTTTCATACCCTGTTTTGAATGATGGGATGAGGGGATGATTTTTTTTTTAACGGTGAAATACTTAAATCTTAATTGTGCATTTAGTTTAAAAATATACCGATTTTCATGCAAATTTCAACCTCCGTTTTATTCCTTTACGGGTAAATCAAGTAAGGAACTCACATGCCAAATTACAAGTTCTACACTGAGCGGTTTGGACTGTTCGTAGATGTGTCAAATAATTATTCAGTCGGTCAGTTTCTTCTTTTATATTTACAGAAGATATAGATATATGTCCCTATGGATATATATACTTATAGATAAGCTTCGTTTTTAATAAATTCCTGAAACTAAGCGTTTAGCAATTTTGAATATTATCAACCAATTGCTTTAATATGTAATATTAGTAGCTAGTTTCCCCACGGTACCCAGGCGTTTGAACTCTTTCCGTCCTATACAAACTATCCCTTATCTTATCTACTTAGGGTATGATTTTCCAAAACTCTGAAATACATCATCTTTATTTGCAACGGCTGGTTTTTTTAATATTTCTTAGCTTCTTGAAGCATGTTAGGGATACTATAATCTGTAGATGGGGCATGTCTGGCAGCTGGAAAACGGGAGTGGTTATGTTTACTTATGCGTATCCGATTTATGCAAGTGCAAACTTCATCTGACCCGAAACATATCAAAAGGCCAGACCTAATTGCTTTTGTTCGCGACATTGCTTTTTTCTATTCATTCACATTCACATTCACATTCTATTATATATACCATCAGTTGTGCCGGTTCAGGGTTGAATGGTCAGTTAGACAGTCATACCATGTCCTTTTAATTAGGTATACAGAAAATATATTGCATGCAGCTATTAAAATGTGGGAGAGTAACCTATATTGGACCGATTGTGATATAATAACATATATCACCATATTCTTATAAGAAATAAACAACCAAACGAATTCATAATATAGCCAGGAATGTTACCCATAAATATTAAGGAATAAACGTTGCGGTTGAGTGGTTACTACTAAAAAAAATTACTGAAGATGACCCTCCAATTAAAGAACCGCTATCTTAAATTTTACCATGGGGTACCTAAAGATATATTATACTAGACTTTGTCAGTGGCTCCGCCCGCCCTGAATTCGGTTATCGGCGTGGAACTCCTTAATTATACTAATGAAGTTTGCTATAGCAAGCCATAGCTACATTTATTGTTATTTAAACTCTGTAATAGTTATTCCCACGGGAACTTTTGAATTTTTCGGGATAAAAAGTAGCCTATATGCTATTCCAGGACCTAACCAATGTGTATGCCAAGTTTCATCCCGATGCGTCCAGTGGTTAAAGCGTGATTGAGTAACAAACATCCAGCCAGACATACAAACTTTCACATTTATAATATTACTAGCGATCCGCCCCGGCTTCGCACGGGTCCAATGCTGATTCTAAATATACTACAGAATGTACAACGTTCACAGCTTTTTTGTCATTAGACAATACAAATATGTTTTCTTTAGTGGTTACTCTTAAAAGAGCTACATATAATTGGCCGTGTGAAAAACACTCAACGCTCAAATCTTAGCCTGCAACATTGAAAGTTTGACCCTGCGATTTATTAATGGTCATTGCAAAAGATATCTTTACTGGAAATTGTAGGTGTTTAATTTGGAACGGCAAATCCGATGGTAAAAGAGGAATTCGGGGAATCAATACATCTATATTATGAATGTTTTTAGAGATTTTACCAGCAAACGCGTGCCATTGCAAAGTTTAGGTGGATTCAGATTTCTTAATAAAATAACAGGACAACCAAACAGACAAAAAATCAAGAAATTCTGTAGAAAAATTAACAGCTTCTTCCAAATCGAGTACAGTATCGACCGAGTAGAATACATGCGTCGGCGCATCAATGTTTGAAAAAATCAAGTTCTTTATTATCTCCTTGTTCGTTAGTTGGTGACAGAGATTTCGAACAGGACAGGATTTTCTTCTTTAACCGGTAATTAAGCTGAAATAACACTGTCAATTTGATTTGATCTAATTTTGTTTACTAACCACACCAGCAGATGTATATGTGGCAAACCACGTTTCTGCCCTTCTATAGTGTACATATGACAGCGCGGCGGACCGAACCGCTGTCCCTGCATTTTAAATCTGTGATATCGTCGAAGAAATTCATTTAAATTACATGCTGTAAAGAGCCATATTGATTTATATTAAATGCACAATGTATTAAAAGTATTAATTGAATAAGGATTGATGCTGTATTGCCTAAAATCGCTTAGTAAATAAGCCAATCTTTTTCGTAAAAAGTAAAGAATAAAAAATGGTTATTGTGGGTTATCCCTAAGAGAGAGACATATACCATCGCGGACTTTTTGTAGATCTTTTTATGGTGTACAATACTGTAGTACATTATTTTGATATATCTCAAAGGGTTCAGCCAGCGTTTGCAATGTAAGCGCAAAAAAAATGTGTTTAATTACGACATCATTTGGAAACCTCTAAAATTATCAGTGTTTCTCTACTATTTTTATGCATGTATTATACATATAAACCTTCCTCTTGAATCACTCTATCTATAAAAAAAAACTGCATCATAATCTGTTGCGTAGTTTGAAAGATCTAAGCATACATAGTGACAGACACCGGGAGGCAACTTTGTTTTATACTATGTAGTGATAGATTTACCCCCTAAATTACTTATTAGTATTAGTATTTTAGGCAAATAAGCTGTTATTCAATGTGCCTTAGATCTTCACACTTCACGTCCATGACTATGACAGTGTATATGATGTCTTAATAAATTCTTAATGAACGACACGAAGGAATAGATAAATAAGGATGGGAATAACTAAAATGTTGTTATCATAGTACTTATATTTGGAAATGTACAAATCGTTAAAATTAAAATTGAACAAAAAGCGACAGCTAGAGAGTTTCTTTCGCCGTTTCTTCTCCCCAGAACGCCATCTTGATTCCGAAACGGTAGTAGTTTATGAATTCCTTGCATATTATACTGACGTCAAAAAAGTGATATTGTATCCTATTTTTCAGAAATAAAGTATTTGAATTTGAATATTGATCCACGGTAATAAACGCGAAGGTATAATTACAATAAATTGAATGCTCCATTAAGATGTTAAGGAATACTACCTATAATATTATATAATAATAATCGCGAAATAGCCTTTATTTTTAAAGATTCAACAAAAAATGTATGCAAATCAACGTTTTTAAAAAAAATAAAAAAAAACAAACTTTAAAAAAAATTAAATTTATCGAAATTGAGATAATTGAGTTAAATTTCAAAAAATGTGTTGCTACACTCGAGCGATTAAAGACTAAGAGTTTACTGACCTATACCTATCGCTGCATTCCTAGTTACGGGGGCAGTTTTACTTTAGCAATTTTCTAAAATCTCCCTTAACTCTGCATAATACTTAAATGAGTTGTAAAATGCTTTTAATTTCAGACAGCTTGATCAATTATGTTTGTATGGTGTAAAGGTTTACCATACATTAACAGCTTCGTAACTCTGTTTATAATAGTGTCTGCCTACGGAGTCAAAAGGGTCGGGGGTCGGGGTCGACAGATAAAATAGTTTAGTCAACAAGTGTACAAATTAAGTTCAGCTCAAAAAAATTGCAAAGTTATAAAATAATTTACTGAAAAAAGGGGTGTTTAGTTTTTTGCAAATATCTCAAAAACTAATCAAGATTTTGAAAATCTAAAAAAATAACCGAAAAGAGGACAAAATTTTCTAAAAAAAAATCTCGACTCCCGGAACTGTAGGACTAGGGCTTAGACTCCGGAACTCCGGTTTTGCCCAAACTTCGGAGTTTCAGAATGTTTCAGCATCGTTGCTCATACCGGAGCCTTTCCCATCAAAACCGGAGTTTCGATTTCAATGTTGTGTGTGACACGGCTTTAAAATATATGAAAGAAAGTCTTTAGATGACCAAACTTGTGATATAAGGAACAAGACGACAGACAGATGGATGGGGTTGTGTACATGGCACTTGATTCCGAACGAGACAGTGGTCCGAGGAGCCAAGACGCGCATCCAATGAGATGGAATATCCTTCCGCACGTATACTCAGCCGAAGGTCCGGTAAGTAGCTCTTATGGTTCTCTAAATCTCGTATTCTTATTGGAAAAAGTACCAGCTGAGATAATACATAGGTCAGAGCAAATTCATAAGCAGATATCCCTGCGTAGTTATTGGTTCGAGAACTGAGCCACTCACTATGGTGGGCGTTGCTGTGGGATATTGCTCTAGAACTTTGTCAGTCGTCAAACTCAGGTGCTTGAAGAGTCGAGCTACGTCCGTGTCACCGCTATGAAACCAGTACAGGCACGAATAGATACGAGTGTGGCCGCCGTGATCTACGCACACCCACAATATCGATAGGTCCCTGTCTTCTAAACTATGAAAGTGGCGACAGCAGATATCCTCTCGGATGAACATACATACACCGGCACGACTCACAAAATTGTGCTCGAGTTTGTAGCCGGGATAATGAAGGTATGATGTTTTGACCGGGTAAGATATCTGCGTCTCCGTTAGAAAATAAATGGTCGGCTGCGCAGTCTCTAGCTAGATGGTGCGCTAAGATTGGGGTAAATACCCCTGACCGCCCCTGAGGTTGCAGAAATCCAGATTGTATGTAGATGGCTACCCGCTGTAAAAACTCTGTTCCTTTTGTATTTTGCCATTTTTTTAAACTTAATGAGGCTAAATATGAGGATTCACTGCACAGACAGATTAGAGGACAAAAGGTACGGTACTAGAATATAGACTAGATAATACGTTTATCCAACTCTGTTGTAGTAGCCGGGTCTACCCCGATCTTATTCTTCGGCACGACTACTACTTCAGGGACTTTACACATGTTGGCGGTTCAGCCACCCATTAAGGGTTTGGGAACCCGTTCAAACTGCGGGCGGACAGTGGTCAGATCACCGTATCAGCACGCAACGTCTATGCCGCCGGTCCTCCGTCCTGTTCACGCAGCGAATCCTCAGGAGCTTTGGCAACCTTACTTACCGCTAGGAACACAACACTACTCAATGTTAGCGTTATTATGGCCACGGTTTTCTGTAAGGCGGAGGTACTTCCTCAGTTCGGGCTGCTCATTCGAGCAAGTACTCCCTATGCCCCGCTTTAATTGTTCGGGGGGATTATTTTAGCGAGTACTCGCTGTACCCTACCCCTCATAACTCATTAAAAATCGCGATAAAATTTTTTTGCCGGCGGATTACTGTTAATTATCTATCCAGTAAGTGACTTAATTTTTTCATTTCTTAATTTTCATATTTTATATGTTAAATCAAATTTATTGTTAAAGTGCCCGAAGGGAGCGGGGCTTGCGCAAGCCAGAGTACCCTTTTCAGCCGTATTTTCACCCCTCTGAGAAAATTATAAATATTGGTCCTACAGTTCCGGGAAACATAGGAAGAAATTATTGTTTTAATATATGTAAGGTTAATAACAATAAATATCCACCTAAACTAGAATATACCGCGACTTCGTCCTCTTGGACTTATAACTTGGAAAATAAAGCTTTTAACTGTAATTTGCCTATGAAAATATCAGAGTTCTCATAAAATATTGCATCCCCCGTTTTGCGCCCAAGGGAATAATTTACCCAAGCTTTTACTGGAGACGCTTATTACACGCTCGTGGAAACATCCCTCGTTCCGTTGTGGAGGAAAAACCGCTGAGAACTTGTGTCTCAAATCGAGACGACACTGTCCAAGTTCTCTGTCTGGGGACGGGTAAACTTGGTCCGATTCAACCCTACAAAGACACAAGTTTGCGCGTTCACCGCTAAGAAACGACCGAATGGTCTGTAGTCCCACAATTCCAGGACACACACCTCTCCATCTCCAAGAGCATTGGGATCCTTGGTGTTGACATCTCCTGCGACGTTTAGTTCCGATACTATTTGCAAGACATCGTGAAGCTGGCGTCCAAAAAACTAAGTGTACTCAACAGAGCGAGGCAGTGCTTTACGTCGGGGCAGAGGTTGCTGCTTTACAAGTCGCAAGTTCGGTCCCATATGGAGTACTGCTGCCATCTCTGGGCGGGTGCACCCGTATACCAGCTTGGTCCTTTTGACTCGGTTTAACGACGGGCTGTGAGAATTGTCGACGATCCCAAACTCACTTGCCGTATCGAACCCTTAAGTCCGAGGAGAGACTTTACTTCCCTGTGTGTGTTCTACCGCTTGTAAAATGGGATGTGTTCTTAGGAATTGATCGAAATGATGCCCAAGGCTACTTTCTACCATCGTACCGCTCGCCATCGGCTGGGCATTCATCCTTATACTCTAGAACCGAACTGGTCGCGTACAGTGCGGTTTCACAGAAACTTCCTCCCGCGAACGCTTGGGTTGTGGAATGAGCTCCCTGCCAAGGTTTATTTTAGGACTACAGTATGGGGTTTTTCAAGAAAGAAGTTATTGGATTTTTGAAGGGTCGGCAACGCGCGAGTGATACTCCTGGTGTGACAAGCGTCCATAGGCCACGGTAACCCGCTTACCATCAGGCGGACCGTTTGCTTGTTTGCCACCTTAGTGGTATTAAAAAAAAAATCTTATATTCTCTATTTTCTTCCACTATTACTGCAGATGAGATAATAAGTAGACTATATGCTTAAATTAAGCTCGCTATACACACATACACAAAATTTCATCTGGCATGAATAGTCATGAGAAAGGTCTTGGAACGTAGACTCAACTTGGAACTCAATAAAGGTCATTACTATCATGCAATACCTACATAATTAATTTCTGACTCCGTTGAAAGTTATAGGCCCCTGAAGTCCAAATTTGACTATTTGCCAGTAACCACCTTTACTAAACTACAGACCTCAGAACAGAAAAAACAATAGAAGTAGCAAGTAGGCGTAACCGCGTAGTACATAGTAAGCGTAGTTCCGCGCACTTAGAGCTCCGCTCACTTCAGTCGTTATTTATCATTAGTAGTCATTACATTGTCTTCGTCGCCTCGTAAAATACTTTATTTTATTATAAAAAAATGCCCTATTTTGCTATTTTAGACTATAAAAACGATAGCCGTACAAAAAAATTAGGAAAGAGGAGTATATCGTACCATCGGTAAGTAATATTTTATTATAATTTGATTTAAATAAAGAAAAGCTAATTATTTAAAAAAAAAAACAATTATCACAAACAAAAATAGACTTTAAATATTACGCTTTAATTAAGGTATAGTTTCTTTCAAACTTTAAACTTACTGTTCTCGAAGTTTTCATTCATGCGGTTGGTATGTGACGGTTGCTACTTGATTAGAGACGTGACACACTTCTTTATCATTATAGTATGAGTTATCGATGTTTTAAACTTTTGCAGTTGTGATTATTAGTTCCATTTGGTTTTATATTTAAATTTTATTATTATTATAATATAATTTGTGGTTTTAGGTTTCCTAAGGATCCAGATATTAAGGAAAAATGGATTCAAGCGACAGGAAGATGAAATTGGTTTTCTTCGAAATCTAGCACAATTTGTTTAGAGCACTTTGAAGATAAATATTTTATAATTAAATTTTATAATTATTTTATAATATATAATTGCAAAATAAAATTTTAACAATAAATAAATACTACAGACTTCGAAATCCACTAAAAATTAAAAATATATGCCCCGTAAGCTGACATACTGACCAAAAATTGAGCTACGTGTTTTTTTTTTAGCTTTGAAGTCGAATGCCAATAGACAATTTTTACCGCAAATTTTTATATTCGACTTCAAAGCGCAACAAATCACGTAGCTCAATGTTTTGTCAGTATTTTTTACTTTTTAGTGGATTTTGGAGTCGGTTTTTTTTGTTAAAGTTTTTTTTTACATTTAGTTGCTACCAAACCGTCAAAAAAATGGTGGGACAGTCATGAAAAAACTATACTTACATGTAATTTTTTTACCATTTGGCTACAAAACTATATAAACCGTCAAACGGACAGACGGACACAATAAGGGTTCGGTTCTTACCTTTTTTCTACGGAACCCCAATAAGTGCTCATCACCTTTGACAAAATATAGCTTTTTCAGATGCAGGGCCGTTATTTAATGAAGAGTTCTTCTGATGCTTCTCCATCAGCGCCGCTTCACCAAATGCATAGTGACGAGAAAAATTGCTTAGCAACTATGTTAAAGTATTCAAATTGCAACTTGTGAAATACTTATTTTTGAGTAGTTCCAGTGGCCATTTGTGGTCTTTATCATTAGTTCCACTTTATCAAATGTAGTTTTCCAAAAGCAAATCCACATAGAAGATACAAATCGCTATAAGTGTGTGCCTATAAATTTGAAGAGTTCCCTCGATTTCTCCAGGATCCCATCATCAGATCCCGACTTAGTGACAATGGGTCCAAATGTGAAATATACACTTTCAAACAAAAAAACCACGATATCGGTCCTGCCGTCTTCGAGAAATAAACATATATATAAAAAAATAAAAATTCCGACGAATTGAGAACCTTTTACTTTTTTTGAAGTCGGTTAAAAAGATTGATATTTATCAATTTTTATCATTCTTCGCCACGCGTTTTGTTTTTCAAAACGTGGTATACTTTATAAATAAAAATTTATCGATACCTTACACATATGGCGTCATCTTTAACCTACATCACTAATCGAGTAGCTCTGACAAAATCGAGTAGCATATGTCATTGGAAATCAGTATGTCAAAATCTATAACGGGTGCATATGATAAGCGACTAAACTGTGTTCGTATTATGTATCTTTTTTCTATGATTGTCTCATTTCTATAGTACTATTTAAGATTTGCTACGCGTAGGTCAAGCTAAAGAACTTCGTAACTCAATGATAATATCATAAAAGTCATTTTTGCTTGTGTAACAAAATGCAATATACTTTTTTGCTCCATTGTTACGGAACCAATCACAGATATTGTTTTGATGTGAGAGAAAATAAGACACGATCAAGAAGTGGTTTTCTAACTAGCCAACGAACATGCTAATTCTAATTGTTTTTTCTGTTCTGAGCTACAGACTTACAGCAAACATCTGGATATCGTTGAAGCGAACTAGTGATTTAAAAATAATTGTTAAATTTAAATGTTGTATTTAATTGTTATGCATACATTTTTGACAGCAAGATCAAGACTAGAATATTCAATGGGAAAAGCAAGATATTCTTCATTATTATTGCAATGAGGCCTAAGTTTGTGTTCGATTTTTCAGCATGGCTCTTATTACATATTTTAAAAAAACCTTTTCAAAGAAAATTGGCATACCGATATAAAAACCGAACCCTTATTGTGTCCGACTGTCCGTTTGACGGTTTATATAGTTTCGTAGCCAAATGGTTAAAAAATTACGTGTACCCGAAGGGTAATTAGCGGAACCCTATTACTAAGGCTCCGCTGTACGTCCGTCCGTCCGACCGTCCGTCTGTCACCAGGCTATATCTCAAGAACCGTGATAGTTAGACAGTTATAATTTTCACAGAAGATGTATTTCTGTTGCCACTATAACAACAAATAATAAAAAACAGAAAAAAAAAATATTCAAGGGGGCTCCCATACAGCAAACGTGATTTTTTTGACATTTTTATAGATAATGGTACGGAACCCTTCGTGCGCGAGTCCGACTCATACTTGGCCGATTTTTTTTTAATTATTTATTAATCGCAGGATTGTGTCGCGGGCGCTCTTGAATAAGAGGCCCGTTCAGTCCTGATACTAGTTGAGCAATACTTTACAAAACCTACACATAAGGGAAATCGAATCCTTAAAATTTAAAAACTTTCATTCTTTTGCACGCTGTAGAATGGTATGGTTCATGTATTGTTAAAATTAAACATTCAAAAGGCAATTTGAGCGAAGTTTCGAAACAATGAAATAGTAGGTATTCATGATACTTTACAAGTTCAAATTTCTTTTTTTTCACACAATTGTTACCAAAAATTTTTCTTTATGTTATTCAATACTTTACCAATAAAAAGGCTTTTTTTGAATCAATGTTATAATAATATACCTAATATACATAACATATGACATATACCTATTAAGTGTTGAGTTAATTACCTATCTCGAATTACAAAGGAAAAGCTAACCTTTTATATTAGTCGCAGTAATTGTATCGTAGATATCGCTTTGTTTTTTGATTAAATATAATGATAGTCTTAGCGATATAGTTTTATCTTTAATCTATCGATGGTTGTAAATTATTTAATCGGGCAATAAACGGATAAGCTTCCGCTTAGTCAAATAAACTTTAGAATCGTAATAAAATTAGATAATTTCTTTGACGTCACTTAATTCACTAATATTATAAATGTTAAAGTATGTGGGGATGGATTTTTGTTACTCAATCACGCTTCAATCTCTTGACGGATCGGGATGAAACTTGGCACACATATATTATAGGTTAGGTCCTAGAATAGGACAAAGGCTACTTTTTACCCCGAAAAATTCAAAAGTTCCCACGGGAATAACTTCCGGTTATACCGAGCTTCAACGAACAAATTCTACAGCTATAGCTTGCTATAGCAAACGTAATTAGTATAATTAAGGAGTTTCATGCTGATAAATAACCGAATGTAGGGCGGGCGGAGCCGCTGGCAAAATCTAGTTGTAATATAAAAGATTTCGTCCTGAATTCCTCACCAGAACGCGGAGTCGAACCTACTGAAGTTAGAAACTCAGAATTTTAAAAATAATAAAAAATAGCTTCCTTTTATGATGTGCCCCCACTAAAAAGAGTACTCCGCAATATATATAAAATATAAGGACTAATAATAAAAGGTATAAATAGTATAGTGTAAAAATATAAAGGTTGGAATTGTGTAAAACAATCAGTAATTTTTAAAGTTAAATTCATAATAATTAGTATTTGATCTGTTGGTTAATAGTTGAAAATCGTTCAAGTGCTAGTCGGACTCACGCAGCGTGGGTTCTGCACGAAATACACGAACACAAACAAATATAAGAAGTGTGCTGCTAAGCGGTCACGCAGCCAATGACTGACCAAGCCCGACGTTGCTAAACTTTGAAGATCGATTCAAACAAACAAATCTGTTGCTGTTTTCTTTAAAATTCGCTAGATGGCGCTGATACGGTAATTTAAGATGGTAATTTCTCGGGCCCATGTCACAATTGGCCTTAGTCCTAGGTGTACCCAAAAAAACCCATCGTGTGGGGTATCAAATGAAAGGGCTTAATGAGCCGGTTCTAAAATATACCACACTATTACCTGTGGGCTACTTTTTTTCTTAGAATTCAAAAAGTATTTTCAAAACATACCAAGTTTGGGCCCCTCCAGGTAGAAGACGGCTCAGTATTTTTCTCTAATATATACCTTAAATTATAGTTTATATCCTCATTTTTAACCTCCTGGTAGCAATCCCAAAAATATTCAAAATTAATATTTTTTTTTGAATTTTTAAATACACTTCAATAACATCAGTAAACAGAAGCAGCAGGGTAGTACAGTTCCAAATAAGTCTCATAAAGATCTGAAGTTTAAGGAACCGTCTCACACTGCAATATTCAATCCATGGCGGATAGTGCGTCAAATTCTTTCAGCTCAGGCCTACTATCCTGAGGTAATCGCCCGCCAGGTGAGGAGCTATACCTGGAGAACTCCTTGTCATACTTTACTTGCTTTTTTTTTTCTAACTACTGGCTACTGTTGTTGGCCGCAGATGGCCTTTACAACTACACGCGGACTAACTTTTTCTTCGGTGCTGCTTGCACTCTTCAGCGAAAAGTTGGGGCGGTTTGCGCAAGGGTGTCCTAGACACGAACCTCAGCTTGGGCAACCGCTCTTAGAAACTAAAATTTGTATCTAACTAAATTTTACCGCCGTTTCGGAAAATAGCAAAGGCGTTCTGAAGAGAAGAAACGGCAAGAAACTCTTCAGCACTCGCCTATTATTATTTAAATCTAACTAGTCGAAGCGCCCGGGTATATTAGTGAACCTAGTATACCCGCGCGCTCGAGTGTGTGTGTGTGTGTGTGAAAACTAAACTGTCTAATGTTCCGTCGCTGGTAATCTCATCGTCAGAGTCTGTTATGACGTGCCTCGGATATCTAAACGGTCCTAAGGCCCCTCTATTGGGGGCATAGTTACTAGATTGCCTAATTAGAGGATTGGGGTGGAGGGCTGCCAACTCAAAGTAGCGTTTAGACGCATCTTTGATGAAGGCTTTTATGGTCGGAAGCTCGAAATCACTATGGAGATCGATGTTACGCATATAGTACGGGGCGCCGACTGCGCCTCGCATAAAGCGATTTTGTATGACTTGCAAGGAAGTAGTGTTGGTGTGACCAAACGCTACGCTCGCATATGTGAGTATGGGCCGAATACAAGTTTTGTAAAGCGTCACCTTATTTCTAAGAGACATTTTACTGTACTTGTTAATTGGCTTAAGACGACCGAGAACGAAGGCTGCTCGATCTCTTACTCTTTTAATGTGGGCTCTGAAATTAAGACGAGAGTCTAAAGTGACCCCTAAGTATTTGACCTTTTTAACCCACGGAATGGGTTGGCCATATAAGTGGACTGGGGTGAGTTGCCTTGTGGCCTTTACCGATTTATTGCCCCGGGTGAAGTGCACTGCTGCACTTTTCTCGGGGTTAACCTCGATTCTCCACTTCCGAAACCAATCGCCTAAGGCGTTGGCGGCTCCGTGTATGTAATAACACAATATACAATGTTTTATTTTAAATATATTACAAATGCACAAATACCAATACAAATCAATTAAGTTCTTCCAAGCATTTTTCTCATTAATTTATTCATCAACTTTGTAATAGCTTTTTTTCACTAAACTATCTTTGCAACATATATTTCAAATTCAAGTAAAGTTAAATTAACCACATTTTCTGAAATTTTATTTTAAAAATTTTAATTTTGTATTTCAAATTACCTACCTTTTGAAGACGACATTTTAGAACTACCGATTTATCCTTATTCCTTGTATTAACACCATTAGATATGTCCAAAAAGCACCGGCAGGCTAGCCGCCCATAGTCTAATTTTTAGACTATGTTGAGTAGCGGATCGATTTGACGCAACAAACACAAGGTCACCCTCGGCGAGTGAACATCTAAAGATTTTTTGTTTGTTTTATTTAAATAATGTCGTATGGTGCTGTAAAAAGCTGTAAAAACTATAAAAAAAGGTAAATAAGAGTTCCAGCGACGTAACTTATCACATTTTAGTATTATTTTTTCATAAATAACCGATTTACTTTAATTTATAATAAATTACTTTAATAGAGGTGCACTATTTTTATCGAAATCATGTTAGTCATCACTGTAATCTTGTCCATAAAAAGTGTTATTTTTTCAATTTCATGGCATAATTTTAAACCTTTCTTTTTATTTGTGATAAAAAGAATAAATTACACTTGAACTGTGACTGTTTTTCAAGATTATTAGGATATCGTTTCATAAATTCACAACGAAAATAAATCGAAGTCAATAAAGTACCTCACCTCTATTTGAGTAGAAATTGTTGTGGAGTCTTTATTTCGAAAAATTATTGACCTAATCTAAACCGTATTACTATGACATAAAGAATAAATTAAATATGTGATGCGCCATCTACCCGTGAGTAGCTAAACTAATATCTATATCGGTTAGCGAAATAGCTTTATTTGCTTAGTGTTGTACGCATCAGATAAAGATATCGATGTTTTTTACCCGTTGTGATCAATTTACACAGCTGTGGAAATGAAGTGAATTGATGCTTGTAGTCAATGGAATGTTTTAGGGTTGCGTTCAAAATTTCAAAAGCGTTCGAATAATTACATTATTTTTAAAAAGTTAAATAATTCTGTCAACCTGTGGGTACCATCAGTTAAATGAAGATTTAATTATACATTTTAACGCGCTTATTTAATGCAAAATACATCTAAAAATACTGCTTTTGATCCGACTTTAATTTTAAATGCGAAAGTTTGGATGTTTGTTACTCAATCACGCGTCAACCACTGGACGGAGCGGGATAAAACTTGGCACACATTTAGGTTTAGTCCTGGAATTGAAAGGAAATAGGCTATTTTTTTATCCCGGAAAATTCACAAGTTCGCCACTTTTCACAAATTCCACTTGTAAGAACTACAGCTTTACATAGCAAACTTTCATAGTACCATCAAGGAGTTTCCGTAAAAATTTCCCGCCGATAACCAGTTAATTTAGGGCGGGTGGAGCCGCTGGGCAAAATCTAGTCAGTAAGAAACTGTTGTATAATATTGTGTCAAAGTACATATAGTTTTAGAGAATTTGTCTAGCCCCGAGCTTTCCTGTGATTTATAGAATATAGGATGATGGACTTGGATAATGTTTTTATTTCGCTTATTTGTTAAGCTTTATGTTATGTGATTGTTAACTTTTGCATGCTTCTGCGAGACTTCTTAACGTCTGGAAAATAATACAACGAGTAGTGTATGTGGAGTAAAACCTATAACTAGCTTTTGCCTGCTGCTCTGACTGCACTAAATTTGGTTATCTGTGTTAAATTTCTACGGAAACTTCTTGTTTTTAAAAAGAAAGTTTGCAATAGCAAGCTACAGCTCAAGCTATAATTCGTCCGCGTGTAATTTAGTGATAGTTATTTCTACGGGTACTTTGGACTTCTCGGTATTTTATACTATCTCTGGGCAAAATTTTAGGTTTATATGATGCTCCAGTGCGTTGAAAAGGAAGAACAAACAAACTTTTACATTTATTTTATAATAGTATAGTAAGTATAGATTATTTTTCAAATTTCAAATCATATTATTAAATTAAATTAAATTAAAACTCATATTATTTATGATAAAACTTTTAGCGTTCATCTATATATTTTCATGCCATAAATCAAATTCGATAAAACGAAAGCTTACGTTAAAGTTTAAATTTTGAACTAATTTAGCCGTTTTAACGTAATGCGTGTTCAAACAAAGTTAAGTTAAAGCATAAAGGTACAAGTAAGGTAAGGTAAAGTATATCTATATCCAACTATGTACTATCTAAATCACAATATTATTTGCTGTTTTATATGTCCACTGCAAACTAATTAGAATTAAATTATTTAGGTTCATTTATAATTTAAGTATATTTCATTAAATTAGACTTTTAAAAAGCCTAAAATCACCAGTTTAATTAACAATTTTATAGATTCAGAATGATTTTACTACCGATAATATAAAAATATGTGTTGATAGTTAGTTAGGACTTTGAATTTTCCAAAGATATTTTTGATCATCAAGCATCATAGTAATCTATCGATAATTTTGTTCATATCGCCACAGGAACAACACTGAGTCTAATGTAAAATTAAAGTACTGCTACTTATCACAAGATGTCACTAGTGTCAACGTGTAAGCCTTATGTAATGTACATAAGGTTTAAATTCGAATAAAAATTGTGATTTTCTTGCCCCACTTCACCTACTCCACCCCCCCTATCAACGGCTACGCCGGTTTCCGAACCACAGTGTCATGTTACCATATCTATTGTTTTTTCATATCGATGATTAACACTGTGTAGGTCACTATTTTTAGCAAATAAGTGACAAATACAAACATACCTACATTAAAGAAGTGAAAAAATGTTGGCAAGGTAAAATTTTTTTTTTTTTTAATATTTTTCTATTTCGCGAGATAATTGCTTACAAAGTTAAAAAAATATTTAACCGCGTTTTCTTAAAATCTGAAAAAAATCTCTATTATAGGGCTTCATAAATACTTTGAACGAAAATCAGTTAGAACAATATCAGTTCATAATTTTTTCTAAAACTTACAATAAGTCTCATTCACGGAACCCAAACTTTCTCCGCGTAGGGACGAAGTTAGAGTAGAAATCTCTGGAAAAGGCGATTCATCCGAGATTATCAGATAGTACCTGAAAAAACAATTAGGTAGTTGAGTTTATTTCAGTCCCAATACAAGGGGGCGATATATCTACGCGAATGGTATGGGTTAAGTAAAAATGCAACTTTTTAATCTAAATTAGTAAGAAAGGCCATTTTGGGACACCAGGTGTATTGTTATTTTATGTGTTCACCACTTGTCACTTGTTTTGAATAATGTTTTTATTTTTGAAGTCTGCATTACACTTTTTACTTATTTTTCCATTATAAGATATGATAATTCCTCAAAGTACTTTTTTTATCTAATTAATATGTGAATATGATTGAATTAATTCCGCAAAACTTATCACAACGCTGCATCATAAATTTGACCCGACTTAAGCGATTACAAGATATTTAATCTTTAATTAAGGTAGGCGTCGATTAATACAGAACCAAAATTGTGATAAAAAAATTGTATTTAACGCAGATCCATTAGTGTAATTGTATAGTTTGTTCAGTCAACGCTAGCAGGTTTGTCAAATACATTTTTATAATCAAATTACCTATAACTTAATGTGAAAAAAGGTACATCTTCAGAATTTCAATATAATTGGATTTAGTCAAACGAAATCCGTAAAAAAAACTTTTTGTTGTAAAGAATAAAACAAGTAGGTAATAAAAGCTTATTAACATTTTTTAAGATGTAAAACTTATTTTTCAGAAACATGAAATTCTTATTAATTGCTGCCGCCGTCGTCGCCGTGGCCGTTGCGGGCCCTACTCGTTCCTTAGTCAACCCTGGCATCGCTGGACCTGCACCCATCATTGATGTTACCCAGCCAATCTCAATTGGCGCTGCTCTCGTCGACACAGATGCCCCCATCGCTGCTGCCCCCATCGTAAACCCCATCATCGAAGCCCAACCCATTGCTATCGGGCCTGCACTTGTTGACACTGACTCTCCCATCGCCGTTGCTCCCATCGTCGACGCTTTCGAGCCTATCGCCGTCGGACCCGCTGTCGTTGACTCTTTCGAGCCCATCGCTGTTGGACCCGTTATCGTCGATGTTGCTGAGCCTGTCGAAGTTGGACCCGTCATTGTAGACGCCCCTACTGAAGTTGTTGTTGCTCCTCAGCCCGCTCCCGCTGTCGTCGCTGAAGGTGCCAGCAGCGCTCCCCTCGTTCAAATCATTTTGAACATCAACCAGGCCAACCCTGCTGTCACCCCCGAGATCGTCTCTTCCCCCGAGACCATCGATGCCCCCGAGCCCGTGCACGTCGTTGAATTCGCCCCTGAAGCCGTCTCTGTTGTCGACGCCGCTCCTGAAGCCGTCTCTGTGGTCGAGGCCGCCCCTGAGGTCGTCTCTGTGGTCGAGGCCGCCCCTGAGGTCGTCTCCGTCGTCGAAACTGTTGTCCCCGCTCCCGTCGTTTTACCCGCACCTACTCTCCCCGTAGTAGTAGTCCCCGAACCCGTCGTCTTACCCGCGCCCGCTCTCCCCGGAGTGATTGCCCCCTCCCCCGCAATCATCCTCCCTGAGGAGATCCTCAACTAAATATTAAATCATATTTAGTTTAATAAGATCTTTGAGCTTTTGTATTTTCTAATGGACAATGCAAAAGCGGTGTCTTTATATCATCGTGACGCTCAGAAACGCTACAAAGAAGTCTAGAGCCAGTGTACTTTGTATAGTTTGTGGCTACACAAATTATAAACTCACTTTGTCTATTGTGTAACAAGAAATTATTAATTGTATATCAATGGTCTACCTTCTTTAGAAAATGCATAAATACATTAATATTGAAAAAAAATATGTATTTTTATTGTTTCTTAAACTACAAGGAAAATAATAATTTTACAACTAATAGCGTATTATGTAGATTCCTCACCCAAGGACCTTCTAAATAACACATTCAAATGATAGTGCTTAAGTGTTAACAATATTAAACAACATTAAAAATGTATTTATTTAGTACAACACTTTTTTTGTTATTTAGTTGAGGTTGAAATTGGTCAATATCGGCTACTTCTTCCGCATGATTTTTTGAAAAAAGGGAAGAAATCTTTGAAATGTCTATATGGTTTCACATACAAAAATAACGGAATTCTCCGAACAGAACGCAATTATACTTTTGAAAGACTTAGAGGTATAGAAGACACCCTTATGGTCACTTTGCACCGGCTAGGTGCTCAGAGAGAGGGATCAGAAAAAGAACAAGGGTTCGCAAGGACAAAGTTTAGTTATACACTCATTCAAGCTTACTCAACAAGTTATTTGTTGATTAGTATTACTTAATCACTGAAGGTGATTCCTAGCCCTTAAATATAAAGTATAATAAATAAAATATATAACAATCTTTCCCTAACAATCTAACTAGAAGAATAGAAACCGTAAGCCTATCTAAGCGAATGTGATGGTGGGTTTTGCAAAGGTTTAATATCTTTAGGAGCAGAAATACCGAAAGAGAAAATACGGTGATACCGTTCTTCAGCCATAGGTTCAGATTAAGGTAGAGCCTTGCACGATGTTCTCCCACAAATAAGCTGTTAGATTAGGCTGCCATCAGACATCAGCGAAGAGTAGTTCGCAACGTATCGCGAGCTATAACTGCGTTTCGCACCGACCGCCTCGTGCCGTTTCTAACATAAGGCGTATTATCTAACAAACCTATAACCTAAGCTATACCAAAACAAAAAAATATTAGAATTAGGGTTGAGGGACTACGGCAGAGACCTCGGGGAATAAAGGTTGAATTTAAATAAAATATGTGTTCCACTTAGTTTGTAATCTATTTATAATTAAACTAGGCTAAATAGGATTTTTTTGATAACAATATTTCATGACCTCATATAAATATTCTAAGGTTTTTTTTGATATATTATATACTTATACATTGAGATAATAGTTAAGAGTATCGGATTCGCAGCGCGCTCCATATAACAGGATTTTTCACCTCTGATGAATATCTATCCCTCAAACTCAATGTTTTTTGTTTTAACAAGACCAGACAACTAATATCTAGGTCTGTGGTGTTTCAGTTTTACGTTAAATTGTATAGTTCTAAAATTATTAGAGTGCAAAAACTTCGTGCTTTTTATACATTATAACAAAAACGTTTCCGAAAATTTTAAAGCACCACAAACCTAGATAATATAATAAATTTTCTAAATAAAAAAACTTTACTGTCATTCTTACTAAATTAAATGAATAAACACAATAATTCGAAACACAAAAATCATTAGTCAAATTTGCAAAAATCGAATTCTATCGTGATTGCCACGATTGACTATCATGATTGACATGACCTCGCTTGACAAACACGGGGGCTTGAGACAGGGTAGGCGAGGCGAGGTAGCAGCCAAAATCAGTCGCGGGCCATCAGTGAGCGAATCTTCATTTGCATTGTGTTTGACGTAAGTAGGTAGGTACCTAAGGAAACAATTACGAAAATATCACTGTTGCATGTTTCGTTGCGCAGGAAGTTGATTAGATTTTTTTGACCTTTAACTAGGTAGGTATTTAGCGTAATCTATATAAATAAAAATGAATCGCAAAATTTGTTGCTAAGCGCGAAACTCGAAGACGGCTGGACCAATTCGGGTAATTTTTTTGAAGTGAAAACTTCTTTAGCGGCGTTGTGCATTTTTTTCGTAATGGGTAAAAAATGTTAAACTCGCGTCAAGTCACGTGTCCTGATCGAAAATTCGTAAGACGGAACTCGCGTCAAGACACGTGACCTTTAGTAACATTAGGTTAGTTTTTTATTTTTAGTGTTAGGCGATTATAAGTAGTAGGTACAAGGAGGTTGGATATGGGATTTTAATTCTATGACAGATTGAGATATCAAATATACTACGTCATAAAAGTAAATAAACAAACATTATTATTTATAATACATAAATATGTATACATACGAAGTGATGGGAAGTAAATAGCTAGTATGTTTTCACTTCTGCCGGCACTCCCGGAGTGCAACCCGTTTTTTTTTGTTGTCTTTATTAGTGTTAGAGCAAGGTTTTTATGAAAGAAAAAAACGGTCAAGTGCGAGACGGACTCGCGCACTATGGAAAGCTCGAAGACGGCTGGACCAATTCGGGTATTTTTTATTCGTGTTTGTTATTGTTAGGGCAAGGTTTTTATGAAATAAAAAACGGTCAAGTGCGAGTCGGACTCGCGCACTAAGGAAAACTCAAAGACGGCTGGACCAATTCGGATAATTTTTTTTGTTGTGTTTGATAGCGCTTTGATGGCAAAGTTTTTACGAAAGAAAAAAACGGTCAAGTGTAATCAAGTTAAAGAGCCTACGGGCGGATGCGTAGTGTGCAATGTTAAGTAGAGGTGAACAACGGCGACCTGCTAAGTCAAGCTACCCAAGCAGCAAGTGCTGAGGATCTGGTGTAGAGCCAGCCCACTTTCACAACATAAATAATAATAAGAAGAAATCTCCTCCTACCTCTTATGGGTATTCTGACCTAAGGTCTTAATACCTAGTATACACCGAGGCATAAATGTTAGAAAATTACAAATTTATATCAGATAAACCACCAGTTGTCGATATCACAAAAAGTTACGCCTGACAAGTGGTGTAAATCAAGATTTAGTTTTCAGGGTTTTTAAACGCATGAACACGACCATGGCAGTGTGCCAGAGTGTCGAGAAACTTCTAGGGTGTAAGCAGAAAAGTATCTTTATCCTATTATACTTTTTGGGCAAAGCTGAAAGGAAAAGTATGGACGAAAAATATTATTTATTGAAAACGATCCGAAACATAGATATATCTTTAAAATATTTAAACTAATAAATTCGAACGGCTTAATATTTACCTTTATACCCCAACACGCCTTAGGGCCAGCTCATACCGAGACGCGACGTGACGCGGCATTTTTAAGATAGAATACAATAGTGAGAGGACAATAATAGTGTCAATTTCAGTGAGAGGTAACGTGTCGAAGTACACCGAGATGCGTCGCGTGACGTTGGGATGCGCAGCCGTTTCGTGTCACTACGAGCAACGAAAGGCGACGCGACGTGAAGCGACTTTGGGATGCACCGCGCGACGCCACGACAGGTATTTTAAGGTGTATTAGACAAAGATATGATCTACATAAGAACAGCAAGGGTTATCCAGAAAACTTTGTCATAAATAAAACTTATGAGTGATTGTGAAACTCTTGAAACAACCTACTTTACAATGCCAAGGTAGAATATGAGATAATATAAGTGATAGAATAAGGACTAAGCTTTCCAAGGCTTAACACAGCCCTTGAGATGTCATAAAAAACATTGTATATATTCAAATTAAACGTTTTCAGGTAGTGATCCCTAACAGGGTATTGATCCAGTTATATATGTTAATACTGCAAACGTTTTTTTGCTACCATAGGCAAACAGTTTGCAGAAAGAATTTTGTCAAACCCTCATAAACCATACCAATTTGTCAAGCCTTAAACTTACTCCAAAAGTAACTCCTACGAATATTACTAGAAACAGATAAAGCTGAAGTAGAGTTTAAAATAATTAGTCATTATTGAGTAAATTTAAAGAACATTGTGCTACAGGATGGGACAGTATTTGTTCTTAGATTATTATAAAATGTTCTAAACAACTAGTAACGCCTATCACTCACATTTGCAACTTGTTCGTATCCACCATTTTTATTTGACATGATTTATCCATCCTATACATAAATCTCGGTCGGTGGCGGCCCAGGGTTTTCGATTTCACCTTGTGAACTTATTGGCGGAGGTTCAAACCCAGCGTGTACCAATGAGTCTTTTGCTTAATTACTTAAGTACATTGATATTCACACCAATGGCTTTCAGTGAAATAAAACATCGTGAGGAAACCTGCATACGTTAGAAAAAAAAGACGAATGTGAAGTCTACGATCCGCACTGGGCCCGCGTGTGAACAATGGCCCAAAATTTTTTACCAATTTGCAGACCTATCCAACGACACCCTCACACAACTGTATATTTTTTCTCAGGTTGACTACAAAACTGTAGGCCAGTTTATAAGGGACACCTAACTAAATTTTTTTTGGGATCGGTGCAAAGACATACAAACGGACATGACAAAATTATAAGGGTTCTGTTTTAGCACTTTTATGCAATTCGCTACGGACATCAAAAAGTATTAAAACTTAGAATTTAGACATTATTAATACAGTAAAGTATAAAAATAAAAGTTTACACATATTCAGTAGAGTGGTTAATAAAATTCGCAATTTCAAAACCTTCAGGCCTATTTAATATAATTATTGCAAAATAGTATGAAATTGGCAGTAGTTACGTAAATCAGTGTTATAAAACATTTAGTTCTGATTCGAACTAGACATTCTGAAAAATGTCGATAAAAGCAATAAAATATCGTAGAACATCACTACTAGAAAAACACGCATCGATCACACGACTCTGTTGCTCAGGGCATTTTTACATTGCTTTCTAGACACGGTCCCTGTTGCGGCTCCGAGGAACATTGACAGTAATGCATATCGCTTGTATTTTGATACAAGATATTGTTTATCAATGTCAATTTTGATTTAAAGGTTATTTTTCTTATAATTATGTAAAAGCTTATAATTATGTATTCTTCTACTCACCAATGAAAATATATTCCTACCTTAATACCTTTTTTCTTGCTCTGCAAGTAACAACTGCACAGGAAGCCATTTTAAATATTTTTCCACAGCAACACACAGCGATGTAGTCAGCGAGCAACTAAATGACAGATTCGCTAGTTTCGAAGCGAATTGCGCGTCTGCTCAAGATCGTGGCACGCTCGCCGTTTTACATAGCATTTCTACTGTGTACACCCTAGTCTTATAATGTTCTGTGATTTTGACGGACGAAAAAAAAACGATTCAAAAAATCACGTATGCTGCTTGTGCACTACATCGGTAATTCATGTTTGTTTCGTTCATATTTCGTAGGCAGAGAGCGCGTCTACAATGTGACCAGTACTACATCGATAATTTAATGCTGGACAAAAAGACTTCACACTCTACCTACAAATTCCTATACGTGAATTTGAATTACTTACGTGAAAAATACGAATACGAAGCTTCTAAGAGCCTATACCACAGTAATGAAATTATAAGAATGGTTTATTGGTAACAGAATGCAGTTAAACATGGACAAAACTAAATTTCTCGAATTATCTATGAAGTAAGGGAGCTACCGTAGTCCTATATTGGTTCAGGTAGATGGCACCACAGTGCCGTTTGTAAGGTCCACCAGCTTTGTAAGTTTCACATTTGATGACAGTCTACAATAGCACGATCATATCGATAGCGTTTATTCTAAATTGACCTCAGCTTACTACGCAATCTCTCGTCTTCCTAACGCACGCTGTCATTAAATAACCTCATCAAAACCTACTACGGCTACTTCCAAGCTTAGTCTTTCCTACGGTTTTGACTAGTAGAAACTTGCTATGGGAACGTGATAGGTCTTTTTTGCTTCAAAAAAGGTAATACGAAGAATAGCTAGAGTCTCCCCAGACACACCAGCACGTGAGTTTTTTTTAGTTTCGCATACTCACTGCAGCAGCAGTATCATCCATCTACATACTAGAGGTAGCGAAATACGTCAGAAAGAGCCTCACTGCATTTGAAGAACGAAACTGGGGGTTAAATAATAATAGTGAATCGATTTGGATGGTGTTTTTTTATTTGAAAGCAGGTTTTCTAGCGTTGGTTCTTTGACAGTCAAAATCGGTTCTTTTGTTAGCTGCAGTAGGGATCGTAAATGCATCGCATTGGGTATTAACTTTACTTTCAATCATATGTGTGACCTAAAATTAAAAACACCCATGTACATGTACTACATAACTATGCAAGGTTATGAAATTCTTGCTGCAACCAGGACTAACTTTCTAGAGGTTTACTTAGTAAAAGTATGTTATGAAATTTTATTAACAATAAACAGTATTGTCTCTTACTTAGTCTTTAATTAATTATAGATTGTATATTATTTACGCACAATAGAAATAGAAACACATGTCAATTTACAGCACATCACCTCCTCTATTGAAGCACCAATAACAAAGAAAAATGGCTGCCTTCCCAGTGATCGTAACTAACTTTATTGCTGTCCGCACTTGGACTGCAGCGACGCAATCTTGAAGGCAAATAAATAAATAATAAAAAGATTAAGAGTAGTTTTAATATACCACTAAGGTGGCAAACAAGCTTGCGGTCCGCCTGATTGAAAGCGGTCACTGCAGCCTATGGACGCTTGCAACACCTGGGGAATCGCACGCACGTTGCCGATCCTTCAAAAATCTAAATACATATTTTCTGAAACACCTGTTTAGCCTGCCAAGCTGAAAAGGTAAACAGGGGACGTCAAGGGGACGTGTTCGAGGAAAAAGTTTGATGTAGAGATCTAGAGTTTATAACTACACAACGAATCGAAGTTTTAAGTACCTATTTTTTGTTTAAACAAAGTATGATATATAATGTACATAAGTTCCTTATTCCTAATAGGCCGGGATTGCGACGCAACCTTTGCTTAAAGGGGAAGTACTGCTTCGCTCTGTTATGTACTTATACTAACTTATATCCGTCTGTCACCAGGCTGTATTTCATGAACCGTGATAGTTAGACAGTTGAAATTTTTTCAGAAAAGATTAATTGCTGTTGTCGCTATAACAAAAAATACTAAAAAACAGACCAAAATAATATTTAAAGGGGCTCCCATACAACAAACCTAATGTTTTTGCTCGATATTGATAACGAAAACAGGTAGACGCTTGAAATATTCACAGAAATTATATATTCACTTTAAAAATAAATAATTAAATTAAAATAAAACAAATATTTAAGGTGGGCTCCCATACAACAAAAGTGATTTTTTTTGTTGTTTTTTATAGATAATGGTACGGCACCCTTCGTGCGCGAGTCCGACTCGCACTTGGGAAATTCTTTTAGTATGATATTCCAGAACTGAATGAAGCAATTTTCACATACCATATAATGAGGATCTTAAGAGGTTACTGACACTAGCGTAGCGTAGCAATGTATCATGCATCCCTGTTAAAAACAATGATATGCAATAGAAATAGCATAGACCCCATCATGCAGCTAATACTATTTTCAACTTTAAATTTGGACACGGAGGTTACTTGTGGAACTCAACATCCGATAAATGCCCGCCTCGGCTTTGCTGGCATACGTTTAACCTTTTAATGAAATTTTCGATGACACTTCGACATAATTGCGGTTGAATTTTGGTTTCGAGCACAGGAATTGTCTGTGGATTAACTTGCATGCACTTTTCCCTTCAGAAAACCCCCAAGACAAAAGTCCAGAGCTGTCACAGATCACACGATCAAATGTCATGTGTAAGCCACATAAAATATGGACCAATAATTTCGCCAGTCCAAAATCGTCACCACAAGGTTACACGGGGAGGGTGCAAAGGTTGCTGATGGATCACTCGTGGGTTTTCAGTTCCCCAAATTCGACAGTTCTGTTTATTGGCATACCCATCAAGTTGGGAGTGCACCTCACGGCTAAAGATGATTTTTTTTTAAGTATCACCACCGACTTGTTGATGCTCCAGTATCCAATTGACGAATGTTTGGCGCTGCGCATGGTCTGCTGGCTTTAGATGTGTTAATTGAAACTTGTAAGCGTACATGTGCAGATCTTTAGTCAAAACTCGTTGCAAAGAGCTTCTGGGCATGTTAAATTGTAGACAACAATGACGAATGAAAGTGGATAGGAGTGCGTGTACACTTTGTCTAACTGCTGCATTGTTCTTAAGTATCTATCCGTTTGAGGAAGGCCACCGGCTTTGATATCCGGCACAGAGCCAACAGTTTCAAATTTATTAATTAAATTCTCCACAGCAGCTCGAACGGTCCGAGCGTTCTTGTAAAGTTCTCACCATTTTGGTAGTGAATTTCCACAATTTCTAAGCGTTGCTCGATTAAAAAACGCTACACAATCTAACTTCAAACTTTTTGATGACAACAACAAAATATTCGCGTATTCGAAATTCAAAATTCAAGTAGGTTTCTAGACAGTTTGCTCCAAAGGCATATAAAGGATGCCTTTGTAGCAACTGTCGTTAGCTACGGCACATATGCACCTGACGGACACAAAGCTGGCTTAAAAACTGCAAATTAATTTCTTAATAAGTAATAAATAATTTCTTCAATAGTTTATCATTACAAAGCGCCATAAATTAGACAGGTCTTAACCGATTAAAAGACATGTTTAATCATTGATTTAGGTAGCCGTTGATAAATAAGAGAACCAAAATATTGATAAAAAACAGTATTTAACTCAAATTAAATTGTGTAATCGTATAGTTTGTTCAATCAACGCTAACAGGTATGTCAAATACATCTTTGTTACTTCCTAGATGTACTGTTGCAGAAATGCCTATTCCCGTGGGAACTTTGCATCGGTGTAAAAAATATATAAAGAAAAGTGCCTTTTTTATTCCGACCTGATTTATCAAATATTGATATTTAGAAGTAATACCTTGTGTTAATCAATGCAAAATAGCTTATATTACTAAGAAATACTGTAGCTTTCTATTAATTAAAGATTAACTAGTTGCAGAGATTATCTTTACATACAAAAACCAAGCCAAAGAAGATTATAGAAAATATAGATAAAGATATAGTCTAACATTATAATATAACAAAGCAGTTTTAAATTCAAAAACTACTATTGGCTTTAGCAAGCCATATGATAACAGAACCTATATAAAAAAATATTTGTGTAGAAAAACAGAATACGAAGTAGAATACAAGTATACTATCAACCTCAACTTTTTTTAAGATTTGGCGCTTATTTTCCAGAAAAATGAAATTCCTACTGATCGCTGCCGCTGTCATCGCCGTGACTGTTGCGGGTCCTACTCGCTCCCTGGTCAACCCTGGCATCGCTGGACCTGCACCCATCATTGATGTTACCCAGCCAATCTCAATTGGCGCTGCTCTCGTCGACACAGATGCCCCCATCGCTGCCGCCCCCATCGTAAACCCCATCATCGAAGCCCAACCCATTGCTATCGGACCTGCACTTGTTGACACTGACTCTCCCATCGCCGTTGCTCCCATCGTCGACGCTTTCGAGCCTATCGCCGTCGGACCCGCTGTCGTTGACTCTTTCGAGCCCATCGCTGTTGGACCCGTTATCGTCGATGTTGCTGAGCCTGTCGAAGTTGGACCCGTCATTGTAGACGCCCCAACTGAAGTTATTGTTGCTCCTCAGCCCGCTCCCGCTGTCGTCGCTGAAGGCGCCAGCAGCGCTCCCCTCGTTCAAATCATTTTGATCATCAACCAGGCTAATCCCGCTGTCACCCCCGAGATCGTCACTGCTCCCGAGCCTGTGCACGTCGTTGAATTCGCCCCTGAAGCCGTCTCCGTTGTCGAGGTCGCCCCTGAGGCCGTCTCCGTTGTTGAAGCTGCCCCTGAGTCTGTTTCCGTCGTCGAAACTGTTGTCCCAGCTCCCGTCGTCTTACCCGCTCCTGCTCTCCCCGTAGCAGTAGTCCCCGAACCCGTCGTCTTACCCGCTCCCGGAACACTCCCCGGAGTGATTGCCCCCTCCCCCGCAATCATCCTCCCTGAGGAGATCCTCAACTAAATATTAAATCATATTTAGTTTAATAAGATCTTTGAGCTTTTGTATTTCCAATGGACAATGCAAAAGCGTTGTCTTTATATCATCTTGACGCCTCTGAAACGCTTCAAATAAGTCTAGAGCCAGTGCCAGCTGTGTAGCTTGCGGCTTCAAAAACTGTCAACGTACCTACATTGTAAAACAGAAATATGGTAAATTTAAATCAGTTGTTTTATCTTCTCTAAAAATGCATTAATAAAATTCAGTATTTTGTATTAATTTTGTATGTTTTTTTTGTATTTTAAAGTTTTCCTTATCCATATTCATATTAATATTATTAATACGAAAGGAACTCTGTCTGTCTGTAACCTCTTCACGCTTATACCGATGTATCAATTAAGATGAAATTTGGCATGGAGAGTCCCAAGAAAGGACATAGGCCAGTTGAAAAAGTCAAGTGTGAGTCGGTTTCTTTCTATAATTGAGGAGTTGAGATCTTACACCGATAACAGAATTCAGGGCTGGTGGAACCGCGGGCAAAACCGAGCAAGCAACTAATAAAAGGAAAATATATGGAATTTTTTTTTCCCTCAACTCAGCAAACGTAAAGAAGTCCAAATGAAGTGAAGAACTCTTCAATTTAGGGTTCTGTAGTCAGTAAGGAATCTTTATAGTTTCGTCAATCCATCTGTCTGTCCGTATGTCTTCGCTCAGAGACTCTTACTACTAGAAAGCTGTAATTTGGCATGGGTATAGGTATATACAATACATATTAATCGCGCCGACAAAGTGGTTATATAAAATCTTACATGTATCTAAAGTGGAGATGATTTATTTGTTGTTTATCCCATTGTGAAGGGTATCTAGTTTTGCTGACACGGATCCACTGTCCAACTGATTTATGTCAAAATTTAAATTTTTAAGTTTTGTACTTCATTTAAAGACACCCTTCCTCCCGCAAACGTCTGGGATGTGGAATGAGCTCTCTGCCAAGGTTCTCTCTAATGGGGTTCTTCAGAAAGAAGTTATTAGATTGTTGAAGGGTCGGAAACACGCGAGTGATACCCCTGGTGTTGCCATCGTCCATCCATTGGCTGCGGTGACCGCTTACCATCAGATGGACCATAAGCTTGTTTGCCACCTTAGTGATATTAAAAAACATTACCTAATTATTTTTTTAGGTACTATCTGATAATCTCGGATGAATCGCCTGCTACAGAGATTTCTAATCTAACTCCGTCCCTATGCGGAGAGTTATGAATTATGATAGACATAATAAAAAAAAATAAAAAAAATTTTTTTATCGTGTCTGTTGGACACTTGTGGTTTTATTTTCTTTTTTGTGATTCGTAATAAATAAAATTGAAAAAAAAGTTTTACATTGTGTGTATTGCTAAATCGAAGAGTTTTTACTTGCCTACGTAATTTAATTGATATTCTCATTTCTGAGATTCTGACTTATTTTTAATCAACTGCCCTTAGATGCCAGAATGAAAGCGTGTTAACTTAGGTCAATTAACGCGTCAGTATTTAGAAAACTGCATCCGGATTAAGGTCGCTCTGGCGCTGCTGTTCGAGTCGATATCAGCTGTGTCTACATTCGCCCGAAATTGTAAGGCTCAAGTCACATTTGGCTATGAGTCGAAGCGACGGGTCGAGTTTTTAAACTATACGCGCGTCTTCGCGTGAAGACACGCGCATTAGCGCGTCCGGATCTTAGTGGTGGAATCAGTTGATTTTTAGAGACTTTTGAACACCCGTGAACCGTGCTCGACTGTATACAATGGTTAATCTTATTATGATTGCGGTAATAACTAAATCTGAAGAGAAGGAAATACAGCGCTGTCTCGCCAGAGTAGCGTTTTTATATTTGCGTAACACAAATCTGTACGGTACTGAAAATAGGGTTGGTATAATGTTTAAAAACGTGACGCGTCGCTTCTCTTCGACTCTGCGCCAATGTGACTTGAGCCTTACTCGGGGTTTTTGGATCGCTATCTCGAATATGATGCTCAGAAAGGTCTTCGAGGTGCTGGCAAAAAAACTACTTTGTACCTATCTGTGATTTTGCTCCAAAACGATGTACAGCTTATATAATTTACTTTATATTTCGTAGAAAATGAGTACAAAAAACTTTGTTCATTTCAAATACATTATATGGAGCAAAATCACAGATAGGATTGGATATTATTCAAAAAAATATCAACGACCCACAAAATAACGATTTAGAGCGAATTTAAAACAAAAGTAAAGCCACTAAAATGACCTACGTCTATTACATCTCATGGGGCTTACACGGGTACACAGCTGCACGATTTTCACAGCAGTGCTATAATCGACTGTCTGAATGGCGTTTGGGCTAGGCCACAGAGACCTAATTCTCACTTCATCCGAGATAATGGCGAATTAGAGATTATCTAGAAGACACAATCACGACAGTAAAATTTCGAACGTCGACATAATTTTATCGCTTGCTATATATTACTGTCAATCGAAACAAACCTTTGCACAAAATGTCGTTCGAAGCGGTGAAATGCTGCGAGGGACGTTCCGTTGAAGAGTTTTCGAGCGTTTTTAAAAACGTTTACTCTAATATTCCTCTTTTGATACATTAAAAAAGGTTTCGGTGACTACAAGATGTTTGAAGCAACATTTTACTTGTGTTTCATCATTGTTAATAAGGAAATAATAAGTATAACTAAGTTTGTAAACTAAATCCCTTTTTCTGAGAAATTGCTATAATCTTTAAACGGAACATATTTGGACATAAATAAAGAAAATCTGTTTGTTTTTGTTGTGTGTTTTATTTGGTTGAAAATTATAAGTTGGTATATTTCAAAGGTGTAATTGTGTTTATTAAATTTTTCTCACATAAAATTATCACCTAGTATTATCAAATTACTACGCAGCAAAAGATGGCGACGCCGGACCTCAAACATTTTTGTCAGTATATGTGATGTAACCTAGTGTTTGTTATAATGGAAATCAATAGAAATAGAAGAATATTATTGTCATGGGCAACTTAAATAAATGCGAAAATCGGATTCGACATTACCGGAATTGCTTTACTACATTTTCATTCGAGAAAAGATTTTATTCGTACTTTATTTCGAATTTGTCATCAATTCGATCGCGTGAGAATTAGCTCCCAGGGGCCTGATTCTCGTGCTGGGAGCCGATTCTCACGCAGCAGAGATAATGTCGAGTTAGAGATATGTCGAAAAAACATGGTGGATGTCGATTACAAACAGTTTTTAGTATTCTAAATATCTCATCGTAGAGCTAAGTCTACTACTAGCAATCGACTTGCTACGAGTGGTCGTTAGCAGTAGAGTCGAGGATGTCGCACGCAAAGTCGTATGTAAACGAGTCAACAATGACTTTTTCTACTCTTTGGTTGGACTGGACCACTAAACCATAGATTTATATATGTAGGTAAATGATAATAAACTTATTAAAAATTACGTTTTGGTAATAAATTAGGACTGTCCGCAGACGAATTTATGTTTTCATTTATTTATTCTATGGTTGATGAAGCTAAAAACGTCGTAATGTTTCCAAGGCGACGAGCACTGTCCACAGTAAGGCTTTTTGCAAGTACTTCGCCTTTCAAAAGGTCTTGTAGTAGATCTAATGAGTGTTTAGAGCAACATATGCAACCTAAGACGCAATATGATTTAAAGACCAAGGTATGTACCTACTTACCTAGTAAACTCTACATGTCTAGACTTACATGGGTATTTAACCCACCTACCTTCTCATAAAAAACTATCTAGTCTTAGTGTTTTGGGTTTTAAGGCTTTTATTTTACTTTTCTGTTTTATATTTCGCAGGTCCTTACTGCATTAAACTTTTTTGGACATGGATCCTATCAGGCCCCAGTTGGTGAGATGAAGACAGTAAACATGTCAGCCCTTAGTATCCAGGTGCATTGAAGAAGTAGTGGGTGCCTTAAATCACCCATTAGTGTTCGGCCATTGGGTCTGTTTTCCGGACACATTTCAAAAACTCAACCACATTGTTACAGAGTAAGTGTTTTGAGCAGTAGTCAGTAAATAATCTAATCATATTTGTATTCTCAAAAACAAAACTTTTCTATTTAGTTTTTACAGACTGTACCAGTTCCCAGGAATAATTGGTTTCATTGATTTCACTCATGTAGCCATCGTACCTCCAGCCTCTTCCACCCACGATGAAAAATCTACGTGAACAGGAAAAATTATCATTCAATCAATACTCAATTAGTGCGTTAAAAATTATATATACTGGGTTTTATAAAGTGTCTAAAAATGAATAGATTATAATTTCTAATTTTTTTTAGATATGCGATGCCCATTTGAAAATTTTTAATAACAATGCACTTTTTCCTGGGAGCACACATGACAGCGACAGATGAAATCCAATATCCTCTCCACTTTAGAGCAAATTCATAGTGCAGGAATTACCAATTACCATTTGATTGGTAAGTAGTTGTGAGAATTAAAAATAAGGTTTATACAATCTCTTGAATCATCAAAATGCATTTTTTTAAAAAAACCGTTCACAAATGTGGTTTTGCATCTGGAATATTCCGGCTAGAAACTTAATAGTAACCTACTCTTATGAAATATTCATTTCGTTAACAACATGACTATTATATATCACTTAAAAAAATACAATTCAAATTATTAATTAATTTCAATAATTTTACCAGAACTTTCAAACATTATTTTAGTTTGGTTTCCCTATGCAGCCTTTAATTAAGCATCTTCCGTCCCATGGGTGTTTATGTCCCATTAATTTCTGAAATTTTGTAGTATTTTTCCAAACCTCTTTATTGATAACAAATTGTAATTTATACTTATTCATAGCTGGTAGGAGGATTATTTGTTATCAATAAAAGTATTACAAGAAAGCATTCAAAACCCATTATTTATTTTCAGAAGATAGCGGGTATCCTTTAAGACCTTGGTGCCTAACACCGCTGGCAAACGAAGAAGCAGGGACACCAGAATCAAATTATAATTTCTCTTTCAAAAGCGCAAGAAGCACAATAGAAAGTTGCAATGGAGTTTTAAAGCCAGATTCCGTTGCTTGTTGAATGACAGAGTGCTGCATTATACCCCAAACAAGGCGACAAAAATAATAAATGCATGCACTGTTTTGCATAATATGTGCATTGCAGCTAATTTATAAGAGTTAGAAGACTTAACTGATGAACAGTTAGTAGTGCTGCCTCATATGCCTTTTTTGCCCCAAAATGAGAGTATCAGCAGGGTTTACCCTTAGCTTCTTTTAGGACGTAGGAAACAAGCACGCCTTGTGCACAGTCACTTCCAGTAAATATTTCTATCCTTATTTGTGCTATATGGTAAAAAATAAAAATGATGTGTTTATGTAACAGCTTTTACTTTTATAACTAAAATAGAAATATTATGTACATGTTCAACAATATTATAAAATCAACAAAGTCTTTACAACTTAATATTATAAATCCGAAAGCGAATTTGTGTGTTTGTTCTTTGTCATAACTAGGCATCCATTTGAACTGATTTAGCACAAGGATCGTAAAAGAGAGGAAAAGAACATAAGCTACTTTCTATTCTGGAAAATTCTCAATTTCCTGTGGAAATAATTATTACTGAATTCCACTTATAATACACACAATGAAGCATCCAATTGGCTGATATTTGGCAGAAGGTAGCTCAGGAGATGGAAAAGAACATAGGCTACATTTTATCCCAAAAAAACTTGAAAGATGCAACTGGAAATACCATTCCACTTAGCAATGAGAACAAAGCATAGCTTGCTTTAGCAAACTTCTTTCCAATCAACGACTTGCCGAAGACATTCCACAACGATAACCAAATTTATGGCAGGCTGTAACTGGCAAAAGCTAGTTTATTATTATAATTACCATTACAAAATCTACTTAACAATCTTTTAAAATTATTAGCTAACTTTACTCAGGTACATATTACCAACAAGAATCAAATAAAATAATTAGTTGACTTGAGTTTTTATTTACTCCAGAATTAGCTAGAGTAAAACCCGTGCTGGAATGTACAATCACTGCCTCAGTCACCCGGTGATTTCAGAGCAAAATAGACCCCTCTTTTTTTATACATCTACTTATGACTAAGATGGTTTGCAATCATCAGCAAGCCATCGGTCTGTCGCCGATAACTGCTACTGGGGAAACAGCGTAGAAGAAGAAGAATAAAGGTTCAATTTACCTAAACATTAACTTTTAAAATAATAATAATCAACAATATAAAATCTACTTAACAATCTTCTAAAATTATTATCTAACTTTAATCAGGTGCATATTACCAAAAATTATCTAATAAAATACAATCAGGTACGTATTACTAACAAGCATCTAATAAAATAATCAGTTGTCTTAAGTTTTAATTTTCTTATACTTAAATACAAGTTCCAAAGTGTGTGTGTTCCAAGTGATATTGGTGCTGGAATGTACAAACACTGCCTCAGTCACCACGTGTAGTCAGGGCTTAAGAGAACCCTCATTATCTTTTTACATCTATTTATGACTAAGATTTTTCGCAATCATCAGCAAGCCATCGGTCTGTCGCCGCATTTGTTGTATATATTGTTCATAAAAAGCCTTTTTACATGAATATTTTGCAATAACGGCATCTTTAAATTCTGATGCAATTTCCATGCAATGCAATCTTTGTTGAGGTGTGGACTTTTTTGATTTTCCTTTATTTTCTAAAAAAGAAAACAATAAATCTTAAAGATTACATAAGAGAATTAAACCGACACTCATAGGTATTTTTTTTCTATTACAGGGTTGCATTTTGTAACTAATTTCATAACTACAATAATTTATTTCAACAAAACATACTTTTAAAGTCCGCAAGTGACTCCTGACTATCCGCATGCCCAGTAAGAACTGGCTGACTAATTGATTTCAGAATTCCTTCTTCCTCTGGAGTTAAACTGGGTGCTGGAGGTCCGCCTCCTGTAGCATTTTGACACCTTCTCAACTCAGAGCTTTTTATGCATTTGCTCGTCATATCTTCTCCAGGAAGAACTTTTGAATATAATATTCGTGACCAGTGACCTCTAAAACCCCCGAGTACACAATTTGAGGACCTCGAAACCCCGAGTTCGTAATGTGAGCTTACTTTATTTATTATTGATAATATTTTTTATATGCCTCGTAAAGTACATTTTCTTAAATACACATATAGGTACGGCAACGATAAAAAAATGGTAGCAAGTGGTTTATTAATGACTTTTTGAGTTGATTGCAACCGGTTTCATTAGTATCCGTTCACAACGGTCCAAAAACCGGCCTTTTTAGTTTTGATGTTTGTTATGCTTTGTTGCCATGTCTAATATTTGAAACCAAGCTAAGCTTCAAGGTGAGCCTAGATTTGATTTGATTGATTGAATTTGAAACCATTTACAATTACTTTTTGTCCGAAGTGAAAATATGTAAATCATTTTAATTTACTCTTTTGAACTGTTGCTGTGTAGCGTTAAATAACATAGTATGCTTTACTAAATTCAATGAAAATAACATCTAGGTACTTATAGCAATTCTATCTCGGATATTTTTTTTCAAGAATGCGATTTTGTCTTGAATAATAATCACTAAATACTTCTTCGCAGAATTATTATTTAAAACTGAAAGGAAAATAGTTATCTATTAATATTATGCCTATATAAAATTTTATAAAAGAATCTAAACAATATAATGAACTGACAACTAACTTTTAACTTGCTACTGCTCGGGTACGTTTAGCGTTCTGAAATGTTCATAAAATGTTTATCTCGATATATCGGCACGTATAAGTGATCCTATAATCTTTTTCGTAAGATCAAAAATCCTATATCAGGATTTGTGTGAGTAGGAATTAAAAAACAATTAGAATTGCGATAGAGAAATAGATCTAGATAAATATTAGTATATAACGTAGTGTATTGATCACTATTCTATAGTGTGTGTAATTTGCAATAAACATTAGGTGAGTAATTATAAAGTAAACTAATTGCAAAATGTAGAAAAAACAAGTAATATTTGGAATAAATTTAAAAAAAATATGAATTTTTTTAATTTTTAGTTTGTTTGGCCATACAGCTTTGATATTTCTTAAAGAAGTGGATAAGGAAAATCAGTACTAAGTAATCGAATGCTCTTGTAGTGAATGTGTTTAAAATATCAAACATTGTACCAAAATTCAGCGCAAACAAAGTTGCGGGCACAGCTACTCAAATAAACTGGAGTCCGTTTTGAGAGACACCATACTACAATTTTATTTACTGCGCCATCAAGGCGCAACGCAACTTTTTTGCTAGCCAATTTTATAGACCCGAATCTCTTCGAAATTTACACTTTAAAAGTAATTGATTCATTCTAAAAATAATTACAGTGGGTAGAAGTCCGGCTTTATACTAGTTTCCGCTAGTTTTACGCAAAAAAGGTTTATCAAGGAACCAGCGCGATCGGGTCAATATAAGCCCTATGCTGCCTTCACTATTGATGATACTATTGAAGAAATTGTTTTCTGATTCTTTTGGATCGTTCACGTCCATTGGAATTACATTCGAATCGTTTGAAAGTAGCCTGGTTTATAAAGACGGCTGCGAAATTGTCAATTTTCGCGTTCGCTGCACGACATCTTGTGTCCTGCGGTCTACGACGTCATCGCGAAAAGTGGAAGGAAGGTCAAACAAATATTTTTGTGTAGTTGTTAGATCGATCTTTACACCGACATAACTATCATTTAGTTAATTTTTAGAGTACGAAGCGTTTACATATGTTCTTATGTAGCAATTTTTCTGGAATGCCTGCTGGTACAACGAGAAAGACATTCAGCGAATTCACGTCAATACTTATTTTTCTCTGTAAATTTTTTTTTATTACAGAAACATGAAATTCTTGCTGATTGCTGCCGCTGTCGTTGCCGTGGCCGTTGCTGGACCGACGCGCTCTCTGGTCTCACCCGGCATTGCTGGACCTGCAACCATCATTGATACCACCCAGCCCATTTCTATTGGTGCTGCACTCGTCGACACAGATGCCCCCATCGCCGCCGCCCCCATTGTAGACCCCATCATCGAAGCCCAACCCATTGCTATTGGACCTGCACTTGTCGACACAGACTCCCCCATTGCCGTCGCTCCCATCGTCATCGATGCTTTCGAGCCCATCGCCGTCGGACCCGCTGTCGTTGACTCTTTCGAGCCCATCGCTGTTGGACCCGTCATCGTCGATGTTGCTGAGCCTGTCGAGGTTGGACCCGTCATTGTAGACGCCCCTACTGAAGTTGTTGTTGCTCCTCAGCCCGCTCCCTCTGTCGTCGCTGAAGGCGCCAGCAGCGCTCCCCTCGTTCAAATTATCTTGAACATCGTCACCCCTAACGATGGCTCCGTAGTAGTTGGTATGCCTGCTGAAGCTATTGTAGCATCTCCTGAGCCCGAGCACGTTGTCGAAGCGGCCCCTGAAGCCGTATCTGTTGTTGAAGTTGCTCCTGAAACCGTATCCGTCGTTCAGTTTGCCCCTGAGACCGTCTCCGTTGTTGAGACCGTCCCTGAGGTTGTCTCCATTGTCGACACCGTTATACCCGAAGCCGTCGTCATGCCCGCTCCTGCTCTTCCCGCTGTAGTAAACCCCTCTCCCGCCATTGTCCTTCCTGATGACATTCTTAACTAAGTTTAATTTATTAAATTGTAAACTTAAACCAAAATATTGTTAGTTTTAATTATTCAAAATGTTTGTGAAGACTCAATACCTTTATATTTCACAGAATAAAAAGTTTTACGTTCACTAACATATGTAAGTGACTTTTCTTTTAGAATACACTTATTCACTTAATATTAGTTAGTTAAGTGTTTCTTTCCCAGCAAACACGTGATGTTGTTTAAAATAGATCTCACCACGATTCAGTGCTATATATGTTCCCTATTGCCATATTAAAGTTCTTAAAGTTGTTAATCTAAAATAATGTGTGTAATGGGAAACACTTTTTAAAAGTGATCAACTTCTAATGCTAAAAATATTTTCCTTCATATCATAAAAAACAGGGATGTACGCTATCATGAAAACATCGGTGTCAACAACGGTAGATCTCATTATGATTTGGTGCTAGATTTGTTCCCTATTGCCATATTATTATAGGTCCTTAAATTGTGGGTCTAAAATAATGTGTGTAAGTGGGAACAATTTTTAAAAGTGATTAACTTCAAATGCTCAAAAGATTTTCCTTCATATCATAGAAACCAGGGATGTCCGTTGTCATAAAAATATCGGTGTCAAAACCGATAGATTATATTTGTTCCCTATTGCCATATTATTATCGGTCTAAAATAACGTGTGTAACGGGAAAACACTTTTCGTCAGGATGCCATGTTAAGAAGTGACTAACTTTTGAGGCACTAAAGATTTTCTTTCATATCAAAAAAACAAGGGATTTTGTCATAAAACACCGGTTTCAACATCCATCATCGATGTTTATCGTACACAAAATATAGATGAGAGTTCCGCACCTACAACTATTTACGTAATTTACAAATAAAAACAAAAAGTGATCCGCTAAGCAAGGATGGGCATCCATTTACTAACAAAGCCCGACGTTGCTTAACTTTGAATATCGCTTCCAACAAACAAATGTGTCACTGTTTCTTTTAGTAATAGCTAGATGGCACTGTAACGGTGACTTAAAATGGTAAATGACTCGAGCCCGTCTTACACTTGGCCAGATTTTTCACACACACTATGATCACTATAAGATTGATCATACACACATACAACCGTGTTTTTTTTACCACAGAACATTGACTGAGACAGAAGACTGGGGTGTACCCCAGTAGAAACGCGATGTTTTAAGATCATTACATGGCGAGCGTGCCACGATCTTGAGCAGACGCGCACTTCACTTCGGAACTCGCGAATCTGTCATTTAGTTGCTCGCGGACTACATCGCTGTGTGTTGCTGCGCAAAAATATTTAAAATGCCTTCCTGTGCAGTAATAACTTGCAGAGCAAGAAGCCAGGTAATAAATTTATCAAAGGGAGGAATATCTTTTCATTAGTGAGTAGAAGAATACATACAACAAGAATACATTTTACATAATTATAAGAAAAATAACCTTTAAATCAAAATTGACATTGATAAACAATATCTTTAAGTATCAAAATACAAGCGATATGCATTACTGTCAATGTTCCTTGGAGCCGCAACAGGGACCGTGTCTAGAAAGCAACGTATAAATGCCCTGAGCAACAGAGTCGTGTGATCGATGCGTGTCTTTCTGGTAGTGATGTTCTACGATATTTTATTGCTTTTATCGACCTTTTTTGAACCGTTTTTTTTTCGTCCGTCAAAATCACAGAACATTATAAGACTGGGGTGTACCTCAGTAGAAATGCTATGTAAAACGGCGAGCGTGCCACGATCTTGAGCAGACGCGCAATTCGCTTCGAAACTCGCGAATCTGTCATTTAGTTTCTCACTGACTACATCGCTGTGTGTTGCTGTGGAAAGATATTTAAAATGGCTTCCTGTGCAGTTGTTACTTGCAGAGCAAGGAGCCAGGGATTAAGGTAGGAATATCTTTTCATTGGTGAGTAGAAGAATACATAATTATGAGCTTTTACATAATTATAACAAAAATAAACTTTAAATCAAAATTGACATTGATAAACAATATCTTGTATCAAAATACAAGCGATATGCATACTGTCAATGTTCCTCGGAGCCGCAACAGGGACCGTGTTTAGAAAGCAATGTATAAATGCCGTGAGCAACAGAGTCGTATGATCGATGCGTGTCTTTCTAGTAGTGATGTTCTACGATATTTTATTGCTTTTATCGTCATTTTTCAGAGTGTCTAGTTCGAATCAGAACTTAATGTTTTATAACACTGATTAACGTACCTTCTGCCAATTTCATACTTTTATGCAATAATTATATTAAAAAGGCCTGAGGTTTTGTAATTGCGAATATTACTAACCACTCTACTGAATATGTGTAAACTTTTATTTTTACACTTTACTGTATTAATAATGTCAAAATTTTAAGTTTTAATACTTTTTAATGTCCGTAGCGCATTGTATAAAAGTGCTAAAACAGAACCCTTATAATTTTGTCATGTCCGTCCGTTTGTATGTCTTTGCACCGATCCCAAAAAAATTTAGTTAGGTGTCCTTTGTAAACTGGCCTACAGTTTTGTAGTCAACCTGAGAAAAAAAAATATACAGTTGTGTGAGGGTGTCGTTGAATAGGTCTACAGATTGGTAAAAAAAATGTTAGTAACTTACAGCGAGTTATTTGCTTGGAAAACAAAATCGGTTTATAAGATTTTTTGGATATTCGCTTTCTCATTCAATGGAACCTTAACTCAATGCGTGTATATACGTATAAGCCTGCACGCAATCGGCTGCTTTTTTTTCACCGAATACAAAAAACCAAGTTTATCAAATAAAACCCGTATGTATGTAATATTGTAAGAATTGCGCTATATTCATATTTTAGCCTATAGAAGCCCACAAAGGCAAACAGGTGTGCCTAATTTCATAAGTGTATTTATGTATGTTTGTCTACATATTTCTCAGAAAATTATAATCGGATTTTAATAATTATTTTTTTGTCAAATAAGATATGGCCTGTTAGGGTCAGCTCAGACCGAGACGCGACGTAAAGAGGCTTGAAAATGCAACAAGCGACTCAAGATACCTCGAGATGCGCCGCGCGGTCCGAAGGCCGCTTCGCATTTCGTCGCCTCTCGTTGCTCGTAGTGACATGAGACGCCACGCTGCACCGCGCGGCGCATCTTCATGTCGCTTGGTGACTTTTTCGGTTGCCACGGTTTCCTTAGCTTGCCAGGGTTGAATTTCGTTGAATATTTTTTTATTACCTATATTATTTGTTCTGGGGTGTACAAAAAGTGTAATTTCTCCCACGGGTTTTTCTTTGTAACTTTTACTTAACAGGAGTGATAGATTAAATCTAAATCTTCATTTCGGATGACAGCTGTCAATCTAAAAACTGCTTTATCTCCGTTACTTTTGCTCATAGACTAGTAGTTTCTCGACAGAAGTGATAGATCTCATCAAGATCTTTATTTCGGATGACAGCTGTCTAACTAGACACTGCTATGTCTTCGTAACTTTTGATCGTAGACTAGTAGTTTCTTCACAGAAGCGATAGATCTCATCAAGATCTTGATTTCAGATGACAGCTGTCAAACTTAAAACTGATTTATCTTCGTAACTCTTGATCGTAGACTAGTAGTTTCCTTACAGAAGTGATAGATCCCATCAAGATCTTTATTTCGGGTGGCATAAAACTGCTTTATCTTCGTAACTTTTGATCGTAGACTAGTAGTTTCTTCACATAAGTGATAGATCTCATCAAGATCTTTATTTCGGATGGCAGCTGTCAAACTTAAAACTGCTTTATCTTCGTTACTTTTGATCATAGACTAGTCGTTTCTTCACAGATGTGATAGATCTCATGAAGATCTGAATTCAGTTCAAATCAAAATTACACCTTAGCGTAGGTATAGCCTTAAAACAATAAAAAAGCTTTTTATATATGCAATGCACAATAGGAATGGTAGGGTTTATAATACAAAAAAATTACAAATATACTATTTAAAAAATAATTTATTATATTACTTCAACGTTTTCTGACCTATGAATATTTTATAATATACCTTGAGACTAAATTTTAAATTAAAAATACTCACAAAAATAGTTAATAAACAAAAACTTTTAGTATAGACAACTGTCATCCGAAATAAAGATCTTGATGAGATCTATCACTTCTGTGAAGAAACTACTGGTCTACGATCAAAATTTACGGAGATAAAGCCGTTTCTAATTTGACAGCTGTCATCCGAAATGAAGATCTTGATGAGATCTATCACTTCTGTGAAGAAACTACTAGTCTACGATCAAAAATTACGAAGATAAAGCCGTTTCTGGTTTGACATCTGTCATCAGAAATAAAGATCTTGATGAGATCTATCACTTATGTAAAGAAACTACTAGTCTACGATCAAAAGTTTCGGAGATAAAGCAGTTTCTACTTTGACAGATGTCATCCGAAATAAAGATCTTGATGAGATCTATCACTTCTGTGAAGAAACTACTAGTCTACGATCAAAAGTTACGAAGCTAAAGCAGTTTTAAGTTTGACAACTGCCATCCGAAATAAGGATCTTGATGAGATCTATCACTTCTGTAAGGAAACTACTAGTCTACGATCAAAAGCAACGAAGATAAAGCAGTTTTAAGTTTGACAGCTGTCATCCGAAATAAAGATCTTGATGAGATCCATCACTTCTGTGAAGAAACTACTAGTCTACGATCAAAAGTTACGGAGATAAAGCCGTTTCTAGTTTGACAGCTGTCATCCGAAATGATAATTTGATGAAATCTATCATTCCAGTAAAGTAAAATTTACAAAGAAAAGGCCGTGGGAGTACAATTTTGGTACACTCATTTTAAAAGCTGAATTAGTGTCTGAACTGGAATGGCGCAGGGAACCCGCGGTGGAGGCTTCGGGATGCGCCGCGCGGCGATTCCCAAGGCCGCTTCTTGTCGCGTCGCGTCTCGTTGCTCGTAGTGACACGAGATAACGTCGCGCGACGCATCTTGGTGTACTTCGACACGTAACCTCTCACTTTTGTGCTCTCACTATAATTTGTATCTTTTTGTTTAGTAAACAAAGTCCATAATGTGTTGCTATTTCTAAAATGCCGCGCCGCTTCTCGTCGCGTCTCGGTATGAGCCGACCCTTAGTGTGTACAAATCACTAGACTACTTTTAATTCCGGACGATTATAACTTCCCTAAGGAATAACTATACCCGAGTTCCACCTGGACGACCTTTAGCTACTGCTGTGGCAAACTTCCTTAAGTACTATGTTCTGAAGCTATAAGTGTACGTACAACGTAAGTACTTATTTAGGTTCGAGACAGAAAGCCAGAGCATGAATGGAAATTCATATCTTAAGAAATATTTTTTTTCATTATACACAGAATGACCAAAATCGGTGAAGTCGGTTTAAATGTTGGGAAGCAAAAAAAGTAGCCCAGTCTAAAGACAATCATAAATGTTCATCACATAAATTTTTGTTTTGTGCGAAAATCGAGCTGCTTTAGTTCATTGGTTCTAGTTCTTATAATATAGATCAAAAAAATCTTCGTCCGAGACTCCCTAAAGAAAACATTTCATAAATGCCATATCCATGGCTACATCATCAATATAAACAAATATTTTCATAGCAAAGGCAAAATTTTAACTATGAGCCAGGACTTGAACCTGCAATCCTTACAGTCTGTGTAAGTGCTCTGCCATTTGAGCTATCAAAGCAGAATTCTTGCCAATGAAATTCCTAACTACATCTTTGAACGTCATAGACACACAATTACTAGGAAACTTATGTTTTGCTCCTATCAATTAAATCTTACAAATTACCAGTTTTTCATGAACCTACATACAATATAAATACATATGCACAGGGATAGTATATCTTCGTTTGACACCTAGTTGCCTAGTCTAGTCAACATTTATTTTTTTCCTTTTTTTGTTTCTTTTTTTAAAACATCTGCCGCACCAACCTAATAGGGTTGTACTAATTTAGAAACCTTCTCCGTCGTGTGAATAACAACATACTAAAATTTCATTACCATCGGTTTAGCCTTATTGCGCGAGTCCGACTTGCACTTGACCTTGTGTGACCCGCACCTGACCCTTTTTTTATTTCAGTAACTTTCCCTGGCGTGTGCATAACAATTTACCAAAATTTCATCACAATCGGTTTACCCTACTAGACGGCATACCAGCAGTGGTGCTTAAGCAGTGTGCTTCTGAGTTATGTCCTGTACTCACGCGCCTCTTCACGCTTTCCTACCACACTAGGCAATTTCCGTCTTCATGGAAGACTGCAAATGTGCACCCGGTGCCCAAAAAGGGCGATAGATCAGATCCATCGAATTACAGGCCTATCGCTATAACCTCTCTCCTCTCCAAGGTGATGGAGCGTGTGATCAACACACAGCTTTTGAGATACCTAGAAAAACACGACCTGATCAGTGACCGTCAATATGGCTTTCGCCACATTCGCTCAACTGGTGACCTTCTAGTGTATCTCACACACCGATGGGCACTAGCCATTGAGAGTCAGGGGGAGGCATTGGCATGTAGCCTAGACATAGCGAAGGCGTTCGATCGGGTCTGGCACCGGGGTCTTCTATCGAAGTTGCCTTCTTACGGAGTGCCCGAGGGTTTGTGCAAATGGGTGGCTAGCTTTTTGTCCGGCAGAAGCATACGAGCCGTAGTTGACGGTAGTTGCTCTGATAGCATGGACATTAATGATGGTGTCCCGCAAGGCTCTGTGCTGTCTCCTACGCTGTTTCTACTGCACATCAATAATATGTTGGACATCAACAACATACATTGCTATGCAGATGACAGTACTGGAGACGCTTATTACACGGGCCGTGCAAGCATCCCACGTACCGTTGTAGAGGAAAACCGCGGAGAACTTGTGTCTCAAATCGAGATCGGTCTGTCCAAGGTCTCTGACTGGGGGCGGGAAAACTTGGTCCGATTCAACCCTTCAAAGACACAAGTCTGCGCGTTCACCGCTAAGAAAACCCCATTCACTGTGGTCCCACAATTCCAGAACACTCCCCTCTCCATCTCCAAGAGCATTGGGATCCTTGGCGTTGACATCTCCAGCGATGTTCAGTTCCGAGATCATTTGCTAGACAAGGTAAAGCTGGCGTCCAAAAAACTTGGTGTACTCAACAGAGCGAAGCAGTACTTCACGTCGGGGCAAAGGTTGCTACTTTACAAGTCGCAAGTCCGGCCCCATATGGAGTACTGCTGCCATCTCTGGGCGGGTGCACCCGGATACCAGCTTAGCCCTTTTGACTCGGTTCAACGACGGGCTGTGAGAATCGTCGACGATCCCAAACTCACTTGCGGTATCGAGCCCTTAAGTCTGACGAGAGACTTTGCCTCCCTGTGTGTGTTCTACCGCTTGTACAATGGATTGTGTTCTGAGGAATTGTTCGAAATGATGCCCACAGCTACTTTCTACCATCGCACCGCTCGCCATCGACAGGGAATTCATTCTCACACTTTGGAACCAAAATGGTCGCGTACAGTGCGGTTTCAGAGAAACTTCCTCCCGCGAACCCTTGGGTTGTGGAATGAGCTCCCTGCCAAGGTTTTCTCTAAGGACTACAGTATGGGGTTCTTCAAAAAAGAAGTTATTAGATTTCTGAAGGGTCGGCAACGCGCGAGTGATGCCCCTAGTGTTGCAAGCGTCCATAGGCTACGGTGACCGCTTACCATCAGGCGGACCGTAGGCTTGTTTGCCACGTTAGTTGTATTAAAAAAAAAAAAACCCTTTACTTGACCCAGTCCGACTCGCACTTGATCCTTTTTTTTCAGAAACTTTCCCCGGCGTGTACATAACAACTTATCAAAATTTCATTATCATACCAAATTTATTACAATTGATTAATCCTTATTGCGCGACCGACTCGCACTTGACCCTTTCGTAAAATCCTTTCGTATCCGATGCATACGTTATACGAAGAACTCACCCTCCTAGTTTCAGGCCTCTACTAACAGCGATTTAGGCTGTGCGTTGATCCGTCAGTCATTCAGGACAAAGCATTTTATATGTATAGATTGGTTCATAAGGTTATACTTTATTTTATGTAGTAAAAAAGTGGATTTCATAAAGTTTAATTAAAATTTTACCTAAGTATGAGTAGATTATTAATTTTATAGTTAACAAAAATGTTATCTTTATACGCCAAATTTATCGATATGGGTTTATCGACAGAGCCTCCTCTCTAACACTTTTCAAACTGACAACGCCTATTTGATCGTGATTGGCTAAGATGCTCGGCTCTTTCAAAATGGCGAATGTATTGTGGCGACAGCGTTTCCAGTACTGTTTGAGTAACATAGCGCTTCTAATGACTTATAATGTTCTGTGGGTTTTACAATAGAGCAACTAGATTATTATTTTTTATTTTTATTTTATTTCACCACTTTGTCGGCCAAATAAATATGTATACCCATGCTAAATTATAACTTTCTAATACTAATGGCCTCTGAGCTAAGCCGCGGACAGACATACAGACAGATGGACAGACGGACTTGTTAAATAAAAATAGTATTTCTTAACGTTGTCGATTCAAAAGTGTTTGTAAAAACCCTATTTAGTTCAGAAAAGAAATGACTTTGACTTTGACGGAACCCTAAAAATCGGCCAAGTGCGAGTCGGACTCGCGCACGAAGAGTTCCGTACCATTATCTTTAAAAACGAGTGAATATTTCAAGTGTCTACCTGTTGCCGTTATCAATATCGAGCTAAAGAATTACGTTTGTTGTATGAGAGCACCCTAAAAATTTTATTTTATACTGTATTTTAGTATTTGTTGTTATAGTGGAAACAGAAGATGTATTCTTATAAATCTTCTGTGAAAACTTCAACTGTCTAACTATCACGGTTCATGAGATACAGCCTGGTGACAAAAGGTCGGACGGACAGCGAAGTCTAAGTAACGGGTCCCGTTTTTACCCTTTGGGTAAGGAACCCTAAAAAGGAAATAACCGGTATTTCGATAATTTAAATTCAAACTATCTAACACCAAAGAGATTACAACTCCGTTATCACACGATGAAGCTATTTACTGCGATAAGACGTTCACTAGCATTTCTACTTCCTTTTAGCCTATCTAGAGGTCGTAACCTCTACAGTACCTAACTAACAATAAGCACGAAAAAACATAACTAAACGTTTTATGCCAGACGTGAAGCCTCTACATAACACCTAACTCTTATATTATAGTTATTAGAGAAAACCTTGGCAGGGAGCTCATTACACAACCTAAGTTTGCATTAACGGGCTAAATTATCCTTGAGCCGCAATCTAAAAAAAATACTAGGGTTAAATACGAGTACATAGAACACCTTAACTATTACTACACAAAAAACAAAGTGCCCCCGCCCCCCGCCATTCTTGTCTGCCTTAACGCGATAAACGTAAAAATAGGTCAAGTGCGAGGCGGACTCGCGCACGAAGGGTTCCGTACCATTATCTATAAAAACGGCAAAAATATTTCGTTTTTTATATGGGAGCCCCCTTAAATATTTGTTTTATTTTAATTATTTTTTTTTGTTTAAAGTAAATAAATAACTAAATATTCTGTGAATATTTCAAGTGTCTACCTGTTGCCGTTACAAATATCGAGCAAAAATGATAAAAAAAACACGTTTGTTGTCTGGGACAGACACCGGAGTCTATTAAGTAATAGGATCCCTTTTTTTATACCTTGGGTACGGAACCCTAACAATACTAACAAATAGAATAAATTAAATATTTAAGGGGTCTCCCATACAACAAACGTAATTTTTTTGCTCGTTTTGCTCGATATTCATAAGGGCAACAGGTATACGCTTGAAATATTAACAGATTAGTTATAAATTCACTTTAAAAATAAATAATTAAGATAAATAAAACAAATATTTAAGGGGAGGCTCTCATACAAGAAACTTGATATCTTGCCGTTTTTATAAATAATGGTACAGAACCCATCGTGTGCCATTACTACTCGCACTTAGCCAATTTTTTAAAAAAGCTTTCAAATTAAATTATTAGTGAAACTAAAATGTTACCAGCGGAAAAATATATTTCAGTAAGGCACGTCAATGTAGATAAAAGGTAACTATCCAATGTCCTTCTTCGTCTCTCTAACTATCCATGTGCCAAACTTACATCTGATGAACAGAAAGCTCTGTTTTATTGCAACAAACAAGTTGACAATGGCATTTCAGCTCCGTAGCTCAGAGGGTAATGTCCCGACTGCTAAATCGACGAGCGTGGGTATGATTCCCGCGCAAGACAAACATTTATTATAGTATAAAACATAGTAGCTCCTGCAGTCTGTACGCTGTACGCTTAGATCTTTTAAACAACGCAACGGATTTTAATGCGGTTTTCATCAATAGATAGAGTGATTCAAGAGGATGATTGATACGTATAGTTGAATATTGTATTGTGTTAACTGTTCAAAATGTCGGAAAATCATGCCAACATGGAGCTTTATTACATGGCGTGTGCTGGTTAAGAGGCTCATACCATTTTAACAGATGGCGATGTTAGTTTATCGACATAAACGTGTCCGGGTTCCATACATTTCTAACAGATAGCGGTGTAAGTTAGTTTATCCACATAAAGATGTTCGGGTTCCATACATTTCTAACAGATGGCAGTGTAAGTTAGTTTATCGACATAAACATCGGGTTTCATAAATTTCTAACAGATGGCAGTGTAGGTCAGTTTAACGACAAAAACATGTCTGGATTGGATAATTAACTCTAATAGTAATCCTCACGGGTGGAGCCGTGGGTAATAGCTACCCCTTTGTTGCAACAGATGACGCTACAGCGCATCAACTTTAAGGGCAGGACAACATCTGCAGGGCCAGCTAGTTATATTTTTATTTTAGAACATAATGCACTATACCACCAGAATTTTCTTCAAAAACTAAATTTAATACAGTGATTATGACAAACGAAACATACGTAGCCAACAAACCATAATCGATTTATATAGGTACCGGTACTTATTTCTATCTAGTTAAACTTACATTATTTAGACTTACATTTATAAGATCAATTTATATTATGAATATAGATACATATAAATAAACAAATAAACATTTTTGAAAATCATACGCCATGTGGTGTGGATACGAGACAACGGATACAAATACTTAACGTAAATGTTTACATATAATATATTTTTATAGGAACAGCTAGTCTCAAAACAAACACAAATAAATTTTTATCTTGTAAAACGGAACGGAGCCGATAATTCAATATCTTTATATTCATTTCATTGTACCATGCAACTAAAGTTTTGAGTCGATTGCAACCGGTTTCATTAATATCCGTTCGCAACGGTCCCAAAAACCGGCCTTTTTAGTTTTGATGTGTGTAATGCTTTGTTTCCGCGTCTAATATTTGAAACCAAGCTAAGCTTCAACGTGAGCCTTGGAAAACGGCAATAGACCCATTTATTTGATTTGATTGATTAGATTTGAAACCATTTACAATTACTTTTTGACTAGTGTAAATCTGTGAATCATTTTGAATTCACTTTTTTGAACTGTTGCTATGTAGCGTAAAATAACGTAGTACCTATGCTGTACTAAAGCCAATGAAAATAACATCAAGGTACTTATAGCAATTCTATCTCGGAAATATATTTTGATAATCACTATACACTTCTTTGCAGCGTAATTATTTAAAACTAAAGGAAAAATTGTTATCTATTGCCTTTATAAAATTTTAAAAAATCTAAACATTATAATAAACTGACAACTAACTTTTAACTTGCTACTGTTCAGGTAGACTTAGTGTTCTAAAATGGTTATATCCTATAATATTTTGCGTTTGATCAAAAATACTGTATCAGGATTTGTGTAAGTAGGAATTAAAAAACAATTACAATTACGATAGAGAAATAGATCTAGATAAATATTAGTATATAATGTAGTGTATTGATTAATGTTCTATAGTGTGTGCAATTTGCAATTAACATTAGGTGAGTAATTATAAAGTAAACTAAAATGTAGAAAAAACAAGTAATATTTGGAATAAATTTAAAAAAAAATATGGATTTTTTTTATTTTTAGTTTGTTTGGCCATACAGCTTTGATATTTCTTAAAGAAGTGGATAAGGAAAATCAGTACTAAGTAATCGAATGCTCTTGTGGTGAATGTGTTTAAAATATCAAACATTGTACCAAAATTCAGCGCAAACAAAGTCGCGGGCACAGCTAATCAAATAAACTGGAGTCCGTTTTGATAGACACCATACTACAATTTTATTAACTGCGCCATCAAGGCGCAACGCAACTTTTTTGCTGGCCAATTTTATAGACCCGAATCTCTTAGAAATTTCCACTTTAAAAGTAATTGATTTATTCTAAAAATAATTAAGGTGGGTAGAAGTCCGGCTTTATACTAGTTTCCGCAAGTTTTAGAACGCAAAAAAGGTTTATCAAGGAACCAGCGCGATCAGGCCAATATAAGCCCTATGCTGCCTCCACTATTGATGATACTATTGAAGAAATTGTTTTCTGATTCTTTTGGATCGTTCACTTCCATTGGAATTACATTCGAATCGTTTGAAAGTAGCCTGGTTTATAAAGATGGCTGCGAAATTGAAATAGTCAATTTTCGCGTTCGCTGCACGACATCTTGTGTCCTGCGGTCTACGACGTCATCGCGAATAGTGGAAGGAAGGTCAAACAAATGTTTTAGATCGATCTTTACACCGACATAACTATCATTTAGTTAATTTTTAGAGTATGAAGCGTTTACATATGTTCTTATGTAGCAATTTTTCTGGAATGCCTGCTGGTACAACGAGAAAGACATTCAGCGAATTCACGTCAATACTTATTTTTTTCTGTAATTTTTTTTTTATTACAGAAACATGAAATTCTTGCTGATTGCTGACGCTGTCGTTGCCGTGGCCGTTGCTGGACCGACGCGCTCTCTGGTCTCACCCGGCATTGCTGGGCCTGCAACACTTTTAGGGTTCAGTACCTGAAAGGTAATTAGGAACCCTATTACTAAGGCTTCGCCGTCCGTCCGTCCGTCTGTCACCAGGCTGTATCTCATGAACCGTTATAGTTAGCCAGTTGAAATTTTCACGGAAGATGTATTTCTGTTGCCGCTATCCCAAAAAAAAACACAATAAAATAAATATTTAAGGGGGCTGCCATACAACAAACGTGATTTTTTTGCTCAATTAGCTCGATACTGATTACGGCAACAGGTAGACACTTTAAATATTCATAGAATATTTAGTTATACAGTCACTTTAAAAATTAATAATTAAATTAAAATAAAACAAATATTTAAAGGGGGCTCCCATACAATAAACGTGTTTTTTTTGCCTCTTTTTATAGATAATGGTACGGAACCCTTCGTGCGCGAGTCCGACTCGCACTTGGCTGATTTTTTTAAAAGTGATTTACTTCTTATTCTCAAAAGATTTTCCTTCACATCATAAAAACCAGGGATATCCGATCTCAAAATCGATAGATCTAACCATTACTTTTTACTGTTGTGTAGGGGCTGGGCCACTTTCGGGTGTGCAACGTCTGTTTGAAAATGTTTGTGCATTTATGTATATGTGCGTGTTTGTGTGTAGCACCCGCTCGTGTTCGGAGCCCTGCCGCTATCGGCCGGCCGAACGAGGATTCAATCAGATAGGACCTATAAGTTCTTTTATATATAGTTTTATTTTCTATCTTTTATATATATTTGTATATTTATATATATGTATTAAAATTTTGTCTGTATGTGTATATATGAATATGTGCATGTATGTGTATCTTATATTATCCTTAATATGTTATGAATACCTATTTATTTATTTATTTGCATTTTTGTAAAATGTAAATATGTATGTATGTGTATATATATATATAAATGTGTATATGTATGTACGTCTGCTGTGTAATATTATATGTTATATGAATATAGTACAATCGAAGTTTTATTGGAGTTGCTTGAGTGTGTCATGCTTTCTCAAAGTGTCTCTGCGGTGGTGGAGTGTGTGTCGGGTCGTTACGTTCCCTAAAACATGGTTGAGCGAAGCGATGGCTGATTCATGTGTCATACTTGTGAACGGGTGCCGCCTGTGGAGGCTGGTCTGCTCTTGCAAACTTCTTTGTATTCTTATTATATATATATGTACGTCTGCTATGTAATATTATATGTTATATGAATATATTTTTCTCGGGAGTTGCTTTTAATCCCGTCACAGAATAATTGAAAACTTTTAACGTATCACATGGTGAATATGCAATCTGAAAAAAAAATAGGCAATTGAAATATTACATAAATATTGATTGTTTTTTTTTTAAATGAATCTATTTACATTGTAAATCTTATTTATTTAATGTTTCAATACAAAACATGTATTTCTTTGTTGATACACTATAATTTTATGTTTCGTTTGTGATTTTACAAAATTACCTATTGGGCGCACGCAATAAAACAGTATTGTAATTAGTTTGTAAAGCTAGTTGTAGTTAATTTACTTGATGATTCGAAAGTGTTCTTAGTAACCCATTTGAATGAAAAGATTTTGATTTTGCTAAATTTGTTTCCTATTGCCATATTCTTATAGGCCTAAAATAACGCGTGTAACGGTAAAACACTGTCATCAGAATGCCGTGTTGCTCTGTGTTTAAAAGTGACCAACTTTTGATGCACAAAAGATCTTCTTTCATATCAAAAAAAACGAGGGATGTTGCCATAAAAACACCGGTTTTAACATCCATGATCGATGTTTATCGTACACAAAATGTAGATGAGGGTTCCGTACCTACCACCATTTACGTAATTTACATAAAAAAACAAAAAGTGTGCCGCTGAGCGGTCACCCATCTAATTAAATTTAATTTTACTTCTTTGTCGGCCTAATTAATATGAATACCCATGCCAAATTACAGCTTCCTATTACTAATGGCCTCTGAGCTAAGCCGCGGACAGACAGACAGGTGGACAGACGGACTTGTTAAATAAAAAAAGTATTTCTTAACGCTGACGATTAAATAGTGTTTGTAAAAACCTTATTTAAATTAGAAAAGAAATGACTCTGACTTTGACTACAGAACCCATAAACTCCATTAGTCGAAATCGTCGTCGTTAGTACAGTGTGTCGCAACATCAACCTCACCTTAATGGACTTTGAACCCAAGGCGCAACGCAGCGAAAAAATCGTAAAAGAGAGAGAGGCTGCTCTCCGACGCAGTATCCCTACTGCATCGCGTCGCAACCGTAAATTATGAATGAATATATAAGTGTGCATCCGTAATTATTATTGAGTTTAAATTTTTCTGACCAGACTATGCAGTTGGCTGATGCAGCCATTACTGCTTCACCGGAATTTGGGGCGAGACTCCAAAGGAGTCTTAGCCCATATAGCGCCCAACGCTCAAGGGCTCCCCGCGGGGGGAGCCTCGGCTTGGGTTGTAGCTCTTGGGGTCGTCCCTTCGACCAGCTTCAGCCTCGAACCCGAAGGTGAGTCAGCGCCAGGAGGGGAGTTTCCCGTTACACAGTTGCGGTTGTGATTGCGATTGAGTGGAGGCGAGAAGCGCCCCGGTACTCTTTGATACGTCGTATATGATGCAGGTTGTAGTATACATATGCCCATAAATATAGAATTTAGCGTAGCGTAAAAATCCTAGGTCTGTGCATATACCTATAGATATGTTCGCAGACGCAGCTATGTTCAGTCTCTTTCCTACGATTTATCTATAACGAAACGTTTTAGTTACAGGTTGGATGTTTTTGTGGGTGTATGTGTCGCCTACTGTACAGCAAATGTGCATAATTTATGTATACCGTGCGTGTGTGCTTGCATAAATTTACATACGATTATCATCAGAAATGCAATAAATGAGATAGCTGCCATTATTACGAATTTTATTTTTATACAGGCTTCTTAAATTTTACAGCAGGTTTATATCACATAGTCATGACCCTATTTAAAAATAGACTGGATGTTGATAAAGGAATATATTTAAAGCTATGTTCAGTCTCTTGTCTACGATTTATCTATAACGAAACGTTTTAGTTACAGGTTGGATGTTTTTGTGGGTCTATGTGTCGCCTACTGTACAGCAAATGTGCATAATTTATGTATACCGTGCGTGTGTGCTTGCATAAATTTACATACAATTATCATCAGAAATGCAATAAATGAGATAGCTGCCATTATGACGAATTTTATTTTTATACAGGCTTCTTAAATTTTACAGCAGGTTTATATCACATAGTTATGACCCTATTTAAAAATAGACTGGATGTTGATAAAGGAATATATTTAAAGCTATGTTCAGTCTCTTTCCTACGATTTATCTATAACGAAACGTTTTAGTTACAGGTTGGATGTTTTTGTGGGTGTATGTGTCGCCTACTGTACAGCAAATGTGCATAATTTATGTATACCGTGCGTGTGTGCTTGCATAAATTTACATACGATTATCATCAGAAATGCAATAAATGAGATAGCTGCCATTATGACGAATTTTATTTTTATACAGGATTCTTAAATTTTACAGCAGGTTTATATCACATAGTTATGACCCTATTTAAAAATAGACTGGATGTTGATAAAGGAATATATTTAAAGCTATGTTCAGTCTCTTTCCTACGATTTATCTATAACGAAACGTTTTAGTTACAGGTTGGATGTTTTTGTGGGTGTATGTGTCGCCTACTGTACAGCAAATGTGCATAATTTATGTATACCGTGCGTGTGTGCTTGCATAAATTTACATACGATTATCATCAGAAATGCAATAAATGAGATAGCTGCCATTATGACGAATTTTATTTTTATACAGGCTTCTTAAATTTTACAGCAGGTTTATATCACATAGTTATGACCCTATTTAAAAATAGACTGGATGTTGATAAAGGAATATATTTAAAGCTATGTTCAGTCTCTTTCCTACGATTTAACTATAACGAAACGTTTTAGTTACAGGTTGGATGTTTTTGTGGGTCTATGTGTCGCCTACTGTACAGCAAATGTGCATAATTTATGTATACCGTGCGTGTGTGCTTGCATAAATTTACATACGATTATCATCAGAAATGCAATAAATGAGATAGCTGCCATTATGACGAATTTTATTTTTATACAGGATTCTTAAATTTTACAGCAGGTTTATATCACATAGTTATGACCCTATTTAAAAATAGACTGGATGTTGATAAAGGAATATATTTAAATGTTGTCAATTGGACTTATTAGCACAGTATCTTCAGGCAACTGCATTCAATAAGTCAAGAATTGCAATCTATAAGTATGTATAACTAAGATTTGATCTTGTGTTTATTTTTCCACAGCTAAAATCTGTATATTTTTTTTCTAGCAAAATGAAGTTCTTACTGATCGCTGCTGCGGTGCTCACCGTTGCCGTCGCTGGCACCCTCAAGCGTGACTCGACACAGGCCATTTCTATTGGCCCTGCTCTTGTGGATACCGATGCCATCAGTGTGGACCCTGCCATCGTTGACGCTGCCTCCATCAACCCCGCTCCGGTTACTGGTACAGTGCCCATAATTATCGGCCCCGCACTTGTACACACTGATGCTCCCATCGCGGCTGCACCTATCATCACTGACATCTTCGAACCTATCGATGTTGAACCTGTTGTCGTCGACAGCTTTGAGCCAATAGCTGTTGGACCTGCTATTGTGGACTTCCCCATACCGGATGGTGGTGATGTGACTGTTGATGACACCAGCCTCGCTGTTATTGACACAGTTCCTGAACCCAGCCCCGTCGTTGTACCTGCTTCCCCAAGCGCTCCTCTTGTGCAGATCATCCTTAACATCAACACTGGTCCTTTAACTGCACCTCCAGTTGTTATTGGAGCACCTGAAGCCGGACCTGAGCCTATCAACGTTGTAGAAAACCCCGCTGAAGAGGTCTCTGTAATAGATACTGCCGTCCCTGAGCCTATTGTCTTGCCCACCCCTGCTTTACCCACCCCTATTGTACCAGATCCCATAGTATTGCCTACGCCTGCTCTTCCAACACCCATTGTGCCAGAGGCTGCAGTCACTATCCCCGAAACCCTCAACTAAATTCAGATTAATGTTTTAAAGTCTTTGAATATTCACTTTGATATAAACCGAGAAAATAAATTTATAATAATAATAATAAATTAATAATAAAATAATAAATAGTGTGTTTCTGTTACGAATGTTCTTCTGAACTTAATATTGGTATAGGTTCAGTTCCAGTGAAAGCGATACAAAATCAGAATTTGTGTATTCTGCCTCACCTCGTAACACATTGGAAGAGAAGCTTCCACTGGCATGATCGATGAAAACAAGGTCTTCTCTTGGGCAGAGTGACACGAGCCTCAAAAACGTGCTAACTGACATCTTCCACCACCTAAGTAACTTAAGCCTATATGACAAAAGATCCGTGCTATATCTTTTTAATACAAAAACTCTGTACATAATAAATAAATAAATAAATAAATATTTTTAGACACTACACACAGCGCCGTCTGGCCCCAAAGTAAGCAAAGCTTGTGTGCTGGGTACCAGACAACGGATTCAAATACATATATATTTTTTTTTGTAAATGCATACATATAATATCAATATATAATATAAAAATCATGAAAGTTTAAAAATCCGGCCGCAATTCTGACAAAACCCAAAAATCCTGTCACATCAGAACAAATCCTGACGTATGGTAACCCTTGTTAACGATAACCAAAGATGAGGTATATGACGTATTACGAGCCATTTTTCTATCTTTATCTGATAATACGACTATCATTTTTACATCTGTGTGTGTTATTTCGGTGTTACCAACCCTAAAGTGATTACCCTAAATTGGGGAGTTCGTAATTTTATACAATTTATTTTCACTTACGATGAGCCCTATGGTGACGCATTACATATATTGAGATAGAACGTTATACTTTGCTACGAAGGTAGCAATCAATTGACCATGGCCTACATGTTAAAACCTTAAGTAGGTTCCAAATAATGTATACTTTAGTGCTGAAATATATATGGATGAACAAAATAAAATCTGTTCTTTACTACCATGGCATCCGTGCGCACCGTTTACGTTATTCATAGGTCCCGCAATGTGACCTCGTGTCACATGGCCGTGTTTTGTTAAGAAGATTTTTTTTAACATAGAAAGCTTTCGCATCGCAGAGCCATTAAAATCGTTGTGTTCGCAAAATGTCAATAAACGAAAAAGCTATTCACTATGACTGAAAAAATGTCAGGCTTTTGTTTAGTGCAGGCTCTTTAGAGGTTAGCGTAGGCTTAGCAATAGAGCTTCGTTGGGACCCTTCGGGTAAGGAAACGATCATGGATTTTTATTAATAAACTATATAGAATATTTTAATCTCAATTAGCATAGAAAATCCAAAGTTCATATATTATATGTTATTTAAAAATATCAAATGAATTAAAAGTTTTTAGTATAACATTTTATAAGTTTTCTAAAAGAAAATCAAACAAAAATCATTATAAGTACATTACATTTGTTTTTTTTTGAGAACTTAAAAGTCTATTGTTGTAATTGAATAACTTATGTTACTGATTGACATCTCAGAATAAGACACAAACAATGCGAATATATAATAAACACTCGGTTTAACTTTTAGTGCTCGTACAAAGTAATTTAATTCATAAAATTGTAGCTGAGCGCGCGCCTTTGATTGCCGCTGCTGGCGGCTTTAAAAGTTAAAAATGGGTAAGGACCCAATACACGTCATAATATGATAACACAATTTTAGGATTTTTAGTTTTCTAAAAACGTACAATCTTACTAATATGTCGACGGCATTTAAAATGTGTCTATAAAATCTTGGAACATCCTAAGAACACTAAAATAGATGCATGTACATGTATGTATGCAAAGTATGTGTAAGCAAACGACAAACTATGTGAATATTACACACTAGCGTCTGCCAGCGGCTTCGCCCGCCCTAAATTTCGTTATTGGCGGAGGTTCTTATTCTTACGGCAACTTATCAATCATAGAAAAAACAACAAACAATCAAAATCTTTCCTTTTGACGTGACAACGTCTTATAAATTGGTTTGCCGGGTGACACTTCAAGAAACTGCGTTACGCTCCGCTCACGTTATGCGCTCACAATGAGAGCGAGTGAGAGGCACGCGGCATGGTTAGCCCGCCTAAGAGCGAGAGAGACAGACATAAAAAGTGAAAGGCACAAGTTGTCACGTTACAATGTTAATAATATTACGATTAATAGCAATGGTTTTTTTTTAATGGCATAATACATTCGTGTCTGTGAAACCATGAAAATACACAAACAAAATTTCTATCCAATCGGTTCAGCCGTATAGAAGTTATGTGAAAAAGATAAGTACGGAAGGATAATTCTTACTACCCGTTGTCCTATTACCCGTTTTCCCGAAGGAATGAAACATTTTCCCGCGGTAAAAAGTAGCTTATGTTCATCAGGGATAACGTCGGCTTCTAATGGTAAAAGAATTTTTCAAATCAGTCCAGTAGTTTCGGAGCCTATTCAATACAAACAAACAAACAATCAAATCTTTCCTCTTTATAATATTAGTGTAGATATATACGAAACAGTTCGTGTCGTGTCATGACACAGTCTCAAGAAGAACAGTAGCAAGATACCAAGATTTGGTAGGCTGTCTATGCCTACCTAGATGAGTAGGGCAGTCTGGCACTTACTAATTTCACCAAAGCATGGGTTTTGCGACGTTTTTTAAAAAAACTTTCAAATTAGATTATTGATGAAACTAAAATATGTCACCAGCGGAAAAATATATTTCAGTAGGGAACTTCATTCTAGATAAAAGGTACCTATCCTATTTCCTTCTTCGTCTCTCTTACTATCCATGTGCCAAACTTACATCTGATTAACAGGTTGCTCTGTTCCGTTGTAACGTCAAGCAACCAACTAGATGACAATCGCATTTTGGCTCCGAAGCTCACTGTCTCGACTGCTAAATCGAGGGGCGTGGGTTTGATTCCCGTACAAGACAGACATATATTATAGTATAAAACATAGTCGTTTCCTGCTGTCTGTACGCTGTGCGTTTAGATCTTTTAAACATCGGACATCGGACGCATCGGATTTTGATGCGGTTTTCATCGATACCTAGAGTGATTCAAGAGGATCATTTATACGTATACATAGTTTAATATTCTTTTGTGTTAATTGATCAAGATGATGCAAACTATGGCGTGTGCTGGTTTACAGTTGCATAGTTTTTTGACGGATGGTGGTGTAGTTAGTTTATCGACAATAAAATATCTGGGCTCCATAAATTTCTAACAGATGGCAGTGTAAGTTAGTTTATCGACAATATCATGTCTGGATCGGTGAATCTAATAGTAATCCGCGCGTGTTGAGCCGTGGGTAATAGCTACCCTTTTGTAGTAACAGATAGCGCTACAGTACATTAAATTTCAGGCTTGCTAGTTATATTTATATATTAGAATAGAATGCGCTACCACCAGAATTGTCCTCAAATACTCAATTCAATACAGTGATTATGAATTATGACAAACGTAGCCAACAAACCATTATAGTTTTATATCTGTACTTATTTATATCTATGTAGTTATTGTTTAAACTTACATTTGTAAAATCAATTTATATTAAGTATATTAAAAAAACAAATAAAATTTTGGACATCATACGCCATGTGGTCCCAAACTGAGCAAAACTTGTACTATAGATACCACACAACGGATACAAATACTTAACGTAAATGCATATTATATATAGTAAACACCTAGTCTCAAAACAAACACAAATAATTTATTGTCTTGTTCGGGAATGTATGATCCTCGATTCAGAGCCACGGAGCCAATAATTCAATATTGCATCGTGCAATGCAACTAAATCGCGTAATTTTCGACATACAATGTAGTGATGGAGCTTTTATTCAAGATTTGCGGGTGAAAGCACGCCTATAAAATAGAAAGCATGCCTATAAAATAGATTAGGTTCCAATTAAACCTAACACCTAAAGATAAGTAAAAGAAATTGTCTTTAAATATGTAAATTAAATTAATAATTATATTAGGTCTCCATATATAACCGCATTTACTCCCAAAATAAATATGCGTTAAACGAAACAGAATATTTTGTGAAAGACGCAAGTCGGCGGGCATTTAAGATTTAGCCAAATAAATTAAAGGAATAAAAAAAAAAATTTTGGTTAGCAGGTACGTGGATGGGAGTGGCAGATTGGCAAATAAATAGATTTCAACTCATTTTAGACTCTGTACCAACGTTGGATTAGATGCGTTTACGTCGTTCCTGATAAAGCTGATAACTTCGAATTATCATTCGAGAACTGCACGTATGCACAAATAGACTGTATAAAAATAAAGATCTGGCTTATCCAATGTTCGTTTATAAAAAGTAGATGAATGATGTATAATACAAAACGGTCCCGACTAGGGTTACCAGGCTTTAGCCGGAAATGTATGGCTCTTTAAGTGGCGTTTTGGTCACCGACATAATGTACATTATGCGCTTAATGACAATAATACAACTAAAGTGAATGAGCCAAGATTTGTAGTGTGCCACACAGAATTAATGTCTCCTTAACTTGGCTAGATTATGGCATTAAACGCAAAATGCACCTTTATTCATGTCCGGCGAAATATGTGTTTGGCCAAATACGTGCCGAGGCCGCCTAACAATTGTTTTTCGACCGTGCCGAGGTCGATCGAGGGGATGAAAATCGATCGATCGATCTACGGCACAACCCGGCCGAATTATGACAGGTAGGACAAATTTTTAATTTAAATCAACAAAACTATTGGTCATTATCATTAAGAAATAATGCATACTAATATTATAAATTTGAAAAAGAGTTTGTTATTAGTTTATTTTTCCTTACTGCACATACTAACGGAGCATCTAATTGAGCTGCAATTCACCACAGGGATATTTGAAGTGACTGAGATGGACAAAGGCTACTTGTCCCTGAAAAATTAAAAAGTCCCGCAGGAATAACTAAAACCAAACTGCACGTATACGAACTATAGCCTGCTATACTAGCATACTTGCTTACTATAGGATATAGGTACTAAAGGAGTTGACGTAGGAAGCTAGTAATTTATAAACTACTTTTGTCAAAATAAAATCATACCTATAATATTTATTCAAGTAGGTTTCTGAGAACACTTTTGAATCGTCAATACAATCTTAACAATGTTAATATCTACAGAAAAGAGCCGGCAAGAAACTCAACTATTTAAATTAATAATACAATAAGTATTGTTAATCAACTAACATGTGTCTGTATCAAAACAATTAATAATATACCTAAATTAGAAAGTAGAGCTATTAAAACAAAGCTGTTTATACATACCCATATCAATTATTATTTATAGTTTTTATGTGGCATATTTTCTATATTTTTATTATATTTTCTATGTTTTTGTGTGTTCTACTTTTAATATATACACTATCATTTACCGTTTGTATAATACGTTGTTCGTGTTCTGAGGACTTGTTTGAAATTTTTACTGATAGCCTCCAACTCGTATGGTTTTGGAGTATTTTGAGGTCAATACTTCCTATCAAATTCTGTACAATTCAATTTTAAAGCGCGCACCAAAAGAAATTATTAGATTTTTGAAGGGTCGGCAACGCGGGAGTGATGCCCCAGATGTTGCAAGCGTCCATAGGCTGCGATGACCGCTTACCATCAAGCGGACCCCAAGCTTTTTTGCCACCTTAGTGGTATAATAATCTGATGCGTCACGACTTTGAATACGCACCGCAAAACGCCGCGCCGCAGTGCACTCAGCTTTGGAATGTAGTCAACCAGAATGCGCGTCATATAATTTTGCACGTATTAAACTGCAGAGCAATAATTCAATCGTATATTGTTTTGTTAATCTTATTTACAGTGGTGCCTCCGCCTCGCAAAAACTTAAATGGCCAGTCTAGACGTAGAGGCCGGAAGAAGCCCGTCTAAATAATCAAAATGATGCAAGTTTTCTTGGACCAATCCTTACTAAATTAAAGTGGGACTTATATGTGGGTTAATTCTTAGCTATGCGTAAAAAAAATCTAAATCGGTTTGTATATGACGGAGTTTTGTGGTAACAAACATTAAAAAAAAAATGGAAAACAAGCGAATTGAGAACCTACTCTTTTTTTAAGTCGGTTAAAAACAACAATAAAAGTATCTGTATCTAAGGTACTTTATTCTTTGGTTTATAAATAAAAATAACATTAGCCTATGGATAAGCTAACAATAATCTTATCTCTTCCGGTCATCAGCACAAGGTGTAATCGTGTTGACTCTGGGGATCAACTGAACGATAGGAACAATGAATGAATGACGCGGTATTGTATGAATGAAGGTAATCACCTGGTAGAGCTAGATGTTACTACGTATACGCTTTTTTTCTGTGTGAAAAGAAATGACACACAGAGTGTTTGGCTGTTCGTCAATCGCCGATCGAAGGGACACCCCCGAGAGCGACAACCCAAGCCTAAGCCCCCCTTGAGCGTTGGGCGCTATATTGGCTGAGGCTCCTTCAGAGTCTTGCCCCAAAAAGCCCGGTGAAGCAGTAATGGCTTCAACAGCCAACTGCATAGTCAGTTATTAAAAAAAAAATGTTTGTCAATGTAGATTGTTAAAATAGTCGCTGTGTGTATCGACCTAAGACTATAAATAGCACACAATTTATATGTATTTTTACTCCCACTTGCTTGAAAATTGTTTCAATATGAAAGAACGAAAAACAACGCCGGCAATTCCCAAAACGACAGTGATGGAAATTGCTGGACAGGTTTTTTAATGATTCTTGTAGTGTTAAGTCTAATGTTGGTCCCTATTTTGGACCCTTTCAAAAATTATGATACAAAACATAACAATCCTGACTGAAATGAATCAATCACCGAATATAATAATAGCGGAATAATATAGCCAGAATTAAATCAGAATGTTACATTTGACAGGAGGAGTTAATTACATCACCTTTATAAAACCCCACTGAAAAGCAAAAAAAAAAACTTTACGACATTATAGAACATTGAGCTAAGTGTTTTATTCTCTTAGAAGTGGAATGCCAAAAATTTGCAACACAGATACGAAACAAATGTTTTTGGCATTCCACTTCAAGGAGAAGAAAACATTTAGAATCTCAAACATTGATCTAAATTTTAGATCAATGTTCCATGTAAGTTAGGTTTTTCCTAATTTCTCAAGTACATTGATAGAAGAAAACATTGCGAGGAAAACATTATATATTGAAAAATTGTATGTAAAGCCCACAAACTGAGCTAGGCCCACGTGTGGACTATGACCCAAATCACCCTCAGTAAGGGTAAGCTGTGCCCCAACATATAAGGCTGATCACTCTTATTATTTAAAAAAAGTAAAGTTTTTCAAGAAGGGAGATTAAGAATGGCGTTGCAATCGTCTCTAGGCTACGGTGACCTCTTAAGATCACAATGTCATAATATACCGGGTTACATAAAACACAGTAAGTTTGGCGTAAGTATTGCGCCGTTAAACCGACGATGAAAACACGTCACGTTCTAGCAATTGGTAACTTAACCAAATTATATATAGATCATTAACAATCCATATGTTGAAAACTACTCAACCGATTTTGATGAAACTGGCACTGTTCCCTAGTAAAATATGTGGACAAACATACACATAAAACATGCAAGTGCTACAACATTGTTTGGGAGTACCAATTTGTAGCAATTCTCGATCACTGTAGGATATAACGATGAAAACTGGTTCTAACGGTGAGGCCCATGGTGGTTACCAGCATGGGTAAAACCATAGAAAATGTCCTAGAGAATTATCGATATTACAAATTACTATGATCCTGCTGGATGGGATCTGGGTGTTTTTATATCTCCACAATTCATATCGCTATTTGATAGGCCAAAGGGCTTCATTAGAATTTTATACTTCAAATTTGCAATGCTTGCAATTTAGATTTTAGTCTCCCTTTTTACCAAGCGCTTAAAGCAAACAGTCGGACTCGCGCAACGTGGGTTCTGTATCATCAAGAAACAGTAACTTCCGTACAATGACGCTAGTAAATAAATGTGTGAAGTTTTTGAGGGACTTGTGGCCCAGCAGCATTTGTTTATTGGAAACAATGTTAAGCAGCCAAAGTTAAGCAAATAGTGGCACCGATTTTAAACACTGCTCGGGCATTTTATTTTGGCAAAATTAGGTATTAATAATATATATGTATATTGACGTAGTTTTCATAATACTTTACAATAATATTTAAGTTTCAAGTAGCATATATTTTTTTTTTAAAGCAAAGTAATTTAATGATATGTTTAAAATGATTATTTTATTCATATTTAAAATATTTATATAATTTTTAAATTTTGCCAAATAATTGTAAATTGTGTTTTCTGCACGTTTCGTAATGGTAATTTTTAATTATATAATATCATTAATGTAACCCATATTCTATGCAAATAAAGACTTATTCCATTCTATTCTAAATTTTAGGAGACAAATCTCACCTTAATGTTTCTCTTCTGTTTCTGATATCTGAAAATAGCACAAAAACTGTCTATCCGCGGGGGTCTCCAATAGGCTCTCTAATATGGCTAGTTATATTTTGCAAACATTCTTTGATATCGAGAAGAAAGAAAATTTGTTGCTCGTGTGGTAATTGCTGCCGGACCATTCTTTTTTGTTTTATTTGGTCCAGTAATTTTGGTAATTATTCCACATGTACGTAGGACACTCAGAAAGTTTTGAGAACCTAACAAACTAACTTCTATGGATGAAATATTTTAATTAAATCTTTTCAAAGAACTCTTCACCAGCGTATATTTTTGTATACACAAAGTTTCATGCGTCTGAACCAATTTTCGAAACATTTATTCTAGTCGGCCGCAGAAAACTATTCCACGGCCTTCTCGAACGCTGCTAGCGCGTCTTCCGGCGATAGAAACTGTATCCCTTTCAGCTGATTTTTTATTTTAGGGAATAAAAAGAGGTTACACGGTGCCAGATCAGGACTGTAAGGAGGGTGACCTGAGACTCTGACCGGTGTGGTGTCCAGGAAGTCCCTCGTTTTGAGCACTGCGTGCGCGGGCGCGTTGTCATGGTGAAGCAATACCCCGCAGAGCCCGGTGTTCGGTCGCTTGATGCTCATAGCAGACAAAACTTCTGGCAAGCATTTTGTGATATACCATTTGGCGTTGATGCTGCTTTGGTCTCATAATGGAATAGAAACTAGATACCCCGTTAAAGTGAAGAAACTAGCGATCAAAATTTTCCCAGGGCTTCTCGATCTGTTCTGAGCTGAGCTTCAGTGAGGCTGTGCCCCAGCGCAAAACTATCCTTCTCACGCGAAGGTGCTCGTGTAGAATCTTGTCAACGGTTTCCGAATCAATCTGCAGTGTATGCTGAATCTCTTCGTATGTAATTCGCCTGTTTCCTTGAATTAAATTTTTTACTGCCAGCACACTTTCTTCCGTGACAGCCGCTGTAGGACGACCACTTTTTTTGTTTATCTCCCAAAATAAGGCGACCGCGGTTGAACTCGCTATGCCAACGGTAGATTTATGCTTTTATATAAAAGCCATTTGAAGTCGATCAAATGACTCATCAGGTTTTGAGCCACATCTAAAATCATAGAAAATCATCGCATGAAAATGTTCTCGACGCAGATCCATTTTTAAATGAGACACGATAATTTAATTTGGCTCTGAAAAAAAATGTGGAGGGAAATCCGAAATTCGAACAATGGTATTTTTACTTTTAAATATCCAAATTTTTCAAAAGTGGCCAGTGCTTTATACATAAAATCTTTTTTTCGCAAAACTTTCTGCGTGGCCTGGTATATAGAAACAAAAACTAATCCCTTTATTATTAAATAGTATCGCTGATAGAAAGCAACATTTTTAAATTAGGTAGAAGCAAAAAAAAAATGGTTTTTCCGTTAACACTAAATCGTTTACCTTTATCTCGAAAAAAAAAGCGGCAATTAAAAATATAAAAAATGCAATTTTGAGTAATTTACCAATTTTACCAACAGTCTATTTTGGTATATCAATTTACAATAGCGACTAAAAAGATTAATTTACTCTTTATGGCACAATTTGTGTTCAGATAACCTTAGTATTTAATGCAGAAAAAAATCGTCGAGTATAATAGTTTGTTGTCTCGTATAAACAAGCAGGTACGTAGCCAAAAACTAACTGCGTTTTGTTGGCAACATTATTATGTATAATGTCATAATTCAGCCAAGTTGAAAAGGCATAAATATGTATGACACAGCTATATTGTCTTGGCTCCTCTCTATTTGGATTTTGACATTAAGCGCATAATTTACCTACATTACGTCGGTAAACAAAACGTGGCGATTGTTAAACAAGTGGTTTGTGATTTTTTAAACTTTTGCGGTTATTATCAATATATTCATATGTATGTTTTGGGCTTTTCGGGAACTCGTAAGCCCGAAACATATAATCAAAGTGGTTATTGATAGTACAATTTTTGTAAGTCCTTACGAGCCTCATACGTCCTTAGTGTTTTGACACGGCCTTACATTACCTTGGGCGAGGGCAATAAAAGCCACAGTCTATCACGCAGGCCCGATGAGGATTATGGACTTCACATACGCCTTTTTGTGGAAACCCTCAGAATCTTTTCCTTTACCGAAAAGCCAGTGGTGTGAACAAACAATATGCTTGACAAACTAAAAAAGAGCCAGTCTCCAACCTCCATCCGTCAGAACGCTTGGCGGACACCAAAACTACAAAGGCTACAACGGTTTTTGCAAGTAACATTTGATTTTCTTTTACAGAAAAATGAAATTCCTGTTATTTGCTGCTGCCGTGATCTCCGTGGCTGTCGCCAGCCCAGCTAGGCGTGACTCGCTCGTCGAGGAGACACAACCTATCGTCATCGGACCTGCACTCGTCGACACTGATGCCCCCGTCGCCGCCGCTCCAATCATCGCCGACTTCGAACTTGAGCCAATCGCTGTTGAACCTGCCTTCGTCGAAGAATTCGAACCAATCGTTGTCGAAACTGTTGCAGTAGACCTTGCCGAGACTGTTAATCCTGCCCCAGTTGCTGTTAACCCTCAGCCTTCTCCTGCTGCCCCTAGCAGTCCTCTTGTAAAGCTGGTTCTGAATATAAACGCCAGCAACGGTGCATTCGAAGGAGCTCCTGTCTTTGTTGTTGCTCCTGGAGCCCTGCCTGGTGTAGTATCCATCATAGACAACTCTCCCGTCGCTGTTGTAGACCGCCCTGTACCTAAGCCATTCTCCCGTGTATAACCTGTGACCCAAATTACGCCCCTGTTTTTCGTTGTCATACAAAGTACTCTTATACCACCTAATTTATGTGGAATAAAATTATGAATAATTACTTAATTATTTATTGTTGCCAATGATATAAGTGCAAAATCCCCGATCTGTTATAAACATGTGAAAGTTTATAAAATTACCCCGAATTAGTTCGTCGGATTTCGACATAAAATCGTCAAAATGTGCAAATGAATTCCAATGAAATTGCCGAACATAAATTCTTACTTGCTGCTAAAGAGGGGCGGTAGGGTATATACCATATATGTATATAAGAACATACTCTAAATTTCTGCATTTTAAAACGATGAAGAAACTATCAATATTATAAATAAATATAAATCAAACTAATATTATGAAGGCGAAAGGTTGTAAGTAATTGTGTTTGTATTTTTGTTACTTGTTCACGCTCAAACGCCTGGACCAATTTTGATAAAATTTGGTATGGAGGTCGCTATCACCCTTACTTATAACATAGGCTACTTTTAATCCCGAAAAATTCAATAGTTCCCGCGCGAATAACTGTAAACGATCATAAACGAACTATAGCTACAGCTATAGCTTGCTATAGCAAACTTCATTTCAAGGACTTCCACACCATATAGTTTCTAAGGTGTGAGGATGAATTCCCTGCCGATGGCGAGCGGTGTGATAATAGAAATCTTGGGCCAATTACCTTCTAAGTAGAACACATCCCATTACTACGGTACTTCAATACGGCTTGTGAGTTTAGTATCGTCGATGATTCTCACAGCCCGTCGTTGAACCGAGTCATAAGAGCCAAGCTGGTATCCGGGTGCACCCGCCCTGAGATGGCAGCAGTACTCCATATGAGGCCGGACTTACGACTTGTAAAGCAGCAACCTTTGCCCCAAGGTGAAGTTCTGCTTCGCTCTGTTGAGAACTCCAAGTTTTTAAGTCGCCAGCTTCACCTTATTTTGCAAATGATCTCGGAACTGAACATCGCTGGAGATGTCAACACCAAGGATCTCAATGCTCTTGAAGATGGTGAGTGAAGTGTTCTGGTATTGTGGGACCTCAGTAAATGGGATTGTCTTAGCGGTGAACGCGCAGACTTGTGTCTTCGTAGGGTTGAATCAGACCAAGTTTTCCCGTCCCCAATAAGAGACCTTGTGAGACAGAGTGGTCACGATTTGAGACACAAGCTCTCTGCGTTTTTCCTCCACATCGGAACAAGGGGAGGTTTGCACAGCCGGTGCAATAAGCGTCTCTACAACCTTCTGGCAATGTAGAAGACTAATGGGCAAGAAATGGGGCCTTAAGCCATCCATAACCTTAAGGCTTTATACAGCCATAATACGACCGATGTTAACGTATGGTGCAGTAGTTTGGTGGCCCCAAACTCAATTAAGCACAGTAAAAAACAAACTACAAAGCCTGCAACGCCTTGTCTGCTTGGCAACCACAGGCGGAATGAAAACGACCCCTACGACAGCACTAGAGGTCATTCTTAATCTCAGACCCCTTCATCTTGTTATACAACAAGAAGCTGCTGCTGCAGCCATACGACTTGAAAAAAGTAGGGCTCTGGAGACGGGACAACAGAATCACTCATGCACGTCTCAAGGAGATAGTAGGCAACGAGCTTCCAATGTTAGAGGCGACATGTGACATCATCCCAAAAACCTTTGTCTTCGACAAAAAATACCGCACCCAGCTTAATGAGGAAGAAAAGGATAGCTTTGGCATGCATGAAGTTAGGATCTACACTGATGGCTCTAAAACAGAGTCTGGAACGGGCGCGGGAGTGTTCTCCCATGACCTGAACATCAACATATCAACGACCTTGGGTGCACTCAACACCAACTTCCAGGCAGAATGTATCGGGATTATCTGAGCTGCAACAGCGGTCCTGTCTAGAGACATAAGCGATGCATCGATACGCATCATCTCCGACAGTGCCGCCGTGCTACAAGCTCTCAATAACAACCGCATCAACAGTGGACTAATCCTGGAGTGTCACTGTGAAAAAAATTGCATTGAAGTGTGCAGAAAATTGCATTGAAGAATCGAGTTACTCTTCAATGGATACGTGGTCATAGTGGGTCTCTAGGCAATGATGCGGTAGATCAGTTGGCAAAGAGAGGATCGGGCACTAAAATTTTGTGACCCGAACCAAAAGTACCGATACCTTTTACACAACTCAAAACGTGGTAACGTGACAAAACCTTACAACTACACAACAAACAGTGGGCAGAGCAAACGGACTGCGGACAAACCAAGAATGTTCTTACATCCTTGGACGCAAATCTGTCGCACAAGCTGTTACAACTTAGTTGGAAAAACCTGCGCTACATAGTTGGCATAATAACAGATCACTGCCCGCTAAACAAACACTTTTTCAAGTTTTTCAGGGGCTGCATGGAAGCCTAGGAGACTCCTTCTCACGTTGCAAAAACCTCCCTTCTCACGTTCTAAATTGCAAAAGCGTGAGCGACCGACGGACAAGGCTCCTCAAGAATCCACAAACCATGAGAGAGGCGCTGAATAACATCAGATGCCTCCTTGATTTCTGGACGGAGCTGGGACCTACGTACAATGGCCCTATCATGAGGCTAAGTGCGGGAAACATAAGTCCAACTAACTAACTAACTAAGCGTATCCAGTTCTGTCATCTGCATAGCACTGTATGTTGTTGATGTCCAACATCTCATTAGTATGCAGTAGAAACAGCGTATAATACAGAGCCTTGCGGGACACCAGCATTAATGTCCATGCTATCAAAACAACTAACGTCAACCACAGCTCGTATGCGTCTGCCGCACAAAAAGCTAGCCGCTCATTTGCACAAACCCTCGGGCACATCGTAAGATGACTTCGATAGAAGACCCCGGTGCCAGACCTGATGTAACACCTTCACTATGTCCAGGCTACATGCCAATGCCCCCCTGACTCTTAATGCCTAGTGCCCATTGGTGTGTGAGAAACACTAGAAGGTCAGGTATTTAATTCGCACTGCGGTCTCAAAAAGTTCAGTCTTCGAAACAGTTTGTATGGAACTTTGGAACTTTTTATTGCAGGCAGAAAAAAATATTTACGCGCGCTTTTATGAATAACTGAACATTATTAAGGAATTCAAATAGTTTATATCATTTAAAAAAAAATGGCTTTACAATTTCGCATTATTGTATTTATCTCAAAATTGCGTAGTTTTGTTAAGCTAGGGCTGCCATCCGTCCGGGTTTCCCCGGATTTGTCCTAGTTTGGAGGGCGTCCGGGGAGCGTCCGGGAGGAGTTTTAATTGCAGTCCGGGTTTAATCAAACTCCACAAGAAAGCCAAAAAAACATGTTTGCGAAGTTGATTTATTATCAGTTCTGAAATGATTTGATGTGGTCTGTACTCCAAGAAGTTTCGTCGTGATTTCGTCATTTTTTATATCAAAATATTAAAATACCAAAGGAAATAATTTTGTGTTTCAATGGTTGCTGGAATCGATAGCCGCGCTCATAAATAGTATGTTTTGTCAATCGTTTTTAAGTCCGGCAATCCACAAAGGGCTTGAAACTCCTGTAGCTATTGTTGTAGCTTTATTATGATTACCCGGCAATCGACAAAGGGCTTGAAACTCATGTAGCTATTGTTGTAGCTTTAGTACATGACAGTTTTTTTGTGGTATCTGACCCCTAGAATGTTTCGCGATTGAGAGCGCAATACAGTCCGGAGAATTAAAGGACATGTGATGGTTGACGGTGTGATAAACAAGCGCGCCTTCAGCTGATCGAATTTGGAAGTCAACCGGACTTGATGTCACAAAAAATGTTGATATTTTTAATATGCTTGGTTTCTCATGATAGTTTTGTGTTTTTCTTTATTAAAATGGACATTTATGTCATAACTTGTTTAAAAGACTGTAACAGCTACTAGGTTCTTTAGTAAAGACGTCGTTTTATTAGTGCCTGCTTAATTTTTTTGAGATAGATTTGTTGTATTACTTTAAGTATTACTGAAATATTTCAAAGTATAATTTTATTCTATATAAATAAATAAAAACGAAAGACTGATTTAATTTATTTGAATGGTTCTATGAATAAAAACAGCAAATTTTAGTTTTGTTCCGACTCGCACTTGGCCGATTTTTCAATTAGGGAGAATAATGTATTTTTTAAACGAAGCTAAAAGTGAAAAAAAAAATATTCAAATGTCCGGGGTCAAGGCTCCAAAATCCGGGGTTTTTACGCTTCCGGTCCTGGGCGGCAGGTTTTAGAGATGGCAGCCCTATGCTAAGCCAACGCTGCCTGTTCGTGCGTCCATCGATCCGACATTTAATTGGCTATCTTTTAGACCGAAGTAGGTGGAACTTAGTCGACATCACTGTGCGAAAGTGAGTTTGTTTTACGGTTTTACGCCTAAACCGCTGAAACAAGCCTATGCGACATTGCTTAACTTTGAATATTGTTTATATTGTAAAACTTTACGACAAACAACTGTGGTACTATTTTGCTTAATAATAGTTAGATGGCGCTGTAACGGTGATTTTAGATAGTATATGGCTTGGGCCCGTCTTACACTTGGCCGGTTTTTATTATTTGTTGTTATAATTTGGAGCTCACACACACTATTATGACCACATAAGATTGAAGTTTCTAAGTATTACTAACTGTTTTTACGGTGGAAAAACTGGATTATTAAGTTAGTACCCTGTACCGCCAAGCGCCGCACCCGAATTTACCAAAATAGTGAGAGACCGAGCCGCCTTTGTCCTTGGTCGTCTTTAGCCCATGATAAGCAAGTACAGTAAGATGTGGCTTAGAAATAAGCTGAATCTTAACACAACTTTCATCCGCCCCATATGCTAGCGTAGTCTATGCGTTATCCAAACGCAATCTCAATAAACTCCAGACTCTCCAAAACTGCTTTCTCACAGCGGCCTCCGGAGCCTCCTGGTACATCCGCAATGGGGACCTACACAGGGACTTTGAGCTCCCCACGATTCCCCTATATTTCAAAGACCTGGCAGTCCGCTTTTTCGAGCGTACACAAAGTCATCCGAATCGATTAATTGTGCAATCCACAATGTATTATCCCCCGACTGACCTCGGCACGGTCGTAAAACTATCGTTAGGCGGCCTCGGCACGTACTAACGGCCCCAGATGATGATCTCACTGGCCGGATAGCGAGATAAGTCACTACGACCTCCCCTAATAGAGCATCCCTAACATCCCTAACACGACGTCCCAGGATTCGTCGGCGCCCGCAAGGATACACGAGGTATCAAAGAGTGCCGGGGCGCTTCTCGTCCCCACTAAATCGCAACCGGACCCGCGTAACGGGGAACTTCCCTCCTGGCGCTGACTCTCCTTCAGGTTCGAGACTCACGCAGGCCGAAGGGACGCCCCCAAAAGCGGCAACCCAAGCCGAGGCTCCCCCCGTGGGGAGCCCTTGAGCGTTGGGAGCTATATCGGCTGAGGCTCCTTCAAAGTCTCGCCCTAAAAAGCCCGGTGAAGCAGTACTGGCTGCAACAGCCAACTGCATAGTCAGTCAGAAAAAAAAAACCTGTTGAATATATCATGTATTTTCAAAACTTCTTCCGGCTGATACAATTACAAAAATGAGCAATGGTAGTATTTCATGTGTAAACCCCTATTATCACTGTTTTTAGGGTTCTGTAGTCAACATTGAACTATTATAATTCCGCATATCCGTCCGTCCGTCTGTCCATCTCTCTATCCGAGGCTTAGCTCAGAGACCATTAGTACTAGAAAGTAGTAATTTAGTATGGATATACATATTAAAGTCGGCCGACAAAGTGGAAAAATAAAAATGAAAAAAATTTTTTTACGATTTCTCTTCTACACGTAAAGTGGGGATGAATATTATTTTTCTCGTCTACCCCATAGTATGGGGTGTCGTTGGATAGCTCGTTTAAAAATATTTATATGATAACCATTTTTCGATTCAGCTATGTGTTTGTGAAATATTAAGCTTTAAAAAGCAAACTTTACACTATCATAGCTAAGTAGTCTTAACAACTTAATGAGTAATAGTCGATCAACTTAAAAATTGTACTTGGAAAAGTAAAAATTTCGTTCAAATTCCATTAAAAGTTGAAATTGGTGCTTGTGTAAAACTAATATTAAATATATGAACCATGTAACATTATAGAAAAATAAAATTATAACATTCTGAATACTAATTACTACTTACTAAATAAATAACAATATTTACGTTCGAATTCGGGTTTTTTTTTCTGACTGACTTTGCACTTGGCTGTTGCAGCTATTACTGTTTCACCGGGCTTTTTGGGGCGGCGTGAGTCTCGAACCCGAAGGAGAGTCAGCGCCAGGAGGGGAGTTCCCCGTTACGCGAGTGCGGTGGCGATTGAGTGGGGGCGAGAAGCGCCCCGGCACTCTTTGATACCTCGTGTATCCTTGCGGGCGCCGACGAACCCTGGGACGTCGGCGTCGTGTTAGGGGGGATGCTCTATTAGGGGAGGTTGTAGTGACTTATCCCGCTATCCGGACAGTGAGATCATCATCTGGGGCCGTTAGTACGTGCCGAGGCCGCCTTGCGATAATTTTACGACCGTGCCGAGGTCGGTCGGGGGGATCATACGTTGTGGATTGCACAATTAATCGATTCGGGTGATTTTGTGTACGCTCGAAAAAGCGAACTGCCAAGTCTTTGAGATATTACTATACTTGCGACATCTTACTATACTTGCCTATCATGGGATATAAACGGCAGGGTATAGGCTTCCCTTTTATGTCTTTACAACTGCCGGTTTTGAGCCACCTGCTTCCATCGGCTCTTGCAACTTTGACCTCTATCTACCTAGGAAGTAGTAGGAAGACGCCCTAAGGTGGTTCTTTTAATCCGTGATCGCCATTCGAGAACCTTTCTCCCGCATCGGTTGTTGGTTAGACAAGTGTAAATCTAGTATCTATTCTTTTACCATTTCGAAGAATTTTATTATTACAAATCAACTTTTTCTCACTGATAAACTGATCACTTGTATATTCGCTTAATTGTGCTTTTTTTGATGGCTCATAAAAGTCAAGATAAAGATTAGCAAATCAAAAATTCAAGACGTTCGAGGAAACCAAAGATGGCTTTTAAGAAGCTAAAGAAGTAAAAAAATATGTGACAAATAACTTCGGGAGAAGGAAAAAACGTCCATCATTAGTAATTTGGATGATTGATATTGATAGTCCAAGTAGTGGTATAGATAGCTTATGATTTTCGAATAATTGAAATGAAATGAAATGAAAAACATAAACATAACTCTTGATATTTTTTTTTGTTTAACTAAGTATATATTTGATTTATTTTATTTCCTTAACATTACGATAGATATAACATATAATAGATCAGGGATTCCAATGGGACACAATAAAATTATAATGACGTACCTATAGCCTCAGCAAATTAATAAAATGAGCCGAAAAAATTCGTGTACAATGAAAATTCGTAGTTTTTATTCTTTGGGGCGTTCTGGTGAATATACTTGAAGTGGTGGCAGTGTTTGGATATTTCAATAAATAATTAAACTTTTAAGGAGCAGGAGGGCGATTAAAACCAATTTAAATTGCAATCTCCATTTTAAGGGGCAGTTGGTTTTCTAATAGTTAAAGAAGTGATATCCAACCTCTCTCCCTTTTCTAGCTTATCAGGGCCTTGTTTATTATTTATTTACTCGGATACATATATTTTTACAAAACTAACGGTTTTAGAACCAAACATATACATATATATATGAGTATATTCATCAGGACACCTCAAAGAATAACTGTACTAATTTTCAAAACTATACTAATTCTTTCGGCCGATTTACCAAATTATTTAATTATTATAATGTAATTTAATACTTATTAATAAAAATAATAATAATTGAAAACTAATAATAATAATTTAATATTGAATTTAATAAATTTGGCTTTAATAGCATTAATATGACAATAAACCGAGTTTCTATTTCACAATCTTATTTACTTATTTATTTAAACAAAAACCGAATAATATGTCTTATATTTTTAAGTTATATATTGTGTGCAAAAAAATTGCAGTGTGACATCCCTTGTAATCAGCAATTCTAATTTCAACATTTATCAATTTACAATAGAGACTTAACGAAGATTAGTACATCCTTTGCGACATAATTCGTATTCAGATAAACCATGCTATTTAATGCAAAAAAAACTCATACAGTTTCATAGTTTGTGGTGTGAAATAAACAAGCAGGTGGGTTCATTAGCTAAAGACTTTTCATTTAATAAAATAAAACTTCAGCAAAAGTAATTCGATTCAAAAATCCACTAATGAAAAAGTGTAGTATTTATTGCCTTTTAAATTACTAAACACTACCAAAGTTAAAATCAAATTCTATACATGCATATTACTTATTTTGTGCTTGCACTGTTAAATATCATTTCAGTGCTAATTTCAGTAGATCATCTTGTGTTGTTAATCAATTTAAAAATTGAAAAGAATTTTCACACCGTAACGCCCCTGGTTTTGTTGGGCCGATAAAATCGTTTCAAAGATTTTAAGGTATAATTTTCTTTCATTTGAACCCTCGTTAGCCCACCCAAGTACGGCGTGTACGACACACACTTGGACACGCTTTTTTGGAGTCGGTTGAAAAACAAGTGGCTTATGTGTTACAGACCTACCTACTGTCATTAATTTCTAGTATCTAATACTACTACAGTATGGGGTTCTTCAAGAGGGAAGTTATTGCATTTTTGAAGGGTCGGCAACGTGCGAGTGATGCCCCTGGTTTTACAAGCATCCATAGGCTACGGTGACCGCTTACCATCAGGCGGACCGTGTGCTTGTTTGCCACCAAAAAAAAGAAAAGTATTAAATACTTATAATGAGCCCACCCAAGTAAGGCATATGACGACTCGCACTTGGTTAGATTTTTGAAGTCGGTTGTAAACAAGTGGCTTTTGTATTAGAAGGTTATTATAGTATAAAATAGTGTTATTAATGTAAAGTATCCAATTATGTAAGTTTTTTTTGTATTTACAGAAAAAAGAAATTCCTGTTATTCGCTACCGCAGTGATCTCCGTGGCTGTCGCCAGCCCAGCCAGGCGTGACTCGCTCACCGAGGAGACAAAACCTATAATCATCGGACCTGCACTCGTCGACACTGATGCTCCTGTAGCCGCCGCTCCCATCATCGCAGACTTTGAACCTATCGCTGTAAACCCCGAAATCATCATCGGACCCGCCCTCGTCGACACTGATGCCCCCGTCGCCACCGCTCCAATCATCGCCGACTTCGAACCCGAAATCCATGACGTTATCGAGGAGACAAAGCCCATCATTATCGGACCTGCACTCGTCGACACTGATGCGCCTGTAGCCGCCGCTCCCATCATCGCAGACTTCGAACCTATTGCTGTTGAACCCGAAATCCTTGACGTCTATGAACCCATTTCAATCGCACCTGCCTTGGTTGAGGAATTCGAGCCAATCGCTGTCGGACCTGCTGTCGTAGACCTTCCTGAAACTATTGTCGATCCTGCCCCAGTTGCTGTCAACCCTCAGCCTTCTCCTGCTCCCCCTAGCAGTCCTCTTGTAAAGCTGATTCTGAACATCAACGCTGGAGACGGTGCTTTTGTAGGAGCTCCTGTCGTTATTGTTTCTCCTGATGTTCAGCCTGGTCTCGTCTCCATTATTGACAACTCTCCCGTCGCCGTTGTAGACCGACCCGTACCCGAGTCCGTTAGTATCGTTCCCCAGCCCATTGTTTTACCTACACCTGTTGTCGTTGACCCCTCTCCCGCTATCGTCCTTCCAGAAATCTTGAACTAAATATGTTACTGTTATGACTGTTTTTGATTCCAAGTTCTTGTTTTTAGATTATTTTTAATTGTAGTCATTTGTTAATAAATCCATGCTATCAATTTTAAGTTTTGTTGAACCTTAGCATTGAACCCCGTGAGCCAGAATCTATTGATTGATTAGTACATAAGACTTATAATAAACATTCTATTATTAAAATAATAAGGCGTTTATAAAAAAGGTGGTCAACTGTGAGTTGGATTAGCACACTTATTAAGATTCTTAAAAGTTTTTAATAACCCAAAAACTGTAATTTGTGAGTTCATACCTACGCCCAATATTAAGTTATTGAGATATATGTAATAAGTTATTTAAAATAGCTTGGTAAATCTCTTAATATTTTAAATTTTAGGCTCAGAATTCTCAAAAAACGGAGGAGGAATGGTTGATTTTCATCTAATTTCTTTAATAACTTAACAAATATTTATTTAAAATATAAAAAATATATTTCATAAAATAAAATAGTATATTTGAGACCTTGAGATATTGATATGTCATATGTCACACGGTACAGTTGCAAACTGTTGATTTTGTAAGTTTGTAGATAACTGCGCCCAATATTAAAGATTTACAACGTAATTTTAGCACCATAGACTTCTCAGAAGTTTTCATGTAATCTATAAAGTGAATAACTATTTTCTATATTTTTTTTAATATTAGTCTCAGTAGTTTCAGAGATATCGTAGGGGGGAGGAAATGGTCAATTTTCATCTGTTTTCTTTAAAAATAAATAATTTTAAGAGAATATGATTCGGAGCGCCTCTCAGCGTGCTTTATACAAACTAATTTTTCACTTGTTTTTGAAACTTGTAGATAAAACACCACGAAATTTTAAAGGCATGTTCTAGTAAGTAAGTAATATCTAGGTTAGTAGTGTGTCAGTTTTCTGTTGAATTTAATAGTTCAAAAATTACACAGGATTCTAGTTTTTCATTCAAATGGTTCAAAGAAAGATTTCTAGTTAATAAAAGCATTTTAAAAGATTTTGGGAAACCACAGACATATGGTATTCGGCTTGGGATTATGACTAAGATATTTCACAGTGATTGATCAGTAAATGTCAAAAACTAATGAGACATTCGTTTGTATAAAGCCCGCTACTAAGTGTGCTTCACATTTATGAAATAATAAACTAAATCTATGTTATAAGTAAGTTAGATAAACTTTTGGTCCTTAGATATGAAATTCATGTTTTATAGAGGAAAAGCAAAAGAAATTTTTTATACATCTTTTTTTTGTTATAAATCAATTGTTTTCTATGCACTTTTGCCATTTTATACGGAGTTCACTGATTCGTTTGCTGAAAAAATTGCGGTAGCGAGAATCAACAAAATCTTTTTTTGAGTCAAGTTTCGCTTTGGGCAGGATTTAGCCGGTTCTCCTGGATTTAACCACTGTGATGAGCGTTTCCGATTATCGTATAGTAGCCATTTTTCATTACAAGTACGATCATACGATACAAAATCCCTTCGTTATTGTGACGGCTGAGAAACGTGACGCAGCAGTCGACGCGTGTTTGTTGGTTTGCGTCACTTTGTTCATGCGGTGCCCATTTTTAAAGCTTCTTTACTTTTCCAATTTGTTTCAAATGATTCAAAATGGTTTTATCACTCACCTGCAGCTAACTCTGATGTGGTTTGTGATGGATTCGATTCCACGATTACCTTCAATTCCACATTGACAACTAGAGTCTCCGGCCGTTCACGAGGTCTGTTCTGGAGGTCAAAATTTCCAGAACGAAAGCGTTGGAACCAAAAACGTACTGTGTTTTCTTTAACAGTGGCTTCTCCGTGCACATAATTCGTGTTCGAAAATAATGCAATATTTTATGTTTTCATATTGAGCACAGAAAGATGTCAAAGCAAAATTAAATGACGCGAAAACAAATGAATTATTACATTCGAAACACAAATAGACCAGCTTAAAATTGAAATAAATTTGTATTTGGAATTCATAACCGAACGCCGGCTTTTTGAGATCAAATTATCCAGTTCTATAAAACATCAATTTCATATGTAAGGACCTAATACTTTAAAATCTAAATAACGAATTAAAAATGTTCTTTAATTGCATATTTTATACCACATATAATTCTTTCATTTAAAAAAAAGTTACTTTGCAACATTATTTTTTGTATGTTTATAATATTACTATAATATTTTTTATTATTATAGTACAATTCACGGGTCATAGATATGTAATTACACCTATTATACCGGTAGGTATTCACGTATATCTAATCTATGGCGGCGCAACTGTTCCGAGCAGCAGCAAAATCTAAATTTGGCTCCAAATAAAAATTACTTTTCTTGACGAACTAAACCAATAATTTTCTTGTGTTATCAAAAGGTTTGAAAAACAAAATAAGTGTGGACTTATCTGACAGTGGTACAAAGGTAAATTTAACTCCACCGGATAGGTAGGATAACCTATATTACATGCAGTAACAATAAATGATTCTTACCTAGTAAATTAAAAAGTCGGTTAAGGTATGATTAGCCCTGTTTTAGTGCCGTAATTAGGATACTTTTAAAATTAAAATGCTTAACTTAATTAAAATTTTTTAGTGACTTTAATTATAATTTTTTTAAATATAGTAGAATATTAGCCAATTTTGTCTCTAAGAAAGATTACTCCTTCGTACATGGTTTTTTAGAGAAATCAATTCCCACATTTTTCGAATCAAAACCGACTAGTTGAGGTTAACTCTATTAAGCGTTAAAAAACTGAACTGCATAGCATGGAAGCTAATTTACTAAGCAACAATATTAAAGGAACACTGTTGGCGTATCTTAAATGGTACTCTTATTTCGAACAACTGAACTAAATAGTGGCCAGTTATACCATGATATACCCTATTAATTAAAAATTTTACGCCATTTGCAAAGCTGTTTTCTACTTTTCATTATTTATCAATCCTTATTCGAATATATATAGTTAGTTACGTTGGTTATGAAATAAAGAATAAAATTGTCATTTACATAACATTATTTAAACAAATAGTTAACTTACAAAACAAACAATTTTAACATATTTTAATCTAGTAAACACACAGTATACAAAATATTTTACTAAAAAAAAAACCACAAAAATAAAAGGGCATGAGCTAAACGGCCCCCCCCCTCAGCACGATATGTACCCATGTAGGTACAATACTGATTTCCAGTGGGAGCCCTTACTGCGTCACTTCACGGTCATTAGCGAAAGAAAAACAACAAACAAGCACCTATAAATAAACACGATATAACCGCTTTTAATACAACGCATCGCGTCGGAAAACTGAAAAGATGGATAGGTGACGGCTTATTTTGCTTGGACGAGCTAAAAGCGAGTTTTAATACCTAGTTATATGCAGTTTCATACACAAATTTATGTACTTATAATATTAATAAAATAAAGGAGAAAAATAAAAATTACTATGTAAGAACCATTTCTTGTTCCTGCATGTAATATATCTGGTGAAGTTAAATTTACCAGCCAGCTAAGTCCACACTTATTTTGTTTTTTAAACTTTTCGATAACACAAGAAAATAATTGGTTTAGTTCGTCAGCAAAATTAATTTTTATTTGGCGCCAAATCCAGATTTTGCTGCTGCTCGGAACAATTGCGCCGCCATAGATTACATATCCATGAATAACCTACCGGTATCATAGATGTAATTACATATGTGTGACCGGTGAACTATACTATAATAATAAAAACTAATAATATTATAACGTAGGTATCAATAATATTATACCACCTGGATTTCACTGACTGCCTCAAACGAAAACCTCTGCTTCAGTTCATAATTGGTAACGTCAGAAAAATAGTTTCGTAAAGTTTATGAAAAAAAAAAAACTATTTTTCTCAACTGAAGCAGAGGTTTTCGTTTGAGGCAGTCAGAAATCCAGGTGGTATACGTTTATAAAAAAAATAACACAAGTCAACACGAATGTTCTCTGTAGCCGATTTTGGTTTCTTATACCTAATTTATAAAAGAAATAATATTTTTATCTCATAAAGTTTGCTTATTAAAAATGGTAACCCCATTTGGCAAAATATTGTATTTTTTACAAATTGAGTTTTTGGTTATTTTTCAATGTAAAAAATCAGACAATAGTCATTAAATAACAAACACAAAAAAAAAGTTTTTTTTTAAATGAAAGAGTTATGTGTAGGTATAAAGTATGCAATTAAAGAACATTTTTTAAGTTCGTTTTATTAGATTTCAAAGTATAAGCGTAGATAAACCTACTTATAACATTGATTTAGTTAATTATTTCATAAATTTAGCGCAGACGTAGTTGCGCGGGTCAGCTTGTGTTTTATAATCCTAAAATTATTTATATTTGAAAAGATCAGATAAAAAAAACCGGCCAAGTGCGTGTCGGGCCACGCACAATACAGGGTTCCGTAGCAGCCTCATAAACCAACATTTTAGTGGTTGTTTAAATATTGCCAAATACAACGGTTTCGCTGAGAGGGGGGGGGGGGGGCACAATGTTTAAGTACGTAGTATAAACAGATTTGGTCGGTCCACTGCTGATATAAGACCCACGCTCTGAACCTACTTGTAGTAAGCGAATAGGAAGCTAGTTGAGTTAGGTACCCATGTAGGTACGTTACGAGTACGTACGTTTAAAATGTTGAATTAAATAAATTCGACTTTAAAATTGCAAAATAAGTCCAACCTTTTAAAGAATCATTAACTGAAAGGGCCGAGTTGTAGTAGTATTGAAATTAAAGTTTTTTACATGATAATCAAATCAAATCATTAAAAACTGAACTTTCAATGCGAAAATTGCAAACTTATCTAGGCGTTCTTCATCTTCAAGACATCCAAACAACATGCGCGCTTATTAGCGCAGCTGCCTGTCACACGCTCGATTCGATTTTGCGCCAAGCGCGCCGGCTAATCCAATGCGTCATTTGAACGTAACTATTGTTTTCAATTTAAGAAGAATAGTCTATAGAATAATATTATTTTATGTTTCGATAATTATACATCGTTCATTAAGTTCACCAAGTTATTTTAAATAACATGGTGAATCTCTTAATATTGGCGTAGGTACAAACTCACAAATAACAGTTTTTGGGTTATTAAAAAACTTTTAAAAATATTATTATTCTATTTTAAGAACGTTTATTATTCGAGGTCTTATGTACTAATAAATCAATTGATTTTAGCTCCCGGGGGTCCAAGGCTAAGGTTCAATAAAACGTCGAATTCAGATATCACGGATTTATTGACAAATGACAACAATAAAAATGATCTAAAAACAAGAACTTGGAATCAAAAACAATCATAACAGTAACATATTTAGTTCAAGATTTCTGGAAGGACGATAGCGGGAGAGGGGTCAACGACAACAGGTGTAGGTAAAACAGGCTGGGGCATCACAATGGGCTGGGGAACGATACTAACGGACTCGGGTACGGGTCGTTCTACAACGGCGACGGGAGAGTTGTCAATAATGGAGACGAGACCAGGCTGTACATCAGGAGAAACAAAAACGACAGGAGCTCCTACAAAAGCACCATCGCCAGCGTTGATGTTCAGAACCAGCTTTACAAGAGGACCGCTAGGGGGAGCAGGAGAAGGCTGAGGGTTGACAGCAACTGGAGCAGGATCGACAATAGTTTCAGGAAGGTCTACGACAACAGGTCCGACAGCGATTGGCTCGAATTCCTCAACCAAGGCAGGTGCGATTGAAATGGGTTCATAGACGTCAAGGATTTCGGGTTCAACAGCAATAGGTTCGAAGTCTGCGATGATGGGAGCGGCGGCTACAGGGGCATCAGTGTCGACGAGTGCAGGTCCGATAATGATGGGTTTTGTTTCCTCGATAACGTCAAGGATTTCGGGTTCAACAGCAATAGGTTCGAAGTCTGCGATGATGGGAGCGGCGGCTACAGGGGCATCAGTGTCGACGAGTGCAGGTCCGATAATGATGGGTTTTGTTTCCTCGATAACGTCATGGATTTCGGGTTTGAAGTCGGCGATGATTGGAGCGGTGGCGACGGGGGCATCAGTGTCGACGAGGGCGGGTCCGATGATGATTTCGGGGTTAACAGCGATAGGTTCAAAGTCTGCGATGATGGGAGCGGCGGCTACAGGGGCATCAGTGTCGACGAGTGCAGGTCCGATGATTATAGGTTTTATCTCCTCGATGAGCGAGTCACGCCTGGCTGGGCTGGCGACAGCCACGGAGATCACTGCGGTAGCGAATAACAGGAATTTCATTTTTCTGTAAATACAAAAAAAAACTTACATAATTGGATACTTTATATTAATAACATTATAGTAGCCTTCTAATACAAAAGCCACTTGTTTACAACCGACTTCAAAAATCTAACCAAGTGCGAGTCGTCAAATGCCTTACTTGGGTGGGCTCATTATAAGTATTTAATACTTTTCTATTTTTTTGGTGGCAAACAAGCACACGGTCCGCCTGATGGTAAGCGGTCACCGTAGACTATGGATGCTTGTAACACCAGGGGCATCACTCGCGCGTTGCCGACCCTTCAAAAATTCAATAACTTCCCTCTTGAAGAACCCCATACTGTAGTCCTTAGAGAAAACCTTGACAGGGAGCTCATTCCACAACCCAAGCTTCTCTTGAAACCGCAATGTACGCGACAATATCGGTTCTAAAGTGTGGTAATGATTCCCTGCCGATGGCGAGCGGTGTGATAGTAGAAATGCCATGGGCATCATTTCGAACAATTTCTCGGAACACATCCCATTGTACAAGCGGTAAAACACATACAGGGAGGCAAAGTTTCTCCTCAGACTTAGGGGTTTGATACGGCAAGTGAGTTTGGGATCGTCGACAATTCTCACAGCTCGTCGTTGAACCGAAGGGCCAAGCTAGTATCCCAGCCCAGAGATGGCAGCAGTACTCCATATGGGGTCGAACTTGCGACTTGTAAAGCAGCAACCTTTGCCTTGACGTGAAGCACTGCATCGCTCTGTTGAGTACACCTGGTTTTTTGGACACCAGCTTCACCTTGTCTTATGAATGATCTCGGAACTGAACATCGCTGGAGATGTCAACACCAAGGATCCCAGTGGTCTTGGAGATGGAGAGAGGAGTGATCTGGAATCGTGGGACTACAGTAAATGGGGTTTTCTTAGCGGTGAACGCGCAAACTTGTGTCTTTGTAGGGTTTAGTCGGAACAAGTTTACCCGTCCCCAGTCAGAACCCTTGGATAGTGTGGTCTCGATTTCAGACACAAGTTCTCTGCGGTTTCACCCTACAACGGAACGAGGGATGTTTGCACGACCCATGTAATAAGCGTCACCAGCACTGTCATATGCATAGCAATGCATGTTGTTGATGTCCAACATGTCATTGATATGCGGTAGAAACAGCGTAGTAGTAGTAGTGCCCATCGGTGTGTGAGATACACTAGAAGGTCACCAGTCGAGCGACCGTGTCGAAAGCCATATTGACGGTCTCTGACCAAGTCGTGTTCTCTTAGGTATCTTAGAAGCTGTGTGTTTATCGCACGCTCCATCACCCTGGAGAGGAGAGAGGTAATAGCGATAGACTTGTAATTCGATGGATCTGATCTATCGCCCTTTTTGGGCACCGGGTGCACATTCGCAGTCTTCCATGAAGACAGAAATTGCCTAGTGTGGTAGGAAAGTGTGAAGCGGAGGCGCGAGTACAGGACATAACTCAGGAGCATACTGCTAAAGCACCTCTGCTGGTTTACCGTCTGGGCCACTCGGCTTATGAACGTCTAGGAAAAGCAACGCCTGCCGGACCTCCCGCTGTGTTATGTAATTTTCCGGCATGGTCTTACCGCACCACGGTATAGTAGGTGGTACAGCGTCTTCATCGTTCATGTTCGAGTTTGAGGCAAAGAGACTGCACAGTTGATCGGCTTTCTCTTTAACTCTATGGATCAAGTCACTATCGGTCTTTTGCAGTGGTGATAACAACGACTGGCAAAAGTTCCCTTCGGCAAAAGTTACTTATTGTAAGTATCTGAAAAACTTTAAAACAATTATCACTCCAACAAAAAACCAGGGGCATTTTTAGGTGAGAAAATTCTTTTCAATTCTATCATAAGACTATGTACTGAAATATATTAAGCTGTGCAAGCACAAAATAGGTAATATGCATGTATACAATCTGAATTTAACTTTGGTTCTTTTTGAAGTCGGATTAATTTTGCTGAAATTTTATTTTATTAAATGAAAAGTCTTTAGCTTATGTACCCACCTGCTTGTTTATTTCACACCACAAACTATAAAACTGTATGAGTTTTTTTTTGCATTAAATAGCATGGTTTATCTGAGTACGAATTATATCACAAAGGATGTACTAATCTCCACTAAGTCTCTATTGTAAATTGATAAATGTTAAAATAGAATTGCTGATTACAAGGGATATCACTGCATAATGCATTTTTTGCACGCAAAAAATCTAATTATTCGGTTTATGTTACTCTGTCTATTTTTTATTTGATGGTTTATTGCCATATGAATGCTATTAAAGTCACTTATTATTAAATTATTATTATTTTTATTAATTAGTATTAAATTACATTATAATAATTAAATAATTTGGTCAATCGGCCGAAATAATTCATAAAGTTTGAAAATTGGTATAGTTATTCTTTGAATTTGAAAACCCGTTAATTTTGTAAAAATATATGTATCCGAGTAAATAAATAATAAAAATGTCCCCGAGGTCATATGATCATCAGTGTTTTGATTCGACTAGTAAATCAGTATCAGCGCTGCTTGCTAGCAAGTCGGGGGTTTGAATGCATTACAATTTTGGCGCTCATCTAAGGTAAGTACTTACAGTTTTTTTGTTTCACTCAAAGGATTTGTGTGAAAACTTTGAAATATAACACTTAAATGGATTGGGAAGAAATCTTTTTCAGAAATCATTTTTGTTTTTGAGCACAATATTATAGGATAACGTGTAAAATATTTATTTCAAAAGTCATTATTCGGATCACGTCATCGGGAGTGAATGGGATCACTTTTTCTATTTTGTATTTCTGAATATTTACACATATTATTTTATTGAAGATGGTTCGCACTTACAAAAAAAAGACAAATGCGGGAGAATAGTGTCAAGAAAAAATGAGAAAAGCCGTAAATCCCTATTTAGAATAAGAGTTAAACTTACGCTCATACGAAGAATGGTGCCACGAAAATGTACTGATATGGGAGGAAAAAAGGCCCGTATATATGTGATTTATGTGCTACAGATTAAAATTGATGTTATTAGTCATTATTTAAATATTGTCAGTGATTCCAACGTTTTATAGTATTAATTCAAATTTAATTTCCTTATATGTTGTGTATGTTCCCATTCGCATCGAGAATTGGGGTGATTCGGATATTTCTATCTTTTATGATTTTTGTTATTATTTTGAAGAATTTATAAAAAAATTAAGTTTAAAAACGTATATTGCGTAGCTGAATAGTTAATGATTACCATTTTGTCAATAAAAGTAACATTTATTACACTTTAGTATGATTTTTATGTTCTAAAATAAAAATTGATCCGATTCGCCTCGGTCTACCCTAATTTTAAATATTTTATAATTTATAAAATAGATTTACTATTATTTCCAAATAAATCAGCTAGTTTCTGAAGTATAATTTGCATATATATGCAGATAATTCTCCATAACACCTTCATCAAAACATAATTGTCAAAACCCGTACATTACAACTGTCAACTTTATTATTATTGTTCTCAAACTAGAATAAGTTGTATATACATTTTATTTAATATTTTATATAATAATTACATTGAAAACGGCCTTATTCGCCGAAATATAAATACAAATAGATTGACTTTTTTTTGTGGTTTATTATAATATTAACAGAAAACCGTGATAAAAATAAAATTCTGTTCTTGACAACATAAGCAATTCAACAATTTTGAGTGCAGACATGCAGTTTTGAGGTAATTTAGAGTGGAATGAGTGTATATTTGAAGGTCATCTGCATACAAGTGGTAGAGAGAAGAAATGCGTTTTGTTAAACAATTGATGAATAGAGCAAAAAGTAAAAGAGACAACACGCCAACTTGCGGTACGCCTAAAGATACAGTGCCCCAATTCGGCAAAGAAACTTCAATGTTGATGTGCTGTAGGCGCCCATGCAAGTAACTACAAAGCCATTCCACCACTGTTGGAGGTATGTTAAGGGAACATAGTATACCCAATAAAATATCAAAGTCAACATTGTTAAAAGCGTTGCTAAAATCCAGCAAAGTGAGTATAGTAAGTTGCTTGTTTTCCATTGCCATACGTATGTCATCGGTGATTTTGATAAGTGCCGTTGTCTTGCTGTGTCCAGGATGGAGACCGGATTGACAAGGATTCAGAAGGTTGTTTCTTGTTAAAAAATGCCAAGTTGAGAATGTATCAAACGATCAAGGACTTTTGAGAGAAAAGAAAGAATAGAAATAGGTCTGTAATCGGAAAGACTGGAAGGATTAGTGTTCTTGGGTAAAGGAATAATCTGAAGATCCTTCGAAGGTTATGGGAATTGGTTAGCGGCAAAATATCTTTTTTTGAAGTGAAAACTTCTTTAGCATCGCTGTGCACTTTTTTTGAGATGGGTAAAAACTGTTAAACTCGCGTCAGGTCACGTGTCCTTATCGAAAATTCGTAAGATGTCACTCGCGTTAGGGCAAGTGACCTTTATTTACATTAGGTTATTTTTTATTTTTAGTATATGGCGATTATGAGTAGTACAGGGAGGTTAGATATGGGATTTTAATTCTATGACAGATTGAGCTGTCAAATATACAACGTCAAAAAAGTAAATAAACAAAAGTTATTATTTTTAATAAATAAATATGGATAAGAAGTGATGGGAAGTAAATAGCGAGTATGTTTTCACTTCTGCCGGCACTCCCGGAGTGCAACCCGTTTTCTTTTTTTTAATTTTTGCAATTATTGAGATGAGGATACTAAATACAGGAAAGATCATTTTTTTTGTAAACTTTACTCGCCTTTAGCAGAGTTAAAGAAGTTTAACTTAATTTAAGTCTAGCATAAATGGATAACTTTATTTTAGCCACGCAAATTATACAAATAAAACTTTTAAGTAGGTAAATCGTAAAAAAAAGTGTCACGTCACTTAACTGTTCATCGACGGTCTGTATTTCCGTAACTAACTAATAATAAATGTAATGTCTTAGACTAAAATGCAGAGAATTTTGCGCTTTTTAACTTTGAATCATTACTTCAAAAATCGGCTAAGTGCAAGTCGGACTCGCGCACGAAGGGTTCCGTACCATTATCTATAAAAATTGCAAAAAAAATCACGTTTGTTTTATGGGATTATTAAATATTTGTTTTATTTTGATTTAATTATTTATTTTTAAAGTGACTATAGGTACAACTTAATATTCTGTGCATATTTTAAGCGTCCTGTTGCCGTTATCACTATCCAGCAAAATCGAGCAAAAAAATGACGCTTGTTGTATGGGAGCCCCCTTAAATATTTATTTAATTCCGTTTTTTATTATTTGTTGTTATAGCGGCAACAGAAATACATCTTCTGTGAACATTTCAACGGTCTAGCTATCACGGTTTATGAGATACAGCCTGGTGACAGACGGACGGACAGCGGAGCCTTAGTAATAGGGTTCCGCTAATTATCCTTCGGGTACGGAACCCTTAAAACAACCAAATGAGGGTTAACCCTCTTTTAGTTAAAGTATGGCAGTATAGACCATAGATAGTAGCGAAAAAATCCTTGGTCTGTGGTATAGTAATAGCACTAAGGCCCGGATTAATAGACGTTGCTAAGCAATGTCCTAAGTAATACTTCTGAAAGTCTTACTTGGAGAATTATATACAATACATGCTATTAGTAATTTTACCAGATTTTCAAAAACACCTCCTACCTAAAAGTCTATGTTTTTTTTCATGTCAATTTATTGTAAACAGTGGTTTTGTTTATCGACAACGCTGACAGACGCTTTGACAGTTGAAGTGCACATCGGGACGGGACAGGTTGTTTGTTAATAAGTAAATGCTGAACGAATTATTTTTGTAAAATTAAAATGCATAAGGTGTTTCAGTGTACCGATTATATGTTTCGAGTTTGAATGGTAAGTGACCTGCATTTTATTCTTTATACAGCTGAAGTCGGTTAAATGATCAGATTGAGGGGGTGGCTAGTTATTTATTTGCATTTTCCCTTTTTTAGCAAGTAGCCATCTATGCCAGATACCTACTACCAAATTTTACGACATTAAGTTTTATTTAAAAATGGACTATATTTAGAGGGCTACTAAGGGTTTTTCATTAAAATTTCTCGGTGGCCAGGTCGGTAGCCAGTTAATAAAAATCATTTTTTTTTTACAGATATTGTTTGAAAGTGGTAAAAAATTTCTAAAAAAGGACACTACACAAAAGAAGTTATGGAAAGCGCGTTAAAATTTATACACGAAGAAGATGGTTTTATTTGTGAGACAAATTCGGAATCTTAACACATTTAAGTAGGGCCCAGATCCTGTATTAACTGAAGCTGAATTGAGAAAAACTTTGTAAGAACAAAAACAAGCGGCTTCAAAAAGATGCACTAAAAAGGTAAAAATAATTACTAATTTCCAAAAATCTGATCTGAATTACAGTTTGAAGTTGGTGTCTATGTACATATGTAACAGTTTATAACACACTTTGCTTGCATGACACTAATTTCAAACTGTAATTCAGATCAGATTTTTGGAAATTAGTAATTATTTCTACCTTTTTAGTGCATCTTTTAGAAGCCAGTTGTTTTGTTTGTTTATAAATTTTTTTTTTCTTTTCAGTGATGAATTGCTATTTCTTTCTTGTACAATAAACACATTCATACTCGTAACAAAGTTTTATACAATCATCAACATAAACGGCGTTTCTTCAGTTCCAAATAATCATTAATTATTTTTTTTCTCCAAAAGTTTTAGTTTTAAATTCACTATAATAATATGGGTCCACCTGGAAAGTATAACCTTTCAAATAAAAAAAGGATTTCTCGAATCGGTCGAACAAACATAAAAAAAAGAGATCCCGACGAATTGAGACCCTCCTCCTTTTTTTGAAGTCGGTTAAAAACGAGCTCTTTGATTTTATTATAACTGTACCAGCTGTAAAATGTGTATTCCCAAGAAAAAAGGAGCGTCTGAGCGGGGTTTCAATATTATTGTCCGGGTATTTAAGTTCCTAAAACCAAGCTTACGGTCCGCCTCACAGTAAGCGGGAGAAAGTTTTTCTGAAATCGCACTGTACGCGACCATTTCGGTTCTAAGGTGTAAAAATGAATTCCCTGCCGATGGCGAGCGACGTGATGGTAGCAAGTAGACGTGGACATCATTTCGAACAGCTCAGAACACTCATTGTAGAAACGGTAGAACACCCACATGAAGGCAAAGTCTCTCCTCAGACTTAAGGGCTCGATGCGGCTAGTGAATTTGGGATCGTCAACATTTCTCTCAGCCCATCGTTGAACCGAGTCAAAAGAGCCAAGCTAGTATCCGGCTGCACCTTCATAGAGATGACAGTAGTACTCCATATAAGGCCGAACTTGCGAAGCAGCAACCTTTACCCTGACGTGAAGCATTGCTTCCCTCTGTTGAGTACACCGAGTTTTTTGGAGTTTTGTACGCCAGCTTCACCGTGTCATGCAAACGACCTCGGAACTGAACATCGCTGGAGATGTCAAAACCAAGGATCCCAGTGCAAAGATTTTCATTTCAAAGTTAGCAAACTCTACCGATAGTATGGGTCCTATTGAGATGAACCCTGCAGATTGTAACCTACCTGTGACAGACGGGCAGACAGACAGAACCGAGGATTCTAAATAAAATGAACTTTGTGGTTAAAGAATGATTATACATTGATATACCTACGCGACGGTCAATTCTCAATGAACTCGTATATGATAAAAAATAAGTTTATCGGATTAAGTGATATAATACATTAATCTATACACAATTTCCGGTGTTTATCATATTTTTGTCAACGAAAATGGGATTTGCTAAAGATTAAACAGAGTACGAACATTTCTAAAATCATCTTTAATGAAACAATCGAATGTTTAGACTTATTAAATACCATTATCATTGCAGGGCAGCATTCTAAAACTGACTCTACCGGGTTAGAGTTTTGTGCTGTCTCTTACTGTACTGAAGAGAAATGTATTTGCTATCCTGCTGTTAGTGCTACCTGGGTAAACCCAAGTTGGGTTTAGGAACACGCCTCAGAAGAAAACAACAGGTTAAAAAGGATAAAGTCGCTACAGTGCAATAAAGTTTTCTAACCCGGTTTCTGTCGCTAGTGTCGCGAAAGTTCACAGCATTTTAATATGGCGACTTTACTTTAAATGTTTTGATCAACAGGTCAGAGAAGTTTATAAACTGTTGATCGTTTTGACCTTTTACTATTATGAACTTTATAATTCTAAAAAGTTGACTTGAAATAACTTCGTTGTCGTCGTTGTCAGCCTATGCCGGAAGATGTCCACTGCTGAACGTAGGCCTCCCCCACATGTCTCCATAAAAGCCGGTCCTCAGTACAAAAATGACTTTTCTTATAGATTCTTTACTAATAGATAAGGGATACCTATTTTGCAACCTTATGAATATTTAAAACTTGGCATGGCTTTGCCTGCGCAGAATACGGTCATCGCCGTAGAAAGTTATAACCGAAGTTTTTTTTATTTATTTTATCCTTAAACAAACCATAGTAGGATATGAAGCTGTTGGCTTATATTCTAATAATCTTCATAGACTTATCGCAAAAAATGTTTGATTTGTTACAAAATCGGCTTTTATCAGTTTTCCTGTAAGACCGGCCGTCTTACTGTAAGCAGATCAAACATTATTTTGCGATAGTTCTATGAAGATTATAGGATAAGTTTAAATTTAACAGTTCAATTCACATATGTTTAACAGTATTCATATTTTTTAAAGAGACTAAACGTTTTTTATTTTTGTCAAATTGTGTGCGATATGTGATAAGATTTTCATTACAAGGGGTAGCCGTGATATTAAAACATTAACTACAGAAAAATTGTAACTATATTCAGATATTGGTTCAGATCACATTTACCTTAAAAGGTTTAATTTAAATAAAAAAATTCGTTAGTTACATCAAAAGTAAACCTGTTTTTTTTAATAAAGTGAAAGTGGACTTTATTTAAATGCAGTAAGTATTCTTTAATGTAATAAAAAGAAAATAGATATAAAATCTTTTATGAGTAATTGTTAAAAACTATCTGAAATCATTACTTATAACGACTAATTAAATGTCTTAAAGATGTAAGAATATTCTAATTGTGTAGGTATCCATCTTTGACAGAGTATTTGACAAATAGTGACTGTGTTAACACAGTATAAAGTTGTGCTACTAATCGGACAAGCTAACATTGAGTTGATTGTCACAACACCACATGTCCAGGGGTCCTTACACTGCACTTTTGATTTCCAGTACTAATTTAGGTTATATTGTACATGGGAACGTTTGTTTCCACAGTTTTCCATTTGAAACAATCGTTTTACATATTTACCCGTTCGAATAAATGAATTAAGCTATTCGATGAAGCTACCGGACTAGAGTACTCGCTCGAACAAGTCATTCGAACAATTAACGCGGGGCATAGCGAGTAGTTACCACTGCGTAAGACCGATGACTTGGCCCAAAGTGCAAAAAGAAAGCCGATCTACTGGGTAGTCTCTTTGCCTCTAACTCGAATATGAACGGCAAAGACGCTGTACCACCTACTATACCGTGGTGTGGTAAGCTCATGCCGAAATCTCCATAACACAACGGGAGGTCCGGCGGCGTTACTTTCTCTAGACGTTCATAAGTCGAGAAGGCCAGACGGTATACCAGCAGTGGAGCTTAAGGCTAGGGTATAGGCCAGACCGCGAAAATACGCCGTTTTTGTGTAAATTTTGTGGCTAAAGTATAGCATCTAAAGCATTGAAAAAAATATATGTTATAAAACTTACTTTTGTCTAGTGCATTACCATAATGAATGATTTTCATTTATTGTATTTAATACAATAAAAATTCTGAAAATGACCGTTGTTTCAACACTTGTGCAAATTTTTAAAGCGTGTTTTGCATTTGCTTGTAATGAAAGTTAGTTAAATAATTAGTATAGCTTGTTATCTAGTGCTAGACTCTAAGTTGTAGCGAAAATTCAAGAAATGTGACTACAAAACGGTAATAACGTTAAATTCCATACAAAAAAATTAAAGTTTCAAGGCGTCATTACGGTATAAATTACTTAAAAAGTATATAACCTATATGTCTCATAGTAATGTATAAGACATTATCTTATGATTTATAGTACATTTACATACACAACGTTAGAATTACATAAATTAGCTTTCTGGCCTATATCGCCCTCTTAAATTGTGTGCTCCTGAGCTATTTCCTGTACTCTTTCCTTACACATTAGGCAATTTCCGTCTTCATGGAAGACTGCAAATATGCACCCGATGTTTAATAAGGGCGATAGATCAGATTCATCAAATTACAGCCCTATCGCTATTACCTCCCTACTCTCCAAGGTGATGGAGCGTGTAATCAACACACAGCTTCTATAAGGTACCTAGACGACCAGGGAGCCAATTCTCACGCGATCGAATTGATCACGAATTCGAAATAAAGTACGAATTTAAACTTTTCTCGAACGAAAATGTAGTTAAGCAATTCTGGTAATGTCGAATCCGACATTTCTCTAACGCAAGCCGCTCGAACTGCTTCGAGTGGTCGGGACCGTTCGAAACTATATCTCGCATTCGAATCATGACAAAAGTACAAAATGATTGGGTTCTAAACATTAATTCTACTCTTAGCTTGAACGATATGTTCTAAAATCTAAAGTAAAATGTAGGTCTAATATGATATTTTTTTACCTTTATTACTTTCATAATACATTACTAGTCTTTTTTTAATTGATTAATTGGCCGATTTTTGCAATTATCAAAGTCACCCATGACAATTAGTCATTAGCAAGGGAATTTTCTAAGTTTTTTTTCACAGCGCCCCCTTTTGTACACCCCAACCTAATATTCTTCTATTTCTATTGATTTTTATCATAACAAACACTAGGTTACTTCACATACACTAACAAAAATGTTTGAGGTCCGGCGCCGCCATCTTTAGTGCTCCGTAGTATTTTGAAAATACTAGATGGTAATTTTACGTGAAAAAAATTTTATAAACAAAATTACACCTTTGAAAAATAAGAATAACCTAAAATTCTCAACCAAATAAACAAATATAACACTCAACAAAAACAAACAGAGTTTTTTTTGTATTTATGTCTAAATACGTTCCGTTTACAGATTTTAGCAATTTCTCGAAATAGGGAATTAGTTTACAAACTTAGTTATACTTATAATTTCCTTATTAATAATGATGAAAAACAAGTAAAATGTTGCTTCAAACATTTTGCAATCACTGAACCCTTTTTAATATATCAAAAGAGGCATATAAGAAAAGGCGTTTTAAAAAACGCTCTAAAACTGTGCAACGGAACGTACCTCGTAACGTAACCAGTTCATAATGGCAACATTCCACTCTTCGAACGACATTTTGTTCGAAGGTTGTTTCGATAGATAGTGAGAATACAGCAAACGCGAAAATGATGTCGACGATCGAAATTTTACAGTCGAGATAGTGCCTTCCAGATAATCTCTAATACGAGATTATCTCGGATGAAGTGAGAATTAGGTCCCTGGGAGCCAATTCTCACGCGATCAAATTGATCACGAATTCGAAATAAAGTACGAATTTAAACTTTTCTCGAACGAAAATGTAGTTTAGCAATTCTGGTAATGTCGAATCCGACATTTCTCGAACGCAAGCCGCTCGAACTGCTTCGAGTGGTCGGGACCGTTCGAGACTACATCTCGCATTCGAATCATGACAAATTTAGTTCAAAATAATTGGGTTCTAAACATTAATTCTACTCTTAGCGTGAACTATATGTTCTAAAATCTAAAGTAAATGTCTAAAATTTAGGCCAGAGTAATTCAAAGGGCGGAAAAAATTACTTATATTACCAAATATGATATTTTTTTACCTTTATTACTCTCATAATACATTACTAGTTTTTCTCAATTGATTGATTGGGCGATTTTTGCAATTATCAAAGTCGCCCATGACAATAATATTCTTCTATTTCTATTGATTTCCATCATCACAAACACTAGATTACATCATATACACTGTTTGAGGTCCGGCACCGCCATCTTAAGTGCTGCATAGTATTTTGATAATACTAGGTGGTAATTTCATGTGAAAAAATTTAATAAACATAATTACACCGTTGAAAAATGAGAATAACCTAAAATTCTCAACCAAATAAACAAATAAAACACACAACAAAAACAAACAGAGTTTTTTTTTTATTTATGTCCAAATACGTTCCGTTTAAAGATGAAAGTAATTTCTCGAAATAGGGATTTAGTTCACAAACTTAGTTATATTTATTATTTCCTTATTAATAATGATGAAACACAAGTAAAATGTTGCTTCAAACATTTTGTAGTCACCGAACCCTTTTTTAATATATCAAAAGAGGCATATTAGAATAGGCGTTTTTAAAAACGCTCTACAACTGTGCAACGGAACGTACCTCATAGCGTAACCGGTTTACAATGGCAACATTCAACCGCTTCGAACGACATTTTGTTCGAAGGTTGTTTCGATTGATAGTGAGAATACAGCAAACGCGAAAATGATGTCGACGATCGAAATGTTACAGTCGAGATAGTGCCTTCCAGATAATCTCTAATACGAGATTATCTCGGATGAAGTGAGAATTAGGTCCCTGGTCAGTGACCGTCAATATTGCTTTCGCCACGGTCGCTCCGATGGGCACTAGCCATTTTTAGTCAGGGGGAGGCATTGGCATGTAGCCTGGACATAGCGAAGGCGTTCGATCGAGTCTGGCACCGGGGTCTTCTATCGAAATTTACATTTTACCGAGGGTTTGTGCAAATGGGTGGCTAGCTGTATGTCCCGCAGATGCATACGAGCCGTAGTTGACGGTAATTGCTCAGATAGCATGGACATTAATGCTGGTGTACCACATGGCTCTGTACTGTCTCTTTCGATGTTTCTACTGCATATCAATGACATGTTGGACATAAACAACATACATTGCTATGCATATAACAATACTGGAGACGCTTATTACACGGGTTGTGCAAAAATCCCTTGTTCCGTTGTGGAGGAAAAGCGCGGAGAACTTGCGTCTCATATCGTGACCACTCTGTCCAAGGACTCTGACTGGAGACAGGAAAACTTGCTCCGATTCAACCCTACAAAGGCACATGTCTGCGCGTTCAGTGCTAAGAAACCCCATTTCCTGTGGTTTTACAATTCGAGAACACTCCATTTTCCATCTCCAAGAGCATTGGGTTCCTTGGTGTTGACATCTCCAGCGATGTTCAGTTTCGAGATCATTTGCAATATAAGGCGAAGCTGGTGTCCAAAAACTTGGTTTACTCAACAGAGCGAAACAGTACTTCACGTCGGGGCAAAGGTTGCTGCTTTACAAGTCGCAAGTTCGGATTCCCCATATGGAGTACCAACTTGGCCCTTTTGACTCGATCCAACGACGGGCTGTGAGAATTGTCGACGATCCCAAACTCACTTGCCATATCGAGCCCTTAAGTCTGAGGATAGACTTTGCCTCCCTGTGTTTGTTCTACCGCCTGTATAATGGGATATGTTCTGAGCAATTTTTCGAAATTATGCTCACGGCTACTTTCTACCATCGCACCGCTCGTTATCGGCAGGGAATTCGTTCTCTCACTTTGGAACCGAAACGTTTCGGAGAAACTTCCTTCCGCGAAAGCTTGGGTTGTGGAATGAGCTTCCCTGCCAAGGTTTTCTCCAAGGACTCATGGGGTTCTCAAGAAAGAAGTTATTAGATTTTTGAAGGGTCGGCAACGCGCGAATGATACCCCTGGTGTTGCAAGCGTCCTTAGGCTACGGTGACTTGCCATCAGGTGAGCCGTAAGCTTGTTTGCCACCTAAGGCTATAAAAAAAAAAAAAAAAAAAAAAAAAAAACACTGGCTGTCTGTATGTCTGACTGTCAAGCCTTTAATCTTTATGACCGAATTTAGTAGAAGGCTGAAATTTTCACAGAATAGGTATAACTGTGACAGATTTCCATACAAAAAAATATCAAAACGTAAAAATTTAAGGGGGTCTTAATGTCACCACACAATGTTTTTGATGTTTTTGATCTATCCTTTAAACGCTTCAAAGTTAAAACTATTAAAGTGTAAGTTCTGTAATATAAATCAAATAATAAAACCTGTTAAAACAGCGATCATATTTTAATTTTTGTTATTTCGTGCCAGTTGATCAATAAGCTATCCAATCACACTGACTCGTAAACTGTGTCATAATAATCAGGCCAAGCAGGCCTCATCGTCCTTTAAAGGATTAAAAAAACAACCATAACGCCCAAGGGAGTAATAGCTTCTCAAATGCTGTAGTAAACTGGTTTTTTAAGGTTCCATAGTCATCATCAAAAGGAAAAGGACGGACTGTATGTCTGTGTGTCCGCAACTTAGCTCAGAGAACATTAGTACTAGAAAGCTGTATTTTAGAAAACCTTACCTACGCGTAAAGCGGGGATGAGTTTAAAAAAGTAGGTGAAAATTATTTTTCGATTCGAGCAAAGTTTTGTGACAGCCCAGTGCCGTTGATTTACATAAGTAATGGATTAATTGTCGTCGAGTGAGAATGTTCTTTTGTAAAATATTGTTTATATTTAATAAATATCAAATAAGGAAGGGATGTAGTGTTTGTATCTAATAATTACATATAGCAACACTGTCTCACACACACAAGCAAGGCAACCGTCACAGACGGTAGAGGTTATAAGATAAAACGAGAGAGGCGATACGAATCCTACAGTGTGAATATCTATACTACATCCCACTAATATTATAAATGTGAAAGCTTGTATTTTTGGATGGATAATATTTGTTACTCAATCACACTTCAACCACTGGACGGATCGGGATAAAACTTGGCATACATATAGGTTAGGTCCTGGAATATCATATAGGCTACTTTTTATCCCTAAAAATTTAAAAGTTCCTGCGGGAATAACTATAACCGAGTAAAACAAACTATTGCTGCACCTATAGCAATTTATTGGTATAACTAATTAATTGGAGTTAATTAAGGAGCCGATAACCGAATTTCGGGCGGGCGGAGCCGCTGGCAAAGTCTAGTAATATTATAAATGCGAAAGTGAGTTTGTTAGTTCCTCCTTCACGTCGCTACGGACCATTTAATTGAGCTGAAATTTGTGAGAATCTCTCAAGCTAAACGTCTAAGATAACATTGTGTTTGGGTTGGGGTATTGTATCGGGTATCAGAGGTACTGATCTGAGCGTACGCCTTATCGCCGAGATAGACGAGGTGCCTGCTACCTGCTGATGGAGGCTATACTAGTTTTTCAAGCATAGTTAATGGAAAAATAATTAATAAAAGCATTTTTTGAATTTTCATTTAATTATTTCTTCCTTTTTAGTTTTTTTCTCGTATCTATGTCAGATAACGCGCGAGTAATACTCTTGGTGTTGTTGCGGCCATGTACGGTAACCGCTTATCATCAGGTGGACCATAATTTTTTTGCTATCGGATGATATAAGAAATCAAGAGTAAATTAAAAACTATACTACATTTTTCATTATGAACAAGGTGGTAAACATTTTAAGCCACGACTGTACGCCCTTTATATTATTGTTGTTAAATACCTATTATCTTTATATTATATATTTATAAATAAATAAATATATAAAAAAAAAATATATAATAAGAAATATTTATAAAATTCTATTGTACCTACGTGTGTATGTTACTGTACTAGCATGGCAGATGGCCCTGACCGGACTGATTTGTGAATCTAAACCATCCAGGGCGCCACCTAAACCCATACAAAAAAATCATATAGATCGGTCCAGCCGTTCAGGAGGAGAACAGTGACATACACACTTACAGTAGAATCTTTATAGATGCGCTGCAGTCGGTATCATGCAGGACAACGTCTGCCCGGTCAGCTAGTATACATATATGTAGGTAATGTAATTTCAATATGCACAATTAAGAATTAAATCAATAACAAATAAAAGCTTGTAAAAAGAATGAATTATTTACCATCATTAAAGAAAGAATCTTTAAAAAATGGTATTTAGCCATTTATTTGAAAATTAAAATAATGTTTTTAATTGTTTTTGAATCTTTGTATTAGAATTCGTATAGTATTGTACATAAAACCATGATAATTATCAAATAGACTTTTAGTTGCAAGTTCATAATTCCGTGTTTTAGCATTTTTGAAAAATTTGTCTCCTAAAGGGGTTAGAGACAAGAGTTCGTATGTCAATGCTTGTATTGAAATGTTTCTGTGGAATAGAATAGTAAATTGTTTAATTTTGCATTAGGGGCTAGTTTTAAAATATCTACAATTTGTAATACCATCTATGTAGGCAACTTTCTACTATCGCACCGCTCGCCATCGGCAAAGAAAATTCATCCTTACACCTTAGAATCTATGTTTCTTCAATGATGACAGGTACAAGCTGACCGACATTAAACTGTAACGCGACTTTACTTATCTCCATAGGTGTACTTAAATGGACCACGTCTGTCTGACCTATGTGTTCTAAGGGGACCTTTGGGAGCCCTAAATTATATCAAACTGAGAGAGGACATAAAAGGTAAGGATAAGATCTAAAACGTAGGTAAATTTATGTAGAAATGTGAATAACTCCCCTGCAGTCCTGAGGTCCTCACTAAACAATATTTGGCACTTTTATATTTCATACACAACAAGTTGATCTTACGTGTTTCACACGAACTTTATGTTTTTATAATTCAACTACTGATGGCAACCTTAGAGTGTTGCCAGAAACAGGTTGCGTTCGGAACCTAGCGTTACGTGCGTAAGGTACGGCCCCAATAGCAACGGTACAGAATAACCTATGTAATTAGTTTCAAATAAAATTACACACACGAATGCTTAGAATGTGAAGTGAGCTCTCACGCCAAGGTTTTCTCTAAGGACTACAATATGGGGTTCTTTAAGAAAGAAAGAAGTGAATATATAAAGGTTTGGTAACGCGCAAACGTCTATGGGCTGCGGTGAACGCTTACCATTAGGCGATCTGTTAGCTTGCTTGCCACCTTAGTGGCATAAATTAAATATAAGTTGCGTTAATTGGACTAGGTTTATGGGGCACGTTGTAGTATTCTGTTTTAATCGTGTTTACCGCACCTTTACAATATTAGATTAACAAGCATGCACTGCTCAGTAATTAAATGTGAATACCAAAACTAAAGACAGATGTTAGAAAGTTTCTAATTATAAAAGAGTGTAAAAGAACACTATACCTGTAAACTTGAGCAAAAGCTGGAAAATTGTAAGAATAAGCTGGAAAAGGATAAGCTGAGAAGAAGAATGTAACTACTCAACTGATGGGCAGTGACACCATCAGTTTATACATAAACTCATCCATAAACAACTGACCTTGTGTCAAATGTAAATAATAATAAACATAATAATAAATAATAAATGACTTGTCAATACATAATAAGAAGTAAAAAAAAACTGGTTGCCTGTAAAGTCGGTATACGGGCGAAAGTTTTACGTGACAATGATTTTATGTCTGTCTCTCTCGCTCTTAGGCGGGCGCGTGCCTCTCACTCGCTCTCATTGTGAGCGCATAACGTGAGCGGAGCGTAACGCAGTTTCTTGAAGTGTCACCCGGCAAACCAATTTATAAGACGTTGTCACGTCAAAAAGGTTGTCGTAAAAGCTTATGCACAGAGCGCCATACTTATGGGCAATACCTATACGAGTATACCCAAACCTGTCAAAGCAATCAGAGAAAAACAAAATGGATATTTTGTTATTTTTTGCACTAGTATTATATAATGCAAGTAAAATCAAGTTTATGGCCAATTCCTGTTGGACAGTGCATACTTTAACACCTGCAGTGCGGTTTGTATGTACTTGTAAGTTTATCAACTTTCTGTGCAAAAATAGGTTCTATCATCTATTTCCTATAAAGAAGGCGATATAGGCAAGAAAGCTAATTTCTGTAATACTAACGATGTGCATGTAAATGTACTAAAAATCATTACACAATGTCATATGTATTACGATGAGATATATTTTTTATATGGGTACTTCTTAAGTAATTTATGCCATAATGATGCCTTGAAACTTTTTTTTTTGTCTGGAATTTAACGTTTTAACCGATCACATTTTTTAGGGTTCCGTACCTGAAAGGTAATTAGGAACCCTATTACTAAGGCTTCGCTGTCCGTCCGTCCGTCCGTCCGTCCGTCCGTCTGTCACCATGGCACTCTCAGATTTTTTAATGCAATAAATATAATAATTAATAAACATTTAGTAAGATGTTGATGAATGCTCTAGACAAAAGCAAGTTTTATAACATATATTTTTTTTAATACTTAAGGTGCGATAGTTTAGCCACTAAATTTGCACAAAAAAAGCGTATTTACGCGATCTAGCCTATATCGCAGTCTTAATTTCTTAAGCTGGGCTTACAATATATTGATTATACCTTCTTGTTACGTATTACTAAAATTAACGATAAAGCAATGGGTATATAAAGAATGGTGCAACAACATGCATTATTCAGTTTGAAGTTCCTCTACGCTTTGAAATAATCAGGTAACAAAATATTTTTTGTTTATTTTATGTCGTCAATTTTGAATTAAATCTATCGGTTATTATAAATAATTTTAAGTATTGATTGATTAACTGACTAACTTATTACCGCAGACAAAACTACTTAAATGAGGAAACCGGTTGCTTGGACAATAGATGACATAAAATTTAATTTTGTAAAGAAAACAATTTCTTAGTTGATCTACTTGCAATTTTGTATATTCTGCTGCTGATAATATGCTACTGATGTTTTTATTAAATATGAATTCCTCAAAACTTTAGCCCTTTATATTGTAAAATAGAGCAAAATTTATTCAAAAATAGAAACTTAATTTCTTATTTTGTTGCAATCGGTTAATCCGTTAACATGCCAGAGCATTTGACAAGTTGTGTTCGAATTAAGTTTCGTATCTAGCAAGCTTTATTTTGTTCCAGAAAAATGAAATCTCTGTTGATTGCTGCTGCCATAGTTGTCGTGGCCATTGCTGGCCCTGTCAAGCGTGACGTGTCACCCATCCTCATCGGAGGGGCTCTAGTTGATACCGCCGCACCAGTCGCTGTTGCCCCGGTCATCATAGATAGTTTTGAGCCTGTCGCAGTTGGCCCAGCTGTCGTCGATACGTACGAGCCTATCGCTGTTGTACCTGCTGTCGTCGATACGTACGAACCCATCGCCGTCGGACCTGCTGGTTTAGACACATATGAACCAGTTGCCGTAGATCCAGCACCAGCTGTTATCCCTCCTGCCGCTACCACTCCTCTAGTACAAATAACCATAAAGATAAATACTGAGGCCGTGATTGGCGACAACCCTGTTGTTGTAATTGTGCCTGAGGGATTTCCCGATGCAGTAGCCGTGATCGAAGCCACCCCCGAGCAAGTTTCTGTAGTAGAAAGCTCTATCCCTGAGCCCATAGTAATGCCCGAGCCTATCCTACCTTCACCTGTTCTTCCTGAGCCTGTAGTTATTCCTCAGCCTGCTTTGCCTAACCCAGTAATTCCTGAACCTGCTATTGTCCTTCCTGATGACTTGAATTAAAGTGTGTGAACATTTCAAAATAAATCACATACCAAAAAAATTTTTTTTTGTTCCATATTAACCTCATCACCTCAAAATTTCTTTTCAAGGACATGTTTTTTATTTTCTTATTCACGATACTTTTTTGGGGGTCAATATATCTGAAATAAATGTTAATTTGCGAAGCTTAAGTTAAAATACCGTCACAGATATCATCCCCATGTACCCAGTTCTTTGCCATCCTAAAGACTGTTCGAGGTTTTGTGAAAATAGATGGCTATAGGAAGTCGTTTGTGGTAGTTGCTCCGACAGCATAGACGTTGAAGTCCGCTTGTGTTCCGAAAAGCTCTATGCTGTCTCCAACGCTATTTCTGCTGCATATCAATAAAATGTTGTCTATCAACGACATGTATTGCTATGTAAATGGCAGTACCGGAGACGCTTATCATGTGGGCTGTGCAAACATTCTTCTTTCTGTTGTGGAATAAAGCCGCGAAGAACTTCTGTCTTGTACCTAAATCGAGACGACGCTATATATACGCTGTCCGAATTTTATATTTGGTTGAATTGAAGTCAAGTCTGCGATTTGACCACTAAGTAAACCCCACTGGTTCTATAAAAGATGCCTCTGACCAATTGCAAGAGCATTGGGATCCTCGATTTTGATATTCCCATTAACGTCCAGATCTGAGATCATTTAAAGATAAAGTCAAGTTGGTACTCAACAGAGCGAAACTCGGAGCAAAGGTTTTTCATAAGTTTGGTTCTTCATAGAATGTTCCCATCTCTGATATCAGCTAGATATCAGCATGCCAACATGACTCTTTTGACTGTTCAAAAAGAAGCTGTGAGAATTGATAATCCCAAACTTACTGAACTCTTTAGTTTCAGGAGATTTTGCCTCCCTTTGTGTTATACCTCTGGTATAATGAGTTCCACACAATTAAGAGGATACACTTCGCGGCGCCTCGGAGCGGGCTTCATACAAACGAATTTCTCATTTGTTTTTGACATTTACTGATCAATTGCTGTGAAATTTCTTAGTCATAATACCAAGCCGAATACCTAAGTCTGTGGTTTTGCAAAAATTTTGTAATACGTTCCATTAACTAAAAATCTTTTTTAAAACCTATTGTATGAAAAACTAGAATCCTGTATAACATTTGAACTATAAAATTTGATAGAAAACTGGCACACTGCAGACCTAAATATATATTAGTAGAACATGTCTTCAAAACTTTGTGGTGTTTGATCAGTAAGTGTCAAAAATAAGTGAGAAATTCGTTTGTATGAAGCCCGCTGCGAGGCGCCGCGAAGTGTATCCTCTTATAATTTAGATTTTATATCTAAATTGTATAAGACCATGCTGATTAATATCATATTGAAAGCTAAAGTCAATAATTGAGCCGTAACTACAATCATTGTTTGAGTCTGCTATTTCATCCATCTATGGCTATGTCTCTCTCTGGTTAGTACTGAAGTTGTTTCTACACAAATTGTGCGCACAAGGAATTTGTCTTTGAAAATTTCTTTAGCTCGAATGAAAGGGACGTATAGTATGCGTGCAGAGGAAACCTTTAATGCGCCTAATGTGAAGACTACACAGAGTAGTGAGTGTTCTGTATCTATCTCTTTTGTGATATGAGTCGCGAATAAATTACCGAAATAAAGTTTTCATATGTGCGTACAAGTTGCGGAGAAACAACGATTAATAGTATTAACTACAGTGAATTAAATGAATATACCTACTATTGAAATATTCGCTGCAATTAAGAAACCTCCTTCAATTTTTGAAGTCGTTCTGTAAAAGTATATTTTCTTTACCGATTAGCGTGTGAAGCAACCCTAATTTTTCCATTAGAGAAAAAAAGACATCTACATTCGCCGGTTATGACCACAAACATACTTTAAAACCCTATGTAATAGATTGCGATGTACACAAAGTACCATGACATAGAAAAAAAATATTATTAAAATAAAAACACCCATGTACGCATAAATTAATTTAGATTTGTTTGCGCCAATTTTAAAACAATTATTTACGATCACAATAATACAGAATTCTGGCATCCATTCATACTTATTTATGTTGACTTATACTCTTTAGTTTCGTCCAGTCCGTATTGAGGTTACGTGGGTTAGGAAAACTAGTTGGTTACCTTCATATAAAAATCCCGAAACTACACACTAATAAACGCTCATATGATATGCAGATAGTACTTTCAGTATTATTGGTATTGTTAAGAATTCGTTAAGAGTTCTTTCCTTCAGTAGATTAAAAATAACTGTTGAGTTATTATGAAAGTTTTAAAATATATGTATGTTGGACCTAACCAAGGAATGAGCAAGTGAAAAATGTATCGATAAATATCGTTATTTTCGTACATTACCGTTTTTTATCAGAATGAAGCATGGCAACATATTTAAAAAAATTAGAAATAAAAAAAAATGAACTGAAAGATAAAAATATTTTATTAAGAGTTTTATTGAATGTATGTATAAGTATATCAATAAGCGTAATCAAAGTGGGATTGGTAGGATTAAACACCATAGAGTTCAGACGAAAAATGGCACTCCTGGAGCATTTCTACCTGCTCTTTCACAATCAGGTAGGTAACTCCAGCATGCAAAATAAATAGTGTGGACTTCTGGTACCAAGGTTTGGTCATTGTGGACCGGCACGCCGTGCTCGTACCCTGTTTTTACGTACACAGCACGAACTCAGCAGGGGAAACATTCACGTATCAGGCTTGTCAACTCGTCAACAATATGATTGCTCAGTACCCAGAGACCGACATGTTTGTTCTTGTCACCAGTTTATAATTATTTAAGTTACTTATTACACATTTTGGTAATAACTGTAAGTGTCTTAAGGTTATTTTATAATAAATATATAAATAAATAAAAGGGTCATGTTGGCATGCTGATATCTAGCTGCACCTACTCAGAGATGGCAGCAGAATGCGGAACGAAACTTAAGAAAAAAACCTTTGCTCCAAGTTTCGCTTTGTTGAGTAAACCAAGTTGTTGGAATACCAACTTGACTTATCTTGTAAATAGATCTCGGAACTGGACGTTAATGGAGATGTCAACATCGAGGATCCCAATGCTCTTGAAGATGGTCCGAAGTATTTTTATAATTATAGAAACGGTAGGGTTTACTTAATGGTAAACAAGCAGACTTGAGTTAAATTAAACCAAATCTAAAATTGGACAGAGAAGTCTTGATTTAGATATAAGACACAAGTTCTTCGCGGCTTGATTCCACATCAGAACGAAGAATGTTTGCAAAGCCCTCATGATAAGCGTTTCCGGTACTGTCATTGATAGACAACATATCATTAATATGCAGCAGAAATAGCGTTAAAGACAACATAGAGCTTTTCGGAACACCAGCGGACTTCAACGTCTATGCTGTCGGAGCATTTACCACAAACGACTTCCTATAGCCATCTATTTTCACAAAACCTCGAACAGTCTTTAGGATGGCAAAGAACTGGGTACATGGGGATGATATCTGTGACGGTATTTTAACTTAGCTTCGCAAATTAACATTTATTTCAGATATATTGACCCCCAAAAAAATATCTTGAATAAGAAAATAAAAAACATGTCCTTGAAAAGAAATTTTGAGATGATGAGGTTAATATGGAACAAAAAAAAATTTTTTTGGTATGTGATTTATTTTGAAATGTTCACACACTTTAATTCAAGTCATCAGGAAGGACAATAGCAGGTTCAGGAATTACTGGGTTAGGCAAAGCAGGCTGAGGAATAACTACAGGCTCAGGAAGAACAGGTGAAGGTAGGATAGGCTCGGGCATTACTATGGGCTGAGGGATAGAACTTTCTACTACAGAAACTTGCTCGGGGGTGGCTTCGATCACGGCTACTGCATCGGGAAATCCCTCAGGCACAATTACAACAACAGGGTTGTCGCCAATCACGGCCTCAGTATTTATCTTTATGGTTATTTGTACTAGAGGAGTGTTAGCGGCAGGAGGGATAACAGCTGGTGTTGGGTCTACGGCAACTGGTTCATATGTGTCTAATCCAGCAGGTCCGACGGCGATGGGTTCGTACGTATCGACGACAGCAGGTCCAACAGCGATAGGCTCGTACGTATCGACGACAGCTGGGCCAACTGCGACAGGCTCAAAACTATCTATGATGACCGGGGCAACAGCGACTGGTGCGGCGGTGTCAACTAGTGCCCCTCCGATAAGGATGGGTGACAAGTCACGCTGGACGGGGCCAGCAACGGCCACTACAACAATGGCAGCAATAATCAACAGAGATTTCATTGTTCTGGAAAAAATAAAGAATATAACATTTAATACGGATTAACCGATTGTGACAAAATTAGAAATTATGTTTTTATTTCTGAATTAATTTTGCTCTTATTTACTATTTTAAAGCTCTAATTTACTTTTTTAAAGGGCTTAAATTCAGGGCAATTTATATAAAAAAAATTGCAGCAAAATATGTAAAATTTCAAGTGGATCGACTAAGAAATTGTTTCCTCTACAAAATTTAATTTTAACTTGATTAAATCAATATTCTTCAAATTGCACTGCCCTATGTTATGGATGGAATCCATTGTCCAAACAACCGGTTGTCTCACATAAGTAGTTTTATCTAAGTTATTGAGGTAGTGAGTCAATCAATTAATAATTAATATTATTTAACTAACTAAACCAAACTAAATACTAAAACTAAATAACTGATAGATCTAATTCAAAATTGTCGACAAAAAATAAACAAAAATGATTTTTCTACCTGATTATTTCAAAAAGGAACTCTAAACTGAATAATGCAGGTTCTTGCACCATACCTTATATACCCATTGCTTTATCGTGAATTTAAGTAATACGTAACAAAAATGTATAATCAGTATAGTGTTAAGCCGAGCTTAAGTAATTAATATTGCACTTTATAGGAAACAGATGATGATAACTAATTCAGCACAGGAAGTTGATAAATTTAAGAGTACATACAAAATTCAATTATCATTCGTAATTGTGGTCGTCGTGTGGCCAAAAACGTTAAAACACGTCAATCTTTCTTCTGAACCTAAGGTCAATTAGGTACTTATTTGTGTCTAGCTCCAAAAATGACGGATTTCAATACAAACTTCCAACCGTTAACCGTCTTCGGGGATGAATTTTGCAAAATCCTGTCTTAATACTCGCCTACATTATAACAAGAACTGCTGTGCAAAATCGGTTTGCCTAGACTAAAGAATATCGGAATTCCGATACAAATATATTCATCCCCTTTTTTACTCCCTCGAGTAAAATAGGGCATGTTCCATGAAACTAAAACAAATTCAATCCTTTTTTTTTAATACCAATACCAATTACCAATACGCCAAATACCAATTTTTATGCACAATAGCTTAAAAATGATCGATTTCCATGCATACGTCTAACCTCTATTTAACCATTCGCAGTACTTGCTCACGTTTGTTACAGAATCCTTTGAGCAAAATTTCAGGTTCAATAAAAAAAAACCCGCGTCCCGTTTTGGATGTCGTCACCCTAGGGATTTAACAAAATCATCCTTAATGGGGTCAAATCCATCATTATTGAAGTTAAATGGATAGTTTAGGTCTTTAAGTTGCAAAATTTTCCTTTTTTTGGAAAATCGACCCCTAACAGAAAATAGGTGATAAAAATTTGCATGAAAACTCTATTTTTATTGAAATTTCCCGTTATGAAGTAAGTGAGCACTAAGAAAGGCTTACACAAAATTCATCCCTTAAGATGATAAAAAAGGGGTTGCAAGTTTGTATAGGAATCCGTCAGTTTTGAAACTAAATAAATAGAAAATGATGTTTGGCTTTAAGATTCAAAATAAAAAAACTCAATTTAAAAATAAACGTGTTACAGAAAATCACCCCCTAGGGGGCAAAATAGCGAGTGAATTTTAATATTTTTGTGTCTAAAGACAATGTTGCACAGAGATTTCTGTTATAACGTATCGGCGAGCCCAAGAAAAGGATTTTGCAAATTTTATACCCTATCATAAAATGGGGTTAGTTTGTATGGAAATCCATCATTTCTGAATTTAAATGTATAATAATTGCTCATATAAATTTGCATCGTCTAATTTGCCTTCAGTGAATGAGTTTCAAAAAAAACAGTAAAACACGTAAACACAGACACAAAACTTACACAGTTTTGTGTCTAGAGACAATGTTGCACAGAGATTTCTGTTATAACGCATAAGCGAGCACAGAAAAAAAGAATTTTGTATATTTCATCTCCTATTATTGAATGGGGGTTGAAAAGTGTATGGAAGAATCTATCATTTCTGAACTTAAATGCATAAAAATAAATTGGTATTTGGCTTAAAGTTGAAAATTAAGATTAACATTTCACAGTTTTCGAAAAATTATCCCTTAAAGGCCTAAATAGGGGATGAAAATTTGTATGAAAACTCCGATATGTTTGTGTCTAGAGACATTTCTGTTAAGCTCGGTCTACTAAAAACGATTAAGGTTGTAAACTTACAAACGAGGAATAGAATCTTAAAAACTTGGTTTTTGTACTCTAAACCCTAAACAAAACTAATTTTCTATCACATCCATTTAAAAAGATTTGGTTGGTTCCTCGTAAACAGGGATAAAACTTGCACTTTGGAATTTAGTTATTGTTAGTTAAATGTTCCAATCACCAAAGAAATCGATGAAGAACATTGTATTATCAAGTAATAATAATAATAAAACTGCCTGCACGGGCGCAGACAAAATAAAAAAAAAGTTTGTGAACAAGTAAAAACCGCGTTAAATGTATTACGCCTTTGTAATTGTTTAATGAAATCCGTATTTCTGATGATACTTAAAAATAGTGCGTTTTCCTCAATAAGTGATAATAAAATTAATAAATATACTATTCTTATTTATAAGTTACACTTATCTCTTTCTTATAGAGGGTGATAAAAAGTAGAGTGTATCACTCGGTCGCAAAACTATTTTACCTCCTGCGCCGTCCTTTGGAACCCTCGCGGCGCTCCGGATTCTACATTAGAATCTCTCAATGTAGCGCCCTTGTCGTAAAAATATTATTTTGATCCCTTGTGTAACAATATACTATTATGGCTATAAAGTATAATGGAATCGTTGTTTTTCGTCGTAGAAACTGCCTAGTGCTTTGAAAATGTCTAACTTTTATGCACTTAACTTTGTTAACCCCAAAATGCACGTCATTTCAACTTTTCATTTTCTACAAAAAATACCTTTGCAATACCCAATTCCCCGTAGAAAAACTTTTTTAACAAAAACAAGAACCGACTTCATAAAGATGTACTAAATATGTAAAAACAATTACCTATTTAAAAAAAAGCTGATTAATTAATCCTGCATTAGAAGTAAACTGTTAGAGCGATAGACACGAACTTCAAACTGTAATTATTTTAATCAGTTTTATTTTACCTTTTTAGTGCATCTTTATGAAGTCGGTTCTTGTTTTTTTTTAAAAAGTTTTTATTCTTTATTTTTAAGTGATATTGGCTTATTTTTTCGTACACTAAAAATATCGTTGACGATCCCAAATTCACAAGCAGTATCGAACCCTTAAATCTGCAGAGAGACTTTGCCTCTCTGTGTGTGTTCTACCGCTTGTATGCTGGGATGCGTTCTGAAGAATTGTTCAAATTGATGCCTACTTTCTACCATCGTACTGCTCGCCATTGGCCAGGAATTCATCCTCACACCTTAAAACTTAAATGGTCACGTACAGTGCGGTTTCAGAGGAACTTCCTCCCAAGAATGCTTAGGTTGTGGAATGAGCTCCCCATTCTTCAATGAAGAAGTTATTAGATTTTGCCACAAATGTTGCAAGCGTCCATATGCTGTGGTGACCGCTTACCATCAGCTTGTTTGCCATCTTATTGGTAAAAAATAAAAATTGATTTTACAAATGCAAGACTCAAGACATGTTTTCCTTCAGGATTTTGAGCACAGGACTTCCGACCAGTCATTCTAACGTTATACTTCTTTCTGTCCCACTCGGTTGTATGTAATTTATTATTGAAAGATCAAAAAAAAATTAAATACCATTACAACATTCCCGAAGGGTGGTCAGTGAAGTAACGAACATATACCCGTGACAGCCAAGTTTCACCGTGAAACGTGACATGTGCGTGCCGGGCACAAACCAGAGTCAAGACAACTGTAAGCCCCTGCCACACACTCGTCGAGTAGTATGGGAAGTAACGAGGAAAGGAGGCAGAGATGTAGTGTGGTCACGTTACTCGTTATGCCCACCGCTAACTGTTTTGTCGGTTTTTGGGCTCGAGTCAAAGGAGTGTCGAAATTGATTGCGCGAGCAGAGCAGTGCATGAAGCGGCAGCACGAGGAGTAGACTACTAGCAGCGCGAAGAGCATAGTGTGGCAAGGGGGTAACAACCAACAAATTGTAACAATATTGTTTGCCCTTTACCGAGAATCGAACCCGGGATCTTTGTCATTGCAGCATTACGCTCTACAACTACTCGCTGCATAATTATCACTTATAATAATAAAAAAACCATATTAGCAATCAAATAAAAAACTACAAAAGTTCAACAGATTTTTTGATATTTTTTGTGCATTGAATGCACTAATCGAAAGTGTTTCCGTTGATTTTTTTATCAGCTGATTTGATATTAGGTATGGATTTAACGACTAGGATTAAAAGATTAACAAGGTATAATTAGGTAGATTCGTTGCATTAATAGATAAAAATATTGTATTTAATGCAAAAATATTGTTCAAGCTAACAGTTTATTTGAAGAAAATAAGTGTAAAGGTATATTTTAAAAGAGACTGTAAATAATAAACAGGTATTTAAAATAATAAACTTTTAAATATAAATAAACGAACATAAAAATTTTATGATACTGGGATAACATTTTAACACCTAGTTAGCTAAAATAAAAAAAAATTATAGTATCTAATTCAAAGTTAATTTTTTTTATTCGAATTAGGTTTTTACAAACGAATTAGGTTTTTGAATCGTCAAAGTTTTGAAATACTTACTATTTTTTGAAAATCCGGTTCACAATGTTGTTGATTTCTACCGAGAAGAATCCGGCAAGAAATTAGTTAATCTTTTAAAAAAAATTAAAACTACAAATACAATCGATGTTTTAAATATAAAATTTAAGCCGTACAATTATATATTATTTCCATTTTAATTTGGTTACTGTTTCCATTTTAATGTAACTGAGCATCTGCAGTCCCAAGGATTTTTATCATATATATGTAAAAGTGTATACATTGCCCCGTAAAAGAGTTTCTTATTTTGTTTTTTGTAGACGTTTGTGTATCAACAATAAAAATTAGTTTAATAACATTGAATTTCGTAAAGCTAAAATTTTACCAAATAAATGGCGATATCCATATATATCACGCCGCGTGTTTGTTATTTGTTATTCTAATTAAGATGCGACAATATGTCGATTGAATCATGTTCTTATAGCCCTGGTCGAGTTATTAAATAAATTTGTATTTATGGAGCAAAATAACTCATATTTACAATGTTGGTTTAATGCCGAAGAAGCAAATCGTAATACCTAATTGGATCAGATAGTTGTGAAAAATACGGGATCCTATTACTTAAACTTCGCGCTGACTGTCCGTCTGTCTCATAAACCGTGATAGTTAAACAGTTAAAGTTCAGTTTTTACAGAAGATGTATTTCTGTTGCCGCCATAACAACAAATACTTAAAAACAGAATAAAATAAATATTTAAGGGGGCTCCCATACAACAAACGTGATTTTTTTTACTCGTTTGTTGCTCGATATTAATAACGACAACAGGTAGACGCTTGAAATATTCACAGAATAATTAGTTATATATTCACTTTAAAAATAAATAATTAAAAAAATAAAAATAAAGGAGGACTTCCATACAACAAACATGATTTTTTGCCGTTTTTATAGATAATGGTACGGAACCCTTCGTGCGCGAGTCCGACTCGCACTTGGCCGATTGTTTTTGTTTCCCCGCGTCACAGCTACTAATATAAGAGATGAATGAGAAAAAGAAAGATGTATTTAACCCAAGGGCAATTCTTAATTGTAATTGCTCTTGTGTTTGGATTACGGGATACGTGTAAACAGTTGTTGGCACTAAGATCACAGTTTTGTTTTTTGCTCCACCTACTAGTGCTTTAAGTTCAAATCCACCTAAATCTTATCTTTTTCTTGCTTCCGAGAATATTATTTTTAATTTATCATAAACAAATAATATCGCACAAAATCATCTACCAAATTTCTATTAGTAGGCGGTAAAGGTTAGATAGGGAATGAGAGATTCGCCCATCTCAGTTTGCACTTATAGAATTTATAGTAATTTTTCAAGTATAATCAATCGCGAAACAACGTTCGCTAGGACAGCTATTATTCTAACAAATACCAAAAAGCCTACATCGCATCTACCGGAAATATTTTGCTCTTCAATTATGGACTCTTATATTTTTTTCTTAAATGCAAAGTAAAGTTTTGGAGTAAAATACAAAAAAACAAAGTAAACATATTTATTTGGGTGGCCACGTGCAGTACACAATTTTCCAAGTACATACATTTTATAAGTTGGTGGACTATTAACCCATGCTAAATTCTCCGCCGTAAACAGACAAACGGACATGGCGAAACTACAAGGGTTCCATGTTAAATACGGAACCCTAAAAATTACAGAATTTCTATTTTCTATATTTTATTTTCTGGGTTAAATAAACAAAAAAAATCACTTAGATCTCAGTGTTTTATTATAATACTTATTTCTAACTTGATAGTTCCGTGTATGTATAAATAAATAAATAAATTAGGACTACTTCCTTTTTATCAGCATAGTTATTAGATAGTATAGATATACTAACTTAATTTTATTGCTTTCAGAAGAATGAAATTCCTATTGATCGCTGCTGCAGTTGTGGCCGTGGCCACAGCTGGCCCCGTGCACCGTGGTTCGCTGATCGTTCCTGGCCCTGCCGGACCTGTCCCGATTGTGGATCCTCAACCAATACTTATCGGCCCTGCTCTTATCGACACCGCTAACCCCATTGCCGTCGCCCCTGTCGTTATCGACAACCTTGAGCCTATCTCCGTTGGACCCGCTTTTGTCGACGCATACGAACCTATTGTAGTTGCACCCGTAGCCGTTGACCAGTTGGAACCTGTCGCTGTTGCCCCTGCACCTGTACTTTTCCCCGAAGAAACTCCTGCCGCACCCAGCAGCCCTCTCGTCCAAATCACCATTAAGATAAGCCCTGAAGCCATTGTTGGTGGTACACCCGTCATCGTTGTGATGCCTGAGTCCATCTCCGTTGTTGAATCTGCTGCGGAGGAAGTGTCTGTTGTAGAGAGCCCTCTTCCTGAACCTGTAGTTATGCCTGAGCCTGCTTTCCCATCACCTATTTTGCCTGAGCCAGTCATTGTTCCTGAGCCAGCACTTCCTTCCCCAGTTTTACCTGCCCCTGTCATCAACCTTCCAGAAAATTTAAACTAAATATGATATTATCCACTTTAAAAAACACATCTAGGCACGCCAATTCTAACTACTACTAAAAGTGAAATAGAATGTGTAATCTATTTTTGTCTATCTTACTTTTAAAATTCTTTTTATAATCACAAATTAAATATTTTTATGGATGAAAAATAGTTTTTCTTTTTTAAATATAATATTTTTAATCTGTATATACAGTGCAACAAACATTTCTGACCTGGTGTCTGTCGCTACTGAAGCGTACGTTCACAGCATTTTAATATGGCGACTGTAGTTTTCATGTTTGACCACCGGCTCAGAAAAGTTGTTTCACTATACCTATTGACTAAATTAGCATAAAGATACTGACCTCAGTAACCTGAATATAATATGCATTTAAAAAACTTATTATAGGCTATTAACTTTATTTGCATTAAGAATATGCCCCATATTTATATGCACAAGAAAAAAAAAACGCCAAGTTCGATTTACGGTTGGTAGGCAAAGGAGAAAATATTTATGATTTTGGTACAAAATAACCTGGCAAAATAATTTCTGCTTTATGTAAACTACATGTACATATAATAAAAAAAAATCTGTCAACGGACGATTCTGTACTTTGAAAATAGATATTTGTAAATAAAACTTGTTTGGGAAACATAATTAATTTGTAACTTGCCGATGTATGTGCATAGGATATTCGTAAAATAATAAATTCCTAAAACAATCATAATGGTATTTATAAGAGCAATAGGGCTATTATTTAAAGCACTTATTTTTCTTACAAAGATACTTTAATTGCTTCAATTTATCGTTATTTTCATCAGAACAAAATATGTTTTTTGAAGTGAAAACTTCTTTAGCGGCGTTGTGCACTTTTTTTGGTATGGGTAAAAAATGATAAACTCGCGTCAGGTCACGTGTCCTAATCGTGGAAATTCGTAAGACGGAAATCGTAATGCCACGCCTATTATAATTTTTATTTTTAGTATTCGCGATTATGAGTAGTACAGGGAGGTTGGATATGGAATTTTAATTCTATGACAGATTGCAATGTCAAATATACTACGTCAAAAACTTAAACAAACATTTTTATTTCTTGACAATGTCAAAGACATGTCTTATGACGTATTTGAGTGTTAAGCGCGAATCGTGTGTAAAGGTTTTCACTTCTGCCGGCACTCCCGGAGTGCAACTCGTTTTTTTTTAATAAATTGCAACTAATAATATTCTGCCGATATTGTCTGTCCATAACTTCAATAATAATTAATCATAATGATACCTTTCACATCCCAAAAGACAAATGACATTATCTTGCCAGCAGACGTAGAGACCCCTAAATCTCTGGCATAGCGCAGAAGAATAAATATTTTCTATGCCTACCTTATTTCGATTCTTCGCCTCTGGGTCGATATGGTAAACCCACTTTCTAACAATAGTCACGAAACGTAGTCGAAAACGAAAATAATCTGGGTCTTCATCAATAGTTAAATGCTGCCTCATGGTTCAGTAAGAAAGCAAATGCCAGAGCTAAATTGAGACTTGCGAGCTATCCCTCTGGGATTTGTGATTTCTGGTAGCTTGCTAAAGCTGCCGAAGGAAACTTTTGCCAGTCGTCGTTACCACCACTGCAAAGGACTGATGGTGACTTGTCCCATAGCGCAAAAGAGAAAGCTGATCTACTGGGCAATCTCTTTGCCTCTACCTCGAATATGAACAACGAAGGTGCTGTACCACATACTATACCATGGTGCGGTAAGACCATGCCGGAAATCTCCATAACACAGACGTTCTTAAAGTCGAGTGGGTCAGACGGTATAATCAGTAGTGGTGCTTTAAGTGTGTGCTCCTGAGTTATGCCCTGTACTTACGCGCCACTTTGCGCTTTTCTACCACACTAGGCAATTTACGTCTTCATGAAGGACTGCAAATGTGCACCCAGTGCCCAAAAAGGGCTATAGATCAGATACATCGAATTATAGGCCTATCGCTATAACATCCCTCATCTCCAAGGTTAGGGAGCGTGTGATCAACACACAGCTTCTAAGATACCTAGAAGTACATGATCTGGTCAGTGACCGTCAATATGGCTTTCGCTACGGTCGCTCGACTGGTGACCTTCTAGTGTAGCTCACACACCGATGGGCACTAGCCATTGAGAGTCAGGGGGACGCATTGACATGTAGCCTTGACATAGCGAAAGCGTTCGATCGGGACTAGCACCGGGGTCTTCTATCGAAGTTGCCATCTTACGGAGTGCCCGATGGTTTGTGCAAATGGATGGCTAGCTTTTTGTCCGGCAGACGCATACGAGCCGCCTTGACGGCAGTTGCTCTGATAGCATGTAAATTAATGCTGGTGACCCGCAAGGTCACTCTACTGTGTGTGCTGATTCCTTCGCTGTTTCTACTGCATATCAATGACATGTTGGACATTAACAACATACATTGATAGCACTGGAGACGCTTATTACACGGCCCCATACGGAGTTACCTAACTAGTAGCTACCATCTCTGGGCGGGTTCCCCTGATACCAGCTTGGCCCTTTTGACTACGTCAACGACGGGCTCTGAGAATTGTCGACCATCTCAAACTCACTTGCCGTATCGAGCCTTTAAGTCTGAGAAGAGACTTTGCCTCCCTGTGTGTGTTCTACCACTTGTACAATGGAATGTGTTCTGAGGAATTGTTTTGAAATGATGCCCACAGTCTGCTGCTGGGAATTTATTCTCACACTTTAGAACCGAAATGGTCGCGTACAGTGCGGTTTCAAAGAAACTTTCTCCCGCGAACACTTAATTTGTGGAATGAGCCCCTGCCATGGTTTTCTCTTAGGACGACAGTATGGGGTTCATTAAGAAAGATGTTATTAGATTTGGCCTGGATTTACATACTAATTAGGCCGACAAAGTGGTAAAAAAAAATTAAAAAAAAGGTTACCTCACCTTCACGTAAAATGGCGATGATTATTTTCTCGTCTAGCCCATTGCGTTTGGCTAGCTCGTTTTAAATATTGAATGTTTTTTCAAAATTAATACTTTTTTCTATACCACTAAGGTAGCAAACACTCGTGCATTGCCGACCCTTCAAAAATCTAATAACTTTTTTCTTGACGTCCTTACTGTTGTCCCTAGAGAAAATCTATTCTCTTTGGTCACCGACTGAAAAAACTATTATTGACGAAATCACTTGAATCTGTCAAAGAATACAGCGAAAACCTGTGATTTTAATTTAATTTATTTTTTCATGATTCCATTAATTTATTTGTTTTTAATTTTGCCATTTTCTTAATTTTTAATTTTGTCATTTCTTATTGAATATTAATTCTATATATTTTTTTGTTTCACATTTTTGACATATTTGTTTGTATTTGTTTAGAATTTTTTTTTAATAGGTTTTATTCCTTATTATTTTATTTTTGTATTTGACGACCTTTTTGTGAATCTATTATGTATATTTTTTAAGACATAATGTAATTTTCAAAAAGTTTTTTTTTTCCCCCAAACCACTAAGGTGGCAAACAAGGTTACGGTCCGCCTAATGGTAAGCGGTCACCGTAGCCTATGGACGCTTGCAATACCAGGGGTATCACTCACGCGTTGCCGACGCTTCAGAAATCTAATATCTTCTTTCTTGAAGAACCCCATACTGTATTCCTTGGAGAAAACCTTGGCGTGGAGCTCATTCCACAACTCAAGCGTTCGCGGGAGGAAGTTTCTCTGAAACCGCACTGTACGCGACAATTTCGGTTCCAAGGTGTGATAATGAATTCCCTGCCGATATATGGCGATAGTAGTAAGTATTGTCGGGTAACTTTCCGTATCATCACATTAAAGTGACTGTGCAAACATATCGAATCATTTTTTGTGATGAAATTACTTAAGATTGCATAATTATAGGTACTGCAACCAGCTGGGGGGTAACTTTTCTTGACTGCTTGATGTATTTTATACTTATCCGGGAATCCTACCAGGATATATGAAGGATACGCCGTCAGGTTCAAATAATATGTATATTTTTCTTTTACTCTTATATGCTAGCGGCTATAAAAATAAGTTTCAATACCTATATCTAATTAATTTACATGTTCAACTTAACTTTATTCTTGGGCGGAGTTCCTGGTCCTCTCATGGTCATTAACTATATAGGTGTATCTCATCTCAACTATATAGTATTCATTTCTAATACTAATGAAACAAAGCAACTAATCGACTGATTGGCTATATATTGAACCCAACTCCGCGGACTATACTGAATGGAGTTCTTGAAACTCAGCGTCAGCCTCAACGCTTGGATTAGTATGCTGACATACGTACTGGTCCCATTGTGTGGCTACAGGACGGCTTCAGGTGCGCTCCTTACACTTTTCCTAAAACCTCGCGGGGCATGCTAATGCTCCTTGGCGAGAACGGAAAGATGGTGATCTTGCCTCAATCCAAACTGTTGCTGTGGATATGAGATGATAAGAGGGCGTCGCACCATATCACAACTATTATCACGCGGATCAAGCATCTGGCGTGGGCTTCTAACAAGCGAATGCGATGCATCTTTGATTCCTTCTCAAACCTTATTTACGATCGGTTTGTATTCTATATTCAATTCAATATGACCTATTTAACGACACGAGCGGGCATAGCAGAACTATGAAATATATATATTCTTATATATATAAATAGATATTAATTTAAAAGAGCATTAACATGATTATGAAATTAACTGTTTTTATCTCTAATAAAAGTCTTATCTTTGAATGCTAAACCTATTTGATCGGTACTGTACTATCTCAATTTTGTCGCTACGAAACCCTCTATAGATTATTACAATCATTCCAAAGGAGCTTAGCCTTTTTTTTTTTATTCACCACTAAGGCGGCAAACAATTACACGGCCCGCCTGATGGTAAGCGGTCACCGTGGCCTATGACTATAGACTGGATCACTTCCAAAAGAGCTAGGAGCTTAAGGAAAGTATAAAGACTGTCTGGTAACTCACTTGAGAGTAACTCTGCCTACTTAACTGAGGGCTTGGGTTCGGTTCCCGCACAGACCGGTTGTCGTATTATAATAAAATCCACTAGGTTCTATGTTGTCAACCAATGAAAACCGTATTAAAAGTCTTCTTGTAGTTTCTGTGTGTGTATCAACCAACAATGCAATTTTTTTGCACATAATCAGTCGACTGATTCGTTTTATCGAACATTCAATGTGTAAGTATACTTATTAACACGTATAGTATATGTCGTGGGAAAAACAAGAACACTTAGTATATTTTATATCTTATATTTGCTTTCATTTAACTCCACTGACAGATCTCAACAATAATTTTGTTAACTATTAATTTACACAGCTACCAATATTTAGTCGAGAATAATTTCAGGAAGAACGATAGCGGGGGAAGGATTTACCACAACGGGAAGAGCGGGAGCAGGCATCACAACAGGTGCGGGGATGACGGTGTCAACGATGGAGACGGTTTCAGGAGCGGCCTCGACAACGGAGACGGCCTCGGGGGCGACCTCAACAACGGAGACGGCCTCAGGGGCGACCTCGACAACGGAGACGGCTTCAGGGGCGAACTCAACAACATGTACGGGCTCAGGGGCATCGACGATCTCGGGGGTGACAGCGGGTGTACCAGCTACGACGGGGCTAGCGCTAGCCTGGTTGATGTTCAAGATGATTTGGACGAGAGGAGCGCTGCTTGAGGCCTCACCGACGACTGCGGGAACGGGCTGAGGAGCAACGATAACTTCAGCAGGAGTGTCTTCAACAGTCACGGCGCCACCATCAGGGGCGGGGAAGTCCAAGATAGCGGGTCCAACAGCGATGGGCTCGAAGCTGTCAACGATGGCGGGTCCAACAGAAATGGGCTCGAAGTTGTCAACGATTGCGGGTTCAATAGAGATGGGCTCAATGACGTCAACAACGATGGGAGCTACGGCGATGGGTGCATCAGTGTCGACGAGTGCGGCGCCGATGATGATTGGTGTGTTGCCAGCAACAGGAGAAGCATCAATGATACCATCAACGATAGGAGCAGCGGCGATGGGTGCATCAGTGTCGACGAGTGCGGCGCCGATGACGATTGGTGTGTTGCCAGCAACAGGTGAGGCATCAATGATACCATCAACAATAGGGGCGGCAGCGATGGGAGCATCAGTGTCGACGAGTGCGGCGCCGATGATGATTGGTGTGTTGCCAGCAACAGGTGAGGCATCAATGATACCGTCAACTATGGGGGCGGCGGCGATGGGAGCATCAGTGTCAACGAGTGCGGCGCCGATGATGATTGGGGTGTCGCCAGCAACAGGTGAGGCATCAATGATACCATCAACAATGGGGGCGGCAGCGATAGGTGCGTCAGTGTCAACAAGTGCTGCTCCGATGGAGATGGGCTGCGTGTTACGTTGGGTTGGGCCAGCCACGGCCACGGCGATCACGGCGACAGCAATCAACAGGAATTTCATATTTGCTGTTGAAAATAGCAATGTTAGTACTTTCTTAATAGTAAAAAGTGTGAAGTGATTAATAGAATAACAGACAAATGTTTTATTTACTTTAACCAGTATGTTTTTCTAATTAAAAAAAAATCAAAAAAAGAAAACTGAAAACCCGATGTAGATGATAATGATAACAGAATATTTTAATGACCACTGCTATTCAATTTAATTCTCTTATCAGGCAAAATATAAGTAAAACATGTCTAGATAAACCAAGTTTAAATAATTAGTCGTATTATTAAGTTTTGTCTTACCTGCAGTAAGTTGTTAAAACAAACTATGCTTAGAAACACATTTTCGGTGTTTTTATACCATTTTTTTATCTCCTGTCATTTTATGGTATACCTATATCGCAAATATATCTATATAACAATAAAAATTTGCTTTAGGGTTCCATGCCCGGAAGTTAATTTTATACAAATTATTATGCCTAAATAAAATGTGTTGTTTGGTAGTTTTTAGGGTTCCCTTAGCCAAAAGGTGGCAACAGGACCCAATTACTAAGCCTATACGCCGCCGTCTGCCCTCCATTAAGCAACTGTACAATTTGAACCATAATTGGTAGAACACTAAAAGTTGCATAGAATATATTGTGATATTGGACGGATATTCTAAGGCACTAATCAGTTTTTGGATTTTTCCCTATAATTGTTACTAGTCTTGCCAGCGGCTTCGCCCGCCCTATCGGTTATCGGCATACGATTCTTACGGCAACTTTGCAAAAAACACAAAGGTAAAATATTTTTAAATAATTCGTACCGCCCTTCCCCCCCATGACTGCCCGCCGGCCTCGTACATCATAAATGCGCGCGCAATACTTGATAATTATTTTGCTGCCACGTTATTTTAAAACTGCGATATCTCCGAAGATATTCATTGAAATCGAATGATGAACAGGGCATTTTTGTTTTAAATTAAATGCTTGTGATGAATAACGTATTTATTTGGATAAAGATTAATATCATTTTTATAAAAACACCTTCACAGATAATGCATTATTTTAGAACAATTATGGTTAGCATAAAAAAGGTTATAGTGAGCCAATACCTTAAAATATAGACATATGCGGCCGCGGACTTTTTTTTAGGACTTTTATAGGGGAATAATTCTGTCATACATGATTTTTGCGAAACTCTAACCGTTTACGCAGCGCACGCAGCGGAAGCTCTCAAAAGGATAAACATTTTTCATTAGTGCTCCGCTCCTATTTGTGTTAGCGTGATGATATATAGCGTATAACCTTCCTTGATAAATGGGCTATCCAACACTGAAATATTTTTTTAAATCCGATAAGTAGTTCCTGAGATTAGCGCGTTCAAACAAACAAACTCTTCAGCTTTATATATTAGTATAGAGTATAGATGTAACATCTTGCTTCTTGCCAAATTTCATGATTCTAGGTCAAGGAAGGTCAGGAAAGTACCCCGTGGGTTTTGATTTTGTTTTAACATAATAAGCGACAAAAAAGACAGAATTTTGGGCATATTTTTTTATTGCATTGACTTAGATCTAGAAGCTTAATTTTTTTACAACTTTAAGTGACCGTAGACTTTAATACCTATTTAATTTCAACTTGGTACCTCCACGCGTTCTTGAGTAAAAAGATTTTGCCAGACAGACGACAAAACCTTTTTTTTTACATGTTATAACAACAAATTAACACGTTTTTTATATGTTATATCTATAAATTAACAAATTATATGTGTGATGTCAGACCATGCTTCTTGTCAAATTTCATGATTCTAGGATAACTAGAAGTACCCCATAGATTTTGATTTATTTTGTGAATGCCGAAATATGTGAAAAAAATGGCCGTATTTCGGCCGAATTTTTATTGCGTTGGCTAAGTATATGTATATCTGTTTTTTTATTTATTAACAAGTATGTATGTATGTATATACACATATATACATACACATATACGTATCTACATACATACTTGTTAATAAATAAATTATAAATAAATAGATCAATTTTTCCGTCTGTCTGTCTGTCAAAACCCTTTTTCTCAAGAACGCGGGAAGGCCTAAAGTTGAAATTAATAGGTATCAAATACTAAGGTCTAAAAAAAAGCCTTGAAGCTACAAAAAAAATATGCTTTGCATTTGTGTAATTCTTAAAAAATAAAACCGATGCGTGAGCATACTTCAAGTAAGTCTCATACTATATATACGTACTCGTATATGTACTGTAACTATGCTAAGAACATCTTTACCATAGACAAACACACTCTTTGTTTTACATAAATACATCTTACAAGTGAAAATCAAGTTATCTTTGTCAATCTAACAGTAAATTCGATAGTTACTGTAAATATGTTTAGGTTTGGTATTGTGGAATGAAACTGTATCACGTAGAAAACTCACAGGATATTCTTTCGGCATATAGAACACTCTTTTTGCAAAATCGAAATAACATCCAGGTATGCGATTTCTATCTAAATATTTGTGTGCATATCCCTATGTACCCATATGTACGTGTTTGTGTGAGGCGCCTGCTCGCTTTCGAAGTCCTGCCGGCGGACGGGGGCCAATCGAGGATTGCAGCTGGTAGGATGAATCTATCGAATAAATTAATTTATTTTATTAATTCTTTAATATGTATTTGTGTAACTTTATATAATTATGTATGTATATATGTCTATGTGCATTTTATTATTTCTTTAAAGTGTAAGTATATGTATATCTGTTTTTTTATTGAAGTGAAAACTTCTTTAGCGGCGTTGTGCACTTTTTTTGGTATGGTTAAAAAATGATAAACTCGCGTCAGGTCACGTGTCCTAATCGTGGAAACACGCCTATTATAATTTTTATTTTTAGTATTCGCGATTATGAGTAGTACAGGGAGGTTGGATATGGAATTTTAATTCTATGACAGATTGCGATGTCAAATATACTACGTCAAAAAAGTAAATAAACAAACATTATTATTTCTTGACGATGTCAAAGACATGTCTTATGACATATTTGAGTGTTAAGTGCGAATCGTGTGTAAAGGTTTTCACTTCTGCCGGCACTTCCGGATTTTCAAATTTTTTTTATAGATATCTACTTATTTCTAATATAGCATGTTATATGTATGACTTTTAACATTGTTTAACAAATGTAAATGTCTGGAACCCACAAGAGAGTACTTATATTTTTATGGTGGAAAGAGTTCAGAAAATGTTTCCCTATTTATTACTGGTATGGTTATTAAGAGGGAAAATTGTAGTACCTAGTTTATTGGAGCAGATAAACTTTTATGTCCCTGAACACTGTGGTAGAGAGCGAAGAGACTTTCCGCGAACGCGCATGCATATTCTAGCGAAACTCCGATTTCGCGAGCGCCGTGATCTCTGAACAATATTCAGATTTATTTAGCTCATCGAAATCGATGTTTGTTAAAAAGTACATTTAATATTACTTTAAGTATTATGTATTATACTTTTATTATAATATACTAGATATGGCCTGCGGGTCCACCCGCCCTAAATTCGGTCATCGGTCTAGGATTTCAACGGATTTCAAAAAAAAAAAACGGATAATGCTCGACGTTTTCAAGTAGCTTATGTCCTTTTCCGAGGTTTAAACTATCTGCATCCAAATTTCATCTTGATCGGTATAACGGTTTCAGCGTGAAGAGGTAACAGGCAGATTTACTTTCGCATTTATAATATTTATTATAATATCATATTTATGGATAGTTTTAAGTATATGTATGTACATATGATTGTGCAAAAATATAATTATGATGGCGCTGATGCCACTAGTACTATTAAATATCGGAATACTCTTAAATATCTGAATTCCTTCACTCGATTGACTTAGTAGACTAGTAGCTTACTAACTTATTTTATCACCTAATAAGTGTTTTGGTACATATTGTATACTCTTTAGCTAATTATCAAAGTATTGTATTCTTACTTCAAATAGAACTTCTTGCCAGCTCTTTTTGGTAGAAATTAACATTGGTTACATTGTATTGACGATTCAAAAGTGTTCTCAGAAACCTATTTGAATAAATATTGTTTTGATTTGATTTGATATGAGAAACGCAATTTCCTAAGTGTCACCATTACCATTCAGGTAAATAAAATTAAGGCATTCCCTTGCTGTATTCTCTGTCATTATTAATAAAAACTAATGTAATATTGCCTAGAATATATTCATTAACTATTGTTCTATTAAAATTACTGTGTATCAATTGAATTAATATAACAAGGATTTTGTTATTTGTAGTAAACTCTATGTGAGGATATATAAACAAAAAAACTGGTTGCCTGTAAAGTCGGTATACGGGCGAAAGTTTTACGTGACAATGATTTTATGTCTGTCTCTCTCGCTCTTAGGCGGGCGCGTGCCTCTCACTCGCTCTCATTGTGAGCGCATAACGTGAGCGGAGCGTAACGCAGTTTCTTGAAGTGTCACCCGGCAAACCAATTTATAAGACGTTGTCACGTCAATAACTGAATTTGCAACAATTACGAAGGGTCACTGGTTCAACAGTATGAGTCACTTAAATTTCAAACATCTGTATCTTCGTTGTTTACCGAGATATATTAATATATTTTTACACAGCTGTAGATATTTTCAATTGGCTAACATACTACATACTTTAAATTCTAAATATCATAATAGTTTTACAATACCGCTTTTTTAAAAAAAAATGGGAAATGGTTCATTGTGTACGAACCTCTGTACACAGTGAGCTATCCTATGTTGGACGATGAGTCATAGTAAGAAGTGTTAGCAATTCTGGTCTACAGTGGTCCACAAATAAAATAAAGTTATTGAAATATAAATCTAATTTTTTATCGTTAATTTGTTATTGTCATAATAGTGCAGTTATTGAAGCGTTATTGCTCCGAATTTATTTACTGTGAACCGATTTGCATTAAATTTCGGAATTAGGCTCATCTTGCCCTTAACTTTAAACGTGAAAATGATCTGAACTCCGCACCCACCCTGGAGGTGGTTGCCACCCCTTCTCGGTGGCGTAATTTTTTTTTCAAAATAACCTCGGATTTCGATAGTAGGCCTAATTATAAGAAAAATGTGCAATAAAGTTTTTCAAAAAACCCAATACTTTTCAAGTTATTGGCAATTTAAAATTCGGATTTTTTTTATGTTTTTCATCGGTTTTTTCACCCCTTAATTTTTAACACGTTTTCTAGCGATAAAATGGCTCAATGTAAATTTTTCCATTACAGGGTTGTTTCAACCCCTTAAAAATAATAGGCGGAGCTCAGATCATTTTGACTGTTGAAGTTAAGGGTAAGATGAGCCTAATTCCAAAATTTCATGCAAATCGGTTCACAGTAAAAAAATTCGGAGGTAAGACCCTATTTTTCGCTTCAATGACTGAATTTTGATAGATATCTATGCTATCAATTATTGAAATAACACAAGTCAGTATTCTCTTCGAAAAAAAGCAGACAAATTAAAGGTGAAAGTGCTCAGTTATTTGTGCTAATTGAAGCATATTTCTTGATGTATCTTTGTAGGTAGGATAGTAAATACTGCATTCTTTAGCCACTTTACGTTTTATCATACTATTTATGTGCAAGATAATAGTTTGAAGCATATTTTCTGCTGTGTGATTCTTTTTTCTTTCAGTTGCTTTGCTGCGAGCTATCTAAAAAATAAACACAATAATAACAATAATAATAACGACATATTAAGATATGTTAACACTTTACAAAAATATCAGAAATAAACTATGTCTGTGATAAATTTGATTTTTTAGATAGATTCATTCATTAATAAACTTATAGCTGATACACAACGAGCCAGCTACGTTTAAAAATGAGCCATGGCGCATTGTCAAACTAGTGACCCTACATTTGTGATTTTGTGGAGCGAAAAAACATTAATAACTCCTATTTATTGGACTAAACTTAGTCTTAAACTAAGACTAATTTTACCTTTTAAACAAAAAATCGTCTAAATTATAATGATGTTGATCGAACGGTTAGTCAATAAAATTTTATAACGAACTAGCATTATATATATAAAGATAAAAAAAATCGATATCAGCTATCTATTGATTTAATTTACTAAATGTGTCAGTTGACAACCCTACTAGTTTAGGTATGATTCTTGAAACGTTGTTCTAAGCTATCGGTCTGTTGGTTATTTAGTGTTGTGAATCTACGCTACCCGAATATGTATGCAAGTAGGTAAATTACGTACGTGTAATGGTTTAGCTCAGTTATGTACATATCGCTTACGGTTTGTGGACGACCTATGTAAGTTTATCAAGAAACACTATTTTTAAAGATGTAGCATTCTTGTACGTAATTCGATGATATATCATTACGAAGAATGGTGCTGTATGTAAACGCGTAAGTGTGTTCAATTATTACGGAAGCATAGCAACAAAATTACTGTTGTAGTACACGTGTTAAGTAGCTTGCTACAATACCATTACGATTTTAGGGCCTTTAAGCAGCATTTTGTTCTGAGTGTAAGAAAACGCAATATTAGCGATTTTGATTTTCGGACCTATTATAAGTGAAGAGAACTCTTAAGAGAAGTTAATAAGGAAATATTGATATTACAATAAAACATACGAAGTAAATACAAAATATTGAAATTTATTAATGCATTTTCAGGGAAGTTCAGACCACTGATATAAATTTACTATATCCCTGTTTTACAGTGTAGGTATGTTGACTGTTTCTGAAGCTGTAAGCTACACAGCTGGCACTGGCTCTTGACTTATTTGTAGCATATCTGAGGCATCACGATGATATAAAGACAGCGCTTTTGCATTGTTCATTAGAAAATACAAAAGCTCGGAGATTTTATTAAACTTAATATTATTTAATATTTAGTTGAGGATCTCTTCAGGGAGGATGATTGCGGGGGAGGGGACAATCACTCCGGGGAGAGCGGGAGCGGGTAAGACGACGGGTGCGGGAACAACAGTTTCGACGACGGAAACGGTCTCAGGGGCGGTATCGACAACGGAGACGACCTCAGGGGCGTTCTCGACAACGGAGACGGCTTCAGGGGCGACCTCAACAACATGTACGGGCTCAGGGGCATCGACGATCTCGGGGGTGACAGCGGGAGTACCAGCTACAACGGGGCTAGTGCTAGCCTGGTTGATGTTCAAGATGATTTGGACGAGAGGAGCGCTGCTTGCGGCTTCACCGACGACTGCGGGAGCGGGCTGAGGAGCAACGATGACTTCAGCAGGAGTGTCTTCAACGGTCACGGCGCCACCATCAGGGGCGGGGAAGTCCAAGATAGCGGGTCCAACAGCGATGGGCTCGAAGCTGTCAACGATGGCGGGTCCAACAGAAATGGGCTCGAAGTTGTCAACGATTGCGGGTTCAATAGAGATGGGCTCAATGACGTCAACAACGATGGGAGCTACGGCGATGGGTGCATCAGTGTCGACGAGTGCGGCGCCGATGATGATTGGTGTGTTGCCAGCAACAGGAGAAGCATCAATGATACCATCAACGATAGGAGCAGCGGCGATGGGTGCATCAGTGTCGACGAGTGCGGCGCCGATGACGATTGGTGTGTTGCCAGCAACAGGTGAGGCATCAATGATACCATCAACAATAGGGGCGGCAGCGATGGGTGCATCAGTGTCAACAAGTGCGGCTCCGATGGAAATGGGCTGCGTCTCGACGATGGGTGCCGCACCAGCCAAAACGGGTGCGACGAGAGAGTTACGTTGGGTCGGGCCAGCCACGGCCACTGCGATCACGGCGACAGCAATTAACAGGAATTTCATATTTGCTGTTGAAAATAATAATGTTAGTACTGTAATAATAGTAAGAGGATGCAGTAATTAATTAAAAATGTTTTATTTACTTAAACCAGTAACTTTTTCTAATTAAAAAAAAAAAAAAAAAAAACAAAAAAGGAAAATTGGACACCCGATGTAGATGATAATGATAACCGGAGATTTTATTCGTTCGTTCGTTTCAGCTGGAAAACGTCCACTGCTGAACGTAGGCCTCGCCGGTATGTTTCCACAGTGGCCGGTCCTGAGCCGCCTGCGGCTATCATCAAGCCATCCTACGCTGCGTCTTCCGATCCGTGGTCGGTACTCGAGAACCTTTCTCCCATATAGGTTATCGGTTCGATAAGTGATGTGGCCTACCCATTGCCAATTCAGCTTGCTAATGCTGAGCTATGTCGGTAACTTTAGTTCTTCGGCGAATTTCCTGGTTTCGGATTTTATCGCGCAAAGAAACAGCAAGCATAGCTCTTTCCATTGCTCACTGAGCGACTCTGAGCTTATTTAAGAGGCCAAAAGTAAGAGACCACGTTTCTGTACCACAAGTGATCACTGTCAACACACATTAATATAGACTTTTCGTCTTTAGGCACTGAGCCATTTTGGACGAAAAATGTTGCGTAATTTCCGAACGCTGCCCAGCCTATTTGGATTCTTCGGTTACCTTCTTTTTTCAAAGTTGGACCTACCTAACTGGACTGCGTTTCCTAGTTATGCGTATTCGTCAACAACTTCGAGAGTAGTGTTCCTAACAACAACCGGTAAATGCACGACATGGACATTGAACATCACCTTCGTTTTATCCATGTTAATTTTCATGCCAACTCTGGGCAATTCTGCTGAAGTGTTCCAGCGATTCTGTCATGACCACTGTGTTCATCGGCAAATCGGAGGTAAGTGATGTACTCGCCATTTATGTTGACGCCATATCCTACCCTCTCCAAATGCTTAAACACATCTTTCAACGCAGTTGTTAACAGATTCGGAGAAATAACATCTCCATGTATCACAACTTTCTGTAGATGGATTGGTTTCGTGTTTTGGTCTTGTAATTGGACAGGGATTGTGGTTCTGTTATACAAACACTTCAGCACTTTGATGTACTGATAGTCAATGTGGCACCGCTGGAGACTAACATCGCCCTAGAGGCCGGAATTCGTCGAACTTGCGTTAAAGACGATTTATAATGACCCTGGATACAGCTTATAAACATGGCTGAGAAGAAATGGGTCTATAATTCTTCAATGAGATATTTTATTAACAACTGTTATTCACTTTGGTCCTCTTATCAGATAATTTATAAGTAAAACATTTCAAGATAAACCAAGGTAAAATAATTAGTCGTATTATTAAGTTTTGTCTTACCTGCAGTAAATTGTTTAAACAAACTATGCTCAGAAACACATTTTCGGTGATTTTATACCTTTTTTTTTATCTTCTGTCATTTTATGGTCTACCTATATCGCAAATATATCTATATAACAATAATAATTTGCTGTAGGGTTCCATGCCCGGAAGTTAATTTTATACACATTATTATGCCTAAATAAAATGTGTCGTTAGGTAGTCTTTAGGGTTCTCTTAGCCAAAGGGTGCCAACAGGACCCAAATATTAAGCCTACGCCGTCCGACCTCCATTAAGTTACTGTACAGTTTGAACCATAATTGTTAGAACACTAAAATTTGCATAGAATATATTGTGATCTCCTGTCATTTTATGGTCTACCTATATCGCAACACCGGAATCGACTTATTGTGCAATTCACAACGTATCATCCCCTCGACCGACCTCGACATGGTCTTAAAACTATAGTTAGGCGGCCTCGGCACGTACTAACAGCCGTAGATGACGATCTCGCTGTCCTTATAGTCTCTACGACCTCCCCTAATCGAGCCTTCCCGCTTACACAACGCCGACGTCCCCGGGTTCGTCCACGCCCGCAAGGATACACTTCTCGCCCCCACTCAATCGCAACCGCACCCGCGGAACGGGGAACTCCCCTCCTGGCGGTGACTCACCTTCGGGTTCGATACTCACGCCGGTCGAAGGGACGCCCCCGAGAGTGACAACCCAAGCCGAGGCTCCTCCCGCGGAGCGTCCTTGAGTCCTTGGCCTGTGAAGCAGTAATGGCTGGCATTGACAGTTCAGAAAAAAAAATATATAAATAAAGTATCTATATAACAATAAAAAAGTGTTGTAAGGTTCCATGCCCGGAAGTATCTTTTATACATTATTATTCATAAATAAAATTAGTTAAATTCGGTAATGGTAAAAGAGTTTCCTTACCCAAACGGGACCCTATAACTAAGCCTTCGCCGTCTGTCTGTCCTACATTTAAGGAGCTGCAGGGTTGAAACCATAATCGGAAAACATTAAAATTTGCACAGAATTTGCGTTATTAGACGGAAATATTAAGAGGTAATAAAAAATGACAACAGAAACAAGTGCGATTTGAACTCGTGCATCAGGGGTTTCGCATCTAAAAGGTTTTTAAAAGTAAAAAATTATAGGTATATAATAACCATTGATTTTTCGAAAATACTGTTGTCTATCAATCAAACCCCTTCGCTACTTCTAGGCTATATGCTCGGCCTGACTCTTATTGGTTTATGCCCATGAGCGGAGCCATCGGTGTGTGTGTCTCACTATATAGAGACTAAAGTAAGTCTAGGTTCCTATATCTGCCTCGCTCTGTATATACCAATTTTTTTGGACGCCAGCTCCACCTTGTGTTGCATATGATCTTGGACCTGGACATCGCTGGAGATGTCAACACCAAGGATCCCAGTGCTCTTGTAGATAATGAGGGGTGTGTTCTGGAACTGTTGGACCTCAGGTAATGGAGTTTTCTTAGCGGTGAACGCTTAGACTTTGTAGGGTTGAATCGGACCAAGTTTTCCCATCCCCAGTCAGAGACCTTGGATAGAGTAGTCTCGATTTGAGGCACAAGTTTTCTCGACTTTTCGTCCACAACGGAACGAGGGATTTTTGGACGGCCTGTGTAATAAAAGCGACTCCAGTACTGTCAACATCATAGCAATGTATGTTTTTGATGGACAACATGTTATTGATATACAGGAGAAACAGCGTAGGAGACAGCACAGAGCCTTGCTACCAGCATTAATACCAGCATCACCATGCTATCACAGCAACTACCGTCAACTACGGTTCGTATGCGTCTGCCGGACTCATTTGCACAAAACCTCGGGCATTCCGTCAGATGGCAACTACGATAGAATACCCTTTTCCAGACCCGATCGAATGCCTTTGCTATGTCCAGGCTACATGCCAATGCCTCTCCCTGAACCTTAATGGCTAGTACTCATCGGTGTGTGAGATAAACTTGAAGGTCAAACAACCGTGGCGAAAGCAATATTGACGGTCGCTGACCAGATCGTGTTTTTCTAGGTATCTTAGAAGCTGTGTGTTAATCACACACTCCATCATCTTGGAGCGGTAATAGCGATTAGCTTGTAATTCGATGGATCTGATCCATCGCCCTTTTTGGGCACCGGCTGCACATTTGCAGCCTTTCATGAAGACGGAAATTGCCGAGTGTGGTAGGAAACATACATACAAGACATAACTCAGAAGCACACTGCTTAAGCACCACTACTGTTATACCGTCTGGCCCACTCGACTTATGAAGCCCCGCCCGCGCCTCTGTCGTTTATATTCGAGTTTGAGGCAAAGAGACTGCATTAGATCAGCTTTCTCTTTAGCAATATGGGCCTAATTACTATCAGTTTTCCGCAGTTGTGGTAACGACGACCGCAAAAGTCTCCTTCGGCAGCTTTAGCAAGCCACCAAAAAGCACGACTCCCAAAGGATAGCTCGCTAGTCGCCTACGCATTTTGCCCATGAATTGAAATTAAGCTCTGTCAGTGAATGCTCACTTAACCTCGAGGCAACATTTAATTTGCGTTTTAACTCAGAAATATTCGCATTCTTATTATAACGAGCCGTGGTCCAAGCCTCATACGCAGTTTGCTGAGAATTTAAGCTTTCCTGCAAGACCGATTAAACCACAGTCCTTTTTTGACACCAGCAGCTACTTGCGGGTTAAGAATAAAACATTCCATACCAGCGTTTCAGTGACTGCGGCTGCACAGACGATAGGGTCTTCTGAGTTATAGCAGGGCCGCCTCCATGGGTACGATGAATAAAATTCACACAATCCATCCCACTCTGCCGACTTATAATGCCACACACAACGCCATTTAGTTGGCACAGATGGATCGGGTTGTGTACATGACACTTGAGTCCGAACGAGACAGTAGTCCAAGGAGCCAAGAGATCCACTGAGACGGAATATCCGTTCGAACGTGAAGTCAGCAGAAGGTCCAGTAAGGAGCTCGTATGGTCCTCTATATCTGGTGTTCTCGTTGGAGAAAGTACCAACTGAGAGAATCAATAGGTCAGAGCAAATTCATGAGCAGATATGCCTCCGTTGTTATTGGTTCGAGAGCTGAGCCACTCACGATTGTTTGCGTTAAAGACTTCTGGAGCTTTGTCAGTCGCCAGACTCAGGTGTGAGAAGAGTCGAGCTACATCCTTGTCACCGCTGTGTACCTGTAAATTTACGCATAGATAGGTACGAGTAAGGCCGCTGTGATATTCGTGCACCTATAATATTGACAGGTCCCTTTTTTTAAGGCTATTTCGCATATTGTGACATAAATAAATCAATACTTCCCTTTGACCAAGAACTATGAAATTTTGCAAGAAGCCAGATGTTACATCATAAAATCCAAAAACTGAAATAACCCTGTGAGACTTGATCCCTTAATGGAAGAACTATCTATATATAATAACTTAAGTACAAGTAACACGTACGTCACTTTACAAGTTTATTAAAAGTAACAATTGTAAATATTCTATTCTAAAATCAATAATCCATAGCTACAGAGTAAACATAGGCTGGTCGATTACTAGATATCCATGACAAGGCAAAGAATAAATAATATAGCAGAAATATAGAATAAACACAGGACTTTTAACTTTTATTACGTAAGTGCATTAAAATTTTACAAGAATGAGTGAAATTTTAAAAATGTTACAAAGGGAATTGTTCACTTTGTATAGGGGTTTTGACCTGACTTGTTCAAATTCTGAGGCTAAAAATTTATTTCATTTCAAGTTGTTCATACCCCTACGCATGTATTTTATATTTGGGTATCAAAGCTCCCCTTTACCTATTTTTTTAACATGATCTCTATAACAGGTTATAAAACATGACAACAATGATGAACGAACATGATTTCAAAAATATATCATTTTATACATGATAAATGCAAACTCGATTAATACATTTTGTAGATTGACTATATTCAATGAAAAAACATTACATGCAATGCATATTCGTGAACGAAATGTTAAATAGCAGCCCTATGACAATTAATTTATATATACTCAATAACTCTAAAAATACTGATACTACAAAAGACTTTAAATATTTTTCTTATGAATAAAATAATAATAAAAATAAACTCTAAATCTACCTGTTTTAAAAAAAAAAATATTCACGCCAAGCCAGATCTGAACAATGCTCTTTGTTTTTTAAGTGTCCATAATTGTTTACCTTACGAAGATGCTTATATTTTTATTGCTCGTTCTTCGTTTCTTTTATTACCTACAATCTTTCCCGAGGAGGGGTGGAGTATAGATTACCATCCAGCGTAGCAACACTGCCTAGCCTATTGGCCACATTACCACATTTGATGGGTGTGTTATTCAGTTTTATTCTTAATTTCTATTTGTTTACCTATAGTTCTATTCAAGTTAAGTTAGTAATTATAATTTCTATACATGTTTATTTAATAACATTTTATTCTTAACATTCAAATTATCTTGCGAATTTTATCTAAGAGTTTAGTTCATTCGTTGTAAGTGCCAGTATCATCACAAGTGCTGCGAAACAATCTAAAAAAAAAAGTTACAATGTATAAATTAAATCACAATAGTTGGAGCTATTTACATACCTTCATAAGTTAAGGAACACAAAATATATATTGCAGAACCCTTGTCAAATAATTGATACATAAATATCATTGTAAACTACATTACTATAGATATCAGATATCTTATTGTTGTCATTTATGACAGGGGTGATTTTATTACACCCTTTCAAAATGTCTATTAATTTTACAACTTCAATATTAGTCAGTCAGATCTTTAGGCATTCAATCAACCTTCTCTGTTTAGTTGAAGACAGATTGTTTCACTAATTAAACGTTTCTAAGATTCCTTTATTTATAAGTTTTTTTTAATTAATTTTTTAATAATAACTAAATTTACCGACATAGCCCACAGAATAAGTTACCTGAGTTGGCAATGGGCAGGTCGTAAAGCCATTAGACCCAACAGCTATTGGGGCAGTCGAGTCAATAGTTGATACCGTGGATTGATAAGCGCAGCCTGGTACCGATGACCTAAACATGGTTGCTGGAAGTGGCTGGATGAGAAAGTCGAAGGACCGAGTGTGGTGGCGTTCATTAGGAAAGGCCCGACCAGCAGTAGACTGCTATTGGCTGATTGATGATAGGTAATAATTAGGTACTTACCTCCAGCGTAGTCTGATATTTTAGTGAGAATTCATCATGGAGTTAGGAACATGAGGAAATGTAGATCTTCTATTACTAATTATTTTAATTAAATTCGTATGCGTGGCATTCTCTAATTTTTACCCTCCAATAGGAAACGAATGGAAAAAAGTCCAAAATTTAGCACTGAGACAGATAACGGAAGCTGGCCGTTACGCCAGGAATTGAGGGATGTCAAGGTGCCAACATTATCGTCATTCATCTACCAGCTGGCAGTGAAACTTTTTTCGTGCAGCGTGGGTCGCCCTCATACCAAATGGACAAACGGTCTAGTCAGAGCCCCAGGAAGGTGCGGGCGCGGGCGGCTCAGGACCGGCTGTTATTGAGACATATGGGGGAGTCCTACGTTCAGCATTGGTCGTCTTCCGGCTGAAACGAACGAATGATATACAAATTATTTTTTACTACTTCCAAAATGTAATAAAATTCGCATACCTACATTTTACAAAAAACATCACCACATGTAGATATCAAAGGAAGTAGATGGCAAAAGGCCGTATAGCAAATCTAAGTATACCTAGCTACATAAAGAACTACAGAAACTAAAATTAAATATGGTTATGGTTAGATGTTGCTGTCGTTTTCAATGCAGTCATAACTGGCAACTCCCCTCCTGGCGCTGACTCACCTTCGGGTTCGAGGCTCACGCTGGTCGAAGGGTGTCCCCAAGAGCGACAACCCAAGTAGAGGCTCCCCCTGAGGGGCGCCCATGAGCGTTGGGCGCTATCTAGGCTGAGACTCCTTTAGAGTCTCGCCACAAAAGTCCGGTGTAGCAGTAATGGCTGCATCAGCCAACTGCAGTAGACAGTTCAGAAACAAAAATGTCACTTCAGAAAAAACAATGCGTATGGTTTAGCAGCTAAAATCGCGTGCAGGCAATTATGTGGTTCACTTACTAACACTTTCACATTATCATTAACTGTTAATATGACGAAAACTGAGATGAATTAGGTATAGATTTCGTATTTTAGTTACCTCATAATACATTAAAGCAATTCTAGTAAATCTGTTATACCTTAGAATTGGTTGGAAATACCTACCCAAATGGCAGGGTCGTCTAATAAATTGTCTTTTTCGCTTTACAGAGAAATTATCTCCGAAGCGTGTCCTGTAAATCGTGTTATAGTAATTCCTAAGGTAAGGTAAAATAGGTTAAATTTAGCTTATGATCACAAAGCAGTTTTTGGTTACTTATTGTATAAGATCTAATTTTCTTAATTGGACCACTTTGAGATCTTTGTTGTTTCGTTTGTAAAATACAAAAATTGTCTAAAGTCATCCTTGTTTTAACTGAAGTTTTTTGCCACGTACTACAGCCTCTTAATTAAAAAACATTGAACAGGGGATCGAACCCCTATAATTAGATTGCACTTCACATCAGACACGCACGAGTAAAGAATTGTGCATAATATTTAACTAGTGCAATATCTAGAAGATGTTTGTGAAGTACATTGCGATTGGCATGCTATTTGTGTTCCCAATTCTATATCGTCACCCTGCAGTAAAAAACTCGAAAAGCACAGGGAGGTCCTTGTACAAGTACGAGGTTTTCACTGCCGGGAGACGATATGGACTTCAGCCGTTGATCGTACTTAAATAAAGAAATTGTAGAACAAAAGCTTTGCTACTAAGGCTGGGACTGCATGCATCAGGAATTAACCTGATCCGAGAAAAAATTGTTTCGGTATTATATCGACTACATCTGGTTTGGATCTAAAGAGTTTCAGTTCAGGAGTCAAATAGTTGTCGCGATTTTTATTTATGTTATCTTCAGTTGAGATTTTGTGTTTAGCTGTATATGGTCGTTAATAAATGTAAAATACAGAATGCATTATTATTATTTTTAAATGCATGCAATCATTCGTCCACTAGCTGTGACTCAGTCATCCATACTGGCGCAAAATTTTTCCGAGAGTACCTGGAAAGTAATGTTATGGTGTCAGTTTTATATAAAAACATACATAATTGAAAGGCTCCGCCCACTCGTGCCGGTACCTGTAACAAAGCGGTGCTGGTGTCCGGAAAAACAAGAGAATGATCCAGTTACTTCCGGGTATAAATCGGGATCGAATAATTCTGGATCCTACGAGTGTGTAGTCAAAGCAGGTAAAATTCAAAAATGTATGCTTTAGCAACGGGTTGGATCCGGGTTTATCCCGGGGCCGTTATTAACGGGCCCAGAGAATTTCAGATGCCTGAAGTCCGACCCATACTTTATCGAAAAGTTATAGTCACGCATTTATACGCATCTACGTATAAAGCAGTTTACAGCAATAATATAGATAACAACTCTGCTATTATCAATAATATTTTTTTTTTATCACATTGTAAATTATTTTGTATTTTCCTCATAGACTAAACTTAAATTAATGAATCATATGTATACGTTATTTAAACCTAAAATTGCAAAAAGATTTCGCGCTACATTTTTGTGACCCTTTGCCTTACCTTTAAGCTGAATTACTAAAATTTTTTATTTGGCTATGTTTATTATTCAATTAAAAACTGTTGATGTAGAAATGTACTTATTTAATTTGTTAATGATAAATTCTGAGTGCGCTGCACCAGTGCTCCTTAGGACGAGCCGTCTCTGAACGCAATCGAAATTTCTCTCAGTCCGTCCTCATACCCGGATACACCCAACCAGAGATGGCAGCAGTACTCCATGTGGGGTTGGACTGGCGTTTTTAAAGCAGTAACATTTGCTTCGAGGTGAAGTACTGCTTCGCTCTGTTGATTACACCAGGTTTTAGGAAGCCAGCTTTACCTTGTCTTCTTAATATAAACAATTAATTTAAACATACTTTTTATTACCAAAATAATTATAGAAATGCGAAAAAATGTACCTACACCTAAATATTTTTTGACGAAACGTAACTCGTTTTTACTACGTAATTAACACACCAATACAATGTGTGTTTTTAAACATGTTTATTAAATAAATAAAAAAACTACTGGATATTTAAAGTTGGTAGGTACATACAGTAAGTTTTTGCAGTTTTGACAGATTTTTTTTTCGTCAGATATTTGTTTCGTCGGATTTTCGTTTCGCCTTCTTTTGAGGCAGTAAAAATACAATCACAAGAAATGCTACCCCTTGAAATAACTAGTAATAAGCCGAAACGGCAAACGTTTTTTTACCTACTAATTAACTTATCTACTTATCGGGATGGGATCAGTAATTAAACAACCGAATTGAGAACCTTCTCTTTTTTTGGAGTCAGTTAAAAATAAAATAACATAATAAATTATTTTAATATCGTTCACAAACCATATGTTTATATACCTAAGTTTCTGCTTTACCAAAGTAACAAATTCACCTAAGTAATTTCCAATGGTATTTTACGAAATTACTTCACCAAGTAAAAAATTTATAAATTTTCAGCGACTCGTAAATATGTAAGGCCTACTTAGCTGTGATAGTTTTTCTTTTAATTTCGTTAATGTTTTTAGGTACATATCTAAAAACAACCATTAGTAGGGCAGAAGGACACTTGACTTATTTCACTTACGAGCTTAATATTTCGCAAACGTATCTCTTAATCGAAAAATGGTTACTATACTGCGATAGACAAAAAGAAAAAATGCGTCCCCGCTTCTAAATAAAAAAAAAAAAAAAAATCAAAATTTTATTCTCCACTTAGTCGGCGTATTTTTAATTAATGTAATGTAATGTAATTGTTATGTCAAAATATAGCTTTTAGAACTCTCTCTAAGCGTCTCTGAGCTACCATATGGACAAAAGGATAGAATTGGCTAAACTTTAAGGGTTTCTTGTTGACTACGGAACCCTAAAAAGACGCTTTTGCTGTAGGAATCCCACGCCGATAACCGAATTTAGCCTCGGGCACAGCGTAAAATAAAAGACTAATAATCTGAACAAACAAAGTACACTGATGACTTAAGTATATTAACCTTGTCCTTATATATCAATTTATTAATAGGTCCGAATCCACACCATGCCTGAATTTATTCCTCGGCTTTTCGCGCCGTAAAGTTTGGTTCAAATAGCTGAAGCTGCCGTAGCACTCGAAAAGTAGAATATATATTAAAACATCAAACAATTAACATTTGACCCGTGATCCGTTAGTACAGAAACTTTCAGTATGACCGAAGTACTAGGAAATGCAAAGCGGTTATACCGAAATTCCAAAAAAAAAACAGTTTTTTCGGTGTTCTGAGCAGGATGCAAAAAAAGTTAGTACATAAACTTTCGGTATGACTAAAGTGACCATACGTCCCGTTTTGAACGGGACTGTCCCTTTTTTTGGTTACCTGTCCCGTTGTCCCAAAACAAAGCCCCGGGACGCATAAAAGTCCCGTTTTCCAGAAAGTATGAAGCTCGCCGCCAGACGCGAGTGGTGCGAGGGCGTGTTGTCGACGATCGGCGATACATAAATAATTTATTTAACTATTTTAAGACACACCCTAATATCCCATATCAGAAACTTCTTACTTGTTCCAGATTGAAGAAGTGGTACATACTAAAAATCATAGAAAAATACAGGGGTTAGGGAAAGAACTTATTTAAAAGAAAAATTGTGCAGAATTTAAAAAGATTATCATAAATTAAGTCACATCACAAAAAAGTGCTGAAAATTTAGTTTCCTTGTCTCAGATCTCGATTTTTGGTCAGGAAACCAAATTATTTTTTCAATTCATTAATTAGGTATTGTTTCATATTAAAATAAAAATCGGCTGGACTTTTTATGCGAAGGTATTTTTTTTTTATTAATTAAAAACATAAAAAAAAAAACAGCCAAAAACGTACGTGCTCTACGCGTAAGCGCCATAAAACGTAACTTGCGAAGTTCAACCTTCCATAACAGCGGGCTTAAGATGGATTGTAGCTTTTTTTATACTTGACTTGCTCAACTGGCGTCTATCGTTCCCTTAATTATAACACGATTAATTGTGAACACGAATAACTAACTTTTTCTAAATAATGAACATTAAAAAGTTGCTTTTTTTATCGTGAACTTACTTATTGACATAAATAAACCAATGTCCCGTTTTGAGTTAAAAAATAAATGGTCAGTTTAGGTATGACCCATGTACTAGAAACTCGCAAACGGCCCTGGCAACATTAAAAAAAACAATGCTATTTAGATTTGTGAACGTCTAGCTAGAGAAAGCAACGCTCGCCGGACCTCCCGCTGTGTTATGGAGCTCCTCCTGGCGCTGACTCACCTTCAGGTTCGAGGCTCACGCTGGTCGAAAGGACTACCCCAAGAGCGACAACTCAAGCCGAGGCACCCCAGCAGTCGCGCAGCGTCGAATCGACCGTGGTAACCTTATTTTCGGTTATAAATTCGTATATTATCATCACTCATGTTTGCCAATATTAGTAGCCTCTCTTAGGTTCATTGTGAACTCAAAACAATAGATTCTTCCTTTCTGTGCGTATTGCTTAATCTAAATTATATCTTTCATTGTGCATGCTACGTAGGTTTTGCAAAGTAAACGCGCGCCTGACGTCGTTGAAGATTCGCTTCGTAAGAGTGCTTTAATATAAGTTTTTGTAGGTTTTCTGCGAAACATTTTTTTTTTAATTCTTAAAAACCTTGACGTTGCCGTTACAAATGACCGCGCTTAAAGGTTAAATGAAAAATTTTAATAAACTGATAAAAAAATTCTGATTTATTCCTTTGTATTCACCTAATTACCTATCTGCATGCCAAATTTGAACTTTCTAGGTTATCTGGAACTGGGTTAGAGTTTTGATCTATAGGTCAGTCAGTGATAAAAATGTCGATTTTTGCAATGTGCTTATGAAATTTGGAGCACATATGTATTTCGCAAGTCTCAATATATGAGCCAAATTTGACACGTTTATGTGAAATAGTTTTTGAGTTATGAGGGGGTCAAAAGTAGCTCCAAATGGTTCGTGTAATATTACACACGGTGCTGCTCGCCAGTTCTGTTACTTGAACTTGGCTTGACACGCTGCCGCGTGTCTACATTATATGACCAAATTAGATAGGTACTATAGGTAATCTGCATTGTACCTACATACTCTGGGTACACTGCATGGAAAGGCATAAAATATCCGGTAAGGTGAAAGTGTTGTTTTTCAAAAGTGTTCTAAATTTGGGGTAAAAGTCAAAGACTGAAAATATATATCAGCCGTCCATAAAAAGGTTTGCCAGTTTTCTAACCAGTTTTTACCAAATCAATCAATCAAACAATATTTTATTCAAATAGGTTTCTAAGAACACTTTTGAATCGTCAATACAATGTAAACAATGTTAATTTCTACCAAAAAGAGCTGGCAAGAAGTTCTATTTAAAGTAATAATACAATGCTTTGATAATTAGCTAAAGAGTATACAATATGTACCGAAACACTTATTAGGTGATAAAAATAAGTTAGTAAGCTACTAAAAACAAACTAAAACATGTCAAGTATATTTTGTTTTTATGGAGCATAGAGGGCGCACCACTTTAGTTATGCAACTGTGTTTGCTGGATGGTTCCAGAGGAAGGAGTATTCAGAAGAGGGCTAGAGGGATAAACTTTTAGCCACGAAACCGCTTCGACAGTGCCTGTACCGATATTAAGTTATCCTTACACGTGAAAATAAAATGCAAGAAATTTCAGCTGTATATTTCTTTTCACAAAGAAGTGGTTAACGAAAAACAAAATTACAGTAGTAAATCGCAAGTTATAGTCGCAGTGGGTGTGGAAGTAAGAGATAGACTCAATTTCTTCTTCTTTGATATTATTTCATATTATTATTGTCGCCTGAGTATCATGTAAAAGAAGAAGTTTCAGAAGAAGAACAGCATTCCTCTTGTCGCGAAAGTTTCGGAGCTAAATGTTTAGTTTGTTTAGTCAGGAACTTTATGGTCTGTTTGTTTACTATTAATATTATTTACTACTACAAATATTTTCTTCTAATCTTTTTGTTTGTGTTCTTAAGCCTTACAATTTTATTAATGTGAGTTTATGACGATCTTTGGGTGTTTGGGTATTAATCATCTATACGAATGCATACTGTTTATACCGATCGTGGGTTCTCACGGGTTTTTTTTTCTCATAAACTGCAAATGCGGAACGCAGCTGATTTATTAGACACATGATAAGATAGGTTTAATACCCAAAGATACCTGCTACACTAGTACCACATTGTTTAGGTTTTATCTAGCATATAACAATAATGAATATCGGCCGCTGTTTGAAGTACCTAAGCTACGGATAAATACCGATTAAGATAAATAACAATACCTATTAGCACATAATGAACACCAATAAACAATAAAAAAATAGTAATAATGTCTTTAATGATTATATTAAAAAAATATATTGAATTTGTAAAAAAAAAAAAAAATTGCCCCATTTTCACGTTTTAGGGTCTTGATGAGTCTTGAATTCTTACTTGAACGAAAAAGGGTCGTGTCCAGGGCGGTTTTAAGAAGCTAAATAATACACAGAACTTTATTTATTCCTATACTATCTAGCGTCTTGTAGTAACGAAGCCAATATTAACCTACTGTTTACGGAAAATCATAGACAGCTGTAACTTTTGCATCAAGAAATATTTTTTTTGTTGTTCACAGATTACAATACGGAACGCCCCTAATTGTCATAGAAAAAACCTCCGTTTTACAGCATGCTACGGAATGGTTAGTAAATGGAGAATTAAAAATAATTATAAATGCAATATTATGAGGAAATCAGTAAAAGAATCAGTCACCGAGAAAATTTGTAGGGCTGGTAAACCGAAACTACAATGGGCAGGCAATCCATCGCGGCTTATAAGAAGCAAAGGTCTCAAAACGACTACACACGAGTATTTAAGCTTGTCAGCCCAAACAGCGGCTAAAACAGCTCGTAATAAGGCATAACTAGCAGACATATAGACAGGCAAAGCGCATCATAAAATTAGAATGGTTTTACCTTAAATCACAGTATAATACACACACACACACAGTATATTACAGCAGTTAAAGCACTACATCTTAAACTGAGTTTTAAAAGTACGTTGTGTATAAAGGATGGTAAGTAGAAGCAATTTTACGTATACCGTATACGAGATTTTATCGAATATCGTAGTGACAACGAAATTTGTATAGGCAAGTCTGAAAATCGATCACACGACGTCGTATACGTGGCCGCCGTTCACGCAGCATCTGTTCAATACGCTTTGCCAGCCGCCATACCCCCAGTCGTTGAGAACACGCCATTTTTTTATAGTTGTCTTATGATTTATCCCATATTATGGGTCGATCTTCGATAAGCGTGATAAATAACTCGATCGTAAACGGCAATCCACTACGCCAAAGACGTCCAAACACAACTGCCTGCTGCCTGCCCCCGCGAGAACGAATCAACGTAAACATTATCGCCACTGAGCATCGCATTCGATAAAATCGTTTCGAGAATCTCGCAGGTGGCAAAACCCTACGGTATACGGTAAAAAATATGTCTCGAATACGATTTTCTCGCATAGACGCCGTGTGATCGATTTTCAGAGTTGACATACAAATTTTGTTGTCACTACGATATTCGGTAAAATCTCGTATACGGTATACGAGAAAAAATGCGCCGTGTGAACATAGCCTAAGGCCGAACCAACAGGCGATAATGACATATGAAACCTGTCCTGTGCACCGCGCGCGCTCTATGTACTTTGTCTATTCATGAATATATATAGCATGAAAAGCACCATCTGTAGTTCAAGATTTATGAACCACGCGCATAACATGTAATTACAAATCTTAACAAGCTCCAAAACTTTTTATTTCAGAAATTCTCTAAATACCGCTGGTGGCGTTGTTTTCTATACTTCTGTTCCCACCATTGCAATTAATTTTTAATGAGTTTATTTATTTTTCACCTTATATTTTTATTTATATACTCGCAAATGATATGAAAAACATTACAGCGGTACATAAATTTCCAACTCCTTTTAAATAGGCTTTTAAATAGCATCTCATTAGTAATTTTCTCTTACCACCCTTAATACACGATGTTCTATAATGCCTTAAACCTAAGAATAAATTGGTGCAAGCAAAGATGTAGGTATCCACTTTAATTCAATGGGTGTAAACATCTTCTTGGAAAAACTGTGTATTAGATCAATCCATTAAGATCGCGCCTATGCAGAGACGACAGCAAAGAGACAGCGCTATATAATTGCTGCCTGGTGTGACAGCGACGGCAAACGAATAAATCTTGCAAAAAATCAATCGAACGTTGATTGTAAAGAAACTACGATAGATATCAAAAATCTGGTTTAAGCTTTTTCAGATATTGTTATTGCCTATCAATATTTTTAAATCAATCGCGAAAAAGCATTTTACACTAAGAGTTCACAAGAATAACAATTCATATTTTTTATTTATTCATTATTTACGTTCATCATGCAAAAAGTTGTAAAAACGCGTAATATTTTTGTTTAGCATTAAATCATTAGAGACATCATATTACATAAGAATTTGTATGTGTTTTTCGTTTGTAGTTAATGATATCATAATAATTTTTTATTGAGTGTCAATCAATTCCTTGGCAACAGTCTTGGCACTCGCATGTATCTGAATACTGAATGCATTTTACTTTTTTTTTTAGCCAAAATGAAATTCTTCCTAATTGCTGCCGCCGTGATTGCCGTTGCTGTTGCTGACCCAACTCAACCCATCTCCATCGCAGCAGCACTTGTTGACACCGACGCACCCATCGCTGCCGCCCCCATCGTTGATGGTATCATTGATGCCTCACCAGTAGCTGGCGACACACCAATCATCATCGGCGCCGCACTCGTCGACACCGATGCACCAATCGCCGCCGCTCCTATCGTAGATGGTATCATTGATGCCTCACCTGTTGCTGGCAACACACCAATCATCATCGGCGCCGCACTCGTCGACACTGATGCACCCATCGCCGTTGCACCCATCGTTGTTGCCGTCATTGAGCCCATCTCTATTGAACCCGCAATCGTTGACAACTTCGAGCCCATTTCTGTTGGACCCGCTATCTTGGAATTCCCCGCCCCTGATGGTGGCGCCGTGACCGTTGAAGACACTCCTACTGAAGTCGTCGCTGCTCCTCAGCCCGCTCCTGCAGTCGCCGCTGAAGCCACCAGCAGCTCTCCTCTTGTGCAAATCATCCTCAACATCAACCAAGATCTTTAAATTCGTCATTTCAGCGTAATCTATAGTTCCAACTTACCTGATGAAATTTTAATAAAACTTAAATTATTAATAGAATTTAATTTTATTACCTAAAAGCATTTTAATTTTTATCGCTGCCAATCGAGCATTTACCTCACCGAAAAAAAGAGGTGTAAAAAACACCTTTTCTTTAAAAACGTTTTGATTTCAATTTAATTTAGAGCAATACGGTTTCTGGCCGCATCTTTGCAGGTGAAAAACGATTCTAGATTGCATTCCAAAACCTAATCGGCAAAAAATTAAAGTTACCTAGAGATTAAGTGATTAGTTTGGCTTGTTTCATGTAATCAACAATAATGCCTTTAATTAAAATTAAAAAGCAAACTGTTATGAAAATGGCTTTGTTGTTTATTCAATATTCAATATAATTTTATTCAGATTAGGCTACAATAATTGAGCACTTATGAATGTCTCTACGCCATCGGTTCGTAAGTCTACAGGGCGGGAGACCTTGTACTGAGAAGAACCGGCAAGAAACTCAGCAAGGGCATTTCTTTTCTCCCTTTCTTTTACAGCGTCCAATTAATATATTGGAAAATGCCCTCCCTATCATAAAAGGACACTTTCCATTACAAACATAAAAAAACATGAAATATAAAGCACAAGCACAACATAAAAAAGTATCTAATATAAACAAAAGACAGTTTATGTATTCATCACTAAGAAATAATCAATGTCTTACAGTATTAATAAACAAAACAAAAAAGTAAGACTAAATACTAAGAATACCAAGAAGTTTGCAAGAGCAGACACAGGCGGCACCCGTTCACGAGTATGACACATGAATCAGCCATCGCCATCATAGCCATCAGCATTATAGTCTTGTACAATGTGATTGATTGCATCGCGTAAAAAAAAAACGTCAACTAATTTTAAAACAATTAATTGTGTTTCTAACTTATAGGATTTGCCAGCGGCTCCGCCCGCCCTAAATTCGGTTATCGACGTGGATCTCCTCAATTATACTAATGAAGTATGCTTTAGCTCTTGCTATTATTCGTTAAAGCTAGGTTACAGTTATTCCAGCGGGAACTTTTGAATTTTTTGGGACAAAAAGTAGCCTTTGTCCTATTCCAGGACCTAACCTATAGGTAGGTATGAGTGCCAAGTTTCATACTGATCCGTTCAGTGGTTGAAGCGTGATTAAGTAATAAACATCTAAACATCCAAATTAGTAGGATGTAGGTGATCATGGATCGTTAGAACGAAATACATGTAGGGCCTAGTTTAGTTGTTTGATATTTTATTTCACCTATTGCTGAGTATCTTTACGTAGGTGATGGATGACTTTGTGAGTTCGAACATTTTAATCTTAGCAAAAAACCAATCCAATTTTAAAAAAACATCAGTGCCAAAAGTCATTACTTTAGTTGAAGAGTAGTCCAAGTGTGTAATGCTAACACTTTTATCGAAAATGGCTAAAGGCATCAAGGCGAACATCTATTATGTTCTAAATTTCTAAGTCTGTTGTTTTTCACAACTAAAATACACCATGGTATACCGACCTCCTCGTAAATAACAATATGCGCCTGGTATTCTATTCCGGAAAAAAGGACACGGGACTACCATGACTCCAGCTCCATCATTACCCGATATCGAGCGGGAGTAGAATATGCAACTCAAATGTTCGACAAAGATGAAGATAAACAACAAAATGGCTGGTTAGTGACGTAGGCTTGTGTCACTCTCCGGAAGACTTTTTTTTATTAGATCATACAATACGTGACGTGCAATAGAGACATTTATGTGATAAACGTTTTCTATGTATTATAATATTGGTCAGACTTGTTCCTCAATAGCTCAATTGGTAGAGCACTTACACGGTCTGTAAGGATTGTTGCAGGTTTAAGCTCGATGTTAATCTTTTGCCTGCATCTTTGCTTAATATTCATTTACATTGATGATGTAGCCATCGATATAGCATTTATGGTATATTTACTTTAAACAGTCTCCTTCAGGGATCAACCTATCAATGACATGTTGGACATCAACAACATACATTGCTATGCAGATGACAGTACTGGAGACGCTTTTTACACGGGTCGTGCAAACATCCCTCGTTCCGTTGTGGAGGAAAACCGCGGAGAACTTGTGTCTCAAATCGCGACCACACTGTCTCAGGTCTCTGACTGGGGACAGGTAAACTTGGTCCAATTCAACCCTACAAAGACACAAGTGTGCGCATTCACCGCTAAGAAAACTTCATTCACTGTAGTCCCACAATTCCAGAACACTCCCCTCTCCATCTCCAAGAGCATTGGGATCCTTGGTGTCGACATCTCCAGCGATGTTTAGTTCCGAGATCATTTACAAGATAAGGTGAACCTTGCGTCTAAAAAACTTGGTGTACTCAACAGAGCGAAGCAGTACTTCACGTCGGGGCAAAGGTTGTTACTTTACAAGTCGCAAGTTCAGCCCCATATAGAGTACTGCTGCCATCTCTGGGCAGGTGCACCCGGATACCAGCTTGGCCCTTTTGACTCGGTTCAACGACGGGCTGTGAGAATTGTCGACTATTCCAAACTCACTTACGTATCGAGCCCTTAAGTCTGAGGAGAGACTTTGCCTCACTGGGTGTGTTCTACCGCTTGTACAATGGGTTGTGTTCTGAGGAATTGTTCGAAATGATGCCCACGGCTACTTTCTACCATCGCACCGCTCGCCATCGGCAGGGAATTCATTCTCACACTTTAGAACCTAAATGGTCGCGTACAGTGCGGTTTCAGAGAAACTTCCTCCCGCGAACGCTTAAGTTGTGGAAAGAGCTCCCTGCCTAGGTTTTCTGCAAGGACTACGTATGGAGTTCTTCAAGTTATTAGATTACTGAAGGGTCGGCAACGCGCAAGTGATACCCCTGGTGTTGCAAGCGTCCATAGGCTACGGTGACCGCTTACCATCAGGCGGACCGTAAGCTTGTTTGCAACCTTAGTAGTATTAAAAAAAAAAAAAAACATAAACGAAGAAAGATTATTTCTATGTGTATATATATACGAGATTTGTGTATGTAGGAGAGTTAGCGAACCATCCGACTTACCCGTTTCCCACAAAGCTAGAAAAAAATTAAATGATGTATTATTATCGGTCAATTAAGACAGTGCCGTTCTGGCAAGCATTTCGCGGTCTGTCATCATCACTTGAATTTTTAAAAATGTAAGTAATTTTTTGAGCACCTCCCACAAGGCTACATAACATACATTTTAATGTAATTTAAGTGTAAAACAGAATTGACAACCTATTTTGAGGGTTGCAAATATGTCAGACAATAGGCTCAAATTTCAAGGGCATATTCCTTCAATTGTTAAAAAAATGTACCAGGATTTTATGCCCTGACGGTTTGCAACTCCAATCCATAATTTTAAAAAAAATAGGAAAAACGGTCTCCTTTAATTAAAAGAAAAATTTAGGATATTCAGAAGCTCCCAAAAAAAAGTTAGGAGCGCTTATATAATAGGGCGCATCAGTGAAATTTTTCCAATTATTGAAAAAAAATTGTATGTGAAATGTACGGCAGCAATTTAGTTACTGTTAACAAAACAAGAAACGATAAGTTCATCATGTTCATCACTTATAACCAAAAAATGTGGATGTCATTTAATAAAAAAAAATTAAATTACGATTCATCAAATTTACTACCGTGTAGGTCCGAATCACATGAGCATTTTCTACGCGCACAATGTATAGTAAGTACATGTAGCAATGCTATTAATATTAAAGTGGCTACATCGTTAACACCAGAGAATAATAGGTGGATTATTGATGATAATAATAGAACCTACATTGTGTAGGGTAGGTAGAAAATTACTAATGAGGCTATTTAAAAGCCTAAGGCCGAAGGCTTGAATGACTCGAGTTTGTAATTTCTGTACCGCCCGTGTTACACAAAATGTTTTTCATCACATTTGAGAGTAAGTTATTAAATATATAAGGCGAAAATATTTGCATACCTACTTTAAAATTTACTTTACAATTTTTAAAAACACAATAAAAGTTTTTCATGTTAACTTAGTGTACAAATATTTATCGTCAGGAGCTTCATTAATAATTTTTTCGATATTTTTTTCATAAGTACCTTCGATTTCTTGCTCACCTACCCAATAACCCATCTAACTTCCTTTTCAAACATGCTGTTAATTTTATTTTTTACTGTTCAATATTGAATGAATTTTTGGACTTGAGAGTGCTCTTCGACATAAAGTTCCTATTTTATTAATATTAATTTACGAATCCCGTTAAAATTAGTAGGCAGTTGCGAAAGGTTTCATCATTAAATCCCGTATTAAAAGAATACGATTCGCGGCGTCTCGCAGCGCGCTTTATACAAAGGAATTGCCCACCTATTTTTGACACTTAAAATCAAACAACATGAAATTTTGAAGACGTGCTCTAGGGTGAAATATCTAGGTCTGCAGAGTGCAGGTTTTTTGTAAAATAATAAAGTTTAAAACCTATGCAGGATTCTAGTTTTTCATACAAATCATCTTGGATAAGATTAAAAGTTAACAAAAACTTTTTTAAGGATTTTGGAAAACCACAGACATAGATTATAGATATTTATAGATATCTAGCATTTTAACAGTATTTGATCAGTAAATGTCCAAAACAAGTAGCAAATTCGTTTATTTAAAACACGCTGCGAGGCTCCGCGAATCGAATCCTCTAAAACAAGAATTTTGCCACCACCATCACAGCCATAAGTATGATCCTAGTAAAAAAACACGGACTAAGAGAGAATTGGACTGGGGCGCAGCGCGCACCGAGGCCGCGAGTGTCCGATCTTCCTCGCAATGCACGTACACGACTCGCACTCTTGGATGCTATGAAGTCGATGTAAGAAAAAATAGCAATACTATCGCATTTGTATGAGGATAAGCGTCTGGAAAAAAACGGCCCTGGATAGGCCCGGGCCCAATCCGTTGCTTATTTCGCAATATTTCCGCCGGAAATATTTGTTCAAGCGACTGATTACACGGGGGCTTATATATATAAGAGTTACTCAATATATCATGTTAATAACTTTAAATAAAATACTTAGGTTTTAGGAATATAGATTTTTTAATTGTTGTAAATAAGTGTCAACCCGAATAAAATTTTAATTTAGTTCTGCTGCAAAACTCAATCTCTATATAATTGTGACAGTTCTTTGTTAATTACGTTAGGATTTTAAATTGATTTTTTTCAAAAAATTGGCCTGTATTATTTGCGTCATCTCCGTAGTTACAGTCACATGTTATTTATACTGCTATATAAATAGTATAGATCACATCTTTTTAAACAACTAAAATAAAAAAAGTATTTTTTTGTGTCACATACCTGTCTGAAAATAATACACATTAAGGAATAACATTATTTATGAAATTTCTATAATAATAAAGATAAAGTATATAAATAATTTTCTTTGATTCATAAAATTTTGTTCATTAGTTAACTACATATAGGGTTACCATTTCAATATTACAAAAGTCCTGATATTTCAAAAAAAGTTCAGACCTAGTCACAACATTAGAGAAATTACTAAATTTAATGTTTTTATACCACAAAAGTGGAAAACAAGCTAACGGTCCACCTGATAGTAAGTGTGCACTGCAGCCTATGGACGCTTGCAATCCAGTGGGCAACCCACGTGTGTTGCCAACCTTTAAAAATTTCTTAAAAAAAACTTCTTAAACAACCCCATATTGCAGTCCTTAGACAAAAACTTAACAGGTTGATTGTTTTAAGTTGAGATGAGTCATGAGTGAGACCGATTAACATTTCGAACTTAATTCATTTGTAAATAATGCTACAAAAGTCCCGGCAAATGACAAGTCTGTGCACAGTCGTATTTTTGTTTAATTCAATGCACAGAATGTAGAAATAATAATCATATGACATTCAGTAATTTAACTTTATTTTTCTTTGTTCAATTAATTGTGGGGATAATAGGCATAATATTATTCTCTGTCAATTTTTCTATACCGGAAACATTTATTTATTTAAAATATGTTCACAATAAATTTTAAATGTCACTAAAATATATAAAACTTAGAACTTTTTTAAACACACTTAAATAACAACATTAACACATAATTGATTATAATTTTAATAGCCTTCACCAATCTTCATTCGAGTTTATGTTATTGCCATTAACAGCCCGTTCCTTTTGGGATTAAGAGTTCCCATGATACTTTTCACATTTTTGAAAACACCCAGTTTTGCCACCGCCACCTATCGTATCCCTTTATCGTTATCATGTAGCTTTGATACATTACTTACAAAATTTATGGTTGCAAAATGAACGATTAATGTACACATACTACAATAAAACACACACCAAAAACAATGAATATGTATAGGTTTGACAGATTAAGGCAAAAGCAAAAAAATATAGTAAATGAACGCATGACAGTTTGTTACAGATGATACTAATATTTTGATATTTTTAATACTAATGCTAAACGAACAATTGACAGGTGACAAAAGTAATGAACATAATGATTCTGCATCCCAAAATGAATGCACCCTAAGTAGTCAATTCTTCTCAGTTTTAGAAATAGAAACTTCTATTTCTAAAACTGCACGAACCATCATAAATATGAGAGACTTTCAAACTTAAATGACATAATACTAATTAAATACATAGTCCAAAAAGCACTTGGTAACAAATTGGAATGATTATCCATAGATCACACAAAGTTAACCCACGTCTCTAACATAGCCCACAAAATCCAACACCAAATTCAAATAAATAAATATCATTTTCCTAAAATATAAGTAAAATTCACCCTAGATATTAGTAAGGTTTTCTATCATATGTGCGTCTTCTTTGGTCATCTATATTTATGAGGAAATATGTACCAGCAAACAGTATATCTGTAGAACCAGATGGCTTATAGGGTGCAGTGTGATAGTTCTTTGTCCTCACTTCCATAATGTCTGAAAACACTGAAGGTTCTACACTGTTACGTTTATCTAAAAGGTTAAATGTTTGATGAAGTGAGCTTATTAATTTCTCCAATTTTGAACCTGTGCTCATGTCATTGCAAATATTTATAGAATACATTGTAGATGCTAATCCTGAACCATAGGAGAATAAAGCAAACTTCTTTCCAATTAACTGATCTGGAGCTTTACTTATAAGATATGATGCTAAACCTCCATATAAAGAGGGAGTATACATATTTCCCACATTGCGTGCTAAATAAAGAGATGGCTTTGTTTTCTCTTCAAACAATTGTTGACTATACGTCATAAAGGCTTTTTCTACATCACGGTCAAAGTAGGTTTCCTCTCGTTTGCAGTTACTAAACTCTGATAATCCAGGAAATTGCTTTTCACGGTCTGCTACAGGTGCATTTAAAAAGTCATTAAAGCTAACTCTTGCAAGTGATTTTTGGACTAACTTGCAATATGGAGAATGAAACAACATACCATCTAAACTCAATAAACCCCTAAAACAGGGATCAGATTTTCTCATTTTTTTACAGAACAGGTTGTAACAATTATCTAAAGCACTCAGGTAGCACTTAATTGACAGTTTTCCATCCACAAAAGGAAATTCTGATGCCAAATCTGGTTTATAAAAATCATATGCATGACACATATATGACGCACGAACACCTTGGTCGAAGACTAAGGGAGCATCAGGTCCAATAAGCATAGCTACTGCTCCTGCTCCACCAGTGGGCCTTGCAGGTCCTTTGCCATACACAGCTATATCACCCGCTATGACAATGGCCTTTCTTCCATCCCAAGATGAGGATTCAACCCAATTAATTGCATTAAAAAGAGCTGCAGTACCCCCATAACATGCATTTGTAGTATCTATACCTTCAACATCTGTCACTCCTTCTTTTGAAAACAAGGTCATAAGAAAAGTTTTTACGCTTTTGCTTTTGTCAATTATAGTTTCGGTACCAACCTCCAAGCGACCAATTTCTTGAAGATTTATATTGTTTTTTTCTATTAATCTATGCAAGACTGTCAAACACAAAGAATTTATATCTTCTCTATCAGAACAGAATCCCATTTTGCTTTGACCAAGGCCAATAGTATATTTTCCGGACGATACTTCATCGAATTTTTCCAAATCTGTTTGATCAACGTACTGCGATGGGAAATACAATTCCATAGCAATTATGCCAACATTCTCAACTTTTCTTCCCATTGTTGTCTGCTAAAAATACTTCTCTTACAATATATGTAAATACTGTCTTGTATATAGCAATATACTAAGTAAATTAGGCTACGTGTTTACAAAACGAGCACCTACGCGAACTGAATGCTTTAACTGTAGTTTTTATGTGTTGCTTGCGCCAACCGATCATCAGAGATTTGTTTGCCGACAACAACGTCAGCAACACACACACACACACGATATACCACGTACAGTTGACCTACTATTACAACCAATTCCTAGTTTCTTTCGAAGTTGCGCAGAGACCAGAAATTCAATAGCACCTTGACTCAAGTCCCGTTTAACCTCACTTTTAACAGTCGAAATATTAAACCAATCTCGAAAGCAGCTCAAACTGACATGACATGACTTAATACTTTTTACATATTTAAACGCAAACTAAAAACGGTTTACTTAATTTACATACAAATAACTTCCATGAATAGGTCGGTCAGTGACCTTTTGACTTTGACTGACATAGGGATGCCAAAAAAATCGATACATCGATATGTTTTGATCGATATATCGATATGACAGCGGCAATGGTAATAATAGAAACTTTACCCGAAAAACTAAGAGAGATATTTTTCTTGTAGGTATCTTAATCAAATAAGTAATATCTACACCATGCATTTGGTCAAGTAATAATCTTACAATTAAACTATCGCCGAAATTCACGGATCCCTATCCATCCCTGGCATTAAAAACGTATCGTAAAAATATTTCTCCCAAAATAATTACGTATTTTAAGCGATACATAGTCACTGTAAATAAAACGATTTTATTTGTCCTGTCCTGACTATTTATTAAGCTCAAAGGGATTAAATCCGAAGTGTGTGTGTGTGCGTGAGCTGGGACTGCACACCACACAGATCATGTGCACTCTGTCACTTATTCACGCTTGCAGCGGAATGGAATATTGAGAAAGCCCCAACTTAAACCACAACATATCTTTAACCAACTTTAGAAAAAAGGTTGTCAATCGGATGTATATATTTTTTTTTAAAGTTTGTTCGGGCAAAACTCCTACATTTATAGACGGATTTGCAAAATAAAAGGTATAGGTATTAAAAATCATAAATGATGCGCGAGATTAAAAATAATTATTAATTAAGGTACGTTTCTGTTTACTTTAAGGTTTAAAGTAAACAAAGATTACCTATACTGTTTTCTAGCAAATTTATTTAAACACATTCGTGCGGAATTGTTATTTACAAACTCGTGACTATGGTTACATTCGTCTTTTTTACTATTGGTTCGTTTATAGTTTCGTGTGTGTGTGTGTGTGTGTGTGTGTGTGTAATAGTAATACAATACATTACAATGTTTTATTAATAACAGTTTTTACATTTCAAATTGTGTACCTAGGTATATTTAATCGATAATCCGTCGTGTTAACTGAAGCTCAAAATAAATTAATTTATAATAAAAAAAAAATAGGAAATAAAATGGTAGAATTTTTGAACAAGAATTGAAAAAGATTCCAAGCATTACAGTAAAAATTAATAAATTAATAGCTGGACAGGTAAAGGAGTTATATTGCTTATAAGGAGTCTCAACAGTTCCCCGATGTTATGGAAATGTTTGCCTAAAAGCTAATTGTTTAGCCTATGTTTAAAGTTAACATCGAGAGTTGCAGTTCTGATGTGATTGGGTTATCTATTATACATTTCCGGACTTAATACATACACAGATATTTCAGATTTCATCAGTTGTGTTCTACTGTACGCAGTCTGCTACGGTTCCGCGTGTTGTAGGTGATTTGAGCCCTAGTACTTAAACGAGAGAACGTTATTGCGTGTAAATATAGCCATCTCGTAAAAAAATAATGATGGCAATGTCGTCATAATCCTGTACTTTGAAAATAATACTTTGGCAGTTACGTCATTTGTGACGCTAGCTATCGCCCAGGTTACCAATAAAATAATCCCGGGATAACCTGCTACTCCGTGCATCTAAGCTTTATAACGATTTACTCTCAAACAGGCAGACTTTTCCTAGAGACTTGGTAAAACGCAGATAATTATCTTGAGAGTAATTACCGATTTTAACCTTAGGAAAAGCTTTATACTTTTTTGGTCGAATCTGCCCTAAGGAAGATCAAAATTGATTCCAAAATGGAAAATCCACCACCCTAGCATTATTTACAATGGTAAAAAGTGTAACAGAAAAATTGATAAGAAGAACTTTGTAACAGTCATATTTTTTGATATGACCAAAGCGGTCGATTCTTAGAACGGTTCGAGTCATAACTCTAATTGATTAAGTTGGTTTTTAACGGCACCCTGAGGAAATGTGAAGTGACTCTAGATCGAAATAAATCACTTATGAACCTACGGCTGTCAGGCCATGGTTCTTAGGTTATGCCGATAACACTAAGGGAACTAGGTTGTTTGATCGTAAGACAAGAACTATCACTAAAAGCTTATCAGAAAACTCAATTTAGCGAGAGATATTTTATTCCATAAAAAGTCAAACTGTGTATCAGCTGACTAAATTTTTATTATAAAAATAGTAAAATATTATTATTTTGAACTCGAAAATTTAGTGTTATATTACAATAAAAATATTAATTTATGGTGTAAATAAAAGTTTGGTGCCCTGCGTGTAGAAACTGTAGAATATCAGCCTGTTCAGCGTCAACTCGTACCGGTCAACTGTCACTGGAAAGGATTTGGAAAAATAACCGTTTCCCGGGGAATCACACATCAAAGTCAAGATGATGACTCGCAAGGCTGTACTTCAGAGTGTTGAAGAAAAGCTGAAGGTGGCTCTTAAGGAGCTCAAGATGTCAAAAGATCTGTGGGATAAATTACTACAAGAACGGAAAGATGCTGAGGAAGAAGCAATCAACATTATAAAAAAAAACAGAACTCAAAAGTGAATTAGCCGATTTGCATTTAAAATATGTAGATATGCTAGGGCAACGTGACAGTCTGCAGGATATGATTGATAGTTTTAAGCAGTGTACGGCCACCCATGAACAAGCTTTAAAGCGTATTGTGGAGCTTGAAGAAGAACTTTTTGATAGTCAACTTGAGGGCGAAAAAAAGAGTCTCATGGCAGCTGATGCTCATAATCTGTTTGATGAGTTGAAAGCAAGCGATTCACTCACCATCATTAACCGCAACCCTATAACAACAATTGATCTTACCGAATCAAATTCTTGCATACCATGTCACTCCCCAGCAACTGTTTTTAGTCATAAACAATTAAAAAAATGCTTAAATTGAACAAATTTATAAGAAAAAAAAATTAATCAAACACCATAGAAGTTTGCATAAGTACACACTTTTAAGAAGAGAAAGAATGGAATTAATTAGTAAATTAAAATTAGTTTCTGTAAAACTGAAGCAAAGTAGGCTTATACATGATAGTGAGACAAACCGTTTACAAAATGATATACAAAGTTTGCAGATTTCTTTAAATGAAATTAGTAAAAAGTATGAAAGTGCAAAGAATGAAATAAATGAACATATTTTGGCTTTAAATGAGCTGGTTGCTGGTACAAAATTAAATGCGGATAGATTTGATTCATTAGTGAATAATTACTCTTATATTTGTGCTCTATCATCTCGGTCCTCTTCACAACCCAAGTCACAAAACGATTCTCATTATATCAATGTTTCATCTGGTAAAATCCTAGGGCCAAACCTGCTAAACAACCAGTTGGTCTCCAATCAGCAGCTGCCCAGCAGAACAATTTTAATCTCGGATAAACTCGGCAAAGGCTTTGGTTTACTTCTTAGCAACCGGTTAAAACATTCGGTAACAAACATTTGTACACCAGGTGTTTCCTTTGGTCAAATGGTCAATAACATACCTGTCAGTGAACTAAATAGCACTACAACAATTGTCATATTGTTTGGTGATGGCTCATTATTAAAGAAGAACGACATCATACAGGGAGTAGGTACCTTGTTGGAGTTACACAATAAAACAAGATGTAAGTTTATAATAAGCGGTTTTAGGCGGTAACTCAGAAAAAACTTGTGACCTATGGGGTATATCAGTCAAAGTCCGTAGCGGAATTATTGATATTATAGCACAAATCTTAGCCATAATATTTAATAAGTGTGTTGACGAAGGGATATTCCCAGACTTAATGAAATATAGTAAAATAATACCACTTTTTAAAAGTGGAAGTAAAGATGATCCTAATAATTTTAGACCTATCTCTATACTGCCTGCCTTAAGCAAAATTTTTGAAAAACTTATGTTCAATCAGATGCTTAAACATTTTAACTTAAATGGATTGCTTCATCCTCAACAGTTTGGATTTACAAAAGGGCGTTCCACAACTGACGCAGGAGTTGCCCTTATACAGCATATATTTGCTGCTTGGGAACAGTCACAAAATGCTATTGGTATCTTCTGTGATCTATCAAAGGCATTCGACTGCGTGCAACATGAAACTCTTATACGGAAACTGAGTCATTATGGTATAGCAGATTTGGCTTTTGAGCTTATCCGCTCATATAAGAGTAGTAGAATGCAGAAGGTTCAAATAAATGAAGTAAAATCCAATGGCTCAGAAGTAAAATTAAGAGTTCCTCAAGGTTCTATTTTAGGTCCTTTTCTATTTTTAATTTACATAAATGACTTGCCTTTCTTTGTGGAGAAGATGTGCAAGATTGTACTATTTGCTGATGACACATCTCTTTTATTTAAAGTTGACAGAAATAAAACTAATTTTGACGACGTAAGTAGTGCGCTTTCTCAGGTTCTTCAGTGGTTTACGGCAAATAATTTAATTCTTAATGCGAAAAAGACTAAGTATTTAAAATTTATGATGCCAAATGTCAGAAACATAAATACGAAATTATCCCTAAACGGACAAGAAATAGAACTATTAGACTCAACAGTGTTTCTGGGTATTACATTAGACAATAGGCTGCAGTGGAACCCTCACATTTTAGTTCTTGCAGGGAAACTCAGTTCAGCTGCCTATGCAGTTAGGAAAGTTAGGCAGCTTACAGATGTTGACACTGCTCGCTTGGTCTACTTTAGCTATTTCCATTCCGTCATGTCTTATGGCATTTTGCTTTGGGGTAAGGCAGCTGATATTGATACAGTCTTAATTTTGCAAAAGAGAGCAGTACGGTCAATTTATAAATTAGGACCTCGAATTTCTAATTTCAGAGAGGAGAGTGGTAATAGCGATAGGCCTGTAATTCGATGGATCTGATCTATCGCCCTTTTTGGGCACCGGGTGCACATTCGCAGTCTTCCATGAAGACGGAAATTGCCTAGTGTGGTAGGAAAGCGCGAAGAGGCGCGTGAGTACAGGACATAACTCAGGAGCACACTGCTTAAGTACCATTGCTGGTATACCGTCTGGCCCACTCGACTTATGAACGTTTAGAGAAAGCAACGCCCGTCTGACCTCCCGCTGCGTTATGGAGATTTCCGGCATGGTCTTACTGCACCACTAGTACAATCGAAGTTTTATTGGAGTTGCTTGAGTGTGTCATGCTCTCTCAAAGTGTCTCTGCGGTGGTGGCGTGTGTGTCGGGTCGTTACGTTCCCTAAAACATGGTTGAGCGAAGCGATGGCTGATTCATGTGTCATACTCGTGAACGGGTGCCGCCTGTGGAGGCTGGTCTGCTCTTGCAAACTTCTTTGTATTCTTAGTATTTAGTCTTACTTTTTTGTTTTGTTTATTAATACTGTAAGACATTGATTATTTCTTAGTGATGAATACATAAACTGTCTTTTGTTTATATTAGATACTTTTTTATGTTGTGCTTGTGCTTTATATTTCATGTCTTTTTATGTTTGTAATGGAAAGTGTCCTTTTATGATAGGGAGGGCATTTTCCAATATTTTAATTGGACGCTGTAAGAGAAAGGGAGAAAAGAAATGCCCTTGCTGAATTTCTTGCCGGTTCTTCTCAGTACAAGGTCCCCGCCGTATAGACTTACGAACCGATGGCGTAGTGACATTCATAAGTGCTCAATTATTGTAGCCTAAACTGAATAAATTATATTGAATTTGAATTAGAATTTGAATTAATCTTAGAAAAACAGGAAAGTAACAAAAATAACGATTGTATTGACATATCTACTCATATTGCTGTATGAGCCAGTGGCTATAATTCGATGCGGCAGGCACTAATTTTAAGATTATCTTACTATAGTTCTTAAATTACAGGACGAGCTCTGCGACGGCTGTCATTGGAATCACGTCTATCAAGTTTCTGACGATTAAATTAATGCGTGACAATGCCGTACTTTATTGTTACGAGCACAAAAGAGAGACGTTGCTTGGATTGTCTTGTCTTTAAAGTATAAATTATGGATTTTGCAGATAAAATCAATCGAAAAAAAAGTTACTTTATGTATTTAAATATTGGATTTACGCTTTATTATTTATATGTAAAAGTTTTAACAACGTTATCTATTGTTAAGTAGCTTTAGTGTTGCTGTGTCGGTAAAAAAAAATAGTACTAGCCAAAAGTACTTCTGGCCAATAGATGTTAGGAAGAGTCCGATTTTTCAGTTTATCCGTGCCTAAAAACATCCCGAAAACGAAATGTTTTTTTTTTTTGTTTGTTTGTTTGTTTGTTTTTTTGTTTGTTTGTTTGTTTGTTTGTTTGTTTGTTTGTTTGTTTGTTTGTTTGTTTGTTTGTTTGTACGTGTCCTGATCGAAAATTCGTAAGATGTCACTCGCGTTAGGACACGTGACCTTTATTTACATTAGGTTAGTTTTTATTTTTAGTATATGGCGATTATGAGTAGTACAGGGAGGTTGGATATGGGATTTTAATTCTATGACAGATTGAGCTGTCAAATATACAACGTCAAAAAAGTAAATAAACAAAAGTTATTATTTTTAATAAATAAATATGGATAAGAAGTGATGGGAAGTAAATAGCGAGTATGTTTTCACTTCTGCCGGCACTCCCGGAGTGCAACCCGTTTTTTTTTTTTTGTTTCGTTATTAATTCAAAATCTAACTCATTGGGTTTTCGAATGAATGTTTGCCAAATAATTTATTTATATATAACTACCTTAACCTTCAAACCTAACCTGGCTGTGTTGAGGTGCCCTGACAAGATTACTGGGTAGAAATAAAAAAAAACCACGAAGGCTAAGGCAGGAGCCTTCTTACCTAACCCGGCTGTGTTGGGGTGCCCTGACAAGATGACTGGGTAGAAATAAAAAAATAACCACGAAGGCTAAGGCCTTAACCTTCTAACCTAACCCGGCGTCTACTCGTTTTGTAAGCAGCAGTGGTGAAATAAGTATAGACTTACCTAACCTATAAATCTCGTTTCTAGTGTCATCGGTGTGTTCTCGAATGTCTTCCGAATTCCTAAATTATCAAAAGCATATAACCTTTGGGGTAGAACGGAAAACAAAAATTATATAAAATAATAATATAAGATGATAAATGATGAAGTTGTCAAATGTTAAAATTAGATATTGTTACTCTGGTTATAAAATTTCTGGCAAATTACATTGTGGTTAAATTAATTTGTGGTATTGTAAATTTTATGTAAAACAAAAAATCTAGCTGACAAAAATTTTGTAAACCGTTTTCGGACAAATGAAATTCGGATAAAAATAATTCGAAACATCGACAGGTTACCCAATTATCAATATCGTCCCAGCACTATGCCTGTTATTTTGACAGCTGTCGCAGAACTTAAGTTATATTTTACAAGGTATACCGGCTCACCAAGGGCTAGGCTTCGAAGTGCTAGAACCCAGAGCCGTAAAAACTCATAAAAAAGAAACAAATACAATAATTATTGTATCCATACAAAAATTTGGCCTCTGACACAACAAACAACAATGTTTAGACTATTGTATCCAAAGTACAATAATTTAGGGCTTACACTACACACAGCATTTTTTTTTAAATTAGGATTGGCTGTTCCAAGCAATATCCAAGTAGGGTGAATGAGCCATATATCAGCCCTCTAACTATTTTTTTCAACTTTAAATGGTTACTACGTTCTCATATTAAACAATAACCTAAGACTCTTACTCGTTGCTTGTAGCTCGTAATGTTGAGTTTGCATTATTATGCATAAAAATGACAACATACTTGTAAAACTATTAAAAAAACAAGTTTTTGTGAATTTTGTGGCATTTTCCAAATATCAGCTGCCTTGGATGCAATAATATGCTCATGCGTACCAAACATCAGCCTAGCATTTCTCCTTGCTTTTAGATGCTTATGCTCTAAGATTTGATGGTAATATTTTTACCATACATTCAGGCCAAGTGATTTGTTGCTAGTGGCAAAGAAAATTAATACTACTACTAGCTTTTATCCGCTTCTCGGCCCGCGTGGGATTTGTACATGACCTTTGATTTAACAGAGTTATAAGTATTCCATGTTTGATTTTGTGCCTTCTACCCTTTACCGATAATCAAGTTGACCCTTGCATCCTCGACATATATAAAGCCTCCTAAGTTCAGATATATTGTATTACAAACATTGTTGCGGTGATAGGCTACCCCCTGTTATGTAGGACTAAGAGAGTTGGTGAAAAGAAACAATCTCCTAAATAATGAGTGGGTGCATGTCCAACCACTGCTCCACCCTCCTGGGGATAAAAAGCAGTAAAGGTTTAAAGATAAAAAAACAACATAAACAAAATAATGAAAAAGACTTATGGTTGTGATTGTACTCCACAATTAATTTGTTATTATTTTAGTTAATGGATGACGATATTGTCATATGAAAGCTAAGGAAGCTGTTACTAAAGGAAAGCTGTAGTAGATAGACATATTTTATCATGTTATAAATAATGTTAGGTACAAAAAGTACAATTGCAAACAAAAATGGATATTTTAGTAAAAAAATATAAGTGGTGGCCGATATTTGGAACAGTTCCGGTACCAAAGTTCAGCCACTCCGGCTGATATATGGCACTCCATACAAACAAATGGACCAAACGTCAGCCCTCTATTAAATTCTAAATCCAGGGAAAAATTTACTTAATTTTTCTTATTAACTGTGTGAAATATTCATACTTGTTCCCCTAAATTATAAAAACATATCTTAGCATCAGAGTTAGTGAAATATCGCTTACTAAGTGTCCAGAAAAATCACGCTTTTTTTGTTGAAATTTGCATGTATTGACACAACAATCAGTGAAATGGAGATTCAAAGAACCCTAACAAAGGGATAGGCATGGTAATTTGCAGATTACGTCGTAAATATATATTTTTTTAAAAAATAGACTATAGTTGATGATAGAACATGTTACTTCTTATTTATCACAGAAAACAGCACGCCCGGCTGATATTCGGGGGGAGGCTGGTAAAAGTAGCATTCACCTACCCAGACGATATAACGAAACGCCTGCCAGTCTTGGCGCCGTTGCATTTAATTCAAAAGAAACACAAATCAATTTCTCTCTCTCTCTCTCTCTCTCTGCGAGATATAGTCTGCCGGCTTACCACCCTCCCTCTACAAATGTCTTCCCGTTCGTAGTTTTTTAAAGAGCTATAAAAATATCAACAAAGGAGTAAATAAACTCTATTAAAATATCTACAATAGTTCGTGTTCAGTTCATCCTGATAGGACAAATAGTTTTGAAAATATGTGTAAGTACCTATCTGAAATTTCTTTTGCAGCAATCACGAATGTTTTATGTGACTTTCTCAAAAATTATTAGAGCTAAGAAAAACTTGTCAGAAGCAAATATAAATTGTAATTAATTAATCTATAAAATGTTTTTTAGTTTATTTCGAAAGGATTAATAGTTACGGCAATATGCCCAAATTAAAATAAATGGAAACAAAATATTAGCAAAAAATGTGTATGTTTAATAGACTTTAGACATATTCGTACAGGTACTGATAAATTAAAATAACCCTGACAACTTTGTCAACTGCAAATGACCAAAATAACTTATTTACATTCACCATCTGTATATACGAGTATTAAAGGCAACCGTTACTGACTGAGTGACTGACTGATTTATCAATGCACAGCTCAAACTACTGAACGGATCGAGCTGAAATTTGGCACACATATAAGGTGCGTTCTGTTCACTGCTTCAATGCGTTTAATGTCATAATCCAGCCAAGTTAGAAAGACATAAATTTTGTGTGAAATCTTGACTCATTCTCTTTGGTTGGATTAACGCATAATGTGCATAATGTCGGTCAACAAAACGCCGTTATAGCTATTATGATGTAGGCGTGCGCTAAGAAAGGATTTTCTAAAACTCACCTCCTAAAGGGGTGAAACGAGGGTTCAAAGTTTGTATGGAGCACCTTATTTATTATGTTTCAGAGAGAGGGAGAGAGATGTATAGAGAGGAAGAGAGAGAGAGAAAACATCAAGTGTGAGTGTTACAACAAACGTGATTTTTTTGCCTTTTTATAAAATAGTACGGAACCCTTCGTGCGCGAGTCCGCCTCGCACTTGGTTGATTTTTCTGTACTGCACTGTCACATTGGGTTTTTAAGCCTGAAATGATAGTTATATGTAAATATAAATAAATGAAAAATAAAACCGACAGAAGTAGTCCAAAAGGAGGAACTGAAATATGTCAGTTTTCCTAACTAACTCTTGAGGTAATTTAAATAACTTCATGATTAGGCAGAACACTTTTTTTGTTTAACGGCCTGCCTGAAGTTAAGCAGTCACTACTGCCTATGGATGTTTATTATTCACTTTATTTATATTAATTATTATTATCATACTATATATATATATTATATTTTATGATTATTATACTTGTAACACACCAAGGGCATGTCTGTCGCATGCCAAGTCACTTACAGGCCAAAATCTGCACGAAAGGACAACAGATAACGGAAAATACCATAAATTCAGAATTTCAATTTTCTAACACAGCCCGTTTAGGCCCTGCGTTGATAAATAAGTCAGTTAGTTGAACAGACTAGAAAAAAATAGTCATTGAAATTTTTTTGGGTAGGTGTCCGGTTGTATTGGACGAGAGTGGACGCATATATAGGATTGCCATACGTCCCGTATATACGGGACTGTCACCATATTTGAGAACCTCGTCCCGTATTGCTATTGCGTCCCGTTTTTAATAATTCCCGTTAATATACATGTATGCAGCAATAAGACTGTCGAAAATCGTCAATTTAATGCTTTTTTAACTAGTTTGGGATTCAGCACTTCATAGTTATCTTATGTATTAATATCGTGTCAGTAAAAAATATAGTTTTTTTTTTAAATTATTGCTGATCTTGAGAAATGTTACCCTAAACGTCCCGTTATAGTTCCCAATAATTATGGCCACCCTACGCATATATCCTGTCAAGTTGGTGTTGATCATTTTGGATTATAAAGGGGGGATCCCCCTATAACCTTCCCTCTTGGACCACGCCTGTCCTGGGGTCGTCTGATTGTCCACGACGAACTGTCACCTAAACTGTATCCGCACCCCGGCTCCACCCCACGCTCCTAACAACGCGAGGCATACGCAAAGATTAATAGGCACCACTGACTTTTGTCTCGCAAAGAAGACAAACCATACTAATATTGTAAATTCCAAAGTAACTCTGTCTGTCTGTCTGTCTCTCTGACTATCTGTCTATTACCTCTTCTTGCTTCACGGAAAATGTGCCACTAGGCGGTCACCCATCCGGCTAATGACCAGACCCAACGTTGCTTAACTTCGCTTATTATTTCCGATAGACAAATGCTACTGGTCACGAGCTCCTCTCTATAACATTGCATACCTCAGTGCATTTATTAATTATGTCAATATTTTTTTTAAACCCGTATGAAAGTAGTTTTCATGTTGATTGTCAAAGTGTTCGGTCACAGCCACCTTCTCACCACGATAAGGTACCGTATCGTCAGCGTACGTCAAGATATTGATTCCCACGGTTATCTTTATTTGAATCGGGTGGCCCATGGTTTTCAGCCCGTGACTCGCCTGGCAGCCTTTGCCAACTAAGCGGTGTAAACTATAGACATATAGAAAGAAGCAGGACACCTTTGGCGTAGTACACTATCATGATACTGAGATTTATTCTTTAGTTATAGTCAGCTACCTGTATTCCGTGATAATTTCAAAGGACTGTCATGACTTTCTTTGCTGATGGTAAGAGCTTGAACTTCTCAAGATAAGCTGTACCTCTAGTATGCCACTGCATCGACTCTTAACTTGCTCTACGGGTCATAATAATGAATGCAAGTTTTATCTCCAGTAGCTATATTTTTGAAGTGAAAACTTCTTTAGCGGCGGTTTTTTTGGTATGGGTAAAAAATGTTAAACTCGCGTCAGGTCACGTGTCCTGATCGTGAAAATGCGTAAGACGGATGGAGAGTTGCTAGCTGGCGCGGCGTAAGAGAGGGAGTATCGCTATATGCTGTTTCGTTTAGACGGCGCAGGGCGCTTGCGCGAATGGTCGTGTGTGTTTATGTTACAGCGTGCTACGCGCATCCATGGATGGTGACAGCTGATGGCTCGACCGTCTGTGTAGTGGCCATACTGCTGTGTATTCGTAAAATTCGTGTATATAAAGTGTTTAAAATATGGAAATTGAAAAAAGTGCATCTTTGTCTTTGTAAAATACGGAAACCGTAATGCCACGCCTATTATAATTTTTATTTTTAGTATTCTCGATTATGAGTAGTACAGGGAGGTTGGATATGGAATTTTAATTCTATGACAGATTGCGATGTCAAACAAACATTATTATTTCTTGACAATGTCAAAGACATGTCTTGTGACATATTTGAGTGTTAAGCGCGAATCGTGTGTAAAGGTTTTCACTTCTGCCGGCACTCCCGGAGTGCAACTCGTTTTTTTTTTATTTCAATGACATCGCTGATCTATGATGTGATATATGAAGATGAAGTCGGAGCAAAACTTTATTATAGATAACACATCTAATAGGCTTTATAAAATAATATTATACCAAATTATTTAATCTATAGTTTAAAAAGTACCTAGTGTTTTCAAAGGATTTTTTTTTAAAAAAGGGCTTTAAAAGACCTGGGAAAGTGTTAATGAACCACTCACTGGTATAAGGACTCCCAAAGATTTTATGTTTAATTTGAATTTAATTTTATGTTCAGTTTGTTATCCTCAATACTTAAACAAATACGAACATTACTTGTTTAGTGGTATTGGATGTTTAGGTATGTACTATGTTCAATCAAGTTTTATACTGTCATGCTCATTAAGACTTAATTAAAACTGCACAGAGCTGTTGATTTTGTATTAGTTTTTCAATTTAGTTGAGTTTGTTAACCGGGGGCCTTATAACGAACTGTTTTCGAAATCTCCTGACTCTAGAATTCGAAAGTAAGCTGCCAAGCCGCCTCGATGCTCTGTTGCGACTTGAGATTAATTGTGCAATCCACAACGTATCATCCCCCCGATCGACCTGGGCACGGTTGTAAAACTATAGTTAGGCGGCCTCGGCACGTACTTACGGCCCCAGATGACGATCTCGCTGTCCGGATAGCGAGATTAGTCTCTACGACCTCCCCGAATAGGGCCTCCCTCCAAACACGACGCCGACGTCCCCGGGTTCGTCGGCGCCCACAAGGATACACGAGGTATCAAAGAGTGCCGGGGCGCTTCTCGCCCCCACTCAATCTGGCGGTGACTCACCTTCGGGTTCGAGACTCACGCCGGTCGAAGGTACGCCCAAGCTGAGGCTTCCCCCGCCCTTGAGCGTTGGGCGCTATATGGGCTGAGGCTCCTTCAGAGACTCGCCCCAAAAAGCCCGGTGAAGCAGTAATGGCTGCAACAGCCAACTGCATAGTCAGTTCAGAAAAAAAAAAGCGACTTGAAAATCTATTTTGAAAATCTATTTCCGTGGGATAAAAAGTAAATGTAAATTCGAGATATAGAGTGTCCTCAAGAAGATGGCAGGTACCATCTTAAATTACCGTATCAGCGCCACGTAGCGAAAATACTCTAGATTCTTAAAATAAACAGTTACACATTTATCTATTGAAAACGATGTTTAAGGTTAAGCAACGTCAAGCTTGGTCAGTATTTGGATGGACTACCGCTTTTTGTTTTTGTTTGTGTTCGTAAATTACGTTAAATTTGGTATGTACGCAACCCACGGTGCGCGATTCCAACTCGCGCTTGACCGATTTTTTTTTCTCGCTTAAATTTTTTTTAATTGTCCGAACATTGTCGTGGTATACCTACTGAAAACAACTAATAGAACCCTTATTATCAGGTGGAAGTCAAAGCTCTAAATCCTGGGCGTAGAAACTTATTGGTTTTATCCTTACGGCGCCCCCCTCCGCCCCTACACCAAAAACATAAAGAAAATAGAGAAGAAAGACTACAGTATGGGGTTCTTCAAGAAAGAAGTTATTAGATTTCTGAAGGGTCAGAAACGCGCGAGTGATACCCCTGGTGTTGCAAACGCCCATAGGCTACAGTGACCGCTTACCATCAGGCGGACCGTAAGCTTGTTTGCCTCCTTAGTGGTATAAAAAAAAAACCTATAATTTACGCCCAAATGACTGAACTAGGTACTTTGCTAATTGCATATTTAATACTCTGATAATTAAAAAATACAGTTCTATTAAAGTTCTAAATATATTTTTTTGCGATTATAAACTTTCTACCTTTTACCTTCTACCGCCCTAAATTCGGTTGTCGGTGTAGAATTTTAACGGCTACGCCTCAATTATAAAAAAAAACCAATTCACGCTTGTCGTTTTCAAGTAGCCGGAACTCAAACTATATCCATGCCAAATTATTAATCGGTACAGCCGTTTAAGTGTAAAGAGGTAATAAACAGACAGACAGACTGAGCTACTTTAACATTTATAAACAATATTTATATAAAATATAGGTTTGCAGTTGGTAAACTAACCGTGACCTATGTCGATGTCTGGGGACGACATTTTTTCAACGGAAAAATTAAGTTTGTCCCAACATACAGTTTATTTTTTTGAATACTGTTTCGAGTTAGATACGAATGTAACAAATATGTTTGCACAGATTTAGACCTCCTTATTTGAGGATAAATAAAGACTCAAAAATCCAAAGAAAACTCAGCCTTCGATCTACAAATTTATTACGTTAAATAAGTCGGTAAACCAGTGTTTACTGACGACATAATTTTAGCAATATAAGTTTCCGGTTTGGTTTAATCGAAATCCCTGTAAGTTAAACAGTTGTACATACCTAGTATAAAGAGTTTTACGTAGTAGTAATGTGAACAGGTTAACATAGTTATGCTTACAGTTTTACATAGTTATATAAACTGTTTTACATAGTTATGTAAACCGTTGAAAAATAGAATAAGGATACGAACGAGCGAAATGAAAATAGTACAAAATACGTAATTTATTGAAGATTAGTCGTTTGTAAAGTGTTTTATTAAAAAATATGTGCCTTAATCTACAATATTTCAGTCTTCTTTCAGCTCTTAAAGTCGTTTCGGTATAAATTTGTAAAATTTCACACCTGAAATAAAAGAAATATTAATGAACCTCAGGTCCAGCCCATTTATATTAAAAGTTAAGATTTATATAAGTATATGAAAAAATCACCAAATAGGCACAGTGTTAAGGCGCAGTGACTACCTTACTAGCGCTGCCAAAACATATTATTTATTTCCTCTTTCTACAAAACACATTTTAAAAGTGTTACAAACCAGTTATTTAGAACTAGTTATAAGCTATTTTTACAACGCTGTGTATAGCATCTGGAATAGAGCTGTGAGTTGTAGATAGTGTTTCTGCTAAAAACGGCCACTTTCAGTGGAGCGCTCCGAGTATCTACAAGTAACAGGATTATTCTAGAAACGCTGTATAACATTTAAAAATAGCTTGTCACTTACTATAAAAAAATGGTCCGTAACATCTTTTGGCGCCGAAAGTAAGGTAGTTTCTGTGCCTTAAGGGTCCCGGATTCGATTTCCGGTGAAGGCAACTAGAATTCGCAATTTTTTTGTTAGAAAATTTGTTTCGAGCCTGACTCTTTGTATAAAACCTATATACATGTTATTTTTTTTTTTAAATTAGGTAGTTAATGTTCATAGCTTAACATGTCCTTATATATACTAAGTTGTTAAAGGCAATAGGAGTCCAGTTAAAGTGTCTCACCTTTTTTTTATCTAGAATCATAATCTACTACCCTTTGATTGCGAGTCTGCTTTGACATTCAAAGATGTACCATGTATCAAATATGAAAAAATTAGCGGTTTAAATTTATTCAATACTAACCTGTGGGGTTAATCCTCACTTCAAAGTTTTCTGATTCTCCCAAGATGCGATCAGCTTCATCTTTGTAAAGGTCCTAAAAAAAATCAGAACGAAAGTCTTAAAAAAAATAGTAATAAACGCAAACATAAAAATCAGTGAAAGTCTTAAAAATCAGTAATTAATTGTAAGCGTCAAGTATCGTTAATCGAGAGAGGTAATTTAGATATTTAAGGGAATTCTGATATTTAATAGTACTAGTGGCATTAGCGCCATCATAATTATATTTTTGCACAATCATATGTATATACATATATTTACATATACTTAAAATTATTCATACTATCCATGAATATAATATAATATTAAATATTATAAATGCGAAAGTAAATCTGTCTGTTACCTTTTCACGGTGAAACCACTGTACCGATCAAGATGAAATTTTGCATGCAGAAAGTTTTGAGTACCGGAAAATACATAAGCTACTTGAAAACGTCAAGTATTATTCGTTTAGTAATTGAGGAGTTGCCGTTGAAATCCATTGCCTATATGATGATCACCCAGATTAACATATAGGCTGCTTTGTATATGTGTGCAAGTTTTCATAACAATCTGTTCAGTTGGTGGCGAGATATGGAGTAACAAACATCCATCCATCCATGCAGATTTACTTTCAAATTTATGTTATTAGTAGGATTATGGGTTAAAAAAAGTACAGACCCTAATCAAGTATTCCTGTTTAGGCAACTTCATCTTCTCGAAAGTGTAGGATGCAGGTTTCGGGGTTCCGTCATCACGTAGGCTGAGGAATGCCATGGCATACGAGCCGTCTGCCAGCTCGCGGTTCCAGATCTCGAATTTATTTTCCTGTAGGGATCAATTTATGAATAAGTCGCTAACATCTGGTATGAAGAAACCGCTTGTCCTGTTCTACGCTTGCCAAGCTAAAAACCGCTTGACCTGTTCTACGCTTGCCAAGCTAAATAAAGTATAGAAGTGGAATATTGGTCATTAAGTCTTATATAAGCCTTGACTGTCATCTGATTAAGTTTACATGTCCGTGCGCTGATCAAGTCTGTTGTTGAGTTATAATATTTTTTGGACAAATCACACAGCGACATCTGGTCCCAAACTTAGCAAGGCTTGTACTGTACTAGACAGCTGGTACAAAACTACTAACCTATACTACTCATACTAACGGTACTTAAAAAACTTTTTTCGTTAATTTATACATAATAATACAAAGAAAACACTGACACAATAGCTAATCAAATCAAAAAAGAGGATCGAATCCACGCCTTTCGGTTCAGCAAGCAGGTTCCGAGTCACTACAGTAGTAGTACATTAATAGAGTAAATAAAGTAAAGTATAGGTACCGAAAAGTAAATATAAATCATACAACCAAATTGAGAACCTCCTCTTTTTTTGAAGTATGTTAAAAAGAAGCCGGCGGTGGTTGTAACTGATATAGAAAACAAGTCCCTGAAACGTCTAATAAGGTCCAAATATTTATACGGACTGTTAATAGCTACTAAAACTAAAAAACCGGTTACTTCACAATAAACTACTCACCTTCCAAACCCTCAGGCCTTGTTTACCAAGAGGATCTTGATCAATAGCAATGATATCCCGATTGAGCAAGATTTCCTTGAACTCTGGGCGTATCGTGGCTAAATCTGTGCTCATGAGCAGCGGTGCAGCCAGTACCGCCCATATCGCCATCTGTGCACGAGCTTGGTCCACTGATAGCCCGAAGTTACCGATCAGCAACTGTAAATAAATTACTTACATTCGTAAAAATAATATTTAACTCGGCTAATTGAACTCGACACTAAAGTTAAGCGCTTCTTTATCAAATCATCTGATGTTTTCCATAACTGTCGTAAATTGGCCTGTGATAAGATGAAATTTAAATACACGTCAAACATAGCGCTTTATTTAAAAAAAGAACTCAGTAAACTTTTACACGACAATTCTGTGCACGAGCTTGGTCCACTGATAGCCCGAAGTTACCGATCAGCAACTGTAATAAATTACTTACATTCGTAAAAATAATATTTAGCTCGGCTAATTGAACTGGACATTAAAGTTAAGCGCTTCTTTAACCAATCATCTGATGTTTTCCATAACTGTCGTAAATTGGCCTTTGATAAGTTGAAATTTAAATACACGTCAAACATAGCGCTTTATTTAAAAAAAGACCTCAATAAACTTTTACACGACAATTGAGAAGTTTAGTATAGTTTAGTTCATTTTATTATGAGTACCAATGTGCTTAGTGTAAGTTTTTAACTCTACAATCGCGTTCGCGTCAATTAAATAAATGTATGAAATTGAAGGAGCGCCTCTAGCGGACATGTTTTGAGACAGTTTTTTTTATAGGAGTTTTAATGAATACGCGAACTCGGTAGTAGAGTTACAAACACGCAAGAACTCACACTAGGCTAGGCACACTGGGGACTTTTCTTTGCTCGTTTCTTTAAAACGCCATGTATTGCCAAGTAGCTCTAGTGTTGCTGTGTCGGTAAAAATAATAGTATTACTACTCGCCAATAGATGTCAGGAAGAGTCATATTATTCAGTTTATCATTGCCTGAAAACACGGATAAAACGTTTCCAAAAATGAAACCTAGCAAGATCGATTTATAGACCCCAAAACCCCCTGCATACTAAAATTCATGAAAATCGTTGAAGCCGTTTCCGAGACCTAGATATATTAGATATCATAAAACTTAGATTAAATTAACATAAATATTATAACTAACTAAGTAACCCACCAAAGTTATCAAGGGTCGTTAGTAACTAGTAATAGAAAAGTGAATTATTTATAAATCTTATTTTTTTTTACGAAGCGTTTCAACACTATGGTAGTATCTAAAATTTGAGTAAATTCCACCACCACTGGTATGTAGAGACTGACTAAAACCACCCGAGTTTTATTTAACTTACCATATCAGGGTCGTTCCAGTGTCCAGGGCCAGCGAGGTGCGCGAACCTGTCCTGGTTGTCTCCGAACCAGGTGCTTATGTTGGTCAAAGATCTCCACGAGTCTTCTATGTCATCATAATTCCTCCACAAGTTGCAATGTTTTGCGATGGACGCATAGTCTGGCTGGAATTTTTATTAAAAACATAATTTTTGCTAACCTTAACTAAAAAACTGGCCAAGTGCGAGTTTAGCTCGCACACCGAGGGTTCCGTCTACACTTATCATATGTTGATAATTCTTTCAGCATGAGATCCAGTCAAACAGGTTTATGCCTTAATTATCAGTTTTTGGATTTTTTCCTATATTTGTGATGTAACATTCTGTTTCTTGCCAAAATTCATGATTCTAGGTCAACGGGAAGTACTCCATAGGTAATTTATTTGTGTCACAATATACGACAAATATGACCGTGTTTTGGGCATATTTTTTTTATTTCATTGACTTGAAAGCATGATTTTTAAAAAAAAATTAAGTGACGGTAAACTTTGGTTATTGATATTAATTTCAAATTGATACCTGAGCGTTTTCGAGTAAAAGGGTCTTGACAGACAGACAGAAAAACTTTTTTAATGTGTTACAGCTACAAATTAAGAAAATTCGGATTTTTTCCTATATTTGAGATGTAAGACCAAGGCAAGCTTTGTGTCTAATTTCATTTTATAATTGTAGGACAACGGGAAATACCCGATAGGGTTTGATTTATTTGTGAATGCCAAATATGCGATAAAAATTTTTTTATTGCTTTGGCTTAGAAGCTTAATATTTTTATAGATTTTAGACCTTAGTATTTGATATAAATTTCAACTGGATACCTTCACTTTTGTCTTGAAAGACGGACAGACAGACAACAAAGTAATCCTATAAGGGTTCCTTTTTTAATTTTGTGGTACAGAACCCTAAAAAAAAAAATATATCTCGAAAAATAAGTTTTGCTGATAAACTCATAAGTGGCCTATGTACCTGAATAACTAAATCTCAATCTCAATCTAGGTAAAAAAAAGGTTCTTGTTAACGATCTCGTGTCAAATGCAGTGTAGGGCGACCCCTATCCATATATATATATATATATATATATATATATATATATATATAGAATAACAGATTAATACGTAACCATCTAACAAGGTGTGTGATCACTACGATTACTATATCTCTAAATGAAAATGTCTTACTTAAATGTAGTACCTACCGCAATTTGTCGAATTCACTTGAGAAGGTCACAATCAAAATAGAATATTTTTGGCTTACAAGATACAGAATCTACTAAATACCATTTCAGGCCCTGATGAAGTCATGATAGATTCAATAGCCTTCATGACCATCTTTGTATGCGTCCAACTTAGCCTAACTTGATCAGCTGTTACTGTATACAGTCGTGTTATTTTTTAAAACAATTTCAAAGTATTTTTTTTTGAAAAATGGTTCAGGGTTATATCTTCACCGACATGAACTTGCTAAGAACGAGCACTATCAATAGCCAAATATTTCAGAAATGGCTTATAAAAAAAAACAGGTTTTTAGATTTATGACACCATAGCCACACCCAAATGTTTAAAGAGCGTTTGTATCGAGTATAATTTATTTTACGGTACATCTATATTTACAATACTATATTTCAGTACTGGAGAACAGATTATATAAAAGTTCTGGGGTCTCTTAATAAAATGACTGTACGAAAATATATGTTTCTTATAACTCTAGTTAGCTGTTAAAATAGATAGGTATAGAAATAAGGAATAGAATTACCTATTCCTGCCTAGTTATGAACTTGCATATTGTCTACTATTGCGTCTTGATTATGACAGAATAGCATATATATATTAAAAATTCCGAATGAAATCAACTTGCAAGAATCTATAACTTACATTATATTTTTTTTCCTCTTGATAAGCTGGCCAGCTGCACGAGTAAAGTATTGGACGACCAGTGTCATTGAGCATTTTTCCGAAGTTGGGATATCCTAAAACATTATTGATTCATGAAACATAATTCATGCGTTCAGAAAAACACCAAGTTGGAAAAAAAAATTAAAACAAAAACAGTAAGTGCTTGTCTAGGGTAACGCCGTCATATAATTTCGGCAAGCTTATAGGTTTAAATTGGTGCTAGATTGGTTCTATTTCAATCACTTTGTGGGAAAAGCTGGCAACAAAGATGATTCGGTACCCATTTCATATCTTTAAGGTTTATTTGTGAGTAAAATAGAACAATATTATAAATAAGTATGTAGCCCAACTTAATCGTAAATCTTAATTTACTAGCTACTGAGCAAGGACACAATCTACCTGTACGTTATTAAGTAAGGGGGTAACCCTCTTTTTACCCAATACGTTAGTCCTATGTAACGGGTAGTGACCCAATCGCAGGCAACACTGTCAGTTGTTAGACAGTGCAACTGAAAATCGCTAGTGTGCGATGGGCTTCAGTGCTTATTAACCACTACCATTATAGTATATTGTATAAAAAAGCTTATAGTTAGCTAAAATATACCTGTATCCATATCGTAAATATTGATAAAGCATCCGTCAAGTTTGAGGTAGTCGATCTCCCACTCAACGAAGGTCTGAATGTCTATGGCCTCATGTCCCAACACACCGGGGTACCGCGCGCAGGTGAAGTTACCAAAATCTTGATACATTCCGAATTTTAATCCCTTGTTGTGAATCTGAAATTTAGTAAAATTTAAAATAAATTACATAAGTTACCACATGAATACAGATAGATTAAAAAGAAAATATTCTATCCTAGACATAAATCTACAAAAAAAAACTGAAATAAACAAACCGCCATATTATTTCACGTCTATTTCATGTGCGTTTTTTTTTAAGATTCATTAGTTTATATTGCCTAATTAATAAGTTTTTTAACATTTAGAAATGCATTAGTGCGAAAAGCACTAAAGCCACAACTAAACATAACCGGAGTCTGTGATACGTGCCTCGACGATGCCTTGGCCCGCATACTCTTGATCACCTGGGTCCTTATTTGGAACAGTCTCGAGCTCTTCGGACTCTGGAATTCGATACAAAAATGTATGGAAGTCTGACTTACCTCTCGAGACCCGTGAATGTCAAGTACATTCATACATTTTGCTCTCGAATTCCAGAGTCCGTTTATAAAAACAAAGTAAGTGAAATTGAATTTTACGAAGCTCTTCGTTGCCACGGAATACTAACATGGACGCACTAAACACAAATGGCAGTGTGGACATAGGTCAATTTCGAACGGTTTCATTACGAAGTTTTTCGACTTAGTGTAAAAAGATATTTATTAGCCAGTAAAGTTTGTGCCATTTTTTAAGATTTTCGAATATGTATATAACTCGTGATAACTTACATAGTCAGCGAGAGCTTTCATGCCACTCGGGAACCTTTCCTTGTCAGGCACCATACGTCCATCGGAACCTCGCTCCTTCTCCAGCCAGCAGTCGTCAATGGCAATGTACTCGTACCCGGCGTCCAGGTAGCCCTCGCTCACCATAAGGTCAGCGGTTCTTTTTATTAGCTGCTCACTGTTAATAACACATTTTTATATTAACTCTTACAAAATTATCCCTTACCCTAGCAAAAGTCATCTGATACTTTGCTACATTAGATTTTTATTGGTGAAATTCTACGGCGAATGAGGAATGTGGATATCATCCTACTAATATTATAAATGTGAAAGTTTGTATGTCTGGATGGATGTTTCAAATCAAATCAAATCATCAATATGAATATCAATACGCCATCGGTTCGTAAGTCTATAGGGCGGGAGACCTTGTACTGAGAAGAACCGGTAAGAAACTCAGCAACTCACTTTTTTTTCTCCCTTTCTCTTACAGCGTCCACCTAAAAATGTTGGAAAATACCCTCCCTATCATAGGACACTTTCCATTACAAACATAAAAACATGAAATGCACAAGCACAACTAATTGCAAAATATATTAAAAGGCAGTTTATGTATTCACCACTAATAATCAATGTCTTACAGTATTGATAAACAAAACAAAAAAGTAAGACTAAATACAAAGATACAAAGAAGTTTGCAAGAGCAGACCAGCCTCCACAGGCGGCACCCGTTCACGAGTATGACACATGAATCAGCCATCGCTTCGCTCATCCATGTTTTAGAGAACGTAACGACCCGACGCACATGCCACCGCAGAGACACTTTGAAAGAGCATGACACACTCAAGCAACTCCAATAAATCTTCGATTGTACTAGTTACAATGTGTGTAGTAAAGGAACAAAATATAAGAGGAGAAGATTGGAAGGTTCGTAATGCTTTACTACCGAGAAGAACCGACAATAAACTCAGCAGTTAATCTTTTATACATCATATTAAAATACAATATAGTTTGTTACTCAATCACGCTTCAACCACTGGACGGATCGGGAAACTTGGCTTACATATAGGTTAGGTCCTGGAATAGCATAAAGGCTACTTTTCATCCCTAAAAATTCAAAAAGTCCTGAGGGAATAACTATAACAAAGTAAAACGAACTATATGCATGCTATAGCAATTCATTAGTATTACTAATTAATTAATTGGAGTTAATTAAGGAGTTCCACGCCGATAAACAAATTTAGGGCGGGCGGAGCCGCTGGCAAAGTTTAGTACAAATATAAATGATGGCGCAAAAAAAGATGGATGCAAATATGCCGAAACTGTAAATCTAATGTGGTAAGCCCAGAACGAAAAATAAACATTTTATCATTTTCCTTATTAAAATATTTAGTTAATAATGTTTTGTGAGGTACACATATTTATATGTTTATGTAGATATTTATATTTAAGTATCTCATTATTTATTAAGAATAATTTTCTTGTAATTTCAATAAATTGCCTGGAAGAGATCACTTCTAAATGATAGCCCACCCTTTCTTTTTGTATTTTATGATTTGACTGTAATTTAATTATTTTTTGTTTTATTGTGCAAGTACATTATTATTATTGTAATAGTACATAACTGCCGCGGCCCGCAAACGCAGCATTACCGGGCGATCGTGAGTATGCGGGACGACAGCCGAGGCACGCATCTCAAAGTCCGGTTATGCTTAGTTGTGGCCAAGGCTTATATAGTGCTTTTCTCAAACATGCGTGTAAAAAAACAATTATACTTATAATTATATATAATTAGCTGTATTAACAATAATAAAAACAATTTAGGTAATTTTGCCGCCATTTCGCCGCGTTCAAATGTCGATTTATTTTTTACTTTTTCAAAATTAATGTATTAGCGCATTCTTTTTATTGTGCCAGTCCGAAATTTAAATAAAACTTGATGAGTTTAGGTGCGTTTTGTTGACTGCTTCAATGCGCTTAATGTCATAATCCTGCCAAGTTAAAAAGACATAAATTCTGTATAATACAGTACAAATCTTGGATAATTGTCTTTGGTAGAATTACCGCATTATGTTCATTATGTCGGTCAACAAAACACCACTTTTATCTCTTTTAGTAGCATTTTGTTGACCAACATAATGGACATAATGCGGTAATCCTACCAAAGCGAATGAACCAAGATTTGTACTGTGTTATACAGAATTTATGACTTTTTAACTTGGCAGGATTATGACATTTAACACATTGAAGCAGTCAACAAAACGCACCTTTAGTTATCAATGTTCGTGTTTAAAAAGTTCGTTCCATTTTAAAATTTTATATTTGAACAGATTGAGCACTCGAGCGGTCAAATATTAAACATTTTGGGTCGCTCTCTGATACTGGACTGCAAGAACGATTTATCCTATAGAAGCTTGTGCAAGATATAGTCATATATCGTAGCATGTTTGAGAAAAGTGTATTTTTTTATGTGGTAACTGTTTATAACTAACACATATCTATCTACCTAGTGCAGAAATAATTCTACAAATCACTTAAATCCAAAACACGATTACCACTTTTTTTTACAGGAAAAAAATTACCAAGATTCTCTTCACTAACCCTTGGATTTCGACTCATTGACTGTTTATGGTTTTGGGAGGAGCAAAAAGCTTTCTAAAAAAGTTACAATATTACCTTATACACTCGTTAGGGTATTTCTTGCAGTCAGTGATACATCTAAACCTCTCCCACGTTAGCCAACCCATGGGTGGAGTCAGCGCTAGGCCATTGTCCAAGGCCAGGGATGTAGACAGAAGCCCAAAAAAGAACAGCAATAACTTCTGCATCTGCAATCAAATTAAAACCATGAAAAAATCGAAAAGAGATAAAGGCTATTAGACAAATACGCAATTTTAAATAGTCAGACATTATTTTAGCGGAATTTTGAAGAGGAATCAAAATTAAATACCTAAGTATAATATGTAGGAGCTATTTTTCTCACTAACTGCGAAAGCAATTGATTTAAAAGGTGCAGTTTTAGAACGTGTGTCTGCATTTACAAAGTAAAATTCTTGTTTCCGGATCCGAAATAAGAAATTGTTAGTTTACGTTTTGCGAGTTAAAGGAATAACTAACAGCTTACAACAGCTAGTACCTGGAGGACCGAGCTTTGCTAGTATTTTAACAACGGCATCTATTGTCAAGTAGCTTAAGTGTTGCTGTTTCGGTAAAAATATTAGTTTTATAACTCTACAACAGATGTCAGAAAGAGTAATATTTTTCAGATTATCATTGCCTGAAAACACGGATAAAACTACCTTTTCTATAAATGAAACCTTGCTAGATCGATTTATAGACCCTGCATAAAATTAAAATTGAATTTCATGAAAATCGTTGAAACCGTTTACGAAGTTTAGATTATAAATACATACATATATATATATATAAGAATTGCTCGTTTAAAGGTTAAAAGTAAAAAGATAAAATTAGAAACGGCTGTTTCTATCTGTTAGGTAAGGTAATATTATTACATTGTTATTATGATAATAAATATACAACCTTCAAAGACAACGTGCCATAATGTGTAGGTAATTACGTCGATAGCATTTTCGCATATTTTTGTCTTGTTTAATAATTTTTAAACGTTTTATTATGCCTGTATTTTATCGTTTTTAATTTTTTAAATATTTAAGGTATGATTCATGTGCTAATACAGTAGACGAAAATGTAATAAATATTTACAAGTAAAGTAATTAAAAAAGGCAAACGTGAGTTAAGCTTGACACAAGACATATTAAATTGTCTTTTACAGTGCAACCTAGTGCATGGAACTTTTCTGACCTTCTGACCTTGGGTGTTTGATCGCTAGTGTCGTTGTAAGTTTATACCATTTCAATATGACGACTGTAGTTTTGACTTTTGACCACAGGGTCAGAAAAGTTTGTTGCGGAATCAACCACGAAATAAAATTTTGGATTTAATAACTGATGTCCATAAACTAAGTTATAATATTAATATTATCTTTGAGTATTTAGAAATGGTCTAAGGTTATTATTGCCGGTTACTGATTAAGGCTGGCCGCATACTACAAAAAAAATCCGATCGAAAAATTCTCGTACGAGCGTAATTCTCGTCGGTTATTCCACTCTTCCGAAAATAAAAATATATCTACAGGATTATTTTAAGGTGGTTCTCGTTTACAAATAGAATAATTTAAGAACGCCTTAGGCCGGCCGCATACTACGAGAAAGAGCATTGTACAGATCTGGCTTTGCGTGAACATAATTTAAAAAAAAAAGTAGATCTACGAATCATTTTATTTTATTCAAAAATAAATATTGTTTGTTAGTATCAATACTTTTAAGTTAAAACCAGGATTAGTGAGTTATTATCTTGATATTTAAGTCTATACTGATTCTCATAGGGCAGCTGAAATAATCGATAATCGATATCATGTTGCGACGTTAGTTCTTCATGGGATAGTGTTGTCCTCATTTGTACCACACCGCACGTTATTGTTTGCTCTGCGAAGGCCGAATTTCCTCACTAATCATAGTTTTACCTAAAAAGGCTGATACTACGAAACAGCCTATAAGACGACGAACGAGAACCACCTTAAAATAATCCTGTATATTTTATTTTCGGAAGAGTTGAATAACCGGCGAGCTACGAAATGACGTAACTAGTTGTCTATATATATATATATAAATATTCATGAAGACTTATAGGATGTCATGCTTAAATTATAAATTTGAATAAAAGTGTTTGATGTGTTGCTAGAGGCATAGCCGAAAATGCTTTTTTATATTTGTGACATGCATATTTCATATCCAAAATATTTCGTTATTACGTTATTAAAAAAAAAATTATCCCGCTTAGTTACTAATTAAAATGAAAGAAGACGGAATATGGTGTAATACCTGTTCCCGACACTTTGGCTGGGTTGCGCCAGCCTTATATCGTAGTAAACAAGGTTTCGAGAGGCAAGATGTACCTCCATACATTTTGTTTCCGTGAATGCGAGTCTCGAATTCTTCAGATTTTTTTGCAATAAGCGTTTGTTATTTAGTAGTCGCTCTAGTGGTTTTATATTACAAATTAAAAAAGTAAGTGGTTTTACACGATCCAACAAGTGAGCATGCAAAAGTATTGTTGGCAACATTGGTGGCCGCTAACACTTCGAGCAGCACAAAATTAGTAATGTTACTAACAGTAAGGACGTACCTACAAACAACGGTTAAGGCAACAGTGCAAAAAACTTCTTGACCTTATCGTACAGGAAATGTACTCGTGGCCATGAACAGGGATAATAATTGACCTCAAAAATAAGGATAATACGTCGTTATTAATATTGCAGGTCATATTGGCCATTATTAAGTTCCTACCTACCTACAGTCAAAAATCAAAACCACAGTCGCTATATTGAAATTATTTTAACTAACAACGAAACTAGCGACCAAACACGGGGTCAGAAAAATTTGTTGCACTGTACCTAGGAAGATTCTAATTATTTTGTTGGGAAACATTAATGGGTAGTTTAATTAAATGCTAACACATGGCCAAAATGTAGGTTATAGTAATTAATAGCTGAATTTTACTATTATTTGCATTTTGTAAATAAGTAAGGGCTTTTTGTTGAATAATGTTTGATTTATTGTGAGTATCTGGAAGACTTTTTTAAGAACGCCATGTATTGTCAAGTAGCTTTAGTGTGGCTGTCTGTAAAAATAATAGTATTACTACTCGTCAATAGATGTCAGGAAGAGTCATATTTTTCAATCATTGCCTGAAAACACGGATAAAACGACGTTTTCTAAAAATGAAACCAACCTAGATCAATTTATCGCCACCGAAACACCCTGCATACTAAATTTCATGAAAATCTTTCGAGCCGTTTCCGACATTCAGATTATATATATCGGCGGCCGATCGTAAAATCCGGCAGATCACGAAATTCCTAGGCAGATCGTAAAGTATGGAAACGAAAGGATCAGAAATCGCACTGTATAAGTCATGTATGATAGGTTAGGTTCAGTTTCTCTTTTTTAAACGTAGGTAGATGTCCCAGCTTCATATAATAATCTGTTCAGTTATATGATAATTTCTATTCCATACTTTACGATCTGCCTAGGAATTTCGTGATCTGCCAGATTTTACGATCGGCCGCCGACTTATATACAAGAATTGCTCGTTTAAAGGTATTATATAGATAGATAAATAGATAGATTAGAAAGGTAGGAGAAAAATTTTGCAACAAAACCGTCCAAAATTATTAAACTTTACATGAGAATAAAGAGAAATATACTTAAGAATAAAAATACGAGTATGTCATTAGTAATAAAGCTACTAGGTTTTACCCACGGATGCGCCAGCGTTAATTCGGTTGGAATAAAGTTCCTACGGCAACTCCTTGATTTTTAAGGAATTTGTAAGGAATTTTGTTACAGCAAGCTATAGTTCGACCACGTGGGATTCTTTCATAGTTATTACTCCGAAAAATGAAAATGTTCCGGTATAAAATAGCCTATGTCTGTCTCCGTCTCTGTAACTATTCCTGTGCCAAATTTCGTCTAAAGGAAGAAAATACAAATAAACCAACTCACCTCCACATTTATAATATTCAGTACGGATTCCTAGACAAAAAATAACCATTTTCGAAGTATAGCCTACAATATCCCTAATCAAATTCAAATAGACAAACTCACTCCCACATTTATAATAATCAGTACGGATTCCTACACAAAGAAAAACCTTTTTCAAAGAATAGCCTACAATAGCCCAAAGCAAATTTAAATAACAAGCACATACCAGGGCACCCGTACGTTGCCCTGGTATGCATTGTATCACTAAATCGTATTTTAATGTTAAATTGATTATTGTCGAACTTAGCCAAAAACGTAAGTAGGTACAAAACTTACATTGTTTACACCACTTCTGCTATGTAGTTTATTTTCTTCACTCACTAGCGGTCAAAGGCTACGTCCGCTGCGTCCTAAATAACTGAGTAGAATGCCTGATAAATTATTCAGGATTCTGTTTATATTCTCTCTAGTTTGTTCGCCTCCGTGATACCAGCCGAGTGCTTTAGATGTCACTAGTAGACGCCTACGACTCCACCCGTATGGCTTTTAGATAACTGAATTCTTTGATAAAAGCCATATATCTTTTACTCGCTCGCAATTCATACTTAAATTATAAACGTGATAGTTCAGTTTTTTGTCAGTAACTTTTTTACGGCTAAGCCAGTTGAATTTTGGGAGGGTGATAGCTTGTATAAAGACGTGTCTCGGGAATAGATTTTTCTTAAATTTCTCTAATTTAACGCAGTTAAAACTGCAAGGAATATTGACTTCCCTTTTTATAAAATTTTTTATTTTCCTTATACTTGAATTTCAGAACCATTTTTATATAGAAAAAGAAGAAGGAGGAATTTTTTTTTTATTTAGCAAACACACTCAGTGTACGAAATATTTTACAAAAAAATAATATACAAGAATGAAAATAAAAAGTGCATGAGCTAAATGGGGTTCCCCTTCAGCACGATTTGTACCCGTGTAGGTACAATACTGATTTGTACCCGTGTAGGTACAATACTGATTTGTACCCGTGTAGGTACAATACTGATTTGTACCCGTGTAGGTACAATACTGATTTGTACCCGTGTAGGTACAATACTGATTTGTACCCGTGTAGGTACAATACTGATTTGTACCCGTGTAGGTACAATACTGATTTTCAGTTGGAGCCCTTACTGCGTCACTTATATGGCTCCGAAGGGGTCCATGGGTAATTCTGTTGTAAAGAAACTTAAAAATGAATATAAACGGTTATGGCCCAATTCGGAAGGCTGAGGACCGTGAGAAATGGCTCACCAGGAAAAGGCTTTTGTCTAGCATGGAAACAAACTACGGTGATATGATGAATTTATAAATAAAATTACTGGTAGCCATCGGTCCTTCTTAAAACATATATTGTTTAATTAAAATATAATCTCCAGATATGTACAAAATACGTTATGAACCTTGATCACCAACCTGATCTGAGTTTGTCTCAAGGAATTTAGTGAAATAACTGGTTTTCTCACAATATTAATAATAGGTAGGTATGGAAAATAATAATATAATAATAGGTTTGTTTTCGCATAATATAATTGTGTGTAGCTTTTCAGGGTTGCGTACCAAAAGGGTAAAGAAAGGGATTACTAAGACTCCGCTGTCCGTCCGTCTATCCGTCTGTCACCAGGCTGTATCTCATGAACAGTGATAGGTAGACAGTTAAAATGTTCACAGAATATGTATTCCTATTGCCGCTCTAACAACAAATACTAAAAAACAGAATAAAATAAATATTTAAGAGTTCTCCCATACAATAAACGTAATATTTTTGCTCCTTTTTGCTCAATATTGATAACGGCCACAGGTGGACGCTTGAAATATTCACAGAATATTTAATTATATATTCACTTTAAAAATAAATAATTAAATAAGGATAAAACAAATATTTAATGGCGGGCCGATACATCAAACGTGTTTTTTTTGCCGTTTTTATAGATGGTACGGAACCCTTCGTCCGCGAGTCCACCTTGCACTTAGCCGATTTTTTTAATTTTGCAAAACAAAATGTAGGTACTGTAGCTAAGTACTTCATTCGATTTTTAATATTATTTTTACCCATTAGAATTTAAATTTTGTTTTCGCAAAAACCGACTTTGGAACTTAACCTATTTGTGTTATTAAATAAGGTTAAGCAAAATAAATCATTGTTTTAATTCTGTAGATCTTTGTTTTTGTGATTGAGTGTGATGTAGTAGAATAAAATAAAATAAAATATTTAAAGTACCTGTTATATCTAACAAATATTCATTTTCCTTTCTTGTCTACCTCATAGTGTGGGGTGTGGTGAGGGTGTGTGTAAACCATTTTGCTATTCAGCGATGCGTTTGCAAAATATTAAACTGTTAAGTGAAAAAAATTGTGTTAGAGCCCAGTGTGAGGAGACACTGCCAGCTAAATTGCTGTTCTTTGGTGTGTGAAGACAGTCATGGGAGTAGCATATATAACGAAATTAAAAGGAAAATTATCATAGCTAAGTAGGCTTTCAACTTAATGAGTAATAGTCGACTAACTTAGTTGTACTAAAAATTTAGTCGGAAAAGTAAAAATTTCGTACAATACAAATAATAAAAACTGGCAAAGTATGAGACGGGCCCGAGCCATTTACCATCTTAAATCACCGTTACAGCGCCATTCATTACTAAGCGAAACAGAGACACATTTTGTTTGTTGGAAACAATATTCAAAGTTAAGCAACGTCGGGCTTAGTCAGCAATTGTATGGGTGACCGCTTAGCGGCACACTTTTTGTGTTTTTGTTTGTGTTTGTAAATTACGTAAATGGTGGTAGGTACGGAACCCTCGGTGCGTGAGTCCGTCTTGCACTTGGAAAATTTAAGTGCAATTCAAGATTCTTGTTACAATTACCCTGCCTTTGTATTTTTAAACTGGCATTTTAAGACCTAAAAATCCAATAGATTGTAACATTCATAAGATCAAATAATAAAAATACAAATGGTAAACGCCCACGGGCCATCCATTTGGTCAGGGGTGTATCGGGCTTTATCGCCCCCCTTTATCACTCGGCCACAATTCGATCAATTATTTTTTTTTACTACGGGCTCACCAAGCAAAGAAGTGCTAGAACTCAGAGCTGTAAACAATCCTGTATCCGCACTTGATCGGGCTATTTACATAATGCCCATGCACATTTCATCGGAGAGACACAAATCCGAGAGTAACATGAAGTCTACCTAGTGACTAGATCAGGAATTCCCAAACTATTTGGGCATGATACCCTTTTTTCAAAATAAGCTAATACCTCTGTCCCCCATTGCCAAATATCTTTAAAAATCCTAATAATTATTAATACAAATTACGTAAAAATACTTAAGTAGGTAAGTAATTATTTTTGGAAAAGAAAACAACATTAAAATATTAGTCATTCTTATAACACGTTGGTACCTACACGTAATTACAACTTATACAGTATCTTGAAAGTTTCAAATAAGAAATTGTGTTAATTAAAATCAGTTTTCGTTTATCTCGACCCCTGGGAAACCGATTTCGATCCCAAGGGATCGACCACTTTGGTGCTCCCTGGACTATAAAAGTAACTTATAGTATCTACCATACACGAAAACGTGAGTTCAGAAAACTTTGAAAAGTTTCTAAAAGTAACTAATAGTGTCTATCGTACACAAAAACACCAGTTCAGGAAACTACGGGAAGATTCTAAAAGTAACTTATAGTATCTATCGTTCACGAAAACTTAAGTTCAGAAACATCGGGAAGGTTCTAAATGTAGCTTATAGTATCTATCATACACGAAAACGCGAGTTCAGAAAACTTTAGGAAGGTTCTTATATAACTAATAGTTTCTATCGTGCACAAACACACCAGTTCAGAAATCTACAGAAACATCGGGAAGGTTCTAAAAGTAACTTATAGTATCTATCGCACACGCAAACGCCAGTTCAGAAAACGTCGGGAAGGTTCTAGAAGTCGGCAGAGAAAGAAAATTTATTACTACGGACCCCAAGAGTTCTTATCGCTCTGTTTATTAAGCTGCTAAGACGGCCGCGCCTTTTATATTCTAGATAATTACAAGGTGGTTATTTATAACTCCATCGTTAGGTCTCACAGAAATAGATTTTTCAGCGGTTAAAACCGCGGCGCGGGGCATCTTTTACACAGACTAGTATTGTATCTAACGTTCCTTTACTTGGCAACATGAGTTTGCGCTCAGATTGGAGCTGGAGAGACAGAGAAACACATAGAAAACACGCAGTAGATGAGGGCCGTCCCCTTCACAAAAAAAATGTATATTAATTTCGATAAAAAATTAAATAATGTTAAGTTGGCCGTGTAACAAACAAGGAATAATATTCCTATTATTATTTTACTAGCTTATGCCCGCAGTTTCACTCGCCATGATTTCGGTTCTCGGTTTAGGATATCACGTTTAATAGAAAAAAAAATAATTAAATATTATAGAAGAAAAACTGACTCAGAATTATCTCCATGCCAAATTTGCCCGCGAACCACCCGCCCTAAATTCGATTACTGGTGTAGGATTTCAACGGCAAATACTCAATTATAGGAAAAAAACCGACTCACGCTTAAAGTTTTTAAGTATCCTCTGTCCTTTTTCGGGACTGAAACTCTCTCCATTGCAAATTTCATCTTAATCCGTACAGTGATTTAAGCGTGAAGAGGTAACAGACAGACAGACAGAGTAACTTTTGCATTTATAATTTTGGTATGGATTGTACCTAGGCCATTGAACTTACTTTAACAACCAGAAGTAACAGGTTTATGACCGGTCTATAGATTCTATAGCTTTGTGCGATAGAATCAGAAGTTTATGTTTTCTGTTTCAAAGTATAAAGTTGACGAATAATTCTTCCTACTATAACATTATTATTAAGCTTGTTAAATTGTTTATTACTCACGCCATAATCACGCCACAACGGAGCATCCAATTGAGCTCTGCTGAAAGGCAACGAGATAGTTGAAGAGACGAAGAAGAACTTAAGCATTTATCCCGGAAAATTCAAAAGTTCCCGTAGGAAAAACTATAACCGAATATCACTTGAACGAACTTTATGTATAACTAGCTTTTGCCCGCGGTTCTACCCACCCTGAATTCGGTTATCAGTGTGGGATTTCAACGGCAATTTCTCAATTATAGATAAAAAACCGACTCACGCTTGACGTTTTTAAGTAGCCTTCCTTGCTCGGGACTCAAACTATCTCCATGCCAAATTTCATCTTAATCGGTACAGCAGTTTAAGCGTGAAGAGGTAACAGACAGACAGAGTTACTTTTGCATTAATAATATTAGTATGTATAGCTCGTTTAAGTGGAATTCAGTTTTTAATTATAGTACTAAGTTTGCTATTTAAAGTTACAGCTGTAACTACATATAGCTAGTTCACGTGAAATTCGGTTGTACTAATTCCTGCAGGAATTTTTACAGGACGAAAAGTATCCTGTCCTCGTCCGTCCCCTAAGTAAGGTTTTTAATACTTAGTAGACGAGGGAACGTAATGACAAGGCAGAGTCTACACGGCAACTGGTTTATTAACATATTATTTTAGAAATACCCCACACAATACTTGTAATATGTCACACCTCCCCCCTTAAATTAACAGCAAAAAAAAAATGTTAACTTAAAATATTGTCAACCTATACAATTTACATAATAAATCATATAGTAAACTATGTTTTGTATGTCGTACTTTGGGCAGACAAGTGCTACTAGTATTTCATAAGCAAATAGGGGATTATTTATATCTAATTATTATGATCTTAGTATAAAATACTTAAGTAATAACTTAGATTATACTATTATCTAAGGTAAGTATTAAACAAGCTAGTAAGAAAGAAGAAAAAAAAAATATTATAACACAGGTACATTATTCATTAGAAAACATAAAAACAAATGAAAACTAATTTTACCTGAAAAGAACAAAAGAAAAAAAAAAACTAACTATTGTACATGATAGATAGTAGTTACTATTTATAATTTTTGTTTCCTAACCTACAAGCACGCATTGGGCGTGTGATTGTACTGGGTACATTTTCACCTTCTGACTGATTCGGATCTGATTGAGTATCACAAACTAGGTCTCGGTTTCTAAAATTGTCAGCATCGGTTTTAGACTCAAAAGTTGAAATTTCACCATGGGTAATTTCTTTACCTTGTTCAGTTTGGTTACTGGTGTCATCATGTAGTTCCTTTGGGGTCGACGAAAACCGTGTAGTGGATTTTGGGACCCCATTAGTGCAAAGGAAGTAGCATCTCAGACGCAAAAGGATGTAGTTTTAAAAAAGGTTTATGGCTATATTATTAATGGCTGGCCTCATTCACTGTCTAATGAAGCCGAAAAACCATACGCCAACCGTAAAGACAGCCTGTCTATAGATAAAGGTTGCATTTTGTACAACTGTAGGGTTGTAATACCGGATGTATTCAAAAAACAATTATTGAATGAACTTCATGAAGGACATTTAGGGGTTGTCAAAATGAAAAATATAGCAAGAAGCTACGTGTATTGGCCGCAAATAGACGCGGAGATAGAGAGATTGTGCCGCGAATGCACTGCGTGTCGGCAGCAGCGAGACGCACCGCCACGCGCCGCACTGCACCCGTGGGCGTTCCCGGCGCGCCCTTGGCAGCGTATACATGTAGATTTTGCGGAATTACATGGTAAACATTATCTTGTTACGGTAGACGCTCACAGCAAATGGATAGAGGTGCAGAGAATGAATAGAACTACGGCAGAAAATACAATACTAAAATTACGTGAACTTTTTGCACGCTTCGGATTACCGACTCAAATAGTGAGCGACGGGGGTCCGCCGTTTAGTTCACTTGAATTTTCTGCTTACATGACCAAGAACCGTATCACTCATACCATCACAAGCCCATATAGACCAGCAGGCAATGGAGCTGCCGAAAATGCAGTTAAAACGGTAAAACGTACACTGAAAAAGGCGATACACGAAGGAGTAGATATTGAGAAAGCCTTAACAAAATTTTTATTTCAGTATCGAAACTGCGAGCACGCAACGACTGGCGTATCTCCTGCAGAAACTATGTATGGGCGTCGTTTGCGGGGTAGGCTTGACGCAGTTAGACCAAACACGAACCGAGAAGTAGAGGCAGCACAGGAGCGCGCGGGCCGGCTTCGACCCGGCGCCGAGCGTAGCATGGAGCTGGGCGACGATGTATTAGCGCGCGATTATCGCGCGCAACACGATAAGTGGGCGCCGGCGACCGTTGTCAAGCGTGCGGCACCTCTCACTTACAAGGTGCGGCTTTCCACCGGAGGGGAATGGAAAAGACATGTCGATCAGTTATTAACGGTCCCAAAATCCACTTTTCCGATAGGCATTTTGTACACTCAATTCCACGAAACTAAATTATAACAGTTACAACTAATAAACTATAATTTTCGCGATTATTCTCGTCGCCAGTAAGGTTTTTAATACTTAGTAGACGAGGGAACGTAATGACAAGGCAGAGTCTACACGGCAACTGGTTTATTAACATATTATTTTAGAAATACCCCACACAATACTTGTAATATGTCACACCCTAAACGTCCCTCTGTGCCAAAAATCAACTCAATTCGTACTCAACTCGGCGCGTAATAACGAACAAACAAACAAAATAGTAATCGATTAGGCTTTGTTAGTGTACATTCTATCCACCCCGGGGCCCACTGTGGGTATACTAATTCTTTAATAACTACTTTTTTATTCTCAATCATTTCGGAATAAAGAGCTGTAACATACGGACAGACTAGATGAAATTATATGGGTATAACATTCACATTTTTCGTTTTCTTTGTTGAGGTTTTCCATCCTTCTAGCGAGGCTAGTGTACCTACCAATGTTTTTATTACCAAAAAAGAATTATAAATTTAAGTATTTTTTTTTTTGCTTTAATACCGTGTTCGTTGTATCGATTTAAATATCGATATCTTTTACCTGTTTTTGATATCACCCTTTTTTTTTATTTACTTACCATAAAAATTAAAACGTTATTTATTATATTCATATCAAAGACCACATTTTGTTTGGAAATCCGGTTTCTTAAACAGTGGTTTTAACCGTGATTTGTAAATATTAAGACTAAAGACTGTCATTTTTCAGTAGTTTTGAAAAAACATTACCTTAGAACATGTCCTGTCCGATATGATAGGAGACCGAAGACCAAAGATTATTTGGGTTAACGTGCAGCGTTACCTAAATCGGTATGGTAACACCGTGAGAACACAGCTAGCTAGTATTAATCTGCTACATTGCGCAGCAGTTTGTCCACAAGCAGTGGTTCTCTATCATTCTCCAACCTGCGATTGTTAGTAATATATTGATACTAGCTTTTTCACGCGGCTTCTCCCTCGCTTATTTCGCTTATCGGCGTGGGATTCCTACGGTGACTCCTTGCCAATAGTAAGAAAAGGCTAGCTATAGCTATAGTTATCGTTTGGCCATTAAATTCGGTTATAGTTTTTGCGAAAACTTTTAAATTTTCTAGGATAAAAATAGCCTCTATTCTATAATAGCCGTCATTTGTCTATCTAGCTGTATCTATGCCAGGTAACAGCTCAATTGGATGCTCCGACGTGTGGATAGGACCAACAAACTCACTTTCGCACCTTTGTCCGCGTGGACTTTCGATAGAAAAGCGAAATTCTTAACTGCTTATGGTTTAAGAATAATATTTTTTTTGCCTATTTTGCCTTTAAGGGGATGTTTTTACAAAACATGTCAATCTTAAACAACTGAAAGGAAAATACTATTTCTAGGCATGACGCTTTTAAAAAGACTGATTTTCATACAAACTTTCAACCCCCATTTTGCCCCCTGAGGAGATGAATATTTAAAATTTCTTCCTTATGATTTAAGCGAGCACTAAGAAATCTCAGCACATAATTTCATATCTCGAGAGCCAGTAGTTTGGACTGCGCGATGATTTATCAGCCGGTCAGTCAGGCAGTCAGTCAATTTATTCCTTTATTCATACAACATTTTTTATTTATTTCATTTTATGAATTATTGTGAGTCCGACGTGTCTGTCCGCGCATCGATGAGTGCCATGGTCAGTTATCAGTTCAATTGAAGGTTTATGGAATGTGCAAGAATGTAAAAAAATCTATGCCTCTTGCTTTAATTTGTTTTATAATAACTTTAATACAATTTGACCATGACTTACAAACAACAGAATACTGGCTGGCTTTAATATGTTTTACGCACTATTAATAATTTAGATGTTTAAAAATTAGTCATTTGTTATTAATAAAATTAGTCACAGTAAGTTTGTGTTGCATAAAAATTAAAAATGTATACTTACAAAGTGTTTATACAAGTTTGGAATATTCTGTTGATCTTTTTTTGGAATTTTAGACTTTTGTTATATATCACTAAGGTGGCGTAACCTCAGGTATCACTCGCGCGTTGCCGATCCTTCGAAAATCTTATAACTTCTGTCTTGAAAAAACCCATTCTGAAGTCCTTAGAGAAAACCTTGGCAGAGAGCTCATTCCACAACAAAAGTGTTCACGGGAGGAAGTTTCTCTTAAACCGCACTGTACGTGACCATTTAGGTTCTAAGGTGAGAGGATGAATTCTTTGCCGACAGCAAGCGGTGCGATGGTAAAAAGTAGCCGTGGGCATCATTGTGAACAATTCCTCAGAACACATTCTATTATTCAAGCGGTATTCCTAGGTAGGTTATAAAACTTCCATATCTTTTTTCACATATGATGGGTACGGTGACGTTCGAAGATTTCCTTTCTACGCATGGTGCATTTTTCAAAAACATGCAATACAGAAAACTAACCAAAATTTATAAATAATCGGTAAATCTGTTTTAATTCACATGTATAATAGTAAAATATTTTTAATACACCGTAATAATGTAGACATAAAATATAAATGTGTAGTTGTGTACGTACGCTGTACTTGATGCGTAAAATGAAACGGTTGTGTAAAATAGAGACTGACACCATAAAATCGTTTTAATCGATATACTTATATTTTTTTCAATGTAACTAATCATTTGGCGAAATATCGTTAAAATTTTAATTGATATATAATTATATCATGTTTGTTTATATTATAGTATGGTTTCTTAGGCCAGGGTGAATTTTATAAAAACAAAAGTTTATGAATTAATACACACGAAAACCCTTAAAGCTCATTAAATCGTTCCAGTACGAGTGCATGAATTCTGTATGCTTTGTATGCAATCTGCTATGTTTTCTGTATTGAGTTTCTCGTGGTGTTTTTGGAGTTATTGTTAAGTGTTTGATTTTTCGTTTTTGTTGTCTAAATAATAATTTATACTTTATTGCACAATTAAATTAATTATCAAATACATTAAACATTTAAAACTAACTTATCTAAAATAAAAAACCTAAAAATAACCTAATCTAAAAACTAAAAGCCTAAACTAAAATAAATAACTAAATAAATTATGTTTGCTCAAAAAGTCCACCTGTAAACAAATCTGGCTCAAAAGTACTTAAGATGCTAGCCGCATTCCCACGTTGGATGGCTCCCGAAATTCTTTAAACGAGATATGAATCGGTGCGGAGATAATGTCCTCTCTCTCTTAAAAGATGACATAATTTTTTAATAATTTTTTTTGCTTCTGTACACCAGGTGCCAGAAGTTTCAAAGGCTAGTGGGACAAAATATCTTCTGTCTTATATCAAGCTTCAGGGTAAAAAAAATATCATCAAACGTGCCAATTACATTAGTGCTTTTCAACTGAAACTTCCTTTTAATCCGGTACATATTTACTTATTAGGCACGAGCTATTTTTCAATAAAAAATATCTGAAACGATAAAGAATCACCCCTTAAAACACTATTTTTTTTTTTAGCTTATTCGGTACAGTAATCAGTCTCTATAATAGGACATTAAGCAGTATGTGGGACTTGAAGTAAATGTCTTGCTAGATATGCTGCCAGTGCCGCATCCAACTCAATAACAGCTCTCTGCTGGTTAATGGTGTAATATTTTTGACATTTGACATGTAATAATTTAAATTAAATTTTCAGACAACAAAGGACCACTTTGGCATTTTATATGATTCCAACACTAATAATGATTATATTAAACAATCTATGTCTACTCAAGTTTTATGTAAACAGAAATAAAAAAATAAACTTTGTCATACTAAAAATAATATTCCATTAAACCTGGTGCATCAGAATATACAAGGAATGTCTCAGAAAGAACTAGAAATTGAATTGTTCATAAACTGCCAAAAGATTGACATTTTATGTATCACTGAACACTGGCTACGCAGCCATCAGTTTATTTTCAATTTCACTAATCACCAGGTGGGAAGTTCGTTCAGCCGAGTAAATGCTATCCATGGTGGCTCTTTAATTTTAGTTAATAAACAGCTAAAGTTTAAGGAACGTAAAGACATTGTGAACCTCTCAGTTGAGCGAACTGCCGAGCTCTCCTGTATAGAAGTTGAGCATCTCATTGTTGTGAGTGTATACAAGCCGCCTTGTGCAATTTATGATAATTTTGAATTAGTTATGGAAGAAGTGCTGAATAAAATCAGCAATTCCAATAAACAAATCATTGTTTGTGGAGACTTCAATATAAACATTTTGGAAAATAGCTCATTAAGCACCAGATTGCTTGCCTTATTTCAGTCTTTTAATTTAAATAATTTGTTTTGTGAACCAACTAGAATTGCTGTATCCAGTGCTACTTGCATCGACAATATATTTACTGACATAAAACCAATTCAAAAATCAATTATAAGCAATGTAGAGTCAGATCATTGTGGACAGTTAGTGGTTTTAGAAAGAAAGAATAGTATTACTAAAAAGGAAATTAAATTTATACCAATAACAACTAAACGGGTTGAATCATTTGAATCTAACTTAATGCATAAACTTCCAGATTTGTTTTATAATGGCGACCCAAATGATATGTACCATTCTGTTCTTGACACTATTACTACAGAGTATAATAAAATATTTACTGCAAAAAAGAAACTTATTTCCAGTCGCTTTAGTTTTAGTGAATGGGCTACCCCAGGTAGGCGTAAATTGTATGAATTATATAAAGAAAAAACATATAATAATAGCCAAATATTTAGGGAATATTTAAAAAAATACTCAAAAACTTTTAAAAAGGTCTGTCTTGTTGCAAAAGCAATTCACCTCAGACATAAAGTAAAAAATTCAACAAATAAAATAAAAACTACATGGAACATAATAAATAATGAAACTGGTAAAGCTAGGAATTCTTGTCAGGACTTTGAGTTGATTGTAGATGATGCTAGTTTTAAAACAAATTCTGAGGTAGCAGTTGCCTTTGAACAGTTTTTTAAGAATATTCCATTCAAAACAACTGAACATCTAAACTCAAGTCCAATCTTAGCAGAAAAATTATTAAAAACTAGTGTTCCTAAAAAAATTAGTCCTACGGATATCATTAATACATTTAAAACATTAGAAATTAAAAACACCACAGACCTTTGGGGACTTTCTGTAAAAACTATAAATTCAATTATTCATGTTATAGCACAACCCTTAGCCATTATTTTTAATAGTTGTGTTGATAGTGGTGTGTTTCCTGATGAGATGAAACTTAGCAAAGTTATACCTCTTTTTAAATCAGGTAGTTCAACAGATCCTAATAATTTTCGGCCTATTTCAATACTACCTATACTCAGTAAAGTTTTTGAAAAAATCATACTTTGTCAAATGTTAAGCTATTTCTGTATTAATGAGCTACTTAGTAGTAAACAGTTTGGCTTTATGAAAGGCCGTTCCACAACCGATGCAGGAGTGGCACTATTAAAAAATATATATAACGCCTGGGAGGATTCGCATGACGCCCTTGGAGTGTTTTGTGATTTATCTAAGGCATTTGACTGTGTTCAACATGAAAATCTCATCTATGGTATTAGAGGCAAAGCTCTCGACCTTTTGACATCCTATATGAGTAGGAGAGTACAGAAAATAGATGTCAACGGTGAAAGATCTCCGGGATCAGCAGTCACTATGGGAGTCCCTCAGTGCTCAATTTTAGGTCCTTTTCTATTTCTTATTTACATTAATGATCTCCCATATAATGTAAAAAATCATGACATTGTCTTATTTGCTGATGACACCTCTTTGCTTTTTAAAGTTAAGAGACGACAGACATATTATAATGAATTAAATAATGCCCTTTCTAAAATTGTAAATTGGTTTAACGCTAATAATTTGTTACTTAATAAAAAAATAACCAAATGTGTTAAATTTACACTACCAAATGTTAGTCAGAGACAGACATGTATTAATATTAATGGCGAGCAATTAGAACTTGTTAATTCAACAGTCTTTCTTGGCATAACGCTGGACTCCAAACTTCAATGGGGTCCTCATATTCATAACCTAGCCAAAAAACTTAGCTCTGCTGTGTATGCGATCAAGAAAATAAGACAATTGACCGATGTCGACACTGCAAAAATAGTATATTTTAGCTATTTCCATAGTTTAATGACATATGGTATCCTATTGTGGGGTAGCGCTGCTGATGTAAATACAATATTTTTGTTACAAAAAAGGGCAATTCGTGCTATTTATAAATTAGGATCTAGGATATCTCTGAGGGATAGGTTTAGGGAAGTAAAAATTTTAACTTTAGTGTCGCAGTACATATATGAAAATCTTTTATATGTACATAAAAATATCAATAGTTTCAGCAAGAAAAGTGACGTTCACAAAGTAAATACTAGAAGTAAAAATAAGCTGTTGGTGCATGATACACGTCTATACAAAATAAGTCACTCTTTTATGGGGCAACGTATACACTTTTACAACAAAGTTCCCAATAAAATTTAAAATCTATCAATAAGTAAATTTAAATCTTTTATCAAGCAGGTACTTTGTAAAAAGGCATACTACAATATTTCAGACTATGTAAATGATAACAATCCTTGGGACTGATGATGCTCAATTACAGGATGCATAGGTAAACCAAATTAAAATGGAAATAACATAAAATTGTACGACTAAAAATTTTTTATTTAAAACATTAATTGTATTTTAGTTTATTTGTATTATTGATAGTGTTTTTAAAAGAGTAACTATCGAGTTTCTTGCCGGATTCTTCTCGGTATAAATCAACAACATTGTGAACCGGCGGGAAGGTGGGAGGGTTCAAAAAATAATATTTTATAACTTTGACGATTCAAAAGTGATTGTAAAATCCTTATTTGAATAAACCATTTTGACTTTGACTTTGAGTCCTGTGGAAATGTCCTCTTTAGACTTCGCATTTTTTGCGAACCTCTTTAGTCTTCCATCAAGGATTTTGCTAACGTGTTAGGGTGGTTAACTATTCTGCTTCTATACGCTTTTACGTGTTGAGCGATTTCTTGCTTTACTGTCAGTATACCAAGATCGTTGTGTAACTGTTCGTTTGTCACAAACCAAGGGGCGTTAGTTATTGTGCGCAGAATTTTGTTCTGGAAACCTTGTATGATGTCTGTGTTGGATTTTGATGCAGTACCCCAGAGTTGGATACCGTAAGTCCAATTTGGTTTCATTATGGCTTTGTACAGTAGAATTTTATTTTCTAATGACAGCTGCGATCTGCGCCTAATAAGCCAGCACGCTTAAGTCATTTGCATGCCTAATTGCTTCCTTTTAGAAAAGATATGTTTCTGCCAGGTCAGTCACCTGGTGGATTCCAAGGTAAGGTATTACGTGGTCTGCTTGAGGTACTTCTACATCATTTAACTTGACAATTGGGCAGTTGTCTTTCCGTAGTGTGAAAACTACCTTTTGTGGATTTCGATTCGTTGGATCGGATTTCATGAAGACTATTTTGTAATATTGAGCTGGCTATTTTGGGGTCGCTATGGGAGGCTAAGACAGCGGTGTCGTCAGCAAAAGTCCCGGTGGTGACAGAAGGACATGTGGGTAGGTCTGAGGTGTACAATAGGTACAGTACAGGGCCGATGACGCTACCCTGGGCACAGATTTGATACAGAGTGTCTGCACTGAACTCTAATGAAGCTGTTTTATAAAAGAGCTGATCAAAAGATAGATTTTGTTGGGGAACATAAATTTAATTTTATATAAGAGACCCTCATGCCAAACTCGGTCAAATGCCTGGGAATTGTCAAGAAATGCTGCAGTGCAGAACTATTTGGTTCCAAAGGATTGGTTAATTTTAAAAGCAAGCGATTAACACACAAATGAAATACAAAAATCGGTGGAAACGATATTTTTCGGAAATTTTAGCTTGGTTTGTATTAAGCACACCCCTCTGTAGGCCGCCCTCGGGAAAAAAACATAATCAAACCTAACTTAAACTAGCACCAGTATTTCAGTATAGACTTTTTATTTTAATATTTTTTTTGTTCTAAAATTATTATTTTCCGCCGATTTTTGTATTTTATTTGTGTATAAGGAGATGCTTCTTTATAAGTTAAATTGTAGCTGTTTTTTATTGGAAATAAGGTCAGACTTTCTATCTTGATTCTAGTGTTAATTTAAATAACACCTAAGTACATTAGCATACAGGCGTACACAGAAGGCGCTCAACCTATTTCAGAAACTCATAATGTTGTTATCATGTAATCAATACTTAATCAAACTATTTAAAATAAGTATACTTGTTCCATTCATAAGCATATGGAGTACTGCTGCCATCTCTGGGTAGATGCACCCGGATACCAGCTTGGACCTTTTGACTCGGTTCAACGACGGCCTGTGAGAATTGTCGACGATGCAGAACTCACTTGCCGTATCGAATCCTTAAGTCTGAGGAGAGACTTTGCCTCCCTGTGTCTGTTCTACCGCTTGTACAATGGGATGTGTTCTGAGGAATTGTTCGAAATGATGCCCACTGCTACTTTCTACCAACGCAACGCTCGCCATCGGCGAATTCATTCTCACACTTTAGAACCGAAATGGTCGCGTACAGTGCGGTTTCAGAGAAACTTCCTTCCGCGAACGCTAGGGTTGTGGAATGAGCTCTCTAAAAAACGCTTCGCTCGTGGGTTCAATCTTTGATTCCTTAGCTTGCTTTCCAAAAACTTTCCAGCCTTGCATAACAAATAACTATTTAATTTAAAATTACTTTTATTTGGGAAATGTTTCAATAACTTACATTATTATATTATTATTTATATAATCATGTATTTGCCGTTAAATTTCCACGCTAGTAACCAAATTTAGCGTGGCAAAGGCTAGTCTATACTAATATTATACAGAGGAAAGATTTGATTGTTTGTTTGTTTGTACTGAATAGGCTCCGAAACTAATGGACCGATTTGAAAAATTCTATCGCCTTTAGAAGCCGACATTATCCCTGATGAACATAGACTACTTTTTACCGTGGGAAAATGCTTCATTCCTACGGGAAAACAGGTAATAGGACAACGGGTAGTAAGAATTATCCTTCCGTACATTCTTAACTACTTAATAACGTAATTACTTCCTTTTTTACGTAACTTCTAAACGGCTGAACCGATTGGGTTGAAATTCTATATGAGTATTTCGATGATTTTCTGGATGATTTAAAAATACAATTGGACTTGGTAGGTGGCGCTGCTGTTGGTATATCAAGTATTAAACGGCTTGACCGACTGGGTTGAATTTTTGTATGCGTATTTCCATGGTTTCGCAGACACGAATGTATTATGCCATCAAAGAGGAGAGATTTGATTGTTTGTTTTTTTCTATAGTTGAGCAGTTGGCGTAAGAACCTACGCCGATAACGAAATTAAGGGCGGGCGAAGCCGCTGGCAGAAGCTAGAACTTAATAAAACACGGCCTGGGACCTTATTGGATACAGTCTCGACATATTCGGACTCTCGAATTCGAGACATAAATGTATACAAATTTATTTACTGGTTTCGAGAGGTAAATCAGACTGCCATACATTTTACTCACGAATTCCAGAGTCCGAATAGCTCGAGACTGTTCTCAATAAGCTCCCTGGTCAGCGACCGTCAATATGGGCGACCGCTCTACTGGTTACCTTCGGTATTTCGAGGTATTTGTCATAATTTTATCAATGATAAATAAAATATAAATACTTTTCCTTCTAAGTCACCGAAACTGATTTTGGAAGGTATTTTTCGACTATTGCATTGCGGGACCAATGCATAGAGTTAGACCTTGGTTAGGACATTGGGTCCATGGGGGCCAGATCTTCATAAATAACTATAATTATCTAAATACTAGCTTTTGACAGCGGCTCAACCCGCCTTAAATTTGGTTATCGGCGTTGGATTCCTACGTCAACTCCTTAAGTATACTAATGAAGCTTGCCATAGCGAGCTATAGCTGTAGCTATAGTTCGTTTGGTTATAGTTATTTCCGCGAGAATTTTGAATTTTTCTGGATAAAAATTATCCCAAGTCCTTCCCCGGGACTCAAACTATGCCCAAATTTTATCTAAATCGGTTCAACTGGTTAAGCGTAAAGAGGTTACAGACAGGCAAGGGCAGTAACATTCGTCCGCGTTTATAACATAAGTATGAATTTAATTAACACATCTCATGGCCAAGGGATTCGATAAACTATTTAACGAGTAGACACTGCCAGCCTTCTTGGCACTCTACCACATGGCCAATCCAGTAATTCATTTTTTTTTTATCTTTTACATGTAACTACTTATTAAAATTTGGTTTATTTAAATTTGAACTTCATAGAAGTGACACCGCGTGAAAGCCATTGTGTTGTTGAATATTTAACCTTTTTAAATTATTTGAAATCGGTTTGACAATCAATGAAAGATTAAAAAAAACAACGTCACTTAACGGATTATTCGACACATAACACATGTATAGTTATCTACCTTTTCAACCTAATTAATTAGTCAACCGAAATTTTCCATCAATTAAACTCATTTCAATTTGGTATTTAAGCTTCACGCTAAAACATTTGTTTCTAAATAGTCAAAACCTATCTAAAAAAACATTGTTAAAATGTTAAAGTTTTTGATTTTTTTATACACATTTGTAAGTGTACAATCAGTTGTAGATTTTAAAAAATATTCCGGAGAGTGGATAACATTAGGTTCTGGTAATGATAACTTAAATATTACAGCCTGCATGAAACACAATATTACTTTCACAGATAAAAATTCAAAGTGTAAGTGTGATGGTGAAGAGAAAAACATGCCGGTATTGAAAATATCAAGTTTTGTCGAAAGCCAGAAATACTGAGCAATTATTGTTGAGAAATCTGAAGATGTTAAACCAGCTATGAAATCTAAATGCGAATGTAAAGAGAATCTTAATGTCTTAGTACTCATGTTGGCAGAATCTGAATACTTAATTGATTATGAAATTCAAAAAAATGCTTCTTATACTAAGAAAAATTGGTTTACCTTCTACATTCTTGGGAGAAAAAAAACGAATGTGTCAAATTTAATGAAAAAATTGAAAATAATTGAAGACAAAAAACCCGAAAGTACTTGTAAAAATTAATTATTTTTTTAAGATATTAACAACAACTTCAAGTAATTTTATTTTTTATTTACAAATACAAAATGTCTTTAAAAAATTAAACCGTAAGCTACTAACGATGTACGATAATTAAAGCAGTCCATATTTGTAATAAAATTGTAAACAAAATGAAACCTTTTGCTAAATAGTAAAAAAAAAAATAGTTCAAAATTATTACAGTTGAAGGAATTTTCAACTAATAATGAGGTACCTTAATAAATAGCATTTTGTAACCCTACTGAATAATTCAAAGATAATTATTGATGAATATATATTTCTATAATTGTAACTACGAATGTAAACTTTGTTTCATTGTGAATTTATTGCAATTAAAACGTTTGACTTTAATGTAGACTTTGTAATTATCGATATAACATCCCCTTTATTTAGTTTGGTAAGAATCCTGCCCGTTTGTTAATTATTTTTAAGTGTTTATATTTAGAATTAATAAACAATAGGCCACGGTGACCGCTTACCATCAGGCGGACCGTAGGCTTGTTTGCCACCTTAGTGGTATTAAAAAAAAAAAAAAAAACAATTGTAAAGCAGCATTGTATGACTTAAACAACTCATATTTAGAAGAATCCTACGAATCGAATTTATTACTTATATAAAAAATTATCTTTTTAGTCAAAGTACAAATTATCAGGAAATAATTGCAAAAGCGCTGTAATGTGTTGATCTTCTTTTATCAGCATGTACAATGTAGGTACATCATCTATATAATGCAGGAATGTCGCAGCCCAGGCATGTTATACTCGCTATACTTGCGGTCCAAAACTGTCAAAGTCGGTTCGAATGGGTCCACTCCAATTAAAAATGTCAAGTGTGAATGTGAATTGCCGCGTGGCGAGTGAACCCGCGGGCAAAAGCTAGTAAAACATAATTCTATAATATATATCATATAGGTAATAATAGAGATTTGTTTATATCTTCGAAACAACATACGCACACACTTCATTCACCAGGGGTTGCAATTTAATTAAAACTCTCGTATTACCCGCACAATGCTAATAGAGTATAATAGGTAGGTAAAGTGGGTTTATTGGTTGCCCTTATTGCGCGTCAAAGTTTAGTTCAGGTACAAGTTGGCCTGCTGTTTATTCAGGAAAATTAAAAAAAAATGTTGGTTTCTTTTTCGTAATTTTACCAACTAAATGAAGAGGCAGAGAAAGAGCTACACAAAATTTTGAACAGTCAAGCCATTTATTAAAGATGTTTATTTAAAATAATGTGTGTTTAAAATTTATGATGGCAAATGTCAGAAATATAAGCACAAAAGTATGCTTAAACGGAGAAGAAATAGATATATTAGACTTAAGAGTGTTTTTAGGTATTGCATTAGACAATAGGCTGCAGTGGAACCCTCACGTCTCAGTTCGTGCAGGGAAACTTAGTACAGCTGCCTATTCAATTAGTAAAGTGAGGGAGCTTACAGCTTACTTGACACTGCTCGCTTCGTCTGCTTTAGTTATTTCCATTCCGTCATGTCTTATGGCATTTTGCTTCGGGGTAAGGCAGCTGATATTGATACAGTCTTTATTTTGCAAAAGAGATCAGTACGGTCAATCTATAAATTAGGACCTCGAATTTCTCTTATGGAACTATTTAGGGAAATTAATATTTTAACTGTTCCTTGCCAATATATCTTCGCTTGTATAATGTATGTTCGCAAAAATTGACACTTATTTGATAAAAATAGTGACCTACACAGTGATAATACAAGGAATAAGGAAAAATAAGGATTCCAAAATGTCGTCTTCAGAAGGTACATAGCTCTTTCGTAATACAAAGTATATTTTTCTACACTGAAATTCCAGAACATGCGGTTAATTTACCCTCAAATAAATTTAAAATATATGTCAAAGATATTTTAATGAAACAAAGCTATTACAAAGTTGATGAATACATAAATGATAAAAATGCTTAGAAAATTTTGAACTTAATTGATTTGTATTTGTATTGGGGCATTGTATGTTATGTTATTACTTAGTGTAATATTGTATTTTAATATGATATTAAAAATATAAAAGACAAACTGCTAAGTTTCTTGCCGGTTCTTCTCAGTAGTAAATCATTCCGAACAGGTGCTAATTTTTTGGTATTTTTTCAAAATACTTTTTAACCTATAAAAGGTGTCTCACCAGTCACTGAAAAAAAAACAAGGAAATTACCATTATTTTTTCTTAATTGTATTTCAACATGCACTGCACTATACACATAATGGATGTGCACGATTAAATAACATACGTATTCAATATAATTTTATTGTGAAAATACGTTACATAGTTGTAAATCCGCGTGACAGAAGTGTATTTTATACAAATTAGTGTCTCCCGCTACCTCGGCTTGCGTATAATCCATAACATTACGGAACAATTATATGATGACTCAAAACATAAAAATATCTTATGACTCCTAAATATATTACCTATCATGTAACAGCAACCATTATTTTTTATCACGCTTAATAAAATATTCAAAAAATCTCAAATACTTTTCTTCTACTACTTGATGTTTTATTTTGTAAATTCTGGCACGTGGGTTGTTCTTCAACATACGCGTTTTTGCAGCTCGTCTTTGTGGCCTACGATTGGAGGTTTAAACCCTTAGCCACCCTGGGGACGATTCCCCCTCTGAGATCAAGAGACAGCGCGTCAGTCGCCCGAAAGCTGTGATAGGAAGTACGTGTCTTTATTCGGCTACCGCTTTGTCACGTAAGTAATTAATTTAAAATATAATTATTATTGTTACTTTTCGTTGTCTACTCTTACTTAATAAGAAATATTTTTTATTCATCGACTTTGCAACAATTTTTTACCCCTCCGTCACATGACAACTCCGTCACATGTTCATTGTGAAAAAGATGCTTGAAGAGGTACTTTTAAACACGCCGGCTCCATCACCAATACCCGAAACCCTACGAATGATTCCATCTGCAACACGAACTCCCTCTAAAGTATCTACTCTTAGTTCAAGGGGAAGAAAGAAAGTGAAAAAAGAGAACAAAGTCCATCAAATGATCATGGAAACTCGTGGAATTTTAAACCATAAGGTTTTAAGTTGTTTTTGTGAACAATACTGTTCCTGTCACGTTCCTAAAACTTATTGGCTTCTGCTTGAAACCCAACAACAACAAAAAACTGTGGACGAGTTCTTATCTAACGAAAAAGAAGACGATATAATTCATGATGTAGAGGATTTCACGCTCGCTGATATTACGAACACAATTTAGATGACCCGAAAAAGTTTTAACGATACTGTGTATAGCACAGATGAATCATCCGATGAAGATCAGCCTTAAATCGGATCGGCCACTCTTAAAACGAAAGATCCATCTGATGAAACCGCCGTCTGCGGCACTTCTTATCAAACACTCCAGCCTGAAGACATTCATCCAATGAATATAAAAGACGGCGAACATGAATTGGTTAAAGTATGAAGCGAGAGGAAAATCCAATATACTTACGCTGGAGTAGCAAAAAGTACCGTCGATGAAGAAGGCGATGTCTTGGTTATTTTCCTAAAAACAGTCGATCATAGTGGAAGACTGTTTAAGTTGGTGGAAAATGACGTATCAGTACTCGAAAAATAAGATTTTCTATCAGTCTTGTTAGATTGTGCTATTGTTAATGATGATTTTTTAATTTTATGTTTTTGGAAATTTTAATTTGTTGTCAAGTTAGACCAGTAATTTTTATTTACTTAAGACGAGTAAGTAGTAATTTAATTTACTAAAATACGAATCTCTTATTCTAAAGGTTCTCAAATGTAATTTCATTAATTATCTAAGTTCGATCTCATGTTATTTTATATGACAATATTGAAGACTGATAAAGAATTGTAACAACATAAATGATTCTAGAAAAATAAACCTGTTTTATTCCAAAAAGCAGCCTGATATCCCCTAGAATAACAACTCTGTCACATAAATTAATACTCTGTCACGATGTTGTCTCCTGGTAGGAAAATTGTTTTGGTCGATTATATATTTTGTTACGACTAGTGCAACATTGGAAAGTTTATATTTATAAAATTTGATGGTATTGCCGTCTGTGATATTCGCATTTATTTGTAAATGATAGTAAAAATTGATTTATAGCAAAAACATATTTTATATTATCAGAAAATGTGACAGAGTGGTATAAGATCATGAATAAAACACATTTTATAAATACAAATGTATTATTTTAATATGTTTTCTAAAACTTCTTTTATTAAATTAATGTTTTACAAAAGTACAAGTTATTTGACGGAGAGTATTCGATAGATTAAAATAAAAGATTTCGTGACGGAGTTTAAAATTTTTTTGTCAAATCAATCTTTCAGGTTTTTTTTTTATACCACTAAGGTGGCAAACAAGCCTACAGTCCGCCTGATGGTAAGCGGTCACCGTAGCCTATGGACGCTTGCAACACCAGGGGCATCACTCGCGCGTTGCCGACTCTTCAGAAATCTAATAACTTCTTTTTTGAAGAACCCCATACAGTACTCCTTAGAGAAAACCTTGGCTCATTCCACAACCCAAGCGTTCACGGGAGGAAGTTTCTCTGAAACCGCACTGTACGCGACCATTTCGGTTCCAAAGTGTGAGAATGAATTCCTTGTCGATGGCGAGCGGTGCGATGGTAGAAAGTAGCCGTGGGCATCATTTCGAACAATTCCTCAGAACACAATCCATTGTACAAGCGGTAGAACACACACAGGGAGGCAAAGTCTCTCCTCAGGGCTCGATACCGCAAGTGAGTTTGGGATCGTCGACAATTCTCACAGCCCGTCGTTGAACCGAGTCCAAAGGGCTAAGCTCCGGAGGCACCCGCCCAGAGATGGCAGCAGTACTCCATATGGGGCCGGACTTGCGACTTGTAAAGTAACAACCTTTGCCCCGACGTGAAGTACTGCTTTACCTTGTCTAGCAAATGATCTCGGAACTGAACATCGCTGGAGATGTCAACGCCAAGGATCCCAATGCTCTTAGAGATGGAGAGGGGAGTGTTCTGGAATTGTGGGACTACAGTGAATGGGGTTTTCAGGTCTTGAAAAGCGTACAAAAATCTTTAAACTTCTCGGCCAACAACTTTTTCCGATAGAATAGAAATTCAGCTATGAGAATATATATATATATATATATATATATATATATATATATATATATATATATATATATATATATATATATTTATATACAACTCCTAGTGACTTATAAAGTCCTAGTACATCAATCTTATAAACACACAAAATCTTCATTGAAGTAAGAAATACAATATAAAAAATATACACACATAGAAATAATCTCTCTTCGTTTATGATTCCCTGAAGGAAAATATATTATACATGCCATATCCATGGCTATAACATCATCAATATAAATAAATACTTTCATATCACAGATGCAGTCAAAAGATTAACCTCGAGCCAGGACTTGAACCTGCGACCCTTACATTTCCATGTAAGTGCTCTACCACTAAGCTACCGAGGCACAAGTCTGACTGATGAAAATCCCAACTACATCTTTGATTTGGAATGGCATGGATATGGCATGTATAGTATATTTTCTTCTAAGTGTGACGCTCGTAACGATTTATTTAGTCTATATTTATTAAGTATTCGAAACAATACTATTCTTTGTATTATATCTACTTGTACTGAGCCATACACATAAATAATAATAGGAAAAAAGTTCATCAAAAGTGGGTGTAAATATATAAATATGGTATGAAAAGCATAGCATTAGCATAGCGTATATTACTTATAATGTTGGTATCATGTTGTCAATACTGAATTAAACTATTTAAAATAAGTAAACTAGTTCCATTTATAAGTAATTAAACACTAATTATTGTTCTGTATTTTTCTTGTATTTTGTATACATTTTCCTTGCTGAAGTGAATTGTGTGTTTGGCTCGGTACTCAACTCCCGCCAAAAAGCAACTCCCAGCCTTGCATACAAATAACTATTTAATTCAAAGTTACTTTTATTTGGGACATGTTTTAATAACATTATTAACATATTATTATTACTAACTATAATCAAATCTAACATACTGCCTCAGCTCTTATACGCTCCACTGCAAGGGCCCAGGCCTTTTAGGAGGCTTAGGCTACAATTCACCACGCTAGCCTGCTGCGGGTTGGCGGACGATGCTAAGCTGGTAGCCACTCAACTATATACATTTTTTAGCCACTCATAAGGCCTCTGATTTGGCTTAACGAGTTTTGTACTTTTCTTGACAAACAGCCAGCCAAGACCGACGTAACGGTTTTTATGGAAGTCTGCGAATGTGCCCAAAAAAAAATCCGGAAACATAAGTCAGATTAATCGAATTACAGGCTATCACCTCTCTCCTCTCCAAGGTGGTGGCGCGTGTGATTAACACTCAGCCTCTAAGATCCATACTAATATTATAAATGCGAAAGTAGCCCTGTCTGTCTGTCTGTCTTTTTGCTACCTCTTCACGCTTAAACCGCTGAACCGATTTAGATGAAATTTGATATGGAGATAGTTTGAGTCCCGGAGAAGGACATAGGATAGTTTTTATCACAAAAAAAGTTTCCGCGGGATTAACAATAACCAAGCTTAAATGAACTTTAGCTTGCTATAGCAAACTTTATTAATACAAAGAAGGAGTTAACGTAAGAATGCCACACCGATAACCAAATTCAGGGCGGGTTAAATTCATTAATTACCTATCCCATTAATATAATAAATGCGATAGTTTAGTTGTTTGGTTGTTTGTTACTCACCCAATTTAACCACTGGACGGACCGGGATGAAACTTGAAATGGGACATAGGCTATTTTTCCCGGAAAGTTAATAGTTCCTGCGGGAATTATAATAACGTTTGTCAACTCAATCCTGCCGCAACGGAGGATCCAAACAATCTGAAATCTTACACAAAGATAATTGAAGATGTGGTGAAGGACAAAGGCTACTTTTGGTCCCCGAAATTCAAAAGTTCCCGCAGGAGCAACTATAACCGAATTACAGAAACGAACCATAGCTACAGCTATAGCTTGCTATAACAAACTTTTTTAGTATAATCATGTATTTGCCGTGAAAATCCTACGCCGAAAACCAAATTTAGGGCTGGTGGAGCCCCTGGCAAAAGCTAGTACTTAATAAAACAAGACCTGTGCAGGAACCGTCAATATGGTTTTCTCCACATATTTCGTAATTTTCATAATTTTATCAATGATAAATAAAATATAAATACTTTTCCTTCCGACTGTCACCAAAACTGATTTTTGCAGGTATTTTTCGACTAGTGCATTGCGGGACTAATGCATAGAGTTACAAACTTGGTAAGGACATTGGGACCATGGGGTTCAGATCTTTATAAATTACTATAATTATCTAAATACAAGCTTTGACAGCGGCTCAAGTTGCTCAAATTTGGTTATCGGTGTTAGATACCTACGTCAACTCCTTAAGTATACGAATGAATTTTGCTAAAACAAGCTAAAGCTATAGTTCGTTTGGTTATAGTTATTTCCGCGGAAATTTTTGTGGATAAAAACTATCCCACGTCCTACCTCGGGACTCAAACTATGTCCAGATTTCATCTCAATCGGTTCAGCTGGTTAAGCGTAAAGAGGTTACAGACAGTCAAGCACAGTTACATTTATTCGCGTTAATTATATTAGTATGAATTTAATTGACACATCTCATGGCCAAAGGATTATAGATTAACTATTCAACGAGGAGACGCTGCCAGCCTTCTTGGCACTCTTCCTTATGGCCAACCCAGTTAGTGATTCTTTTTTATCTTTTTACATGTAACTATTAAAATTTAGTTTATTTAAGTTTGAACTAAATAGAAGTGACACCACGTGATAGGCATTGTGTTGTTAAATATTTAGGTTATTTAAATTTTAGGAAATTGGTTTGACAATCATTTAGATATAAAAAAACAACGTTACTTAAACGATAATCCTACACATAAATAACTATAGTACACTATAGTTATCTACCTATTTTAATTTTATTAGTTAACCGAAATTTTCCATTTTTTAAACTCATTTCAATTTGGTATTTAAGCTTGACGCTAAAACATTTGTTTCTAAATAATTAGAGCATCTATCTATAAACACATCGTTAAAATGTTGAAGTTTTTAATTATTTTATACACATTTGCGAGTGTACAATCAGTTGTAGATTTTTCAAAATATTCCGGAGAGTGGAATATCATAGCTTCTGGTAATGATAACTTAAATATTACAACCTGTATGAAACAAAATATTACTTTCACAGATAAAAATTCAAAGTGTAAGTGTAATGGTGAAGAGAAAAACATGCCGGTAATGAAAATATCAAGTTCTATCGAAAGCCAGAAATACAGAGCAATTATTGTTGAGAAAAATGAAGATGTTAAACCAGCTTTGAAATCTAAGTGCGAATGTAAAGAGAATCTTAATATCATAGTTTTCATGTTGGCAGAATCTGAATACTTAATTGATTATGAAATTCAAAAAAATGCTTCTTATACTAAGAAAAATTGGTTTACCTTCTACATTCTTGGGAGAAAAAAAACGAATGTGTCAAATTTAATGAAAAAATTGACAATAATTGAAGACAAAAAACCCGAAAGTACTTGTAAAAATTAATTAAATTTCATACAAAAATAAGAAGATATTAACAAAAACTTAAAATCCCTTTACTTTTTATTTACAAATTCAAAATTTCTTTAAAAATTTAACCGTAAGTTAAACTTACGATGTACGGTAAAGTAGACCATATTTGTAATAAAATTGTAAACAAAATGAAACATTTTGTTAAATAGTAAAAAAAAAAAAATAGTCAAAAATTATTATAGAAGGAATTTTCAACTAATAATTAGGTACCTAAATAAATAGCATTTTGTAACCCTACAGAATAATTCGAAGATTTTTATTAATGTACATATATTTCTATAATTCAAATGTTTAGTATTTTAAATGTGTTTAGTACTGCTTATGTAAACTTCGTTTCATTGTGAATTTATTGTAATTAAAAAGTTTGACTTTAACTTAGACTTTGTCATTTTCAATATAATATCCCCTTAATTTAGCTTAGTATCTAAGAATCCTGCTCGTTTGATAATTATTTATATTTAAATAATAAAACAATAGGCTGCGGTGACCGCTTACTATCAGGCGGACCTTAGGCCTGTTTGCCACCTTAGTGGTATAAAAAAAACAATAATCATATAAAGCAGCATTGTATGTCATAAACAACTAACAATCAGATGATTTCTAGGAATTGAATTTATTACTTACATTAAAAATAATGAATGTACTATTAAGTAAGTTACGAACGCTTGGGTTGTAGAATGAGCTCCCTGCCAAGGTCTCTCTAAGGACTACAAATTCAAATTCAAATTCAAATTCAAATTCAATAACATTTATTCAATTTAGGCTACAATAATTGAGCACTTTAGAAACTTTAGAACTACGCCATTGGTTCGTAAGTCTATAGGGCGGGAGACCTTTTACTGAGAAAAACCGGCAAGAAACTCAGCAAGGGCATTTCTTTTCTCCCTTTCTCTTACAGCGTCCACTTAAAATGTTGAAAAATGCCCTCTACTACACTGCAGTATGGGGTTATTGGATTTATGAAGGGTCGGCAACTTCTGGTGTTGCAAGCGTCCATAGGCCACGGTGACCGCTTACCATCAGGCGGGCCATGTGCTTGTTTGCCACCTTAGTGGTAAAAAGAAAAAAAAAAAAATGAAAGTACAAATTATCAGGAAATAATTGCAAGAGCGCTGTAATGTGTTGATCTTCTTTTGTCATTGTAGGTACATCATCTATATAATGAATGTCGCAGCCCAAGCATGTTAAACTCGCGGTCCAAAAATGTCAAAGTCGGTTCGAATGGGCCCCACTCCAATTCCGCAAATAGCTGCAAAAAAACCGGACTAGTGCTAAGCCACGTCTTAAAGTCGAGTAACCAGTATCTGGGCAAAAAGAACAGCTAGTGTGACCAGATTTAGCAGGACCCTGTGATTTTAACTAGATCGTCGATCTATTAGAACTTTTACGGGAAAATTATAGGAATCCAGTTTGTAAAAAAAAAAATATTTTTTAGGAAAAAATAAATAAAATAACATTCAATTCAAATAACAATAAAATCATTGAAAATAAATGTCTTATAAGTAATACTCGTATCAATACTTATCTAAACACAAAAAAACGTATGCGCTCCTAGTACATAAATCTTTTTAACACGTAGTTCTTCTTAAAAATAAAAAAATATATAATAAATATACATTTATATAAATAAATAATATAAAAAATTATAAAATCTTTGTATGTCCTTCCGAATAGAATCCCCTATATTCTTAATATTCTCAAATTACTTTTTAAAATCAAAACAATCATATAATGTGGTAACTGTGTTTACAGTTTTTTAGCATTTTATAAATAAATAAAAAATTTTGGACATTACATACAGCGCCGTCTGGCCCCAAAGTTTGTGTTATAACTTATTAATATATTGTAAAAATACTTACATATTATACATTAATACACCCAGTCTCAAGACAAACATATATATATTATGACAGAAATGTTTGTCCAATGCGGGAACCAAACCCACACCCTCTGCACAGCAACACTACCAACTAGGCTGCGAGGGAGTCAAAATATTATGTAAAGTAATTAGTAGGTTTAAGCAGATTTTGCACTGTAGACTAGCAGGATCGTAAAAAAATCTGGTCGAGCGACCGGAGCGCGTTCACTTAGAACTTCGCTACAGCTCCAAGGGACTGTACATAGTATTTATATTCTCTTTGGGACTGTAAACTTCAGTATTCTATATCAATTATTACTTGACGCCTGAGAAATAGGGTTTCGAGAATCTATTAAAAGTCAATTCAATTCAATTCAAAGTCAATTAAGTCAATGAAAAGTATTTAAAATCAACATTTTGATTGATATTTCTTTAAAAGAATTGGACACTTTAAATGTATATGTCGCAGGCAAATCGTATAAGTCGCCGTTTCACAAAATGCCTCGGCAAATCGAAACGAAAGGAATAGAAATTGCACTGTATAAGTCATGTATGTTAAGTTAGGGTCAGTTTCTCTTTTGTAAACGTAGATGCAGAGCGAGCGAAGCAAGCGGAGCGTTCCAGCCATGCTTCATATAATAATCTGCTCAGTTTTATGATAATTTCTATTCCATACTTTACGATCTGTCTAGGCATTTTGTGAAACGGCGACTTATACGATTTGCCTGCGACATATAGACGTTAATTATCAGTTTTCAGAAGTTTAATGTATAAATTTGTGATAAGTCATATAAATAGTGGTAATACTTATATGAAAACTATTTATTTGTAAATCTGTGTGTGTGCTGCTGTTGGTATGTCAACTATTAAACGGCTTGACCGATTGAGTTGAAATTTTGTATGTGTATTTCCATAGTTTCACAGACACGAATGTATTATGCCATCAAAGAGGAAAGATTTGATTGTTTGTTTTTTCATTGCATAATCTACTATATGTATAGTGAAAAGACTAAATTTTATTTGCAACTTTACCTTGAGTTCTCGATTTCTAATATCTAATTATTAGTAAACTTTTTTAATGTAACTATACAGATATCAGTACGGTATATAAATTAAATTACATTACATATACTAATTATATATTCTTAAACAAGCTGGTAATAATAATGTATGTGTATATGTACACGCGTATACATATGCACTCACATATGTATGTGTACACAAACCTATCAAATCAAATCAAATTAAACTTTATTCAAATATGTTTCTAAGAACACTTTTGAATCGTCAAAACAATGTAAACAATGTTAATTTCTGCCAAAAACAGCTGGCAAGAAGTTCCATTTAAAGAAATAATAAAATACTTTGATAATTAGCTAATGAGTATATAATTTTTTTTTTTGTTTTTATGTAGCATATGTAACTATATCATATGAGTACGTACCTCAATATGAACGAGAACTGTCACACAGGTTGGCAGATATTAATTTATGTAAACAACGATTTGTTTAAGGTAAAATAAAAAAAAATAATCAGGGAACCCATCTTGAGCAGCTAGATTAAAACTAAGTACTAAGAAATGTTTTCTTTCTCTTTTGTAATTTGATTATGTGTGTTTATTATGTATTTTATTTTATTTTACGTAGGTATTTTTTGTATTTTTGTACCGGTTTATTTGTACTTTTGTACGGATGTAAAAGCTTACAATTAGTATTTAATTTAATCTGGTAGCGCGTTTCTAAGTAAATGGCCTTCACAGACCGACAGACAGGTAGATAGCCATGCAGACTGACTGGCAGACGGGCAACAAAGAGATGCTTTAAGGGATCTTTTTTTTTCTTTTGATGTGTGGATCCCTACAAAGGATTGAAAAACGACCACTACACGGGGTACTTTCATTTCGTACTGAAACGACATACCTAGTCAAGTTAAAAATTCCCACTAGACATTCAGTACCACGATCGATGCAGACGACCGTAGCCAAATGGAAGATACCGAACCCTTATTGTTTCGTCATGTTAAAAAAGGAGAAAACATTTTTTTTAAAAATCGGTCAAGTGCGAGTCGGAATCGCGCACGAAGGGTTTCGTACCATTATCTATAAAGACAGAAAAAAAAAAAACACGTTTGTTGTGTGGGAGCTCCGTTAAATATTTATTTTATTTTGTTTTTTAGTATTTGTTGTTATACCGGCAACAGAAATACATTTTGTAAAAAAATCAACTGTCTAACTATCACGGTTCATGAGATACAACCTGGTGACAGACGGACGGATGGACAGCGAAGTCTTAGTAATAGGGTTCCACTAATTACCCTCTGGGTACGGAACCCTAAAAATCACGATTATGGATCTTAATAAATACTTTTTAACGAAAATTGGTTGAATATTCCATTTCTACGGAACCCCAACTTATTACGTGTACAATAAGCATGCCATATTTTTATGGATTTGGCTCATAAACGACTTTAAGTTTGACATGCTTAATTTAATGTCTTACTTAGTTTTCATATGCATCTAAATAATATCTAGTATTAAACATTATAAATGTTGTTAGGCATTAGTAAAAAGAAACATGCCTTTGCTATGCCTACGTAAAATAAGTAGTAGGTAAGTTTTATCGAGCAATTAACCATTTGTAAGTAGCAATTTTATTTAGTGCTTGGTGATATTTTACATAGATATAACATCTATGGTAATTGAAGGTCTTGTTTTTAGTATTCTGTATATGTACCTACCTACGACTTATATCTAATACATTTTAACGAGCATTTCTTGTATATTATATATATAATGCATGCAGGTTATAATATATGCAGGTTGAACGGGATCCCGAACCCAGGGATCACTTAATCTCCGCCCTGGGAGACTGATCTGCCAGCCTGTGTAAAGTATCTGAAGTGGTAGTCGTGCCGGAGAAGGAGACCGGCGTGGACCCGGCTACTACAACAGAGGGGGATCAGGGGCCCTTCCGCCCGCCGTGCCAGCAACCGTATATGTGGCGAGCTTCGGCAGTCTTAGAACTGCACCTTTTGTCCTCTTAGCTGTCTGTGCAGTGAATCCTCATCCTTAGTCTTAGTAACTTTTTTTTATATATTATGGCCATGAGAACGAAAAAGAAAAGAGTTTGCACAGCGGCTACTCCATCCACATATAATGTGGATTTTTGCAACATCAGGGGTATTCACGCAAATCTTAACGCAGTCCACCACCATCTCGAAACTGCGCAGCTGACCATTCTTTTTCTAACGGAGACGCAGATATCCTGCCCGGCCGACACATCATACCTTCACTATCCCGGCTACAAACTCGAATACAATTTTATGAGTCGTGCCGGTGTATGTATGTTCGCCCGGGAGGATATCTGCTGTCGCCGCCTTCATAGCCTTGAAGACAGGGACCTGTCGATATTGTGGGTGCGCGTAGATTACGGTGGCCACACTCGTATCTATGCGTGCCTATACAGGTCTCATAGCGGTGATACGGACGTAACTCGACTCTTCACGCACCTGAGTTTGACGACTGACAAAGTTCTAGAGCAATATCCCACAGCAGAACTAATTATTTTGGGAGACTTTAACACCCACCATACTGGACCTTCTGCTGACTACTCGTCCGGACGGATACTCCGTCTCAGTGGATGCGCCTCTTGGCTCCTCGGACCACTGTCTCGTTCGGACTCAAGTGTCATGCACACAACTCGATCCTTCTGGGCCAACTAATTGGCGTCGTGTGTGGCACTATAAGTCGGCAGACTGGGACGGATTGCGAGAATTTTACGCATCGTACCCGTGGAGGCAGATCTGCTTTAACTCAGAAGATCCTGACGATTGCGCAGACGCAGTCACTGAGACAATCCTTGCTGGTATGGAATGCTATATTCCTAGCCCGCGAGTAGCTGCCGGCGTCAAAAAACGACCGTGGTTTAATAGGTCTTGCAGAAAAGCTAAAATTCTTAAGCAAAATGCATATGAGGCTTGGACCACGGCTCGTTATAACAAGGATCCGAATATTTCTGAGTTAAAATTAAATGCTGCCTCGAGGTTCAGTAAGAAAGGTGGGCGACTTGCGAGCTATCCTTCTGGGAGTCGTGCTTTCTGATCGCTTGCCAAAGCTGCCGAAGGGAACTTTTGCCAGTCGTCGTTACCACCACTGCGAAAGACCGATGGTGACTTGGCCCATAGTGCTGAAGAGAAAGCCGATCTACTGGGCAGTCTCTTTGCCTCGAACTCGAAAATGAACGATGAAGGTGCTGTACCACCTACTTTACCGTGGTGCAGTAAGACCATGCCGGAAATCTCCATAACGCAGCGGGAGGTCAGGCGGGCGTTGCTTTCTCTAGACGTTCATAAGTCGAGTGGGCCAGACGGCATACCAGCAGTGGTGCTTAAGCAGTGTGCTCCTGAGTTATGTCCTGTACTCACGCGCCTCTTCACGCTTTCCTACTACACTAGGCAATTTCCGTCTTCATGGAAGACTGCGAATGTGCACCCGGTGCCCAAAAAGGGCGATAGATCAGATCAATCGAATTACAGGCCTATCGCTATAACTTCTCTCCTCTCCAAGGTGATGGAGCGTGTGATCAACAGACAGCTTTTGAGATACCTAGAAAAACACGACCTGATCAATGACCGTCAATATGGCTTTCGCCACGGTCGCTCAACTGGTGACCTTCTAGTGTATCTCACACACCGATGGGCACTAGCCATTTAGAGTCAGTGGGAGGCATTGGCATGTAGCCTGGATATAGCGAAGGCGTTCGATCGGGTCTGGCACCGGGGTCTTCTATGGAATTTGCCATCTTACGGAGTGCCCGAGGGTTTGTGCAAATGGGTGGCTAGCTTTTTGTCCGGCAGACGCATACGAACCGTAGTTGATGGTAGTAGCTCTGATGGCATGGACATTAATGCTGGTGTCCCGCAAGGCTCTGTGCTGTCTCCTACACTGTTTCTACTGCATATCAATGACATGTTGGACATCAACAACATACATTGCTATGCAGATGACAGTACTGGAGACGCTTTTTACACAGGTCGTGCAAACATCCCTCGTTCCGTTGTGAAGGAAAACCGCGGAGACTTGTGTCTCAAATCGAGACCACACTGTCCCAGGTCTCTGACTGGGGACGGGTAAATTTGGTCCGATTCAACCCTACAAAGACACAAGTGTGCGCGTTCACCGCTAAGAAAACTCCATTCACTGTAGTCCCACAATTCCAGAACACTCCCCTCTCCATCTCCAAGAGCATTGGGATCCTTGGTGTCGACATTTCCAGCGATGTTCAGTTCCGAGAACATTTACAAGATAAGGTGAAGCTTGCGTCCAAAAAACTTGATGTACTTCACGTCGGGGCAAAGGTTGTTACTTTACAAGTCGCAAGTTCGGCCCCATATGGAGTACTGCTGCCATCTCTGGGCAGGTGCACCCAGATACCAGCTTGGCCCTTTTGACTCGGTTCAACGACGGGCTGTGAGAATTCCAATCTCACTTGCGGTATCGAGTCCTTAAGTCTGAGGAGAGACTTTGCCTCACTGTGTGTGTTCTACCGCTTGTACAATGGGTTGTGTTCTGAGGAATTGTTCGAAATGATGCCCACGGCTACTTTCTACCATCGCACCGCTCGCCATCGGCAGGGAATTCATTCTCACACTTTAGAACCTAAATGGTCGCGTACAGGGCGGTTTCAGAGAAACTTCCTCCCGCGAACGCTTAAGTTTGTGGAATGAGCTCCCTGCCAAGGTTCTCTGCAAGGACTACAGTATGGAGTTCTTCAAGAAAGAAGTTATTAGATTTCTGAAGGGTCGGCAACGCGCAAGTGATACCCCTGGTGTTGAAAGCGTCCATAGGCTACGGTGACCGCTTACCATCAGGCGGACCGTAAGCTTGTTTGCCATCTTAGTGGTATAAAAAAAAAAAAAAAAAAAGATCTGAATCTCGGAAACAGCTCGAACGATTTTCACGAAATTTTGTATGCAGGGGCAAGGGGTCTTATCCCTAAGAAAACAGAAATGATTTAAATGCATATTAATAGATGGCGTTGTGTGTATCGATTTGTTATTTAGGTTGTTGTTTTATTGAAAAAGAGAAGTAACCGACCCTCAAAAATTGTTGTTTTAATATCAAAATGTCCCTTAAGCTAACAAAAACGAAGTAATGGGCGCCTTTATTAAATTTTCGAAATTTTACTTAAATTGAATGAGGTCGTTGTACTTTAAGCGGAAAAAAATTGAACTACGTGCCAGTTTAGTTAATAATTTTTAACTATTGATTGATAGATGACGCTGTTCGCATGTTCTGAGTTTGACAGCGACACACAACGGTGTCACTTAATAATATGAATATGTGTACTTACCCACCAAATATAAAAAAAAATTTTTGGTATCAACCCACTTAAATACTTAGATATATTATAAAACAAACGCACGCAAGCGTGAACTTCGACTTTAGTAGAATTTGTTTCTTTTTTTATATCCTGGGTCGAATGAGTCAAGTTCTTAAAAAAATGTTTTGTGAAAAGGATAGCTCACTTTTAAAGAACAGCATGCCATCGCACATGTGGCTACTTTCGATGTGAAAACACTGCAGATAATAGCGCTTACATTTTCAACCAATTTAAAAAAGGGACGTTCTCAGTTTGACCCTTATGTTTGTATGTATGTTTGTCCGTGATTATCTCGCGTTTGGCTGGACCGATTTTGATACGGTTGTCAGAAAAGTATTCGTTACATTCTGGAGAAGTTTTTGGTATACAACAAATGGACACCCCGAGACATCGTCGTTTGCATCGATCCGTTAATAATTAAGCGATGCATAAGTTTAACTCGACCGTAGTTTTATTTTACTCATAAATAATTAACTACGCTTTAATCTTTCTTTGACTTCATGAGATATCATGAGTTGTTTAGGAAATATACTGTCGTCTTTTTAAGTGACTAGTTATTAATCGACTTCAAAAAAGGAGGAAGTTCCTTATTCCTCGAAATCTTTTTTTATGTATGTTTTTCGATTACTCGAAGTCGCCTTGACCGATTCGGAAAATTCTTGTTTGTTTGAAAGAGTATACTTCCCAGATGGTCCCATGGTCATCAGGTCAGGATATAATGATGGAATCCTGGAGAAATCGAGGGAACTCAAATTTTATAGGCACACTTGAAGCGATTAGTGTAAGAGAAACTAAGCCAATAGGTCACTTAAAAGTAGGGATGTTCCGACTAGTCGGTAAAGCTGACCATCCGGCCACTTTCGTAGTCGGCGACAAGTTGGCGACTATTCGTCAAAGAGCACCGACTAGAACTGCGACTGGGAGGAATTGTCTGTGGTCGAACATTAAATCATAGAACCTAGCTGAGGTATCAGGGTTGGTTGACATTATTGGTTGTTCGTACTCGTAGTATTTTCTGTTTTTCCCTGCCCACCATGAGAAATTATCATTTGGCACTGCTTACACTTGATTTTAAGGAAATCATACAATTGTTCTAAAAAAAATCAATACACGAAACTTTCTGTTACACAAATAAACGAACGAACGAACGAATAAACGAAATAAACAAAACGAAGTCACAGATTATATAATACTATACCTACTAGGCGAAGTAAACAAAACATGTTTTGTTCGACCCGCTTGCAGGCGGCGGTTGCGACTTGAAGTCAGTTATTCTAAACTTGGCTGTCGGATAGAAATGTATATGTATAGCATAGGTAAATGTTGCTTACTAGACCCCCTAACCACGTGACTGAATAACCCACCAGACTGCTAGCTTAGAATAACGATCATTTCAAGAATCATACCTAAACTGGTAGTATTTTCAACTGACACATTTAGTAAATTAAATCCCTCAGTTCAATGTATGGAGCTACCCCTAAATATTTTTTCTTAATTTCATTATAAATCTGTTCGGTGGTTAACATAAGACTTTCCTGTAAAATTTCATCACAATCTACATATGCAAATTAAGCGGAATTATAACGCTGTGACATACGGATTGACGGAAGTATATGATGGATTTATAAGAGACCTTTCTGCTATTTGGCTATGGAACCCTAACAAAGATCTCTGATTTAATTTGTATTCAGTAGGGAGATACCAATAATATAATTATGCATATACATTAATATATGCATGTTTATATGTATCATAATTATCGTAGGTACCTACCTACGTACCTACGTTCTTTAAGATTCACCTTCCTATTGTAATTATTTAGCCAACTAAGAATAAAAAAATATAGGTATTTACCTGTCAAGATCTTTTAGGTCTGTAAAAAGGAAATTTCTTTTTCGTGTCAGTGACAGGTCACGCACACATACACGTGCTTGTAGTAGTGCTTTCGCTAGCGCCGGTTGTTTGAAGCTATCAGTTTGTAGGTTTAGTCATGTGCCCTAACGAAATGTGCATTTCGACGATAGCAACGTTATTGAAGTGAAAACTTCTTTAGCGACGTTGTGCACTTTTTTTGGTATGGGTAAAAAATGATAAACTCGCGTCAGGTCACGTGTCCTGATCGTGAAAATGCGTAAGACGGATGGAGAGTTGCTAGCTGGCGCGGCGTAAGAGAGGGAGTATCCCCCTCTCTTTCTACGGCGCGGCGAAAATGTATGCCTGCGCCTGCTGTTTCGTTTAGGCGGCGCAGGGCGCTTGCGCGAATGGTCGTGTGTGTTTATGTTACAGCGTGCTACGCGCATCCATGGATGGTGACAGCTGATGGCTCGACCGTCTGTGTAGTGGCCATACTGCTGTGTATTCGTAAAATTCGTGTACATAAAGTGTTTAAAATATGGAAATTAAACAACGTGCATCTTTGTCTTTGTAAAATACGGAAACCGTAATGCCACGCCTATTATAATTTTTATTTTTAGTATTCGCGATTATGAGTAGTACAGGGAGGTTGGATATGGAATTTTAATTCTATGACAGATTGCGATGTCAAATATACTACGTCAAAAAAGTAAATAAACAAACATTATTATTTCTTGACAATGTCATAGACATGTCTTGTGACATATTTGAGTGTTAAGCGCGAATCGAGTGTAAAGGTTTTCACTTCTTCCGGCACTCCCGGAGTGCAACTCGTTCTTTTTTTTATGGAGTCACGGGCAAAAGCTAGTAAAAAATATCTCAGGAATTTTAGATACCTAAACATTCAACCACCTTTCGGTCTCCTTCGTCCGACTCTTTTGTACGTATTATTACATAATTTATGATAATGCTAATTCATTTTAAAATTTTAACCTCAACACCCACTAAATACTAGCTACTAACACAAAAACATAGGATTTTCAAAAAAGAATTTGATCACAAAACATCTGTCATTAAATAATAATTTAACTTTTAGGTTTTTAACATCTGTTCATCAATAAACTATTTTAAATTATAAACCAGTCCAAAAACTTGTAATAAAATATTATGCCCCAAAAATTTTTTTTTTTTATTTAATTTGCGTCTTTCATATACCTACACTTAAAACTAATTAAAACCACCTTTTGGCCCTCTTATTTCGTACTCGTAAAAAGCTTCCATCATAACATATTTTTAATCTTAAACCTCAATACCAAATTTCCTGTAAATTACCTGACGGAAACAAAGGAATCCGGTAGAAACTTTTAAACACCTTTGACCCCCTAATCCGTACCTGTTCTAAAACAATATAACGAACAAAATGTACTGCTCCCAACTGTAGCGTTTTAGCTTTCGATTATAATTTTATTATGTACCCACCTACTTTTACATATTTATACCTACATTTCGGATCGTTGCCGATTGGTTATAAAAATACTGTAAATAATAGGTAGGTATTTATTTGCATGACATATCTTCATTAACATTTTTATTTTAAATTTGAATAACTAGTTGAAAAAATCTTATTTACCTACTACTAACTACTAACATTACCTAGATAATATTTAATTGACTGAAATCTCTCAATACATTTACGTTCCCCGCCATCTATTGACTTCATAGAAGCAGTTACAAGTATAACAGTAAGTATTCAACGAGAAACGATAGATGTCGTTAGCTAATATTTCCGACCCGCTGCTACTTACGGCATCTAGCGGCTAAACAAAATAGCCCGAAAAATAGCCCGAGTTACGGCGGTCCCATTTCATTGTATGGGATGAGGCATCTGTACTAGTATAGTATTATATAATCTGTGGCAGGGGGTTTCGGGGGCGATAAATCGATCTAGCTAGGTTTAATTTTAGAAAACGTCGTTTTATCCGTGTTTTCAGGCAATGATAAACTAAAAAATATGACTCATCCTGACATCTATTGGCGAGTAGTAAGACTATTATTTTTACCGACACAGAAACACTTAAGCTACAATAGATGGCGTTGCTAAGCAACACTAAAGCGACTTGTCAAAAGATGGCGTTAGAAAAAACAAGCAAAACTCAGTCTTCCAGGTTCTATTTATAAAACAGCAGAAAATTGTTTACGTTCCTCCTCATAACAATGATAACAAACCAGTAATCACTAAACAACTGTAAATACTTAAATATATACTTAAACGTAAAAAAATATCTGTTTTGTTAATGATAATGTATACTAAGGTTTTTTTTTCGAAATTCAAACTTTTTTCCCATTCTGGTCTTTAACAAAAAAAGCATGACTACCATGCTTTCGTAACGGATATTATCACAGATACAAATAATTAATTTATATTATACTGACAGAACGTTTAAGTGACAACTTTTCAGTGTAAGCACAAGGAATTACCTAAGCATAACAGTTATAATATATATACATATAATATATATACCTACTGATAATACAAGATCGGTATGAATTTCAATAATTTTCGTAATTTTCTTATATTTAGTAGCAACTTAGCAACCATATATTGATTGAGTGCGGATTTTGTAGAAGCGGCAGTCCAATCGTAATATAAGACTTCGCTGTCCTTCCGTCCGTCTGTCACCAGGCTGTATCTTATGAACCGTGATAGTTAGACAGTTGAAATATTTACAGAAGATGTATTTCTTTAACAACAAATACTAAAAAAAGAATAAAATAAATATTTAAGGGGGCGTTTATACAACAAACGTGATTTTTTTTGCTCGATTTTGCTCTTATTTAAAATCAAATTATTAACTTAAACTAAAACAAATATTTAAGGGGGGCTCCCATAAAACAAACGTGATATTTTTCCCGTCTTTATAGATAATGGTACGGAACCTTTCGTGCGCGAGTCCGATTCGCACTTAGCCGATTTTTAACTCTCAAAGTCAATAAATATTATATATATATATATATATATATATATATATATATATATATATATATATATATATATATATATATATTGTTAGGGAAAAGTATCAAAACTAATATTGTATTTTCAAAACTCTATTCAACTATATCTCACGATGGTAAGTAATGTCATACCTTAGTTCAATGTATAGGTATATAGAGATCAACCAATAAAAAATGTTTTCTACATTTTTAACAAGATGAAACGATAAGGGTTTTTTCATTTGGCTACGGTCTTCTGCATCGATCATAGTACTGAATGCTAAGGAGAATTTTTAACTTGACTAGGTATCTCGTTTCAGTACGAAATGAAAGTACTAAAACTAAGCAACAGCGACCCGAATGGTCGTATTTAATCCATTTCAGGGATCCGCAAATCCAAATAAAAAAAATCTTTTTCTAGGATGACTTTGTTGCCCGTCTGCCAGACAGTCTGTCTATCTACCTGTCTGTCGGTCTGTAAAGAAAATTTTACTTAGAAACGCGTAGAGCTACCAGATTAAAATTAAATACTAAGTGTAAGCTTTTACATCCGTATAAAAGTACTACGTGTCTAAAAGATTTATGTACTAGGACGTTTCCTTGATTTATTTAGATAAGTAAGTTTGTGTTTAGATAAGTATTGATACGAATAATATAAGACATTTTTTTTCAATGATTTTATTTTTATTTGAATTGATTGTTATTTTATTTATTTTTTCCTTAAAAAGCTATGTCCTTCCGCGGGGCACAAACTATCTCAATGCCAAACTTGACCGCGGTTTCACCCACCCTAAATTCGGTTATCGGTGTAGGATTACAACGGCAACTCCTCAATTATAGGAAAAAAAACGACTTACACTACTTGAAAACGTCAAGGGTGAGTCAGTTTTTTCTATAATTGTGGAGTTGCCGTTAAAATCCTACCCCGATAACCGAATTCAGGCGAGTGAAACCACCGGCAAAAGCTAGTAAAACATATAAGGTTTGATGTATATCTCCAAAACTACATTCATACATTCAAACACACACATCATTGTGTTTACCAGGGGTTGCAATTTATTAAAAAATCTCATATTACTCGCACTATGCTATGTGAAATAGAGTGTTAAGAGAACTGTGACGATAAAATTAATATTTATGCCTTAACATTTTGTAATGCAATGTTTTTATTTAAGATTCAGCGTGAAAATTGCTGGCAGATCGACCACTACGTGGCTTCAGACAATTTATTTCCGGTAGTCCTCGAGGGCTTATTACAGTTTCATATTTTTAATCTAACGTTGAAACATCGTAATGACGAGTTCGCCTTTTCTGTCGGTTAGAAATTTATGGTAGAAAGAAATCTCAATTACCTCCATAGGAAGGAATATATCAACGGACCTTGTTGCCAGATAAAGCTGGAAGTCTGATTTTCCTTCATTACAACTTACTCTCGGTAAATTACAATTATTAATTTCTGTCTTATTTTAAATTAGGTAATGCTTAACTCTTGAATTCGAAATAAAATATTTTATTTATTTATTTGTAATATTTTATTTTATATAGACATTACAGTTTTCCATTTCGTACAAAACTTTATAACTGCATAACACACCTAAGTGCATACCTACTTAATATCTAATTGAAAGGCCATTTATTAATTATAAGTTTTGGAAATTCATTAGGAGGACAGGTAGTTGTCAGGCACATGCAGACTGATTATCGACAAAATCTGCTTGTTGGTCTTGTGCCCGCTAAATACAGCGAACACGTACCCTAAAATCGCCACCTGGCGACGTACCTCAACCGTATTATATCCGACCATTCCCAAAAGAAACATACTTGGAAACCGTACTGTTTCCAATGCAGCCACCAAACAAACTTATTTTGGATTTTTTCCACCATAAGTACATATTTAGTCTCATGTGGATTCCAGACAACTGCATTTGAATGAGTTGTTAAGCGATCTTATGGCAAACTAAGTTTTTGAATTGTTTAGGTTGGCGCAATACGAACCCAGGTGATTGATAAGCAGCGGCACATACTATTTCAATGTGATATTTAAACGTCATATCAACGATCAACGTTACTCCAAGATCCCTAACCGACCTTACTCTCGGAAGAATAGAATTATTTAATCTATAGTCGCTCAATACTGGGCAGGTTGATCTTGGGAAAGAAACAGGATAGCATTTAGCTTCATTGAACATGAGTTTATTTTTCTCACCCCATTTTTGAATCCGCTCAATGTCCTATTGCAACAGAGTGCAATCCGAAATGATATTAATTTCCATGAATAATTTCAGGTCGTCCGCAAACAACAAACAGCGAGCTGCGTTGACTGTTCTGGGCAAATCATTTATTAAAATTTAAAATCCTAAAGGTCCTAAATTACTCCCTTGACTGACTCTTGAATGATAGAAGTATTGGTCAGAGATGATGCCTATATTATTGATTAGGAACTGCAATAGGCTTGTTCTATTTTCATAATCCAATATTCTAGTTAATATATTGATTCAATAAAAATTACGAGACTTCAGGTGTATTAAGTATTTAAAACCTTCACTATTCATCAGGTTTAAAATTGAAGAATATATTCGGCATCAAAAACGAATAATTTGACCGAATACGAATATCTTGAATTTCCAAATATGCCGAATATCAAATGCCAAGTAAATATTCGGCGCATCTCTAATGTTTATGTTTCTCATCCTAAACAGCTGTACTGATTTTGATTTTGATTTTGATGAAATGATTTGATTTTGCTTTGTGTTTGTGGAACATCCCTGGATGTTTTTGGTTGACAGTTGGATCCGATATATGGCGCTGCTATTGGTTTCTACATTTTTGCAAGACAAAGTTCTGGCAGGTTCGGTCATCGTGCTATAAAAAATAACACGGTTATAATTTATTTTTAATCATATTCCAATCAAACTAGGGCTTGATTAAGTCCATTACGTAGAAAGCAGCACATATCAGCTAGAGAACATACCTACCTATATTGAAATTAATATCAAACACGCGATTATGGTGGTAGAGATAAATATTGACAGGGATGAAAAATAGACAAAATATTTTTATTTACTATTTTATTTACTTTGTACCTTAATATAATTCTTTTGTACGAGTGTACGTAACTGAACACCTTATACACGGATACACTGTTTTACATAGTAAAAATGTGTGTATGTGGTCTAGTTAATAATATTGTTTTTATGTCATCTTTACAATATCTGATGGCTGTAAAAACTAAATCGCTGAATTTCGACCCGATAGGCAACGCTGCGGTCGAGTTCGGCCCCATATGGAGTACTGCTGCCATCTCTGGGCAGGTGCACCCGGATACCAGCTTGACCCTTTTGACTCGGTTCAACGACGGGCTGTGAGAATTGTCGACGATTGCAAACTCACTTGCGGTATCGAGCCCTTAAGTCTAAGGAGAGACTTTGCCTCACTGTGTGTGTTCTACCGCTTGTACAATGGGTTGTGTTCTGAGGAATTGTTCGAAATGATGCCGACGGCTACTTTCTACCATCGCACCGCTCGCCATCGGCAGGGAATTCATTCTCACACTTTAGAACCTAAATGGTCGCGTACAGTGCGGTTTCAGAGAAACTTCCTCCCGCGAACGCTTAAGTTGTGGAATGAGCTCCCTGCCAAGGTTTTCTGCAAGGACTACAGTATGGAGTTCTTCAAGAAAGAAGTTATTAGATTTCTGAAGGGTCGGCAACGCGCAAGTGATACCCCTGGTGTTGCAAGCGTTCATAGGCTACGGTGACCGCTTACCATCAGGCGGGCCGTAAGCTTGTTTGCCACCTTAGTGGTATAAAAAAAAAAAAAAAAAAAAAAAAAAACTCTTGAACTCTTGACCAGTATTTAATATAGCTTATATCCTTTTCCGTCTCTTTAACTAATCTTGTGTCAAAATTCAGCTCAATTGCGTAGTATTTTAATTTGGTTTTATTCGCCAAAATTTTGATTATCGTGAAAGGTCCCAGGTTGAATTAGGATAAAAAGTAGTTTAAATTCTTTTCCGTCTCTTTATCTATCTCTGTGATAAATTACAGCTCAATCATATCGTGTTTTCCCGCGCAAAGTTTAATTATTTAGATAGGTTTTCATTCCCGCTAGACCTCTCGATCGGGAAAAATAGCTTGTCCTTCATCATTCTTTCAAATTATGCCAAATTTCATCTGAATCGGATGCACTGGTGTGACGCGATGTGAAAGAGTAAGTAAAGTCACATTAAGTTATAATTATTCCCCTGGGAACTTGTAGGTTTTCCGAGATAAAATGTAGCCTAAGTGTTATGTCAAGATATAAGCTAACTGTACTTTGAATTTCAGCCAAATCGGTTCTGTTGTTTGGATTTTTAATACAAATTTACAACCCCTATTTATCCCCTTAGGGGATGATTTTCTAAAAACGATGAAACACGTCATTCTTATTTTAAACCGAAAGGCCATATACCAACTTTCATCCATTTAACTTTAAAAATGACAGATTTTCAAACAAACTTTGGACCCCCGTTTCCGTGAATTTAAAAAAATCCTTTCTTATCTCACGTAAACATCATAAAAGGAACCCTTGTGCAAAATTTCAGCTTTCTAGGGTCAAGGGTTTGGGCTGGGCGTTGATGAGTCAGTGATGAATGAATCAGGACTTTGAGTTTTATATATATAGATATATATTATGTGTGATCGCACCCGACGTTGTTTAACTTTGGTAAATTCTGTAGTAGAGACTACTTTTGCTTTTGATGCAGGAATGCTATTGTATTTATTTACGCAGCACAGCGAATGTTTGTTCGTTCGTTAACGCAGCAGCACCCCTAATCAGCTTCATAAGGTTGCAGTATATGCCAATGTCAATCACTATCTCAGTTATTCAGGTTTTTCGGTCAATCGGTGCTGTTAGCGATAGATATAATTGTTAGCATAGTTTTCGCTGGTGATAGCGTTCTCAGCTTATCACCATCAATATAGGTAATGATTAAATCGCACACAACACATAAGACTTTGTGTATTTGTGCAAGGCGCAGCAGACTCCCCTTCTAGTGCCTACTAAAAAGAAAATAGATATCGAAATGGTGCAGTTAAATTCGGTTAGTATTTAATTTTGTGATTTTACCTTCTAAACGGATACACTGATTTCGATAATAAAAATGTGTGTATGTGGTCGAGTTGATATTTTTTTATGTATAGCAAAATAACTTATATTTGCAATATATGATGGTTCAGTACTAAAAAAAATCTCAAAATTTCGATCCGATAGGCAGGTCCTCGCTATTTAAAAAGAGAATGTATACATAAATTTGCATGGGATGGGGCGGGGAATGTTTTCTATAAAAGTGTAAACGATTTTTTCAAACGTTTGTTTGTACAGTTTGTTTTAAACATTATATGATATAGCATCAGCTCACTCGTATACCTACAGTGTAAAGTTGCAATGTCTGCTTACAGGGGACAGAAAAAGCATTTCTGAATTGGTAAAAACAAAATTCAATGTCCAAACCAGTATCCCGTTCTTTCTTTTTATTAATATTTTTTATGTATTGTGTATGAAATATGATAACTTTTGAAAAACTAAGGCCCATTTTAACTTAATTTCAAATCATGACGAGGAGTTGACAAATAATATTGATGAAATAATGTAAATAGCTTTACAGATGCACTAAATTTAAGCGTTATAGTTTTAATAGTGCCCGAATATTCGTAAGACACGACAGTCATTTGATTAAGAACAACAGCTAAGCTATCTGTTGATGTTTATTTGTATTTAGGATGTAATATCTGCCGCTACTAAAACGATTTTCAAAATCCTTTCACTATAGGTGGCTGTTATTCCCGAGTTACGTAGTTAATATTTTGTTTTAATCAAAATGAGTTTTTAGTTAAAAATATCAATATTTGTCAATTAAATCGGAGGTAAAAATCAGCACAATTCCGTCACATTCCTTTGCAGCGAAACAACAGGTGATATAATTTTTGGCGCAGGGACGGAATCTAAAATACTTTTATCTCCATCGAGAATTTCCACTGGGATAAATAATTCTGCAAGGCACATTTCCTACTACTAACTTGATTTTTGGCACAGAGATAGAGAAAGATACAGAGAGAAGTGCAAAGGATACTTTGTAAAACCGCAGATCATATCGAATCGTAAATAAAGTAGGTATTTATGCATTTTTAAATGCTTCGTTATATTTGATAATTGGTTAAAAGTCGGTGAGGGTAGACAACAGTGGAAAAGTATGAGGCTGATAAGGTTAAAATGTAGCTCGTAAAGGTAGGTTGAATAACCTATAGTCACCTATTTTATTATTACAACAGAGTTTAAGTTCCTTAATAATAATGGTTACGAAATAACGTTACTTGTTTCAACAAAAGGTTGATAACATTACAAACTTTCTTATGTTTTAACTACAATTACCATAAAACACGACAACTGACTTCCTTAATATCTAATTAATACCAAAGATACGGAATTGAAAGTGTACAAACGAAGTAACACTTGCTCTTTTAAACATATAAGTAAAATAATTAATTAAAATTTTTAATAAAAATTATTTAATTAGGTATTTTTTAGACTGCTCACTTTATATTCTGTGCGAGCTATCTGATTTCTGATCGCCGCACACCCGAAAACACCAAGCAACCAATGGCACATAACATCCTATTACACACCTACTTACTGCATACCCTAGATGTTTTCACACTAACCGCTGTCGAGGAGAAATTGGCTTAGTCAGCTTTTAAATAATAAGTCTATATGATCTGGATATTATTTTCTCTCTCAAATTCTTCACCATTATAGGTAGTAACCCTCCTCCCCCTTAAGGGTAGGCCTAGACTAGATAGTAACCTTTGTTGATAAGAACCTTCAAAAGTATGTACAGGTTAGGTTTACAATATTCTCTGGCCTTAAAAATTCTGAAAGAGACATGGGCATTCTGACGGCGACATTTCAGGATCACATTATTTTCTAATCTTTCAACATTTATACAAAAAGCAGGCATTAATATATTGGGAAGTGACTGTAAGTATATTATTTTATTTAAGAGAAGAGACTGTCGAGGTCGTTAGTTCTGTATTGAACTGATTGCTCTTATCTGAGGTATAAGAATTGTTTTTATGTCAGCAGCCTTACCCCACAATAAGGTACCAAATCAATAAAATCAAGCAGTAAATACTTTTAAGCTGACTAACTTTTCTAACAGCATAAGTAGTACAGCTAAGTTTTCTAGCTAAAACAGAAATATAAGAGTGCTATTGCAATTTATTATCCAGAGTGATGCCTAAGAACCTAGTCGACTTGACTAGATCGAGTGGGTCACCATTTACTGGAGTATATCTAACATTTCATACCTAACCGGATACCAGGTTAGCTCTTTTGATTCGGTTCAAGGACGGGCTGCGGGAATTGTCGACGATCCCAAACTCACTTGCTGTATCGACCCCTTAAGTCTGAGGAGAGACTGCCTCCCTGTATGTGTTCTACCGCTTGTACAATGGGGTGTATTTTGAGGAATGTTCGAAATGATACCTACGGCTACTTCTACCATCGCACCGCTCGCCATCATTCTCACAATTTAGAACCGAAATGGTCGCGTACAGAGCAGTTTCAGATAAACTTCCTCCCGCGAACGCTTGGGTTGTGGAATAAGCTCCCTGCCAAGATTTTCTATAAGAACTACAGTATGAGGTTCTGCAACGCGCGAGGGATAAGCCTGATGTTGCAAGCGTCCATAGGCTACTGTAGCCGTTTTTACTATCAGGCGGACCGAAGCTTGTTTGCCACCTTAGTATTAAGAAAAAAAACCTTAAGCAAATTTCATAAGTATATTTGCATTTCTGTGCATTATGTAAAATTATTTGATGTTGACTAATTTCTGTCAACATTAAATATAGGAGATCTTTAATTTGAAAACAAAAAGCAAATCATTTATAACCTTTGGGAACTCTAATAATAACAAGTGATCTAGAAGTTTGATTCCTAGATTTAAAATTTCTGAAATCACTTAAAAATTAGGAAATGAGATTAAGATCTGTATTTACAACACCATATTTAATGATGTTGTCAATGTTATCACGATCAAATGGCTTAATTTTTTGAGTTGTCCTACGCCTTGAAAATTTGTTTCATTGGGTTAATTCCTGTATCGGTGGTATAATGACCTTTTGTAAATTAAAACTGTTGCCTGCGTAATAGCTTGTGTTCGTTAGAATGCAAAATGAAGATTAAAGTGTAAGATGAACATTCTTTTTGTGGACGTTTCGAGGCATATTGTAGAATTGGTCACTAAAAATTCAATTGTGGATCTTAGGTATTTTTTCTTTAGAATGTATGTTTTGCAGGTTATTAGCTTCTGAAGTTAAATAAATGTGCCCCTTTCCATGGGCGTAGCGAGGTACAGGCAGGGGGAGGCAGCTGCCCCCCCCCCGAGGTGCCCATTACCTGAAGGAATTGGCTCAAAATGAACATGTTTACCATACTAAAATGACATTTTCTATCAGGTCTGCCCCCCCCTAGCCAAGCCTGCAGTATCCAAAATCTGGCTACGCCCATGCCCCTTTACCCTGTCTAACTTTTAAACCGCTTGTTCTAACTAAATTTAGACAATAAAATTTGATAATTTGGTTATTCAAAAAAAAACTAGCCAAGTGCGGCTCTGCCTCGTGCACTGAAGGTTCCGTACAAACTTATTATATGTACATAGTTCTTCCATCATGAGATCAAGTCTCACAAATTTATGTCTTAATTTTCAGTTTTTGTATATTTGTGATGTAACAACATCTTGCTTCTTGCCAAATTTCATTATTCTAGGTCAACGGGGAGAACCTCATAGTTTTAGAGCATATTTTTTTATTGCATTGCCTTGAAGATTGACTTTTAGGGTTCCGTACACAAAAGGTAATTAGCGGAACCCTATTACTAAGACTTTGCTGTCCGTCCCTCCGTCTGGCACCAGGCTGTATCTCATGAACCGTGATGGTTAGACAGTTGACATTTTTACAGAAGATGTATTTCTGTTGCCGCCATAAAAACAAATACTAAAAAAACTTAATAAAATAAATATTATTTTTCTCGATATTGATAACAGCAACAGTTAGACGCTTAAAATTCACAGAATATTTAGTATATATATAGTCACTTTAAAATAAAATAATTAAGTTAAAATAAAACAAATATTTAAGGGGGGCTCCCATACAACAAACGTGATTTTTTTGCGGTAATGGTACGGAACCCTTCGTACGCTAGACCGACTCCAAGTGCGAGTTTTCTTTACAAATTTAAGTGACCGTATACTTTAAGTATTTGATATTAATTTCAATTTGATACCTCCACGCGTTCTCAAATAAAAGGGTTGACAGACAGACAAACTTATTTTTAAGAGTTATAACAACAAATTAACAAATTTTAGGTTTCTCCCTATATTTGTGATGTAAGAACTTTGCTTCATGTTAAATTTCATGATTGTAGAACAACGGTTTTGATTTATTTGTGGATGCCAAAATATTTTACAAAAATGGCTTAATTGCGTACACTTAAAAGCTTAATTTTCTTACAGCTTTATTGGATCGCAGACCTTTGTATTTGATATTAATTCCAACTTGATACCTTCATAAAATCCTGAGAAAAACGGCCTTGACAAACAGAGAGACAAACGGACAACAAATTGATCCTTTAACCGACTTTAAAAAAACCGGCCAAGTGCGAGTTGGGCTTGCGCAGCAAGGGTTCCGGACCTACCACCATTTACGTAATTTACAAACAAAAACAAAAAGGGGTGCCGCTAAGTGGTCACCTAGCCAATTCCTGACCAAGCCCGACGTTGCCTAATATATAACGTTGCCGATGTTGCAAAACGATGTCGAGTGAATCTTTATCTTTACTACCTTTTATAGGCGTTTAATATGTAAGAAATCATGATTAAACAGATTTTTATTATTTAGTAACTGATCGAAATTACCACTAAATACTTAGTTTATTGTATAAAGGTAAGAAATTAATAAATAATAAGAAGCAGGAGTATAATAATTAGAGTTACTTTATTCAATTTAAATTCAATAATGGTTGATGTCTGCATTTTACAATCGACCGAATTACAATATACGTGAATGTGAAAAAGCGATGACCAAACGGGGCTGAACGACTATCTTGCTCTACCCTGATGCCGGCACTGGCCCGAGTAATGCCCCTGGATGGTTGCAAACGTTAATAAGCTAATAGTGGTGCTTGTTTGACACCTTAGAGGTATAAAACTCGGCTTAAAGCCGGCGTAGAAATCGTAACATAGACACAATAAGTCCCGCGTAAGAGACACACGTCTTGTAAACTACTTACTTAACCAAATTTTGTTTTTTTTTAATAAAACTTCCACTGTTCCCTAATGAACGGTACCTTATTTAATGTAGAAGAATTATTAAAATCTCATAACTAGTGACTAGTTATAAGAAATACGTAAACAAACATACATACATACTTACACTTTTGAAATTTGTCACTTCTTGTGCAATTCTAGCAGTATTATATACATAGGTACGGGCCGAATTTATAACCCCTCTTTTTCAGTCGGTTAAAAATTCAAGAAATATGTAAAACAGGTTCTGTTGACACTTGACAAAAGAGACCTTATGATAAAATATTACCTTGGAAATCTGCTAAAAACAATGCCGAGATATAAGCAAAAAAACTAAAAAGGGTACCTTTTTTCCAAGATGGCGCCGCAACAGCTATCGATGGGGACTTTTAGTATGCACAACAGGAACTTTGATGAACATGTACATCAAAATTCAAAATTCTACCAATTAATGTTTTTTCATTTTCTAATTTAATTTGACTATTAACAGTTTTAAAATATACAGAGAGCAGGCAGCATATAAAATAATCAGATTTGTACGTACAAGTTTAATACAACATTGCTTGATAATTTACGATTTTTAGATAGATTGATAGATGTATTCTTTATAGTATACATATAAAAATAAATAATTGTTTATGTTAACTAAACATGTAATTACGGACTGAGTTATCTTTAATGAAATATTAGTGTAGTCTAATATCATTTATATTTTTTCTAGGTGTTAACTTGTAGCAAGAAGAAATATTTTTACTAACCGACTACTTTGTCAATGCATTTATGATATAGTGTTTTATCGCGTATAAGTGTTATCGCTAATGGGAAATTGTGGTCAGAGTGGCTATGGACAGTGGGCATTCCTCTTTTGAATAGATTATCCCTGAATTTAATACATGCTACATTTTACCTCGGAAAATTTAAAATTTTCTGCAGAAAAATAATTTTAACTGAACACCAGCTTCAACCTTGTCTTGCAAATAATCTTGGAACTGGGCATCACTGGAGATGTCAACACCAAGAATCCCAATACTCTTGGAGATGGTGAGGGGAGTGTTCTGCAATTGTTAAGCCTCGCAGACTTGTGTCTTCGTAGGGTTAAATGGGACCCCAGTCAGAGACCTTAGACAGAGTGGTCTCGATTTGAGACACAAGTTACCATACCAGCGAGGACTGTTTCAGTGACTGCGGCTGCGTAGACGTCAGGATCTTCTGAGCTAATGCAGAGCTGCCTATTCGGGTACGATGCGTAAAATTCACGCAATCCATCACAGGCTGCCGACTTAAAATGCCACTCTCGACGCCAATCAGTTGGCCCAGAGGGATCTGGTTGTGTCCATGACACTTGATTCTGAACAAGGCAGTGGTCCGAAGAGCCACTCTTTCATGTTCAACTGCTGTTATCATGTAAATGAGGTTGTAAAATGACATTAATTACTAACAAAGAATAATTTAATATAATAATAACTACATAATATAATTAAGATTAATTTGACATTTTTTCTATTAAGTTTGTTATTTATTAATAATGCCTGACATTCCACTTTTTTATTTTTGACTTTAATTTTGCCCTTCAATAATAATATGGTCTAAATGTACTTATTTAATTTAATTAAGACTTTAAATATTTGCATGCTGTGTTGAGCAGATTATGAGCAATCTTGTGTAAAAAAACCTTCTTATTATAACATCTACTTATTGTATTACCATAAAAAAATTTGATTTGATTTGAGCCAAGAGGAGAATCCACTGCGATGAAATATCCGTTCGGATGCGAAGAGCGTCAGCAGAAGGTTCAGTAAGGAGCTCATATTTTCCTCTCTATCTGGTATTTTTGTTAGAGAAAGAAAGTATCAGCTGAGGGAATCCATAGGCCAGTATAGTATTATATAATCTGTGCAATAGGTCAGAGCAAATTCATGAGCAGATATCCCTGCGTACTTATTGGATTTGATGGATTCGAGAACTGAACCTCTTACGATGGTGGGTGTTAAAGTCACCCAAAATAACTAGTTCTGCTCTGGGATATTGCTGTAGAACTTTGTTAGTCGTCAAATAAGGGTGCATGAAAAGTCTAGTTACGTCCGTGTCACCGCTGTGAGGCACGCATAGATACGGGTGTGGCCGCCGTGATCTTTACAAGTATTTTAATTTTCAGAAAATTGACAAGTAATTCTCAACATTATTACTCACAGCGTCACCTGGTCTTAAACTAAGTAAGGTCTGTACTTTGGGTACCAGATAATGCATACACATATATATTATATACTTTTTTGTTATAACATACATATTAAACATTGAGACTCTTGACAAACATAAATGTTCATAACATAAGTGAGTGACCGATGTCCTGTGCTGAGATCGAACACACCACACTGCTAACAGCAGTCTAGTTGTGGCAGGTTGGCAACAGCATAGATGCGGCATTAGTTTTACTAAAGTATAATAGTTTCTTTTGTACACAGACACCAACTCAGTGGCTTATATTTCTGGGGCTGTTATCATCGACTCTTGCTCTAGACAATGGCCTGGCCCTGACTCCGCCAATGGGTTGGCTCACTTGGCAGAGGTTCCGGTGTACAGTTGACTGCAAAAACTTTCCAAATGAATGTATTAGGTAAGTAAATAATGACCAAGGGCATATTCAACTTTCTGGCAAAGGGTGTTTAAAAATGTCATTTTATATTTATATATATATATATATATATATATATATATAGCATAAAAACACTTATCCGCGTAAGAGTGGCTAGAGATATTATAGCTGTCTAATGCATATTTAAGGCATGGAGAGAGATTTTTAAGTTCAAGCTGAAAACTTGAAAGCAGAAACTGGATATCTGTACACACATAATTTCAATTATTTTCTGTATGGCGTCATACCTGTATACTATTTGGGTGTCTGCTTAGCATAAAATTACATATATACTTTATTACATATATCTATGTATCTATAGATACCCTTATTTATTTGAGGCTCTTTCTGTTTACTGCTTCAATGCGTTTAATGTTATAATCCAGCCAAGTTAAAAAGACATAACTCTGTATGACACACTGTACAAATGTTGGATTAGTTTCTTTGGTTAGATTATTGACATTAAGCACATGATGTGCACTTTGTCGGTGAACAAAACGCAAATTTAAGTATCTGATACTAAATATCGATCGTAATGCGTCGTCAGTTTGTTTTCTATAAATATGGGTACATACAGTACGCCTCTGTCGTTATACGCCCCACTGCAAAGGCACAGGCCTCTCTTCGAAGAAGCAGGCTTAAGTCATAAGCCCACCACGCCTGCCTACTGCGGGTTGGCGACCGTAGTTGCGCTAGTCGACCGTCAGAGTTTTCAAGCCAGGACCAACGGTCTTACATGCCTTCCGAAACACGAAAGACCTCTGAAGAATGTGCCACTAGGCGGTCACCCATCCAAAAAGTGACCACCCACAACGTTGCTTAGCTACGCATATCGTTTTCTTTATATAGATAAATGTGGCTCAGAGTCACGTGATTCTTATATTAATAACCTGTTAATACCAAATTAGTAAAATAAGTAAAACAAGATACACATTTCACGTTTGACCGATAACATATTGGAAAACTTAAGTATCTACTTATCTACTATCATTTAATCCACACTTGTGATTCAAGATTTACTAATTACTGTGATATGATTGATAGTAGGTACGTTACGCTAATTGTTTTCATAATTTGCCCCAAATAGAATAAATACTAAGGGCTATTTTATCTATGTATATACATCTACATAGTATTTATACCCAGAACACTGGATGTCCCCACGTCTTTATGTGGGGGACATTTTTTTTTTACTAACTACATTTCAGCGCGGCTGTTTCTGAAGCAGTATATTTGGACTAAGGGGGCTTTATATATATCTCCTACGTAGTAAATTACCAGCTCTAAAGTAATAAGCGGTTAAAAAAGGACCAGGGACTGAGTAATATACCCTCATTGCCTCCTAACGAACTATACTATGATAATTTATTATATATTGTAATAGATATTAAGAAATTCATTATATATGTATGTTTATATATGTACATGAATTTAAAATTAATCAGCTTTCGGAAACTCCATTAGGTCTGCTGGAACAAATTGCATTATGCGATAAATACGCCTTAAAAAAAAATTATAGGTTAAACTAATATTGTGATAGATTTTATTTGTGCTATAAGTGTTAAATAAATTAATAAATAAATATAACATAGAAATATATGGAAGTCTGGGTTGGACAGAAGAATTTCTAGAGCTTTATAACATAAGTGGCGTTTTGTTGACCGACATAATGTACATAATGCGGTAATCCTACCAAAGAGTATGAACCAAGATTTGTACTGTGTTATAGAGAATTTATGACTTTTTAACTTGGCAGGATCATGACATTAAACTCATTGAAGCAGTCAATAAAATGCACCTATAAAAAACCTGACAAGTGCAAATCTGACTCGCGCCAATGACACTGCATTGTTTTATTATGGAGTTCCGCGGTTCGATTCCGTAAAAAGATTGCTAACCTTTTTTGAAAGAAATAAGATATACATTGCGGTTTCGCGGCAATCGATGAATTTCATACATAATTTCAAATGCGCAATGTAGGTATATCTTTTTTCTATGGATTTCAAACGAGAATTGTTAGCAATCATTTTAAGGAATCGAGCCACCGGTGCCTATCATATATCATTAGATGAGTTTGATGTTGCCATTTTTATCTGAACGATTTAAATTTGCTTTATCAAAGTCGTAATCGTGATATCTTGAAGCTATCACTTCAAAAAGGTATCATTGAGAACTTCCGTTAGCAATCTGTGGTCGTTTGATCATTTCTACTTCACCAAATGATACTTTCTTAATACAAATGCTTGATTTGTTTCTGAAAATACGAAATTCGTTATGTGTATATCTATAATATTTGAGGTATCCCCATAATTCTTTATGAATAATTTCGTGGTAATGAACATTAAAAATATAACTGAAATAAAAACCTTCCTTCTTTTTTGAAGTTGGTTTATAAAGATTTTGGTATCAAAAGATTGGTGGTACGCACGGTGCTTGCCACAAACTCTAAGGGTCTTAACACACGCGCGTAATTGATGAGCCCGTCTTCTGTGCATCATTATAAACGCGAGGATCGTGTGCAAGGGTCACAACTTGCCGACTGACTTGAATTGCTGAGCGTCCTAATTGCGGTCTAGCACGCGTCGTCAGCTCGTGTAAAAAACATCGTGTGTAAAGTCCCTTAGAATGTGGAATGAGCTCGCTATTAAAGTTTCGTTTGATACTCGTAGGTATATCCATTTAGAAATGGAAGTGATTAGTTTTTATTGCCGGCAATACGTAAGCTGTGCCCCTGGATTGCAAGATTCCATATTATGCTACAATAACCACTTAACAAGCATATGCTGTAAAGTTATTAAAGTTTATTTTAAAAATAAATAATTAAATAAAACAAATATTTAAGAGGGGCTCCCATACGGCAAACGTATTTTTTTTTTAACTTTTTAAATATAATGTTACGGAACCCTCCGTGCGCGAGTCCGACTCGCAATTGGCCGATTTTTTAAGCTTAGTATGATCCAAGGTACTAATAAAATAATCAGATAAATGTTACTCTTACAGCGAAGATCTGATAAAGCGGACAGCCGACTTGATGGTGAGTGAAGGATACCTGGAAGCTGGTTACGAATACGTGGGCATTGACGACTGCTGGCTGGAGAAGGAGCGAGGACCTGATGGACGCATGGTGCCTGATAGGGAACGATTCCCAAGTGGTATGAAGGCACTCGCTGACTATGTAAGTAAATAGCACAGAAAGTAAAAACCGATAGTCTTTTGAAATATACACAGTAAGTTTGTGTGTTTTTGTGGCACTGTTTCGGGACCAGCATAAGGAACACTCACTCCCTCACTCATAACCCTTTCACTATATAAAACGTAAAAATTAAATTAAATTAAATATAAAAATTTTTGAGTTGTGTATTTATATTGTGTGTGTAATGTCTCCGTCTGACAACTTGGAAACGGGCTTGATGTTATGTATTTATATATGTACTCCCAAGAGAGGTAGGGCCTTTCCTGTTTCATAAGAACTTCTTACCCTATCTTTATTACCCCAATATAAAAATCATACATACAATAAAATAAAAATTAGAAACTAAAAACTTCTACACAAAGTAGCAAAGCAAGATTTCTTTATATGATTAGTTTGTCACTATTTTTTGGTAGTTACTATAGGAATCTTTTTTCGTTTTCAGCTACACAGTAGAGGGTTAAAGTTCGGAATGTATCAGGACTATGGAACGTACACCTGTGGAGGGTATCCAGGAGTTATTGGGTACGAGAAATTGGACATAGACACATTCGTGGAGTGGGAGATAGATTACCTCAAATTAGACGGCTGCTACATGGACGTTGAGCTGATGGATGAAGGTAAGAATATTTGAATACCTCTCTACATATTTGTGAGTAACACATTTTTGACACCTTCATTCTCATTTCGAAACTTTTTTAAGAACAAAGGAACCTAACCAATAATATAAAAAAAATGTCTATAACTCACTTATGAATAATAGCAATGAAAAAGTCACAGTTTGATTACAGGTGTCATTATCTGCCTAATTGCGGTGAAATTAGAGCCACTTTATGAGCAAGTGTGTTGAAACAGTACATTGTTCACCGAGAGGTGAAAGTGAGCGATTACCGATGAGGGTGTAGTTTGATACAATCAAAGTAATAAAAGTACTTAATACACACGAAGCGGGAATTGTATTTTCACTCGAGTGATAACATAGTTCTTTACACTACAAATGCGAGGATAATAAAATATAATTAAGTAATTAAAGTTTTAATTTACATAACAAATAATAATTGACTTTTATAAACATAGATGTACATACACATACACGATGTACCGAATAATTACAGGCTATGATTATGTTTTCTGTTGTTTGTAAAAGTGAGTTATGTTTTTCAAATTGAAACTGGTTCGCTTTTATAATCACAGATGGCACTGTGCCAAATAAAAAGAAGCTATTAAGTTTTTTCGTCAGCTTTCAATAAGAAAGTGCTTTTCTATTAATACTTTCGTGCCTCTTAACGAGAAAGTAATAATCTCTGCAAACACGTACCTTCAACCCTATTTTTGACTATGCATGAAGGTTCATTCAAGCATGTGTAGTGTAAAAATAAATATAAAGTTGTTTTTTTAAAGAAAAGTTTATTGTCGCATTATGAACTCTATAATCTTTGTTATTATTTTCAAAAAAATACTCAAATATACACACATACGTCGTATAGTCGGTGATGGCCGAGTGGTTATAATTTCACTTCATGTGCCAAGTGACGGAGGTTCGAATGCCGGGGTCGGCGTGTACCACTGATCTTTTCAGAATTTCCCATGTACACTGTTCAAAAACTCACTCTACTAGAGTAGAGTTCCATGTTGTCTTTCTCTGTATTGTGGTTAAATGTATTTGCTATCCTGCTGTCAGTGCTACCCGGGTTAACCCGCGCACAGATTATATAGGTATTGCTTTAACCGGGTTTATAAACGCGGCTTATTTATATCTTATGTTGGTAAATAGGAATCTAAAACGCATGACAAACGCGATTTCAGTCTTGAGAAGGCTCGTTTTTCGTTATATGAAAAGAAGGAATAGTAAACATTCACAAAGCCAATATGTTCAAATCAAAGGTAGAATATTAAGACAAAGTATTATTTTCAGGGTACCCTGCATTTGGAAAGTTATTAAATGAAACCGGACGTCCCATTCTTTACTCATGTAGCTGGCCTGCATACCAGGAATATTCGCCTATGACGGTGAGTAAGGAAGTTGTCAAAATACAAAATAATATGATAAAATGTTATTTAACCTTGCGAATCTGCTAAAAACAATTCAGTAGCACTCACGTACAGAAGTACACCATCCACATATGTTGGAGTACACCTTCCTCCTAATGTGGACGTAGGCAATTTTACTATAACATTATACCACTAAATTGCTACCAAAACTCGACACGTGTTTCGCCTCAACACGAGGCATCTTCAGGAGATACAAGTTGTTCGTTATACCCTTAAGTAGTATGTAGAAATGACGACCCTTAACAAATACGAAACCTTTTCCTTAGTCATCAGTTTTAGAACCTAGAACAAACCGACTGACGGACAGCTAGTTCCCCGTTACCAATCGTCGCGTACAGACATTTAGTCATCCTTAATTTCACATTGTATTTCATTTAATTATACTTAAATTTGTGATTGTGATTTGTGATTTTTTTTTTAAAACCCATACCGAATCTTAGGTATAAAAGTGCCCTATACCTTCACCAAATGACGCAAATGGATTGACGAGTCGCAGTTTTGATACAAGATACGAAGAACACATTTCAGCCTACAATAATCAACACCCAGATCGATCAGACTCTGCGAATCATGTTTTAGATTTAGGACATTCACTACCTGACAATCACACTTTCGATATTTTACTTATATACACACCGGCACAATTAGCGGAACAGAAAAAAAAGTGAGACTATGAGATAATAACGCATATATTTGACGAAATCATTCAGATTGTTGGGGGGTGGCATTCTGGATTTAACCCTTCTTTTTAGCAAGTCCCAGACATGCTCTATCGGATTCATATCGGGGGAATTTGCTGGCCACTGCATCACCGGTATACCTACGTGGCTCAGATATGCCTGTACCGATTGTGCACTATGAGCACGAGCATTATCTTGCATTAGAATAAAGTCGTCACCAATAAATGGGGCAAATGGTACAACATGTTCTTCTAAAATGTCTCTGATGTATCGATCTGCTGTCATGGTCCCTCCTGTGACTATCACTAACTCCGTGCGAGCTCCCTAACATATCCCTCCCCAAACCATAATCGAGCCGCCACCACTAAGCCACTGTGTGTTCAAAATTAGACTGTATGTGGCGTTCTCCTTTGCGTCTCCATATTTGCTGTCTCTCATCGATCTTTTTTTTTTTTTTTTATACCCCTAAGGTGGCAAACAAGCTTACGGTGCGCCTGATGGTAAGTGGTCCGTAGCCTATGGCATTTGCAACACCAGGGGTATCACTTGCGCGTTGCCGAGTCTTCAGAAATCTAATAACTTCTTTCTTGAAGAACTCCATACTGTAGTCCTTGCAGAAAACCTTGGCAGGGAGCTCATTCCACAACTTAAGCGTTCGCGGGAGGAAGTTTCTCTGAAACCGCACTGTACGCGATTATTTAGGTTCTAAAGTGTGAGAATGAATTCCCTGCCGATGGCGAGCGGTGCAATGGTAGAAAGTAGCCGTGGGCATCATTTCGAACAATTCCTCAGAACACAACCCATTGTAAAAGCGGTAGAACATACACAGGGAGGCAAAGTCTCTCCTCAGACTTAAGGGCTCGATACCGCAAGTGAGTTTGGAATCGTCGACAATTCTCACAGCCCGCCGTTGAACCGAGTCAAAAGGCCAAGCTGGTATCCGGGTGCACCTGCCCAGAGATGGCAGCAGTACTCCATATGGGGCCGAACTTGCGACTTGTAAAGTAACAACCTTTGCCCCAACGTGAAGTACTGCTTCGCTCTGTTGAGTACACCAAGTTTTTTGGACGCCAGCTTCACCTTATCTTGTAAATGATCTCGGAACTGAACATCGCTGAACATGTCGACACCAAGGATCCCAATGCTCTTGGAGATGGAGAGGGGAGTGTTCTAGAATTGTGGGACTACAGTGAATGGAGTTTTCTTAGCGGTGGCGCTACACTTGTGTCTTTGTAGGGTTGAATCGGACCAAGTTTACCCGTCCCCAGTCAGAGACCTTGGACAGTGTGGTCTCGATTTGAGACACAAGTTCTAGTTGCCGGACATAAAGCTAGCCACCCATTTGCACAAACCCTCGGGCACTCCGTAAGATCGCAACTTCGATAGAAGACCGCGGTGCCAGACCCGATCGAACGCCTTCGCTATGTCCAGGTTACATGGCAATGCCTCCCCCTGACTCTCAATGGCTAGTGCCCATCGGTGTGTGAGATACACTAGAAGGTCACCAGTCGAGCGACCGTGGCGAAAGCCATATTGACGGTCACTCACCAGATCATGTACTTCTAGGTATCTTAGAAGCTGCGTGTTGATCACACGCTCCATAAACTTGGAGAGGAGAGAGGTAATAGTGATAGGCCTGTAATTCGATGGATCTGATCTATCGCCCTTTTTGGGCACCGGGTGCACATTCGCAGTCTTCCATGAAGACGGAAATTGCCTAGTGTGGTAGGAAAGCGCGAAGGGGCGCATGAGTACAGGACATAACTCAGGAGCCACTGCTTAAGCACCACTGCTGGTATACCGTCTGGCCCACTCGACTTATGAACGTCTAGAGAAAGCAACGCCCGCTGGACCTCCCGCTGCTTTATGGAGATTTCCGGCATGGTCTTACAGCACCACGGTATAGTAGGTGGTACAGCGCCTTCATTGTTCATGTTCGAGTTTGAGGCAAAAAGACTGCCCAGTAGATCGGCTTTCTCTTTAGCACTATGGGCCAAGTCACCATCGGTCTTTCGCAGTGGTGGTAATGACGACTGGCAAAAGTTCCCTTTGTTAGTGAAGTTGGCATCGTCCACATAAGAAGGGGGGGAGGTAGGTGCACTCCTACACATGTGGATGGTGTACTTCTATACGTGAGTGCTACTAAATTGTTCTTAGCGGATTTGCAAGGTAATAACATTTTATATTATAAATGAATTTTCGCAAAGTACCGCCTGATTCTATCAACAAACTTATATGTATTCCAATGATAATTAAGTTAAGATGCGGTACCTTCATATTGTTCGAAATCTATATTTGATCCGCTGTTACCAACACTATAACTATAGGTTTCAACAACGAATTCAATAGATAATACAGAACTTGTAAAACAGAAGGAGCTAGCTATATTTTTAGAGAGTGACATGTGCGGGCGCGTTCGTTTTGGGATAAAGTCCCCACGTTTGATACGTTTTACACTTTCGATAATGCCAGTTTTACAACCGACACCTATGAAACGTTACTAACAAAACTTTTGATTGCAAAACGAACGGTTGACGTACACACACTACGCTAATAACAAAAAAACAAAAATATCGTAAACGAACGCTTGACAGTTTGTTACAGATGATACTAAAATTTTGAAATTTTTGATACTAGTGCTAAATGTACGGATGACAGGTGACAAAAGTAATAAACGCGCCCTGATTGAATCAAATTACGACAATTGTCTTAATTTCGGTGCCTCAGTTTTTACGTGCGAGTACGATATTTACCTCTTTTTATGGTCACGACTGCTTATAGTTAAATATTTGGTATATTTGAATTTCTGTTTAGTTCTTAATGTTTTTGCAGTTGGGTTTTATAATTAGTTATTTTTATTCACAACTTTTTAGTTTTATTTTGTTTCCAATTTTTTTTTTACTCGCGCTGACTATTTTATTATAAGTGTTATACTTATATGTTTATACCTACTCACCTTTTAAAGCCCTCTATTTTGATTAACAGCTCAAAGGTTCTGGAAAACAAATATTTAGCCCGCACATTTAAGCGCATAAATCCGCCATTTTGATTTTTTAAGACTTCTATGCACCCAGTGTCACTAACGACACACCTAAAGCTAATATACATCAACCCGTTTAGGCTAAAAAGCGTTCCAAAAATATACATACATAAACTCAAAAAACATGACCTTCCTTCTGACGCAGTGTGGTGAAAAATTAAGTCTGGAATGAAATATTGGCATGAATATAGGTCTTATGAGAATTAGGATGATATAACATATCAGCGCACATTTACTTAGACCCCTTTCCCCTCCGCCCCCACAAAACTTCTTAGCAGCATATCCATTTATTTGGTTTTTCTATTCCTGTATTTTAAGGTAAATTACGCATCAATAGCCGAGCACTGCAACTTGTGGCGTAACTACGGAGACATCCAGGACTCGTGGTCTACCGTCTCCGCCATCGTGAACTGGTTCGGTAACAATCAGGACCGATTCGCCCATCACGCAGGACCTGGGCACTGGAACGACCCAGACATGGTTTGTACTACAATACCTATAGTACACCAGTTAATGATTATGAACCTGGGGAGAGAAGTTTTTAGAAAATAAAATGTATCGGTTGCTTTTGATTATTAAATTAAATTATCATCATCAAGACATTAGCCTATTTTGGAACATTAGCCTCCTCCGTTCCTTCGCCTTCTGCATCTGGATACTATCAGCCACCCTCATCCATCCAGGTTGGAGGGTGACCCACGCTAAGCTTTCCAATACGCGGTCTCCAATCTAAAATTAAAATTAAAAATATATAAAAAAATTAAAGCATGCCTCCAAGGTAGACATCCTGACAAAACATTTACAGTGCAACACTCTAGTGTCATTATAAGTTCACACCATTTCAATATGGCGACCGTAGATTTGATTTTTGACTACCGGATCAATAAAGTTTGTTGCACTATAGCTATGTTTTTTTTCTTATTTCCGTTGGATGCCAATATGCCAATAGACATATTTTATCTTTCTTTATTGCAAATTATTGGCATCAAAATTCAAAGCAAAGAAAACATGTAATCATATGATATTATGTCGACTGATATGCAAATATTTCTGCTTAGGAGCTTAATTTTAGTTGATTTTTGAAAGCGGAATTAAATAATGATTTTACTAATGTTTAAAATTTTGCTTTTTATATTGAATTCTTTAAATAAACAACTTATTTACAAATCGATGTATAATTTCCAGTTGATAATAGGCAACTACGGGTTGTCAATAGACCAAGCACAGGCCCAGATGGCGGTGTGGGCAGCTATGGCAGCACCACTCCTCATCAGCGCAGACTTAGCCACGATGCGACCAGAGTTCAAAGAGATCCTGCTCAACCGGGAAGTCATAGCTGTTAACCAGGATAAACTTGGCAAACAAGGGTTAAGGATATATAAGGTAATTTGTGCGACAAGATATAATAAGAAAACCGGTCTATAGCAACTCGAGCCAAAAAAAACAAAACCGGTGTAATGTATCTCGAGCAACGTGAAGTTTGGTATTCCGTAACAAGTACAATTTATGAGTTAGTCGATTATTACTCGTTAACTTGTAAATCCTACATAGCTGTGACAGATTTATTTTTAACTTCGTTATATATTTTATACTACTCCCAGGGTTTCTTGCACATTTGTATTCAAAAACCATCGTTTCGCTGGCTTCCTCTTTGTTAGGTTGACTCTAACAAAAGTTAACACTTTAAAGCTCAATATATCGCAAATGGATTACTAAATCTAAAAAAGTTTCTCACACACAAAAAATCGAAAACAGTTTTTTTAACGCCTTATCTAACGACACCACACACTATGGGATAGACGAGCATAAACAATCATCCCTACTTTGCGTGAAGGAAGGACGCCGGTCGAAGGAAAGAAGGGTACAGAAATATTTATGATTTTATTTTACCACTTTGTCGGCGATATTAATATATGTATATACCCATACCAAATTACAGCTTTCTAGTAAAAAGATTCTTCGAGCTAAGCCACGGACAGACAGACGGATGAACAGAAAAACAGTTAGAAGGACAGCCAGACAGACGGACAGACATTGCGAAACTATAAGGGTTCCTAGTTGACTAGGGAAACTTAAAAATACCGTTACATAGCCTCCAAATGTCTGGAATCTCTGGAGAAGGAAATCACAGGCCATATCCGCCTGTTTCGTCCCGTTTTTTTTTTGGTGGAAAGCTAAATTGACGATTCAAAAATTGCTGTTTAAAAGTTAGCGACATTAGTCTCTACAACCTGCTCTAATACATCCCCAGGTTCGTCGGCACCCGCAAGGATACACGAGGTATCAAAGAATGCCGGGGCGCTTCTCGCCCCCACTCAATCGCAACCGCACCCGCGTAACGGTGAACTCCCGTCCTGGCGTTGACTCACCTTCGGGTTCCAGACTCACGCCGGTCGAAGGGACGCCTCCGAGAGCGACAACCTAAGCCGAGGCTTCCCCCGCCGGGAGTCTTTGAGCGTTGGGCCCTATATGGGCTGAGGTTCCTTCAGAGTCTCGCCCCAAAAAGCCCGGTGAAGCAGTAATGGCTGCAACAGCCAACTGCATAGACAGTCAGAAAAAAAAAAATCACCTACTAACTAGATGCTAGATATCTGTTCGTCTTCAAATCAATTGATGTCGGTTCAGATTATTTCAATTCCGATGAAGTCCAAATTTCTCCAAAGTAGGTACTAGCACATATACAAAAACTTTACGTTAGCTTGCACAAACTTAGACTGATTAATATTAAATAGTAGACTTTACTATTTAATATTAATTTCAACTTGATACCTTCACGCTTTTTTGAGTAAAAAGGGTCTTGACAGACAGACAAGCTTTTTTTTTTGAATGTGTTATAACTATAAATTAATAAATGTCTGATTTTTGCAACCTGGCTTCGTGTAAATTTTCATGATTATAGCACAACGGGACGTACCCTATAGGTTTTGATTTATTTGAGAATAACTGAATACCTAATTATGCGTCAAAAATGGCCGTTTTTTTTTTGCGTTGACATAGAACATTGATTTTTTTACAACTTTAGGGGACCGTAAACCTTTGTATTTGATATTAATTTCAACTTGATAACTCCACGCGATCTATAGTAAAAGGGTCCCTACAGATAGTCAAACTTTTTTCTTAATGTGTTATAACTACAAATTAACGATTTTCAGATATTTTTTTCTATATCTGTGATGTAAGACTATGCTTCATGTCAAATTTCATGATTCTAGGACAACGGAAAGTACCCCATAGGTTTTGATTTGTTTGTGAATGCTAAACTATGCGACAAAAATTGCCGTATTTTTATACTGAGTTGACTTAGAAGTTTGATTTTATTACACCTTTAAGGGTGATACCCTTACGCGTAACTGAGACAAAGGGTCTTGACAGATAGACAGACAGACGGACAACGAAGTGATCATATAAGGGTTCCTTTTTTCGTTTTTTCTCCTGTTCATCAGCCGACACAGAGGCGTATGCTCTTAACTGCTACGGAACCCTTCACTGTCCATGAGCCGATACATAGGTGTATGCTCTTGACGGCTACGGAACCCTATACTGGCCATGAGCCGACACATAGGCGTATGCTCTTGACGACTACGGAACCCTACACTGTACATGAGCCGACACATAGGCGTATGCTCTTAACTGCTACGAAACCCTAAACTGTCCATGAGCCGACACATAGGCGTATGCTCTTGACTGCTACGGAACCCTACACTGTCCATGAGCCGACACATAGGCGTTTGCTCTTAACTGCTACGGAACCCTAAACTGTCCATGAGCCGACACATAGGCGTATGCTCTTATCTGCTACGGAAACCTAAACCGGACTCAGAATCTGTTTGCAATTAGTGTAAACAAAAATGACCTTGACGCGCGTCTTTCGCTTTGTTAGTCTATGCAACATATACATAAATACGTATAATATTTATCATTGTAAATTTGAAATTTTGTAGATTTTAGGTTTAATCAGTGTCGTGATTTGAAAGAATGTGACAATAAAGGTAATCATGTAAGTATTTTAATGATTTATGATTAAATTACCAGAAAAAGTTAACATTAAGTAAAGTGAGGTTATGTTTACAAGATTTGCATAGAGATTTTGAGTCAGGTTTACACTGTCCATGAGCCGACACATAGGCGTATCCTCTTGACGGCTACGGAACCCTACACTGTCCATGAGCCGACACATAGGCGTTTTTTTATTAACTGCTACGGAACCCTACACTGTCCATGAGCCGACACATAGGCGCTTACTCTTAACTGCTACGGAACCCTACACACAGGCGTATTCTCTTGACAGGTTTTTTATTTTAACTATACTGTAAGCTTACACTTCAACTATAAAATATTTCTCGTTTAAATGCGGACAAACATTTACTGATATTTTGCTAATAAATATAGAGACAAATTATAAAGAAAACATATTTCTATAATCATTAACTTGTTACAGTACGATAATTTTTACCTTTACTATACCACATAAACTTAAATTCTTTTTGTTCTCCCCAGAACAAAGACATAGAAGTTTGGCGCCGTGAGCTTTCAGGTGGATGCTATGCTCTGGTGTTCTTGAACCAAGATGACGACGGCATGCCCTCCTATACGCAGTTTAGCTTCCACGTGCTGCAGCTACCAGAACAAGAATTCTTTGTACAGGTAACTGTCACAATCATAATTATTAATCCCATTCTAAATAGTTTTCCATGTACACATTTTTGGACGTCTGTCTCTCTTTCTTTTTAACCCCCGACGCAAAAAGAGAGGTGTTATAAGTTTAACATGTCTGTCTGTGTATCTGTGTATCGGACTGTGGTATCGTAGCTCCCAAACGGATGAATCGATTTTCGTTTAGTTTTTTTGTGTCATAGATATTTTTTTATTGATCTTATATCTGACTAACTTCCTTATGTTCGAGCGATTCGGAATTTGGTGCCGTGTTACTTCAATAATATTGAAAGTATATGGTAAGGTAACCATGACCTGATCGGCCGTTTGACGATCATCAGCCCTTTAATAGTTGACGAGGGTATCTGACTACCTTCCATATGTCGTATCGATTCGAAATTTGGTACCGTCAATTGATAGTATTATCTGTGTTAACAGAAGCAGGTATGACTTGGGTGTCGTTTTGCATTAGATGGCAGATTTCGTTGACATTATAAGTATCGCAAAAGTTTACCATCACATTTGCATATAAAGGATTATTGCTAATACCTACTTTAAAAAGGACAAAATAAAAGTAAAATTTAAAAGTTTAAGAACCCCCAACCACAAAAATAAACTCTTAAAAATAACAAATAATATTTTAAACCTATTATAATTATTATCGTCATATTATTATGTCAGTTCAAATATTTTTATTTTCCATGCGTCGTCGTGTCGGGGACCGCTATGTGAGAAACATAGGGGTAGTCGCAGATTGCAAAATTTCGCAACTCTCGTGTCTGCCCGTTCGGGTCGCCCCCGCGCCGCATTTCGCAATAGTTCGTAATAATTAATTAACTGTTGTAGGAAAAATACTTTATAAACTTTAATAATTATAATATTCATTAAATAAATATTGTATGTAGTATGTTATTTTTAGAGATTATTTTTGTGGTGGGGGATTTTCAAAATTTTTATATTTACTTTTTTTTATTACATATGTAATTAGTTTTACTAAAATATCTTCCAATGTTTAAAATTCTCATGTCAAAGTGTTTGTAACAAAACTCCTACGAAACGGTTTGAACTATTCTGATGAAATGTTGTGTGTAGGTATATTCTGTAGGTCTGAGAATAGGTTGGAAAGTATTTTTGACTATCCTACCGGTCAAGTGCGAGTCACACTAAATATAAACATTGAAATTAAAGTAGCTAAGTATATCAAGTCTAGTTCATCAATTTATCTGAATATTTAGAATACAATATACAGAAACTAATGTGAAAAACATACTAAATACCCACCACACCTATAACCAAATACCCATAAAAATAAACCAAATAAATCCGTTTAAAAAAGGTTTTATAGATTATTAAATCCTATGTTACGTAGTCTGCTATTGAACAAAAGGATAAATTAAAATTATAGATAAAATTATGGTAAGAAATATAATGGTGACTTTTTTATAAAACCTACTCTCTAGAAGGTTACTATTTACATGAAGACTGCGATATAGGCTAGATCGCGTGAATACGCCGTTTTTGTGAAAATTTTGTGGCTACTAAGAGGATACACTTCGCGGCGCCTCGCAGCGGGCTTCATACAAACGAATAAAAAACGAGTATAAAATATATGTTATAAAACTTGCTTTTGTCTATTGCTTTTCCTTACTGAATGATTTTTATTTATAGTGTTTAATGCAATAAAAGATCTAGAAGTGACCACTGTTTCAACACTTGTGCAAATTTTTAAAGCTTGTATTGCATTTACTTGTAACGAAAAGTTCGTTAAATATTAGAATAGCTTGTTATATAAGGCATTGACTCTAAGTTGTAGCAAAAATCAAAAATCAATGTGACCACAAAACGGTAAAAACGTTAAATTCCATACAAAAAAAAAATAAGTGTCAAGGCGTCATTTTGGTATAAATTACTTAAAACTTATATAACCAATATATCTCATAGTAATGTATATAACATTGTGTAATGATTTATAGTATATTTACATGCACATCATTAGTATCACAGAAATTAATTTTCTCGGCTATATCGCCCTCTTAAGAGAACGCCCGACCTGAATTTAGTTTTGGCGTGGGATTGTTATAGCAAGCTGCAACTGTAGCTTAGTTCGTTGAGGTGTAAATTTCTTAAAGTTATTCCTGCGAATCCTGCGGGAACTTTTGGATTATCCGGGATAAAACGGACGGTGAAGGACATGCCTTCATAGGCTGTCGAAACAATCATAGTTTACATAAATAAAATAAGGGGTTTTGATATAGTTTGATGAACACCCTTCGGGATGTTTTGATTCTAAAAAAAACACGTTATTATACTAAAGTTCATTTGAACAAAAAAAAAATTTTTAGCTTAGCTGTAATATTTTAGTATAGATAGATTAATAAAGTTCAACTACTGGTTAATTTTTTTTAATTCTAATTTAACACACACACAAATTCATTTTTTTTAATTTAAATAAACAATTAAGTATCTTCAATTTTCAGGATCTCTTTAACATAGAAGAAAGCCGTTTCCTGAACCACAATGAACATTTTTCAGTCCGGATAAATCCCACAGGTTAGATTAACACTCTGTATTCTAGAAGAGGCAGTCATAACTAACGGAAAGTCCAGTGAACCTAGCTCCTCCATGAAGCGGCATTTCTCCGCACTCCGCCTTCTGCATCTAGTACCCTCATTGTACTTACATTCATTTTCCTTCAACGGTATTTATTTTATATTGGTACAAGACAATTTCTTAATACCAATCAATAAAATTTGGTCTGACGCTCGTTCCCTGGGAGCACCTTCGGGTCTAGTGTGGGATGATACTTTGGCTCCTTCTCGCTTTAGCGAAGCGAGTGTCAGAGTTACAGCGGATGCGAAGAATGCAGAGATGATCAAACAGCGCAAATATAAAATTCAATTGTCAAGCTACATATTTCTGCTGTAAAAACGCTCGGCCCATAAGGGACCTAGCGCTCAATAGTTTTTAAAGCGGTTTAGGTTTAGGTAAATTAGTAGCAGCTGCGGGTGAAAAGAGTGCTGGCTCTTTCTTCGCTCAAAGAATTAGCATCTCTATCCAGCTAGAAAATGCAGCTAGCATTCTTGGTACACTACCATAAACACTTTTTGAATATAAGGTTTTTTTATTTTCTTTAAATAAAATATTATAATTATTTTTAACGAATTATTATGTAAATTTTAAAGTTTTATTTTTTGTTTATATTTTCAGGAGCAAGATTCTTCAAGTTGACACCAAAAGGATCAAAGAAAATAGAAAACTTTAATAGATATGCTAAAAATGTGAAACTAGATTTAAGTAATGAATTAAAATATAATTAATTTTAAGAAATAACAAAGGAAGTTATTTTTATTAACTACGTAATCGTTTTCACAGAAGTAGACAAAAAGCTAAGTTCCCACCGGCATAAATACCTATTTTCTTAACTATTTTTTTTCAAATCATAATAGGTACTAATAGAGGTATTTTTGGCAAAAAAATACCAAATGATACGTAAAAAACGGCAAAAAGCACACTGTCGCATACCTACTTTGATAATTATGCTATCTACCGACGACATACCTTGGTCGTGGCGATGCCAATTACACGGGTCGTGAAACCACCCCTTGTTCCATTCTGAAAGCCGCGGGGAACTAATGTCACAATTCGTGACTACTCTGTCCAAGGACTCTGATTGGGGATAGAAAAACTTGGTCCGATCTAACCGTTGGGATAGACGCAAGTTAGCGTGTTCACCGCCAAGAAACCCCTATTTCCTGTAGTTCTACAATTCCAAAACACATATTTTACCTTCACCAAGAGCATTAAGATCCTCGGTCAGCAGCAACCAGCAGAGATCAGCGACATCCAATTCTGTTATCTCCAGACAACCAGGTCAAGTTGGCGTCCAAGAAACTTGGTGTAATTACGGAAGGAACTTCACATCGGGCTTGAGTTGGTACTTTGTAAGTTACAGTAAGAGTCCCACACGGAGTACTAAATCTGTGGCCTTTTGATCCGGTTCAAAGGCAAATTGTGAGAATTCGATCGCCCTTGGGCTCACGCGCTCGCACGATCCCAAGCTCACACGCGGAATAGAGGTTTTGCCTTTATGTATGTGCGCTACTGCTTTTATAATGGATTGTGTTATGAAAAAATGTTTAAAATGATGCCCATGGCTTTTTTTCTACCATCACAGTATTACAATTTCATAGACAGAGGATTTTAAAAATGTTGTATTGTTTATAATAATGTTTGTCATCCTCTGGTGGCCTCTCATTAGCACGTAGGAGCTTAGAAAAATGTACCACTAGGCGGTCACCAATCCATGTTCTGACCACGACAGAAATTCCGCAGTTACAAGTTTAGTCATTCATCTAATACCTTTAAACGAGCAATTCTTGTATATATGTGTACATATATATATATAATCTGAATCTCGGAAAAGGTTTATGCAGGAGGTTTCGGGGATGATAAATCGATCTAGCTAGGTTAGGCTGGCGTTGTTTAAAAAACAAACGAGCAAAGCTCGGTCCTCCAGGTACTTATGTTTATGCAAAGTATGCTCCATTTGCAACGATTTTTATATTGTTTGAAATCTTACCTCAAAGGCAATTAATTATGATAGATATATAATAACATATATTATGTATAATAGATAGAGTAAGTATGCATTTTATTTTCCAAAGACTTTTCTAATTATATAAAAAAAAGATTTTTGTCAAATAGGAAAGTGTTTTACTGTAACCGAACCTTTATAAATGATATTTCTTTTTAACGCTTTTTAGTACAACTCTCAGTAAAGTTTTATCTAAGAAAGAGGAGGTATGGTCCGAAAATTTTATTTATTCTTACATGGGGATAGGGGGTAAAAAACGGCCCAACCAAATCATTCTTACGTAATTATGGAACAGCAGTTAAAACATAAAACAGTAAAAACCACAAATTTAGCACAGTGTGGCCATAATTCGATCGATTAAATTTATTTTTCTACAGGCCCACCAAGGACTAGGCATAGAAGTGTCTATATATTACCCAGGGCCGTAAAAACTCATGAAAAAGAAACATTTACTGCGCCGAGCAGTTACCCATGAGAGGTAATTGTCATTCATTCGCCGGCTTTTTCACAATTATTATAATAATTATTAAGGGGGGGCCTTAATAAAATCTTGTATCCGCCCCTGATTCAGTAGAAGTATTGCAGCTTCTCTTGGCTAACACAAGTAAGATTATGAATTTACTTATAAGTCACATATTATCTTATATTTTTTAAGTGAAAACTTCTTTAGCGGCGTTGTGCACTTTTTTTGGTATGGGTAAAAAATGATAAACTCGCGTCAGGTCACGTGTCCTAATAGTGGAAATTCGTAAGACGGAAACCGTAATGCCACGCCTACTATAATTTTTATTTTTTTTCTATTATATGTGTTTTTCTCGTGGGGGTGCCTTACCGCTTACATACTTCGATGGCTTAACATCCCCCCCCTTTTTTTTTTTTTTTTTGAAGTGAAAACTTCTTTAGCGGCGTTGTGCACTTTTTTTGGTATGGGTAAAAAATGATAAACTCGCGTCAGGTCACGTGTCCTAATCGTGGAAATTCGTAAGACGGAAACCGTAATGCCACGCCTATTATAATTTTTATTTTTTTTCTATTATATGTGTTTTTCTCGTGGGGGTGCCTTACCGCTTACATATTTCGATGGCTTAACGTCCCCCCCCCTTTTTTTTTTTTTGAAGTGAAAACTTCTTTAGCGGCGTTGTGCACTTTTTTTGGTATGGGTAAAAAATGATAAACTCGCGCAGGCTGATCGATAATTCGTAATACAGAAACCATAATGCCACGCCATAAAAATATAATTTTTAAGTGAAAACATCTTTAGCGGCGTTGTGCACTTTTTTGTGATGGGTAAAAAATGTTAAACTCTAAAGGACGAATAAAAAGTAGGAGGAAATTGAGTTGATGATAAGATGAAAGTGCGGATTATACATATTAAAATGTTATATCCAGGTTGTATGTTTGCACTTCTGCCGGCATTCTCGGAGTCGGAGTGCAACCCGTTTTTTTTTTTAATTATGAATATGCTCTCTCATATATTGCAATGGTCAAAATTAGTTGTGAAGGCAAAGTTAATATATCGAGCGCCTTAGAGTGGGGTCTTGCTCAAGTTGTCTGACTTATTTTGACCATCGCTCACTAACTAACACTGTTAACTAAAAATTCCAACAACTAATTATATTGCACAATAAGGGTAGTCACACACAAACACACTAAAATTAAACAAATGAAAATAATTATTTATATCTCAGTAGATATTTCTAAGTTACGTACAAATTGGTTAGATTCAAGGTTATCTATTCCATGTCGATTTTTTCATAGAGAGCTCTTCGTTATTCAACATAAGTAATAGATTAAATTCGACTGAAACACAGCATTTGTTATCTTCCTGTAAGCACTTGAGATAACAGGAAATTAATATACGTACCTAGCTACTACCTATATTACTATACAAATATACATATGCATATATAATATAGTTACTTATCTAAAGATAATTCTCGCGTGTCTGATACCCCTGGTGTTACAAGCGTCCTTAGGCGACGGTGACCGCCTACCATCAAGCAGACCGTAAGCTTGTTTGCCACTTTAGTAGTATAAAGAAAAACCTTACCCTTTGGACTAACCCTTCACGTCGCAAAGGAGCAACGAGGTGACTCGATTTTTAACACAGCGACAGGCTGGAATGGAGATATAGGATTTTTTAGGACAGGCAGTTTTTCTCGCAGGTGCAGCCGCGAACACTGTTTTTTCAGGTTGCATCCAGAGCTAGTAACATATGTTCAATTTTACTATTCGAATAGTAAACGAATATTCGAATATTTCGAATACTTTATAATTAAGAAACAAAATCGTTTTCTAACATAATCAGTACATAATCTATAGGTTTCTGACGGTTTTTTTATCTTTTGTTTTCTTTCTTCCTTTTCTTTTTTTTTTTTTGCATGAGAAATTATTTAAATTGCTAAACTTGTGTTTTCTTTACGTAAAACCTGGAGAACTTTAGCCCCCTTATTCTTTCTGTTTAGATTGACGCCTCTCTCGTACTTGTAAGTGAATACTCTGTTCTTTTGAAAACAAATAGACCAAATTGCTTCGTGAATTTATAATCGATTTTCCTCCTTCTGAATGGAACTCACTAAACCTAACTTCAGCTAAGCAATACTAGGAGCTTCTGGGAACAGTCTTGAGTAAGCAGACTCTGCAATTCGAGAGAAAAGTATGCAACTGAGTCTTACCTCTCGAAAATTATACATTATTTTCTCGAATTCCAGAGTTTAGCGAACGCAAGACTGATCCCAATCAGCTCCTTGGTTAAAACCGTTTAGTTTTTCTAGCATTATCTAAATTTGTGTACATCTTTTGCGAATTTGTTAGTTCGAAAAAATAATTCAAACGTGTTTGTTAAAAACATATCAATACTATTAGATTCCATTCAATATAATATTATTACAATATTTTAACATTAATATCAGTATTTATTGTTCTTCAAGTGTGCTAAAAACAATCGTATGACACTCGTGAGCTCTGCTTACATCACATTATTATGGCTCATATTTATAATAATGCACTTTATAGAAACAAAAGTTGCTAGTGAGCTTGTTGCTGCTAGAATCATTTGTAGGGTTTATAGGACAACGTTGTTGTCTGTGTGTCTGTCTGTCTGTTAAGACCCTTTTTCTCAGAGACGCGTGAAAGTATCAAGTTGAAATTAAAATCAAACACTAAGGACTACTGTAACTTGAAGCTATAAATCAAGGTTCTAAGTTTACGCAATAACATAATACGACCATTTTTGTCGTATAGTGTGACACAATTCATAAAAACTTATAGGATACTTCCCGTTAGCCTAGAATCATAAAATTTAGTAAGAAGCATTATGTTACATCACAAAAATAGAAAAAAATAATAGACTTGATCTCATGATGGAAGAACTATCTACTTATAATAAGTAAGTGCGGAACCCTCGGTTTGCGAGCCAGACTCGCACTGGGCCGGTTTTTTTAAAATTAGCGTAGTAAAAATATTCATCGCTACTTTTACCTTATTTTCTTAATTAATTTTGTATTTCTTGTCGTAATATATTCAGAGTATTGTTTAGCAATAATATGTTTTCCGTATGGTAGCAACTGTCAGTACATTGCTATTTTGTTGTGGTCATAGTCTTAGAATTATTCGTTGATATTTATTCCCCAACAGAAATGAGGAAATTTAGAATTGCAACATTTGAAAATTTATTCAACGATAAAAAAAAATCATTTCTTTGGTATGTGTGAAGTGTTACCCTTAGGCTGGGTTGCACCAACTAACTTTGACGTTAACCAGTCGCCGAAAATGGGAGATTGTATGGAAATTTCTATCGTCAGCTATTTTTAAAGTTAAGCAACTAGTGGTTTGCTTAACTTTGCCGGGCCGGTTAAGTTTAAAAAATAGCTGATTATGCAAATTTTCATACGACTGATGGCTGTTTAACGTCAAAGTTAGTTAGTGCAACCCTGCATTATTTTTTTTTTCCTGAATTTCAATACTGTATGCGGCTTACATAAAACATCTTCTTATAAAATTTCATCAATATCAATGCACAGGCACAGAATTATAATAAAAGTCATACGGCCATGACAATATTATATGGGTCTCGTTTTTGCCATGTGGTTATGAAACTCTAAAAACTACTAGGTAAGTAAAATCAAAAGGTTCGCTCACAAGTGTTAATGTTTTAGATCACTTAACTGGGGACTATGTTATCGTCCCCCAAGTCAGCAAAGTGCTACTGGCATTGTCCAAAGGCTTCGATTTATTTAAAACTAGATTTTACCAGCGGCTCCACCCGCCCTAAATTCGGTTATCGGCGTGGAACTCCTTAATTATATTAATAATGGTAGCTATAGTTTGTTTAAGCTCGGTTTAGTTCTTGTAGCGGGAACTTATGAATTATTTGGGTAAAAAAGTAGGCTATGTCATATTCCAGGACCTTGGTATACATATAGGATGTGTGCCAAGTTTCATCCCAATCCGTCCAGTAGTTGAAGCGTGATTGAGTAACAAACATCCATCCAGACATACAAACTTTAACATTTATAATATTAGTAGAATAGGATAGGATAGAATTTCTCACGTTGCTGTATAACGAGTTGATCGTAAATTCATATCATCATTAGTTTAATTTCATCAATCGCCAATTGACTGGGCTATTATGTAATTTATCTTTTATGATGCGTTTGCCAACGCCGAATAAAAAATTTTGCTGCAGTTCACACCTGTGAAAACTGAACGCGGGTTTTTTTGCACAATCCAGTTAAGTTAAGAAGACAGAAACCTATATGACACAGCCATGCAAATCTTTGCCTATCTTTATAGTGGAATTATGACATAAATTAGACTCTTTTACTGTAAGCTCTGTGTTAATTTTGATTTCAGTCGCGTTTGCGTCATGCTTCGAGTGCCACGTTAGTAAATTCGCTCTGTTAATTTTCACTGTTCGGAAAATCTTTTTCGTAATATTTTTTGAATAACCACAACTCCTGAGTTTTAAAAAGTGTTCTTGTTTTTGTGGGGTCTGAAGTTGATACTTTTTAGGTAAGTTTTACTTCTAATTTGAGTATACTTTCATTAAAAAAATATTTCTTAAGTGGTATCTATTTTTTCATTTATATTATAAAATATTACCATAACAATAATGGATAATATATTTTATATCTACTTAATAATAAATTCGTAAAATAAAGATCTTAATCCTAATTTTTTTATTTACAAAATATTTTTTATCTTATATGTAAGCACTCATTAATGTCTTTATATTGGAATTTATCAAGACAATATTGAGTACTAACATACTAAAGATAAAAAATTATTCATACATAAAAAAATTGAATTATGAATATTCTATTTTAGGATTACGATTACAATCTTTATTTTTATCTTTATATTTTTAGTGTATAATTACAAAAGAAATACAATACTTAGAAACTAATTAAAACGATATAGAGGTTAGTTAGTACATGCATAAGTATACTTATTGAGAGGTAATTTCAATAATAATTTAGGTAACCCTCATATTTTCGTTATGTCGTCGGTCCGTATGTAATAGCCATTTTATTTAGCGATTATCTTATACTTACCACAACGCTCAAAGTATAGTATACTTATAACTGTTTATATTATTTTAGTTAACAATTTAAAAAAAAATACATTAAAAACTACCACATCGAGTACCTACCAAGTTGAAAATAAATATTCATATTTTTTTATTAAGGTACAACCTTAACATTATAAATATACTGTCTTATAGCACAGATAAAGGAAAAATTGCGAAAACCGTAATTTTTCAGTTACATTATATAATAAAAATATTTTTAATAAACAACGTATAATAAGTTTGCACGGAACCCTCGGTGCGCGAGCCAAACTCGCACTTGGCCGGTTTTTATTTTATTTTGGTTTAGTTATTTCTTTTCAGGAAAGACAAAAGGTTTCTTTATACAGCCAAGTATTTATTTTTAATTGCTTTTATTTAACTCACAATGCTTCCTTTTTCGTTTTTTTTCCTTTCATCTTGTGGTGGAATCTTGCAAGCTTAATTAAACATGCTTCTGGTTATCACCCTTCGATGAAATTTTGCATACTTACTAACCTCGGATGACAATACAATATTCCACAGTTACTTTGACCAACAACCCCCTCCCAGAGTTGTTCTAGGGTTACAACCTAGGTGGAGGTCAAAAATTTAAAAATCTTCAAAATGGGTATCCTGAGGTTTTGTGGGTCGCAGATCACGAATTTGATGTTCATTTTGATATTATCACCTCTTGGCATATGCAGGAAGTGCACCTGAAGGTGGACATTAGGGTGGAACGTGAATGATTAAGTGAAAATTAAATACTAATTTATATTGATCATAATATCGTTTTCCAAGTTCTCATGACCCAACTAATGAGACTTGGGTAATAAACTATAAGAATTCAATTAAATTTTCACTAAAAAAAATAAATAAAAAAAGTAAAAAATTTTTTTTTTAAAAACTTGCTTTTCTTAAAACATTAGAATCATATAAAAAATTCAATCTAACCGAAAATTGTACTAAAAAGTAAAAAATAATTTTTCAAAATGAATATAATTTTTTTATATCCACTTACGACTGCAAGAAAAGTAAGGCGTGCTCTACATACGAATATTTGACGTGCTAGAGTTTTAGTGGATATTAATTGAGAATTTATCAAGTGATTGTATATAAGTACTTTTTCTTAGTCGTATTCTTATTTTCTATGTTTATTTCAAAATTTAATTATAAAGTACCCAACAAAATAAAAACCAAAGCTTTCTCATTATACATAACACATATATTCGGAAGGTAAAATAGCTAGTCGTTTATGTACAAAATTTGCTCCTGCATTCTTCAAAACCCGACGTAGGATGGCAAAGTGCACATGTTTGTGCAAACTTGGTGCAAATGCTCAAATGCACATGCCAAAATATTTGATCAAAAATATGTACACACGTTTGAAGCCATGTCAAGTGCAGTTACGTACAGTCAAGTTCAAAAGTCCAGTGCCCAGTTAAAGAACATTCGTTCAAAGAAATTCAAAGGTTCAAACGAAGATCATTAATTGTTTTTTTTATTTAAAACCGACTTAAAATTAATTACTTATATTAGAGCATAGTTATCTATTTTGTAAGTTTGTTTATATGTGGTGGCAAATATCCGGAAACACTGCACCTATTTGAAAATCAATGTACAAGCTTCGTAAAGTCATTTTTTGAACAAATGTGTTGAAAATAACTTTTACTATTCTCAATGGTCAATTTTAAGTGTATATAAAGGAAGAGCACGTCCATAAATTACGTGAGGTGATTGAGCCTATTTTTCGAGCTTTGGTGAGATGTCGTGAGATTTGGCTACCCCACCCTTAAAATACGTTTCGTTAGTGTAAATATGTTAATCTGTGCTTGATTGCGTTGGATATATTTAAAAGAAAATAACTTGCTACTTTGTGGCGTTACCTAAGATGAGATAATTGTTATTAATTGTCGATAAGATAAGATTTGGCATTATAGTTTTTTTGAATTTCTACACTGTTTTTTGCGAAAAATAAAATTTCGTGAGGTTTGGCGAAACTTCCCCTTCCCCCACGTGAGATTGGGTGAAAATCTGCTTGACCCCCTCCTCACTTGGCCAGCGCGGTGGACTATGGCCTTAATCCAAGGAGAGGCAATGTGCCTCTTAGGCCATATAATGACCAAGCACGCTTAGGACAATCGATTTGTTAACAGGGGCTACCAAAAATATCGTAGGTACCTAACGCAATTTGAGACCCCGCAGCTCTTATATAATTACATTATTTTTTTTCAAACGTTTGTCACCTCTGTCGTGACCCGATCTTATAATTGATTACTTCATGATGTGTCCGACCATTTCATGAAATGGTCATATTTGATGATATAGAACAGTACTCGCTGCCCACATCATGATATGGTCTAGCCAGATCGATGACTACTCAGCATTTAACGATGTGAACAGCTAAACACATGACTACTTCATGATATGGTCAAACATTTATCATCGTATTGTAAAATAGTTACATTACCCACCGGCAGAGGTGCGAATGTCGCTTTTTTTGTGATGCGTCAAAGCAAATAATGTTCAAATATACACTAATATTATAAAGAGGTTAAGTTTAGATGTAGGAGATATTCTCCGAAACTCGGTACTCATCCTATTTTAAATTTTTTTAAGAAGTATTTCAAATGAACTATTATGGTGGACATAGGCAACTACATCCACACTGCATTCATCATCATCATCATCATATCAGCTTATATTGGTCCACTGCTCGACATAAACCTCCTCTATGGCGCGCCATTTTTCCCGGTCCTCTGCGTCCACACCCAGCCACCAGCACCTTTTTAGGTCGTCGGTCCACCGGGCTAGAGGGTGTCCCACGTTTCGCCTTCCCATACGCGGTCTCCACTCCAGAACACGTCTGCTCCATCGGACATCGGTCCTCCGATAGACGTGACCGGCCCACTGCCAGTTCAGCTTGCTAATTCTGCGAGCTATGTCGGTAACTTTAGTTCTCTTCCGGATCTCCTCTTTTTGAATTCGATCCCTCAGACACACTCCGACCATAGCTCGCTCCTTTACGCGCTGTGTGGCCTTGAACTTGTGGACTCTGTGAGCTCTGGTGAAAGTGTCCGCGTTTCGGCGGCTTAAGTCATGACAGGTAGGATGCACTGGTCAAAAATCTTTGTCTTCTGACTTTACGGTATAGGCGACGTGAAGACTTGACGAAGTTTACCAAATGCTGCCTCCTATCGGCTTCCTTCTCAAAATTATTCCAGCCCAGTTAGATTTTCTGTCCAAGGTACACATAATCCTGGACAACTTCGAGTAAGGTACCCGCGACGTATACTGGCATCGGCAACGTGTTGGTTGAACATGACTTTTGTCTTATCCAAATTCATGCCAAGGTCCACTCGTCGAGAGGATTCATCTAGGGAGTGCAACATTTCGCTCAGTTCTTTCAATGACTCTGCCATAATAACGATGTGGTCGGGAAACCTTAGGTTTGCGATGAATGCGCTGTTTGTTTGTTGTGTTTATGCCCCGCCCAGCCCAATCCAAGGTTTTGAAGACATCTTCTAGCGCGTTGGTGAACAGTTTTGGCGATATGACGTCCCCCTGTCTTACAACTCTACGCAGCGGGATGGCACTTGTCCTATGGTCCTGGAACTGGACGGTCATCGTAGCAGCGTTGTAAAGACACATCGCCAGTCTATATGACATCGCTGCAGAGAATCTAGCACAGCCCAGGTTTCGATGGAGTCAAAGGCTTTCTCGTAGTCCACAAACACCATGCACAGCGGCTGATTATACTCTTGAATCTTTTGTATAATCTGCCGTACAGTATGAATGTGATCCACGGTACTGAAGCCTCTCTGAAACCCAGCCTGTTCTGGTGGATGAAACTCGTCAAGTCTTCCAGCGACACGATTCGTGACGACTCTAGAGATCAGCTTATACACGTGGCTTAGAAGTGATATCGGTCGATAGTTCTTAAGTAGAGTTTTATCTCCCTTTTTGAAGAATAATACCACCACACTTCTGCGCCACGCCTCCGGTGTAGTTCCATTATTTTTGCTAACTCTTTAAGGACTGGAGTGCCGCAGCCTTTAGAAGCTTAGTCGTAATGCCGTCATCGCCCGGAACTTTGTTGTTTCTAAACTTACACACTACATTAATTGCAATTATCTTCTTATTTGAATTCAGACTTTGTATACAGACCCTTATAAGTTTTACGTTAATTTTGAAGCTAATCTTTGTAAGTACTCATACAAGAGAGCAATACATTTTTTATATTATGAAAATCCTACTGTAATATGGCCAAACGAGGATTGACATATCAGCAAACATTGACGTTTTCACGATATGGTTAGTCTGAGCTGGCTATATCATGAAATACGACCATTTCATGAAAGGGTCAGACTCATCATAAAGTGATCAATTCTAAGATCTGTGCAAAGAAACGATGTTCGCGCGATGAACGCATCGCTTGTTCGCGCGATGACCGCGTTCTATTAGGACAACGCCTCACGCTAAAATCTCTAAACCGATTTAGATGAAATTTGGCACAGAGATAGGCTTAGTCCCGGGAAAGGACATAGGCTACTTGAAAAAGTCAAGTGTGAGTCGGTTCTTTTTTTTCATTAATTAAGGAGTTGCCGTTGAAATCCTACACCGATAACCGAATTTACTGCTAGTGGAACCGCGGGAAAAAGCTAGAGTTTAATATATACTGATGCCGGTGCATAGTTAACACTACGATCGAAGAGAATGACTTACGCACATTGAGGTTCAATTGAGTACTTCCTCTTATCAACACTACAAAGGTGTGACAGCGCCTCGACTACATTCAGATAAACACTGACAACAAATCCTCGGCTCTACTCGCTTAAAATCAGATAATTGTCCGTTAGTGCGATACCGGCGGTGATGGCACCCTACTTTAGCCTAAGATACTATGGAGAAACTGTTATTTTATGGCAAATGTAATTTAAACATAAAAACCTTGAGGATAGTAGGCGCCATGTTTAGTAAGTTTATTAAGGTGATGTGTTATTTTCAAATCGGCGATATTTAAAAATATGAGTTGAAAATTCCGTAGAATGTGAATTATTGCAGATTCCTGACTATTCCTGAACTATTTAATTCTATGTAAGCACTATAATTGTTAATTTTTTAGCGGTTTTATTAAGACACCGTTCTGTAGCTCATTGGAATCTGGTAAGCTTTGCTCGTTTTTTTCTACAACGCCATCTATTGTCAAGTAGCTTTAGTTTTGCTGTGTCGGTAAAAACAAAAGTTTTACTACTCGCCAATAGATGTCAGAAAAAGTCATATTTTTCAGTTAATCATTTTCAGATAATACGGATAAAACGACGTTTTCTAAAAATAAATCCTAGCTTCATCGATTTATCATCCCCGAAATCCCCTGCATACTGAATTTCTTGTGTAGCCGTTTCCGATATTCAGATTTTAAATATTTAAATTTTTATATAATAATATATGTATTAAACAAAGAAACTGTAGCTAAATGTTCTGTCAGTATGTCTGCTTTAGGGGCAATCGCAATCGACTTCAAGGCGAACAAAATATGTAGCTGAATTTTCTGTCAATAACTCTGTTTTAGGTGCTTATTTTTTACTTTTTAAGTGGATTTGAATTTGGTTTAGGTTTTTGTTAAAAAAATAGTTTATTTTTTATTATTAGTTGCCCTATTAAACAAATTTCATTTTACAATTGGTCCTTAAAGTCAATATTAAAGGAACTTGGCACTTTCTTTATTTTTCTTCGAAACCATGAATTAGTCAAACGACGAATGATAAGAGAGAGAGGATATAAAACTACGAGGGTACGGTTTTTACCACATATCTACAGAAGAATGAAGAGAATATTTCCAAACAATTTCAATTAAAGCCCAAAAATGGAGTCAGATTTTTTTTCTAAATGTTTAAATAGGCAAATTATTATAATATTAGCAAATCCACTTAATTATGGTTGAACTATAACATAACATTTTTTTCACGTCAAAAAGTGTACTCGGAACTGTAACAAAATTAATCAAATTCTTGCAAACTTAACTCGTTTGAGTATGCCATCACCTTAATCCTTCCCTATACGTAAAAAATTTCTAAATCGGGTTATAGACGTCGGAGTTCTGAGTACAAAACATTTAAAAAAAACTTCTCCTTTTTTGAAATGACCCCACCTATGAGGCCAACCGACTTAGTTGCGCCAGTAGGCTCAAAGTTTTTCAACAGAATTAAATAAAATATAAACAACATCTGCGGTAAATTAAGATAAGTAAATAAATTAAACTATAGGTTTTTAATATATAAATAGGTCTAGGCCAAAATATTCTTCTGCTTTGAAGTCTAAGGAAGCATTGCATTTTACGCTTTGGGTGACATTTTGTTTTCTTAGCAAGCTTTATTGCGCCTCTAGCATAAGTTTTCGTAAACATTACCTAGGTTTTCACTATCTTCCTGCTACTTTCACGTTTATATTTTGTATCAAGGCATTTGTGCCATTTTTTAAGTGATCCCAATCGTTTTGTCTTAAATTAACCCTCCCCAGATTTCTTGTTTATCTGTTGTATCACCCAAAAACTATTAATTGTAACTTATTTTTGATATTGTTATCGTGTGTAAGTGGACCACTCAGAAAGTTTTAAGTAAACTTAAAAACTTACTTCTATGGATAAAATATTTGAAGTAAATCTTTTCAAAGAACTCTCCACCAGCCTGTATACAAAGATTCATGCGTCTGAACCAATTTTCGACACATTTTTTCCGGTCCGCCGCAGACACCTCTTCCACGGCCTTCTCGAACGCTGCTAGCGCGTCTTCCAGCGATGAAAACTGTATCCCTTTTAAGCTGTTTTTTATTTTAGGAAATAAAAAGAAGTCACACGGTGCCAGAGCAGGACTGTAAGGAGGGTGACCCAAGAAACTGACCGATGTGGTGTCCAGGAAGTTCCTCGTTATGAGCGCTGAGTGAGTGAAGCAGTACCCCGCGGAGCCCGGTGTTCGGTCGCTTGTTGCTCATTGCAGACAAAACTTCTGGCAGGAATTTGGTGGTATACCATTCGGCGTTGATGCTGCTTTGGTCTCGTAATGGAATTTAAAACAGATACCCCGTCAAAGTAAAGAGACTAGCTATTAAATTTTTCCCTGCGCTTCTCGATCGCTTCACTTTCGTAGGCGTTGCTTGGTTCGTTTTGAAACAGCCAAACTGTCGACTGACGCTTTTTTTCTGGATCGCATTAATAAATCTTGGATTTTTCCCCTGTCGCAATGTCGTAAACGCGCCGAGACGAGCATGCTATAAATTTTTGAGTTTTATCACGGCACTACTCCACACGGGCCTGCTTCTTAGCTTCGGTGAGGTTGTGCGGCACCCAGCGCGAAAATATCCTCCTCACGCGAAGGTGAAAATGTTCTCGATACAGATCCATTTTTAAATGAGACACAATAATTAAATTTGGCTCTCAAAAAATGATATTTTTACTTTTAAATAACCAAATTTTTTCAAAATAATTACAAGTGGCCATGCAGTGCCTTAAACATAAAGACATTTTTTCGCAAAACTTTCTGCGAGGCCTGGTACATACTATTCCTAAGTCAAACTACAGTTATTTACTTGGTTTTCGTGTCATAAAGGTGCTTAAACCAAAAACTAAATGAAACAGTTTACCGACCTTTGGGGGGAAATTTACAATAATCTATGTTCAGAAAATCAGAAATCAAAATCAAAATCTTTTTATTCAAATGGGTTACTAAGTACACTTTCGAATCGTCAAGTAAATTAACTACAACTAGCTTTACAAACTAATTACAATACTGTTTTATTGCGTGCGTCCAATAGGTAATCTTTGTAAAATCACAAACGAAACACAAAATTAAAGTGTATCAACTAATAAATACATGCTTTGTATTAAAACACTAAATAAACAAGATTTACAATGTAAATAGTTTGTTTTAATACAATCAATATTTAGGTAATATTTGAATTGCCTATTGTTTTTCAGATTGCATAGGATACGTTAAAAGTCTTCAATTATTCTGTGACGGGATTTAAAGTAACTCCCTAGAAAAATATATTCATATAACATATAATATCACACAGCAGACGTACATATATATATATGTACTAAGAATACAAAGAAGTTTGCAAGAGCAGACCAGGCGGCTCCACTCCACAGGCGGCACCCGTTCACAAGTATGACACATGAATCAGCCATCGCTTCGCTCAACCATGTTTTAGGGAACGCAACGGCCCGACGTACATGCCACCACCGCAGAGACTTTGAGAGAGCATTACACACTCAAGCAACTCCAATAAAACTTCGATTGTACTATATTCACATAACATATAATATTACACAGCAAACGTACATATACATATATATATACATATATATATACATACATACATACATACATATTTACATTTTACAAACATATAAATCTATACATATAATAAAATGGTAGGAAAGTCAAAACTGTACATTGAATATTTTTTTAAAAGAATACTTGGGGTGTGATCTACAATCGATACCGAAGCCAAAAATATAGTTTTTAGAATTTTTGTCTGTTTGTCTGTATGTGTGTTCGAGATAAACTCAAAAAGTACTGCATGGATTTACTTCAAATTTGGCACGAATATTATTTAGAAATCGGGTCAACATATAGGCTACATATTATCACGCTATCACCTACGGGGAACGAGCAGTGAACCTTTATTTCTTCAACGCATTCTGTAACAACGTGTAATTTAACGATGCATATTTGACTTGCTTCTTAATAATTAATTATTCTACTTACACATAGCCATTTATTTTATGTTGAAAAATCGTGTAAAGTCAAAACTAAGATGTATTTTAATTTTGCACCATATAAAAATGTTTCCTATTTGCTAACTAGATGGCGTTGGCGTCGAATTATAACGCGCTATGGTTTCGTTTACAAAAAGTGATGTAATAGTAAAGCGTTCACGCAGACGACGTCGCGGGCAGCAGCAAATAAATAGGCATTCATATACATATTAAAGTTAATATAAAATACACATACAGACATATAACAATACATATGCATAAATATACAAATACATATAAAAGATATAAAATATAACTAAATGTAAATTAACTTATAGGTCCTATCTTATTCAATCCTCGTTCGGCCGCCGGATTGCTTCACACAAAAACGCACATATACATATATGCATACACACATTCAAACAGATGTCGCACACCCAAAAGTGGCCCAGCCTACACAACAGCCCGGCAACAAATGCACATCATTTAAACTACCATCACTTCGGAAACTAGCCTAAGGGGAGAAGAAGTGACAAGAAACTCCCGGATGTACACCTGTTACCAATCAGTACAACATCTATCCAAATATATATATACACACATACACGTACGTTCTCGTGCGCCACACCCCCACACATCCAAAGCCCCACCAAAACCAGGCAACCAAAGGCGGATTGCCCATTGCGCATCCCCTGGTACCTCGCCACCAACTACTATAAAGTAAACATCAGAGATATAACATCGTTACTTAGCTTGGTCTTTGGGTGGTCCTTTAACTTATCAAACCTAAATTATTCAAGTTTGAATAGAAAACCTAACATTAATTTTGTGTACAATTTTGTCATTCAAATATTCATCTACATTATAATATGCTTTCTTACATAGCAGATGTTTAATATAAAATTTAAACTGTTTGTCACCTAAGTTAAGAATATCTACAGTTAACTTTTTATAAAATTTCACACCGCTTCCCATAAATGATTTGTTGGCTTTAGTAAGTCTCAACTTTGGCATACAAGTTTATTTTTATTTCTCGTGTTTTAGTTGTGCTTATCACTGTTCCTCGGAAATTGGGATATATTTTTACGGATAAACATAATATTTTCATAGATATATATTAACATGATACCGTTAAAATATTTATTTCTTTAAAAACAGCTAGCCAGCTCATAAATGCTTCGTACTGCCCTTTTTTAATATAAATATGGTTTGAATATCAGCAGCAGAGCCCCATAGCAAGATACCATATGACATGACACTGTGGAAATAAGCAAAGTAAACAAGTCTTGCTGATTTTCCTCACCGCAAAAGCAGCAGAACTAAGTTTACCTGCTAGTTCTGTAATTTTTGGACCCCACTGCAATTTTGAGTCAATAGTTATACCTAAGAAGACAGTTTTATCAACTAATTCTAATTTTTCATTATTTAATACCAGATTTCTAGTAATTTGGATTACATTAGGTAGTGAAAACTTAATGCATTTTGTTTCATTAGCATTAGGTACAAGATTATTAACAGTAAACCAGTTTGAAATATTTATAAGATGTCTATTTATGTCCTTCGAATTGTCGTGTTTCCTGTTCACTTTAAACAATAATGAAGTGTCATCCGCAAATAATACTATATCTGTTAACTTTTGCACCATAAAGGGTAAGTCATTTATATATACTAAAAACAAAAAAGGCCCTAATATTGACCCTTGTGGTACACCTAGTTTCACTAGAGATCCCTGAGATTGAGCACCATTTATAACCACTTTTTGAATTCTATTGCTTAAGTATGATTCTACAAGTTCAAGGGTTTTTCTTCTAACACCATAATATTTTAGTTTAGCTAACAACGTATAATGATCGACACAATCAAACGCCTTCGACAAGTCGCAAAAAACGTCAACTACATCCTGGCAACTCTCCCATGCCGCGAGAATGTGCTTCATAAGCAAGGCTCCAGCATCAGAAGTTGAGCGTCCCCTGGTTAAACCGAATTGCAGATCATGTAAAAATCCCTGTATACAAAAATGTGAAAGCAATTGATTTAGCAAGATTTTTTCAAATATCTGACTAAAAACAGGTAGAACAGATATTGGTCTAAGATTTGAGGGATCTTCTTTGTCACCAGATTAAAAAAGAGGTATCAATTTACTGCATTTCATAAGGTCTGGAAATACACATTAAATATATCAGCAAGATAGGGGGCAACAACTGAATTGATTGATAACTAATTAACTTAACAGACAATCCCCACAAATCTTCAGTATTTTTCAGATTAGGTGTTTTAGATGTTTTGATAATTATTTGGGGATCCACGTGTTTAAATTTAAAGTTAACATTACACTCAGTAACTTGTGTCCTTTAGAATAGATTCAGCAGCTTGGCATGATAAGGTTAAGGATTTAGTTATTTTTTATGGTATTTCACCAAAGAAATTTTCAAATATTTGGGCAACTTTTTCGTCATTATCAATTAAACCAGAGTCTGTTTTGATATTAAAGTTCTGTTCACGAGCCTTTGACCTACCAGTTTCATTATTGATCACATTGCAGACAGTTTTAATCACATTATCAGATGATTTAATTATTCTGCTTACGTGATTAGACTTTGCAACATGACAGACTGATTTAAAAAAAAATTTAAATACTATTTGTCATGTTCATTAAGGCTTGGATCGCGCATAAGCGATTTTAGTGAATATAATTCATAAAGTCTATCTCTGCTTTTTTTAATTCCTTTTGTAGCCCAGTCGTTAAATTGAGGCCTGTAACTGCATCTTATTGTTTAAGTTTTAAAAATGTTAATGAAAGTTCTATTCACTGACTGGAAAAAGTTTTTATATAAATTGTTAACATCTTTTTTGGGCTCAAGAGCGGGCAAGATAGTTTTTAATTTTTCTAAATAACTATTTATCCGAGGAACAGTGATTGGCCTACATATAATCTCCTTGTCTAATTCACAGTCAAATCAAACGTCTCGGACACCAACAAACGTAAAAGCTGCATAAATCAATACCCCTTTCGTTGTACTACCCAATTTTTCTAGTATCTATCATACAGCATTTGTCTGCTAAAACGGCCGATGCAGTTGACCCTGTGGCTCAAGGGACCCCGTTCTGCCCTAGGTATTATGTAATTAAATAAAATTGAAGCTAGTTTTCTGCTGATTTTATGAGCGTCGTGGCATATCGACTTCTTAAGTTAAGCATAGGTGCGTTCTATTGACGACATTGACGGCTATGACAACGCATAGGCATTGAAATCGTTCTGTTCAAACAAACAACAACAAACAATATGGCCGTTCACTATTTGACAGCGCATCCACTTATCTACCTCCCGTCCATGTGCAGCCAGTGCGTTGAATGCGGTCCGGAAGTGACGTCATAGCGCATTCATTATTGGTCAACAGAACGATCGAATGTGCGCATTAGAAAGCATTAAGCGCATTTAATGCGTATAATGCTTGTCAAAAAAAACGCCCCTTATAAAAGGCAATCATGTCAAGTAAAATAGTTTATAAAGCTTATTCTGTTTTCTTATATTTTAGTACTAGGCATTTTACCTGTGCTCATATTTTTCATTGTCGTTTAATTTTTCAGTTAAATTTCTTTTGTCAGATATTCCTAACACTTAAAATCCTCAAATACATATTGTGGCGAAAATTCCTTTTTTTTTACTACCTATGATAATTTCCTTAAAAATTAATTAAACTTTAATCTAGCTTCTTTTTATTTAAAAAACAAAAAGACAGACGAAATTATACAAGAAACATTCTTTTTAACTTTAACCTGAATTTAATTTCCTCAGGAACAAATTGAAATAAAAGTTGTTACGACTTGCAGACCTTAAGTTTGAAGTTATGAGTATAGCCAAGGGTACAAAGGTTAAACAATAGATTTAATTAAAATTTAAATAACTTCGAGATTAAAAAAAGGTTAACTAAGTTACTTGGATTTAAAATTCTGACCATGTTTGTACTTAACAATGAAATATTTTTGATTTATTAAGAAATAACAAAGATGAAAAGGGAAAAAAAATTCAGAAGCGAAAAGTTAGCTTGACTTTTTTTACTTATAGGGTTCCATAACCAGAGATGCCAGATGGATTCCAACAACAAACCGGTCAAGTGCGTATCGGGCTACGCGCAATGCAAAGTTCCGTAGTTGCCCATCACAAACAACATTCAGACTATGTAAATGATATAAACCCATGGGACTGAAGCCACTCAATTATAAGACGCATAGATAAACCAAATTAAAATAGAAATAATATAAAATTGCATGGCTTAATTTTTTTATTTCAAACATTGTTTTGTTTTTATGATAGTATGTACTAATTATGTTGTTAACTATATGTTTTTTTTTTAAAGAGTAACTATCAAGTTTCTTCTCGTTAGAAATCAGTATTGTAAACCGGAGGGTGGATGGTAGATTTCAAAAATAGGATTTTATTACTTTGACGATTCAAAAGTATTTGTAAAAACCTAAATTGGATTGGAATAAAAAAAAATATTTTGACTTGACTTAATAAAACAAAACATTGTGGTGTCCTGAACTCAAAATTCTAACAACTTTAAGTTCTGGACTAAGTTTTAGTGTGGTCCCACTATGAATAAAATTTTATTTAGAGAATTCATTTCAATTCCCAACAATTCTCTTCATTAATAGTCATCGTATCTCTGTTTTAATAATAAAGTTTCTGAGAAACAGAAAGTTATTTGAAGTTGGCTTATTAAAATTGTCTGCCATTTTACTTACTCGTGTTCAACAACCTATTCGCAAGCCTTTTGCATACTAATATATAATAATAAATTTAATTAAATGATAAGTAAATAATTCAAAAATATATATACGGCACTGTTTTTATTCCCTGAAGGGATTAATCAGTGGTTGGATACACACCCACATCGTAATGTGGGATAGAGCCTCCTTTCACCCAACCAGGTTTTTCAGTAATAAACGGTAAAAGGTAAGAATATAGGTATTGAGTGACCTATTGGCTTCTTTCTCGTATACTAAAATAATACCCAAATCGTTTCAATGTGCCTTAAAAATTTTTAAGAGTTCCTTCGATTTCTCCCGAATCCTAATATTATATCCTGACCTGATGAACATAACCTGGCAACATACCCTTTCACATAAAAAAACAATTTTTCGAGTCGGTCAAGGCGTCTTTGAGTATAATTGGGGAACATGCATAAAAAAAAGAATCCGACGAATTGAGAACCTCTTCCTTTCTTTGAAGTCGGTTAAAAAAAACTTAAAAGTAGAAATTAAGCGCCCATACATCACGAAACAAAAAAAAGTGGCACTTTTCTTTTTTAATTTTGTTTTTTTTTTCGTCAACTTTAGTTGCAAACTTGGTCGCCATATAAAGCCCTTGCATTTTAATTTCATTATATAATATAGCCTTTGTCAACCCTAAAAAATCATTCTAAATATTGGATTTTTGAAATCGGATGACTAATATGGATATGTTATTTGTAGATTAATTAAGGGTCTATAGCAAGTCGCTTAACACATAATTTTTTGCAAATTTTTGTCCATCTCAGTTGATATCAAAGAAGTCACAGCAATAAATTCCTGATAAATCCATATATATAAAATCGTTCAAAATATTTTATTTACTTAGTACAAAGGTACTTGAGTTCAAGTGTATTACTTTTTCTATTTTTAGCTTTTAGGTAGAGCCATTTATTAGGTTTGTGAGTAAATATCCACCTGATAAGGGTTATAAATAAAACATAAATATTTATCTTTATAGGTGTCGTCTGCTACTTTCATTCAAACCTTAGGAAATAAATCTTGACAAAATGAATACTGTGTTTAGTGCTTTTATTTATAGTGCTTTCCTATTTTAATAAAGAATGATGTTATTATATATTCTAGACATTTTTTAAAGATACAACTGAATTTGCCAAAAATAGTAGTAAGTGTCGGTGATGGCCTACTAGTGTAGTGTAGTAGTGGCTCGCGTAAACTAGCTTTAAAAATAGCCGACGATAGCAATTTCCATACAATCTCCCATTTTTGGCGACTGGTCAACGTCAAAGTTAAGAACCCAGCTTAACAGCACTACTGACGACGATCTCTCTATCCGATAAGCGAGACTAGTCCCCCAGTAGCCCCCCCTCACACACGGTCCTTCAGCCCGCACTCTCACCTCATATACGAGGTATCAAAGAGTGCCGGAGCGCTTCTCACCCTCACTCACTCGTAATCGCAACCGCGTAACGGGGAACTCCCTCCTGGCGCAGACTCACCTTCGGACCAAGGGACGACCCCAAGAGCGACAACCCAAGCCGAGGCTCCCCCTGCGGGGGCCCTTGAGCGTTGGGCGCTATATGGGCTGAGACTCCTTCAGAGTTTCGCCCCAAAAGCCTGGTGGAGCAGTAAACTGCAGTAGTGGTAAAAATACACGTCAATCATGTTAAACAACAATCTCAATAAGAGAATTCGTTTTAATACCTAAAGCATTATTTTCATTAAAACACATTGTTTTTTGATATTAATAATAAAAAAACAGAAAATTATTTGAAGTTAGCTTATTAAAATTTTATTTCTGTTTAAAAACTTATTCTGCATACTAAAAGTATTATACTATATATTAAACTAGTAAAAACAAAATTTTACTTTAAGAAGAGAATTTATAGCAGCATTCCCAAACGTTTATAAAAATGGGAACTATAAATATATAAATAACATAGATTTACTAATATATACATTTCAGAACACACTGTCCCTTTAGGTACAATATATAGCACATGAACAACTTTTAAAAGAAAATAAAATTTATTAAAATTAAATAAAAGAAATATACAATTTAAAATTGCAATTTTTCAAATTTTTTTCAAGAATTTCATTATTGGAATTTTTATACAAGAAGGGAAAAATTAATGGTTTTAGCAAGGTAGTATGGAATATAATTTACTAAAAGTAAGATATAAAAATATAGGTAAATGCTGGAAGAAAAAGGGTTCACAGTTGTATTAAAAAGAAATACAAAAGCAATTAAATTTTTCTTAGCTGTGCTTAGAATTACAAATAGCGTCCTCGTCGTAAAAAATTTGCTCCCTTGTGATACAATCTACTTTTTTATTTACTAAACTAGTACATTCGACCTATTTGTGCTTATTTTTTGTTTTAGTTTATGGTTAACACTACAATAATTTGAAGTTTGAAGTTTGTGCGTGTTATAAACAAGTTTTTCTACATATCACACTTAATATTACTTAATGATTTTTTACAAGAAATCCGCCTGAAAGTAAAACAGAGAGAATTTCAGCCAGATGGCTATTATGGTTCAAAAGATCCTATAAGGGCAGACAGACCACGTAGGTTTATTAATAGGGTTCCGTTGGCACCTTCTGGGTACGAAACCCTACAAACCAACCAATTGTTGGCGGTCAATTTGAACCATTTGGGGAAGAAGGCATCATAATGGGAATCTGCTATAAACTAAACTATAAACTGCCTAACTTTACTTTGGAAAAACAATCTTAACTTGTCTTGTTTCAGGTCTTCACAAAACAAGCCCAAAAACTACGACTTTAGGCTACAAGTGGTCACAGAAACTAAGAATAATTTAAAGGAATGTTCTTAAAACTAAGACATTAGCTAACAGAAACATGTCGAACAAATCACAAATTCTATTCGGTATATTCCAAGAAATTCTTGCTGCTTCTGGAAATTCTACTGACGGCAACGGCATCAATGAGACCCACATCAAAACAGTTCTTAGGGAGCAAGCGCTAAGAGATAAAACGAGTGGTGATTTTGAGGCATCAGTCGTAAAGGTGATGAAAGATGCGAAGGATAAACTGAACCTCACCATGAAGCCTGATGATTGCGGATACTGCAACGGTGACGTCCGAGACATTGTTCAGGTTTACAACAATATACATGGCTACGTCAGTCTTTTGGTGAGTAGCTCTCTGTAATTTATATCAACATATCAACTTATTTTGGTCGTGAGTATATACTTAACTTTCCATTAATAATTGTTATGTGTATCAACATATTAGCTTGTTTTGGTATTTTGCTAGATGACGTGCCATTTCTTGCGATCCTCTTCCGTCCACATCCAGTCACTAACGGCCACCCTTTCAAGGTCATCGGTCCAGCTAGAGGGTGTCCTATGCTTTACCGTCCAGCATTCGGTTTCTACTTTAGGACAAGTCTGTTCTATCGGCCATCACTCTTTTGACAGAAGTGACCAGACCACTGCCACTTGAGCTTGCTATTCTTTGGATTCGATGACTTTCTTTTCCGGAGCTCTCTTCTGGATGGCATAATTAGTGATTCAATCCCTTAAAGATCAAGACACTCCTCAAGTATTTTTGTCTCGGTCTTCAGTCCCGGGACACGAGACATCCCAGGGTCTTTAGGTGAGAATGCATCAATAAAATTAGGTTTTACAAGTTAATTATAACTATTTTAAACATAAATGTTTTTTTCCTAAAAAGAATATATAATATAATATTCACATAATAATTTAAAAAAAAAATGTTTAAACTAATCATCAATAATTAATGTCATATTATAAATCAAGTTTTTCTTAATCTAGTGAATCCAAAAAAAAGTTTTATGCACATTCGAAGCACAAAAAACCGCATTTCGAGGCTGAGCTGCATGCAAATTTTTACATATACAATGCAAATACATAGCTCTAGACTATGGCAAATATTTTAAATGATCTACCTAAAAACTCAAGAAATACTTTGTCAACAAACAATAGTACTTACACCTACTACATATACATTGTACCTTAATACCTACCTTATGTTATGATGTAAGGTATAATATGCTGCTGCTAAAAGTAATATTACTTTTAGTTTTGTCGGTTTTAAATTATTAAATTAGGTATGCTATGATGTGTTCCCGACCAAACATATGAAGCTAGAAAGGTCTCAATTCAAAAAAACCGATGAATAATTTGTGTGTTTTGTGAAAATAGTTTGAACAATACATTCATGTCCATACTTAATATTATAAATGCGAGCGTGAGTATGTTTGTTTGTTCATCATGTCGCAACGGGGTATCCAATTGAAGGGGAATTTTGCACAAGGATAGGTAAAGGGACGAAGAAGGATATAGACTACTTTTTATCCCAAAAAAATCCAAGGCAGGAATAACTATAACTGAATTCCATGTGGACAAACTATAGCTATAGCTTGCAAAAGAAAACTTCCTTAAGTTAGGTACAATTATTTCTTCAAGGAGTTGCCGTAGGAATAGCACGCCGATAACCAATTTAGCGTGGGCAGAACCGCTGGCAAAAGCTGGTTAAAAAACAAATTTTATAATACTTATTTATTTCATACGAGCTTTTAGTGTTTTATAGAAGCCTCTAGGTATTTTTTAGCTGTTGCCGATATTTTCTCACTTAAACGTCGAATATGATCTGGCATTATTGCATTATTGGAAACGGACTCAAGTATGCCAGACTCCGAAATTCGAGAAAAAAAATGTATGCAAGTAAGTCTCTCTGGACCCGTGAAAACCCTTGCATACATTTTTCTCTCGAATTCCAGTCTGGCAAAATTGTTTTGAACAAAATTTGTTCACCGTCATCTTTCTAAAATACCATTACAACACTTATCCATTATGTGATGATTATTTGATAGGTCGTATGTGTGTATGTGGTAGGTCGGGCCTATCACCATACCAGGCACACTCCAGGGTCTAGACAACTTTTTAATTTAGAAAATGTAACAATATTAGCTGCTCCTTACTAGGAATCAAACCCGGGACCTTTGACATGGCAGCCCAACGCTCTACCACTGCGCCACTTGGTACAGTTGTCATTTGTTTAGGTATTCGTTCATAATTATATTATTGCTATATCGACATAAATACATACGTCTGCAAAACTTCAAAGTCTAGTCGATAAAAAAAAAATACGATAATGTAGACTTCTGTGTGTGTGTGTGGGTTTTTCTTTAAAAAAGTGTAGATTTTAGTAGGTGTTAGAAAACTATGACAGTTTAGAAGTTAGTACTACATATTTATTACTTTATAAGTAAGCCTTTTTTTTTTTTTATACCACTAAGGTGGCAAACAAGCCTACGGTTATCCTGATGCTAAGCGGTCACCGTAGCCTATGGACGCTTGCAACACCAGGGGCATCACTCGCGTGTTGCCGACCCTTCAGAAATCTAATAACTTCTTTTTTGAAGAACCCCATACTGTAGTCCTTAGAGAAATCCTTGGCAGGGAGCTCATTCCACAACCCAAGGGTTCGCGGGAGGAAGTTTCTCTGAAACCACACTGTACGCGACCATTTTGGTTCCAAAGTGTGAGAATGAATTCCCTGTCGATGGCGAGCGGTGCGATGGTAGAAAGTAGCCGTGGGCATCATTTCGAACAATTCCTCAGAACACAATCCATTGTACAAGCGGTAGAACACACACAGGGAGGCAAAGTCTCTCCTCAGACTTAAGGGCTCGATACCGCAAGTGAGTTTGGGATCGTCGACAATTCTCACAGCCCGTCGTTGAACCCAGTCAAAAGGGCCAAGCTAGTATCCGGGTGCACCCGCCCAGAGACGGCAGCAGTACTCCATATGGGGCCGGACTTGCGACTTGTAAAGTAGCAACCTTTGCCCCGACGTGAAGTACTGCTTCGCTCTGTTGAGTACACCAAGTTTTTTGGACGCCAGCTTTACCTTGTCTAGCAAATGATCTCGGAACTGAACATCGCTGGAGATGTCAACGCCCAGTATCCCAATGCTCTTGGAGATGGAGAGGGGAGTGTTCTGGAATTGTGGGACTACAGTGAATGGGGTTTTCTTAACAATTCCCAATCCTTATTGCTCCCTATTTTATACTACTATTTTAGACTAAGCTGACACTTGTTACCTAAATGCCAATGAAGAACATTTCGACAAATTAACGTGTATGTAACGTCTACAAAACTTGTGTATTCGATTTATCTTTGGCCTTCGTAAATTTGATCATGTTTCCTGTTTTAGGTCTAAGCTATAATGGCTTCCTATCCGACTTCGGCGTAATATGCACATACTTCGCTGTGTTTATAATATCCTTAACACTTCCTCCTCCCCTCTGTATATCTTAGAGATCGCTTTAATTTTCTATTTCCTAGAGACAGACCTCTTAGATCGCACACTCCCTCACTTTTTGAAATACCAGCAGATAACACTCAGTTTTATGGTGACTCTTTTGTTGTTTGTGGAGCAAAACTTTGGAACTCGCTTCCCGGTTTGATACGCAACAGCACATCACTAAATATTTATAAAAATAGATTAAAAGAGCATTATTTATCTCTATGAAATATTTATATGTATGTTATATTATTATATAATATATGTATTTTAATAAGTAATAGTAATATTTTTTATATATTTAGTCTTTTTTTATATATATATGTACAATATTAATTGTTTTTAATTTAAATTAGTTTATGAATAATGTTGTACTTACACTGTTTGCCATAAGTTTTCTTTTGTTTATGTGTTAATATGTGTAGTATTGTACAATAAAGAGTAAAGAAATATTAGGGTAGTAGAAAAGGTCATTAGATTTTGTTAAAACCGATAACGATTTGTAGTAACTATGTAGGTATATATATATATGTATTATATATACATTCCTACGTATAATACTTTACTATATCAAAATATAATACTATTTATATATATATATATATATATATATATATATATATATATATATTTATATATATATATATATATATAAATATAAATATATAAATATATATATATATAAATATAAATAGTATTATATTTTGATATAGTAAAGTATTATACGTAGGAATGTATATATATATATATATATATATATACATTCATACATAAAAAAATATGAATCTAATATAAAACTTCGCTGATGCAGTCAGATCGGATATTTGGTCATATTTATAGAAGCAAAGGTTTTTAACTTTTTAAGTCAATAATTCGCAAAATAAATATTTTAGAGAATTAATTACCTAAGAACCTTAAATGCATTTCAGCTTTATCTAACGACAGCGCACACGATGGGGTGCGCGAAAATAATGTTTTTCATCCCCCAGCGATGAATGGACTAACGGATGGACGGACGGACGAATGGAGAGACAGACGGACGGACGGACGGACGGACGGACATGACAAAACTATAATGGTGCCTTTTTTTCCATTTATCTACCTTAAAATGAAAGAAAAAGTATAATATAGAAACAAAAGCAATAGTCTATCGATTTTAGGTGAACTTTTAAACGACGCGGCAGGTAATATATTAGGAGATAAAAATATTAAGTACATAGATAAGCGATTATACAATACGCGCCTTCGCAATATATATTTTGCTTATAACTGTATTTAGGATAGTTAATATATTACCTACTATTAAAAAACGTCATTACATAATTGACTGATTTACAAGTAAGCAACACATCGGGAAGAATAAAAAAAATATATTTTTAATTCATAATCCTTACCTCAAAAGTAAAAAAGGAACCCTTACACGATCACTTTGTTGATCTGTCTGTTAAGACCCTTGTTCTCAGGAATACGTGGAGGTATTAAGTTGAAATTAATATCAAATACTAAAGTCTACAATCACTTAAAGTTGTAAAATATCAAGCTTCTAAGTCAACGTTATAAAAAAATACGGTTAATTTAGAACACGAATAAATCAAAACCTATACTACTTCCCGTTGACCTAGAATAATCATATTTGGCAAGAAGCAAGATTTTACATCACAAATATAGGAAAAAAACTGATAAAATGAAGTCATAAACCAGCGGGACTTGATCTCATGATAGAAGAGCTATCTACAAGTTTCTATATAAGTTTGTACGCAACCCTCGGTGTGCGAGCCAGACTCGCATTTGGCCGTTTTTTTATTTATTTTCCTAGCACTAGTACCCAGATAGGCTGCAATATCATAATACTAGATATCTGATATCACCTTTATAATAGATATCTGCTGCGAGTGATATTATCAAAGTAATCGTCACAGGTGTTAAATACAACATCACGATTAACAAATGACACATGCGACTGATCGGTCGACGACTGGTCAATTTTATTTTTACAAAATATGTTTTGACATCTCTGATCGTCTGAACCAACAGGCGAAATTTACAATCAAATCAAAAGTGTCAAGATACAAAAAATTAAGTACTTACATATATCGATCGTAAAAAAATACACAAACCTAGTTTTCCTTTTACAATGTCCGATTCTGATCGTGATTCTGGGTTTGCCCATCATTCCACAATAAGTTAGTTGACAAGGTGATGAGATTTTGATGAAACTAATTATGATATTTAGAATTATTACTAACGAAAAAATATATGTCTTCATAGGTTAATGTTGTCCATATATTTATTAAATTTGCGCAAGCAATAATTGAAATTACAGATTTTTTAAATATTAGTACTGAAGATGTTAGTGACGGAAAATTTAAGTTTTACTGATATTCCTAATTTAGGTATTTATATCGAACTTTTATATACATACTGAAACAAAAGAGTTAAATAATAATGACATCATTCTTCTCTTTATAACAACTTTCCCGAAGAAAAATGGTGCAAAATCTTGAAAAAAAAAATTTAAAGTTTCGTTCAAAGTGCCGGTCAGCTGATCGAGCTTACTAAAGGTTAATTTTTTGAAGTGAAAACTTCTTTAGCGCGCGCTGTGCACTTTTTTTTGTGATGGGTAAAAACTGTTAAACTCGCGTCAGGTCACGTGTCCTGATCGAAAATTCGTAAGATGTCACTCGCGTTAGGACACGTAACCTTTATTTACATTATTTAAGTTTTTATTTTTGTATATGGCGATTATGAGTAGTACAGGGAGGTTGGATATGGGATTTTAATTCTATGACAGATTGAGCTGTCAAATATACAACGTCAAAAAAGTAAATAAACAAAAGTTATTATTTTTAATAAATTAATATGGATAAGAAGTGATGGGAAGTAAATAGCGAGTATGTTTTCACTTCTGCCGGCACTCCCGGAGTGCAACCCGTTGTTTTTTTTTTTTTGAGATTTCGACCCATGATCCTTAATAATGTCTTAATAATTTTACCCACATGGTCAACGTCTGAAATTAATGATCAAAGTGTTTTTAACGCCTTTAATCAAAGCAGACTAAACAGTTAAAATTGTAAAATGTAGGAACCTGCTCGCGCATAAGACGCTACGTCGCATTCAACTGTGTTTAGTAAACTTCAGCTATATTTAGCTACTCCACCTGCCGCTACAACGTCATTCACGCTAACTACTTACGTACCTACCTATATAGGTATATGAAAATTAATGGCTATTTATAAGTGTGTATTAGACGTTCAAGTTGTGACAGTTGTGAGTTACGACCTCGGAATTGTCTCGGAAATTCGTTGAAGTGTATAAGGGCGGGATGACACCCGTCTCTTCAAATTATTGCCCCTCTTTGCCCTTACGATTTTTAGCCTTACCCTTATCACACTCGTAGCAATCGATACTGTCTTCTTATTTGAAGAATTTAACTACAATTCAGATAAAAAAAAGCGTTTTCAGTTTAGAATTCAATAACAAAATTATTTAGAGGAGGATTTATCAGTGTGTGCTATCAGTGTGTGCTATCGATGTGTGCTTGCTTCAAATGTATGCCTAAGCCATTGTTTTCCCCCACAACAGCCATTACAGGGGTAATCTCTTAGCCCTCTCCTTAGTTAAAGAAGGCGTAGGCCATAGTTTACTGCGCTGGCCCTGTGCGAATTAACGTTTTTGAACAAGCTATATAGTAGCTACTCGCCTGTCATAATTTTCAAGCTGACTGAATTTTGTAAAAAAGAGCTAACTGGTGGCTTCTGATTTCCTTGTTTTTCAATATTTTTATCTACTCAATGAGTTCTAAATTTGTATGGCCTTGAGTCAAAAATATGCTAAGTCTGTGAAATTTTTAAGACTTTATCTCCAACCGTTTGACTGTAAAACCTGTGGGACAAACGACAGACAGTCACAGAACCGTACCTCAGAATGTAAACGAAAAACACATATTATGCCTGCTGTTTTGTGAGTGAGCAAAATTTTTTTTAAGAATTTTATCAAATACATAAATTTTTATTTGTTGTGAAGAGATATTTGCACCAATCATCTAATAAAAATTGATAGAATATGTATATTTTGTTCAAAATGTTAAAATTAAAATTAAAATACGTCGAAGAACCAAACTTACTGACATAGCTCTAAAAGTTAGCAATCTGAAGTGGCAGCCTCTCACACCGAGGGTTCTGTAGCTTTCACCATTTACGTAGTTTACAAACACAAATAAAAACAAAACGTTTAGCGCTAAACGGTCACCCATCTAATAACTGACCTAGCCTGTTGCTGCATAACTTTAAATATCGTTTTGTTATAAACTAATCTGTTACTTAATTGTAACTGTAATTAAAGATTGTTGATTTTTATTATTTGTTGTTTTACTTTAGAGCTCACACTATTTTTCACTGTAACTTTAGATTTGTATGTATTACTGTTTTTACGAAAGAGCTAACTAAAACAACGACAATGTGTTTCTTGTATGGGGACCCCCTTAAATTTTTACTTTTTATTATTTGCATCTAGCAATGACCTATAAAAACAATTAAATTATCAATTTTATTAGATTATAACATAATCTGTGAAAATTTAAGGCTGCTACCTATTTCGGCCTACAATATAGAGCCCTTTGATGGTCGGACAGACATTCAGACAGCAACGAAGCGGGTACGGAACCCTAAAAATGACAATTAATTCCGTTTGACGTCACACAATAATGTTCAATACAAATATGCTTCGACTTCACGGGCGCAGCGATAGGGCGTGTCTATACGTCTATACTTTATTTATAGATTCAGTATATTTTGTATGACAATATCATTTCATTAGCTAAATTATTACATAAATTATAGTAATATAAGAATAATCATGAATTTGTAAGATGAGACCACAGGTGTGAGAGCTACGTCATTTTTTTTATTATTACTTCCTACATAGTTTAGTATTGAATACCACATCAAAAGTCTTTAGGGATCAAGTACGTTTTAGACTATCGCCGCAATTAAAGATTATCATTTTAACTTATTTAGATCGTTATTGATTGAATTTTCTTGATAAAAAATTAGAAAATCAACTGTAAATCAGGATTCCTATACGTACAAGTATGTAAAAACGTTTTTCAAAACCACATTTCTGCATCGGAAATGAAAAAAATGCATCGATATGGAGTGACGACATCATTTGACATGACATGATGACAGCCGTCGGAATGTTGCAAGCACTACACAAGCGTCATAAGCCGCCTCTGAACACGCTGTAGTATCACAGGCAGCGTGGCCGTGCAACATGCAGGACGGGTGGGTACCCGCAGACAGGACCGGTACATTAAAAATATTGCTTGACGGAATCGTACCATGACCGCCATGATGTGGCTACGAGACTTCTCTGCTCTTCTTCTCTAGCTTGCTGATAAGCGACCAAACCATCCGAAATCGTTTACGTGAAGTAGGTCTACGTTCCCGAAGATCGTAGGGCCCGTTTACAATTGGGCTCGTAAACACAGAAATTTAGAGGAAGAAGACTAGCGTTTTGTTTGCTCTTGCGATGCATCTCGTTTCGGTATGAGGCCGGATACAAGATGTACTCGAGTTTAATGGACCTCAAGACGTCAAGAACGTTCGATATTTTGTCAGGAAGATCATTCATAAAGAGGGGGAACAAAAATGGTTTGGGCCGGTATTTGGATCGGTTGAAGAACCAATCTCATTTGGATCAGGGGCAACCTCAATGCTCAGATTTTTGTAAAGAGGATTGTTTCAGACGTGATCATCCTTTTGCGAAGCCAGTTGGGTGATTCATTGCGCAACTAATGCACGTCCACACACGGCTAGAGTCGTAACACGGACTCTTTCCGATGCTCGCATCAACGTTCTGCCGTGGCCTGCTCAATCGTCAGACCTCAGCCCAATTGACCATGCATGGGATATGCTCCAAAGAAGAGCTCTGCCGAGTATGGATGCCGTGCATACTCCACAACAACTTTTTGACTTGGTCAAATTTTGATGAACTGTTTTTAAGCATGCCAAATCGTTGTGATTGTGTAATTCGTGTTAATGGTGGAAACACAGATTATAATATTTTTTTTCATTCCAATATTTTTTTTAAAAAATCTCAGTTTTGTCAATTTTTTTCAAATCCTTTTTGCCATTTTATTGACGACATTTACATAGGTTAATTTCCCACAATTTTATACTTAAAAATGTCCTTAATCCCTAGACACTTTTGATGTCTGTAGTTGAAACATGTTCCCTTAGTGAACAGGATGACTTGGCTTTATGTGGAAAAGAACTACATCCCCATATCTCTCCTTATACTTTTCTTTATTATCAATTTAAAGATTTCTTTATAAATATGTCTACAATGGACGCTTTTAATAATTTACCGTCGAGCGACACGACACGATTTTGCCGTGGACATTGCGCAATAAATGGCAAGGGTCTTGAATATCTACGACAAAATCGTGTCATGTCGCTCGACGCGTAAATTATAATGAACTTTACTAATATTAAAAACAGGAAAGATTAGAATAGGGTTGCACTCCGGGAGTGCCGGCAGATGTGAAAACATACTAGCTATTTACTTCCCATCACTTCGTATACATATTTATTTATTAAAGATAATAATGCTTGTTTATTTACTTCTTTGACGAAGTTTATTTGACTTCTCAGTCTGTCATAGAATTAAAATCCCATATCCAACCTCCCTGTACTACTCATAATCGCCATATACTAAAAATAAAAACTAACATTATGTAAATAAAGGTCACTTGTCCTGACGCAAGTTCCATTTTACGAATTTTCGATCAGCTTACGTAATCCTGACGCGAGTTAAACATTTTTTATCCATCACAAAAAAAGTGCACAGCACCGCTAAAGAAGTTTTCACTTCAAAAATCCTCATTGTCACACCGGTGGCACTTGCGGTGTTATGACTAAGGAAGAAAAAACGGGTTGCACTTCGGGAGAGCCGGCAGAATTGTAAGCATACTAGCTATTTACTTTCCATCACTTCCTATACATATTTATTTATTATAAATAATATTTTTTGTTTATTTACTTTTTTGACGTAGTATATTTGACATCTCAATCTTTCATAGAAATAAAATCACATATCCAACCTCCCTGCATTACTCATAATCGCCATATACTAAAAATAAAAACTAGTATAGTATTATATAATCTGTGCTGATGTAAATAAACTACACATGTCCTAACGCGAGTTCCATCTTACGAATTTTCGATCAGGTCACTTGATCCTAACGCGAGTTTAACATCTTTTACCCATTACAAAAAAAATGAATAACGCCGCTAAAGAAGTTGTCACTTCAAAAAAGGTTCTTTAAAAACCTCAATTCCATTTTTGAATCATTTTTCAACAGGTACCTATACATTCATTTCAATATGAAGATCTTGGTGAGATCTATCACTTCTGTAAAGAAATTACTAGTCTACAATTAATAGTTTCGGAGAAAAAGCCGTTTCTAGTTTGACAGCCGTCATCTGAAATGAAGATCTTGATGAGATCTATCACTTCTGTGAAGAAACTACTAGTCTACGATCAAAATTTACGGAGATAAAGCCGTTTCTAGTTTGACAGCTGTCATCCGAAATTAAGATCTTAATGAGATCTATCGCTTCTATGATGAAACTACTAGTCTACGATCAAAAGTTACGGAGATAAAGCCGTTTCTAGTTTGACAGCTGTCATCCGAAATGAAGATTTTGATAAAATCTATCACTCCTGTAAAGGAAAATTTACAAAGAAAAAGCCCGTAGAAGTAATGACACTGTTTACGAGCAAGTGTGATAAAAAACTAACTTAACAGAAAAAAAAGTGCACAACGCCGTTAAACACGTATTCAAAATCATAATAGGCGTGGCATTATGGTTTCCGTCTGACGAATTTTTTGATCAGCCCGACGCGAGTTTATAATTTTTTACCCATCACAAATAATAACGTTTATTTATTTACTTTTTTGACGTATTATTTATGACATCTCAATCTGTCAGTTCCGTCTTACGAATTTTCTATGAATTTTCGATCAGGACACGTGTCCTGACGCGAGTGTAACATTTTTTACCCATCACAAAAAAAGTGCACAACGCCGCTAAAGAAGTTTTCACTTCAAAAAAATTAAAAAAGCCCATTGTACGAATGCATAAAATTTAGTATTATGTGATGCTATCTACGCAAGTCTTAATGTGCTAGGCCGACACACACTTGACGGTTCTCCTTCTTCTAAAATAACGCTCAAAGGTATTTTTACTTAAGCATACATGGTGGCCATCTTGGTTATGACCAGGGCAATATACTACTGAGTCGTAAGGTCCTATGACACCGACCTGTGATCTTGGACGGTTGTGACAGTTTTACAGTTTGCATGGTGGCCATTTTGGTTATGACCTATACCCCCCCTATACCCAATACTACAGAGTTGTCAGATTTTATAACATCGAACTGTGATCTCTAATCCTTTTGACATTTTTCGAGAGCAGACTCAGTTCAAACTTTTGAATTCATACATTATTTGGGTTATTCTCAATGAAAAAAATCATAAAATAATTGATTTTGTTTAAAACAATTTAAATGGAATAAAAAGTAACTAGTAAGCTAATAACTCGATTAGGTTTATATTTTTTATTAAACATACTCGTAAACAGACCTAATACGTGCAGGCAAAGCGGGTGATAAGACCTGAACAGGTGCTTAAAGGTCTCAAATATATTTTCAAAAACTCTCCAAGATACCTTATTGGAAAAGGGGTAGAAGGGTTCTACAGAGACCAAGTGAATCGAATCACTAAGCCGACTCAATCCATGCGTTCAGCAAATATTTCTTAATTTTATGACTTAAATTGTTTGTTTTAGATTTGCACGGTTGGAGTCCTTGCCAATACAATGAACATTGCGGTGCTGACTCGAAGGGAAATGTCAACCACACCTATCAACCGTCTGCTTAAGTGGCTGGCGGTTGCGGACGTCTGCGTCATGCTGGAGTACATACCCTTCGTCATATACAGATACCTGGTAAGTTTTTTGTCCTTCTATGATGACTACCCAATAGCCTTGTTGGTAGTAGAGACTGCCTGCCGAACCTAAGGGCGCGGGTTCGATCCCCTTGTTTGTCTTTAGTCCAAATATTTCCATGTGTAGCATGTACCTAGGTATCATCTAATAAAAAAATAGTATTATTATATATATTTATTATAAATCCGGAGCCTACCCGTAGTATTGAAGCCTTGATTAGGATGTTACTTGCGTGTAATGTCCAGGAATACTAAGATTATTATTGTCAGAAAATATGGTTATTTGGTGTACATGTGTGTATGTACTCCACAATAAGTCCCAATATTGAAAACATGAGTTTTAGAGTTTGTTATTATGCGTAGCGTATGCTTAGCGTAGGTTAGGTTAGGTCGGTAGAGTCTACGTAACAGGTATTTGTTCAAAGAGAACAGACTTGATTTGTCTGCAAGTATTCCTTTTTTTTACCCACTATCTTCGTCTAGTTCTGTTGCGTAGAGTATTCAGTTAGCTGTTGCAAGGCATACTGCCTCTGTCTTCCTGTACTTAGCAACATTTTAAAAAGAAATATTTTTTTACCATATTACTGTCAATAAGGTATCAGGTTGGATCTATGGTGTGTCCGGATAGCATTAAGTCCACCATTGTACACGTTTGCTTGAGCAATAATATTGAATAAATAAAAAAAAAAATGAGATAATACAGGTGTACATTGAATTGTTTGATATCAGTGACCTGAATTACCAGACGCTGGGATAAATATTAAAGCTTCATTGTTTGTTAATTACATAGCCCGATTTGAAACGTCATTATTCATACTGCAAGGGCATTGTAAATAATACCCTCGTTAATCACTTACTCCATAACATATGTAATAAATGAAAATAAACCAATCAGCTAAGCGCAAGGCAAAGTAAGTAACTACGTACCAATTGTAGCAATAAACTTATTTCTGTTTTTTTGAAGTGTAAACTTCTTTAGCGGCGCTGTGCACTTTTTTTGTGATGGGTAAAACTGTTAAACTCGCGTCAGGTCACGTGTCCTGATCGAAAAATCGTAAGATGTCACTCGCGTTAGGACACATGACCTTTATTTATATTAGGTTAGTTTTTATTTTTAGTATATGGCGATTATGAGTAGTACAGAGAGGTTGGATATGGGATTTTAAATCTATGACAGATTGAGCTGTCAAATATACAACGTCAAAAAAGTAAATAAACAAAAGTTATTATTTTTAATAAATAAATATGGATAAGAAGTGATGGGAAGTAAATAGCGAGTATGTTTTCACTTCTGCCGGCACTCCCGGAGTGTTTTTTTTTAATCATTCAATTACTGTAGTTATAGTACAGTGACATTCGTACCAATTCTGTATTTACGCGATTTTGTGTTTGTGCGTGATTAAATTAAAGTAAAAGAAAATTTGTCGGTGTGATACATATCGGCCTAAAAGGTTATGATAAAAATGCGGTAACACTTAGTGACGCATATCAAATTGAGCCTCTTTAAACCAGAAACCATATAAAGTTTTCAAATCACACCTATCTCGGGGTTAACTGTGAGAAAAATGGTTAGTGGCCTTAAAATTATTTTCTTTAAAAATTTGATCATTTGTTACGTTGCGTTACATCGAGAAGATGGGGGAGTTCTGGATATCCGTTACTTAACGTTTCAAGTACATTTATTTGAAAAACTGTCTTCCTCTTTTTGCTTCCTGAAATTCTAACCTGACTAGACTATATGTATATATTGATTGAATGGCACATGACAACACATAACAACAAATAACCGAATATCAGATGACAAGACATAACCGAATATCAGATGACGATGACATTAGTGTACCATAAGATAAGGAAATTGTTGACAGACTCCATTATCATCACTTGTTTACCTGCAATATTTTTCATACACGGCACTTAGTAGTTGACAAGTTGGTGCGTGAAATGAAAATAGAATTGTATAGGTCAAGGTTTCCCCTTAAAAAAAACTCTTTGTATTGACCTCAATGGTTATTCAAAAAATGGGTCCTTGAAGTAACTCTCTTAACAACAAGCTTAAGATGTAATTCGGCCTGGAGATTGTTTGAGTCCAGAAGAAAGACATAGGCTACTTGGAAACGTCAAGTGTGAGTCGGTTTTTCTTTCTATAATTGGATTGCCGTTAAAATCCTACCCCGATCACCGAATTAAGAGCGGGTGGAACTGCGGGCAAAAGGTAGTTTTATATAATTACTAGCTTTTGCCCGCGGCTCCGCCCGTATAGTTTATCCGGGTGGAATTTGTGCCAAAAATCAGGTCAATTGGTTGCTACGTCCAAAGCGATGTAAAGCAAAAACAGACAAACAAACAAACAGGCATTCACAAATATATATTAGGTAGGATTATGATTCCTCACTAAATAAAAGTAATAACTAGCTATTCCTCAGAGTTTTACAAACAGAAATAAAATTATTTCCATGGATCTAAATTGGGGTCAGAAAAAATCCATGAATTTATACTCAACTGCGCCGATTGTCAACAAAAAATTAAATTAAGTATAAATCGCGGCACGTAAGTTGAACCTGCACAGTCACACATTTTCGGTTCGTTAGTACATTTCTCGGTACTGTACCTGCGCAGACAACCTCAATTTTGGTTCAACTATACAAACCGCGTATAAAAGTTTCAGTCCTCCGCGGACAAAAGTCCCTAGTCTGCGCAGGCCTATATTATGGTTATTTTAATGCTTACTGCATTTAATTTATTCTGCAGGTTCTACCAGGAAAGCTAGATTTTCCGTACTCTTGGGCTGCGTACCTTCTGTTCCACATGCACTTCGCACAAATACTCCACACGGGATCAATATGTTTAACGCTTTCACTCGCTATTTGGAGATATATTGCTATAAAGTAAGTTAATTTGCACATTTCTTGGCTATCAATATTTTTAATCAGCGCTCTACGTAAATATACGATTTTCGGCATGTTTTTACTGTTTTTTTTTCTAGGTTGAAACTAGAAAAATATTAAATACGTCTACACAGTTTTTCACCAGAATATTACTGTATTGGTTTTTTGTACTGTAATAAATAATATGCCTTAAAAAAATACCGCCTTGTTAATTTTCAATCCACATCAAACTTGTAATGGAAATACCAGAAGATAAAAAAATATTATAAAGAATATAAAATAACCTCAAGTGGAAAGTACTGTTTTAAAGGGTGCCGCGTACCCAAAGGGTACATAACTGGACCCTATTCTAAGACTTCGCTGTCCGTCCGTTTGTCACCAGGCTATATCTCATGAACCTTGATAGTTAGACAGTTAAAATTTTCACAGATGATGTATTTCTGTTTGCCGATATAACAAAAAATACTAAAAACAGAATAAATTAATTATTTAAGGGGGCTCCCATACAACAAACGTGATTTTTTTGCTCGTTTTTTGCTCGATATTGATAACGGCAACAGGTAGACGCTTAAAATATTCACAGAATATTTAGTTATGTATTCACTTGAAAAATAAAAAATAAAATTAAAATAAAACAAATATTTAAGGGTTTTTTTTATAATTTATATAATATAATTTTTATAAATTTTGAATTAGCGTATATGTATATAGGCAAATATTGCTTTTGCACGTTATTACTTTTTTTAAACGTAACAATTAGGGTGTGTTTTAAGCTCTTTTAATTTATTTTATTGCCTCAGGTATTCGGACCGAAATCATATTTTATGCACGGAGCGTCGCTGCAGCATTGCAATACTCGCCAGCTTTATTATTCCGCCTATATTGTGCATACCAACGTTTATGGTAAGTAACCAATAGGGACTTAATTCACTTTTGTGAAACATTCTTGTATAATAATATAATAATCGTTTATTTCTGTTCTTGAAATGGCACAGAATTTAAAACCACGTAACAAAATGGTACAAAATAGACCAAATCAACTTTAGACGATATGCAAATGGCACATGATATAAATAAATATCCGATAGGACTTTAGTGTACCTACTATAAGAAAAACTTTAAAACTTCTTTTAAAGAGGTACACTAAAAATACATGTACCCATGCGTGTAATATAGATTCGGTAAAATATCCGCCCTCTACATATAAAGGTGTATAATATTAATTATATTTATTTTCAAAATGACTGTCGAATAAATAACGATATATTAATAATATTTAATCATATATATAAAATATAAATTAATGTATAACTAATACTAGAGTAAATTTGCTTACGCCCTGAGAAATTCTACCATGACATTATTTGTACTATTTAGTCTCTAATGTTTTTTATATATTGAATTTAGGCCAAGTTATTTATTGTGTAAAATTATATCGGCTGAAGATTTGTAAGGTTATTTGTCCTCGACCTTTTCTTAAGAGTAGGTAGTATTTTCTTAATCAAGCGGCAACGTTTATGTTAACTTACCTAACCTAATAATAGAACGCCAACGACAGCTTGCTGCTTACTTATGATTTTTTATGTCAATTAAATAAAAAAGGTTTTTTTGTTTTTTATTTAATTTTGCTCTAGTCTATTCCTTTCTACGCGGTTCCGCCTGCGCTAAATTCGGTTTTCTGCGTTAGATTTTTATGGCAACTGTTATGCTGTATTATAATAATGAGAAATTTTACTATGGGAAACTATAGTTCACCCACGAGGAATTCGGTTATAGTATTCCTGTGGGAACTTTTTAATAGGTATCAGTATGTATTTGTAACCTGAAACTCTATCACTTTCTCTCTACAACACTGTCAACAGTCAAATATAAGTAGGTTTATTCGGTTATAGTATTCCTGTGGGAACTTTTAACTATCAGTATGGATTTATGACCTGAATCTCTATCCTTTTCTCACTACAACACTCTTAACTACCTATTACTGTCAACAGTCAAATATCAGTAGCTTTTAGATAATGCGCATTAAAAACTTATATAATAACTGATTTCATGTCCGGTGTTCCATTCTATTTATAAACAACACCATATAAAATGAAGTATTTATTTAAAATTGCTGGCAACATACATTTTTGTATCAAACCCGAACTTAGTATGTGAGACGATAGGAAAATTAGCGTAAAATATGCTATGATAATACCTTTGACTAACAATGCTCTGCACCTATCAAATTACCATAGAATGCGTAACAATATTCTTTGTTATTCCACAGGTATTCGATATACGTATAATGGACTTGAAGGATAGTTCTGGCAACATTGTTGATGTCGCATACCACGTCGATTCAGATCAGCAAGGAATGCTTTATAAAGCTAACTTTTGGGTTCACGCAGTCGTTATTAAACTGTTACCTTGTTCAATTCTAACCATTATAAGCATATGGCTTATAAGAGCACTGTATAATGCCAATCAACACCAAAAAAAATTAAGAAACTACAAAGCATGTCCGATAGCTGACAAAGTGGTTAAAAGACAGAACAAAGCAGATAGAAGGACGGACAGAACAACAAAGATGCTGTTAGCAGTATTATTATTATTTTTAGTGACAGAATTACCGCAAGGTATTTTGGGGCTGATGTCTGGTTTACTAGGCTGGTGCTTCTTTAAGAGATGCTACGACCTGTTTGGAGAATTAATGGATTTTCTAGCATTATTGAATGGGGCTATAAACTTCGTGTTATACTGCTCAATGTCAAGACAGTTTCGGCAAACGTTTCGACAAATGTTATTACATCCAAAACTAGCCCGATGGCTTCCACCAACCGTGTCGCAGTCCGAATCTCATATCTTAAACACGTACGTATTTAATATATTTGATTATTCTGTTTGTAATGGGAAATGGTTGAAATCTAGACTGATGCTATATCCTCTGTGCTGCTCAAAGATGACTAAACAATGAGAATGCATAGATTATACAGGTATTACACGGTCGTCTAACCGTCCACCAATGTTTTTTTTTTTCTATGTACTGTCTAATGTTGGCCGCACATGGCTTTATAACTACACGCGGACTTATTTCTGCGGCGATACTGTTAGCACTAAGCTGCACAAAGATGTGTCGGTTTGCACAAGGTTGTCCTGGATACGAACTTCGGCTTGGCAACTGCTCTTTTAAATTAAATCAGTCAAAAACTTACCCCCGCACCGTTTAGGAAAAGCAAAGGCGTTTTTCAAAGAAGAAACGGCAAGAAATTTATTTACCGTCCCCTTTTATAAATATTAAATCTAACTAGTCAATGCACTCAGGTATATGAGTATACTGGTATATCGCGCTCTATTGGTCTGTCTTCAGCTCCGTCACCACCGGTCGCGACGTCTTCTGCAGTATGTGTCCATCAATGTGCAGAAGGTTGGTTGGTATGTACGCCATGGCGCGAGTTTGGTCGAGTCGCTCCCAATTCCCTTATAAGCAGTTTCGGCGGGTTCACAAACTTCAATCCTCAGTGCACGTATACTTGTCATTTGCTTCTATAATATCAAACGTAATAATTACCAAGACAAATAAAATATAGCTAAGCCGCTGCTATTGTTTGCACATCTGCCGATTTTGAACGTCCAAAGAGTTCGCCTGCTTTCAGAGGGAAGTTCGGGTGTTGGACGATCGTGTAATGCTCGAAATTTTCTGAACATTTATGTATAGTATCTACTTTAGTATTTGATCGTTGCTAGTCATTTATGGGTTTATAATTCTCTTGCTCTGCTTTCTTGATGCATATAGTATTTCATATAATAATGCTTACTTACAAAATTAATAATATATAGTATGTACATTTATGAAACAACATATGTTTTCTTCTTGCATGAATATTCTTTTAATGCGTATGTGACATTTTCTCACACCTGCAGGTACACAGGAAATATAAAAAGATAGCTACAGCTGAACTCCAATGATAAAAGCTTTGAAATGTAAGTACCTATATACAGCAGTTATATGACTAGATTGTACATCATGTTTCTGCTATAACTAGTATTATATAACTTAATTACTTAATTATTATAGTATAATAATAGTAATAAAACAGGCCAAGTGCAATTTGAACTTGCACGCTAAGGGTTCCGTACCATCACATATTAAAACTTTCAGTGTTATGTGACCCAATGATGCCTACTCATTTCTTTATTTTTAAAAAATAACAAATATACTATTTATGAACGTGAACCCCATACTGTGTCGTATTTTAAATGGGGCTTTGAAAATTCATTTAAATTATTTCCATTTTGCGAGTTAGAAGTTGGTTTTCAAAGTTGATTGTTGTGTAACCCACCCTCCGGTTTAACTTTTAAATCGCGTGATCTAAAAATCTGAAATCATGAAAATAGTACCTACCAATAAAAATGATATCCACAATATAATTGATGATTATGATATTCACTCTACGGAACCCTTACTTAACGCCTGTACGACACGCCCTTGGCCAGTTTTCTTTTTTTAGGTTCAATGCAATGAATGTACCTACCACAATACACAGTTGCAATCAAATTGTAATTTAATGTTGTGATCACTATGTCTATGTTACAACTTAAGTATAGTGTAAGTAAAATAGTTACAGATATAATATATACTTCTTTGTAAATAAAACATGGCTTAAATAGTATAAAATTCTAACAATAAATGACGTCTTGCATTGCATGTGAATCGATTTTGTCCATTTTACTAATATAAAGTACCAAGAATTTACATAAGCAATCTATGTACCTACGTACATGCTTAGATTGCTATGTATGTATAAAATAATAAATACAATTACCAACAACTCTGAAGATCGTTTAAGAGGTCTATAGTGGCTAAGTAGCGCTGCCGATCTATCTATTGTTATATATCTTTTCAACAAGCTTTTATTTAGTCTAGTAGTCAAATATTGTGAGTTAAATTTACCCACCTCCCGATGTTCGATTAAGTTGAGATTTTGCATACATATGTAAATCGGATGACAATGCAATATAATAATGTCATAGAACTATTCTGATGATGGAGTCGGAAGGTGGACATAGGACCTCTGTAACGAAACAACGCTTACCCAACGAGTTTGGGCTTGTTTTATTTGTCTTGACAAGTACTATGGTTTTAAACGATAACCAGGGTCTGATGAAAGCTTGTTTAAGAAAAAAAATTGACTTATATTCTTTTTAAAAATGTGCTATTATGGATACACTAGTAATTATTTAATAAACTAGCGGCCCGTCCCGGCTTCGCACAGGTGGACTTTTATTTTTTAAACATTTTGCGATAAACGTAGAGTAAATGTATAAGTAGTTTTTATCGGTAAACATAAGATATTATTATCGGTAAAACCGTAGTAAAAAAAATATACACAGACCTAAAGGTCTGGTAAAACCATGAACGGTCAAAAGCTTTATTTTTTCCTCAATTATTACAAAAGTTTTTTTCCAATCACAAAAATTTATGATTTTTTTTTGTTTTTTTTGTTATTTATTTTATTTACTTTTCTTTGTTGCAGAGCTAAAACGTCTCTACCTTGAGGACGAACAAGCAGAAATGTTTCCTTCGTTGGTGAACATTTCCTGTAGCGACCTGGACTGAAGATTTATTCAACGCATGTTTACTGTTATTTACGTGTCTGAACATTATTATCTTTGCGGAAATATCTATTTAATAGATGTTTGACTTTTAAAAATGGCAGTGTTAGAAATACCCTTAGATAACATTTGTGCCTATGGCAACACAGCAACCTGACGTGATAGGTATAAGGCCGTGATGCCCTATATGCACTTTTGGGTTAAACTCAATAGATGATAAATGTGTTTAGATGATAAGTTAAATTATGTCACAAATTAAATGCCACGTCCAAAAAAACAAAGTGCCACGGTCCACTGTCTAGGGTAGTATATTTGCGCCTTTTGTTGCCTTCTGCAAAATCAGCCGCTGTACCAGCCCTATTCTGTGTGCTTTAAAGATGTGACGGCGCAACTACGGAAGTAGCTACCCAAACTAGACGCCGCCCCATTCTCTAAGGAATCAGTCATTAATCATAAATATTGTGAAAATGTATTCTAATCGAAGATTATTCTTAAAATTTGTTACGAATTTAAAGGTTTAATAGGTCACAACCTATTATATTAAATGGGTACCTAATTAGATTTTCAATTTTTGTCTATTGTAGTTACTTAGGTACATACTTGTCGCTCATGAATACTCCATACTCACACAGATAAAAAAAAATGCCCCCCTGCCCCTGTATTCAAAATTAGAATTTTGCCCACCCCTTATTTTTTCTTTCAGTTCTTGGACTTCTTGCTAAAAGTAATTGTACATATCGGTGATAACCACAACAAAGTTAATTAAAGCCAAAATTCAAATATTTAACAAGTAAAAATTAATTTAGAAATTAAAAAATACCGATATTAATATTAAGTCATATAAGAAAATTTTATGTGGCTAATTTACCTGTAGCTACAAAGAGTGTTAATGATAATATGTTAGTATATAGATGTATATGTTGACTGTAAAATTTTGTAAGGATTGTGTAACATAGACCTATAGCATGAGTAAAAATGTTTGAAAATGTTTTTGTTTGGTTTTTTATAATTGTAGCTTTTAACGTACTTGCTAGTACACTGAACATACTGGTTGTAATCAGGCATAAACGTGGAAAGAAGTAGCCCAATGAAAGACGTGGAATTTGGGAATTAGGAAACTCCACGTATTGATAGGGCTCTCTCGATTCTCAGCTCCACTCGGTGAGTCTCACCGTGAGATTCTGATGGAAATTCTTTTATTAATTAAGATTAGTTGTTCTGGTGTTATTTCCCTAAATGTTTTACGTCCCAACTGCAGAGACATAGGAATATCGTCTTTAAAATGAATGTTTATGCCATAGTCCACCACTTGGCCCACTGCCAGCGGTTATTCGACTAATAATCCAAGTATTTTGACTCCGTTTCATAACTGCTGCCACATCACAACAATGTCAAAAGTGAGCTCCTGTTCCTCCAACCCTCCAGCTATTTCTGTGCCAAAACTTAAGTCCCAGAACCTTGAACCGCCGAAAAATCTAGTAGCAGAATATAAATAATCGTTTGGGATATAAAACTTATGTCCTTCTCCGACCCGCTAGCTATTTTTGTACCAAAGATCAGGTCAACTGGATGCTTCGATACAATTTGAAGGAATAATAATAAATGAAGAAACTTTTGGTTAATTGGAACTATAACATAAAATTTGGTTATCAGTGTGGGATGACTACGGAAACTCGTAGATTAAACTAATGAAGTTTGCTACAGCAACGTATAAGTAATTCGTTCAAATGGAATTCTGTATAAGTTATCCCCGCGGGAACTTTTGAATGTTCAGGGATAAAAAGTAGGTAGTCTTCGTCCTCCATCTTTTCAAAAAAAACCTGGCCTGAGCTTGTTGAATTTATTTTTTATCTTATTTATTAAGAAAGAGCTGGTTGGTTCCTTGTTAACAGGGGTTAAAGTTGCAATTTGAATCCTTGGGGACGCAAAGTGATTTCAATTTGGAATGTGGATTATAAAGATCGATCAAGAATATTGTATAAACAAGTAACCTGTTGTATAATAAAACATGGATGGCCGCGCGCGGACCCTTTAAAAAAAAAGGTTGGGGAAAAGTAAAAACCACGTGAAACGTATGACGCCTTTGTAATTGCTTACTCAAATTCCTATTTATGATGATACTTTTATAAAACGATAGTGCATTTTCCTTAAGTAGTGATAATGAAATAAATAAATGTACTATTCTTATTTATAAGTTACTTTTAACTCTTTTCTCGTAGAGGGTGACAAAAACCAGGGGGCTTATTACTCGGTCGCAAAATTATTTTACCTCGTGCGCCGTCCTTTGAATCCCTCGCTGCGCTCCAGATTCGACCTTAGAATCTTTCGCTCCTCTCTGGATTCAAAATAGCGCCCTCGCCGTAAAAATATGGTACAATTTACTATTTCATAATACTTACTCATAAACAGTGTCATTATGTGCAAGTAAAGCGGGTGCTAAGACCCTAATTACTCCCACGGGATTTTGCTATATAAAATATTATAGTGACACGCCTATTCTATCAAGAGCTTTAAAACACGTACACGCGTACCCTATAAGGAAGCAATTTTTAACTTTACCAAAACTTTTCGATTCATAAATTCTCTACATATCTAACGCTATCTGACCGTGGCGTTGTTTTCTTTGCTTCTATTCCCGTCATTTCATTTGTGTTTTCGTGAGTTTATTTGTTTATTAACCATACATTTTTATTTATTTACTTGCAAATGTAATGAAAAACATTGTGTGCAACCCGGGCTGTACGGAAATTACAAACTCGAGTCAGGCAAACTGACTGTATATATCTATCATATACAAGCCGAAATTGAAGTCATGGGCATCCTTTTAAACTAATACAGTACTCATGATACTTAAACATTACGGCTAATGTTACGCAAATCGAAAATATCATTTTTGCAAATATGGAAAATACAAAATGAATTTAGCCAATGCTAAAATAGGGTATTAGTGTAAATAAACACGAAAAATAATAAAAGCAAAATACCTAATTAATAAATAAACGCCAATAAGTGTTTAAGTATCACAAAGCGTGCGCTACCGCCTCGGCAACCGCGTGAAACGAAAAAGTAAACAAACTTAGTACAAACTCAAGAACTGTTCCAAGAACGCTTCCCAAACGCCCCTATACCTTTCCGGGGTCTCATTTTAAGAACAACGCTGAACTCGTTAGATTTTTGATCTTTTCAAGTCCCAGCAGGAAGAGCGCCTGTTTACCCAAAGTCGCTATACCGACACATAGAAGGTGTTTTCAAAATAACCCTCAAGCTAGCACACGACAAGCGGCTCGACGATTTAGTTTTAACCAAGATTATGATTGGACACCGTTAAACTGCTCTGGCCATCACCCATAACACTTTCAAAGGGTGCATGAATTACAATAGCTGATAACGCAACCCGGCTTCAATTTTGTAAATGGCTATTACAAAATTTTAATAACAACATTTTGTGAACCGACGAAGCCGCTTTCAACACAATCGGACTATTCAACAGACATAATGAACATTGGTGGTGGCGACGCGGGCGCAACCCTCATGTAAAACGTCGTGATTCTTAATTCATTGAGGGAAGGCTTACCTACAGCTGCTGAGGGAGGTTGTGTAAGAGCAACTGTAAGAAGTACCTGTGAGCTATCTCGATAGCCTCTACTATCAGCACGACGGTGCTCTTGCGCATTTATAACGTGATGTTCGTGCTAACTTAAAAGAAACTTTAGCGAGCGATGAATAGGTTGCGGTGGGCCCGTGCCATGGCATGGCCGGCGAGAACACCTGGACTTTATTTTATAGGGACAAATTAAAAGAATTGTCTATGATCGCGAAAGGGAGTCAAGAGACGAGTTAAAAAAAACAAAATCATCAGTGTCTTGGAAACTGTTAAATCACAGCCAAATTGGGTTGGCCCGAGTAAAAGATAATCACAGAGGTCGGCTGAGTTATGTCTTCAAAGAACACTTTGAACATATTTTGAAATACGTGTAGGTAAGGCAAATCATTGCTGTAAGTTCTACCTAATTATTCACTTAGTTAAAAAATGGACCAAAATTATTGTAAATACAAACCTGATTCCTGAACAATTATTGTAAATACTGTGATTTCTACTTTTTAAATACGCCAAAACTACAGAAAATCAATTTATTTTTTTAATTTTTTACCTACCTTAACATTTTAATTTTTTTTGTTAGTTGACGTAGTTTTGACCGCCCTAAGCCGGCAAAGTATGAAGGAAAAGTGGGAATACATTAATCAAATCATTTTCAACGTATCGGTCACGTGATTCGTGCGGGTCGAGAGTTCAGGCACAGCAGGTACTTACCTAGGTATAGCAGCATTTATGCGCAACTACGATACTTTGTATTACTTTATTTTTGTTTTTTTTTTATACTTACGTTAATAATATTTTTAATTTGCGTAATTATTGCAAATAGCATTATGAGCAGTGTCTTAATTTATGAGGATGCCCGTGACTTCAATTTCACCCTTTTTATAAAAAACCGGCCAAGTGCGAGTCGGACTCGCGCACCAAGGATTCCGTGCCAACCATCATTTACGTTATTTATAAACACGTACAAAAAGAAAATGTACTGCTAAGCCAAACCCAATGTTGCTTCACTTTGAATATTATTTCCAACAAACAAATATGTTACTGTTTCATTTAATAATAACTAGATGGCGCTGTAACGGTGATTTAAGATGGTAAGTGGAACGGGCCCGTCTCCCACTTTTATTATTTGTTTTTTAGTTAGAGCTTACACACACTATGATCACTGCAAGATTATATGTGTTACCTAACTTACTTACGTACTAGTTTACTAAATAGATAATAAGTTTGTACCCTGTACCGCTAAGCGCCGCGCCTGAATTCGAACGTAAATATTGTTATTAATTTAGTAAGTGTTAGTATTCAGAATGTTATAATTTTACTTTTCTGTAATGTTACATGGTTCATAAACTTATATTTAATATCTGTTTTACACAAGTACCAACTTCATCTAAGTACCTTTTGATAGAATCTGTACGATTTTTTACTTATCCGACTACATTTTGAAGTTGGTCGACAATTACTCATTAAATTGTAAAGCCTAATTAGCTATGATAGTTTTCCTTTTAGCTATTATAGTTTCCCTTTTAATTTCGATATATATGCTACTCCCATGATGTACTTACTACTACTCTTGCCTCTTTCCTCTCCAAGCTGATGAACACACAGTTTCTAGGATACCTAGAAAAACACGACGTGGTCAGCGACCGTCAATATAGCTTTCGCCAATACTAATGGACTCTGAGCTAAGCCGCGGACAGACAGACGGACGGGCATGGCAAAACTATAAGAGTTCCCTGTTGACTAGGGAAGCCGATATTTCCTCTTACAGCCCTTCGATCGTAGCTCAAAATAATAATTTTTTTTTTTCCTTACCACCCTTAATACATAATATACACTTTAACGGACCTGTATTATAGCCTCCTAATTTATTTGTTTTTTAATCATTTTTTTGGCTGAAAGAATTACCAAAATACCTTTCCAAATTAACTTCCCACCTATATAACTCAAAAACAAAAAAAAAGTTAACCAGAAATGCCTCCGACGAAGCTTTAATGTTATATGTTACTGTTTTATTTCATAAAGCCGTCACTACCCACCTAGTCGGGTTCAGTATGACTAATCTAAAAAGTTCATAAATTTTGGCCGTAAAATGACGATAGGTAAAGATTTTAGTCGTATTCTCTGGGTCTAAAAAAATCTTTAGAATCGAAATATAAGGCTGTGAATGAAGATATGAATGTTGGTATTTATGTTTTTTTACAATGTAATTAAAATAACATTCGAATGATTTTCTTCACAAAATTAATACTTACCAACAAATTTAAAGTCTTGAATTTCAGTTTCACGACTCGATATGGATACCTCGAAAGAGGTTTTTTCTATGATAATTGTTTAGTACGTAAATTCTTAAATCAATAACATTTCTAAATAAAATGGTTTTTGTATTGTAGTAAGACCTATATTCCTAACAGATACGATTTACGAAGCTTCACCCATTAGGTCATTCTTATAGGTAGGTATCCTAATTTTTCCTAAAATCCTTAAAAAACTAGCATAAATGAGGAATCTTTATTTGCTGAAATTCCTACAACTCCCTGTCGTGGCTCTTGTACTAATTTGAAACCCTCTTTATTATAGTTGTTATTAACCTTATGGTAACAAAGTGGAAAATTCTACAAATATGTCTTATAGAAGTAGATGTGTGTGTAACAAATAATGCTGAATTGGTAGTTAGCAGAAAGGTTTTAAACACTTTGTTTGAACAGTCGATACTTACTTTAAATGAAACATTGATTTCGTACGTCGTCTCTAATATAAGTAACACAGTGGAACAAATTATCGATAACGTGACAAACGTGTTTCGACTAACGATAGCCTGAAATAGGTTTAAGTCTACGTTAACTTATAACAGAAAAATAACAATATCTTTGTATGTACTTATTAGGGAATAAGAAGGTATTGGATTTTTGAAGGGTCGGCAACACGCGAGTGATACACCTGGTGTTACAAGCGTCCATAGGCCACGGTGACCGCTTACCATCAGGCGGACCGTGTGCTTGTTTGCCACCTTAGTGTTACTTATTAAAATAAAAATATACTAAGAAATAAGAGCATTTTTGATAACCATCGCCGGGAAGGCTAATTTAAGTACTTAAATTAAGTCTATAACCATTCCTATGATGGGGATCGAGGCGGTCTGCTCGCATGGTATTGGTGCGTTCAGTAGATAATAAAGTGGGATTATGGTAACAAAAATGTTGACATCGTCGAGAAGGCTGACCATAGAACAATATTATAATATGCACAATACCTTATAAGCATATAGGCTGCAAAAGCGGATATTCTTAACTATGATATTAATTAAGTGTGATAAGCACAACATAAATACGAGACATAAAAATTGAAATAAAAATAAAAATAAAAATAAACTTGCTATGCCAAAGTTTAGGCTTACTAAAGCCAACAAATCATTTATGGGAAGCGGTGTGAAATTTTATAATAAGTTAACTGTAGAAATTCTTAACTTAGGTGCCAAACAGTTTAAATTTTATATTAAAGATCTGCTATGTAAGAAAGCATGTTATAATGTAGATGAATATTTGAATGACAAAATTAATATATATGTATTATTATATGTCTGTATGTGTATATATGAATATGTGCATGTATGTGTAATTTATATTAACTTTAATATCTATATGAATACCTATTTATTTATTAATTTATATGTTTGTAAAATGTAAATATGTATGTATGTGTATAAATATATGTATATGTAAGTCTGCTGTGTAATATTATATGTTATATGAATATAGTAAAATTGAAGTTTTATTGGAGTTGCTTGAGTGTGTCATGCTCTCTCAAAGTCTCTGTGGTGGTGGCATGTGCGTCGGGTCGTTACGTTCCCTAAAACATGGTTGAGCGAAGCGATGGCTGACTCATGTGTCATACTTGTGAAGGGGTGCCGCCTGTGGAGGCTGGTCTGCTCTTGCAGAATTATATGTACGTCTGCTGTGTAATATTATATATTATATGTTATATGAATATATTTTTCTCGTGAGTTACTTCGAATCCTAATTTTTAACGTATCAAATGCTGCCCCCCCTATGCAAACTGAAAAACAATAGGCAATTGAAATATTACCTAAATATTTATTGTTTTTTTTTTTAAATTAAACTATTTACATTGTAAATCTTGTTTATTTAGTGTTTCAATAGAAAACATGTATTTATTACTTGATACACTTTAATTTTATGTTTCGTTTGTGATTTTACAAAGATTACCTATTGGACGCACGCAATTATTGTAATTAGTTTGTAAAGCTAGTTGTAGTTAATTTACTTGACGATTCGAAAGTGTTCTTAGTAACCTATTTGAATAAAAAGATTTTGCTTTTGATTTTGAATTGTTTTATAAGAGCTACAGAAGTTACTTTCGTCCCCAGGGTCAGGTCGAAAGTAACACACGACGGGTCAAAAGCAACATTGTAACATATACTGCGCTTTTTGAGATAAAAATAACAAATTGTATGTTTCTATTAATGATTGTAATAAGCACAAAATAATATTTTTACCAGGCTGTATCTCATGAACCGTTATAGTTAGACAGTTGGAATTTTCACAGAAGATGTATTTCTGTTGCCGCTATAACAACAAATACTAAAGAACAGAATAAAATAAATATTTTAGGGGGCTCCCATACAATAAACGTGATTTTTTTGCTCGATACTGCTCGATATTGATAACGGCAACCGGTAGACGCTTTAAATATTCACAGAATATTTAGTTTTAATGACTTTTGAAATTAAATAATTTAATTAAAATAAAACAAATATTTAAGGGGGGGCTCCGATACAAAAAACGTATTTTTTTTGCCGTTTTTATAGATAATGGTAACCCGACGTAGTCGAGTAGTCCGACTCGCACTTGGCCGATTTTTGTAAGACATTTCTCACATCCACTCTTCGCTTCATCATCATCTCAGCTTGTAGACGTCCACTGTAAAACGTTGTGATTCGCTTATATGATCTAATTAGCTGTGACAATTTTATTGAAAATGGAGAGAAGCTTAATCATCGCTGTTGCGATAACCATCTAAAGTTTCTATTGGAATGACCAGTACAAGGACTAACAGCAAGTAGTTTATTAAATATGATTACTGTGATATGGCTAACATTCAGTTTTCTTACTAGTACAATAACGTTTTTTTATTAAAATTGCCATTGGCGACCTTTTTATAGACTTAATGAACATCGCAATTCCTAATCTAAGAAAACAAAAAAGTTATGTAATTGTTTACGTCAAAAGCATGTTATTTTTATCCCCGTGGTGTAATGTTCCTTTCATACCCACTCAATTATTCGTAAATAATCACATAATAACCTAAAAACTTAACGTGCTTTACATAAAAGAATTATCATTATATACAAGCAAACTGATGCAGAATTTGAAAAAAAAGTCACTAAGATATACACATCTCAATACTACGTAAACTCTAATTTAATAAAAGTAAAAAATCACACTTTCAGGGCGTAAAAACACATTTTGTCTTTAAATACAACACACAAACCCGAGATACTCGTGAAAACCGATCTCAGGCATTTGAAGTGTTACAACCTAACCCTAAATGACCGCCGGCAGTGATTAGACAAATCTACAGAGCGTTTGTTACTTACGACCCGCCCTTACTTTTGTACCCTGTCTCTCCTACTACTTTTTTTTATTACACTAATATTAAGTAATAATATTAATTGAAGGCGAAAGTTTGTGAATCTGTTTGTATGTTTGTTATTACTTAACGTTCAAACGGCTGGTCGAATTTTGATGAAATTTTGTATGAACGTAGCTGACACTCTACTACTTTTTATCCCGAAAAATTTAAAAGTTTTTTGAATTGCCTTTGGTGTGCCTAGCATAAACCGATCAATTAAAAAATAGCAATCGGGACGGGTATCCCTCCAAATTCAATCCTCTCCTTCGCGCATAGTGGACAAATTTGACTTCCCTCTACATCGAAATATGATCAACGCACCTAATTTTATTTATGGTAAAAATTTCATTCTTTTAGTATAAAACCACACCGATAACCGAATTTAGGGCGGGCGGAGCCGCTGGCAAAATCTAGTTGATAATAAAAAGATATTGAGGAATCACCTAATCTAAAACTACCTATAGTTTAATATGTTTTGTTTTGACATCATGCAAAAAATCTAAATCGCAATATATGTAATTGCAAGTATTTTAAAAATGTAAAATTGCCTAAATTAATAATATTGATTAACGTAAAATAGCCCCACAATTATTGAACAACTTTTTAAATCACCTCGATCTTAACATAATAAAATCAAAGTGTCATATACTTAGAAATACTTTCTAATTTATCTACATTTTTATTTGCTTTTTAAACTTTACCTGTTCCGCTCCTCGCCTCCTACCAACTTCCCGCTTTTCCGAAGTGTCGCATTAGGCGGTGTCTCTTAATTTTTCTGTAATTAATCTTTTAGTACCTAGAGCTTTGCTCGTTTTTTCAACAACGGCATCTATTGTCAAGTAGCTTTAGTATTGCTTAACAACGTCATCTATTGTCAAGTAGCTTTAGTGTTGCTGTGTCGGTAAAACTAATAATATTACTAATCGCCAATATATGTCAGGAAGAGTCATATTTTGTAGTTTATCGTGATCTGAAAAAAACACGGATAAAACGACGTTTTCTAAAAATGAAACCTAGCTAGATCGATTTATCGCCCCCGACACCCCCTACACAAATTAAATTTCATGAAAATCGTTGGAGCTGTTACCGAGATTCATTATAAATATACAGATAAACAAGAATTGCTCGTTTAAAGGTATTATATTAGATAGCTAAGGATCCCTATTAACCGTTTGACGAAACAAAAGGAATGTTTAATTAACACTAGAATCGTTAAAAAGACAGTTTTAAACATTTAGCTACGGACAGATAGACAGACATAACTTAATTATTTTGTAGCCAGGCAGATAATGGGTTTCGACGTAAAGGTGAAATAACAAACTAAATATTTGAACAAAGCCGTATAGCAATAAAAAAAAATTATGATAAGTATGAAATACCAGTAAGCTGGGCTTTTAATATTGGAAATGGGCTATAAATGTAGGTTCTGCCCATAGCGTGTTTATTTGGTAGAAGTTACTAGCTGCGATAAAACACAATGATTTATTATTGTTAATAAACTTACAGCCAATAGGGTAATTCTTTTTCTTGACTATGTTTACAAAGGCACTAAATCATATTCTTATACTACTTACTTATTTTCGGCATTCCTCCAACGAAGCAAAGCAGGTAGCTTATTGTAAATAGTCTCCAGCTATTCGGATTCTGGAATTCCAGAGAAATCTCTATCCTAAATCGGAGTTTTCACGCGAATTTATTTTTTCGAGTTACTCTTTTTCATGTTGTAACGGTGAACTAAGAAAAAATTATTAAGGGTGCGTCCCATTATTAAATGGAGATAAATTTATCCGTTACCAATTGACCTGGCAGACGTTATTCTGAGTATACCAATGGCCTGATGCTGGCAGTCAAGTTAAAACTAGTGTACCTAACACTAAAATTAGTCAGTCTTAACTCTTTTTTTCTTACATGTCTTGTTTCTATATTCAAAATCATGAAAAAAATATTAGGGAACAAATAAAAAAAAAACAAATTAAGTAAAAAATATTTAATCTTTTTTCTAAATGTAGTTACATTTCGCCTTTTTCATATTTTGAGCCTAAACCAACCTTACCTTGATTTTAAGTTTACAAAATAAGACAAGAAAGAATAGGGTGGTACAGATAACTGCTAAATCAAATAAATCAGATGTAAAGGCTAAAATAAGAGCCCAACCCTGCTAAATTATTTATACACCGGAAACCACAAAAAAAAGGTCTCAATGACTGGTTACCTAAGGCTTCGGCCTAAGCAACCATGGCCCAAATAGGCTTTTTGCCAGTTTTTTAAACAGACGTTCTAATTTATTGGTTTATAAATATTTTTTTCGTAATAAAAAGTACCTACATACACAAGTACCCATGTTATTTTTATACCACAGCACAATAATTAAAACACTTTGCTTCTCATCCTTCTTTTATTATAAATATGATTTTTTGATTGAGTTATGTTGTTTAGATGTTTGGTACACGTTTCAACCACGGGACGGATCGGGATAAAACTTGGCACACATATAGCTTAGGTCCTGGAATAGTACATAGGCTATTTTGATCCCGAAAAATGCAACATTTACCGCGGGAATAACAATATCTATAGCTATACCTTGCTTGCGATAAACGACTTTATGGCGGGTGGATCCGCTGGAAAAACCTAGTAGATCAATATAAAAGTTTAATTTAAGTGAAATGTAGATTTCGTTCGTGATCAGCGCGATAATGTAGCTATTCCGTGACAAGCATAATATCGTTCTTAAGCGATATATATTTTTGCTATTAGTGCTGTTAGGCCGAGACTTCTAAGTGGTGTTTTGTTGACGATATGCATTCGATGGTTCTGTTGACCAAACAAAAATTAATGCGCTCTATGCTGAATATGGCGTCACTTCTCGTCGGCAATCAACACATGGGCTGCACACGCTTGGGTGGTAGAGCAGTAGATGCGCTGCTTTATATAGTGAAAGTCGACTGTCCAGATACGAATCCTTAAATTCTTCGGACACGTTACCCGCAATAAGGACTCAATGGAGCGTCTGGTAGTACAAGGTAGAATGGATGACAAGGGACCACGACTAGGTGGTCACTCCTCATTAAGTCCACCACACAATCCACCATGATTGAATGCTATCGCAATGCTTGCAATAGAAACAAATGGAGATTCATTGCTAGAGCCGCCACTCAATAGTTAAGACCTACCGTAACCACGACCACTCTGCCAAGAGTGTTCGACTGAGAAGAAGAATATAGTGAAAGGTAAATTGTTTGTTTACATTTTGTGAACAAAATTATTTCAAAGCCAATGCGATGACATAACTCTTAATGCTGTAAACAAAACGCTGCTCTGAATAGGGACGCGTTAAAAAGGACCTACAATGTTATAATAAGGCTAGCTAGACGCGAACAATTATATTGAGCAGTGTTTTTTTTTTCTCGAACTCTTACCTTTTTTTTTCTGATAAGAATAGTTTAAACTATGAAGTGTTTTTTACAAGATCTGAACAAGCCCCGGTTATTCAGAGTTTCCAATAATTAACTCACGATGACATAAGCGGTAACAAACCACAATTTTACATTTTAAGACATTTTAAATAGATATATCAATGTTTTTCCAACAAGAGAGTATGACCTTGTCATGTTCTGATATTGTTAGTAGAAAAGTATTAAATTAAATTTTGTGTACCGCGGGTCCGGACGGCTTCGTAACTTGTGGAATCCTAAACTTCCATAGGGGTCCCTTGTATTTAAACTAAGACAAAATCATAATACACTATTTTGTGCTGTCTAACCAAGAGATTCCATTGGAATCCCTTATTTTATCGTATATCATTTGGATTTCATCATATGCCATCATTGCTAGACACAAGGTCGAAAGGTACATTCAACAAATTTGATTCCTAGGCCACCATAGAACCTTATCATAGGAAATCAATTGACTGAAATACGTACTTAAGTCATTAGATAAATAGGTTAATTAAGTATGATAAGGTACTGTGGTGGCGTAGGAATCAAATTGATTGAAGGCTTATTACGAATAAAATATAATTGCCTAAGAATTTTACAAATGAAACCACACGCCGGACAAAAAAACAAATCCTATCAAATAAAAATTATTTATAATAAAAAGTAGCAACCATGTCTTAATATTTTAAGCAGGTGGGTCAGATTAATAGGGTTACTATAATACACCTAACCTGCAACTATTTTAAGGTTATGATATGATATGTGTGTGTGTGTGTGTGTGTGTGTGTGTGTGAGGGTGTGTGTGTGTGAGGGTGTGTGTGTGGAAAGGTGGCAAACAAGCTTACAGTCCACCTGATGGTAAGCCATCATCGTAGCCTATGGACGCTTGCAACACCAAGGGTATGTAAAAAAAATATGACTGAAATACGGCCATTTTCGTACCATATTTTGACATCCACAAATAAAACAAAACCGTTATCCAAAATCATAAAATTTGACACGAAGCAAGGTGTTACATCACTAATATAGGAAAAAATCCGAAATTCGTTAATTTGTAGTATTATTAACACATAAAAAAAATTGTCTGAATGTATGTCAAGACCTTTTTACTGAAGAACGCGTTTTTTATAATTAAAAAAAACAAAGACGATGAAAATAAATTCTTTTAAAGTCGGTCTGAGTTCTTTAATAAGTTTTTTTTTCAATTTAAGATATCTGATTTAAAATCGCGTCCATATTTGGTCAAACATTCTTTGATATCGGTGCTATATCAGGTTTTGAAAGTAGGTACAAGCATGTCATATATCGTCAATACAACTCATGGACCAAGCCGCGACCAAAACCTAGTCGCAATCTCAATATGTCACAATTTGAACTAAAACCCTAAACTCAACGTAAAAAAAATTGCCCTCTGAAATTCGCGTAACGAATCTAACTACCCTAAAAAATTATTGAGCTATAAAATGCGATTATTCCGCATGAAAATATCCGAAAAGCTCGTTTCAGAATTCAGAAAATTCGATTCATTATCATGAAATTAATAAAAACTCCTGTGCACAGTGGAGCCGAATACTCAAAGGGTTTCATCTAAATTATATGTAAGTAGATACAGATATTTTCTACTTATTTACGGCATGTAATAAAAAAAGTACGTAAAAACAGGTAGGTACTTTTTTTTACTTTTGGTATATCTTTACTTTTAGTGATTATGCGCTACGTACTAGAACACCCACCGCTGCTGTCTTGAACAGAACAGAGTATGGTCCTCAGTGGTTGATTTTTTGCAAAATTAAAAAGTTGTTTTGTCATGTCCTCGTAGGTTTCCTAACCAATTTTAACAAAAGACGTACGTTCCTGTTATCTGCTTGTGGCTGTTATTAGATTTTGAGCCCTAGAAAAATAACCAGCCATTGGCCAAGTGTGTGTTGTACAGGCACCATAGTACGTGAATTATTTCGAATTTCAACATTGAAAACTGATATTGCTCCAAATAACCTTGGTAGAAGTTATCGACACGGTTCAAGCTATTAACAAAATTCTATTTACTGGTTTTTTTTCAGATATATGAACGCAAAGTCAGAGGTGGTACGAAATGTACTTAGGTACCTACTATTAGAAATGAGTGAGAATCGATCCAAGACTTACAAGCCATATCGAACCCTTAAGTCCCTGTGTGTGTTCTAAGGGTTTTATGATGGGATTTGTTGTGACTCTGTGGAATTGATCGTTTCAGAGAAACTTTCTGCCGCGAACGCTCAGGTTGTTGAATGAATGCCAAGGTTTTCTCTAAGGTCTTCAGTATAGTATTAAGAAAGAAGTTATTAGATTTTTGAAGTCGGCAACGGGCGGATGATGCCCCAGGTGGAAGCGTCCATAGGCTGCGGTGACCACTTACCATCAGGTGGAATGCAAGCTTGTTTGCCAACCTTAGTGGTATAAAGAAAATACACACTAGTGAAAAGGTAACATTGAAAAAGAACATTTAATGCATTTTCAAGGACTACAGAATGCACGTCCCCTGCTCGCACTTGACCAGTTTTTATTATTTGCTTTCACTTTATGTAGAGCTTACGTTTGAAGCTTGTATGTATGTATTTATTAGATACCCTTTTTACGATAGAGCAAAAACGACAAAAATACGTTTCTTGTGTGGAGACCCAATTAAATTTTTACTTTTTGTTTTTTATTATTATTTGTCAGGAAACTATATACCCATATAACTACTATTCTTTTATGTTCTTACGACCATTATTTTAGACACGTTAGAAAATGTATATGTAATAAATTTTTTTTCATTTTGAACCAAAAGACAATCAGATGTAGGGTCAAAAATGAATTAAATTACCTATAGTTAGTACTAAATTAATTAATAACTGCAGACTGATACAAATATAAAAATAATAAATTAAACAGTTAAATTATCGCCATTACCATCAAACTGCCATAATATTCTAAGCTTTTTTGATTTTATAAGATTTCCGAATTTGGGCTAACGAAGTCAAGACATTTTGTAGGGGCTATAGGTAATATATAATAATATAAATTACGTATAGCAAGGCGTATATAAGATACGATATATTTTCAATAGCTAGCTTTTAATTACCACTAGCTAGTTTTGCATATAAATATTTTGACATATTAATATAATAATAAATAAAAAAATATTTTTCTGGACATTACACACAGCGCCGTCTGGCACCAAAGTAAGCTAAGCTTGTGGTATAGGTACCAGAAAACGGATACAAATACATAAATATTACTTTTTTTTAATTAATATAAAAATCTGATTTGAATTATAGTAAGTTTCAAGCAATTGAAGTGTGTTATAAACTGTTAGGTATGGTATTTGGTAATAAATAATTATTATTACCTGTTTTATGCTGTATGGGATTAATGAAAAAAAATATTTTTGAGTTTCAGTTCTAAATTTGGGAAACCTTGGGAAAACCAAATTTAGGGCTGGTGAAGCTGCTGGCAAAACCTAGTAAACATATATAATTTTTTTTCTCCAAAAGATTAAGTTTTAAATTCATCACATAAATATGGGGCCTCCTTGGAAGTATGCCCTTTTAAATAAAACAGAATTTCTCGAATCGGTCCAGGCTTATTTGAAGTCGGTTAAAAAGCGTCCAATAGGGAAGTAAAAGTACCTACCTAAATTATTTCACTATGCTTCGCGTAATGTTGATTTGTGCTTTCATTGTTTATGTTTTAGTAGGTAGGTAAAGTCACAGTACAGTGGTGACAGTGTTAGGTGAAATAAAAAGTTATTGTTATGCTACAAAATTTGCATATTATTATCATGACGCAAACTCTTCTCCCCTTTTCTGACAATAAATGACAGGCACTGATTATATCACTGTCGCTAAAACAGTGAAGAAAAGTAATAAAGTTTAGCGATCGTCAAAATCCATAACTGCTTAGGTACAGCAACTTCCGACCCGATAGACGTTGCCTTTACCAAATTAATCTATATTATACAAAAATCCCTAAACAGAACTTTGAGTTCTTTTAGAATTTTCCAATCTTCTGGACCTCTTTTCCAATTTTAAACCTTTCTGTCAATCGATCCGGCCTTGCGTACTGCTGTACCGATTCGTTTACTGTAAAAAAGCACTACCAACCTTACTGCTTGTAGTGCTGTTTACAAATTTAATATAGGAAATTTTTGTAATAGAAGCTTTTTGAGAAAAAAAAGAAAGAAATGCTGCCCTTATTATTATTAAAGTACATAACTATTTATACAAGATAAGACAATTATATCCTAATAAGTTTTGCTTGTGGCGCCACCCAAGCTAAATTCGATCATCGGCGACGGATTCTCTACGGCAACTACTCGTTTATATTATGTTATTAAAGGAAGATAACTGCAGCAAGCTAAAGCTGTAGGTGTAGTGGAATAAGGTTTTAGTTATTTCTGTGGAAACTTTTGAATTTTCTAGGATGAAATGTAGCGTCTCTTCAACTATTGGTGTGCCAAAATTCAGCTTTTTTTAAAAAAATAAACAGAGAAACAAACTCGCTTTCGCATTTATAATATTGGTACAGATTACACTAATTGCAATCTACATCATTCAATTTAAAAAAAAAACTTTGATGCACCTTATGTGTCCTACGTATGTACAACGTTTTACAAAAGGTACTTCAAAAAGAAAAGACATTTCAATTTCAACATTTCACATTTGACACCATTTACATTACAACATAGTTCAACGTAGTATTTTTATGCCTTTTTACGAATTAGTCATGTGTATTTTGCACAAAGAAATACATTTAGGTAGGTACCTATCTACGCGATTTGGCAGATTTTGCCTTTTGATAATGGACATGGAATTTGGCTCGCATTGAATTCGGGGTGTCTCTGTCGGGATGAGAATGTTTTTCGTATACGCTTTGATATTAGATCCTCAATATCCACTTAGCTAATGTATCGAATAACCTTTTATGGTAAAATACTCGGCCTGCTCCAGTTATCAAAGATGACAGATAATGACTATGGTTTAAGTGGGTATCTTAGGTAGATATTTCTTAATGATAACACAATTTAGCAAAAACTCTAGATTGACAATAAAATCCACCTTCAACAAGAGCATAAAATGTATAAAGAAAATATTTCAGCTATTTAATTAATGATATGCGCGCAATTTTAAATATTAAATTTCAAGATACTTACGCAAAACGCATCTTAAAGCCGCTTGACGTTGTGTCGCGTTTCGGTGTGAGCCGAACGTTATCATCATTTTACCATTTTGATGCGGAACCCTAAGAAGTAAAAGTGGTTTTACCTACTATTTCTATCAAACACGAACGAAATTTAACGAACGAAACATCAGGTACCTAGGTAACATAGGTACTAGGATTAATAGTCGTGGCTAAGACAAAGTAACATTCTAAGACAGAGGCTTAGTAAGCGTAATGTAATTAAATGCAACAACGAACATAACGAAGGCCCGTTATAAATGTCGTTGCTTAGACAAAGTATTACTCATTGCTAAGACATAGGCTTTGCTTGAATAATGTAATAATAAACACTGCTTAGACACACATACGTTGCTAAGCATGCTCTTATTCTAAGCTAAGCCTGAGTAACGCATTTCCTTCACTCAGGACAGTCTAAGCACGTAATGGGTTAATAATAATAAAACATGGATTAAAATGCTCAAATATCCATAAATTACTTTTTCCTAGCTTCTTACGTCGACTTATGTAAAGGTATCATATAGGTTAATGGGTGACAGGTGCGAGAGGTGGGAAAATAATTCTATTACATAAGTACCTACGGCACCGTCCCCGCGTCGCGTCCGTCGGTGCGCAAGTTAAAACTCGACCGGTTTTATGGCATTTAATGCACGCAGGTAAAAGTTACAAGCCATGCAGCGTTGTCGATAAACAAAACTGTTTACAATGAATTGACATGAAAAAAGTATAGAATTTTAGGTACCTACAAAAATAATCGAAAGCCATTTATCATAACCACCGAAATTGACTTCAAAAGTGAAAATGATCTAAGCTCCGCACCCACCCTAGGGGTGGTTGCCACTCCTTCTCGGTGGTGTAATTTTTTTCTTTAAAAATAACTCAGCTTTAAAATGAGCACTGTTAAAAGTCTTTTGCACGTAAAATAAGTGAGCTGTAATGCAAATAAGAGGATCATCTAATGGTTTTTTCTTTTAAATCAATGGGTTTCATAATTAAATTCATTGCCATTTCCACCAAAATTAAAATTAATCGTATTCCGTCTAGAATTAACTTTAATATAAAGAGTTTGATGGATTCTAGCAGTTTGGCTGCTTTATGACACATATTAAAAAAAAATCACGATTTTAACAAAAAAAAGAAAAAGAAAGGCTCAAGATGAGCCTAATTCCAAAATTTCATGCAAATCGGTTCGCAGTAAAAAAATTCGGAGGTAAGACCCTATTTTTCGCTTCAATGACTGCACATGGCTCTCATAATGGCTTCCAGTTTTTGAAAATCCGGTAAATATGACTAATAGCAATAGTAAGTATTTTATAGAATTCTCTAAGTAAGACTTTCAGAAGTATTACTTAGGACATTGCTTAGCAACGACTATAAATACGGGCCTTAATCTTATGCAACAAAATTAATTTTACTGCCTATGTTATTTTAAGATCATCAAGTGCCCTTTATTTATAAAAGACTAGCTTTTGCCAGAGGCTCCACCCGCCTTAAATTTGGTTATCGATTTGGGATTCTTACGTTATACTAATGAAGTTTGCTATAACAAGCTATAGCTGTAGCTATAGTTCGTTTAAGCTTGGTTATAGTTATACCCGCGAGAACTTATGAATTTTTCGGGATAAAAACTTTTCTATGTCTATCACCGAACTTTAACTAAATTAGTTGAGCGTGAAGAGGTTTTAAACAGACAGGTTGACAGTTACTTTCAAAATATACAAATAGTACTACATATAATTTAGTACTTAGCATAATATATGAAAACATAAGGGTTCTGTTTCTGCTATTTAACAACGGAACCCTAGAAATGATGCCATGACCACCCGATTTACAGAAGTGACATAACCTAGAATTTTCGTTTGTATAACTAGGTACCTACCAACTTATTGCCTTAACCGAATGAGGACCAGATAGGTCTCTTGCATAAAAGGAGGATTAGACCATATATAGTCTACCAAGCTGGCTTAGTAAGGGTTTTTATTACTTATAATTTTTTTGTTTTCATTGTATTAAAAAAATTTAAAGCATTCAAAGTTAAAAAAATTAAAAATCATTTTGTTCCACAATAAAACTCTGGTTAATTTTCATTTTAATAATTTTCTTCATCAGTCATTACTTCATTAGCTTACTGTAGCAAGAGAGGACTAAATTCTAACGAAGAATCTATTGAAATATTTCACGCTTAGATATCGTAGCAGAGTGGCGCAGTGGAAGCGTGCTGGGCCCATAACCCAGAGGTCCGTGGATCGAAACCACGCTCTGCTAATATCACTTTTTGTTTTCAATTTCTAAATTTTTTTCCTTGTTTTTTAGTTCTTTGTCATTATAAACTAATATATCCGTCCTTGGTGTAACGAAATATATTTTTGGTTGTGTACATTATTTGTACAACTACACGTACAGCCCAAAATAATAATTCCTGTATTAGCAGCTACGTTATCTTTATGATTTCTATGCTGCGTTCCGTTCAAAGTAACATGTTTATTTTAATATCAATCATAGGAATATGAACATACGAACGAATTGTGATATAAGGGCGGAATACCTATAGGTTATCGCAAACGAGTTAACCGAACCCCAGCTAGGAGGAGAAAGCGATTTGAAGATGAAAAAGCAGTACTCGCTGCAATACAAGTTCTTCTAGGCACTCACGATGCTTCCTAGAGAACTAAGAAGGGAATTTAAAGCTTGGAAAAAAGATATGCTGTTTGTTACTACACCAAAGGGTCACTATATTGAACAATAACATTATAATAACATACTGTCACTTCCACTCCTTACGATCCTGACAGACTTTATTGCTTCATCAATGCTTCCATGCACATTCGACCATTTGGTTATTTATTTATTACTGAAATACGTTTCCCAAGGTCTACCATTCCTCTATTGACTCTTTTTGCTTCATAAATTTTCGTACATCCTCATCGATTCATACTCTCAAGATGTCTATTCAACCTTAACAAATCTTTGTCACTCCATTTAATATAAAAATTGTCTTCAACATGGATTTTTGAAGGGTCGAGAACGCGCGAGTAATACCCCTGGTGTTACAAACGTCCATAGGCCACGGTGACCGCTTACCATCATGCGGACCGTAAGCTTGTTTGCCACCTTAGCAGTATAAAAAAAAAAACTTATTTTCACTAATCGCAGGCGGAGCCGCTAGCAAAAGCTATAATAAAAATAATAAAAAATAAAGGGCTTGACTTTCAAAACATAAAAACGCAATTTATTTAATAGAATTTAATTGTGCACGAATAATACAATTCTAATAAGTCTTAATTAAATTTAAAAATAACAATTATCAAATTCTCTTTACTTCTTAATTCTAAAACAAATGTACATATATTTTACGTATATATTTACAGCAGTATTAAGCACACTGGTTACGTCAATAAGTTTCAAATTAATATTAAAATCAAAAACATTATAAAAGAAATAAAACTCGTGCGAAATATACTTTTCAATAACGCAATAATTTTATTAGTCAATAGGCAAATAGTCAATTCAAGATTTCTTTAGTCACTATTATAAAGTACATTTACATAATTGACAAAAATATGGCTAAAAACTTGAATTAGAATCACTAAAATAATCACTGCATTGTTTGGACTACTTAAATCTAAGTAGGAATCTAAAGTAAAAGTGTACCCAATTGCACCTTGATCTGACATAAATTGACGAACTGGTTGTTGCCTCGAGCGCTATCTTCAATTAATGGCGCAGGCCTCTTATGCGAGAAAGGCGGCTTAGGCTATGATTCATTACAGTGGCCCAATGCGGTTTAGCGGCCGCTAATGGCCATTTGACAATCAAAATGTTCATGTCACCTATTAAAGGTCCCTCTGGAGGACAACAACGGTTTGACGTGCTTTCCGAAGGCCTGTAGGGCACGTAGTCCTCTGGTATGTAATTATAATAAAATATATAAAATATAAATAAATAAGATATAAATGTATAAGTTCGGCAAATCGTATAATCCAAATAGTACTACAACTTGAGCTGTACCTTTGTTTATTGTCTTACATTTGAAATCGAATTTAATGATTGGTATAGTGTACACGTGTCTATCTTTTTACGCAAACTATGAGAATTGGGTAGATTCGTCAATATAAGGATATTTACAATAATATCCAGCTATGATTTTTACATTGTGAAAAATATTGCACAGTATTATATATTCAGTTATTTCTGGTAAACCTGGGCCATCCATTTAATACGTCACGCGAATTTCCGTAACATTAGACACCCCAAAGAATTTTTGAATGATTTGACCTTGTCACATTCTGCGTAACCCTTAAATTCGTGAATTATTAATGAATGGCCCTAATGAACAGTTCTTTATAAAAGCTATCTCATTCATTACACTCTAAAACGATGGTCCATTCTCAATCTTTACAACATTCTACTGCAGTCATATATAATTAACGACGTTAAGGCTCTTTTATATCTTAGCACCAGTGTGACACGCATCTTAGCCTCTAAAATCCAAATACAAAAACTTTCTTTGAGATTTCTCAGACTCCGACAATTATTTTTTTATTTTGTCAATATTTCAAATTACAAATAAAAATATTACTCGTTAACTTTACAAGTTGTAATTTTAAACACAAATTTCTGTTTCTTTAGGTCATTAGGAAGTTATTAAATAAAATTAATAATAAGAAAACATGTATTTTTGTGACCATCCGTCACCGTGCGAAGTTATTGTACACATTTCATACACACATTACCTCATTTATTTTGAAGTGTTAGTAGCAACAAATTACACGGTTTTTGTATTGATTTTGAGTATATCTTGTAAATAAAATAGTCAATAAAATCAAATTAACTAATAACTTCTTTATATTTATTATATATATATATATATATATATATATATATATATATATATATATTAAATGTGCTAATTAAGCCCTTTTATTTGATATCCAGCACGACAAAATTTAATACAGAGTTTATATCCTCTAGAGGGCGCGAACTAATCAACCATCAAGACGCATCTAACGATACCTTATTTTTCAAATTATTATGGGGATTTTAGAAGATATGCAGGAACAAGTGAACATACATAACAGCTAATAACCTTATACTTTCCTCCTTTTCCTTCCTTATGGCTATTTCGTACCCGATAATTCTTATAATCCTAAATATGTTTTAGAAACTTTATAGTCTTGTGTATTCGTTGTAAATTTAAAGTTATTTGCGTCTATATCGATCATATATTTTTTTTGAGTATCAATGACGTATTGAAATAATATATGCTTAACTACTACCTACTAATATCGCCCATGATTTCGACATTGTCAAAAATTAAAAATAAGACCCCTTACACATTCTTTCAGATATGTAACAAATTGTGATTAAAATTACAACCTTTCTTACAATCTGCATTATATTAATAAATATAATTTTTTTTTCTAAAGGCACGTAAAATTAACAATAAGACCCATAATCTGTAATCCATCACAACAGTGAATTGCAAAACATTAAAATTAAAAATAAATTGAATACTATACTTATCCTAAGTTAATAAATTCTTCTAATACTACATAGAATATAATTAATATCTTTGGTTTAACGGTCAATTTAGTACAGGGTGCACAGCAATTTTATTATTTTCAAACGAAACAGCACGATTTTTATATACCAATGTCGCGTCCCAAAAAGCTTGAAAAAATAATCTTAACAAATGTGAACGTATATAAAATCGCCGGAAAATGGTGATTTTTATATATTTTTGAAACACAGTACCAGTTTGTTTATATTTAGATTTCATTAATGAATAGAAACTCCTTTACAATTTAGAGAAAAAACTGAATTTCATAACAACTAATATAGACCAACCAATTAATCTGAGATCTAATCTGAAATAAAAATCTGGGCTGCGTTCGGTAACTTTTTATACCAACAACTGTTGGGGCTCTGTGTGGCTTCATACATAACCCAGTATCCGCACGATAACTGGTGATACACATGTCACTTTAAATATACAAACATCACATTGACATTTGTGACGTAAAACAGTATGGGTATGCTTGAGGTCAGTATTTATGGTGTTAAAATTGGTGTCATGATATTAAAGTTTTCGAACGACTTAGTATGGCAACACCATCATTGATTTTAATATCCGAACAGCCGCTAGGCATTCAATATGAAGTCATTATTTCCAAAGATTAAAAACCCGAAAATTATGAGTTCCTCTAACTTACATATCTCAGATAAGTTGGTTGGCCTACATATTAATTCTGACACTGGTATTATATTTTCACTGGAATTTCACACCTTTTGTTGTGGATAGTTACATATCTACCTATTTAATAACATATATTTTTTGTATGACCTAAATTTAATTCGTTGCATGATTATATTTATAACACAGCCTTGTTTGTCCTATACCATTGTGTTGAGATAGATCGTCAAAAAGGTTGTTAAATAATTAAATAAAGAAATTAAGTGCATTGTCGGTACAGTTTGGGAAATGTTGTACTTACTTAAAAAACCATTTCAACACACATACTTCACAGACTAACATACACACCATACTAATTGACTTCTGATGTAAACTTAATGAATACCTATTTGTACAAAAAAAAGGTTTTTTTTTTCAATTGAATTAGTTTTTTTTATTTCTGTGCATTTATTAAAATTGGGAATGAATTTTGTATTTGTCATAGTCAGACGGCGACATACATCAAACCTGAGGAGTGACTAGTCAAAGCCTGGTTCATACAAACTTAAACTACATATAAAAATACCTTGATTTGAGTTGTGCCTAACTTGAAACAATAATGCATCATAATTACAGCCGTTTTTTTATGAGAAGTTAAAATTTTTATATAAACCAGGCCTTGACTAATTAGTCCAACGTCAGGTTTGAAGAATTTCGCCCTTTGACTATAGCATATAAACAAAAACGGATAACCGAAATAATAATAACGTTTTAATAAAGCTTAACAAACGTTACAAAAAAAAACCCTCTCTCTCTCTTTAAAGTTCTCAGGGCTGGCTAAAATTTTTTTTTAGGAACGCATCACCTTTTGGCAATTCTTTAATTTTGATATTATAAAAACAATATTTATACCCAATATCAGTAAATATTACATAAATATTGTTACCATCGTATATGTCACGCGTTTTTTATTGTTTAATCTACTGAAATATTTTTTTTTTGTTTTTTTTCAATTTTGTCAAAATGTACATTAAAGGTAAAAATGTAAACCTAGTATTTTGGAAGTATTCCATAGCAAATAGGCGTAACATATTGCATAATCATACTACGGATGATGCAAATAAATGCATAAAACCACGACCAACATTTCAGACGGTAACAATAATCTTAACCAAGATTTATTTTAATATTTCAAAGATTCAGTATTTAGTACTTTCATGCGTTACAAAAAAATAATATAAATTTTATAAAACGGACATTGATAATTATTGATTTAAAACTTACACTTAAAATACATTTTATCAATGTAAAAATTAAAAAAATATTCTTCCTCAATGCATTTGTTATTGTAAAATAAAACTTTTTTTATGATAACATCTGCATTAAAAAATATATTATTAATATAATCAAAGTAGATAACAATTTATAACATATTTTATTTACAATGGGATTATCAGATATAAAGCAAATGCTTCGAGGAACCACAAATAACTATTTAATTTTATATACAAAAAATATTCTGACTAAAATGTTGTGCAATAGCACAATTACGAAATATGGCATTTCAAACAATATAAACATCAAACTAAATCCTACCTAAAAAATAAATCTAAAATTATTTAATATAAAGGTTCCCTTTAAGACCATACCACCGATACCAAAAGGAATATTTTATTCTTTTTTTCTCAAATAAAATAGTAAAGAAAAAATATACTTAAAACCAACAGTTTCTTTTTTTGTAATACATTTTGATGGCATTAAGTCTCAGTCAACTGTATAAATGTAAAACTATTTGTATTCTTCCATATATCTCTTGCACTTGTGAACTAGTTCTATGAAGCTGGGTCTCCTACTCGGATCCAACTCCCAACAGTCTTTCATCAGGTGCCTGAATATCTCAGACGGGCATCCATCTGGTATCTGGAAACTAGAATAGAAAAAAAGTTAGATTAATGCCCTAAACTTAAAACCGGTTATAGGTTACCGGTTAGGCACAGAGTAAACAATACAACGGTATAATAGCAAAAATCATTATTTTAGCCGCTACATGTCCGTTGCTGGGCATAGGTCTTCTTTATTTCCAAAATGAACGGGTCTGAACCGCTTGCATTAAGCGACTTCCCGCGGCCCCAATTAAAACATCAGTCCAACTAGTCCTGCTGTCCTACCCTGCGTTTTCTGGCTTCCTGTCTCGACCCTTAAACCTTTCCTTCACTATTGTTCATGTACAAAACACAAATAAAATTAATAACAAGGTTTTTATTATGTTTTGTACTTCTAAACATAGCGTAGAATTAGTTTTACTCTTTCGTAGAGTTCATAAAAAATACGCTCAGTATGAACGGGAAATTCAGTTAACTAGAAGACGAACTCGGGTGCAAGTATCAGTATTTTGTGTTACTCACCAGGAGGCGCGCTCTCTCGGTCGGTCTGCGTCGAAGGTGGGAACTGTGATACGCGCGCGAGTGAATATCTCCCATGCAGTCACACCATACGACCACACGTCGCTCTTTGTACTGAAGTGGTAGGGCTCCACTGCAGATTCCGGTGCGTACCTACACAGTTACTTATAAAATGAAAACTTCACAATATCACATAGATACTAACTTCTCAATCGTATATACTTAAGTGTTTGTGTCTGTTTGTTCCCTTTTTACGGCCAAAGTACGGACGGAATCTGACAAGGTGATAGCTTGCATCTTGAGAAAGGACATACGCTACTTAAAAAATGTCAAGTGTTGGTCGGAAATCCCCCGACGATAACAGAATTTAGCGCGGGAAAACCCAGTTGACTTCTAGATCAAAAAAAACAGGTCTTTCTATGACCTTTTTGGAATAGGGCACATTTACGTAGAAAACAAGCAACCAACACAGTAGTATTTAGTGTGACGCTAGTTTAAGACACCTTTTGGTAGAAAGCACACAAGCGCAGTTGTCTGCTTTCTACCAAAAGGTGTCTTAAGTGATTACTAAGGGTTCGGGATACTTCCTTCATAGTATACTTTTATCCCAATGGAGAGTCCCCATGGCAATAAATCTTTCCGTGAGAGAAACCGATGTACACTTAACTTCACATCGCAACTTATTAACGGGGAACCTTTATAAATTACCGAAGGGGCAGGGAGTAGGTCATAAAATAAATTTTATCCTCGTCGAAGACTGCTCTAGGAATTCTTTTTTAATAGCCGAATTCCGTGCGGACTGAGCCAAGGGCAAAAGCTAGTAACACATAAATACAAAATTCACAATAAAAAAACAAATACGAATTTATACTAATATCACAGCCTTAACCGTCATTTAATCGGCGTAAGAGTATTCGTAAGGCAAGGTGCGCGACGAGATGAGGGGCCGCCCACAGAAATGGTTAGGTACTGTACATTTTGCAAACTTAATTTAATATAATAAGAAATAAAAGTTACTACAAAAATCTTACCAATTTATAGGTAAAAGTCGTTCAGTCTTAAGCCTGTAGGCGCTCTCCTCTTTGGGAATAATCCTGGCAAGTCCAAAGTCGGAGATTTTGACGTGATATTTGTTTACAACCAAGATATTCCGCGTCGCTAGATCGCGATGCACAACCTGCTTGGCTGAGACGTGGTCCATGCCCTGGTAAATATTATAAAAAATAATGATATAATACAACAGCTTAAACATGGCAATGTAGAGACTTTGTTAACAACCTACATATATACCCATTATTGGGGAACCACCCTAGTGCAAATTGGGCTATGGTCCAGCACGTGGGCCCAGTGTGGATTGTGTACTTACATATTTTAGGACGTATCAGGTTTTCCCACGATGCTTCCTTAGACTAAAAAATTTACTTAAGAAATTAAGAAACAAACTTTGTTATACGTCGGGGTTCGAACACGGGGGTTCTCAGAACGACTACCGACGCCAAGCCTTAGTGGTCTAGTGGCTAGTGCCCACTACTAACCCAAATCCGAAGAATAGATAGACAAATAGGACAAAAAGAAAAGGTATTGAAACCTAAAATTCTAAAAATAATCCACCAATCGCATTAAGCCTGGGATGTTAAAACTTTACAAAATAAACACAACAATAATTAAAAAATTAAATATAAAAACGCTGAGCTATAAGATCGAGGGCTTTTAATTTATTAAGTAATGTTTGCAAGCAAAACGTGTTTATATATATATCAAATATAAATTTTATTTCACACTATACCATCGCAACATGCCGGACATAACGAACGTATCCTCCTAACATTCAAATTTCAACGATGGTATTCCGAACCAAATTGTAATAATGGGTGGTGAGCCAATCCCGTGCCGGATACAAACCAGATTTAAGAATACTTTAAAATTTACAAATTGAAACAATATTGGTTCACCCTGCCGGAAATCAAACCCATGACCTGCAACATGGCAGCCCAACGTTGTACCATGACACCACTTTTATAACAGATTGATTAAGCTACAGAATGCCTCGTGTAACGGACAGAATCAAACTGTAAAGACTGCATCAATACTTGACTAGACTTACAAAGACTTGCAAAGATTTCTCAGCCCCTTTACTGAGTAAAGGTATAAAAGCATAGCATACAAACAAGCCACGGTCCGAAAACTTTATCAGCCTTATCCTACTATAATATTATAAATGTGAAAGTTTGTAAGTCTGGAGGGATGTTTGTTACTCAATCACGCTTCAACCACTGGACGGATCGGGATAAAACTTGGCATACATATAAATTAGGTCCGGGAATAGCATATAGGCTACTTTTTATCCCTAAAAATTCAAAAGTTCCTGCGGGAATAACTATAACAGAATTAAACGAATTATTGCTGCACCTGTAGCATGCTATAGCAATTCATTGGTTTAACTAATTAAATGGAGTTAATTAAGGAGTTCCACGCCGATAAACGAAATTAGGGCGGGCGGAGCCGCTGGCAAAGTGTAGTAATTAATAATCCTTCCAAAAACTTTACTACTTTATTTAGTTATGATTTTAATGTAGGTATGTGGCAAAAGGGCGCTGTTATTTTTATTTTAAATATTTTATTTTAATTTTAACATACTTACTGTAGCAATGTCCAGGCAATACTTGAGCAAATGCCAGATCCGGAGCTTGTCGCCCTGGAACTTGAGGTAATAGTTGAGCGAGCCTTCTTCTAGATATTCCATCACTATCAGGACGTCAGATATGTGGTCTTGTGAATACCCAAGTATTTCAACTATGTTGTCGTGATGAAATGACTAAAATAAATAAAAAACAAAGGTGTTAACGTACTATCCGCTATAATTTTCCCATGAAAAAACATATTTTATTTTTCGGGTTCGATAACTTTAGCTACTAAAGACCTTTTGGGTTTGGAACCCTTAATCTTACCTAGATTTTATAAACAATCTTCAATTATTGGCTTTTTCTCGTGAGACATTTCCGAACCTAATTTCTGGTTTGTTCTCTGTCTTTTTCGAGAAGAGCGCTAAGAAAACAAATCTGACAACACAGTATATGATACAGAATAAATAAGCGCCTTATTGTTTTTGAACATCATAAGTTGGATTTGAAACCGATTTTTATCCCCATTGGAGTTATGTACATAGATATATAAATTTAAATACTTTTTTGGACATTAGACACACCCAAACTAAGCATAGCTTGTACTATGGATACCAAGACAACAGGATCAAATACACATTTATACTTTTTTTAAATACATACATATACATATAAAACACCCAGACTCAAGTGAAACACAAATGTTTATCGTGTGCGGGAATCGAACCCACTCCCCTCGATTCAGCATGCAGGTCATTACCCACTGAGCTACGAAGCCGCTAGAGCTGATAGAGGAGACACATAAACAAATGTCACGTCTCAGATAAAATACTATTTAGTACATATACATTTTTTTTAATGTACCACTAAAGTAAGATAATAAATTACAGCAATTTGCATTAAGACTTTAAACACACACTCACCTTCATTATTTCCATCTCATTTTTGAAGTCTTCGTACAACGTTTTGTTACCATCTGACTCTTGAACGGTAAACTTCTTAACGGCCACCTCTCGTCCTTCCTGCGCCTCTTGATTATCCCGTTCCATCCATCCCTTATATACGTTACCGTAATTTCCCTGCACAATTTTTATATAAGATATACTAAATATTAATGTCTGTAAAAAACTGGCCATTCCGTCTTTCGACCTGCATTTTATCAGTAACTGGTGATTAACGATTTATGAGGCATATACATATAAAGCCACTACTATAGCACGGACGCGAAGCAGGAAGAATATCGTTTAATGACCGGTCACTATTTGTCTCTGTTGCGCGCGCATAATTATTTGCCGTCGCACTCGCACAGATGCGATGACCGCTGTTATCGGAAATTACTACTATTGTGACCACTGAACACAGGCTAAAAGGTCAATGTATGAAATTCTTCGTGCTTCGCGTTCGTGCTTCGCGTCCGTGCTATAGCTTGTGTCCGTGACTTGGATCGCGCTAAATTTAGTTACTGGCATAGTAAGTTAGTATAGTAAGTTTGCTAAAGCAAGATATAGCGTAACTAATTCGGTTATAGTTACTCCTGTAGGGACTTTTCGGGATAAATAGTTCCCTATGCCTTTATCCGTCCCCTCAACAATCTCTGTGCCAAATATAATATCAGCACAATTTGTTGCTCTGTACCAACGTCAAGCAATAAAACAAACGAACAGATTTTCACAAATATATATTAGTTTGGATCATTCACTCACCACCTGTCAGGCAGGACTAAAGTAGTTAATAACAAAAAAATTTAGCCACTGGTAACCTAAATTTTAGTAGTTGTTGCCTTGTTCCCTCCACCGTCGTACGTCCTCATTGCAGGGACCTAAGCTCTCCTTGTAGAAGGAGGCTAAGGCCATAGCTCCGGGCGCTGAGCGAATGCGGATCGTTGTGCAACCGTGATATAACAAGCCAGTTTTTTACTTATAACTGTTATCACCGCTGCAAGGATGCAACACAAATTGCATCCAAAAACATTTATAAAAAAGCATAATGTAATGTTCCGTAATAATAAGTTAATATTAAGTATATATTTACACAATAAAAACTATTTGTCTTATAGGGACTAGTTTAGAGTTAAAAAACATGTAATAACAATAAGTGTAAAATTGTATTAAGTTAGGTAAAAGTAGAGTAAGTTTGTTTCATTTCCCCTCTTTACTATTTTTTGATATCAAAAATAATATTGTGTGAGTACCGACATGTTGTCGACTTTGAACGCACGACTATCCCCAAAAAAGTACAGAACTACTATGTAAACTTCTATATAGACCGTATGTACGGTTATTAAGTTACAGGTGAAAATAGTTAGCGTGTTGAGTATTGTACATTCTTTCTCCCTCACTCCTATGATAATAGACTGCGATAGAGATACAAAAGGGATGGGTCTATGGGTAAAAAAGAGAAAGACTGTCTAAAACTTTACCTGGCTAGGGTCATTAAGTCCTTAGGCTATGCCTAAAATAAGCAGTATAGGTTAAAAGCACACCTTTGCCCCTACACGTAGGTATCTATACCGTTACGATAAGTAGTATGGTTAGGGCACAAATTACGTGTAAACTTATGAAATACAATAGCTTATAACTTAGCAACCGGGTTACATAGGATAAAGATAAATGCACCACTAGATACCCTTCTTAGGCATCTACCGAGATAAATAGGTTTCATACAGGTAACTTTTAGCCCTGAAGTACAGGAGCACAAGGAAAATCCTGAAAACTTGTATCACACATTTTTTCATGATTTAACATACTGACAGACACCAAAGGCAGGCAGAAAGCTCTGAGAGCTAGAATTCCAGCTCTTCTCTCACTACGGCCTCACCGTAGACGATGGAACATACCACTATGCGTCATTAGAACCGCCTCCGAAAGCTCTATCTTAGGACACCTAAATCGTCATTATAGCTCCTACCGTTTGGCTATAAAACGTAAAAATGTAAAACAGCGTTATTTTATAGTGAAGCCGCAAATCGTGTGACTGTGATAGCCGATAGAGACCCCAACTGTCTGTAGCGATTTATATCGACTACTATATGTTGTCTTTCACTAAGTTTTTGTGTGGGCTAGATTTTCAGTCACCACAGTAAGTACAATAAGTTAAGTACTAAATCTAGAAGGTTCTATGGAACAACCCCTCCCTCTGATGGGGTTTTTCATTTTTATTATAAATATAGAACAAATTTTGAATTTGTATTCAGTCAATCAAGAAGCTTCAAAAGGTATCCATCAGATACTAATATATAATGTTTAAAGTGAAATAATGTAAATATGTGTTAGAATTTAAGCTAGAATGTAAGAATTAGAAGCATAAGTTAAATAAAATCGGTCTGTTGTGTGCATATACGCGTTTTAATATCTCAAGCGCCTAAGAAGAAATTCCTTGTCACGGGCAAAACCTTGTGCCACAGATTTCGAAGGGTCTGTCCGCACAATAACATATGATAAGGCGGGATGCCTTTATTTTTTTAACCCAGCGCTGCGGTCATTCGTCACTGTCCCGTTCGATATTTGATAAAATGGAGAATTATGCTGTGCTTGCTACTTGTCGTTATCTTCTAGTAGTATTATTATTTTATTTCCTTATTAGTTTTTAAATCTTTACGTGACAATTAACACTTATACTTTCAATTGGATGAATGATGATTGTGCCATTTGTTTATTAAGTACAATTAGAAAAAAAAAAAAAAAGCATATGTAAATTCACTTACACTGCCGATCTTCTTAGTCAAGGTGACGAGATAGGTTTTTCCTTGAGAAACGATGGACTCCATGAGCCGCGGCATGGCGCCCGAGCCGCAGTCGTCGTCGGGCGCGTCAGCCCGCGCGGCTCGGGTCACACTCGGGCTCCGAGGAGGAGACCCTCGTAACCCGAACGGTAGACCGTTCATACTCATCAATGACCGCGAGCTGTTATTGTCTGCAAACTGTTATAAATGCTTAATTAGAACTCAAAATTTAAGACAATAAGGGTAAACAATCACAGCTGTCAACTATTAAAACTACGTAAAAATACGTTATTGCTTTAACGAAGTAGAAGTGACAATTATGTACAAATGCTTTGTGATGTGAATAAAAACTCAGGTATTATTTTCTGAGATGGTGGCAGAAACCAGAACTAACAATCTTCGTGTAGTTGCGTATTATACTAGCGCCACGGAAAAGTTGGTTGCATTACGATAGAAGCCGGCCGAGCGGCTGGCCAAAACTGCTACCATTTGTAAGCTATTAGCATGACTGGCGGACAGTATCGCTTCTGTGCAAGCAGAGTCTGCATATTATTTTTATACTATTATATTCAAAGCAATTGAAAGATAACGCTATAGAGATGCAACATATAATACGAATATCGATAATTAGCTTTTAAATTTATTATATTTGGTAGTTGCCAAATAATAAAATATTATTTTCAGGACGAAAATGTAAATCTATAAATTATTTTACTTACAGAATTGTCATGGTCTGACATTGTCCCGTTCACAGAGTGTAAGCTACTGTCTACTGATATGAGTGATTTATTGCTTCCTGCATCGCTCAGTTCGCTAGGTATATATCTTTCACCTGTTTAAAGATAAGTAAAACTGTACATGAGAAATTAAATTAAATAAAACTAGTACACACACTGGCATTAAGGATAGGGACAGGGTTTTTAAAGCTTTGCTCGGAGGTGTAAGTGGTGGAATGATGGACAGCCATGTCGAAGGTTTCGGGTTTAATTCCCAACAAACCTCGTTACAATTTGTGAATTGTAAAGTTGCTTCGACTCTGGTTTGTACTCGGTACGGCAATAGGTTCTACCTATCACATCTGAGCGTTATTAGGGTTCCGTACCCGAAGGGTAATTAGGAACCCTATTACTAAGGCTCCGCTGTCCGTCCGTTCGTCCGTCCGTCTGTCACCAGGCTGTATCTCATGAACCGCGATAGTAAGACAGTTGAAATTTTCACAGAAGATGTATTTCTGTTGCCGCTATAACAACAAATAATAAAAAATAGAATAAAATAAATATTTAAGGGTGCTCCCATACAACAATTTATAATAATTAATTTTAATAATAATTATAATAAGTTTTTTGCTCGATTTTGATATCGGCAACAGGTAGACGCTTCGCGCGTCCGATTTTTTAGTAAATGAGGTGCTTCATACGCCTAAACCCCGTGATGGGACCTTGAGCGTGCGAGGGGTTAAAATATGCACAAAATATTTAGTTATATAGTCACTTTAAAAATCAATAATTAAATTAAAATAAAAAAAATATTTAAGGGCTCCCATAAAACAAACATGATTTTTTTTTTTATTTTTTATAAATAATGGTACGGAACCCTTCGTGCGCGAGTCCGACTCGCACTTGGCCGATTTTTTATATGTCTCACTACTCCTTCGGAGAAAAGTGTCGTGATAGTATATCCTAATAATATTACGAAAAAAAGTTTGTTTTTTACCCAAAAACGCCGCAATCCAACCTAGCTTGAAATTTTTATCCCGGAAAATTCAAAAGTTCCCGCGGTACTAACTTTAACAGAATAACCCTTGAACGAACTTTAGCTGCAGGTATAACTTGCAATAGCAAACTTCTTTAGTATAATCAAGAGGTTACCGTATGAAACCCACGCCAATAACCAAATGTAATAAAGAGAATTTTAATAAATACTTACTGGACACTGTATCTATGTCGTTCAATGGATCGAGTATTTCATGATATCTGTGCACCGGGATGTACTCTGTAAAAATAAAATTTAACTAAAACACTGTTTACGAAGCATAAAAACAATATAGTACACGCCACGGATCTTTGTCTCTGAAGTTAGCAACAAAAGGATTTAAGTGGCGAGACACGTATGTGTGTGTGTGTGCCTTTTAAGACATCTTAAGATTCATGACACATATAAAGTAGAAAAAATAATGGTAACTTGATAAACAAATCGGTTAATACGTTATTCATTATTTAGGACATATATAGCCATCTTTACGTGATTGTGAAGCTGTCGCTGCCCCACCCACCCAGCCACGGAGCGGCAGCTGACGTTCACCATGCTGCATAATATACTATCACAAAATATGACAAAATATTCTATCTGGCTCACGGACTAAAACGTGATGTGATTAAACAGTGCAAAACAGATTTCCAAATTTGAAATCTAAATCGACGAATCAATTTTAGTTATAAATAGAATAAACAAAGGTTAGCATTAAAGCAATTCCTCTTCTTTTTTTCAGGGAACACCTATAAAAACTTGTCACCAGCCGCCTCTGCGGGTCTTCGGTTATGAGGGATGTGGGCCTAGCCGCATGTGACGTGTAGAGTTGTTCATAAAACAATTCAGCTTCTGCTAAGATCTCTGGTTTGGAGGTGGCTATTCTGCCATCTGCAGTTTTTAGTCTCGTCGGACGGCTCTTTGCAAGCTGACGCGCAAAGACTTTCGACCCTTTATTTTCTCAATCGCAAGCTCAATGCTGCATGTGATGGAGCTTTGAAGGTCATGTCTATTCCTTTTTCGTAGCAGTCCATTTAGAGATCTTGCATCTGACGAAACGAAGACCTTTGGGTTGATGGTAACATTTTAGCTTTGGCTTTGAGCTTTCTTGGTACAGGTTTGCTATTACGTCACTGTTTCGATTGTTGCTTGGTTGCTGGTGTGAAGTGGCGGATACACGTTTCATCCACTGCTTTAAAACGACGCATACATGTTCTTTTATCCCGTTGAAACGAAGCCAGACCTGCCTCTTAAGTTTTTGACCCTAATTTCCTGGTTTCTTCATACCAAAACGTTTGTGTAAGATATTGCGCACACGTTCGTCTGAGATGTCTGCTATCTAGATTATCTTACTCACTTTTAATCTTTGGTCATTCAATACTATGTCATGGATTTTGGCGATCATATCTAGTTTCGTGACCTTAACTGGGCGTCCTGTGCGTTCAGCATCAATTGTGTTTGTTTGACCAATCGATAAACTACTTGTGCATCATTTTGATCGACGAAACGAAGTCCCAATTTTTTCAAGTCTGTTTCGTTGCCGTAATAGTTTTTTTCCGTACAAAATACTGTTTAATTAACACACGGAATTAATTTTTCTCCGTTGCCTAAATTGTTTTACTACTCAGCCTAAGTAGACGGCAGCCTAGCTTTGTAAATTATATTAAAATTACTTACCACTGTAGAGCATGTGATTCATGTCTCGCATGATCTCCTGTGGACGTAGCGGGTCACTCTGCCAGCACTGCCGCATGAGTGCCCACACCTGACCCGGACACTTGGAAGGCTTCAGTAGTCGCTCGCCTTTTTCATAGCTCTGTGAGAAAAATATCAGCTCTATCAGGCCTTGCGTACTGTAAGTTTATGTATGAATGCATATCAACGACCTTGTTGTCGGTTGGAGGTACCCAAATTCAATAGGCGGCACTCGCTGAAATAAGAAGTGTGATATCTTAGCATTGCGCTAAGGCCGCGCGCCGCCACAGTCGTTCAGTCGCAACCCTAGCAACTACTTCCGCGTGTTGTCATCAGTATAGTGTATTAAGCAGTTATCTTATGTAAGATAAAAGACAACAGCTTATGACTTTTATGATTTTAGGTACTGTAGAAGTTACGAACTCTCGATAGGTTAAAAGGAAGTAGAAATGCTAGCAAACGTCTTTTACGCACTAAATACTTCAACGTGATATTACGAAGCTGTGGGAGGCGTAAGAGCTGTAAGAGACGGTGTCAGATAGTTTGAATAAAAACAATCGGAACGCCGGGTTGTTCCTTCTTTCCATAAGGTGACATTTAAGTATTCAATATAGACCCGGAGAGCCTTGCTAATATGGAGGGCCGGTTCCTGTATGTTACAAGGAAGCCCTAAGGTATTACAGAATGGCTCTGTGTAGCCAGTAGAGTCAACACCAGACACTTTCTTCCAGTATAAGTAGATATAATGCACCAAAAACAATTTTAAACCTGAAAAGAAGAAGGTTCATGAAGGATGACCCTGGAAACCAAGGAAGTTAGGAGCTAAGTTACCTTTGTAATATATATTTTGAATAGTATAGGAACAGAGAACGTATTATGAGTCGAATCAGATAACAAAAGAACAATAAGTAAATACAAAAGATCTCCCGAATACGCCTAGTTTTATTGAAGCAGATAGATCACGTACCTAGAGGTATATTTCTAAGACAAAGCAGCATTACGCCCCCGCTCGCTGAAGTATATTTTTACAGGTTCTTTTTCATAGTTTTGAATGGGAGTGAGTCTTCTATATGTTAGTACTATAACCTATTTTGTAACTCTATATAAAACTGGAGAGTTCTCATTGCATATTAGTTCTATGACCATTTATTCGTCACAGCTTAATGCTGAGTGAGAAGCCTTTTTGGCATTGCATAGCTTATTAGTTACCTAGTAAGTAAGTACTTAGGTTTAGCTATTCCTTAATATTCGTTTTTGTTTATTTATAAGCTGCGTACATAGTATAAATAAATGTTTATACTTTCTTTATCTCAACTAGCTCGTTATTTCCAGTTATTTTACATTTTCTATTCACACAAACCTTTTCATACCCGCTTTTACCATTAATGGTTGCATTTCAAAATACTTTCTTGGCAAACACCTACATGCCAAAGATTTGTGATTCCAGAGATTTAGTGATGAGGGAATGGTATTTCGCTTATATACATACATAGCTTAGTACACCGCTTTTATATATACTACGTCACCCAATAGAAAATACGAAACACCCCATTTCATAACACATATTTGCCCTTTATCAACACAATTTCATATGGTTAAGTTTTCAAAATATAAAATATTTAAAAATTAATTCCGCAGGGAATTCATCCTCACACCTTATAACTTAAAAGTTTACGCTCAAATTGTGAAATGAACTCCCTGCCGAGGTTTTCTCTACGGAATACAGTATGAGAGTCGTTAAAAAGGGAGAGATTTTAATTTTTAAGTGTCCGCAACGCGCAAGTCATGCCCCTAGTATTGCTAGCGTCCATAGGCTACCGCTTAAAATCAGGCGAGCCGTAATTTTGTTTGCCTACTTGGCAGTATAAGAAACTCATTCTGTCTCTGTCCATCAGATTAAAAAAAAAAGTGATAATGACCCTATAAAATATAATTTATATAGTAAAATATAAGAACTTCAAACAGAAAGTTTATTACATATCTGTGTAAATCAAGCATTACTTACTCTTGCGGTCAAGACCGGGTTAGTGTCTGCAGGTGATTGTCCAAAGGAGAACACCTCCCAGAGCGTGGTAGCGAACGCCCAGATGTCGCCCAATACAGATCTCCTCGCCAAACTCATGTCTGAGAAGAACTCAACTGGCATCCAGTGTACACTGCAGAGAAAATTATAAAGTTCAGTATCATACAGTTTACGTATTTTTTTTTAAAAAAAACAATTAAAGCAAATCGTTAAGATATCAAGAAACGAAAAAAGATGAACGACATAGTCCAAATGAATCCGTATGCAATTTCAGTAGTAAAGACCAAAAAGAAGGTAACTTTAAAGAACTTATTCTGTCATTTCATCTATGAGTACAGCAGAGGATATTATGAAACAGACCGATATATCGATTCCTGTTATAAAAAACGCGAAAAATATTATCTATCCCTTTTTACAGTTAAACCACTGAACCGATATTGATAAAATTTAAAAGCTCGCATTCTTAAGTAGGACATTGGCTTCCCTGGATTGAATTCAGCAACTTTCCTACTCTCCACCAACCACAAAGACTGAAAGAGTTAAACCGCAGTGTACAGCTAGTGCTTTTTTGAAAAGGCAGTTTTTTTATTTACCTACTTTGTTTACTACGTCGATAATACAGTAATATAGTACGGACTGTTCACAACATAGTAATTAACGAAACTTACTCTTCGTCAGTGTAGTGTCGTAGCGAGGGTCCCGACATCTTTACGATGAGCCGGTCCGAGTCGCGCGCCGCCAACAGTAGTCGCCGACACCGTATATATCCGTGTACAACACCCGCTTCCGACAGATCCCACAGAGCTCTCGCTAAGCTGGCTGCCACCTTCTTTAACTGAAGCGGCTCTATTTTTTCCACGTTGTCCCTGCACAAAAAAAACGAATTAATTCTTGTATTTATACATAAGACTAAGGTCGCTTAGCGTATGGAGAAACCAACTATAAACTAATATTTCTGGACATCACATAGAGCACCGTCCGGTCCCAAATAATGAAAAGCTTGTATTATGGATACTAGATTTTGTAAAAACATAAATATTAAAAATAGAAATCACCCAGACTCAAGACAAACACAGATGTTCCTCACATGAATGTTGCCCTGTGCGGGGATTGAACTCGCACGCACCCCTTGGATCCGCAAGTAGCGTTACTACCAACGAATGGTAATAATGCTAATCGAATCAGATATTAGGAGAACCATCGAACTAAAGTTGCAGACATTGCTCACCAAAATAGCTTAAGTAGCAGTAGGCAGGGCACATTGATCGAATAACCGACAGGAGAAAAGGGTTTCTCGAGTGGCGACCATATCCCGGAAACCACAGCGCGAAAGGTCCCTGTCAGGTGGACGGATAACAGCAGCGGCCCAGGGCCGCACACTGTGGAAACATATAGGTGAGGGCTATGTCCAGCAGTGGACGTCAATAGGCTGATAATATAGGTGATGATACATATATATGACTAGCTTTTTCCAGCGGCTCCACCCATGCTAAATTTCTACGGCAACTCCTGCTATAGCAAGCTAAAGCTGTAGTCGTCAGCCTGATGGTAAGCGTATTTATAATATTAGTACTTCTAATATTAATATATATAATACAATAAAGCTACTTCTAGGTTCTATATTACCTTAGATATACGTCGAAAGGGCCGTAGGGTAGGTATTCCAGCACCAAAGCCGACGGCGAACTAAGCGTTACCCCGTATAATCTAGCTATCGAATTCGACTGCACGCAAGACCATTTACTAGCTAACTCGATGAAATCCTGGAAAAACACATTGCATATTAAACAAGAAGGTTAGATATAAAATCTTAAAATTCACAAAAAAATCTGCATAGAAAAACTTAATTACTTAGGAGACCTGACCATTTCTTAATCTCTCTCATTAGTACGTTAAAACATATGATTTGTATTGTAGATATATACATATGTGCACCAATACAACATTACCAGACATTAGACCTACCACCTTGTAAACATCTAGTGTCATTTGTTATAAGTACACATGGTCTAACGCACACATGTAGAATAGGTACTCGCCAAACTTAAATGTGCGTCTGAAGTTAGTCACAATTGGTTGCAGGCAGTACGGTTTAAGTATCTACTTAGTTCTTTAGAATTCAGTTTAGTTTAAAATGTCAAAGATAAAAATATTGCTAGGTATTTTATATATTCTCGATGATACCTCTGTTAAATGACACACCTAACTTCACTCGAGACGTATTTAGTAACATTTCTAAATATAAAATTTAGATGAAGAAAAATCTTTTTACAATTTACTTACCTTTAAGTAGTCGTTTGATTTATCTCTTTGAAGTGTTTTAAATGCAACTAATATCTTCTTAGTTTCGTCAAGTCTCCACAACGCTTTGTACGTCGCTGTAATGCCCTCCAATCCTACCTTCTCCGAACCTGTTAATGTAAACAAAGCTGTGTGTCAACGCAAATAAATATACAAAGAACAAATTTAAAACCAGCACAAATATTAAGGTACAACGTCTGAGCCAAATTAAATACCTACCAAGTAATCATCTAACGCACATATTCCATCTTACCTACCTATTACTATTGGAAAGACTCCTAAAAATAGTCTGACGTGTAGCTGGTCTAAACCTATGTGATCCTGGACGTACTCAATAGACTCATAACAGTGAACAACCGCACATCTTCTACGACCCTCATCTTCGTCTACTGAACCAATTGCTATTCCCTAAGCAGAAATCCCATATGCAAAATGAGGCCTTCCAGACGATTCCAGAAATGTTACCAGATGCAAAATCAAAGCTGGAATGAATGTTTGGCCTTGGTGGGCATAACTCTCAAAGAATGCGTGGTAGATTTTCATCAAGTTGTAACACTTATATTAAAATTCCAAAAATTAAGAACAGTTGCAGTACGCCCCATATAGTGCCTTAATCTTGCTAGAGTTATAGTTATTTCCCAAGCAGAATTCCAAAAGCAAAATTACTAAACGTATTAAATATATTTTTTTATATTGTATTAAATAAATATCTTTCCTGCTGGAACCACTTCTACATTGACTGCTGAATCGAAAGGCGTGGCTTCGATTACCGCGCCGCGTGTTTGTCTTGAGACTGGGTGTATAATATGTATGTATAATATAATATGTTGTATCCGCTGTCTGGTATCCATAAAACAAGCTTTGCTTACTTTGGGACCAGACGGCGCTGTATGGTATGTCCATTCGTTTCTTCTTTCGGGTGCGTTCGGAATTTGCAACATGCTTATTTAAAATTCTCAGAACAAAAACTATACCTGAAAATATTCTTTTTGTATTTTTATAATTTTACAAACTACAATATTTTTTGTATAGTATTTGTATTAATATTGTTATTAGTAGTAATATTATAATAATAACAGTTTCATTACGTTACATTAGTAGTCATGTAGTAGTAATAAAACTAAAACAGATTATTTTAATTTAGAAGTATCAAAAATAAAAATATAGTGTACCAACGGATCACTAATGTAATAGGTTTAAGGACAAACCGCGTTTCCGAACGTTTTATTATTGTATTTTCTTAGTGGAATTAAAAAACCGGTTGCGCGTTTGAAAAAGTGGGCTTATCCACGCAGATTTAAGTGATAAAGTAAGACTTTGAGCTGAATATATATATTTCTCAATTTCATTGTATACAGATGTCGGTTAACATGTGACACAATCCGGTGATATTTTTTATCAGAATCCAAAGATGGCGAAATTATAAGACTGTAACATAAAAGCGGACGCTCATGACGATGATTGATAATGGTAGAGAACTAGCAAAGGTGGTTGTATATTATTCTGTTCCGGTATTTTATTTTACCGCTTATTACTCTTAGCTGGTAATTTACGACATATGACACTAACTTTTGCCCGTGGCTCCGCCCGCCCTAAATTTGTTTTTCAGCGAGGGATTCCTTCGGCAACTCCTTGATTATACTATAGTTATTTGTTATACAAGTGAGTAAAAGCGTTTTTTGGTAGAAGTGCCGAATTGATTTAAATAAAGACTACTGAGCATAGCGAGGGATTTAAAGGCACGAGCCCGAAAAAATTTGCTCACGCGTCCAACATACAACTTTGCACCTCTACCAGCGATAAAAATATTTTAACAAGGTTAAGTATTTGTCCCGAAATTTGTTTCTGACCAGTCATTGTATTGTTTTTTTTTTCATCATCGGGTTGATTCCAAAAGTCAATGTACGAGCAGTGAATTACATTGCCTCACTAGTGACCAAAATTCGATTTTACTCACTGAATTTGGACAGCGAAACTATCCTTTTCGTGCTGGTGAGGTGAAAAATAAATTTGCTATAGCAAGCTATAGCTCGGTCGTGGAATTCGGTTGCTACCTGAACTCCAGTGGGAACTTTTGAAAATTTTCCGGGATGAAAAATAGCCTATGTCCTATTCCAGGTCCTAACCTATATGGGTGCCAAGTTTCATCCCGATCCATCCAGTGGTTGAAGCGTGATTGAGTATCAAACAACCTAACTTTCGCATTTATAATAATAATGGGATAGCTGGTAATTAATTAATTTTTACCCATGGCTCCACCCGCCTGAATTTGGTTATCGGCGTGGATTCTTTAATTATACTATTATACTAACGACCCCTTAATAATAGTAATGAAATAGTTGGTTTTAGCTCGGTGAAAGTCATTCCCGCAGGAACTTGAATTTTTCGGGACTCAAACTATCTCCATACCAAATTTCATCTAAATCGGTCCATGTGTGTGACTTATAAAGTGACAAACAAACAGACACACACACATACACTTTCCCATTTATAATATTAACTATAGATCATATAAAACCACCAAGTGTAGATTTATTATTTCGAAAACAGTGTTGTGGCGATCAGCTCACCACCTGTCACGCAGGACCAAAGTAATTGGTGATAAGAAGACGTCTTCCACATCCTGATGTGGGTGTGTATGCACCTAGTGGTTACCCCCTGCCGTAGATCAAAATCATCCTGTTACACAAACATACGTACATACAAATATAGTAGAGTTCTAAACTATGATAATCAGTATTTCGATTGCACTTAAAGTTAGAATAGTGTATAGTAAATTTCTTACTTTACCATTGCGTGTTCGTCCGCTGCGACGCGGCTTCATGCCCATATATTCATTTTCTTTACGTAACCGTTAACATTTCTTTGGTAATAGTAAAAAACTCACTCGGCATTGAAAATGGCATAAACATTGACGCTTTTATGCGTGTACTAATAGCCAGAAGGGAGCACTGGACTGGAAATGGAAGTGGGGAATCTCCAAATATAAAACCTTTTTATACTATAGTGATTATATTGTAGTATCGATTCTTGAGGAATTTTCTGTTTTAAAAATAAGTCCTTGAAAAATCCAAAACTTTCATGATAAAAAATCAGTACTGCGTCTGATTTATTTGGATATGTAATCAAAACAAGATCTGAGTTCAGATAAAATTATTATTTTATTTCATTTTGTTAGGTCACTCAAAAGAAAAATTAAAAACTTATACTTATTATAATATTTTCTTTGTCAAAAGATTATCAAAAACTACACTACTTCATAGATATATCAGATTCATTTTCCTCTATCAAATCGACTAAATGCTTCTGTGTCTTGCAATCGATTTTGTCTAAAAGTTGTAATACAATTTCATTTGTTTTCCGATAATGTTTGGATGTTTTACACCCCTTTCTACATACAACACAGCAATAAGCGCCAAAAACTACAAAAAAAAACAGTAGCCCAACAAATATGCTTACTAAAACTTTAACACTTTCCATAAAAGTAGTACTATCGAATATTATCTTTCCATAACTGTTTTCCGAAAAGTGATCTATCAACAACGGTCTTTCTTTAACATCGATTCTGTATATATTCATTGTCCATTGTAAACCTAAATCTACTTGCTCTGCAACACACATCCATAAGCCATTGTGATTCGGTGAAACGTATCTAACTTTCAGTGTGTTTCGAGAGTCCACAGAAGCTATGTCCTCTTGAGAAAATAAGGTTTAATTCAAGAACCATTTTATGAGAACATCGGTATATATAATTAGTAACTGATTACTATCACAATAAAGGTTAAGGGAAGAACCTTCAGTAAGTATTTTCTCTTTGTTGTTTGACTTCACAGCTAAAACTACGACTTTTATCGGTGTTCATGTGTTTTTATTTATTGAAACGAAACACAGGTAAACACCGCTGTCGAATTTAGAAACATTTTGATAGTGATAACCATTTTTTCAGAAAAGGCATTTTTAGCTTTTTTCCTTATATTTAAGGGTTTTCCTTTATACGCCCACGTTATTTTCGAAGATGGACACTCATTTTTTATTCTAGATATTAGATCTAGAGGAGACTCAAATGACACATCATCACCTTCTCTTGCAAGAATTGAAAAACTCTTATTTTGAAGCTTGCACCTGATAATTTCGTAAGACTCAGGAGATATTTCTCCACACTGAAAATCGTTACATCTATCAGAATCTGTAGAAGGCCCTTCACACATTTTTCCAAATATATTTGGTCTTGGTTTTGTACACGTTCGGGAACGAAACTGTAACAAGTACTTTAGCATCGATAAAAGTTGATAAATATCTGAAGCAACATGTCAAAAAACGTGGAAACCTACACCAAATCCTCCGCCACTGGACACGGAACATTGCCATTCAGACCATTCTGACCATGCGCCATCTACTGAACCGCTGTCAATATCTGGAATTTCACAGTTAACACTCCAAACCACCCATCCTCCTTTACATGTAATTGTAAAATAGTAAAAAACTACTGGATCATCATTTGATACCCAATGAATTATAATATTATTAGATTTATATATCCAGAGATTTCGTTCATCGTGAACTACGTCATAACGCGTCCAATCATTTACTCTTATAACACATTATCTAATTTTCTCTTTGAAAGTATCTGAGCTTTAAAATTTGGATTCTTAGTAACGTATATAAACTTGTTATCCAACACAATAGTTATGTGTTTCTCCTTATCACCTACAAAGTTAAAGTAAAGGTTATGATAATTTAATTTAATAGTATAATAATTGACTAAAGATTATAGTCATATATACCCTGACCTGGAAATTGCAGTAACGGTATGAAAACAACTCTAGTGCCTCGTAAATACAAGGTAAAATTTGAATAATCGTTACTAGGTTTTAGCCACATACGTATCGGAAATATTCTTTTGTAATAAAGTGTACTTGCATTTTCAATATGACATTGTGAGCCTGAAAAATGAACTCCTAAAACATATCCTTGCAGTGTTTGATGATTCAAAAACTCAGGTTCAAAGATCAAAACACCATTGTCAGCTTTCCATTCAAACATCGGTAAGACACTTCCTGTAGAGCCAAATCTTATATGTCCTATAAGCATCTATAACCAAAAACTGGCCCATTTTCCTACTGGAATTAAATGCGGGATCGCTTTCGTTGATAATAATTTATAGCGTTTATCATCCCTGAATCTCAATATTAATTTCTGATTTTTTTCAGCTCCAATGGAAAGTACCTTCTAAAATACAAGGATCCCACTGTTTTAAAGCGAACCGCAGTCCAGAATTTGTACCTAAAATAATTAATATAATTACTCTTGGGTGTCAGAATAATTTCCTAAAAATCAAGAGTGCTTAAGAAAACCTATATGTTTCCAAGTAGGTAAAATATAAAGATGCCTGTCCGTTGCATTCCTCGTTAATACAATATGAGATTTGTCTTTGTCGCAATTACTAACATAACACAAATCTCTTTGAAGTTTACTATCTGACGTGAAGCACCACAATCCTGTTGGAAAGATACATATATTGTATTTCTAGAATTTGTCCCTAATATTCGGATATGATTTTTCATTTTCTACCTGCCATAGTTCTTGTAGGATTGCGACAAAAATTATTAGCTAGCATCGAGTTGCCATCTGGGTAGCTTTCATCGATCATTATAACGGAACATTGATTTAATCCCGTCCACTGTTTTGCCCACACAATACAAGTACGATTAGACCTACAATGCAAATAAATTTTAAACAAGACACACTCAGACAACGTTGTTTAAAAGGTAGAAATACATTAATAGAAAACAAACCTAGTGGTTGTAACTTTTCCAACAAAATCATTCCTGTCCCTGAGACTTTGCAATACACTGCTCTACATTTTCTTATATTACAGGTCTCTTTTCTAACACCAGTCGTTGAAACCGCAAAGCACCAAGGTCCAGATACATTTTGATCTTTATTGCGACAATAATTCATATTTCTAAAACTTCCACGAATTAATTCCGCTTCGCTGAATTGAGAAGATACATAAACGTCATCAAACCAAGGTAGACAAGGTAAACCTTTAAAATTTAATTTTTACATAGGAATTTTTTATCATTGTGTTGCAATACAAATTATTGTAGATTTTGTATATTATTACCAGATGAAGTAACCCACTGAGTTCCTTTATAAACCAAATCAGACTCCGTTACAACGCATTCTGGAGGATATGCAGGTGACATTTCTTCAGGTTTACAACATAATGTCCAGTGACTTATACTATAATTAGAACCCAATGAGAAACATTCAATGATTTCATAATTTTATTTCTCACTATCATTATTGTTTCTTGATTTTCGTCTATAGTTCTCTTTATGTGCATTTGTTGATCAAATATGATAAAACTTATCTGGCTCCATACGAAATAGTCAACAGATTTATTAATTGTAGCTGTATCTAAGACTACAAAATCAGACATTTCTGTTTCTTGATAAACAACTTCAATTAAGTACTTTGTTCATCCAAACATTGCTATTATTCGCGGATAGTTATTACATGGATCAATAAAGAAAAAAACATAAGCGGAATGAAAGCTTCTTACAAACAGTTCTTACTTGTAGTTTAAATGTATTTGTCGCAAAGGTCATAGCAGTCTGGGTAATGGTAGAAAAGTAGTGTGTTCCTCGCATATTTTTTTATTGCAAAGGGAAAATCCCAAACGGCTACATCTCCCGATACAGTATAGTACTGATAGTTGACAATGTTTTTCCGATAAGCTTCAATATCATCTGCCGTATATAAGGAGCCTATTTCTCCCGCTTTCACTGATAAATTGTATAATGTTAAAATGTGCATTTTAGAAACATTACTATATTCACTTAATATTATTATTACCTAAAACTGTAACATTTTTCTTCCGAGTAATAGAAAATGTCGTGTATTCAACTGCTTTCAAAATATTGGGTATAGAATTAAAAAGTATCTCTCGTTCTCCAATTTTTAATGATGTTCCTAGAATACAATTTTCAAGGTCAAATTATTTATTAAATTAGGTATAGACCATTTAAGTAAAATGAAGTAAGTACATGTCCATCACCTTTATTGGAAATTGACAATTCTAAGGCACTGTTCCATCTTAGATGATCATTTGCCAAAACTGGTATACTAAAAACACTCAGAAAAAACTTTACAACAGCTTTGTGTTCCATATCAGGATCCCAAAGTCGCACAGAAAATGTTATGTTCTGCACATTTCGATCTTTAGTCATATAATGAGAATATAGTTTGCTTTCTTTAGAAATAAATTCACAGTTTCGATGATCGCAAAATGGTACGTCGCAGTAACTTTTAGCGTAGGTGTTGTTATCTTCGACACTTCTTGTGTAGCACCAAGGTCCTTGGAAAAAAGGTACGTAATTATTTTACCACAAACATGTAACTAAAAGACTATAGATCACAAAATACCTGCTAAGTCACCATCTGGGTTCCGGCAATAATTCGTCGTGGTATCAAGGTGTCTCTTAGGAAATCGACTTCCTGAAAATTTGATGCCCTTTGTTACGGACCCGTTTATTAATTTAATTCTACGTTTTTTTCATGCCGCAGACCACTTTTCGCAATTTTCGGAACCGGCACTGTGTGAAGAAACTCAACTTGCACTGGCATACTCAATCCCAGGTCCCGTTATACGACAGAAATCGTATGTACAGAGTGGTATACCGCAGGACTTGGCAACCACTTTAGTATCAATAGTGTAACACCATGGGCCCTCTTCAGAGGCATTCGGATTCCGACAGTAATTTTAATCCTCCTCTTTCGAGATTTCTATGTCTCCATTTGCATATTCGTGAGGTAAAATAGGATCGATCCAATGTTCGCAATAGTGTCCGTCTATTGTTCTACTAACGGCACCATTATAATCCTGCCCTACGTGTGTAACTTTGCACAATGATAAGTCCGTTTTGTCAAACGATTCGCCTTGGCACGTAACAGAAAAATATAAAGCAATAAGATTTACAAGCAATAAATTCATTTTTATTGTCATATAGAGGAAGATTACTATAACTAGAGTTTAGTACTAGTAAGAGTTTAGTATATCAATCAACTTGTTTGACACAAGCAATTGTATTGTTATGGTATGACATAGGCCATTAAATGCAATGGATATAGGAATTGAAGTCAATGTAAGTACATTTTCTTGAAATATGAAATGGAAAAAAGTTCAAACCACAGATCTAGGTTAGTGGGTTTCAAGGTCGTCTGCACATATATCGCAGTCTCATATTCTCCTATTGGTCACACGCATCGCATGCGTTTTCTCGCGATCACGGATTTGTTTTCATTTGAAACGGAAAACGTTATTGGCTAATTGGCAAATTCCTAAGTATAGGTCGCGGCACGTAAGTTGAACGATGCGCAGTAACACATTTTAGGTCCATTGGGGTCGGATATGCGTTGCGACGCGAGTGGCAGAGCGTAACCATAGCAACGCGGGCCCTGGGTAAATCACGCATTTAAGTTTTCATCAAGATTTTAATGCCGGAACTTATGGCCCAAGTTTATACCAACTCTAAAAATTTGTAGAAGGAGTCATGCCGTTACCAATGCGTAACAGTGATAAAAAACATTTACAACTTTTGGTTAATCTAAGGAAACCTAGTGTTTTATGAAGTTTTTATTTTTTTAACTGTTAAACTTCATTATACCTAACGACCACTTCCCACACCACTGTTGTTCAAGAAGTACAATAATTTGAAAGATCTCTCTCTCTCTCTCTCTTAGAATAGTTATAGTCTAAATTGCACCATTCTCACATTACAGCGTTTTAGAAGAAGACGTTAAAAATAAAACACGGGTTGCACTCCGGGAGTGCCGGCAGAAGCAAAAACTTGATAATATTCAAGTTTCTTTCACGTTGTGCATTTTTGATATTTTGAAATATTTAGGGAATAATTTTGCACTAATTGCTTTAATTATCGGTATTTCAGTAATATCATTTATGTGGTAAAATACCATATTCATTTATTGCGTTATCGTATACAAACATGACAATTTATATTTTCGGTTAAAGATTCTTTATTTCTCAAGAAGCATTACAGAATTCACTTACAGAGAAATATTCATAAAAATAACGTTAACATTTGTGATTGCTTATTAAATATTATTAATATAATGGTACACTGCACTGTTGACTTAGATTATACTATGTATTAAATAAACATATATAGAATTTGTTACATTTTACATGAACTAAAGTGGAGCAGAATTAAGATATTTAGTTCCAAATTCTGTGTATAACCGTATAACAAATTAGTAAATTTATATTACATTAAAAATTTAACACTTCAGAACTTTCTCCGCTCGGTAGAAAGTGAGGGGGATACTTCCTCTCCTACGCCGTGCCGGCGGTCTGTAATCCCTCCATCTTACGAATTTTCGATCAGATCACGTGTCCTGACGCGAGTTTAACATTTTTTACCCATCACAAAAAAAGTGCACAACGCCGCTAAAGAAGTTTTCACTTCAAAAACTCGGTTATAATTCCCGAAGGGGGTAACCAGTGGCTGAATACACTCCCACAACATAATAAAGGGAGACAGCCTCTTTAACGTTTCGCGTGACAGTTGGTGATCCTATTACCGCATCACAAATCTTAATACAGTTATCTGAATTGTGTTGGCTTTTTATATGTCCCATATGTCGTAAATCACCAGCTTTTAAGTAATACAACACGTATTGAAATGAAAGACCAAGGACAGAATAATATAATAATACCACCTTTGCTAAGTAAGTCCAGGTTGGACTGGCCGTTACCGAAATTGTTAGCTCTCGACGAATAAAATTAAACCATATTTGTGCACTATATAAAGTTATTGGAAATATAACTTTTCTAGTTTTTCTAAAAAATCATAATATCACTTACATATAAATTACAAAAGTTCAGTAAAAAAAAAGGCCGTATATGTTACCATAATATAAGCCCCTAAATATAAACACAATATACTGAGGGGAAGCTTACTGGTTGTAGTAGTGAGACATCTCTTTGAGAATTATTTTATTTTATTTCCAATATTTAAGGGATCATTGTTTACTGTACTAAAAGGTTGAATTGTTGGCCCCTCAATATTTAGGATAATCATGGAGATGTTTCTATTACCACTCAGCTCATTACCATTAATGATATTCTTAAAGCATTCATGCAAAGGTTCATGCATGAAGTCAGTAATCTTATTTATTATCTGTTGTACAAGATCATTTCGCGCCATTTTGCTAAGTAATAAAAACGAAACAAAATAACTGTCATAAACGTGTACATGAACGTCAACCAGTGACATAATCAGCGTCAGCCATGATGTAAATGCAATATCCCCGCATGCAATATAAGCGTCTCCTTCCCCAACGCACCGCCTCACCACACTTTTGTCATCTGTCATTGGCAAAGATGTTCTACTTATAGTTATTGTATTCTAAGTACTTTGGCTCTAGTGAAAAACAACAAAATATTAGGTGTGCAACCAAAAGAGTCAGTTTACGTCAATGAATGCTAAAGATTAACGTCCTGTCGACGTCGGGTTACTGATACTAATAAATTACATATAAATGCAGCATAACATACCAGTATACAGCAATATGTCTTTATTAGGCAGGCATCGAGGGCTCTTGTTGTCTTTCAGGATTTCCTGCAGCTCAGCTTGGTCAATGCGCATGCCCTTCTTCTGAGGCTCTCCGCAAAGCAAAAGATGAGATTTGTCTGCAAATATATAACAAAAATATTCTACTTTTATATCTTAAAATATTCTAAGAATTTTTACAATATACAGAAAGCTTAAGTGCTCCTAGTACATAAATGTTACAAGCAACTAGACCATCATAAATCAATAAAGATATAAAATAAATAAATACATAGTATATATGTCCTTTTAAATGCTTTAATTCAACTTATGTAACAACCGAGCAACCGACTGTAAGAGATATCAACCAGTCTAAGCGGGAACCGTTGTCAGAGGGTGGTCATCGAGCATAAGAATGATTATGTATTTTACAAATTCTTCGATATGAGTTAAATAATAAACTGCAAGTCTGGCATCGTTCAACTGGAATTGTTTCTAGGGTTTTTTACTTTAAAAAGAAAAAAGGTATGAGGGTTGATATGATCACTTTGTTGTCCGTTTGTCTGTCTGTCTATACCCTTTTCCTTAGGAACGCGTGAAAGTATCAAGTTGAAATTAATAGCAAATACTAAGGTCTACGGTCCCTGCTGAAAAAAATCAAGCTTCTAAGTTAACGCATTTATTTATTTATTCAAACATTTGTAAACTAACAGGTTTGCCCCAAAACGTTTACAAACAAGTTAAAAATACTAATTACTTATATACAATTAAACATTAAATGGTTACAGTGGATAGCATATATGACATTAGAAACATACAGCCGAAATACAGGCATTTTTGTCGCATATTTTGGGATTCAACCCCTAAAAACGTATATATTACCACCACCACCCCCTTTTCAGAACTTTTTTAGAGTCTGGACTATTTTTCCTTCGATACTTACATCATCAACTAAATTTTCCGACCAATCTTATACTGATAACTTTTTTTTTATTAACATATTTTGAGCGGCTTGGCCCTGGTCTAGTAATTTTTCAACTGTCGATTAATTACAAACCCATAGATACGGTTGGAAATCATTAATTGTCCAACTCCCATTTCGGAGCGGGTGGAAAACTTTATTCACTCAAAATCACTTGGCAGAGAGTAAAAGTGAATTGGAACACGGTCTTAGGTACAATACAGTATAGACTGTCTATAAAATCTTGGCATCCCGTCACTGTTCTTCATAAGACCGATTAGTCAGTGTATGTGTAATATAAGCATAGTTTGTTGTTTGCTTTTACAAACGTAATGTCAATTTCCTCTGTACTTGCTTACATCGGAATGTTTTTAGGATGTCCCAAAATTTTAAGACACATTATAAGATTATAAGATATATTATCTTCCAGGATTGACGGCGCTATTTTGAAAAACTGCTTTAAACTGCATGTCCGTCAGACTATGAGAAAACTTAATAATATAATTGTACTAACAAATATGGACATTGTCTGATTTAAATTTAATACTAATAATAATAAATAATATATTATTGTCTATAATTATAAGAGGGTTTTGGCCTTTAGCCATAATTTATTTAGAGCAATTACAAGATTACAAAAATTGCGCCACAATGGGCTGCCTTGATCAGTTTGATATTTTAAATATTTATTTGTATACCAAATTTTGCTGCTTTTTTGTTAGCGATTTATATTTTTATTATGAAACTGTCATATAATAAGAGGTATCAAAACTCGAGTGTAAGTTTAGAAACCAAGTCGCGCTGGCAAACTTTTCTAGCCTTGTGGCCAACATCAAAACTACACTCGCCATATAACATGGCCATATAACATGTAATCTAATGACGCTTATATACCACCCCAGTGGTTTTTGTACCTCTAAAATAGGACGACAGATGCACAAATCTTGCGCTCTATACAGTAATTGTAATTGTATTCCCTATACTAAGTTTCATTCTAAGCTTTTCGTAGATCATTGATAATAAACAGTTAATTTCATAGAATACACAATTTTGTTATTGGACAATAAACAGATTGTCAAAATGTAAAATTAATCTTACCATATTCTGACGGTGGTATACATTCATTGAGAAATATTCTACTCTCGGGATTTTGATGGGAGCTGACTAGTCTTTCAAGGCTATAGTATTCTTCTTTATTAAAAACATAGCAATGGCCTTTGAATTCTATTCTGTAAGGTTCAGCCGTTCTGAAATATACAAAAAATATTAAATATAAAAGACCATCTGACGTAAGTGGCATTCCTATTAATTGCCATCTTAAACTTTTCTCAAAATGGCGGCCATCGTCCAAACTTAAAAAAAATATATAGAAGACACAAAAACAAACGTAAAACGTTCTTCGGTAAAATGTCCTAAACAGTCTCCGAGCCAAGAAAATTAATGTCAAAGTTATGACTTTTAAATCCAATTTTCTCGGCTCAGAGACGTTTGAGGTCATTTTACGTTTGTGTTTTGCGGCAGCCATTTTGTGAAATTTTTGAAGATGGCGGACAAACCCCTTTTAAAAGTTTGTTTTGTTGACAGCCCCATTTCTCTATTATTTTTAAATAAAAAGATAGAGAAAAATATATGAACTCCCTAAACTCTAATTTTATAAGTTCTAAACAATGACACCCAACATGCTAACTCCTTTTTCGGGTCTCTTTCGTTTCAAAATAGTTATAAGCAGGACTAAGTCTTCAGGACCTGGTCCCAGTAGGTTTTTTCAGTAAAAAAAAAACATAAAAACACGTTACATACGAAATAGTTAAATACCCATTTTTTGTGCAGACATCTAAATAGTATACATTATACTCATACTGGCACTGTCTTAAAATGTAACAACCATGTTTTTTGCCACGTTTCTCTTCTAATTTTCGATAGGAAAATGCGCCTCTGTAAACAAAAAGAAAGGGCCATTTCATAAATAGACCACAGCATCACCATCCGACGATATAAAAAAAAAATTGCCCATTGCATAATGTAATGAATAAGATTATTATGGGCAGAATATTGTGCTTGCCAACCACAATACGTGCCGGCCAAGTCCTAACGCTTGCGTCGATTCACACGTTGCGAGAATAACTTTGGAGCCAACGTGTGGAGCCGGGGTTAAGATATTAGTTAATATGACATTACTTGACATAAAATAGGTGATAAACTACAGGTTTTTAACGCATTATAGGCGATTTACGGTATGGGTATAGAAATACTTTTGCAAAAAACCTAATTGAAATTAGTAATAAAATAATTAAAGTGTTGAAAGATTTGTTAAATCAATAATTCATCTTATAAATAATACATGCTAAAATTCACTTACCCAACAGGCCCGTGACACTTCATTCTCTGTAATTCTTTCAACGAAGGTGTCTCATCATCTTTAGAGAGATTAAATATCCATTTCACCATTAATCTGCAAATAATGAAATTATTCAATTAACCAAGATTGATAAACATATGACATCTACATATGAATTATTTTTTTACATTTTAGTTTATAGATAAATAACTCTCAGGTTAACAGTATTTAGTTAAAGTTATAGTGGGGAGGCGCCACTGTGATTGAAATATACAAAATAATAAACGATCGAATTATAGTTCCCACTACTTATATTTACCACTATTAAATACTTATTTTTATTTAATTAAGAATAGTTTTGAATATTTCGAGCGTCCTATCTAACTATTTCGTAGCAGAATTGTTAGCGGTTTGCGTTTCATTAGCTTTCTTAGCAAAATCTAATGTTGACTTTCGTTTCGTCGAAGTGGTTTTGTTATGAAATATTGATACCATGTTACCATACCATATCATACCATACCATACCATTTCGTTTAAGAGTGCGGTCTAGGTACGATAAACAACGACCATATTCGATCACAGATGACCGAATGACGTCACAACCACGGTTCATGAACTTCAATCAAAAATAGTCCAACTTAAACCAACTCACCACAAATAACCACAGGTCATAGCAAGGTAGGTAGGTTTGTTATTTTTCGAGTTTTTTAGAGTTTGTATGTCAGCTGTCAATGTGAATTTTGTCTACCGGTCCCCTTGATTTAATACGGTAAAAACCAACTTAAGCCGTGGTTTCATGTGATTGGACCGCTTCCAAAATTACAATAGTGCCGCTGTAATTATCATCTGCGTTTAGACGGAACGGGTATTCTGTGTTAAAATAAGGCTTTGCAAATAAATTGCAAACTCGCTTAGAAGGAGCGCGCCTATTATTATATCATGTACATGTATTAAATGGAAATAATGTTTAATAGAAAAAAAGGATTCAAACCTATAGTAGCCATCACAGACAGATATAAATGATGACAGCTGTTCCTCAGATTTGAATCTAAAGAACATGGGTGTGCCTCTTCTTGATACTTCCAAGGAGTCGTTTCCATTTCTTGTTAAATAGATAAGTTCCTCTATAGAACAGACGTGGAACCACTAGAAAAAAATTATGTCAATTCTATCAATTTATTGTTTTTTTTTACCAAGTTATTTATACTTTAAACTTTACTTTATCACTACAACTTTCCACAGCTGCACCAAAGTTTAACCCCACAGATCAAAGAATTTTTAGGTTAAGGTGAATGTGAATGCCAATCAAATTCTTGCCATTGAATATATAAATAAATAATAATAATAAATATTTTTTGGACATTACACACAGCGCCGTCTGGCACCAAAGTAAGCAGAGCTTGTGTTATGGATACCAGACAACGAATACAGATATATTTATATTACTTTTTTTTTGTAAATACATACATATTATACATAAATACACCCAGACTCAAGACAAACACAAATGTTTTTTATCACATAAATGTTTGTCCAATGCGGGAATCGAACCCACACCCTCTGCGCAGCAGTGGGCCGTTCTACTAACTAGGCTGCGAGGGAGTAAAATCTAAGGGAGTGGAAAGAATAGAAACTTCAGTGCACTAAATATCTAAAACTATAAAAATTTAGCCACTTAAAACGCGTTAGTATCATACATGGTAAATTACCATATTGGCGAAAAGCATATACATTTATGAAATGCCAGAGAATATTAACCAGAATTTTGGTTGATTTAATTGAACAAAAATAATATAAATCTAAACTACATAATCTTAACCATACAAATAAATCTAAAACCCAAACAACATATTTAAAAACTAAATTTAAACTATTATAAAATTAAATATTATTCAAAATAGTTGGTGCCCCCGTGATATATTAATAAAATCAATGAAAAAAAAATTAATTTTAGTTAAATAATTTGTTGATTAAATTAATTTAATGTAAGCTCTGAGTATTATATAATTCACTGGCACTTTATGGATATAATGTTTTTTGCGACTCTAGGCAATAGCGGTACATAATGATAACGGTATTTAGTAGCGAAATGTTTATAGTTAAAGTTGTAACGCAATTTGCAAGAAATCTGATTCGGATTTACATTAAGTGGCGTTTTGTTTACTGACATCATGTACATAATGCGGTAATCCTACCAAAGAGAATTAACTAAGATTTGAACTGTGTCATACAGAATTTATGTCTTTTTAACTAGGCAGGATTATGACATTAAACACATTGAAGCAGTCAACAAAACGCACCTGTAATTAAATACAGACTGACATGATTAAAATATTTTTTGGCAGCCAAACCCTAATAAGATAGGTTTCTCAAAGATTATTTATTTATTAATCGTTTTATGTATGAAAGGATATGTCTTCGATAAACAAATAATTTCGATAAATAAATGATTTTGTTACATGTATTGTTACTAGTGATTAAAAAAACATATATTTTTCAACACACTAACTCATAAAAAGGCTCTTATTGCACATATTTAAGTTCATAATGTAGTTTATAAATAACCATACTAGTGTCAATTTTTTTTTTTAATCTTAGGGTAATGGCGACCTCGATTAAGTCTTCTCGATTCGATTGGCTTTCGATTCCAATGATAGTGTATGTTAACGTCTACAACCGCAGCGCGCAGATAAAAAAATCCAAGCTTCACGTTCCACAAATATTTGTGTTAATAGAATTTTTTTCTTTTTATTTTTTTTTCAAAACAACAAAACAGCCAGTGCTGAAAAATGTAGTAAGAAACTTAAATTACTTGTATCATAATGTACTATTCACCTCTCGTTTTATTTTGTTGTACAGTCTTATACCAGGTTGATGAGGATGAAACGGCGACACCACGATACGAACAGAAACGACATCGTTACCGTTTTGCCATACAACTTTGTCAAATTCTTCCGCTAAATAGTTGGGAGCCAAACCATACAACTGCTGAAGATAGAGACTCTTCACATAACTGTAAGAAAACATAATATACGTATTTTAAAATAATTAGATACATTGTTATGCATTACCAATACCACCTGGATTTCACTGAGTGTGTGTACCCTTAGTATTTATTTTGTATGGAACTTTTTTTTTATAAAATTTACAAAACTGTTTTTCTGACGTTACCAATGATGAACTGAAGCAGAGGTTTTCGTTTGAGGCAGTCAGTGAAATCCAGGTGGTATAAAGTGAACATTGCCCTGTTTTTGGCTGTTTTTAAATTCTTGTTTTTACAATTTAATATTGATTAAAATTTATATTTTTTTTAAAAGTTAAACATTTTATAAACTAAACAATTAAAGCTGGAAACGTGGGATGGATACGATCAGATGACTGGTAGTGTACATTTTTAGGGTTCCGTAACTGACAGGTAATTAGGCTCCGCTATCCGTCCGTCCGACCGTCCGTCCGTCCGTCCGACCGTCCGTCCGTCCGTCCGTTCATCCGACCGTCCGTCTGTCTGTCCGTCCGACCGTCCGTCTGTCACCAGGCTGTATCTCATGAACCGTTATAGTTAGACAGTTGAAATTTTCACAGAAGATGTATTTCTGTTGCCGCCTTAACAACAAATACTAAAGAACAGAAAAAAAAAATTTAAGGGGGCTCCCATACAACATACGTGATTATTTTTGCTCGTTTTTGTAGATAATGGTACGGAACCCTTCGTGCGCGAGTCCGACTCGCACTTGTTTTAAATTATCTCGTATCGCAGTTATGGTTTAACACAATCTGTACAATTTTCTTAAAATATTTCAAAATCAGAATATGGTGACATACAGCCGGACAGACAGTCAACCAAGGCAAAACACAAGGAATTTGTTTGGATTCATAGATTAATTCTCGCAAAAGACTCACTTAGCGGTGTAGCCCACAGAGGAAAGCTGAGGTAAGTGCTCTTGTGCCCATTTCTTTGGAGCCCGCCAATGTTTCTTTAGAATTATGTCTGGAATATATTCCTTATAATTTTCTAGAACTTGATTGGGTGTAACGTTCTTTTCTATTACTGCTCGAGTCCTGAAATAAAATTGCCAAAATGTTATTAATTTTATCAGCAACTATTGGGGGATGGGGGGATAACAGGCTAGGGGTAAGTGAGGAGAAAAATGGCGAGTGTTGATCTTGACAGGAGGAATACAGAATAGGTGAATTTAAAAAATATTCAAGACAACTATATTTTATTTCAGTAGAAACTCTTGTAAACTCTGAAACTCTATATATAAAAATATTTATATTACTACAAATACCAATTACTCTTTTAACTTTTTAAAGTAAGCCTACATACAGGCTAGGGCAAACATACAGAAACATAAAGACAAGTATTGCAAATTTTTCCATAGATTTGTTGTGCAATATTATTAAGGGAATACGATTCGTGGCGTGCAACAATCAAATTTCCCACTTGTTTTGACATTTACTGATCCGACACTGAAAAATTTTATAAACATGATCTCAAACTATATTAACTATGGTTTTCCAAAATCCTAAACAATGTTTTTACTAACTTTGAATTTTATTTAAGAACATTTGTAAGAAAAACAAGAACTCTGTATAACTTTTAAACGATACAATTAAACAGAAAACTGGCACACTGCAGGCCGAGATATTTATTCCTAGAACACATCCACCAAATTTTATGGTGTTGGAGTAAGTGTGAAATATAAGTTCAAATAAGTTTGTATGGTTCTCTCGGTTTTTGCTTATAAGTCATAAACTAGACCTTTTCAAAAAAACTTGCTTGTTTAAAATAAAAGTACATAAAATTTCTTTCTTTTTTATACCACTAAGGTGGCAAACAAGCTCACGGTCCGCCTGATGGTAAGCGTACCACCAGGGGTATCACTCGCGCGTTGCCGACCCTTCAAAAATCCAATAACTTCTTTCTTGAAAAACCCCATACTGTAGTCTTTAGAGAAAACCTTGGCAGGGAACTCATTCCACAACCCAAGCGTTCGCGGTACGAAGTTTTTCTGAAACCGCACTGTACGCGACCATTTCGGTTGTAAAGTGTGAGAATGAATTCCCTGTCGATGGCGAGCGGTGCGATGGTAGAAAGTAGCAGTGGGCATCATTTAGTACAATTCCTCAGAACACATCCCATTGTACAAGCCGTAGAACACACACAGTGAAGCAAAGTCTCTCCTCCGGCTTAAGGGTTCGATACGGCAAGTGAGTTTGGGATCATCGACAATTCTTACAGCCCGTTGCTGAACCTATACAAAAGGCCAAGCTGGTATCCGGATGCACTTGCCCAGAGATGGCAGCAGTACTCCATATGGGGCCGAACTTGCGACTTGTAAAACAGCAACCTCTGCCCCGAAGTGAAGCATTGCCTCGCTGTGTTGAGTACACATAGTTTTTTGGACGCCAGCTTCACCTTGTTTAGCAAATGATCTCGGAACTGAACATCGCTGGAGATGTCAACACCAAGGAGACCAATGTTCTTAGAGATGGAGAAGGGTGTGTTCTGGAATTTTTGAATTGAAAAAAAAAGGACTACAGTGAATGGGGTTTTCTTAGCGGTGAACGCGCACACTTTTGTCTTTGTAGGGTTAAATCGGACCAAGTTTACCCGTCCCCAGTCAGATACCTTGGACAGTTTGGTCTCGATTTGAGACACAAGTTCTCCGCGGTTTTCTTCCACAACGGAACGAGGGATGTTTGCACGACCCGTGTGATAAGCGTCTTCAGTACTGTCATCTGCATAGCAATGCATGTTGTTGATGTCCAACATGTCATTGATATGCAGTAGAAACAGATAGGAGACAGCAGAGAGCCTTGCGGGACACAGGCATTAATGTCCATGCTATCAGAGCAACTACCGTCAACTACGGTTCGTATGCGTCTGCCGGACAAAAAGTTATTTGCACAAACCCTCGGGCACTCCGTAAGATGGCAACTTTGATAGAAGACCCCGGTGCCAGACCCGATCGAACGCCCTGCTATGTCCAGGCTACATGCCAATGCCTCCCCCTGACTCTCAATGGCTAGTGCCCATCGATGTGTGAGATACACTAGAAGGTCACCAGTCGAGCGACCGTGGCGAAAGCCATATATCAGGTCGTGTTCTTCTAGGTATCTTAGAAGCTGTGAGTTGATCACACGCTCCATCACCTTGGAGAGGAGAGATGTAATAGCGATAGGCCTGTAATTCGATGGATCTGATCTATCGCCCTTTTTGGGCACCGGGTGCACATTCGCAGTCTATTATGAAGACGGAAATTGCCTAGTATGGTAGGAAAGCGCGAAGTACAGGACATAGCTCAGGAGCACACTGCTTAAGCACCACTGCTGGTATATCGTCTGGCCCACTCGACTTATGAACGTCTAGAGAAAGCAACGCCCGCCGGACCTTCCGCTTTGTTTTGGATATTTCCAGCATGGTCTTGCCGCACCACGGTATAGTAGGTAGTACAGCGCCTTCATCGTTCATACTTGAGTTTGAGGCAAAGAGACTGCCCAGTAGATCGGCTTTCTCTTTAGCACTATGGGCCAAGTCACCATCGGTCTTTCGCAGTGGTGTTAACGACGACTGGCAAAAGTTTCCTTCGGCAGCTTTGGCAAGCGACCAGAAAGCACGAAACCCAGAAGGATAGCTCGCAAGTCGCCCACCTATTCTGCCGATGAATTTAAATTTTGCTCTGGCTGTTGCATTCTTACTGAAACTCAAGGCAGCATTTAATTTCCGTTTTACCTCAGAAATATTCGGATCCTTATTATTGCGAGCCGTGGTCCTAGCCTCATATACAGTTTGCTTAAGAATTTCACCTATTAAACCACGGTCGTTTTTTGACGCCGGCAGCTACTCGCGGGTAAGGAATATAACATGCTGCGCAGACGTCAGGATCTTCTAAGCTAAAGCAGATCTGTCTCCACGGGTACGATGCATAAAATTATCGCAATCCATCCCAGTCTGCCGACTTATAATGCCACACACTACCAATCAGTTGGCCCAGGTGAATCGAATTGTGTGCATGACACTTGAGTCCTAAAGGCGCATCCACTGAGACGGAATATCGGTCTGGACGTGTAGTCAGCAGAAGGTCCAGTTAGGAGCTCGTGTGGTCCTCTATATCTGGTATTCTCGTTGGAAAAAGTACCAGCTGAGAGAATCTATAGGTCAGAGCAAATTCATGAGCAGATATCCCTGCGTAGTTATTGGTTCCAGAACTGAGCCACTCACGACGGTGGGCGTTGAAGTCCCCCAAAATAACTATTTCTGCTGTGGGATATTGCTCTAGAACTTTGTCAGTCGTCAAACTCAGGTGCGTGAAGAGTCGAGCTACGTCCGTGTCACCGCTATAGGAACGCATAGATACGAGTGTGGCCGCCGTGATCTACGCGCACCTACAATATCGACAGGTCCCTGTCTTCAACGCTATGAAGGCGGTGACAGCAGATATCCTCCCGGACGAACATACATACACGACACACAAAATTGTGCTTGTGTTTGTAGCCCGGATAGTGAAGACATGATGTATCGGCCGGGCAGGATATCTATGTCTCCGTTAGAAAAAGAATGGTCCGCTGCGCAGACTCCAGATGGAGGTGGACTGCGTTAAGATTTGCGTGAATACACCTATCGTTACAAAAGTCCACTTTAAATGTGGATAGAGCGGCCGCTGAAAATATTCTGTTCTTTTTTGTACCTTTGCCATTTTTATTTAAAGAAGTTGCTTAGACTAAATATGAGGATCCACTGCACAGACAGCTTAGAGGACAAAAAGTGCGGTACTAGAACTGCCAAATCTCGGCACAGATAACACGGTTGCTGGCACGGCGGGAGGAAGGGCCCCTGATCCTCCTCTGTTGTAGTAGCCGGGTTCACTCCGGTCTCCTTCTCTGGCACGACTACTACCTCAGAGACTTTAAACAGGTTGGCGGATCAGCCTACCAGGGCGAAGATTAAGTGATCCCTGGGTTCGGGAACCCGTTCAAACTGCGGGCGGCCAGCGGTCAGCCGTTTCCCTGACCGCCGTACCAGCACGCCGCGTCTACGCCCAGTAATGATAGCAACAAGCACCGCCGGTCCTCCGCTGCCCGCGCAGCGAATTCTGGCAACCTTACTCACCGCCAGGAACACAACAATACTCAATGTTAGTGTTATTATGGCCGCGGTTTTCAGTTAGGTGGGGGTACTTCCCCAGTTCAGGCTGCTTATTCGAGCAAGTACTCGCTATGCCCCGCTTTCATTGTTCGGGTGGCGAGTACTTGCTGTGCCCTACCTATCTCTGTTTTTCTCCCTCGAAAGTGGTTTCCGCAAAAACCTTTCCTTTCCAAAACTCAAATTTATGCAAATGCACAGCAGATGTTTTAGGAAACCGATAAAATTATGGCCGTAACGAAATAAAAATAAATGAAAAGTAAACCATAAGTGTGAGCGAGACAGCACAAGAAGAACGGGTACCGTTTACAGATTTATTCTAATTCCTCCATTGATATTGGTTATAGGCACTTGGAGTAAATTATCATTTCGGTTGAATCACATAACAAACAAGAAAATTAATACCTAAACTCTTCAGGAATAAGTACACTTGACTAAAAATTTTACAAAATGAGACTAAACTACATTGTAATATCAAAGCAGAGATCAGTCTTCATTTTTAGTAAACTAAAGAAAAGCAAATGTGGTATTATGTTTTTATTGTTTCTACACCCGAATACACTGCAGTAATGTGCTAAGTATTATTCCTACTAATATTATAAATGTGAAAGTATCTCTAGATGGATGGGTGTTTGTTGCTCAATCATGCTTAAACCACTGGACGGAGCGGAATGCAACTTGGCACACACAGGTATAGGTTAGGTCTTGGAATAGGACATATAGTCTACTTTTCATCCCGAAAATTTCAAAAGTTCCCGCGGGAACTACTACACTACCGAGCTTAAACGAACTTTAGCTACAGCTATAGTTTGCTATAGCAAACTTCATCAGTATAATTAGGGAGTTGACATAGAAATTCCGCAATGATAACCAAATTTAGGCAATTAAGCAAAGTCTAGTTAATACTAGTATAGTAATCTGCAGGCGCTAGACGGCGACGTGTCCTTGGAACACGTCTGGGGCAAGAGTTTAATTTCTAGTAGTTTCTTTATTCCTATGCCTCTGTCAGTCATCGCAAAACTCAAGAATAGTGAAAAAGCGGACAATTCACCAAAAATGTTAAAGCAGCAAAAGAACATCTTCCTTTGCTGCTACACTATCTTGAGTGATGGAGCACTCTCCATTACTTTTCTCAATCGCTCGACGAGTTGATGGATCGAATCAATTAAATCGTGTTTTGGTTTTACTATAACACCAAACTACTCTTCTTGCATAGTGCCACTGGCAGTAAGCAGATGGAAACGCAAGTACATGGTGGGATAACTTTGTACTAAAGATGGCATAGCAGTTGAAACGAATTGTATTTGACTTAAAACTAGTGGAACCCACTCATTAAATTTGAGGTGTAAAAGGTTTTGTTTTGCGGAGACCGCCAATAATCACCAATTTTTTAATTGTGCTTCAGCCTTCAGGTTCATCGCAAAAAATCCTATATAGTAAAATGTGTAGGAAACTTTATGTAATTTTGAATAAGCAAGTTTTTATGACAAAATGATGCTTTCTGAGGCATAAGGAAAAAACCGGCCAAGTGCGCGGCTGACATGCGCACCCAAGGTTTCGTACAAACTTATCTATTATGTGTAGATAGATGGTTCTTCCATCATTAAATCAAGTCAAACAGGTTTATGCATTATCAGTTTTTGGATTTTTTAATTATTTTTTTACGGGTCTCTGACCAGTGCGTCCTACCTGTGATGACCTACGCCGCCTGGACACCCGGAAACTTACAGCAGGGCTGGGGCACTAGTTCAAAGTCACACAGCGCACAATGGAGCGAGCTATGCTCTGAGTGTCTCTTAGGGATCGAGTCCGAAATGAGGACGAAAGTTACCGACATATAGCTCTCAGAATTAGCAAGCTGAAGTGGCAGTGGGCTAGCCACGTTTGTCAGACGACCGATGACCGATGGAGCAGACGTGTCGTAGAGTGGAGACCGCGTATGGGAAGGCGAATCGTGGGACGCCCTTTAGCACCGTTTTTTACTTTGAGTGACCGTAGACTTTAATATTTGATAATAATTTCAAATTGATACCTCCACGCGTTCTTGAGTTAAAGGGTATTGACAGACGGACGGACAAACTTTTTTTTTAGTGTTATATAAATACAAATTAACGAATTTCGGTTTTTTATATTTGTGATGTAGACGACAACGGAAAGTACCCCATAGGTTTTGATTTATTTGAGAATACCAAAATATGTGACAAAAATAGCCGTTTTTCGGCCGTATTTTTTATTGCTTTAACATAGTAGTTTGATTTTTTTTAAAGCTTCAAGGGACCGTAGACCTTAGTATTTGATATTAATTTTAACTTGATACCTTCACGCGTTCACAGACAGACAGACAGACGGACAACAAAGTGATCCTATAAAGGTTCCTGTTTTTTTTTTTTGAGGTATGGAACCCTTTTTTTAATATTAAATCACAAAATTTTGTTAGGAAACCTAATATTTGGATTCAGCACATAACAACATACATAATGTATAAAACCAAAACTAATTTCCGGGTAAAAATACATCATTGAACTATAACAACATTTTACATTCAACCAATGTGATAACTTCCAGAAACACTTCAACAAAATTATGCAATTTTCCTGTACCATTTTGATGTAAATAACAAATATTAAACTTAATTCCTGGGAGCTGTGTCTTGACCACAATCCCAATTCTAATAGCAAGTAAATTTGTTAATCATCTCATCTTAAGACAACATGGAAAAAAAAGCTGATTTCTGGAATACTTACTATGTCTATGTAAATGTACTAAAAATCTTACACAATGTACATTGATATGACATGTATTTGTTTGTAAACAATTTTTACGATAATGACGCCCTAAATGTTTTCACGTTTTGTATAGGATTTAACGTTTTTACAGTTTTGCAGTCTTATTTTTATTACTTTGCTCATAGTCAAAGCACTAAATAAAAACACATTCTTATATTATAAATGATTTTCATAACAACTTAATGGAATACTCGCTTTAAAATTTTTAACCAGTGTTAAAACAATGGTAATTTTCAATTGTTTTTGCATCAAATATAATAAATTAACAACATGCTACAAAATTTGCACAAAAACTGCGTAATCTCAATCTGGCCTTAACCAACACTTTTAGATACCTATATTTAAATTAAATTTGTTACCAGCTTAACACCTATTAAGCGAGTTCGATATGGATCTACATTGTAAATGTTAAAAATTTAGTTTTTCCCTTGTTTATACTAAATTTATAGGAATCTTATTATGTTTTCAGTAAAATACAAAATGCAAAGGGTTTTACCAAATTGATATCATTATCACTTGGATTTCACAGCTGTCAAAGGTCAGGACTATATTGACGTCAGCTAAAACAAAATCCCTTGTACCATACCTACTGAAATATCGTTTCTCATATGCACATCAGTACAGTTTAGATAAGACATACTCCAATTAATGAGTTCAAATTGAACTGAAATTGTACTCATGGTTTTGGTCATTGGTGTCATGAAAGTAAAGTGCGTTATAAACTTTAGGTACATAGACACCAACTTCAAACTGGAATTTTGATCAGTTTTTTGGGAAATAAGTAATTAATTTTAACTTTTTAGTGCATCTTTTTGAAGCTGGTTGTTTTTTTTACTATTAAGTGAGGAATTGCTTTTTTTTCACGTACACTAAAAACATCGATACTTGTAACAAAATTTTATACACTGATCAACATAAAAATCGTTTTACCAGCTCCATTTACACCAATATTTTTTAACCAAAAATTTAAGTTTTTAATTATTGTAAGAGCTTCTCAGAAGCATATTTAAATAAAACAAGAATTTTAAAAATCCATCTCTATATGATGGATATATGCCCGAACACACATAAAAAAAAATATAATCATCCGAATTGAGAACCTCCTCCATTTTTTGAGTTGGTTAAAAATCCAAATCAATAAAAGAAATATTATCCTCCGTTGGGATGTCTCTCAAAGTTTAACCGAAGCAAATGACTTAGAATTTGTGCTTGTTTGTTTTAGCATCATACAATACAATTATTTTTAAAAACTCTGTGATTTTCTTTTGGTACTAAACCAAATGAACGACATATTGTGAAAATGAGTCATTTTGGTTCTTATAGTATATAGAACTCATTAATATCTTTTGAAACCTTTTTTTTTTTTATTTGGCGCAGGGTTGATTTGTCTTGAACGAAGATAAAATAGAGAACATCTAAATACCAAATACCTACCTACCACGTTTATTCAGTATATGATATTATAGCGGAACCAATACACAGGGTGTTGCCAGCTTCTCAAATAAAGTCGAACTATGGAGTCAACCCTCTTACTTGGCATATTCCTCGCCTAAACACGTCCAGCTATCGACATGCCTTCTTTGTTTAACAAAAATAAGTCGCCACTACCTTGAAACGAAATCTGCGCTTACGGCAATGCGAGAAAGCAAATGACTCAAATAAAACATCTATCATCATCAATACACATAATAGGAAAATTATCCATTATAGAAATCAACAGAAACTTTGGCTTCATCCCCATGAGTGCTCTTAACTTATAAATTGTATGACTATAAATACCTAATTTATACCTATTACACTGTGACCTTGCACTAGCTTATACGATTAACAACTTTACCGAAGCGCCATCTGTACGATCCTAACATATAGACATTCAATGTATTGTGTATATGACCTAAATCAGTCAAATCATTCAAAAGTTACATGATAGGAAACAAACACACAAAAGATGATAGACATAAAGGAACTGTTCCAATCCGGTATACCGTATGATTTTTAGTCAAAGGGGCTTTCAATTAGGATGAAAATATCCTTTCTCCTTCTCTGTCCCTACAGCTATATCTGTACAAAAGAATAAGTCAATTGTACAATACATAATGACGCGTGGAATAGTGCTTTGGGGAAAAATATTTGCGGGGGACCTTCGATTGGAAAAAATATTCTCTATCATTTCAATACTCTCCAGCTATCTCTAACTAAAAAACTGATTTTATTTTAAAAAAATATAACCATATGTTATCTACAAGCCTAGAAGCCATCATCTGGTGGCTAAAAACCGAGCAACTTAATCTACAACGTTTCCAGAGATTGGCATGTGTGGAAATAACTGGATGTATGAGAACAACTCCCACTGCAGCCTTAGAAATTCTACTCGGGCTGCCACCGCTCCATCTACAGAATCAGAATTCTCTATCTCTGAAGGCTCTCGATGGTAACAGTCAACTCAGCACTGCTATTTGAATGCCACCATGCTCTACAGGTAATACCGTGATGTGGGTTGGATAAAAAGTTACAGTGCATCATTAGGCAACAATGCGGCTGATGATCTAGCTAAAATCGGCTCAAGCTCGACGCTGATAGGGCCAGAGCCAATCATACCCATTCCGTTCAACCAGCTGCGGTCTTGGCTTAGATAGCACACACACCAACAACATCAATCAGAATGGGTGGGTAGTACAGGTTGTAGACAGGCCAACGACTCAGCACCCAATCTAAACCCCAGACTTACTAAGACTCTGCTACGGATGAACAGGAATAACCTAAGAATGGTAGTAGGGATCTTAACTGGTCACTGCTTACTTAACCGACATCTATTTCATTTAGATGCCAAGGACAGCCTTCTCTGCAGAGCATGCATGGGGGCGGAAGAAACGCCGTCCAACATAATGTGGGGTTTTTGTGGCCATTTTAAATTTTTGTACTATGTGCTCTAATATTAAAGTTTTTTTTTTTTATTTACTTACATTTAACTAGTGTTATTGAAAACTGATTGGGTTACACCAAAATCTTAGTTAAAAAGTTTTCATCTTGCCTACACAGAGATCCCACAAGGGCTGGCAAGTTTTGTATGGATGTTTGAATATGGTTAAACATTTACTAATACTTACATATCACAAATTCCAAACCCTAAAAGTTCATCTTTATTTTCAGGATATTTAATCTCTGGTATCCTGTTTTCGTTAACATCATTTCGTGCTTGTTGATAGTAGTAATCAAAAGTTGTTTCGTCCAGTTTCATTAAGAGATCCAACCTTGGTACCTAGCAGAAAGGTTATCCAAAATCATTAGTGAATATATATTCTTTAAATTTCATGTAATATGAAATGATATATATTATATGAATTTACCCAAAGATGGTGGAATTATAAGGCATTTGTCATGTCACATATGTTTGTCAATTACATCAGGAATCCGACAAAATAAGCCAAAAGCAGACAGACTGACAGGACATAACACGAACTATATGTTATATTCACCTTTAAGTTTTACAAAAATTTGCAGTAAAGATTAATTTCAAAATTAAAATATATTTATTTAAATGGTTTTGAACACTTTTAAATTGTCAAGAAAATTAAGCAAGAATTTCCTTTAAAAAATAATTACAATACAAACTGGTTTATTGCCAGCATCCAATAGTTGTCTATTATTTGTAGAATTATAAACAAAACATAATATTATAGTCAACTAATTAATACATATTTTGTATTGAAACACTTAAAAAAATTAATCTGTTGGTTCTGTCAGTATGTCTGCTTTAGGATTATTATTTTGCTTTTTAGTGGATTTAAAGTGTTATTACTGATTTTGTTATAAAAATAGTTTAAGTTTAATTTTCAGTTGCCTACCATTGAAAAAATTTCAATAAGTTATTAAATGCAATATAAAATAAACTTAGAACTTTCTAACATTTTTGTGGAAGAATGGATAGACATTAGGTATGATAAAACAATATAAGTTATATATAGTTGTAAATGAAATAGACAAATAGATGACATGATAAAATACATCTTTTAATAACCCTAAACCCTAATATTTAACTAACAGATGGATGCAGAGATATTACAAAGCTATAGATGCTATGTTTATAAAGTTACATATTTGATAGGGAACCCTAAAAATTAAAACATCAAAACCAGTATATTCTTCTACTGTAGTCTGTAAAAATGCCTAATGTCAAATGCATAAAATGTCATAACAGTCATTTCTTAGGCTTACCATGCACTGTAATAAAATTCTGTATGTTTTTTAGCAATCTTTTGATGTGTGAATGCAACATGAAAAGGTTAAATCCTGTTTTAAATCAGCAAAGATATTGTGTAACACACATACTTAAAAATGGAGAATACACTGCTTTTTTTAAAAAAAATCAGTTGAAAATTAAAAATATCTCTATTCAAGACCCAAAAGAAGAAGAAGCCCACTAAGAGGTCTTCTAATTCCTCAAATGTTTTGGCATACAAGTAATAGTAATATGGTCCACTTGACGGTAAGTGGTCACAGATGCTTGCGACACCAGGGGTATCACTTGCGCGTTGCCAACCCTTAAGAAATCGAATAACTTTTTTCTTGAAGAGCCCCATACTGTAGTCCTTAGAGAAAACCTTTGTAGGGAGCTCATTCGACAACCCCGTTTGTAGCTAGTAAAAATTCTTTAAGAACATTTACCTTTGCCTAAACCAGGTGTCAAAGGCAAGGTGCAGATATTGTTACTTTAAAGCGGACTAATGAAAATACTAAAAGTAACTTTCCAATTAACAAGATCTACTTATATAGTCATACGAAATTCCTCCAATACATACCTTGAAACGAATCCTCAACTCATAATCTCTTGTGCTGGTGAGCACATAACTGTTATCTTTAAGGAAATAATCCGTTCCCTTGATTCTTAATGCAAATAAAGTTCGAGTTATCGGAGGCATATTATATTTCTTGCATAAAAGTATACACAACTCCTCAGCAGTAACTGTAGCAGAGCAAGGTATTAAATTAGGTTTACGATCAGTGACTACTGCTACTTTTACCGTCTTGAGTGCAGCCATGGTGTAGGTTTATAGAAACAAGAGGCCAAATGGACAAGTTTCAAATCCTTTTTGGTGTAAATAAAATCAAGTTCAGGTTAACATTGTTTGTATTGGCTTCCATCATTGAAAAACACTTTACTTCGAAAATACGTTCATTATTAGTTAGATGGAATTCAAGCGTTTATTCATAATCAATAATGACCATGTTTTAGAGATTTCGAAAATATACTGTAATCCAAACCAAAAACATCTACGCCATGAAAACAAATCTAATCAACAGATTAATAATCTCACAGAATAGTGTGACCGTCTCAAAAATAGCTAATCTCCCAGGCAAAGCCAAAAAATCTGCCAAAATCTGCCAAACTCGACTCCAGCCAATGCCAAAAATCTCCCATCATTCTAGTATTACTGTCACCATAGAGACGGGAATGTATAAATAAGCTACGTCCTACTGACAATATTACATACATACGAGTCAAATTAATAACCTTTTTGAAAAGTCGGTTATAACTTACCATGTGCCTCCAAAGTTTTTGTTATGACACATGTTCCTTTAATGCAGACAATCTTGTTACTAAATTACAATTAGGGTTACTAACACATCCGAATATTGCAATAAAACCTACTTAACAGTAAAGTTTAAATTATGTATGTTACATCAGTCTTTATTTCACGAAAATCGATGGAGTATTACAGAAGTTATGACCGTGAGAAGTTTAGAGCACTTTTTAAATTTCCAAGATTCAAAAATTAAAAAAAAATATTAAATTTTAATGTTTTCCAAATTGCTTTGAGGATATAAACTATCATTTAAGGTATATATTAGGGAAAAATACATAGCCGTCTCCTACCTGGAGGGTCCCAAACTTGGTATGTTTTGAAAATACTTTTTGGATTGTAAGAAACAAAGTAGCCCAAAGGTAATAGTGTGGTATATTTTTTAGAACCGGCTCATCAAGCCCTTTCATTTGATACCTCACACGAAGGGTCTCTGAAAAAAAAATTTTAAATCCCATACAAAAAATTGATGACATCATAAAGTATGTCCGTGGAAGGTTCAAAATATAACAAAAAAATCACGGAATGAAAAGCCTGTTTTACCGATAGTGCTTTTGACCTTAGGTCGATAGGTCTTTATTCATAAATTTATTTCTGTGACGTTATTTTTAATGCCATAAGAAAATAAGACCAAACGGCAGAGAATACACTCTGAGAATGAATCTTTAAAAGTGTTAACGATATTTCTAGTATGTTGTGGTTAAAATTAAAGCCGAAAGTTTAATATTTCTGCCAAAATGTTTCTAAAATTTTATACACTATCTCTAAGTAGGTATACTTATGTAAATAGGTACGGCCCGCTAACAACTGTAGGTTGATTTTCACTGTCTTCCTGAAACTTACTACATTTATAAACAAAACACCTAGGTACCTATTGTGATTTATAAAGTCATAGTATAGGTAGATAATAATCCTACTAATATTATAAACGTGAAAGTTTGTTTGGATCGATGTTTGTTCTCTCTTTCACGCAAAAACTACTGCATGGATTTTAATGAAACTTTACCATCATGTTGCTTATACATCAGAATAACATATAGGCTATAATTTATGCACAGACAAAGTCGCGGGCAGCAGCTATTACGGAATATTATACGTCTAATACCCATCATTACTTTTTTTTAAATACCTACCTACTTGTCGCGTGGTCATTCTAGTTCCGTAGTAGGTACTAGGTAGGTAGGTAGGTTAAAGGTGATAATCACGAGAAAAAGATAAATTAAATAGTTACTTTCATCGAAATAATCTTCACAACAAAATGCAACAGTCTTCGGTCCTATTGAAACCTGTCTCCGTATTGCGGTCATCCATTTCTTGCTTATTATAGAATTTTTAGGTTTATCAAAAAACAGTTTGTCGGGTGTTTTAACATTGGAATTAAAACATTTAGGCACTGCACAGTATTTGCTATTCATTTTTTCGTAATAAAACCGCAAGTACAAGCGACCAGCATCAGTGATTGAATGAATAAGAATGCCCGCTTTCCAGCCCGCGCGCTTCGTTATCGCGTTGACAGGAATCGTGACGTCACAGCGCGATCAAACGCCGAGTGAGTTTTTATAATGGGACGCGCAAAAATGCGCACTTTGATTGTTATTATCTCGGCTATCTTTGCGGATATAAAAAAAAGTAAAAATACAGATGTTCCTGTATTTTTGTCTAGATTACTTTGGCATATCTAGAATAAAACATTGGCCAGGTTGATTGCAAGCTTTGCAAAATGCAATATCAGGATCCTCCTTAGCCCTGGAAATCCAAGGAGAAAGCAAAGGATCTTGTTCCCATTCAGATCGGTACGAACGCTCGTATTTTCATTGTTATGACACATGTTCCTTTAATGCAGACAATCTTGTTACTAAATTACAATTGCAAGCTTTGCAAAATGCAACATCAGGATCCTCCTTAGCCCTGGAAATCCAAGGAGAAAGCAAAGGATCTTGTTCCCATTCAGATCAGTACGAACGTTCGTATTTTCTTGTTATCATGTATGGATCAGCATAGACACAAACACAACTGCATACATTTTGGGCGCGGTCCTCGAGGTTTACCACAAAATACCACGTATTAAATTATTTTAAGTTAAAAGTTATATTAAATCACCGGGCTAGTAGTCAAAATTTTACAGTGACAGCTGACGTACAAAACCTAAATAAATTGAGGTATGTACTTTTTTACTTAAAATGTGGGAAAATACCATATGACAAAGCCACATCATTATTTATACTAGGGGCTAGTATGAATTTTGAACAAAGCCGAGTCATTGAGTTTAAAAAAAAAATCTCCTTGTTGATCCAGCGCCATCTATCTAAACTTTTTAAATTTCAGCCGTCGGCAAATCCCTCGTTCCAATAAATTCCGAAGTCACCATTCTTTATGGAGATATCAACAGTTTTATGTGTAGCTGGCGTATGTAAGCCTTTTAATTATGAGCACCAAGTTGGGCCCATGGCTAGGCATATGACACACAACTAAATGATGAAAAAGGGGAGAGTAAGGGGACCCTTAAATAACAATAATAAATTTGCCAATTTTAATTGCACGTGGTACTCCCGGTTTAATAACGAAGAATGCTCTCGTACTCTCTTTCTCTTACATGCTTGAAAAACGTGAAAATACTGAGGACTTAGGTACTTTTTGTATTCCTACTACCCATTCTGTTTGTCGTTCCGACGTTGTTGCAGCTAATCGATGAAACTTAGAATAAAAATAGATTACCATCCAAGGATAGACAAAGGGTATATTAGTAAAGTCCACGCGAACAAATTACAGACAAAAGTTAGTATTTTTGAAAATGAAAATAATGTCTGCAAATAAATAAATAGTTGCCTATTGAGCTCGTTATACTGTGGTATGGTAACGGGTTAGAGACCTAATTTTTTCTTTTATAGACTTCTTATACGGTCCTCTATTGCCTTGATTTTCAATTATACAGTAGTCTTGTTCTTATTCGGTCACTAAACTGATCGCTCTGTACTAGTACATTCTTTCATATGTACTAGTACAGTATTCTAGTACTATTAGTTCATTAGTACACTATGTAGTACGGATGAGCTAAAACGGACAATTTTCATATCAGTCTGTATACTCCTATTACAAAAGATTCGATAAGGGAACACGACAGCGTCGTACGTAGGTATTTTGCTTCTTATTTTTAGGTTTCCAACCAAAATGATAAAAACGAACCTTAGGTGTCTGTCTGTGTGTTTAGTAGTATTTAATATTAATTTCGGTAAAAAGTAAAAGTGTATAAAAATGTGGATTCGATATACGTGTGCACATAGGAGCCTTTAGTTTGAAAACCTTGTTAAGGGTAAATAAGTTAACCATACAAAAATTCATACAAAATTAATTTGCCATAATTTTCGCAGTTCCCTAAATTTCACTTTGTTGTAACGTTTTTAGTGTCATTATTTTCTGAGCCAAATATTGCTTGGTTTAGGCCTCTCTGGTGCTATGCAATTTAAAATGTCTAAACCTTACACATAAAAAGTAAAAATTTTTTAAAAAAGGCCCAAACGTAATAGGTACCGCCACCAAAGCACTTATCAATCAACTATGACATTATTTATTAATTTATATAAGCACACATATATATATATATATATATATATATATATATATATATATATATATATACAGTAATAATACATATTACCGAGGACATACATTAAACACTACATATAGGTAAATAACGAATGTAGTAACTTGAATGACAGACAACAACTAATAAGCGTCAAGTACCAATGAACTATGAAACATTACTGACTGAATTAATTCAGGTACTAGATTGACTCGTAAGATAAAATTCTTCTTTCATAAAATGGATTTTATAATGTGTATTAAAGTTGTAATTAATACAAGGCACGAAACGCTTAGGTCTTTTATTTTTTAGATTTCGCGACCATAGTTCGGACGCGCATCCCGCTTTAACTCATGCGTCCATCGTAGAACTATACTGAGGTAGAAGTAAATTCTTTCCAGCGCTGTGACCGAACGATTACGCCAAGCATTTGTTTCATTCTCTATCATCCATAGTTTGTTTCTTTGCTGTCGCACATGTCCGAAAAGAACGAGACCGATAACGCTTAGGGAATAGTTCATTCTAGTACAGTACCGGGAATTAATTCCTTTTCATTCATCATTCATGTACTACACAAGACTATTATACAGACTAAAATGACATTTGGTAGGTTGCCACCTTATCATAACGTAAAAATAGTGTTGTACCTGAATGATTCAATCTTTTGTTTGGTTCTACTATTTTTTGATTCATTTTGTTATATGATAAATGAGGTCTCAAATGAAAAGGTATTCATCTCCCAAGTGTTAAAAAGTAAATTTAATAGTCATGCGCGAGTCGTAAAAAAAACTAAAAAGCTGTTTTATTAGAAATAAATAATAAAAACATTAAGAACTAAAAAGACATAAACAAATTCATTTAAAACGAACTAAATATTTAACTATAAGCGGGCCGGTCTCAATCAATGCAAGTTCAAATAGTAGTACAGATTACTTAACCTATAGTAGTTAGCTTAAAATGAGTTCCGTCTACTTATAATTAAATATTTGGTATGTTTTAGGTACACTTGTTTATTCCTTTTTAGTTCTTTATGTTTTTGCAGTGTGTTTTTTTCTATTTATTAATACCCATACCTATGCAATGGGTAACATGCTAAACTAATTGTTTCCGAAAGTCGTAGTCGAAAGAGATTGAAAAAATAAAAAAACACCGAATTTTCTTATTCACTATTTATTTCAAAATAATCATTTTCATAGTTTGAGTCAGTTACACTTATAATGAAACTTTCTATTACATCATCAATAAGGTGATCGAGTTGCATCATTTTGTTCCTTACTTTTATAACATGATTGAAACAACTGTAGCCCGTCAATAAACAATTGTTTAATTTCTGCCATTTTATAAACTTTTAGTATTTCTTGCGACATGCTCCTTTACCTGTGCCCTTACTAGTTCTATTGGATTTAATTCACAGTGGTAATGTGGCATTCTTAGGATCTCGGCAGCAAGCGCATGAACTACATTCTTTAGATAATTAGCCTTTTCTTTTTAACGATTTCCAATAGTTCTGCTTTAATCATTGTGTCTCCGAAGTTAAAATTCCTTGAGAGGAGCCACTCGGAAATTGAAATCTTTCAGAACATTTAAAACAGTGGCAGTTCCGATTCCCATAATGCCGGAAGTTTAGTGGACACAGTGGTGCTTGTTAGGTTTTTTCACATAACTGCGGACCCAATTTGTTTACCTCTTCGTTGAAAACGTATTCAAATACATTTTGCACCATTGTCTTCTCAGTGACACTCTGAGAAGTGGCGCGTCTCCTTTTCCTAGAAGAGGTAACTGCACCCAAGGTGCTCGGTTGAGCGTCTTCTATGCTGTTTTACAAAATACAAAAACAACAGCACTGAAACAAAACAAAAAGCTAGCACAAAAACTTAACAGCAAACGAGTAATAACAAAAATGGCGTTAAAAGTGGAAAGAATATTTGTAAAACTAATCGCAAGCGAACAAGGTGCAAAAAGCTAATATTTTTGTATAAAATGCATTAGAAATAAATTAAATTAAAAAAAAAACATTACACACACTACAATGCGTCGTACACACACACACCACTAGTAAGTATATATTAATTTATGAAAATATTTTATTACAATCGCAGCTATGCGCATTTGCTTAGGGTAGTCACGTGATTCGTTAAATGACTGCCACAACTTTGCGCCACTCTTGCAACATTTTAAAGAAAAGGTCGATAGCAGCATTTCATTTCTAGCGAAAGAAAAAAAACGCATCACCTGTCCATACATTTTTTTGCAATGCCTTTTACCTATTGATAATAATAATAATAAGCCTTTATTACTGACAATTACATGCAAGTTGGTGAATACATATATGTAAATACATTGTTAATTTATTTATGCTATTAATATGCTAAAAATAAAATAAAAATAAAGTTTGTTGCACATCATTCCGGAGTTTTGTTTGTGTCAGCGTGTTCTTTTAACACATAGGCCTCCTCCAACCTTTTCCAGGTTGCTCTATCTTTGGCAGCTCTTGTCCATAAAGCACCTGCTGTTTCTTTGAGATCGTCTGACCACCTTTTTTTTTGTCTACCTCTTTTCCTCTTAGTGTTAAATCTAGGGGTCCACTCTGTTAAGGTTTTGCACCATTTATTCGTCTGGTCTCTTAGCATGTGTCCTGTCCATCGCCACTTGAGTTGTTTTGTTTTAGTTGTAATATCTTGAATCTTTGTTATTTTTCTTAGTTCTACTGCTTGCTTCTTGTCTTTTCTTTTGAACCCCAGGATACTCCTTTCCATGCTCCTTTGGCAAGTTCGGATTCTATGCTGTAGTTTCAGTGTGGTGGCCCATGTTTCACATCCATACGTAAGTATAGGTAGAATACATGTGTTAAATAGTTTTATTTTCACTTGCATACTGTATTTAAAATCTTTCATTACATGTTTCAGGGACCAATATCTTTTCCATGAGTTTGCTATTCTTCGCTCTATTTCTTGTTCGAGCTGGTCATTGAAAGAGATAAGTTGCCCTAGGTATATGTATTCGTTTACATACTCTATAGGTTCACCTTCTAACTGTATAATAGTCTTTGATCTATTGGTCATTAGTTTTGTTTTTCTTCTATTCATAACAAGTCCTACTTTTCTGCTTTTTAGGGATAGTTCTGTGATCATGGTTTGTAATGTTTCTGCACAGTCAGTGATCAGCACTATGTCGTCAGCGAACCTAAGATGGTTGAGCTTTGTTCCGTTGATATTTATTCCCAGGTTATCCCAGTTTAATTCTTTGAACACTTCTTTCAGCACTGCAGTAAAGAGTTTCGGTGAAAGTGGGTCACCTTGTCTCACTCCTTTTTGGATTGGGAAGCTATCTCCTTGTGTTTCCAATTTCACTTGTGCTGAGCTGTTTTGGTAAATGTTCCTTATTAACCTTATATATTTACAGGGTACCCCCTGGGTTTTTAGCGCTTTCCATATGTAAGAGTGTTCCAGTGAGTCAAAGGCTTTGTGATAGTCAACAAAACCTAGATATAAAGCGTATCCATATTCCTGGCTTTTTTCTATTAATTGTTTTAGGGCGTGCATATGGTCTATAGTTGAATATCCAGGTCTGAAGCCTGCTTGTTCACGTGGTTGTTGTAGATCCAGAGTTCTTTTGATGCGATTCAGGATGATTTTGGAGAAAACTTTATACACATTTGACATCAAACTGATGGGTCGGTAGTTACCCATGTTACTTTTGTCTCCCTTTTTAAGTATTAGGATTATGGTACTATTTGTCCACTGGCTAGGGATATATTCTGAATCCAATACCTTGTTGTAGAGTTCCGTTAGTGTGTGTACTTTTTGTGGTAGGGTCATTTTTAATGTTTCGTTTGTTATGTTGTCCGGGCCAGGTGATTTGTCATTTTTCTGGGTATGTATAGCAAAGATCACTTCTTCTTCAGATATCATTGGCACGGTCTCCTCATTTTCTTGTGTGTCTAGTCTAATGGTTTCGTCTTGTGAGATTTGAGAGGTATATAAATTTCTGTAAAAGTCGGTGGCTACTGTTAGGATTGTCTTTCTTTCAGTCATTAGTTTTTTGTTTTTGTTTAGAAGATTTAGTATCCATGATTTATGCTCTTTTAGTTCTTTTAGGGCCCTTTTAATACCCCCTGTTTTGTTGATATAATCATTGATACATTCATTTTGTCTTTTTAATCGGTCTTTTTTTATTTTTTGTGTTATTTCCTTACTTATTTTAGCTATTTCTCTGGCCACAAGTTTATCCTTTTTATTCTTAAACATCTCTTTCCTCTTTTGTAGGAGTTGCAAAGTGCTTTTACTAAGTATTTTGGATTTGTTGTTTCTAATATTTCTATTTTCATTTAAGCTATTGATTTCAAGGTTGTACATTTCTTGTATTGAGTTGGTTGGGTATTTTGAGCTGTAATTTTGTTGGGAAGGAACATTTAAGAACTGATTTCTAAAGTTTTTCCGAGATTTCCTATCTTGATACTGAAGTGTTGCTCTAACCATTCTGTGGTTTGTGTTAAAATTAAGTTGATTAATAATTTTAACATCTTTGAATGCATCGGGTTGGTTACTTAGGATATAATCTATTTCATTACGGTATGTGCCGTCAGGTGATATCCAAGTCCATTTCTTTGAGGCTTTTTTCTTGTAGCAACTGTTCATAATTGTAAGATTATTTTCTAAAGCCATTGCCTTTTACCTATTACTAACTATTAATTAAATCCAATATTGATATGCTTTATAGATCCATGTATATTTTATTCGTAAAATCATTCTGTATATTAGATGTGGAGCTAACATGTACACTAGGCAGCAAAAACTCCAATGCTATGAAAATAAAAATATATATTTTAACATACATTACCGTATGTTGTGCGTAGCTATAACATATCATATCATATTATGAGATCGGTCCTAGTTGTACGATAAACGATCATTTTCAACCACGGAAGACCAAATGACGTCACAACCACGGTCCATGAACTTTAATCTAAAATAATTCAACTTAAGCCAATTCACAACAGGCAAAAACAGGTCATAACATGGTATTTTGTATTTTTCGTAGTTTTTTGTCAGCTGTCAATGTCAAATTTTGACTACCGGTTACTTGATTTAATACGGTAGAAACAAACTTAAAGGAACCTAAGCCGTCGTTTCTTGTGGTCGTGATGACGACGGACTGCTTCCAAAATCTTTACATATTTTGGTGAACTAAGATTATTTTGGTACGTTTTACAACTTTTACCGTAACGTAAAGAATGTTGATTGTTGGTAACACCGATCTCTGATAAAGTCTAGAAGTTCATCAATTTAAACCTAAAACCATTTCACCCATAATTTTGCAAATCAAGAAAATTTTATTACAGTGCCATTCCCAGGGCTTAAACGTAGTTCTCTCTTGGATTCGGGGGCACAGTAGTATAATAGGTACCGAATGTGCAGACCAATGGTCTAAAAGGCAGTACAGATTGGTTTACTTGATCATTTGAATTTTTTCTTATTAGATCAAAAAACAAAGCCTAGCTAAAAATATATGGATATGGACTCAGTCAAGAACTATCAAAGGTCGTTACTATAGACAAATTCTACCTTTTGTCCCCAAAAAACCTTGGTTTTTTAAATTCCGTAATTGTGGTAAATCTGCCACTTCGACCATATGCCCTTTCCGACTCATGTCATGTATCTTCTCCAGTATTCCTTGCCAAAATTTCCCCTATCCTTATATAATTTTGTTCCTTTCAAAGAGAATATAATACTACGTATGGTTCCTTTAGAAATTCCTCGCCGTGTAAATATGCAATTCCTTTTAACCCACGTTAATACACATACAAAATACATTAGAACTTTTAACATTAGACTATAAACTTTATATTTAATTAATTATATTTATAACCCTTAACTATGTGTTCACCTATGTTGTGTGTTGTCTCATGTGGTGGTGGTATATTGTTTCAGGTAGTGGTCCCTTTCCCAGAACTTCTCACTTACAAGATTTTCAAAATTATCTATTTAAATCATATGTGAACAGCCCATACAAATATACACCTGCCTCCCTCTCCACAGTTATTGGCAAAGTTATGTGGCTTACTCCACAATAGAAGCCACTGAAGAGAAGAACTTGAACTTGAGTCTAAGTCACAAATTATAAAGTATTATGTTTAAAGTGCGAATTGAACCGAAAAATTGGAAACGTGATTTTGCTTGTTTATTTTTTTTAATTTAGTCAAGTAGGATTCGACGAAAAATTGCAGCAGATTTTACGAAGATCTGTGAAGAATTATGACTTCTTCTTCGAAAACTTATAGAGGATGAAATGGAAACAATAAGCATCGCCGTTACGCGAGCAAAATTGTAATAATGTTCAGTTAGGGCGCGTTCGTTTTGGGATGCAGAATCATTATTTTCATTACTTTTGTCACCTGTCATCCGTTCGTTTAGCATTGGTATCAAAAATATCAAAATTTTAGTATCATCTGTCATGCGTTCGATTACGATATTTTTATTATTTTTGACACTTTGGCCACCGAAAAATAAAACTTTAGACCCATGTCTGAAGGTGGGGTTTTAGTGTTAATCTGTCAAACTGCATATACATATTCATTGTTTATGGTAGTGTGTGTGTGTTTTATCGTAGTGTATGTACGTCAACCGTTCGTTTTGCAAGTTTTGTTTTACACGAACGGTAGGTGTCGGTGGAAAAACTGGCGTTATTCCTGGGAACTCTTAATCCCAGAACGAACGCGCCCATAGAGCTCCGACGAACTGATGATTTTTGGCGCCATTGTTGGCGTCATAATGTGCCTATGCTAGGCTATATGGATTCAATTTCCAACAGCCTTCTAGAGCTTCTGATGAAGCGTGGACAAATTAATAAAAAATTATAATGTCCACAGATATAGTCTATGTTGGCAGCGCTGCCAACTTTGTTGTTACACCACTAGATCTGATGGTTTGGCCCCCTGCAGGTGGGTAAAATTTGTATCTGGTGGCTAGTGGTTTTTAGTGGGCAATTTTTAGGTGGATAGTTTCCAAAAACAAAGAAAAAATTTGCTATATAAGAATAAAATTGCACTAGGTAAGTATACTAACTCATCACATATAGGGAAAATAAAAATTATATGTCGGCAACATTGATTATTGTCCCGTGAATTCACTTCCGTAGCTTGCTAGATAAAGACTAGGGACCTTAAAGTATACATAAACAGCATAGCTTGCTTATGCTTATGCTAGGTAGGAAAGAGATCGCTTATAATAAATGAACGGAAAGATCGTAGATCGAAGAACGAAACTTTGTTTTGTTTGGGTTGCTAGTCATGTTTTGTTATAATTATAAACTAATCATGTTTCATTATATTAATAAAACTATTTTTACTTGTTATTTTGCAAATAATTCATATAATTTTTCATATGAAAATATGCCGAAACCACACAAAAGTTTTGAGAATCGTGGAATTTTTTACTACATTTTAGTACAAAATAAATTAGTTTTTTCATACTTAATTCCTTTTTTTACTCAATATTCCTTTATTTTTAGTTATAAAATAAGTTTTTCATACAAATTCATAATTTAGTGGTTTTACTAGCGGTTTCATATTTTACGTTAAAAAATCTGTTGGTCTTAGGACCTGCATCTGACAACACTTGTCCAGCGTTGCCAGAGGGTTACTTTTGTCACCTTTTGGGTAATTTTTGAGACCCTAAGGTTACCTGGAGGTTACTCGTCTTAAAATGTAACTTTTGGGTTACTTTTTGAAAAAAATCCAAAAAATAAATTTCGACACTTATTATTTTGAGTTTGAACCTGAGAGTGTGTAACGCGCTTAAGACATTTCGGTGAGTCAACAGGATACTTTAATTTCCATAGACATTTATGCAACGCAGATAGTACGTAACATCAAATTATACCATCGTCTTTCTCCCGCTTCCATAAGAGTATGCTTCTATCGGCTATTGCTTACTCGCTCTGTTAAAGATTTCCTTATCGTTGCTTTCATTTTTTCTTTGTTAAAAAATATATCGATTTATCAGGGACGTGTATAGTGTAATTATATAATGTATATGTATATAAAAAAAGGGTTACTTTTTACAGGCATAGGTAACTTTTTCTTCACTTTGTGGTAACTTTTGAGCATAGTCCGCTAACAACACTGCACTTGTCTATGGTAACATCGCTACAGCTGCCCGCCATTACTACGTTTGTAAATTTTTCTTATTTGATTCTATTTATAAAGTATTGTTAGCTGGAGTACTCCAAATATTAGAACAGTAAGTATTTAATTGAAATATTGTAAAAGATTCAAAACTAAAACGTTTTTATACGTTCTTTACATTTATTGCAGTAATTCAAACACGTGCAATCTAAGAGATTACCGGCGTTTTCTCCAAACGAACGGAATGCCTTTGTTCTTCTCCAAATTGACATCCAGTTAAATTACAAGTAGGTTTTGTTTCCAATTACTTTTTAGATTCAAAACGAGAGTGATTTACAATGATACTTGAATTCGTAGGGATATCGGAACTGAAATTCTGATATTTTTTTTATCTTACTATATAATTGAACTGCCTACCCCGAAGTCTGCTATATATATATACTATATAGTAGCAGATTTCTGAAGTTGTACGACCTCAAAGTTTATTTCAATATTTGCGTAATTGACTAAGTGTAGTAATTTGCGTTAAACTAGATTTTTATTAAATTTATGATTGCTACTCTTGCCTATATTTAAAAAAGAACTGTTGGGAGTACTTAAATATCATTTTTTTTCCAAAAGGTCTGAGTAACTTAGGCTAATTTCCAAAACACAGCATGAAAGTTAAAAAAGGGTTTTGAAACACCTGGCTCAGGGTAGTTCTCAAACTGTCAAGTTGAATTTGTACATTTGCACAGATGTGGTCGATTTAATTTTTACACTGACACCTGGTAGAAATCAAAAATTAACTGGCCAAGTCCCACTCTGAAAGGGGTTGACTAATTTACTGGGGGATAATCACTTGGCAGAGTAACAGAGAATTTGAACATAGTTCAAAAGGGTGTGCTAGAGAAAAATGATATATTTTGGCATCTTTTCAATTGTTTTGGTAATGGTGTACTGAGTTTTGCATCAATGCTTGCGATTTAATATTTTTCTTAGTTCTTGTTTATCTGTTTTATTATGTTTTTATCTCATATTTGTTCATTATATTTTATTTTTCATAATTCATATATAGTGCTGTCTAATTGCTGGATCACAAAACTTCATTTTCTAAACCATAAAACATAATTTTTTTTGGCTGGCTTACCCTTGTCATAATATGAACCCTTGCCACTGCTACTGCTACTTGAGGGTACCTCAGAATAATTTACTACTTGTGATGTATCACATAAAATGATGTCTAAATGGGTTAATAATAATAATAAGCCTTTATTACTGATAATTACATTTTTTTGATAAATATAGACTTTTAGTTTTCATGATTAATGGTTCAATGGTATTAATGAATTTGTGTTTAACTAAATTTAGCAAAACTAACTAATTATCCTAAAATTTTTGATACAAATCTGAATTTACTTGGGCTATGTTCCAAATCACGCCGAGTAATTATCGCTCAGTAAAGTTGAAAAATCAACCGGTTCTGGAACAAGTGTTTGACAGTTAATTTTCACACTGACAGGCGTGATTTTCAACTTTTTCTATGGCAGTGTAAAGAATTCAACTTGAGGGTTGGAAAATTGTCCCAAAACAACTTTAACTTCCTCGTTGCAATTTGGAATGCACTTTTAATTGAACCTTCAAGAAATAGATTTTTTTTATAAGAAATCTTCCTTATAATGGATTCCAATATAATCTTATGAGGCTAAAGGACTTTAAACATTTTTAATGTGATTATAATATATAATCTTCATATATCTTTCTTAATAATTGAAATTGCAATTATTAGGAGACTAATCTTTTAAACTTTAATTAAGGCATTGCTTACTACAATAAAAATCAATAATATGGCAAGCATAAGTATTACTACTAGCTTGTTAATAAAGTGGTTGGCAAACTTCTTTAAAAAAGTGTGTTTAGATATTCTGTACTATTCGAAGTTTTATAATAACTTCCTCTTTTTCAGAACATGGATGATGAGTGGGATGATTCAGCCGAGGTTGTAAGTATATTTTACAAACATAATATACACAGATAATTTTTTTTTCTGGGTTTTATCTGCAATCAGTCAGGGTGTCCTCTTTCTGGACAGTCAGTGAAATCGAAGGGCCACCTGGAAAGTCAGGGAAAATTTGATATTTTCAAGTGTGATTGAAAAAAGAGCAGTGTTTTCTTCCCAGTGATTGTAATATGAAGGATAAATTACATGACTAATATCCGAACTTAGTCCCACTTTGCTTATAAATTGTACAATAAGGTTGACTGATAAACACAGTACAGCCATTTGAGCAAATTTATTGAAAATCAGACTAAAATTTCAATATTTCTCCCATTTGATGGGCCTTTTCAGGAATAAAAACATGAGTCACAATTTTCACAAATCACATACTTATTTTAAAATACAAAAATATAAAAATTAAATAAATAAATAAAAAATAAATAATAAACAAATATCTTTTTTGAAAATTAGAATACACTCACATGTTGGCTAACAGGCCAACTACAAGAATATGACTACATATTAATTGCCAAGTAAACGTTCGAAAATCAAAGTAAAAATAGTCGTCATATTTTTTATTTCAGTCTTAATTGTTTATTTGAAACGTTGAATTTTAACTTACTTGATGAGTAACATACAATTTTTATTTCTTGTTTACATAGCTGGTATTTAAGTTTATTATTTTAATTAGTATAAGACACTATGGTGTTCTGCAATATAGTAATAAATAGGTTTGATTATGGATAGAATTGGCTTTTTATTTTGATGGCTGGTCAGGGTTTTTTTCAATTCTTTTAATTTTAGTTACCAGTCTTCCAATGCCATTACATTGTGCTGCTTCAAGCGTAGCTAAAGTTCTGTTATGTCAGTTTCAGTGCAAAAGTCCCCAATTTGTCGGGAGATCTACTGATTTTGGCTATTGTCTCCTGATATCCCAATTAAGCTTCCCTTTCTCCCGATTTTCAGTATGTCAGTATTTTTACAAAACTGGAGATCTACCGATTTTGGCTATTGTCTCTCGATATACCAATTTATCTTCCCTTTCTCCCAATTTATAGTATGTCAGTATTTTTACAAAACTGACGCGGGAGATAATATTCAATATACAGCAAAACTAAATGACATCTGGTTATAAAAAATCCATGCACTCAGAATTCCCAAAATTTCTTGCACAATCTTTCAATCTTGCAGCAGCTTTAGCTGCACTGAAATACCTTAGGGTTCATTCATTATTGTTTAGTGAGTGTGTCAGGGGAAGTTCTGTTAAATAGTTATGGCAATCCCGAAAAGATTACTTATTAATTAGATTTGAATTAAAATATAATAAATAGATATACAAAAGTACACTACATAAGTTTATTTTTTATATTTACGAGAAAATGTTTCTAAAATTAACATGTAAGAGGTGGTATGAAGATGAAAAGTAATAGGTAAGTAGTAAATCTCCCGATTTATCCTGATATTTATTTGGCAAATTTCCGGATTTCAAATTTTTCACTTTTACAACACTGGTCTAGCTACTAGCTCATTCGGTTGGTTAGCTTGTGACTCTTTATATTTTTCTGCTACATTCCAGATTTCTTCCTTGACTGTTTTAATCAGCAGTTGTTCATGTATTTCAGCTTTCGTAACAGTATTTTTTTCTGTAGGATGGCTATATTGGAGTTGCTTGTGCTTCCCCAGAGCTCTATCTCATACTTCCAAACTGGCATCAACATAACTTTGTAGTTTAATAGTTTATTGTCTAATGAGAGTCTGTAGTTGTGGCCATCATCCAGTATACATTTCTATATCTGAGGGAGATTTCCTCTTTTTTGGCCTTGATGTGCTCTTAACAGGTCAGTCGGCGGTCTAGATGGAGTCCCAGGTACTTGACACAAGTTTTGTGTGGTAAAATGTTATCTCCAATTCTTATGTGTGGGCAGTTTCCTATTCTGAGTGTAAATGTGATTCACATTGATTTTGTCAAATCAGCTTTTATCTTTCAGCTCTTAAATCACTTATGTATTTTGTCTAGACCCATTTGCAGCAAGTCTGAGGCTATTTCTGGTTTTTTATGGCTTTACAATGTGGCAGTGTCATCTGCAAAGGTTGTGGTAGTAACTCCAGGTACTGTTGGTAGGTCTGCTGTATACAGTGTGTAGAGGACTGGACCAAGCACAGACTTCTGCGGCTCCCCAGCTTCGATTTTGCATATGGCAGATTTGCTACCTGATTCCTTTACATAAAATAGTTGTATATTACTACCTATACTACCTATTGTTCATGAGGTAGGATTTTAGTATAGTAAAGGATGTGTGCGGCAGACACTGCTTTATTTTGCACAACAGACCCTTGTGCCATACCTTATCAAAGGCCTGATGGATGTCCAGGAAGGCAGAGGAACAGTATTCCTTTTGTTCAAGAGCTTTCTGTATATGCTCATATACTCTGAATTTGTTCAATTGTCCCGTATTGTTTCCTAAACCCAAATTGGTGGTTAGGTATTGCATTTCTGTCTTTGAGTATTGGAATAATTCTATGCAGCAATATTTTTTCAAATAGCTTTGACATTGTTGGCAATAGACTTATTGGTCTATATGAGGTTTTCTCTTAGACAGGTTTGCCATGCTTATGAATCATTATTATTTATGAGATTTTCACTATCAATAAAAGTATTGAAGTTGTTAAATGGCACTTAATATTATTGTCAGCATTACTATCCCTTTACATGGCAGCTCTTTTAAAACTTCCTTAGTTATTGGGTGGTACCCAGGTGCTTTTTATCATCAAGCATCCTTATTGTTCTTTACACCTTATGTGGAGTAACAGGTATTGGTGGAAGATGCAGTTGGATCTTCTTTTAGCACTGAATTCACATGTTCTGTATTCTCATCATCAGAAGCATCATTGGGTATAAAAACCTTAGTCAAGTGCTTTGCAAAATTGTCTGCTTTTTCCTGACCTGTTCTGGCTATCTTGTGTCATTGTCTTTAGGCAGGGGTTTTTGCTCTTGAAGCATATGATTTAGTGAACTTCCATAGGGAGTAATAACTTTCTTTTGTCGCCGTGAGTTATTCTAACTTATGCTGGAGTGTGTCATCATTCGCTCTTTGGATAAGGCTTTTAAGTTCTACTATCGCCTTATCAAATAAGGCTCTATCTGAAGTCCGTCAGGTGTGGTGCCGAATTCGGCGTAATAAAGTGAGGTTGCTTAAGCATTCTGCAGTTTCAATGATTGGTGTATTTCTCCAACAGGCTTCTTGTATTAAGTTGGTAATTTTTTTTAAGACAGAGTCTACTTTGTTGTTTTCAGCCTTACATTAAGCTGGACTTTTTCATCTTTGAGTTATCTGAATGTGTTCCAATCTGTGTGATGTTTGTAAGGTCTTTCGGACTGAATCACTGTTGCACTAGCAGTTAGAATGACAGGTGTGTGGTCAGAGCAAGTATCCATGCATGATACCATTTTAAAGTAGTGCCTAGATAGTCCCCTTATTATAAAGAAGTCCAGCAGATCTGGCATCTTTTTGAAGTCTGATGGCTAGTAGGTTGGTTCTGATGTTGTTAGAATCTTTAACTTGTTTTCATCAATGTATTTCTTTAAGCTTCTTCCACAAGTTGCTATTAGTCTTGATCCCCAATGCAGATGTTTCAAGTTCCAGTCTCCACCTGCAATAAATTGTCCTCCAAGCTGGGCAAATAATTTTGTGAAATCTATTGTAGGTTGTGGTTGGCAGTTGACTGTGCCATATTCAGGAATCCCTGTTTGTCTTCTACTGAGATGATAGTTGCTTCTAGGTGATTTGTTTTATAGTGCGGCAGTACTTGGTGTTTTATGTTGTTGTGTAAAATTATTGCAGTATCTGTGCCATCAAGGTGTGTAGTAATGTGCTTCAGATATGAGGATGATATCAATTTTGTTTTCTGATATTAGAGGTATTATTTCCTCTTGGTTGGGAGTTAGTCTATTAATGTTCCAGGCCCTAATGCAAAGACGATATATCCTTTTAATTAACTAATTAGCATTGTAACAAGTCCCAGCAGAGCACTCATTTGTTGTAGGACTCAAACTTTTCAGATTACTTAAGTAGCATGTGTTCTATTGGAGAGCCCAGTGTTACTGTATTATCATAGCAGTTATTCTTGTTAATAGCTTCTCCATATTTTACGCACCAGAGTACGAGTTTTGGGCGTTTCTTATGTATTCTTTTGTATTGCTTGCTGTTTGTTTATACTGTTGTCCTTTTGTAGGTCCATAAGTTGAGTCTTTGTTCTTTGAACTTTTTGGAATATGAGTGGTTTTTCTTGCTGCAATTTTGCTGGGTGAGCAACATTGCAGAGGACACATTGAGCTGGAGTATTTCTATCGCGCTTTGGACAATCCTATGTTTTATAACATTTAGTGTACTTTACGCATCAATATCGCCGCATACTGCTTAGTTATAAATGTCCTTAAGCTCCCTAACAGCTTTATTTCGGGCATTTGGCAGAAGATTTACAAAGACTGTTGATGTTGGCTTCTTTTCTGGGCCATATCTTGCATTGATAATTTCACCAGAGACTGTGTTTCCTGTCTTTTCAATTTCTTCTCTTATCAACATAATGCATCATGTGGTGTTGAGTAATGGAGATTGCAAATTGCGATCCTGAAGCATCTGTTTTCTTTACGGTTAAAGGTGTGTGTTTCACAAATAAGTGCAATGAGTTTTTTGTAAACTTCGATGTCACCGCAATTGACGCGCAGTTGTTTTTTGTTAATATTTTTCAAGGTGAAAGGTATCTCTTTCAGCAGCATTTCACAGAAACTCTGTTAATTTGTTTACTTCATCAATTCCGTACAATATGATTTGAGGAGGTTTGCTCAACTTCTTTTGTTTGAGTTCATCGTCAGTTAGATCTATCTGCAGTTCACTATACCTATTAGTAGTTATGATTTTTTCAGGTGAGGGTGACTGTGATAACTTTTTACTTTTAGGGTTCCTTATTGTAGGATATCTTTGCCAGGTTGTGGCGGTCATGGTTACCAAGGGGTAACGCCGACATTTTTGTCGGTTTATGAAGAGGCTAGGATAGATTGCCTGCTGTACCAGTTTCTTCTGCAATGTGAGTGATTCATTCTGACAAAATTTACCACCCCAGAAAACGAGGGCCAGCCTGAACACATATCTGCAGGACCTGCAGTACTATGTTCAGGGAGGCATTCCCCATCACTTCCTGGTGTAGTTTCGTTTTGTATTCTGCCATTTCATGATTTTTTTTAAGCTGATCCACAACTTTGCCTTTTCTGTCAGGGTGAGAGCCCTTAGGTAGCGACTGGTTTTGGTTCGCCTTAGGTAGCGACTGGTTTTGGTTTGCGCTAGGTATTTGATTTCCCTAGTACCTCCCACATTTGGGGGGCATTCCCTATCCACCACCTGGGGATGCGGTCGATGGTAGTCCAGCAACACACGACTAACAGATATATGAAAAAAACTTTCCATTAAAGTATTTATATTTACAGGTGGTAGCACCTCCCGCTCCAATTGCAAAGAGCAACTACGATTCAAATGTGGACGAAGGGCACAGTTTATCTCGAGGAAGAGGTTTTCAATCATTTGAGGATGAAGGTATTGTGAAGTATAAGTAATAATGAAGTAGACGCTGTATAGTAGCGACACTGTCCGGCCAAACGCACTAAATGTCCCACTAATAACCTACAAAAAGTAGCTGTCTAGGCATACCGCCAGTGAGATTCTATCTATACTAATATCATATATGTGAAAGTAACTCTGTCTGTTTCTGTTTGTCTGTTACCTCCTCACGCTTAAACCCCTGAACTGATTAAGATGAAGAAAGGACATAGGCTACTTAAAAAAGTGGAGTGTAAGTCGGTTTTTAGGGTTCCGTACCCAAAAGATACAAAACGGGACCCTATTACTAAGACTTTGCTGGCCGTCTGTCACCAGGCTGAATCTCATGAACCGTGATAGACAATTAAAATTTTCACAGATGATGTATTTCAGTTGCCGCTATAACAACAAATACTAAAAAACAAAATAAAATAAATATTTAATACAACAACAGGTGGATGCTTGAAATATTGACAGAATATTATATATTCACTTTCTCTTACTCCGGCTCGCCAAGTGGCCGATTTTTTCAATATAATTGAAGAGTTTCCGTTAAAATCCTACATCGATAACGAAATTTACGGCGTGTGAAACTGTCGGTAAAAGCTAGTTTAAAAAGCAATTAACCTTATTATAAAGAGAAAAAGTATCTCAGAAAAGAGGTATTTATTTTGGCGGTATTTAACCAGAAAACCAAGAAAACACTACGATTTAGGGCTCAATATATATTCATTTCATTTTGTTCCCTCTTGGATTTTATGACACTTATGTGTTATAGTTTGGTAACAATATTATAATAAAAACAAGCTTTAAAATGTTTAATCAGTACATGGTGGTGTTGTTTAGTTTATTATTACACGAAAGTGACAACGCTATTCTCAGTCGCCATAACAGCGTTACGAAATGAAGAAAAAAGAAGTATATGTAAATATCCACAATCCAATATTACTTTTAGGGCTGTAACTTAAGGTAAGGCTGTAACAAAGTTATACACCTATTTTAACTCTAGTTTCAGATTTTTTACTTTAGATTTATTACTTTTAGGGCTGTAACTTTAGTTATACACCTATTTTAACTCTAGTTTCAGATTTAATACAGTTGATGTTTACAGATTTAAACAAAGACTTTGGCAGCAATGGTTTTGGTGAAAGACGCGGGCGAGGAGGTCGCGGTGGAGGCAGGGGAGGCCGCGGGGGAAGGGGTGGCAGAGGCGGCGGTGGTCGGGACCGTAACGACTATGAAACTAACGGAGGTATGTAAATGGTCTGTAATGTATATGATGATTTATCATTAAATGGCACAATTTCAAGCACCGTGGTCGCGGACGGACTGCTGAGATGCGTAGTGCAGGTAGCTACATAAGGCAGATATATTTATCTACCCTCCATCTTGTGTTCTTCAATGTAACTACCTGCACTACGCATTTCCGCAGTCTGTCGGAAAACTATCAAAAACTAAACAAAACGTATCATGGTAAGACCCGTTTAATGTAATAACAATGTGAAACAACCACGAAAATGTTTAAGAGTCAATAAAAGACAATAAAAACTTTTTTAACAAACATAAACAACCGGATTTTGGAAATAAGTAGTTATTTTCACCTTTTAGTGCATCTTTTCAAAGCCGGTTGTTTTTTTTGTTAAAAAGTTTATACTTTCTAGTGGCGAATTGCTTTTTTCGTACTAAAAACATCTATAATAGTAACAAAATGTTATACAATCATCAACATGTAAAATGTAACAAAATGCTTTTCACTAGTTACAAATTAACCCCAAATATTTATTTAAAGTTTTTAATGCACTACATTAATATGGGACCACCTCGCAAGTATACATTTTAAAATAAAAAAAGAATATTTCAAATCCGTCTATATATGACGGAGTAATGCCCGCACATACATAAAAAAAAACAAGAAAATATGAGCATCGGAATTGAGAACCTCCTCCTTTTATGAAGTCAGTTAAAAACAAATGCTGTCAAAATAACTTTTTAGTTGTTTTTACTTGCTGACCCTTTCTTGCTTTCCAAAAAATACCATTTACTTGCATTTTTTTGTATTCTTATCCCTAAGCAATGTCTTTTTTCTTAACAAAATAGCAATAACTATAATCTTAAACAGAAAAAAAAAACACAAACGAAAAAATTCATGCAAAAACAATAGATTTTTTACATTCACTTCGTCATAATATTTAATATATCATAACAGGTGGAGATTATGAAGATGGTGAAAGAGGAGACAGAGGAGAAAGGGGACGAGGTAGAGGACGGGGAGGTAGAGGGGGTCGAGGTGGTGATAGAGGTGGAGGAAGGGGTGGTGGGGGTGATAGGGATAGGGTTGCAGGAGATGGTCCCGAACCAGAATTAGGAGAGGATGGAGAACCTAAAAAGCCCCCAGTGACGTACGTGCCTCCTGAACCCACTGAAAATGAGGATGAAATCTTTAGCAGCTCCATAACAAGTGGGAGTAACTTTGATAAATTCGACAATATACCTGTTAAAGTGAGTATTTATGTATAAGATATTATTCATTATTTTATAATTATATTATTATTTATAGAGTAGTTGTAAGAATATTTTGTTTTACCTTTCATATGCAAGTATCGGAAATAAACGTAATTTCGTGCACTCCCTTACTATCTCCTTTTTACGTTGCATTTAAAATAATGTTAGTCCGAGCTAGTCTTTATAGTGGATGTTACACTAAATTTACCAACAGTTGTGCTTAGAATCATCTTTTGTGTGTTCTACATACCTGGTTCAAACTGCCTTTTAACGACATTTTTAAAATACTAACCCAATAATAACAATTAGCATTAATAAATATTGTACATTTACAGATCAGTGGTGAGAACGCACCTCGGCCTATAGATAGTTTTGAAACAGCAAATTTTCGGAAGTATGTATTGGAGAACATATTAAAGTCTGGATATAAAAAACCTACGCCTATACAGAAATACGCTATACCCATAATAATGGGAGGCAGAGATGTTATGGGAAGTGCTCAAACTGGATCAGGGAAGACGGTAATTTGTATATAAAATTGTTTTATATTTTTAAATATTTCTTGAAGATCAATTTGTAATATTTTTTTTTTGTATTTCAGGCTGCATTCTTACTACCTATTATAAATACTCTCTTGCAAGACCCACATGAACTAAATAGTCCAAATGGTTGCGCACAACCCCAGGTAAGAAATATAAAACTTGACTATCTGTTTTGGTTTAATTTATCAAAAATAAAGAATAATTAATCACTACAATGTATATTTTTTATACAATTATTATATCATTTGTAGGTTGTAATAGTTTCGCCTACCCGCGAATTGACTCTACAAATATTCAATGAAGCCAGAAAGTTTGCGTATGGATCCGTTTTAAAAATTGCCGTCGCATACGGAGGGACTGCGGTGCGACATCAAGGAGATAGTATTGCAGTAAGTAGTAAATTTTGTAATTAATATGTTACAATGTATTTTTTATATTTGGCAATGAAGCAAGACCAAAAGGAATGATATGCGTGACCGGATTTAGAAAAGGCATCATTAGTAAATTAGTTGACTTATTGGAAAACTATTATTATTAATATCTTTATATTTTGTGTTGAATAATCGTATTCAAAATAATAATAAAACCGGCCAAGTGCGTGTCGTACAAGCATTAAGTAAGGGTTCCGTAGAATGAGAATGATGTTGGATATCTTAAAAACCGGCCAAGTGCAAAATATAAACGGAATTGTACACTTTGTATAGGGGTTTTGGCATGTCGTGGACAAATTCTGAGCCAAAAAAATATAATATTTCAAGTAGTACATACCCTTACGAGTAAATGTTTTACAAAATTTTAGTATCAATTTTTTTTAACCTATTTTTTTTTAGCATGAATTGTTTGAATTTAGGTTATCAAACATGACAACTGCTAAAGCTAAAGCTTATTAACTGTCAAGAATATATCATTTTATACATGATAAAAAACTTTCAACAATATATCATTTTGTACATGATAAATGCAAACATGATTAATAGATTTTGTAGATTGACTATATTGAATCAAAAAACAAACATTACCTATATTGCATATCTGTAAACAAAATGTTGAATGGCAGCCCTATACTGAAACTACGAAACACTTTAAACATTTTTTTTTTTTTAAATCTAGATCTACTTGTTTTCAAAAAAAATTTTCATGCCTGGCCAGATCTGAACAATGCACTTTTAGAGAAAGCTTCTTTACAATCTTCATACAGACAAAACGGACATGATTTATAAGGGTTTCGTTTTTGCTGCTTGGCTACGGAATTTTATCCCGGACAATTCAAAAGTTCCCACAGGAACGACTTTAGTGCGGGCACAGCTAGTTTTATATATAATCTCTTAAATTGATCCATAACGATTACTCGTATTTTCACTTCAAATAACGTACTTCGAATACGATTCGCGGCGCCTTGTAGCATGCTTCCTAGAAACGAATTTTCCATTTATTTTTGAGTGATCAAACCCTGTGAAATTCTGTAGACATGATATCAAGCCGAAAATCTATGTCTGTGGTGTTTCCAAAATCCTTAAAAAATATTTTACTAACTCAATATCTTAATTGAGAGCATTTGTATGAAAAACTAGATTCCTTTTTAACTATTAACGTATACAATTTAATAGAAATCTGGCACACTGCAGACCTAGATATTTATTCCTAGAACATGTCTTCAAAATTTTGTAATGTTTGATTATAGTAAGTGTCAAAAATAAGTGGAAAATACTTTTGTTTAAAGCACGCTGCGAGGCGCCGCGAATCGTATTTTTTTAAGTTATTTATAAAGATGATATTGTATATTATATTTTATGTACTTTCCGAAACAGAGGGGTTGTCATATATTAGTAGCAACGCCCGGTCGTCTACATGACTTCGTGGATCGTAGCCGTCTGTCGTTTGAGAGCGTGCGCTTCGTGGTGCTAGACGAGGCGGACCGCATGCTGGACATGGGCTTCATGCCCAGCGTCGAGAAAATGATGGAGCATCCCACCATGGTGTCTGTTGTGAGTATATTTGCTGTGCAGATAATGCCGAGCATTATATATTATACATGTTGTGATGATTTTTTGAAACATACTAAACTAAGACCAAACTACTGAGTACCAAATGTAATAACCTCGTCGACTTTGTACTTTTGCTACCACCCATGCGTTAGAAAGAGATAATCGTATTCTGTAGCTTTACAATTTTGTGTCTGTACTGTTTGGCCTTACTTAAGCTTTTGCTGTCTCGTGGACCGCAGCCACTGCTTGAGAGCATATGCTTTATGGTTCTGAACGGATAGCTTTATTATATTTTGTAATGTTACCAGGTTTATAGTCAATTATAGTCGTGAAAATTGATTTTCTTTTTACCTCCATTTTATCTACAACCTATTAATAAAGTATACATATATAAATGCAATAAGTATTTATATACTAATATACACTTAAAGTTATAAAGTGCAGCAAGACTTTTACTTTTGAAACCTTTTTACAATTATTTTTTATAGAACTTTTTATTTTGAGAAAGAATAGCAAAAAACCAAATAAAAAAACATAGATTTTGAATAAAACAAAACTAATATTGTTTAAGCCTTTCTTATTTTATTCCAGGATAAGCGCCAGACCCTTATGTTTTCCGCAACATTCCCGCCCGAGATTCAACGGTTAGCGGGTCGGTTTCTTAATAACTACATCTTTGTGGCGGTCGGTATTACTGGAAGTGCCAGTACTGATGTGGAACAGATCTTCCTTCAAGTAGCCAAATATGAAAAACAGAATGCTCTCAAGAAACTTATTGAAGAAAATGGTAAGTTTTCATTTTTTTTGCAAAACTAAGTATGTAATTTTATGTATGTTATGAATATAAAGATAACATTTTCATAATTCTTATTAAATTAAAAAAAAAAAATTTTCCTATAATTGAGGAGTTGCCGTTGAAATCCTACACTGATAACTGAATATAGGTGGAACCGCGGGCAAAAACTAGTTTAATATATAACGAAATTTCAGGCTTCTACTTAACTATCAAATGGACACACTAGAGTTTTTAGCATTAAAAATATAAGATATTAAAATTTGTAATATAAAATAATAAAATTTGGGCAATCGTCAATTTTTGAGGTAAATAAAAATTTTTGACTATCAGATCCCATTTATCGTAAAAATCTGCCTTGATAAGAGACCTTTATGTATTTGGACAAATTTAAGTATATTATGGGAGCACCGTGGGAATCCTTGTGGTCAGCAGTCAGTTCATCATGAATTTAATTAAATAACTTTTTTTTTTTTCTTCCAGCGGGTAAACGCGTTTTAGTTTTCGTAGAAACAAAACGTAATGCTGACTTCATAGCAGCCATGTTGTCTGAGCAACAGTTACTAACATCGTCTATACACGGAGACAGAATGCAGCGCGAAAGGGAAGAAGCGCTCCTAAACTTCAAGAGCGGACGCCATTGCATTCTCGTCGCCACCGCGGTTGCGGCCAGGGGCCTTGGTATGTATAGCTTAGAGACTTTATTTACTACCTAAATTGCATTTTTGTTGTATGGATTTCTCCGTATTCGTCTAGTAATTCTGACTGAAATTTAATTAAAAAAAAATTACTGTGTTCTTGGGGATATGGTGACTGACTAACGTGAAAATTTGGTCAATGAACTTTTGTTTAATAAAAAAAAATCTTAAACTTACATCTTTTTTAATGTTATGGCAAAGAAACCTCGAAAGTCCTAAGTGCTATTAGTATACAAGTCTCCGCATACCCGTGATAGTGCTTTTGAACCCTTACAAAAATTAAATGCAAAAAGTATTTTTTGATAACACTGATGTATAATCCGTACTAGTCCATGTGCCTGCAACTTCCATCTCATAGACTTTCTGTACTACATTTCGATTTCGCAGGGTAGGGAGAAGGTAGAAAGCTTCCACTATGTAGTTTGAAAGACAGCAGGAAATAGACAATATAAATATACAATTGTAAACCTCATTGGCACATGAAATCATGCAATAAACATAATAGTTTATGAGTTTTTGAAATCATTACAATAGTATTTAAATATCACACTTTAAATTCTTAAATATTTTTTACTATACTTTCAGATATAAAAGACGTAGATATAGTTGTGAACTATGACCTCCCTAAAAGCATAGATGAGTATGTGCATAGAATTGGAAGAACTGGTCGAGTTGGTAACAGAGGCAAAGCAGTATCATTCTTTGATACTGAGCAAGTATGTTTCTTAGTTTTTTTTATCTCTTTATTACTATAGCACGGATGCTAAGCAGGAAGAATTTCGTTCTATGACCGGTCACTATTTGTCTGTTTCACGAGCATAATTATTTGCCGTCGCACTCGCACAGATGCGATGACCTCTATCATAGAGGAGCGCAACAGAGACAAATAGTGACCGGTCATTGAACGAAATTCTTCCTGCTTAGCGCCCGTGCTATACTCTACTTTATGTTATATTACTCTTGGGAGTATAGGATAATTCTTCTAAGCATTGTGGAGACCAAATATTGTTTTAAATTAGTGTCTAAATAGATTATGTGGGTAGATAATAATTATTGTAATATGCCTTAAACAAGTTTGAACCCACTCAAGAAACACATCATAGGGGTTCAAGCTTAGTGTTTGCCTTTTTTAAAGTCTATATTTTAGGGTAAATAATAAGCCCAATTTAATATTTTTTAAGCAAATTATGTAAATATCTATATAGACATCTCTATAGATAGATCTATATACTAATATTTTGTTGTATGAATTCTAACATTGCACTGCTCACCATCGGCAGGGAATTTATCCTTACACCTTAGCACCGAGATGGTCAGGGACAGTGCCGTTATAGAGAAACTTCCTTCTGTTAAGGTTCCAGTTGTGGAGGTTTTTTCTAGGGACTCGTATGTGTTTCTTCAATAAAACTGTGATTACTTTTTAAAGGGTCAGTAACACCCCTGGTGTTCTAACCAAGCATCAGTCATCGCTTAACATCAGGTAGACCATAAGCTTATTTGCTACCTTTGTGGTATATTAAGTATCTTATACTTATAAATTAACAATGAACAAATTTTCAGAGCAGGAATATGATTGGTATTTTCATCAGCCAGTACCTGACTTCAATATCTTATTGGTCATTAGCATTTAGACACTATGCAGAGGTCGCAAGTTCAAGTTCTGGCCTGAGGTCAAATCTTTGACTATGCTCTTGCTGTGAAAATAAAATACTAAATTATGTTTACTGAATTTCAATTTGACTACACTTACAAGCTTTAATTTTGACAGGATACAGCTCTGTGTGCGGATCTCGAAAAAATTCTCAGCCAGGCTGATCAATCGGTGCCCGATTTCTTAAGCATGGGAGGAACGGCTACATATAAGAGCAACAAATACGGTGGCAGTGATATAAGAGTGAGTATGATGATATATTTTATATATGGGGGGGTGCTGACTTGGTACAAAATGTTGTTTTTATACAGCAAAAATGGCATTGTAGGCACTTTACTGCATTATTATTGATATGGTAAAACTCAATAGGTGTGGAGCTACTTCTGATCTTGATTTTGATACATGACATTTTTAACTCATTTTTCAATATGGGAGATAACACCCAGCTGTAAAATTATTGCCTATTGTAATAATGTATTATTAATTATATTTTATATTAATTTAAACGTTATAAAGGTTACTTGCAGAACCCTTAAAACAACGAAATAGTAAGTTAAACGAGACTGACAATAATGTTGGTAAACGTCTTTGAAAGACAAGAGAACTATTTCAGTTGTTTAAATAGCGGACAACTTAGGAAATGGACGAGTTAGAAATATGGACGGATTTTAAATTGGACAAGTTAGAAAAGTGGAGGAGTTAGGAAGTGGACAAGTTGGGAAAGGGGACGAAGTCGTCCGGAACCGGAAAATTATTTCGAAAAAGGAGGCTATAAGAAAGGTCCATTTAGGTTGGGCAGGATTTAGGAAGCTTCGTTATGTCTTAACGTCGTCCATACTACAGTGCTCTTACCTGCTCTTTCTGGGACAAGTAGTCCATACTATGCAAAACGCAAAGTAAATGCTGCCTCGAGGTTCAGTAAGAAAGCAACTGCCAGAGCACAATTCCAATTCCTCGGCAGAATAGGTGGGCGCCTTGCGAGCTATCCTTCTGGGAGTGGTGCTTTCTGGTCGCTTGCAAAAGCTGCCGAAGGGAACTTTTGCCAATCGTTGTTACCACTGCTGCTAAAGACCGATGGTGACTTGGCCAATAGTGCTACAGAGAAAGCCGATCTACTGGACAGTCTCTTTGCCTCAAACTCGAATATAAACGATAAAGGCGCTGTACCACCTACTATACTATACAGCGGGAGGTCCGGCAGGCGTTGCTTTCTCTAGACGTTCATTAGTCGAGTGGGCCAGAGGGTATACCAGCCGTGGTGCTTAAGCAGTGTGCTACTGAGTTATGTCCTGTACTCACGCCTCCTCTTCGCGCTTTCCTACCACAACAGGCAATTTCCGTCTTCATGGATGTTAAAATAAATGTCGTATGCCATAGTTCCTTTATTGAATTAATAGCCAACACCTAGTCTAAAGACAAACACAAATGCTCATTACATAAATGTTAGTTTTTTGCTGGAATTGAACTCACGCCCCTTGATTCAGCAGTCGGGTCATCACCCACGGAGCCGACAAACTATTAGAAGTCATTATCAGGGTTTCAAACTTGGGTATAAACTACTTTCAGGGGACCTAACAATATATAAAAATATCGTAGTTCATGCGCGTTTGCGATGTTTTTCTTTTTTCGTGTCGGTATTGACTGGCGTACTAAATGTATTAAACTGTTTAATTTATTTTTTAGGATTTCAACAAAGCCAGTAACCCAGTCGAGCAAGGAGTGGAACCGGAAGAAGAATGGTAGAAATAAAGGACTTCTTGATATTACGCCTTAATTAAATAGTGATTAGTTGTATGCAGTGAAAGTTGTGTAACTTGTGACAAGTGTAAGCATACATCATAGGTGCTCGTGCTGTGAAATAACTAACATAAACTGAACAAACCACCAATGTAACTAATTAGTTCCAACTAAGACTGTTACTAACTACAAGTATTAGTGTTAGAATAAGAAATTAATTGTAAGCTAAAAACTTTTAAAAATGCATTGTCAGTGATGCACATTTTTTTTTTGTTAAAAATTACTTCCACTAACATAGTATAAGTCGGTCTATTTTTTCTGTTACTGCTGTACCTTTAAATTAGTAATGTTTAACATACTTATAATTTCTTTATATTTGCATACTTGTATTATGTTACATGGTTAGTCAGAATGGGAGATACTAAAAATGTACTCCAAAAACTAAAAAAGGATTAATCTGATTTTTTAAGATTGCCTCAATCTTAAACTTAAATTTTGGCAGCATCTATTTATTTTAAGGAAAAACTGTTTTATTTATTAAAACCTAAACATTTGACAAACCTAGTCTTTCTCGTTTAACCTACCTTGTAAAATCTACACAAAACTTTAGTAATGTAACCGACAGATTTACTATGTATATATATATCGTTTTGTTGTTCTTACAATACTTATAACTTCACGTTAGTTTTACAAAATAAATAAAACAGGGTTTTTAGAAGCAGTAACATGTATTGTAACTTTACCATGACAATGTATATGATTGAAACAGTCATGATCACAACATTCATACTGCATGAAGCCCTTTGATTTTTGTATCTACTCTTTATAATGTAGTTGTACTTAAGTCCTGTTGTTTTTTTTTTTGTGTTACTTTTTTTTTACCTCTAGAATGTTGATTTTATGTTTTTTTTTTTTTTATATCCGCCAAAATATTGGGATTTAAAGCTATCATCGTTGTACTACTCTTAATTTTAAGACTATTAAACATATGTATTTCGGACTAAGCCTATGTACCTAACTGTGATGTGAAAAAAGTTGCTCAGTTCAAATTTTAATGAAACAGTTACGTTTAGATTAGTTTAGCTTTGAAGATTACCGAGGGTTAAGTTAGTTTGACATTGAAGTAAATAAATTTTGTTAGTGTGTAGAAGCTTTAGTCAATGCAGAATCTCACATATTTGTATGTGATCTTAGGCAACCAAAACATTGGTCAGTTCTGTACAAACAAAAGAATTTATAGATATATTTTTGTAATCTGTGATTGTTGTTATGTAAGTAGATTATAGATTGCACAGAATTTACTGCCATAGATGAATGTTCAAATATCTCTCAAAGACATCTGGACAGCCAGCAAATAGACATAGCTTAGGTACTAAAAATGCATAATAGATTTATGTATCGGTACTCATTTTTTTTTAAGCCTTATACTAAGGTAAAGATACTTTACAAAATAAAAAATGGAAGGCCAAAGTTTTTTTTTCAACTCCAAAATTAATGTTTGTATGTATCACATAGTCTATATCTCTATTATTATTACGTATCTTTTTGTCCGGCAGACACATACGAGCCGTAGTTGATGGTAGTTACTTAGATAGCATGGACATTATTACCAGGCTTAATATCTTACGTAGTTTCTACTGCGTATCAAAAATATGTTGTATATTATCGACATACATCGCTACGCAGCTGACAGTAACGGAGCTGTTTATAATAAAAAAATTAAACCAGTCAAACCATATTTTGAAAATTTCGTATTTTTTGTAAAATCTTTTATCGGGGTGGGTATTCAATACCACACATCATTATGTGGGGACATGACGGTATCTTTTCACCAACCACTTTATTCATGCTTGACAGGTGGTGAGCCTGAGCCCATCGACGGAACATTGCTTCTGATGGAGTATATATGGACTAAGGTGGCTTTATATACGACCCATAAGTCGTAAGTCACCCTTTGAGATCGACGGAACATTGCTTCTGATGGAGTATATATGGACTAAGGTGGCTTTTTACACGTCCCATAAGTCGTAAGTCACCAGCTTATGAGTAATTTCATAAGACCAGGATAGCAATACACCCTTTTTACCAGGGTTAATGAACTATAAGAAGTCTAATTTAGGGGGAAAGGATTTTTAGGAACTCCATGTTTTCGTAGATAATTTAAAACACCTGTACTGAACATAGAGTTTAGAACATTAAGTAGTAAGGACCCGTCAGCAGCGTACAGAAGAGTCAGCTCGGTCCGGTGGTTCTAGGACGTACGAGGCGTGGGAAACTTAATTCTAGTTTTGAAAAGCAATTGGCAATATTTGTTGCCAGTGATTATGATTTACTGAAATGAACTTGTTGGCCCCTTAAATAATAGACGAGAACACAAAGCAATAAACTTCCGGTTTTTGGACTGCTTAGTCAATTTAGATGAAACCGGTTGCATTCGACTCAGGAAACCATTTATTCAGTTTGCTACCACTTTTTTCGTTGCCGTACATGTGCTGGGTTTTCGGGTTCGCTAATCACGAATGCGGTGTCCTGAAAGGTCCTTGAGGGTTCTGATGCCCAGTGAAATAGACAATAACCACGCTTCCCAGGTACCTTGAGGACCTTTTTGAGGACGAACCCAAAAACCCCTGAGTGACGATTTGAGGCGAATTTAGAGTGAAGCCAAAACTACTTCTACATCCTGGTCCCCAGATACCTTGGATACGTTTGGGCATCTTACTCGTAACCCCAAAAATCCCAAGTACCATCTTTGGGCTTATTTTATTTATTATTCTTTATTTTCTTAAATTTTTGTCCGGCAACCAGAAAAAATGTGAGCTAACTTAATAAATGGCTTCCTGGGTCGAATGCAACCGTTCGAATTCAGGAGTCCAAGAATGGGAAATTTTGGCCTTATGCTTCCTTTTCGCGCTTATAAGCTCCGAGTCCCTCAGTGAGGGTCTTTCCCCTAGTGAGCTACGAAGAGCTATGCTTAATGTTTCTTTGAGCGAGGAAATTCGTCAGGCTACTTGGCTTGTCGAACCGATAACCGAAGAAGAATGCTTGAATGGCGACCACGGATCTGAATACGCAGCCTGGTACAGCATCCTACCGGTTGTACAGACGACCTGGTTAGAGTCGCAGGTGGCTACATCAGTGGACGTCTTCCGGCTGAGACGACGTGCATTTCAAATTAAATTTCTCGTAGTATCTAAAACAGATGGAACCCTAAATTCTAAAGTTTTAGGGTTCAGTACCAAAGTGGTAAGAACCCTAATGTTTAGACTTCGGTCTCTGTCCGTGTGTATTTCTTGGCAACTACAAATGCTAAAAATCTAGAATTTGGTAAGTTGTGGAACTTACCTGTCAGCCTGCATATACTTTATATACATACCTATATACTTGATTAAAGACTACATAAACTTCAGCTGGCATTTTTTTTGACTGCTGGTCAAAAAGGTACTTAAAAAAACTACATTTTCAGACTTTCGAGCCAAAAAGTCTGATTAATGTATTTCACACTCATATTATCAATATTTTGTAGGACTAATAATCCTTAATTAATCCTTAATCTTTTTCCTTGAGTTCCTAAATGAACTTTAAAGAATTAGAATAACATTTCTCGCAGGCGAAACTGCGGAGCACTTATTCATTATGCGTCGTAACGATGCAGCTGGGTGGCTAGATTTCTTGTTATAAGAATCGCAGGAGGAATAGATAATAAAGAATACCTTAGGACACTGAGTAATTAAGGGTTCTTTCTCGATGTCAAATTATTCATCTCAACTGGTTTGATCACAAGGAATTATAATGGGGATCCCGTAGTAATGTTGCTTTAAAGTTTTGGATGTCTTTGACCCTTGACACCACCGGCCCGCACCACTGGCTTATTGGCTCCATTAGGTTTGTTCTTAAACTCGTACAAAACGATAAAAATCATTTTGGTAAGTTCTTAGAATTATTTCCAGACTAGTGAATTTTCACCTTATTCGACTATATTATTGAAGCGTAGAAGAGTAATAAACAAAAATTTGCATTTATTACATTAATGGGATAGCAGCTGGTAATGATTTAAGCCAGAGGCACTGCCCCCCCCCTAAAGTTGGTTATCGGCGTTAATTATAAAGTTTGCTATAGCTGTAGCTATAGTTCGTTTAAGCTGTTATATTCATTCCCGCGGGAACTTTTGAGTTTTTCGGGATAAAAAGCAGCAAACGTGGTAATTCAGGGTGTCGGCTACCTCCATACCAAATTTCATCAAAATTGGTCAAGCCGTTTAAACGTGAAGAAGTAACAAACACACACAAACTTTTGCCTTTATTACTGTGAAGTGTGAAGCACTAAGTCCAATGACCGCCTCCATGTTACATTTTTTTATTAGATTATGCCAAAAAATCGTGTTACAAGCATATAAACCAGCCATAAACACCAAGATAGTGAACTCTCTAAAACCCTATAGGTATCAGACACAGTATTAAATAAAACACCAAGGATACAATAAAAATTATATTTTGATAAGACATTCTGAGAACCAGAGCCAATCATAGTCTGTTAAGGCATTTTATTAGATGCTAAAGTAAATAAATAACGTTAGGCTATATTGTATTTCGATCGCGAATAACGTCATATCTGTTAATATACTAGTCACACTGATGCCGCTTCTAAAGTCTGGCTTACATTTTCGGTTATTGCTTACTAGAGTTGAGGAAAATGTAATAACAAAAATACGTAAATATACAATCGCGGACATTCTTGCTTAACCAGGCATAAATCATTTGCCACCGTTGCACGTGGGTAGTCAGAGTGCGCCGGATTGTTATTATTACTAAATTCAGCGCAGCGTAGTGAAATGTAATAGCGAAGTTTGCACAGGGTTTTTTTCTAGAGCTGGTAAAGCACCCATGTCTTTGAATGTACATAGTCGAACTCAATTAATGTACCTAAGTTATTTCCAATAATGTTGTCGTTATAATTATTTTTAATTCGTTAATAAATCATATTTTCCCTAAACTCTTCTTGTAAACTTAAGGCCGAGTATATGACCAAATAATACCTATGTAACAAGTCCCCGCCTTAAGAGTCATCAAAAAAGGTTTTTTAATAAAAATAATTTCTGCTCTTAGTCATTACACATTCAATTACAAATTATTTTATAGCTTGGGGATTTAGTCTATTCCGATTCATAAACATACTTATTCTGAAAACATTAGTCATAGGTACTTGGAAATATGATATCAGAATTAAATATTGCACTTAAAAAAAAACTATAAGCGGAACTGATGTTCAAAAAACTCTTTAACTTTTGTGTCATATACACAACATAATTTCGCATATATAGTAAATAATGCCTTACATAATAACTGTTTATCTTTCATATTATAAAAACCAAATTAAAATCGTAATTTATCTATTGCAGATTTACTACCACCAAGGATATCGCACGCAGTACAATACGCCATAAAAATTGGTTGGTGATATTTTTACTTGCAGATGCATTTTCTTCTATTTTACTCAACTTTCTATTAATAGGAATAAAGTACATACTATGCGTTTCAATTAAGCTAACAAATTAACCAAAAAAGTGTTAGTTGTCGGATTCAATGTCTGGAGATCCATCTTCGGATATTTAATCTCATGTGCATTTGATGTACACAGCAACTGCAAGGCATCTGTCGGAAGACTATAATACATTTAATGTTCTTTGATTGAAAAGTCTGCTACTGCCGCGTTGTATTCGCGGTGCCATTAATGGCATGCTTATGCATTATCCACTGTGGTAGTACATTGTTGATTGTAAGCATTGAAAGCCAGACAGTCAAATGAAAATAAAAATAGCCCATTATTTATATTTCAATGTAGGCAAACACCGGCATTGAGTTCCGAACGCGAGATCATAGCGCTTGCAAAATAAAAGTAGGTGTTTATGTCACTAACTAATGAAAAGTGTTGTTAAATCATGTTCAATAAATAAAAATGTGCTATGACGGAAAACGGTATTATTTTAACTTCTTCATTCCTGCTAATGTTTATTATGTCGTTTTTTTTACATTCCTAGTTACATTGTTAATGCTAGTTAGTCATTTCCTTAATTTCTTAGTAATGTCGACCGACTAACTGTTTAAATTTACAATGTATTTAAAAAGTGTTATTCGCCCTGTTCCACATAAGTGTGCTCTCTTAGTTCAAGCCATCAAAAACAATAAAAAGTTTAATTTACAATATAATAATAGCATAACTACAAACTAAATTTTTTGTTAGTCACAAAAGAATAAGAGAAACATTAATACTTACAAATGAGTAAAATTTGACACATAAAATCAAAAGTATATTAAAATATGACATGAATCAAGTCCAATCACAAATTTAATCGAAGATTAATAAACTAACTAAACTACATCTCGTATAACACAAATACATTAATAACATGTCCAAATTGCTGAATCAGTTTTTTACATATTTTTTAATGTGAAAGTACTTTTAGAACATATTATAACAGAGCAAAAGTAAGTAAAAAAATCAGACAAAAACCTCCATTACAAACACTTATTTCCTATACAACGACACTAATTTTTTTAAAGCCTTTGAATTCGCAAATATATCTAGCTTTAATTATTTTTTCCATGCAGATCGAACACCCTCTTATAAGCACGCTAAAACCGTCTTCACGACATATATAATATCCACTGAGACAATACAAACGATAAAAAGTTCGTAACAATAGTATCGTCTATTAACTACTTATTAAATGCACGATTAGGCATCAGTGACCCAAATCGAAAAATACCATCCCAAAAACCATACATACTAAATGCAACAGAGTACTCTTACTTAAGATTTTTTTTTTATTCATAAAGGATTAGAAAAAACCTGTCAAGCAGTCGAAGATTTCACTCCCCACTTATAAAGGAATGTACTTAGAATGACACAGCCAATACAGCAAATCATACTTCTCGATGGAAGTATAGGAAAGAGCTTATTAATTTTTCATATGTAACAAAAAAAGGAAAATGATATGCAGTGTTTAAGTTAAAACTAGTATTAAGATAATTTTGTAGCGGGTTTTAATTATGATTTAAATATACTCTACTGAAAGAGAAGCCAGTAAAAGTTGTCATTTGCAAATAACATTTTTTTAATTCAAAATTATAACTAAATACATCTATCTATATATATATATATATATATATATATATATATAAAACTTACGTTGTTTGTCCGCGATGGTCTCCTAAACTACTGAACCGAATTTGATCTAACTTCGCAACTATCTGTTATTTGATCCAACTTAAAAGATAGAAAAGTTTTTATCTCGATGTGTTAAGTGCGAGCCGGACTCGGGCACCTTAGGTAAAAACCAACTTTCGCCGGGTTACAGAGGGACGGCAGCGGAACAACGTTTGCTGGGACCGCTAGTATATATATAAATTTCCTTGGACACGGCCTTTTTGCCATTACTCTTTAAAGATTAGATTTTAAATTTCCTTTTTAAAATTAAAAAGTCTAAAGCCTCCTAAAAGTATTTTTTTAAACAACTTTACAATTATAACTATAACTATGTAAATAAATTTGGATTTTAAATTATTCCGTATTGCGCAATTGTATGAGATAAAATACCTAAATCAAGTTTTGTCAAAACAAAGCGTTTCCAAAAAGGTCATAATATGTAAGCTATCATAAAAAAAAATTGTCATAGTTAATTTTTTACGCATTATTTTTTTTAATGCCAAATTAAAGCGGCCTTATATAAAACTGTTATAAATAAAAAGTACTGGCTGTGTAACACTAAGTACAGGCGACGGTGAAAGCGAATTCAGAATTTTTTGAGAAGTGTACGCGTTCAATACTCATATTTTTAATTATTACTCATACATATTCAATATTCATCTTCTTCGGGCGGGTGCCCGTGTTCTCCGTCCACTTCTTCAGGTGCCGCAAAACCGTCCTGAATTAAAACGAAAGGCATAAAAAATACTAGCCAGACTTACATTTGAAATTCGAAATCTCTTAAGCCAGTTACACACGTAGCAATAATATATATGAATATGTCCATACGAAACTGAAAGATATTAATAGCAGCGTGTATGGTTTTAAACCATATAAGTTTACTACAGAAAATGTATCGTAATTAGCCTTGCTATAATTTATACTAATATATATTATAGCTTCGTGTGTGATGGGCTTTTAAGTTAAATTGTCAAGTTCATAGTCAAAGTCTTTTACTAGATATGATGGAAATATTGTAGAATTGAAAAAAACTGATACCCGGACGCCATTTGCCATTTTTTGGCTACGGAACCCTACTAAATATAGTATTTCATAATTTTGACGATTCAAAAGTGTTTGTAAAATCCTAATTTGAATAAAAAAAATGACTGACTTTGAAACAATACAAAACGTTCTAAATAGAGTTAAAACAGTTAAAACACGTATGTGATTTCCCGTGTGTGGACTATGGCCCAAATCACCCTCGTTGAGACTAGGCCGTGCCCCAACAATGGGGACGTATGAAGTCTGGAAAGAAGAAAGAAAAAGAAGAATGCCATCCCTCCTGGTGCGACCGGCGCCCTGTACGCGCGCGAAGAAAAAAAGAAAAAAAAAGATTTAAAGGGTGGGCAACGCGTGAGTAATATCCCTGCCATGCCGTTGCAAGCGTCCACAGGGTACAGTGTCGAGTGCCGGTAATTTTTTGTGATCCAAGGACAACAGGAAGTAACCATAGGTTTTGATTTATTTGTAAATGCCAAAATATGCGACAAAACTGACCGTATTTCGGCCGTATTATTTTAATTGCGTTGACATAGAAGAAATTTTGTTTTACAGCTTTAAGCGACCGTAAACCTTAGTATTTGATATTAATTTCAACTTGATACCTTCACGCGAAAGGTTTTTGACAGACGGACAACAAAGTGATTCTCTAAAGGTTCCTTTTTCCTTTTGCAGTACGGAACCATTAAAATCGGCAAGATATTACGTAACAAACACACGATAAGTTCCGCGTTAAAATTTCATAATATATTTAAGCGAATACGCGTATTTTCCTCTCGTTTTTTGGAGCCCTTGATTTGAGTTGGGTAAATGCTCCTGCTAGCCAGATGGTGTCATAAGTAACTTACATTGGATTTATAAAACAGATAAACACAATTTTTTTAATGACCTCATAGACCTTGAACAAAGAAAATTAGTATATGTTTTTGTCATCAAACAGAGGAAAAAAGTATCAAAATAAAACATAACAGAAAAAAAAGATACTGCATATAATATTAATAGCGATAGATAATAGCGATTTTAGTTTTTTTAATGTATTGTCCTGTTTTCTTTCTTTTTTTCTTGGAAAAAATAACATAATTGTAACCTTGTTGTAGCCAAATTATTAGGGAATTTTTAAGTAACTACTTGACTACTAATTTTATAAAATTTTACTTTCTTAGCTTCCGTAGCAGTTGCTATGAAACCGATATTAAACTGTCGAAAGTTAAACTTTATAATAAATTAAGATACAATATCACATACCTCTGTAGCATATAGAATATCCAGAATCTTTTGGATGACGGGAGCATTTTGTTGTTCTTCCATCTCTTGACAGATCACTTCTATGTCCCGGAGTTTCCCGAAGTAAAAATCTCTTTCCTTTTCAAGGCTATCTATCGTTGATTTTAATTCATTTACCTGGAAATATTCGATACACGTATAATTTCTTATTTCAATTAAAATCTTCAGCAACATTAAACATATGGAATATAAGGTAGAGAACAATCTCTATTTACCAACCACTTTGGACCTAAGGGACAGGCACTGCTGCTCTTGATGAAGATGGTTAAAGTAATAACTAATATTTGGTATACTTTACTCGTGCGCCAATACTCGGGTTAATTTGGATGTTACTTTCTTCAAACAAAAATACTTATTTGTTTCATTTATTTGCTATTGAGACTAAAAATTTTTATGGACTGATAATAATGTATCTGCTATATTTTACCATTATCAAATATAAATTCTAAAACTCCACTACTAGACATAATAAGTCCAAGCCGCTTGTGCAGTCCAGCGACTCCCGAGGCCCTAACTAAATCATCGGCCCACTTAAAGGGTGGCCACCCCACTCTGTGTTTTCCGGTTCTAAGTCTCCTCTCCATTCTAGAACCTTCCTTACCTATCGTATTCCTTACTTATCGGCTATCGGGCCTGCCCATTGCCACTTCTGCTTACTCATTTTTTGACTTGTCGGTCACTCTAGTTCATCTAGGCTCTCACTTATTTCGGTTCTTGTCACATAGAAAGATCTAACAAAGCTCTTTCCGCCCATAGCCTGAGCATAGCTCTTTTCATCGATAGGCCAAACATAGCTCTTTTAAACGATAACCTCAGCATAGACTTTCTTCAATCGATAGCTGGATCAACGGATGGAGACCTGAAGTCCTAACTATATCGTGGGCTAAAGGGTGGCCACCGAACACTGTGTATTCTGGCTTTAAGGCTTGAGAAACCTACCCAAGGAGGATCCCTAAGCATAGCTGTTTCTATCGAAAGCCCCAGCATAGCTCTTCCTATCAAAAGCTACATAGCTTACCTGGTGATTTAGTTCGTCAACAAGTTTAGAATCCCCTTTCGCACTTTGATTTAACCTTGCTAGGTTAGCGGGAGGTGATCGTGTTGTATTCACCTTTCCAACTACAAAACAGAAATTGATATTTTTAATTCACTATTAAAAGATCAAATATGGATAGTATTTTATCTAAGTAAAATTTAAAGGATAGTGGTCTTTTCATAATATCAGACAATGTCAAACGAATAATGGGGCAGATAGGTATTATACACATAAATGTGAATATAAAACGGTATAAATGTTAATGTGTTTACAAATATAGAACATAATAAGATGTAATTTCGGTATAAATTACAAATAATAAGATGTAATTTCGGTATAAATTACAAAATAATAAGATGTAATTTTGGTATAAATATATATATGTCTTTTAGTAAGCTGTGAAGACATATTCATTTTTCAAGGCTTAGTAGTTGTCTTACATGTGTCACATGCACCATAAAAGGGTAGTTTAATCATAATAACCTGAGGTTCGGCATAATACAACTTATTATGTAAAAGTAACTAGTTTGCGTACTACATATTTTCATACTGTAGTCTGCAATAATGGCTCAAGTAAGCAACTTAAAAACTGTATAATCGTTATTATTTAAGGATATTAATTGTAATCTAAAGACATCCAAATTTAGATACTAAATGTAAAATTACTCTTTTAAGGTCATATCTTAATTACCCCCATAGATTTAGATATCTGTAATATGTACTATGGACTGCGCAATAGCCTCACAAAATTAACCACTCCTTAAAAAGAGACAAAGTTAATTGGCTGCAACTACCAGTATCTTTTCTGTAAAATAAACTGCGTGCTGCGGATCGGCTTTGTCTCTGTTACTCTTTTGCGACCGTTTTTACTTCACAGCTGTCTTAAATTGTGCTGTCCAGTCTGAATGTCTATGTGAATTAACATACCAAGAGTACTCTTTACCAGGATGTAGTGACTCGTACTCAGTATTACTATAATCTTAGAGTGTAGTGGGCCGATCCTTATAAACATTTATGTAGTTACCGAAGCGAATCCAGAGCGCTAAGCGTAATTTTATAATTCGTGCATGTCTATAACCACACAAAAAAATCCTAAACGTTTAAAAAGAATTATGAATGTAGTTACGCCATAGATAAAGGTCTATTAGCAAACAAAAAAACATCAAGATTTTTCTAAAATGAAAACATTCCAATATACATGTGGCATTATAACATAAGGAAGTGCTTATAAATAAACTACAGGAAGGATAAATAAGGTGCAGATAAAGCAATATACATATAGATATATGTAGACATACAAGTGCACATAGAAATAAATTTTAATACATTCATAGTACGGTATTTCTAGGACCAAATTATTTAATACAGATCTATGATGCAATGGTTCGATAATCTGTAATTGACTACTGTAATTTTTTTATTTTTAATATTATTAGTAGTTCGTAATCATTGTTATTATTATTACTGTAAAAATAGCATTTAAAATAAAATTTAGGTATGTAATTAAGTACTTGGGTATGGAGAGACCAAAATAATATAGGAAAAGCAAGAAAAAAAAAACAACAGAGAAAAATAAAAAGGAATAGTACTGGTTTGGGGCCTAGCTGGGACTCTGGCAACGGGGGCAACCGGTTTCTTCATGCCGGTGGCGGCGCGAGGAGCGTTAGCCCCTCCATGTCCCATCGGCAAACCCTCGCGTTGGGCCACAGCGTCGTACTCTGTGCCCCCATAGTTGGCATCAAAAAATTTCTTGAACCATTGCAAGAATTCAAAGTTATCTTGAAAACGACCCTTCACCAATTTGTCAATGGGTACTATCTACAAAAGAAAAATTAAAAGGGTACAAACTTAAAATAATGCTAAGTTCTACCGTACGTGCCGGCTAGCTGCAGAGAGAAAGAAAATAGAGAACACCACATCCAGAAGACAAAACATTTATTTTTTTATTATTAAAAGGGCCACAATACATGGCTGAAATCCTTAGAGGCTATGGGTATTCATGTTGTACATATGTGTATAGTATGCACAACATGAATTAAAAGAGGTAAAATGGAGAGATTAATAGAGGCTGTGAAGGTAATCAAATCAACATTAACTTGTATAAACAATCTAAGGGTTTTTAAATAGTATTTCTGATTGTGGTGTGTAAGACATTGCAGTTGACAAGGGATACATCTAATGCATACTGCCAGAGTGCTGCATGGGGGCAGGGCGCCTCGCGCGTGGTGGTGCGGGCGCCACACTGCCTGCACACAAGGGTACGCCGGAGTCACACGATCCAGATCCTATGGGCAAACCTCCTCGTGCTTCGAAGGCGTCATATTCCCGCCCATCATAGTTTGCATCAAAAAACTTTTTAAACCACTGTAAAAACTCGAAGTTATCTTGAAATCTTCCCTTTATCAGTTTATCAACTGGTATTACCTATAAAACGGTTTACTTGCATTATACAAGTTTTATACTGTAACTTACACTTTAATTACTAACTAGCTACTGGGCACGGTTCTACCTGGCCTAAATTCAGTTATCGGTGTAGGATTTTAATAACAGCTCCTCAATTATAGAATGATCTTAGCAATAAAACCTTTTTTGCAAGAATCAACACCCACTATATGGTTAATAACTTCCCAGCTTAATGAATTGCAGTATTTTTGTTCTAACATATCATGAACTAATGAAAGGGATAAAATATGTAAACGCTCCATGTTGAACGTAACTACGTTATCTCCTATGTGGATAGGTGTTGCGGCTATTTTATCATGTTTTAACTATAGAATGTTATCTTGTATTTATTAAATAAACACCGTATTAAATGAGTGAAAACATGAAAGGTGTCCACAAAACTTTAAAAAGGCGGAACAGTAATAAAAAATAAAATAGATATGTTTTAATAACTTGTTAACTATAAGGGTTATATTTAGGTTTAGTTTTCCTAAGCGAAAATAAAAAGTGCATAGGAGAATTGATCTGTTATTGCATTTTTATTTAGTGTAAAACGCTATTTGCTTTAATTCCAATTCGAAAAATATATTGGAAAAAATATGATGTACACTAATACTGCTGTAATATTATTACATACTAGCGTTTGCCCGCGGTTCCACCCGCCCTAAACAAGGTTATCGGTGTAGGATTTCAACGGCAACTTCTCACTTATATAACAAAAACTGACTTATGCTTGACGATTTCAAGTAGCCTATGTCCTTCTCACACAGACTCAAACTTTCTTTATGCCAAATTTGCCTGCGGTTCCACACGCCCTAAATTCGGGTATTGGTGTAGGATTTCAATAGTAACTCCTCAATTATAGAAAAAAAACTGACTCATACTTGATGACTCCAAGTAGCCTCCTTTCTAGCGACTCAAACTATTTGCATGCCAAATTCATCTTAATCGTACAGCGGTTAAAGCGTGAAAAGATCACAGACAGACAGAGTTACTTTCACATTTATAATATTTGTATGGATTATTATATGTATAATAAAACATTTTATTTGTTGTTATGGATATAATACTTAAGCCAAACTGATTATTCTTTAAAAAGTTAAAAGAACTTACTTTATCTACACCCATTTTTTTGAAACTAGCCTGTAATAATTTAAAATTTTGTATGTATTCATGTTCTAAATTAGTCTTGAATTTGATTCTTTTAATAGGCACACTGTTAGGGAACAGCATATCCATAAATTGGCAGTATGCTGCTCCAGTGCACAGCTCCTCAATCTTGCCAAAATTAGATTGAAGACAGTCATTCACCCATGCCAGCATATCATGCCGTGACAGATTTTCGGATGTCACATTAGTTGAATACACATTTACTGCCATAGTGATGAGTATTGGGCCTGGAAAAAAAAAGGTGAGTTTTAATTATGTTTTGACGGTTCTATATATACATACTAGCGGTCCCGGCGAGCATTGTTCTGCTGCCGCCCCTCTGTAACCCGGCGAAAGTTGGATTTTACCTGAAATGCCCAAGTCCGGTTCGCACTTAACAGATCCAGGTAAAACTATCCTATCTTTTAAGTTGGATCAAATAACAGGTAGTTACGAAGTTTGATTAAAATCGGTTCAGTAGTTTAGGAGTCCATCGCGGACAAACAACGAGACACGTAATTATAGATGTCTTACTATATACTTATGTAGTACTATATACTTATAAAGTTGTATATATCCTTATGTAGGTTTAATATAATCACAATTAGTCTATTTTAAGCACACTTTAAAAAGAAAGTGGTTCACAATCTGTTTGTTAGGTACATATATTTTTTTATGTATGTTAACACAATATGCAATTTTACAAGCTTGTTCGGATCACGTTGTAAGCTTTCATTCCGAGGGTAAGAATATACTATTTTTGTTCTTCATTATTTTCTAACAATTTGAACGTACTGCGATAAGGCGTGCCTTATATCTTTAAAGAGTAATGATGAAGCCCCAAGAAAGAGTACCTGACATCCTTAAGGAAATGTCATTTAACTTTTTTAAAAAAAAAAATTGTTTTTATGGCTGGTTGAATGATGTAATTACAATGTTAATCATTTTGTAAAGTGACATTTATAACTTTATGATATACTTTAAAAAAAAATTATAATGATATTTTTGAAATTCACTTATTTTCTTTGAATTTATTTTATTATTGTACCTAAAGCTTGACATTGATATTTAAAGTAAGTTCTAGTTTTTAATATATTCTGAATTTATGTGTTCAATTTAGTTTGGACTTTTATTATTTAAAAATTTGCATGCTTTTTTTATTATTAGATATTTATATTATTTAACACCTACTATAATGTACCACCATAATCTTAACAAATAAAGATGATTTGATTTGATTTACTTTTTGTAAGATCTTTTTAGGATTCCCAATTTATTTACTTACAAATGAAGTGAGATTGACAAGGTCACAATGCATGTCTTCTTTTTGGTTTTGACGGTAAGCAATGACACAGATATTATTCGTAATCTTTTGACAGCATGGCGCGTGAGGTAGTGTAGCTTTTGACATTGATGTGGTGAGCTAATTGATATTTATACCTACTACTAAAATACTACAAGGCTTAACGGGTTAACTTAACGCGACTTGGTGGCTTAACAGGAAAAATTTTTTTTTGGTATGAAAAAAATTATCAATTTAAAGACAAAAAATACATTCATAGGCTATATTCTTGATACTCTCTCCCATTTCAATTAAGGCACTATATTTCCTTTAACATTATATAATTGACCCGAGTCCTAAATGTACTATCACTGATTCCTTCATCTATTAATCTATGACACAGAATAAATATCCATTTAGGAGCCCTCAGAAAAAACTAATGGAAAATAACACAATTTTGACTTATTTTTTCCCCTAAATTGACGCGTAGTAAGAATGTAGAATAAAAGGCAGCACAATGAAGGTTGCCAGATCAGAAATGTAAAATTATCAAAACTTTAAGATTTTGTTTGTATTTAAGATTAATAAAACCAGTAAATATTACATAGTAGTTCCATGATAAATAGGGAATTTACGTATTTCTTCTTTTTTCAGTTTGGCTTAGAATTGTCTCATTATGTTTTTGGGAGACTGTTTGACAGCTGTATGAAATATGTTGGTCAGTCTTAAGATTCATAGACACTGCAGTGGCAGTATTTAAAGAAATAGTATTCAGTGCAAGTGCTAAGCATGTTCATTTATATAAGATTAGATAAAAAGCGGTTAGTATTTATAGATTTCTATGAAATTAGAAACAAATGTTTAAGTGAAATTATGCTGCTTACCAACTTCAAATGCTTTGAACTCTAATTTCCAGGAACTTATGATCCATTATCAGGGGCATATTGATTATTATTTAGTGTGGGTTTCATCAGGGTACTTGATAAGGTTGGTTTAGGGTTTCAAAAGGGCATATTTTTGGGGTCTCCCAAGTATTTCCGGCAGGATGCGCAATGGCAAGCAGGTTTATGCCAGCAGTTTAATTTGTACCAGAAATTTACATTTATAGTAAATTTCATAATATCCAGAACTACGGCACCTATTATGAAAAAACCAGCCAAGTGCTAGTCAGACTCACGCAAAATGGGTTCTTCTGTGCCACCACAGAAATCACAAGCAGGACTCGCACTTGACCGGTTTTATTATTTGTTATTTTACTACTATACTATAAGTAGTACACTGTAATTTTTAAAAATTCAAAATCTTCAAAAAATCAAACTGTGTTTGTTTTGTTGAGTCCAGTGTTTTTTTAAAATTAAATACATTTAAACGATGAGTGATCAATTCCCGGTAGCCGCAACAAATACAATTAGCAACATATAATTGATACAGGATAAGACTAATCCATTACCTCATAGAACTGGAGGTAGAATTAATAATAATTAGCCTTTAATTAAGACAGAAAATACATAGCTAATTTAAAATACAGTTTATATCCTATATTGCGCTGTCTGTTTGTCCTTTGACTAAGGCCTCTCCCACCTTTTTCTACTTGTGTCTATTATGTGGTATTCTAGACTATATTTTCCCTGTAAGCTTCACTAAGTCATCTTCCTATCTCTTATATGGCCGACCCTATTGCACTTTAAATTTCTAGGGTACAACAGTGTTATAATTTTGCTCCATGTTTCTTTTCCTCTTAGCAAGGAGGTAGAATGAGGCACCATAAAATGGCATATATTGTGTTGTCAGAAGTCCTTAGACAAGGAAGGGCAAGGTCAGTCTGGAGTCAGGCAATATGTTCTACTTTCTAGAAAGTGTTAACCCAACACTAGAAAGACACAAAACACTTTTCTAGAAAGTGGTCTGGGTCTGGGTTTTTTGTCAACAAATTTATCATGAGCAAAGTTGTGGAAATCCAAAGTTACCCTTTTAAGGTAGTACAGGTCTATGCACTTACCTCATCTCACTCCAATAAAGAAGCTGGGCTCTAATAAAACCACTTAAGTGCTCTACAACAGCAGCAGTGCTGAAATAAGCTCTACAAACTTTTGCCTGAGACTCTAAACCTCATGATGAAGAGACGAGATGCCATTTAGCCAAATATTACAAGAAATTTTTTGACTTAATCGAAACCTGAGGCATATTCTACAACGATAAATCTGTACTCTTCAATCTTCATAATAAACAAGTGCTAAGAGTTGTACACACTCAAAATTGGGATTTGCGGCATAAAAATTCTACAGAGAGCGTCAGTAGGTAGGCTTCTATGTAGGGATGCAAAATTTTTCTTCAAAGATGTTCACCAAAGCACTAAAGAATATCTTCAAAACAATATACTGTGCTAGGTCTGGTATTAACCTAAACACTGAGTACATCACACACAGGCTCGCAAAATAGTTCGGTTAATGACTACCAAAAGAATAACACTCAAAACTCATACAAATTGCTTGTTTTGTGTACATTTAAAGTATCATGTATGTCCGTGGGGTGTGGGTTGTATTTTTAAAAAGATACTCCTACATAATTCAACACCTAGAAACACATAAATCCTGCGCCCTATTGTAAATTCCACCCAAATTTGATGTTGATAGATGATAGGAGCTACTTCAAGTCAGTCTGAACTATACATCTACTACTATGAGTAAACAAATTACTTTAACAGAAAAATCTGTACTCACTACTGTCAGTGATTTAAATTGTAAAAATTGGTTAAATAAATCATATGTGTTAGTTTTCAAAGCCAACATAGCTAATAATTACAATCATAAAAACATAAGTTACTTACATAGCTATATATAACCGCTAACCAGAGCACAGTAAAAAAAGCAGTTCTAAAAATAGGACGTTGTACAGATAGTATTTAAAATAAGTCACAAACCAACAGGGGTATAATTTTAACATGCTATCAACGACAGAAAATAAAAGAACAGTTACGATAACGGCGGATGTACATGACAGCCACGAGACGACTCATCAGCTTTGAACAATATGAAAATTTAGCTTGATGATTAATTTAACAAGAAATAGAAAACACAATGTTATTACCTTAGACAGGTATAGAAACGCCCTTCGTTCTTCAATTAGTCATATAATTTCGCACAATTTGTAACCGCTATTTCCACAAGGAATCAAATCCAAATTTTTTGGAAAAGCCCAAACGAAAAAAAGTAAAGCCGTCAAATGTTTTTTTTTATTTAAGCATTGAATGGATACAAGTCTTCCCTTATCTAAGACCAAGTTCCTTATGCATATGTCGCACGCAGCAATCTGGTTATATTAGCCAGTTAATTGGACGCCTAGGCAGATCGTCATGTAAGAAAAAGAAAGGAACAGAAATCGCACTATATAAGTCATGTATGGTGGGTAAGATTTAATTTCTCTTGTGTCAACATAGAAGTCTAATCAAGTTTCGTATAATAATCTGTTAGTTTATATGATAATTTTCGGATAGATTCAGTTTATTATATAAACCATTATTGATAATATAGCATAGAGCTCGTTAAGCACTTTCGGGATCAATTATCATAATTTCGATATCGTGTATGGTTTGAACGGATGAAGCGTGCGTTAGATGGGAGCAATGGAAAAAAAGATTGGACATTTATTGACCAGTCGCAAATATAATATATATATAAACAAACTTGTACAAACTTTGAACCCACAGAATACACAGTGAAGTCACGCGTGGGGGGTGACATAAAGGTAGAAAATGACGTAACGGAACAACGATTGAGACGGAACATCGTACACCTTAAATAGATATAGGGTCAGCGGAAAGTTGTAGATGAAGAAAGAAAGGTGATACTTCTGGTGGTGCAGGCGTCCATAGGCCATGGTGACCGCTGTCCATCAGTCGGACCGTGTGCTTGTTTGCCACTTAGTGGTTAGGAAAAAAAAAAAAAAAAAGGAAGATGGAAATAGAAGACAAGGAGAGTGATTAGAGGAGAATAGTACAGAAAGTCAGAGTAAAGAATTAAATTAAATTATGGAACATAAGCGGGGAGGATAATGAAGGACTAGACGAAGCCAGTAGAGGAATAGGAGTGAAGGTAGTAATAATCACGATAGAAAAGAAGTATAATTATTTAATTATTAATTAATACTATTAGTAAGTATTTGGACACAAGTATAGGAAGAGAAGCAAGATAGTAGACAATAAATAATAATTCGGGAAGTGAAGGAAGAATTAAATGAATTTATTAGTTTAAATTTACTATTTGGATAATTCCAGAAGGATTTAATTTTTGTGTTGGTTAGGTTGTCAATGAATAAATAAATATAAAGCTGAGTATATAATTCTTGTAATGAATGATTGTAAAGATGGAAGGAATGGATGTACGTTAAAGCGACTGATTAAGATCAAATAAAGTAATTAGCTGCATAAAAATTTCTTTTTTCGCATTAAAATAAGGAAGAGATGTAGTGTAAGCGAACAATGGTAAAACTGGTTCTGTCGTCTTTTGCCTACGCACCGCGCGCTGATGTAATGACGAGCCGAGGATTGGGCTGCTACAGCCCCTCACGGTTCCCAACTTAGGGGTTTTCCCCCCAGATTTAGGTAGTAAATTAGTGAGATGGGATTTTTTTAGGTGTCTGAAATTGTCAGGGGTATTTTCAGGGATTTTTTGACTCTTTAATATTTTTAAATTGGCGGAATAGACTATCTATTAAAATATTGCAAAGTACAATTTACATTAAATCGAAATGGTGGATCTTGTACAACATTTAATCCATCCAATAAAATGTTAAATTTATTCAATGTCAACTTGTATGATTTCAAAGAATCTGAATATTCAAATGAGGACGAAATATTTTGTATATTAAATAACTTATAATAAAAAGACTTTCGAAACATATTACGGCATATTATTTCTAAATAATTATGAACTCATATTTTTAGAGGGACAACTCAATAATTAAGGCGATTTTAAGGGTTTTTGACACAAACCTTAGGGATAAATATTTTTGAGAGTTGGTAACACTGCAGCCCCTCCCCTGGCCCACTCTGCATACGGCTACAAAGCGGGACATATACTATTATCTGTGAGCGGGACGGATGTGCGTGCGGTGTGTAAAGCAGTGAGCCGATATAATGTCATCTAGGGAAGTACACGAATAGTACACCCCCAAAGGAACTCTGTAATGAAACAGCGCAATGAGGATCAACGAAATTTTTAGTTTTGAATGTAGTATTAAAGTCCTTGAAAAATCAAAAATATTGGTATATTTTGTTTTGTCATACGACCAAAAATGAGCTAGTAGTATTCAAATTAATGCGTCGATCGCAGAGTTGCCGCTGCGCAGAGTGTGTGACGTCATCTTACTCATCGGCCGCCAGTTAGTCGTTGGCAGTAACAAAGCGCGCAGTGTTTATGTTTGATTCACATACTTAAAAAATAATTAAGTGACCAATTTGTGCACGGTTCAACTTTGTAACCATGAATATTGTTTAATACCAAAATGTACAAACACAACAATTAAAACACCAAGAAAACTATTTTTTTGCGTGCCAAACGCTACGCTACGCTGTTTGCAGCCTCCCTTTTGGGAAGCACAGTAATGACAATCGACGCTCAAAACTATATCCTTTTTTTCATCACATCCAAATATGCAACAATACGCTTTACTTTTTATCCTATGCTTAGGCGTCATTTTTGCTTTAACTGTACAGACATGCCCTAACCTTTGGATTTGGACAAATCTCACAGCATCATCTTCATAGGTTTTATGTGCCGATCTCTAATAAATAAACTAAATCGGAATAAATATGTAAACCTCAAAATACCTAGGTATCCTAACAATATATACTCATTATTCACAGTGCAGTTTGGGTTTATAGTCACTGATTAATAAAAACCGGCCAAGTGCGAGTCGGACTCGCGCATAAGGGTTTCGTACCATTATCTATAAAAACGAAAAAAAAAAACGTTTGTTGTATGGGAGCCCACCTTAAATAATTTTAATTTAATTATTTATTAACTTCTCTTGAGAGAAGTTATTAAAGGTAATAGATCCAAAAATTGCAATCGCTAAATTTGTGTTTTCTATATGTTTTGAAACCTGGAGAATCGTTTGCAATCATGTTCAGAGTGATGTGTGTGTGCGTGTATGTACGTATGGTAGCTTTTTTTTTGCCCCTCGATATCTCAAGAACTAATGGACCAAATCGCTCACGGACCATTTTAATCGATATACCACGTCATGTCTTAGATCTGAAAATATTTTGGTAAAAATCTTTCCAGCGGTTGTTTTTTATCGCTAAAAAACTGTTTTTTTTGTTACGCGATAACTTCGCGGATTGAGAACAGATTCAACAATTTATACATTTACCCTTTTGGTCCCGTTTTTACCTTTTGGATACGGAACCCTAAAAATGAGCGAGACGGCAAAAAACAGCCATGACAACCACACTCAACAAATATATTGATAATTCCGTCAGCAAGTTTAGTGTATTGAACCATACTAAATAAATTGCAAGTGGGTACCTACCTAGTTGCATTAGTTCAAAAGCCATCCGCGGATGCCACTTTATCACAATCGCGAATGATTTACATATAAATGAACAAAGATAACATTCGTTATTCAAGATATAATAAATACTGTATTCATAACTTCCAAATACGTCCCTGTATTTTTACTTTACATTCATTTTGATACCTACCACATACAGTCAGGCACAAATCCAAACTTTCGTTTCGTGGGGGGACAAACATTGAATCAACCATGGACTCTCTAAAAAATTGCTCGTTATGCTCCCGTTTAGTTTATGTAACGTTAGTTTTCGGGGAAGGGATAAATCCCGACTATCCCCCCCTCTGTATACGTCCCTGCTTACAGCTTAGACTCCGCACCACCGCTCAAGTCCTGTCATAAAAACTGGAACTATTGCAATAAAATTTAATAAAACATCGGCGAATCTGTTTTACCTTATTGGAAACCAGAGAAAACAAGTTATACTTTGATAGGGATAGCACTTTGTGGAATAGGTACCTATTAGGTATAATTCTTATTGACAAGATTTAGTTACAAGACTACTGGTGTCCACTCGATCTTAGATGAAGAATCAAACCCCTCGCACTCTCTCGATAGAGAGTAAATTACTTGTCGGTGGCTACAGATAATACATACCTAGTATACTTATCTAGTTATCGGAATTAACTTAAGTTACAATAAGTAGGCAGATAAATAAGGTGCAACCTTACTTCTGTAGTTTCCGGCCACGGATCTCAGCACTGGTAAACTTCGAATGATTAGGTATTCAAATAACATAAAAGAATCCACTTTCGGAAGGTTGTCTGATTGAGCTTGTACAAAACCAGCTTCAATTTTATTAATACTCATAATGTGTAGGTATTGGTTTTATAGTAATTATCACAAATTTACACTCTTGATATGTATCGACACTTTATTTAGGTACATATCGCGTCTCAGCTCCGTCGATTCGTGAGCGACTTTTAAATGAGTGCACGAGCGCGCTGTCCGTTCAAGTACGATGACGTCACACGCAATCGTGGCGCATTGGCTTTTAGCAGCATGGAAGAGTTATTTTATTATTTAATATCTCTGTAAGTGATGGTCCGATTTTAATAATTCAAAAAGATATACCATTCTTATGTTATAGAGAACAACATAGGTAATTTGTTTAAAGTGTACTGATCCTCATTAAATCGAGTTTGAGCTCGTTTAATTTTCACTCACTGCCACTTCTGTACATTTCTTTTATCACTTTTCAAAATTCAACATGCCGGATGCTATTGCTATTGGATGTCATATTAGACGAGAAAACTTGAACTTAATATTATTGGGTGTACAAGAAAGCTAAACTCTTATCATTTATCAGTTTTTTTTAAACCAAGATGGTGGGTCTAAAATGGCGTTCAGTAAATTGTATAGTTTTTCTTTTTGTATTAGAATATTGAATTTTGAATTTTACCAAGAACAACCCAATGCAGAAGTTAGTATTTAAATTTAGTTGCTAATAGGTAGGCTAATACAAGTAAACGAACAAGTGAGTAGAAGAACGAGATGAGTCAGTCAGTAAGTTAGGTGGAGTATAAGGAAATGTATTCGTATTTAAAACTATAAGGAATATAGTGTTTTTATTTTGCAACAGTATGAAGAAAGATTCCTTATTAATATTTCAGACGGAACGCATTGGAAGACGATCATTGTTGAGCTAATAAAGAACTAATTGTAGGAGTAAAACGAATGTATTGATCGATGAAAAGAAATTAATAAGCTCTTTCCCCATCGTACCTTACTGTAGATGCAATAAAAAACAAAATAATATTTGAACCTAATAAATAATTTTGGATGTATGTTTTCGCATTTTGTCACTCGTACCACGCACTGTGTAAACGTGCGTGTGTGCATGCATTGCGCCTTTGTACTTTTCATTTGCGCATTTCAGTCGTTTACAAAAAAAAATATATAAATAGGGGATCCAAGAAGCTTTTATACATGGATTGACATCCATTCCATGTACATATAAGCTTCTTGCAGGGGTTCATTCAGAACAATATAGTAGATCACTCCAAAGAGAATATAATCACTATGTTATCACTCTTTAATCTGTGAACTGATTGACAACACAAAAAAAAAACCTCAATCTTGGCTGTATGGCGGAATGTGCTTCTGCCTTTTCGGTTTTAGAAGTAATGGAAAAGATAGAATGTGTAGAACCTCCTTTGAAATTACGCCGGCAGTTTCTTAGTGATCGATTTATATATAAATTATTTCAATTTGATTCACATCCTTTATTATTACGATTGCACCAATTAGCTATACAAGTTCAATTCTCCCCTTACTGGCTTCATAAAGATATTCCTCCTATTCTTAAAAGCTTTTTCAAAATTGCCAATCTTACATGCCCTCCTACTAAATTTCCCAGATTTCCTCCCTTTTGTGCTCTGACTTTTCGTCCCAAAGTTAATTTGAATCTAGGCATAACTAAGGAAACTTATCCTTACAAAGAAAAAATGTTTAGAGACTGCCGAGGTTGGTCTCCTCTTTATACTGATGCCTCAGAATTGACGGAAAATGGATGTGTTGGGGCAGCAGTTTGGATACCAAAATTTAATACAATTCTAAATTACAAGTGCCCAGCTGAATGTTCTGTCTTTACTGGTGAATCTATTACTATATTAGAAGCCATAAATTATATTGAATCTCATTCCCTTAATAAATCTTTAATTCTGTCCGATTCATTAAGCTGTCTACAGGCAATTCTCGCAAACCAATTCCGTTGTAGATCTCCATTTCCAATCATCTTAAACATAAAAGAAGCCTTATATAGGTGTCTGTGTAAAGATATGGATGTTGTATTGGCCTGGATACCAGGACATTCTGGGATACAGGGCAATGAAGTTGCTGATTCATGTGCTAGGGATGCCATTGTCTCTGGCTCCTTAGAACATCATAAATTATACGCCCATGACCTTCTTACCTTAACAAAACCCCAATTGATAAAATCTTGGGACTTGATGTGGAAAGTTTCCAAAGCACTTAAAGGTAAGCACTATGGTGACATTCAACTTGATATCCCATCGAAACCATGGTTTTTCCGTCATCGTGATACAAATAGAATGTTTACTACAACTATTTGTCGCCTTCGTTTTGGTCATGCTTGTACTCCGGTTCATTTAGCTAAACTCAGGATCAGGGACAATTCTTTGTGTGAATGTGGCTTGGACGAGGGTACTATGGATCATATATTTTTTGAATGCCCAAAACTATCATCATCATTGTATGAATTACTACCCTGTAATATCCCTCGTCCTATTAACCTTAAATGCCTCCTTACTTATGTATATTCACATAAAGTCATCAAAATTTTGTCTAAATTCATGTCATTTAATAATATTAGACTTTGAAATTTATGTATTGTTTTGTATCTATGTTTATGTATTGTTATGATATTTTTAAATACGTATGTATTCCAATTTTGTTTTTAGTTACCTAGTAGTTTTTTGTTTTTGTAGTATACATAGACTGAGTAAGCTCAATATTTACTTCAATAGAAACCGTTCACCAGCATCTTATTTATTTCGTGTTAACTGACATTGGCAGATAATTGAGTCTTCTGACTTAATTAAAGCCACAAAAAAAAAAAAAAGATGGAACCAAAAAAAAAAAACAAAAAGAAATCGGTTATATTTTGAAATTGTTGACTTATTTTGTAATTTGTTGTTTTTTCTTCGTAAACAAATGTAAACTCACTGTGAACTTTCTATAATTAAGTAGTAAAAGTTTCCAAAGTTCTTGAATGTGTTACAATGTCCGAAACTGAGAGCGATTTTCTAAGTTATCCTGGAGAAACTGAGGTATGTGTTGTTTGTATATTTAATATGTTTCGGTAAATATTTATTGATTTAGTAAATTTTTAGGTCAGAGTAACTAAAAGGGGGCGCAAGGGAAAAAATGACTCAGTTGCTTCGTCGCGAAAAAGTCTTTTTCTCAGCGCCCCCTTTTGTACATCCCAACCAATTTTTATTCATTGCAAAGATTATACGCACTCAGGCGACATACATCCTAAATACATTAAGCGTTGCCAGACCGTGTCGGGGTATACAAAACGAGGCGCCTTGGAAACAATTGGGTCAACTTTTAGTTACTCTGGCCCCAGACCGTAAAACGCAAATAGTTGACGACGCACCAGGCACTCTCAGCTAGTGGTGCCGTAGCGTGCGGGACCTCCTCACGCACTTGCTCTATTACCATAGGTAATTTGCTTGAAATCGCTGCTGCAAGAGCTCTGTGCGTTCTAGCATTATAAAAATTACAATAATTTAATTAAAATTTCATATTAGTATTGAGTGATGACCAGCAATGATGATGATAGCCAATTTGCATTTAAAATATTTAGGTATGCTACATTGACATGACAGTATTATTGATAGTTTTAAGCATTGTACGGCCACTAACAAACAAACTTTTTTTCAAGGAGTTTGAAGAAGAACTGAGCTATACAAAGAATATATTTCTACAATAAAATTCCAGAACATGTGGTTAATTTACCTTCAAATAAATTTAAAATGTATGTCAAAGATAGTTTAATGAAAAAAAGCTATTTCAAAGTAGATCAATACATAAATGATAAAATTGCTTGGAAGAATTAGAACTTAATTAATCTGTTTTGGTATTGGTGCATGTGTAATATATTTTAAATTAAAACATTGTATGTTATATTATTACCTAGTGCTACTACCTAGGCTATATTGTATTTAAATATTAAGTTAAAAAAATATAAAAGATTAACTGCTGAGTTTCTTGCCAGTTCTTCTTTGTAGTAAATCATTGCGAACTGGTGGTAATTTTTTAACATTAACAATTAAACTGACGATGCAAAAGTGCTGTTTCAAAGTCTATTTGATTAAAAAAGTTTGAGTTTGATTTATACACTCATAAGCAATTATATTTTTTATACCACTAAAGGTTATGGTCCACTAACAAGCATAAGGACCGCTGGATGGTAAAGTCGACGTAGCCTATGGACACTTGCAACCAGTGCAACTAGTGGTATCACTCGCGCATTGCCGACCCTTCGAAAATGTCATTACTTCTTTCTTGTAGAACTCCATACTGTAGTCCTTACAGAAGAAAAAACCTTGGCAGGGAGCTCATTCTACAACCCAAGCATTCCCGGGAAGTAGTTTCTCTGAAACCGCACTGAACGCGACCACTTCTGTTCTGAAGTGTGAGAATGAATTCCCTGCCGATGGCGAGCTGTGTGATGGTAGAAAGTAGCCGTGGACATCATTGCGAACAATTCATCAGAACACATCCCATTGTACAAGCAGTAGAACACACACAGGGAGGCAAAGTCTCCTCAGATTTAAGGGCTCCATAAGGCCAGTCAGTTTGGAATCGTTGACAATTCTCATAGCCCGTCATTGGACGGTGTCAAAAGGGCCATGCTCATTAATTGATAAAAACCGTATTTTTTGAGCTAGTAAAATTTAAATCGAGTTTAGACATCAAAATACTTTCAGATTTGGTGGTTATGCAACCACGCGTGAGATCAGACGTATTGTGTCATTCAACGTGTGAGCTCCTTGCCTTCATATTATATTGTCGTCACACTAACACATGAATGGGCAAATTTTGCATTGGAATAAAATGAATAAATTAGAAAAATAATGACACAATCTTTAGCATGACTTAACTATACCAGACAAAACTCGACTAAAAAAGTGCGCTACTGGCGCTGTGCGCCTGTATTTAAGCATGCTGCGTGTTGTAGTGGGAAGCTGCATTAAGACGGCTGTTCCTGACAGCGTAACATCCTTAGCTGCTTCTTGACCCACTTCAGCATCAGATCCTACAACACGCATTGGTGTATGTCAGAAGTAGCGTCATCTACATCTCTGGAATCGTCCAGACTACTATCACTATCTGTGAAATGAAACACAGTTCAAATTAATGCCTTATGGTTATATGTCTAAAGCAAGCCAGCAAGCAAGCATGCACTTTTACTATCATGTAATGGGTAGATGAAAATGTATTGGTTACCCTTTGACTGCAAGTACAAATATTAATACTTCAGACAAATAATTAAATGCAACTGAATAGCACAAAGAAAAACATATAGTGCGATACACTGAATAATGGAATTCCGGCCTTCTATCACTCCCAATGTCGCAAAAGTTACCTGTGTGAAAGCTCTACTTACTAAAACCTTCACACAGCAAGGATAGAGCTTATGACCTCTACATGAACGCAAGGACACCAGGTCGTATTCATTGGCTCGTATATTGTCACGATAAAGCACTACTACGAACACATGGAACTCTTATCCATGGGCTCCCATGGTTTATAGGTTATTGCCAGAGGCTCCGTGTTTGCATGGCAAGCCCTACAAGCGTATGGGGGCCATATCCATAAGCTTGCACAGAAAATAATGAGAAGCTTAAAGGCTACTTCGCCGCTTGCCTTCTACTGGTGTCTTCTTGCCATACGAGCCGGTCAGCAAGTCCATTTGTCGTGGCAGAGCCAGCACCTGTCAACAGGTCCCCGTGCCGTGGTATTTAATCATATAAATAATTTTCTATACTTGAAAGACATTTGTAGTCACTCCAATCATTGCGCGACCTACCTCAGTACACCTACCTCAGTGGAGCTTGAAGAAGAACTTTGTGATAGTCAACAGTTAAATTGTCAACTTGAGGACGAAAAAAAGAGTCTCATGGCAGCTGATGCTCATAATCTGTTTGATGAGTTGATAGCAAGCGATTCACTTACTAACATTAACCGCAACCCTATAACAACAATTGATCTTACCGAATCAAATTCTTCTATACCATGTCACTCCCCAGCAACTGTTTTTTTTTTAGTCATAAACAATTAAAAAAAATGCTTAAATTGAACAAATTTATAAAAAAAAATCGGTCATCTTCACAACCCAAGTCACAAAACCATTCTCATTATATCAATGTTTCATCTGGTAACATCCTAGGGCCTAACCTGCTAAACAATCAGTTGGTCTCCAATCCGCAGCTGCCCAGCAGAACAATTTTAATCTTGGATAAACTCAGCAAAGGATTTGGTTTACTTCTTAGCAACCGGTTAAAACATTCGGTATCAAACATTTGTACACCAGGGGCTTCCTTTGGTCAAATTGTCAATAACATACCTGTCAGTGAACTAAATAGCACTACAATAATTGTCATATTGTTTGGTGATGGCTCATTATTAAAGAAGAATGACATCATACAGGGAGTAGGTACCTTGTTGGAGTTACACAATAAAACAAGATGTAAGTTTATAATAAGCTGTTTTCCATATTCTTCAAGCTCCACTGCTAAACTAAATAGGCATATATTTGACATGAATGTACATCTGTACAACTTGACTCATCGTCATAGCGATGCAATTTTATATTTTGACATAAATAAATTTATTTATAATTTTAGACTGACACTGGCTGGTATGTCCCTGCCTATGAAATGTAGACGAGAAATGGCTACGTTGTTAGCTTCTAATATACATGATTTAGATTTAAGTAGTATTAAGGAGTCTATTGACCTCTCTAGCGTTAGTGCTATGTCTTATAGTGCTGATGTTATTAGCTGCACCGAGTCAGTTCCTATTTTAGATCATACTTTAAACTGAGTTCTTTGACAACAGACAATGCCTGTTTTTTTAACATTGTTCATCAAAATATACAAGGCATTTCTGGCAAGGAATTGGAAATAGAATTATTTTTAAAAAGTCATAATATACATATGTTGTGTGTAACTGAGCATTGGCTAAGTAAACATGAATTAATGTTTAGTTTCCCCAATCATTATTTGTCCAGTGCCTTTATTCGAAAAAATGCTATTCGAGGGGGTTCATTAATAATTGTTAATAATAATATACAGTGTAAAGACCGAAAGGATATAGTTAGCCTCTCACTTGAACGCATAATAGAATTGTCTTGTATAGAACTTAAGAATTATATTATACTTTGTATGTATCGCCCCCTTTCTGCAAATTATAATTCTTTTGAGCCTGTAATGGAACAAGTTCTGAAAAAAATTTGTCATTCTAAAAAGTCAGTTATTGTTTGTGGTGATTTTAATATTGATCTTTTAGAGAGTTCCAAAACAAGAGATAGATTTATTAACTTATTTACAAGTTTTGACTTAAATTACTTGTTTCTGGAACCAACTAGAATTACATCGACTTCAGCTACATGTTTAGATAATATTTTCTGTAACGTTGAAGTAAAAGATAAATCTATTATTAACAATTTGCCGTTCGATCACTGTGGTGAAATAAAAAAATTCTACACAACTATAAAAAGAAATCTCAACTAGTAACTTGTAGACCTGTGACCACTGCTCGATTAAACAATTTTAAAGTTAATATTGAAAAGAAAATTCCATATTTACATTTCATGCATGATAATGCTAATAATGGACTGGGCTACTGTCGGAATACACCGAAGTCGAACTAGGTTGTATGAGTTGTATGAAATGAAACAATATAACCACAGTCCCACATTCACCAACTATGGCAAAATGTATTCAAAAATATTTAAAAAAGTATGCAGGGTTGCAAAATCAATACATTTAAGTAATAAAATTTGAAAATTCTGATAATAAAATAAAGGCCACATGGAATGTAATAAATAGTGAAACAGGAAAAATAAAACCGCGTGACAATCATTATTCACTTACTGTAAATTCAAAAATAATTGATTCAGATCTTGATGTCGCCAACTCTTTTGAGAAATATTTTACTGAAATGCCTACAATTACAACTAATGCATTAAATTCCTCTCCATTAGAATCAGAGTTACTTTTAAAATGTAATGTAAATAAATGCAAGGCTATATTTAAATTTGAGCATGTTACCTCTGAAGACATCATAAAGACATTTAAATTACTAACTCAGAAAAAAACTTGTGACCTATGGGGTATATCAGTCAAACTCCTTAGCGGAATTATTGATATTATAGCACCAATCTTAGCCATAATATTAAATAAGTGTGTTGACGAAGGGATATTCCCAGACTTAATGAAATATAGTAAAATAATACCACTTTTTAAAAGTGGAAGTAAAGATGATCCTAATAATTTTAGACCTATCTCTATACTGCCTGCCTTAAGCAAAATTTTTGAAAAAATTATGTTCAATAATATGCTTAAACATTTTAACTTAAATGGATTACTTCATCCTCAACAGTTTGGTTTTACAAAAGGGCGTTCCACAACTGACGCAGGTGTTGCCCTTATACAGCATATATTTGCTGCTTGGGAACAGTCACAAAATGCTATTGGTATCTTCTGTGATCTATCAAAGGCATTCGACTGCGTGCAACATGAAACTCTTATAAGGAAACTGAGTCATTATGGTATTGCAGATTTGGCTCTTGAGCTTATCCGCTCATATTTGAGTAGTAGAATGCAGAAGGTTCAAATCAATGAAGTAAAATCCAATGGCTCTGAAGTAAAATTAAGAGTTCCTCAAGGTTCTATTTTAGGTCCTTTTCTATTTTTAATTTACATAAATGACTTGCCTTTCTTTGTGGAGAAGCTGTGCAAGATTGTACTATTTGCTGATGACACATCTCTTTTATTTAAAGTTGACAGAAATAAAACTAATTTTGACGACGTAAGTAGTGCGCTTTCTCAGGTTCTTCAGTGTTTTACGGCAAATAATTTACTTCTTAATGCGAAAAAGACTAAGTGTTTAAAATTTATGATGCCAAATGTCAGAAACATAAGTACAAAATTATCCCTAAACGGAGAAGAAATAGAACTATTAGACTCAACAGTGTTTCTAGGTATTACATTAGACAATAGGCTGCAGTGGAACCCTCATATTTCAGTTCTTGCAGGAAAACTCAGTTCAGCTGCCTATGCAGTTAGGAAAGTTAGGCAGCTTACAGATGTTGACACTGCTCGCTTGGTCTACTTTAGCTATTTCCATTTCGTCATGTCTTATAGCATTTTGCTTTGAGGTAAGGCAGCTGATATTGATACAGTCTTTATTTTGCAAAAGAGAGCAGTACGGTCATTTTATAAATTAGGACCTCGAATTTCTCTTAGGGAACTATTCAGGGAAATTGATATTTTACCTGTTCCTTGCCAATATATCTTTGCTTGTATAATGTATGTACGCCAAAATTGTCACTTATTTGCTAAAAATAGTGACCTCCACAGTGTTAATACAAGGAATAAGGATAAATTGGTAGTTCCAAAATGTCGTCTTCAGAAGGTACATAGCTCTTTCGCAATACAAAGTATATTTTTCTACAATAAAATTCCAGAACATGTGGTTAATTTACCCTCAAATAAATTTAAAATATATGTCAAAGATATTTTAATGAAAAAAAGCTATTACAAAGTTGATGAATACATAAATGATAAAAATGCTTGGAAAAATTAGAACTTAATTGATTTGTATTGGGGCATTTGAAATAATATTTTTTTAAAATTTAAAACATTGTATATTATGTTATTACCTAGTGTAAGGCTATATTGTATTTTTATATGATGTTTAAAAGATTAACTAGTGAGTTTATTGCCGTTGCTGCTCGGTAGTAAAGCATTGCGAACCTTCCAATCTTCTCTTATATTTTGTTCCTTTACTACACACATTGTAACTAGTACAATCGAAGTTTTATTGGAGTTGCTTGAGTGTGTCATGCTCTCTCAAAGTGTCTCTGCGGTGGTGGCGTGTGTGTCGGGTCGTTACGTTCCCTAAAACATGGTTGAGCGAAGCGATGGCTGATTCATGTGTCATACTCGTGAACGGGTGCCGCCTGTGGAGGCTGGTCTGCTCTTGCAAACTTCTTGGTATTCTTAGTATTTAGTCTTACTTTTTTGTTTTGTTTATTAATACTGTAAGACATTGATTATTTCTTAGTGATGAATACATAAACTGTCTTTTGTTTATATTAGATACTTTTTTATGTTGTGCTTGTGCTTTATATTTCATGTTTTTTTATATTTGTAATGGAAAGTGTCCTTTTATGATAGGGAGGGCATTTTCCAATATTTTAATTGGACGCTGTAAAAGAAAGGGAGAAAAGAAATGTCCTTGCTGAGTTTCTTGCCGGTTCTTCTCAGTACAAGGTCTCCCGCCCTGTAGACTTACGAACCGATGGCGTAGTGACATTCATAAGTGCTCAATTATTGTAGCCTAATCTGAATAAAATTATATTGAATATTGAATATTGACACTGACCATCAATGTTATATAAGGTGGGATCAAAATTTAAAATATAAGAATTTTACCGCAGAGTTGATTGATTTGATAGAATCAACAATTTTATTCGTTATCGGGGGCTGCACTTGCGTATTTGAGATGACTCCTACGTACTCCGAGCCGCTCCCTAGCTTTCGGTTCATGCGCGACCTGTCTACCGATGGCGGCGAGAGCACGTGACGTGGCAACAGCAAAGATGAGGTGGCAGCAGATTCAAACGCCTGCGGCGGCTCAAACTGCGCTGACGATGTTGGCATCAGACGACCCCGTGGCGCCGGCAGCGTCTCGATGTGGCGTCACGAGTACGCGGTATGTGTCTTCCACGCGATCTCGAAAAGCCCGCTGTGCAGAATGCTTCTCCAAGGCCGTGAGTCTACCCATCATCGCCTCCATAAATCGCTCAAGTTTTCCACAAGGTGTTTGGTGACGATGTGTGTGACGCTCACGATCTGGCATAAAGAAAAAAAAGAACACAGACACAAGAAAGGCACAAGCCCTAACCCACTTCTGATTTTACAGAACAGGAGTATGATTAATTAAAAAAAAAACCACTATCTGCAAAATAATTATCACTTAGAATAAACCAGAAAAATAACTACACAATCCTTTGCAGGAATTAACTACACCAGGCAAAAATCGACTAAAAAAAGTGCGCAACTGACTGTATTTAAGCACGCCGGCTCGGACCGGCCGCTGGTCGCAGGGCGCTTGATTGACTACTAGTCTACGATCAAAATTTACAGAGATAAAGCCGTTTCCAGTTTGTCGAATTCGATCACTTCTGTAAAGTAAAATTTACAAAGAAAAAGCCCGTGGGACTAATGACACTGTTTAATCATTGCAATATATCAATATACAACGAAATTCAACCCTGGCAAGCTAAGGAATTCGTGTCAACCGACAAAGACACCAAGCGACGTGAAGATGCACCGCAAGACGTTGGGATGCGCCGCGCGGCGTCTCGTGTGACTACGAGCAACGAGAAGCGACGCGACGCGACGAGACGTGAAGAGGCCTTGGGATGCGCCGCAGCTCGAGGTATCTTGAGTCGCTTGTTGCATCTTTAAGCCTCTTCACGTCGCGTCTCGGTCTGAGCCGACCCTTACCAGTATTTTGATTGCAATGAGGTGCAGCAATCGGTTTCCAGTTGTTTCAGGCTCCGGAATTTTTCAGCTCGTTTCGACTTACCTTGAGAAACCAGAACCTTACACCCGATTTACCTGATGAAAGAATCTTCTCCAATTAATCAGCTTCAGCAACAATTGTTATTATGATAAATATTACGCAGCAGTCTTATGAAATTTTTAACTATTTTGCGATACAAAAAAAAAACGATAAACCTACTTTTTGTTCAGAATTTTGAAAAGTGTTGCCAGATATAAAAATTATAATTAACACTATTTTTACACTAATAAAGTTAGCTATAGCTGTAGTTCGTTTAAGCTGGGTTATAGTCCTTATCCTGGACTCAAAGTATCTCCAAACTAAATTTCATCTGAATCGGTTCAGCGGTTTAAGTGTGAAGAGGTAACAGAAATACAGAGTTACTATCGCATTTTTACTATGAGTATAGATTTAACAAAAAGATAATGTTTAATATGTTTTCAGGACGCGCATGGATACAATGCAACGAGTGTTAGTAGTTGGCAGCAACATCACTTTTCACGTTCAAGAATGGATTTACCGCGAAATTTCGAGAGGCAAAGATATCCTGAATCAATGCGTTCAAGAACCAACATGTATTATGAGCGAGAGGCATCACCAATGTCAGTTCGGAGCTATCGTGAACCACATAATTACCAACATTCACATTATTCTCGTGCAATTGGTTCTTATCAATCAATGATAAATGGCAGATGTGTCTCACCCAGCTCAGAACGAAGCATAAGTACGTAGAATCTATCAATGAATACCACTAGATTTCATCAGTTTTTTTTAATAGATTTTGGAATTAAATTGTTACTAGCCCCCTCATTGGCAAGTTGCCTTAATTTTGCCAAATGGCAAAAAAAGGAACCCTTATAAATTCGCCATTTCCGTCCGTATGTCAAAGCCTTATTATTCCATCTGGCTAGATAGTAATGCAATTTCACAGAGATGTGTATTATGTAAACCGCCATACAGATATGTTACGAAAAAAAATTGAGGTAGCTTTTATTTTTCACGCATCCCATCTTTTTTTCTTATACCACTAAAGTGGCAAACAAGCTTACGGTTCGCCTGATGGTCCATCTTGAGCGATATCATTGGATAGGGCTTCAGAAATGCATTTGCGGTTTCTATTTATTATAAGATTTATATTTGGCAAGTTATTTGATCCCTAAATTGAAAATAAATTGTATGCCTTCCTAACGCTAACTTTTAAACCACATGATCTAAAAATCTGAAATTAATCACTATAATCACTTAATGAATATATCACTATAATAGGCTTTATAAATAAATCACGATAAAAGGCTTTATAAATAAATCACGATAATAGGCTTTATAAATTAAACCAATAAAAAAATATTTGGACAACATCGGTTCTAAAGTTTTTTAGATATCCGCAATAATTGTCATTCTAAGGAACCCAAATTAAATGCTTGTGCGACACGCACTTGACCAGTTTTGCTGTTGCAACTAAAAACTTGAAGTTCTAACTTTTAACTCATTAATGTGTCGGTATTTTTAATCTACAACATTAGAGAACTGCCATCTAATGTTGCAGATTTAAAAATCTTTATTTAAAAAAATACAGAATTATTTCCTTTAAGTAAAATGTGCTATCATTCAACCAGTGTATTTTGTAAATGAATTTCATCACTCAAAATTACCCAATTTAAGAATGAACAATTTGTATTTGTCACACTTTGCATGACCCCTCCTCCGCTCAATGCGTGTGACGAATTAAATGGATGGCTCCTCATAGTAGAAATTACAAGCACAACATGTTAATGTATAGTCGCGGTCAGAAAATGTTTACCACCTTAAGGATTACAATTGCATGCACACATTTAAGTCACAAGTTCTTAATGTCTATTTCATAATAATTTGATTGACCATAGATTATCTTTTTTCTCATATGACAATCAATCGCTCTAGGACGGGGATGGCGAACCTTTATTAATGAATGTGCCATTTTCTATGAAAAAAAAATACTGTACCTATGAAGTGCCGTTAAAAAATCTGGGTTACTTAATAATAATGGAGAAAAATTAAACGAATTGCTGTTAACTTAAAGCTATTTAGATACTTGCAGCTCGAAATGTTTACAGCAATCGAAATGTTTAATATTTATATTAAAAAAAAAAAAAAATTTAGTGTGATTTCTGCTGTTGCAAATTAGGTGCTAAAAATCTCACATTAGGGCAGGCTCGTACTTTGTTACTAAGCAGTATGGAAGGTAAACTAGAGTTCATTTCTAAAAATGACTTGCAAGCATACGTAGGTGAAAATAGAAATTTCATAAATGATTGGCGTGCTCGAATTGCCATGGGTTCGCCATCTCTGCTCTAGGAGATGGACTGACTACTATCAAGTTTTAATATATAGAAAACCTTCTTTGAAAAAACTAATATTTTAGTTTTTTAAATAAGAATATGAAGAAATAATAAAATAGACACTTCGAAAATCTTTATTTAATATCTAGTATAACCTCCCTCTGCAGCTATGACGGCACGTAGTCTATCTTGCATAGATGCAACAAGACGCGTGCATATTTCAGTACCTCTGATATCATCCCATACTTGAGCACAGTGTGATCTAAGAGCTTGAGGGTTTCTTTCATTTTGACAGTCCCAGCGTTGAACCATAAGCCCCCATAAATTTTCAATAGGGTTTAAATCAGCAGACCGAGCGGGCCATTGAATGGGATGAATGTCACGGTGCAGGTTGAACCATGCCACAGTAGCACGGGCTGTGTGTATCCGTGCATTATCTTGAACGTAAGTAATTTGTGGGAATTCCGTTGCAGGATACACTACGCGCACAGTGGGCAGCATCACTTCTTCCAAAAGCGACACATAATTAATGGCCGTAGCCCTATTCTCTAACGACGCCAGTTCTCCGATGCCGTCAAGGCTCATCCACCCCCATAAATTTACTGTAATGCGACCTTTTGAGGCACAATATGACTTTCACCATACCGAGTTCGATTGTGGCGCCATAAGTTAATCTTCCGATTTGGCTTGATTTAAAAGTTTTTTCATCGGTAAATATAGTATTTGACCAATCAAAATCGAGATGTCGTCGCGCAAAGTTAAGCCGGGCTGTTTTGTGGTGAGGTTTCAGCTCCACTTTAATAGCATGGTGTCTGTAGTGTAGTCCAACATTGTACAAAGCTCGTCGGATCGTCCGAGCACTCACACCATATAAAGCAGCAAAATAACTAGTTGGTGTGAAACCATTCTCTTCGTAACGACGAATGATTTCTGTTATTTGCGCGGCGGTTAGTGTCGGTCGTCGTCCTGAATTATTTCTATGATCTGTTATTTGCCCTTCTTCGCCGTGACGCCTAATCCAAAACCTCACAGTGAATCGTATATATTGAGTTCTCGTGATATAGCATGTCATAGAATTAAGAAGTATTCTTTTCTATGTACGTTCTGTCATGTGTCAATCAAACATGTAAAATTCTTAAAGCTAAATAAAACCAAGTTTCCTATTGGTTTTGTCTTATTTATGTAACAATTTATTTAGCTTTAAATTATGTCAGAAGAAAAGATTACGGTGCCAAAAATAAGTAATGTATTATCTCAGTACCTACGGCCAGAACGATTTGATATCGACCCTACACTACCGGGAGCAAATTCAAGGTGGGTGCATTGGCGATTTACATTTTCTAACTTTCTATCTCAACAAGTTACTGATACGATTTCTGATTCAACAAAGCACCATTTGTTAGTGAATCACCTATCCTCTAAAGAATTCACATACATTAAAGAATGCAACGATTATACTTCAGCCATCGCTCTGCTTGATAAAATATATATTAAACCCAAAAACTTTATATATGCACATCATGTTCTGTCTAATAGAAAACAAAAATCAGAGGAGTCAATTGATGATTATGTCCGTGCGCTAAAGCTACTAGCACCTGACTGCGAATTCCAAAGTGTCACAGCAGAGCAACATAAGAGCGAATTCATTCATTGCTGCAATTTTATCACATAAGATTCGCCAAAGATTATTGGAAAATTTTGAATTAAATCTAGATGAAGCTATTAACCAGGCGAATACTCTTGAAATGGCTGAAAATAGTTCGAATGTTTATGCAAATAGTAGTCAATCGACTAATCTCAATGCGTCATCTGCTAACCAACTAATTGTTGAACAGTGCTCTCCATCAACTTCGAGAAAATTACCTTATTTATCAGCAGCAAATACACAGAAAAAAAAGTGTTTTTTTTGTGGTGGCAATATACATCAAAGAGTTAAATGCCCTGCTTTAAATGTCACGTGCCAACTGTGCTCTAAAAGAGGACATCTTGCTAATGTATGCCGGAGCGCAAAAGCTGCCAATGCCATAAATTTAGAATCTGCTGAACTATCTGCCATATCAGCTGCTTCACCATCTAGTTTACATAAGGCTACTGTACCTGCATTTATTAATAATATACGAGCCGATGCATTAATTGATACTGGTAGTTCTGTGAGCTTTATTAACAAAAGATTTGCTCACACTATGAATCTGGAAAAGAAGCCATGTAGACAGACTATTACTTTGGCATCGTTGAGCCATATTTCATTTGTTGAAGGAATCTGTTTTGTTACCTTAACCTTGAATAAATATACTTATAAGCAACGTCCGCTTTTGATTGTCAGCAATCTGTGTGCAGACGTTATAATTGGACATGATATATTAAAGACACATAGTTCTCTAGAGTTTCAATTCGGAGGTGACAAAGAACCGCTGCGTATATGCAACGTTATGAAGGCTTCTGTACCACCAGCATCTTTGTTTACCAATTTATCACCGAACATTAAACCTATAGCTATGAAATCCAGACGCTATAGTAATGAAGACAAACAATTTATTGAACAAGAAGTATCTAACATCTTAGACGACGGAGTAATCGAACCTAGCACATCTCCATGGCGAGCACAAGTGCTGATAACAGGTGGTACAACACATCGCAAGCGGTTAGTTATTGACTACTCTTTAACAATCAATGAATTTACACAACTGGATGCTTTCCCTTTACCTAATATGGAGACTATTGTTTCACAAGTGGCTAAATACAGCCTTTTTAGTCAAATTGACCTCAAAAGTGCTTATCACCAAGTGCCGATGCTAAATAGTGAAAAAATATTTACTGCTTTTGAAGCTTGCGGTAATCTTTATCAATTTACTAGAATACCGTTTGGAGTGACAAATGGAGTTGCTGCTTTTCAACGAACACTAAATTTTATCATAAAAACGGAAAAATTAAAGGGAACGTTTTCATATTTAGATGACGTCACTATCTGCGGAAAAGATATTTTTGATCATGATCAGAATCTCAATTCATTTATGGACGCTGTTAAGAAGTATAACCTTACTTTGAATGAGAGTAAATGCGTATTTAAAACCGACAAGATAAAGCTGTTAGGTTACACAATTCACAACAATGTAATTAAGCCAGATGACTATTGACGAATATGAAATATTCATTGTTGAAACTGATGCTTCAGATTTCGCTATTGCGGCTACACTTTCACAAAATGGACGCCCAGTAGCATTTTTTTCAAGAACTCTATCAAATTCCGAGCTTAGGCATTCATCGATTGAAAAAGAAGCAAGCGCAATTGTTGAGTCAATATGAAAATGGCGTCATTATCTTTTAGGGAGACATTTTGTACTATTAACTGATCAGCAATCAGTATCGTTTATGTTTAATCAAAGCCATTCTAGCAAAATAAAAAATGACAAGATAGAAAGATGGCGTTTGGAGCTCTCCTGCTATAAATATGATATTATTTATCGTAGTGGAAAAGAAAACGTAGCAGCTGACGCCCTTTCACGTGTATGTGCTAATATAAATACTGATAAACTTTACACTTTACACAATTCTCTTTGTCATCCAGGTATAACGAGAATGTATCATTGGGTTCGGTCTAAGAATCTGCCTTATTCAATTAACGGCATTCGATTAGTCACAGCTTCTTGCCCAGTGTGTGCAGCAATAAAACCTCGCTTCTTTAAAACCACTGGTCAACTCATAAAGGCTATGGCGCCTTTCGAACGATTAAACATTGACTTCAAAGGGCCTGTCCCATCTCATACTCAGAACAAATATTTGTTAACTATTATTGACGAGTATTCAAGATTTCCTTATGCTTATCCCTGTAAGGATTTGTCAGCAAATACTGTTATAAAATGTTTGAGAGATCTTTTTTCAGTATTTGGGATTCCCTTGTACATCCATTCTGACAGAGGTTCTTCGTTCATGTCTGAGGAATTAAAGATTTTTTTAACATCCGTTGGAGTAGCATGTAGCAGAACTACACCTTACAATCCACAAGGAAATGGGCAAGTTGAGCGGTTAAATAGAACACTGTGGAAGACCATTCAGCTGTGTCTTCGTTCCAAAGATTTACAAGTAGGTCATTGGGAGCAAGTCCTACCTATGTCGCTGCATGCTATACGTTCACTATTATGTACAACAACTAATGAAACTCCTCACGAAAGAATGTTTAGACATACTAGACGTTCTGTGAATGGCGAATCTTTACCTTCTTGGCTTATGACGTCAGGACCGGTATTGATGAAAAAGAATGTTAGAATTTCTAAATATGACCCCGTAGTAGAAGTGGAGCTTTTAGAATCAAATCCCTCTTATTCCTTTGTTAAAATGCAGGACGGGCGAGAAACTACCGTGTCAAACCACCGTTTAGCTCCATGCCCATCATTTCAAGTCGATACAGAGATTCAAAAATGTCTCCGATGATGATGCTGAAAATAATAGTACAGATAATGCTGAGTCGTCGCAAGCAACTGAAGAAGGTCTTCGCAGGACACCGAGAATAAGGAGATCCCCTGCTTATCTTCGAGACTATTTGGTGGAATAATTTAAAGGGGGGTGATTGTCATAGAATTAAGAAGTATTCTTTTCTATGTACGTTCTGTCATGTGTCAATCAAACATGTAAAATTCTTAAAGCTAAATAAAACCAATTTTCCTATTGGTTTTGTCTTATTTATGTAACATAGCACTAATACTATGTCCATCTTCGAAGAGAAATATTATTTCAGATCTTTGCTCCAGGGTTAAACTTGCCATTTTATTTTGTTATGAAAAAATCTTTTGTAAAATTTTACTCTTGTCAAAACGACGTTCAAACAAAATTTTTTTTCGATAAATGTCATTTCAACAAATAAAGATCTAATATCTTTATCAAAGAGTGATCAATAATTCTTGCTGTTTTTCTCGACGCGTCATTTCGCATAATAGCTTTTGAAAGGTAATAAGTAACTTGATATGGCATTTTACACTTAGTGAAAAAAGTGTGATATAGAATCTAATTTCAAAACTGGTAAACATTTTCTGACCGCGACCGTATTTTACAATTTTTTTTCCAAGGTAAAAATTAATTTAGATCCTCTTTAGAACTAAATTAAGCAAATTTTAAGTAAAGCTAAGAATAAGAAGTATAGCAACATATAATAATATATTTTTATTTTTTTCAGATTCAAATATAACTACAATGAAGGTGATGGATTTGTCAAACGCACTTCTTACCAGAAAGTTCAATAAGGATGAATTTAAAATAATAGAAAAAGTTTTTACAAAAATAATTGAAAGAGGCAGAACTAAAATGCATAGAAGTAAGATTGAAAAACGATGGAAAAGAAAATTTAGGTCTAAGCCTCCTAATCGGACTACTGGATATGACTCAGGAGAGCTAGGAAGCGACTCATCAATAAGTGATGACTTAAGGAGTGGCAATTATAATACTAGTGCTTCATGTAAAGGAAGTGTAGCTGGTTCTCGATCTTACTCCCGTAACTCTTTAAAACTTGCAAGCGCAATAAAGAAAAACAATATGTATGAAGACCGAACAGCAGACATCCAACAATGTAATTTTAGAAATGTTTTGTCTATGGCTTCTGGAAGTATGTATACAAGCAGAATCGAGCTGGAAAACTCCTCAGTAATGACTCGCAATCCAAAGATGAATAGTAGCTATCAAATAGGATCCCACAGATTTAACAATACTATTTCTGCTTTGTCTATTAAGAAACCACAAGCTATGTCGCATTATAACAATATACCAAGTAATATATCTATACTATCTAGTAAGAGCAAAAAAAGTGAAAATTATTTAGATCGTAGGAAAAACAATGGTACATTGATGAGACATACTAAAAAGGTCAGCGCTACTAATATAGTTGAAAGTGATGCAGAAGATATGTTTACAAACAGAGAAAAAGATGTAAATAATTTTACACTTGGTAAAAACACAATTATAAAAAACAATGTGACACAGAAAAGTAACTCAATAGCTAAGAAAACATCAACAAACCCAAAAATGGACTATACTAACAATGAAACCAATAAGGTTGATGGGAATGACTTTGAGTTTGCCAGACCACAGTTTCCTATCAAAAAATCTTTAACGAGGGTAAAGGAGACATTAATATCTAGGTCACCTTCTGTACAATGTGTAGAATCATTCACTGATAGTAACAAAAAATCTCAAACCCATAAAGAATCTGAAATCCTGGATCAGAATGACTTTGCGTTTGCCAGACCCCAGTTTCCTATCAATAAATCTGTAACGAGGGTAAAGGAGAAATTAGTATCTAAGTCTGTACAATGTGCTGAAATAGAATCAGTGAACAGTAACGAAAAATCACAAACCGATAAAGAATCTGAGATGATAGACCATTCTTCTAGTGACATATCATCACGACCTAGCTTTATGAAAAGGAAACTTTTCACACAAACACTGGATGTGACTGAGTGTAAAAACATCAGTTCTGAAAGCTTTAATTCAAACAGTCCACAAACAAATGTATATAATCAATATGCAAAAGAAAAAAATAAAGCCAGAAAATTAGCAGTAGGCCAATCGTGTTTAAGTAGAGACATTAACCAAGATAAAAATCTTATAGAACTAATTCAAGAAATTGTGCCGGAAGGACGTATGAATTTAACTATGTCAACAACAAGGGTTGAAAGAAGTGCTAATGACATTAAAACAGTAAGTCAAAAGCGTAAAACTGCAAATGATCCTAGTGACAGATGGGACATTACATCTATTATATCATGTAACAATGACAGTAATGTAAGTGACACTTACACTGATGAAGAAATAATAAACGTTAACACTACAAATAAGAAAAAAAAATTAAAGACCTCTCTAGAGTTCAAAACGAACATAGGAGAAAAGAATAAAAATAAATCAGTGGTAAATAAGAACAGTAATCTGATATCTAAAGATACTCTACCAGAGAAGAGAGAAGCAAATGAGCTTAAAAAAGTTGATGGTGTATATGAATTAAAAAGAGCCAATGAAGAATTAAACACTGTAACGAAACATAGTGTACTGTCAAAAAGAAATAAAATATTTATAAAAAAGACCCAAACATGCGAGGATAAGAATAGTGAAATTGAATTCGAAAATAAAAGTGAGAAACATTTTTGTATTTATTCGTCGCCTTTCTCGCTAAGCTGCGAGGAAACGGTTCAAAGGAACTACTTCTCTGAACTGAAACAAAAAGTATTTAATGTCCTTCTAGTTAAATGTCTGTGCTGAAAATCAAGTCACTCTGGTGCACCGTTGCGTCGTGCAAAAATATTCCGAGGCGGTTTCTCGTGTGGAAGATCTTTTTTAAGTCTTGATTAAGATAAAATGTGTTCTATTACGTTATCCATCTCTCCAGCTATATGTGTCAAAAATCAAGTTACTAGATACTCCGTTACGACGTACTTAAAGAAATTTTTACAGCGAAAGAATTAATTTACGTGGGAACTCCATAAATATTATTTTGTTTCTCCATAAGTATTATTAGCTATCTTTGTGTGAAAAAATCACGCCAACTGAATGATGCATTAAGGCGTTAGAGAATAGTGTATCGCAGTTGTCCATGGAAAATTCAGTCCACTGGTAACTCTTGGCACCTATAAAAAGATATGTCTTTCTCGGCCTCTCCAACTCTCTTTAACAAATCGGTATAAATGGACGCTCCGATGCCTGCGACGCTAAGAAATAATAAACAAAAAGAATTTTGCATTTATGTATTAGTTCGCATAATATCATAGTATATTAATCAAAACTGTATTTTGTTTGTTTTTTTAAGGAACTAAGCGTTACAGTTACATCGACCGGTTTTGGGATGAAGATAGTGACATGGATATAAATGAAGTTAGCATCTCTAACAAAGGTAAGGAAGGTGGTGGGCGACCCCTCTCAACTTATTTTCGTATAAATCCGACCAAACTTACGCGTCTGAAACAACCCCAACGTATGTTCCGAGTTTTTTTCCAAAGTTAACTGCACAAAAACGAGAATTTTGGGTTGTTACACATCCGACAACAAGTATATCGCGTCGCGTAGGTGACGCCAAAACAGAAAAATAAACCGCACGCAATAGGGTACAGTTTCCGCCGCGAGACATGAGCTTTGTATTTGTGTGAGTGTAGACCTATAATGTAAAGGATGAACCGGCTTGTGGCGCGGCGTGACCGAACGTGTTGTTTAAACCGGTTTTGACAGGATTTCGAAGACAGCTTAAGGCGCAGTGCATCTCTGTTTTGCCCCCGCACTCTCTGCATTTCATCTCCTGTGAGACGTGGGTTGCATATAATTGTTTTTTGTTGTGATTATTTTGTGTTTGCCTGTGTTCATTTTAGAAATTATTTTTAATATCAAAAAAAATGAAATGCCGAGAAAACAAAATTGTTTTGGATGACTGCTATTGTTGATGTTGTCGAAACCATAATATGATTAGTAAAAAAAAAAGTTTACGCGATCACTCTATAGTGATGAAGAGGACAATTTATGTGAGCATAAATCTGCCATCTCTGGGCGGGTGCATCTGGATTCCAACTTGGCCCTTTTGACTCGGTTCAACGACGGGCTGTGAGAATTGTCGACGATTCCAAACCCCTAGCCATATCTAGCCCTTAAGTCAGAGGAGAGTGTGTGTGTTCTAACGCTTGTACAACGGAATGTGTTCTGAGGAATTGTTCGAAATGATGCCCACGGGTACTTTCTACTATCGCACCGCTCGCCATCAGCAGGGAATTCATTCTCACACCTTAGAACCGAAATGGTCGCGTAAAGTGCGGTTTCAGACAAACTTCCTTCCGCGAACGCTTAGGTTGTGGAATGAGCTCCCTGCCAAGGTTTTCTCTAAGGACTGCAGTATGGGGTTCTTCAAGAAAGAAGTAATTAGATTTCTGAGCGGTCGGCAACTCGCGAGTGATACCCATGTGTACCCGTGAGTGGTGCAAGCGTCCATAGGCTACGGTCACTTCTTACCATCTGGCCGTAAGCTTGTTTGCCACCTTAGTAGTAAAAAAAAAAATGCAATAAAAGAAAAAAAAAACCGATGTTCAAGATACCGCTATAGATGCCTTATCAGAGAGATTTATCACTAACGTAGGGAACACATCAGATGAAAGTGACGAAAGAGCTGAAGATGTAATATCAGGGGTAGTAGAATTTCTTCGAAATATGTTTTATATAACGTTTTTTGTCTATCTGTACTTTCCACACACTAATGTACAGCTCATGTCTCAAAATAATAATTTTTTGTTCAATCTATTTTGAATAATGAATTTTAGTTGTCCAACCATAGTTCGACAGCGCGAATTCCGCTAGCCAATCACAGCTTGTTCGTTTCGCACATCACCACGATCAAATTATATACACTATCATTCTCATACAAAATTACTTATAATGCAACAAACTTTTCTGAGCCTCCGAGGCGCGTTCATAAAAACAACTCGGGTGAACCCGGGTAGCACGCATAGCAGGATAGCAAATACATTTTTCTACAATACAGAAAGAGCATAATACTCTAACCCGGTAGATTGAGTTTAAAAAAAATTGCGGGTCAAAAAAGTTCGTTGCACTGTAGAACACAGGTTGTATGTAATATATGAATTGGAGACTTTAGTGTCACGCGCGTTTAAATTTTTAGTTAATCATTTTAAATGTTTATTTTTATATCAAAAAACACTAGTTACATGCCGATTTATTTTTTATTGTATTTTCTCCCGGTAAGCGATTGGTTAAAAAAAATTTGAAATAATACATGCCAATCAACTGATGGTCGGTTAGTGCGTCGAGTGTACTGACTGACTACCCAAAGCTATATTATATAAATAAAAAAACCCGATTGCAAAACCATTAAGAACTTAAAGGAAATTAATAAGTGCACCTAAAACAAGCCAAATATTTAATTTTTTGCAGACTGAACACATTTAAAGGTAACTACTGTATGAGTAATTTATCTGTTGTATTATTTGTACTTGCATTTAAATAAGTCCCGCCTGCTTATAGTTAAGGGGGCATCGAGCTTCTAGCGCTAATTGTTTTTTGGTATTCTATGTGCTCCTAAAGCGGGAGAAGGGAAACGTGGCAATCTAGCAAGGATGTGCGGAACTAGCGCAAATTTAAGTATTTCTTTCTTATTATGTATAGTACAGTCAAATTAAATACATTTTCAGGCTAAAAAAACAATAATTAGTAGAGTTTTGAATTTTGGTGTACATGTTCATTTAGTCCTCCCGTTGAACATACTAAAAGTCCCTATCGATAGCTGTTGCGCTCGCGCCGCCATCTTGGAAAACCTTTTTTAGTTTTTTGCTCTTATCTCGGCAATTATTGCTGATACGGGAAAAATTTATACATAAAAACATTAAATATGCTATTAAAAAGCTCATACATATTACCATTGTATCCCTGGTTGTTGATTATTGATTCTAGCTGTAATCCGGCGTTAAGGAGGATTTTTTGTTTTTGCTGCCGATATACAGTTTGTTTACAGTTTACTCCAAAATTGTTCAAATTTTTTTTTAGACTTATTCCGTGAAACTACCAATAGTGAAAGAGAGAGAGAAAGAAAAAAAGTGAGTCAGATGAGAGGATAAGAAAGAGAGAAAAAGGGAAGAGGAGGGAAGCATAAAGGCAAATGTAGTTTTTTTTTTTTGAACTGACAATGCAGTTGCAGCTATTACTGCTTCACGGGCATTTTGGGTAACGGCAATCTCTTACCAGTCACTAAGTTATACCGTAAGCGAGTGCTCTAAACAAGCGCTGACCCCGAGGACATAGAGTTACTAATAAGAGAGCCCACCGCCGTAAGTCGACAACGTAACAATTATTCCTCTGTAGAGGACTAGACTCCTCCTACAAAAGTGTCAAGAAGGCTACAGGTGTTGAAAAAGCAGTCACGAAAACGTGATGGAACGGATCTAACGTGGCCTACAGGCTAACTGGAGCTATAAAGCTATTGAAGTCGACACCCTGAGCGCCATGCCGTCCTTCAAAAGACTAAATTAATCCGTGCGTTTGACGACGGCTAGAAGGCAGACTGCTTAGAAAAAACATAATGTCGTAATGCTTGCTAACCACTAACCCAGTAGAAACCAATCATGTCCGCGAGGTAGACAGTGAGGTCAAAAGGAGATGCGCTCTCCCGCCGCTTGACGCAGACAAATTTGTCCAAACCATCAAAATTAAGGATACCCCTGATTAAAATACCAATAAGTATTTTTAACGTGCCGATGTCGAACTACATTTGTAATTTCATAGACAATAAGTATTAACCTCTTCACCAAAGTAATTTCGGATTTTGGGAAACAAACAAGATTTCACAGAGCACATTTATACCTACAGGAGTGCCATTTTTCGAAGTGGCGACAGCGTTCAATAAATACTATTACAACGGTTTTTAAGCTGGTACTTTTATAAGCTGCTCCGCATACACTGAGATCGCTCTAAACTGGTTTTTATTTTATGCACTTGCTAATAGTAGCTTGCGAGTAACTGGTGGGTGACAGATTCGATAACCACATCAATATTAGAGATCTAATGAGAGCAGGGATCAGAGATATAAGCAAAAAACTGAAAACCCTTTTTCCAAGCTGGCGGTGTAAGCGCAACAGGTATCGATAACACCAAAATTCAAACTCTACCAATTAATGTTATTTAATTTTCTAATTTGATTGGACTATTAAGAAAATACACATTTTGCAAATTTTAAATGTATACGTTATAGAAAACATGTAGTTTTTTATAATTCAAAAACTGATGACCCGTAAAATATTTACGCCGCACTGAGGGTTTGTTTTGTTTTTAGCGATAACTTTGTCTTTTTTTTTCTATCGAGGAAATCTTTCTTAAGTGTAGGATTTACAGAGTGAATCAGTAAATATCTTACATATTAATTGCATAAAGCTTTAGTAATAACGATACAGCTAGGGATTAAACGAACGCAATTTTTTCGCTTCAACTAAAAAAAACTCGTCGGTCTCTTAAATATTTTGTACGTTTTAGGTGCAGTTATTTATTCATAAGGTAATAAAAAAAATTACAAACATACATGATACGTGCGAAAAACATAACCCTTCCTTGGAAGTCGAGTAATAAATTCAACACTATGCTGAAGATATCCCGAACTTCAGCCTGTACGCGATTAAAATGGCCTTGATACAGCAATTTATTTATAATAAAAAAAAAACGTTTTTCTTTGTAAATATCTTGTATGCAGCTGTACGTAATAACTATTTTAAAATTCGTGGTAAATTTAATCGCAACTTTTATTTGATTTTATTCGTTTTATTAAACGAAATAATTAATAGCTATTTTTATATACAGGAAATGCTACTATGGAGACACTAGAACAAAATGACAGAAAACTGACGTCAGTCACTAGTACTGCAAAATCATCAATACCAGAAATTATGAATAAAAACGGAAAGACTCAGGCGGATAAAGAAGATGATCAAAATAAAACTAAGCGTTTCACTGATAGACCCTTTAAAAAGGTCATTAAGTGTACTACAAATGATATACAAGATAAAGGTTACAAAACAAATAAAATAATCAAAAAAACTACATCGGTTCCAAGTGGCAAGAAATTGACGTCAGTGTCGACTACTGCAAAATCATCAATACCTGAAGTTGAGAATAATGATGGAAAGGATCAAGAGGATAAAGGAGATGTTCAAAATAAAACAAAACGTTTAACTAATAAAGCAATAAAAAAAGTCATGAAATGTGCTACGAATGAGGCAAAAGATAAATCATCAAATAAAATCATCAAACAAACTACACCAGTGCAAATTGGAAAGAAATTGACGTCAGTATTGGTTACTGCAAAATCATCACTGCCAGAAATTATGTATAAAGATGGACAGGATGAAGAGAATAGCGATAACCAAAATAAAATTATACATATTACAGATAAACCAATAGAAGATGTTACGAATAACATACAAAATACAATCAACAAAACAAATAAAATTGCTAAAAAAACTATACCAGTTGAAAGTGAAGAACAAGTGACCAAAGCTTCTAAATCTTATCATAATAAAATAAAATCTAGTAACACTATGCCAAGGAATAAAAAGAAAGAGCAAGTTTTACCAGTTAACGCGCTTACAATGCCTAAAGTTAATGTTGAATCTTACCATCATAATATAAAATCTTCTGATACTGTGCAAGAAAACAAAAAAGATGATAAAGTTAAATCTGGAAATACGTTAACAGGGCCTGAAACCAAGATTTTTAGTTGCAATGATCACGTAAAAACTTCCAACACAGTTCAAGATACTAAAAAGAAAGATAAAAAAGTTATGAGATCCAAAATGATAACAGAAAGTGAAATTATAAGTTGCGATAACCAAATAAAATCTACAAATACTTTGCCAAATAATGGAAAATTGTGTCGTGAATTGTCGCGTCTTGATTCAAGTTTTCTTCCTTATTCTGAACTTCTGAAATTAAGTAATAATTCTTTGGATGCCCAAAAAGACAACAGCATGGTATTGAGAAAACGTAACAATTCAGAGCTTAAAAATGCTGAATTGGATACATCAATCAGAGTTTTGAGAACAAGGTTGATAGATAAGACTAATTCTTTAAATTCTAGTAATATAGATAAAGAACAATCTGTGAAAAGGACAAGTCAAAAAGAGAATAAACCTACAAAAAGAATTACTTCTCAAGTTAAAAATAAAGAGAAAAATCCAGATGTTAAAACTACAATCGATACTATAGTACAAGCAAAACAACATACTTTTAAAGAGAGAGGTCTAAGAAATATATCTGTTAATGCTTCGTCAAATTTAAAAAGCCATTATTCAAACAGGTCAAGACGTAGTAATATATCATTTTTTCTTAAAGCCTGAATAGGTCTTGTAAAAATACTTGAATAAGTACAATAACAATTAATATACCTATATATGTACAAAATAGGAAGTAACTTAGAAGTAATATGTGACAAATATCATAAAAACGCATTCCGACTGATGTGCGATAAGTGCGCAAGTCTTGAGTGATTTTGGCTATGTTTTTAAACATTTTTTTCTATATTGCTATACCAATATACCTCTGTTACTTAAGAAGATACAATTCGCGGCGCCTCGCAGCGAGCTTTATACGAACGAATTTCTCATTTATTTTTGACATTTACTGGTCAATCACTGTGAAATTCCTTAGTCATAATTCCAAGCACACACATGTTTGTGGTTTTTCCAAAATATTATTAACGAGAAATCTTTTTTAAACCATTTGTATGAAAAACTAGAATCCTGTATAACTTTTGAATGTAAGGTAATGCACTAGACAAACATACTTTGTTCAATCCTTTAGGTACTAAAATTTTTCCACAAAATTTGCACAAAAACGGTGTATTTACGCGATGTCGCTTGTGTCGTAGTCTTAAGACATAGGTTTATAATTTTTATTTCTTATATCCTCAATATAGTTTATATATAATAGCTATTGGATATCCACAATCATAAATAGGTATGTATATTATATGTTTGAAAATAAAAGGATATAAGCATTTGTATCAGTTAATTGGTGCCCATTGTACAAGCCGTGCTTAGTTTGGGAGCAGATAGCGCTGTGTAATATGTCCAGGAATATTTAGTATTATTAATAAATTTTTAGTTACTAGGGAAGTAAGGCTATTTTAACCAAATAAGTGTGTTTTAAGGAATCAGCACCCTTAGAACTGGTTTTTGTGGTTAAGAATGTACTCTTTATTATTTGCATTATTTTAAGATAAATTTAAATTTTTGCCCGTTATTTTTTATGGTCAGAGCTACTTACCTAAAAAGCCTTTACTGGTTTTATAAAAAATACAGAAAGTTTAACTACTTTTTTATAAGAAAAATAGAATTATTTATTTTATTCACATCGCTATTTTTTATTTGAGTCTTAGTTTAAATATCATGTTCAAGATTTGTATTTGGTATACTTAAAACTAGCTTAGCCTATGTAACGTACGTTAGGTAAGTAGTTTTAACCATAAATAAAGACAAGGCCAAATATAATTAAGCTAAATTTTGTCAGGAACCTAGACTAAGTCAAGCTAGTACTAGCTAGTACGTACGTAGTAGTACGTTGAAGCAAAATCGCTTAGACGAAACGCTAAAAGTAAAAATAAGATGTTACTTCCAAAACTCAAACCGCTAACAATTTCTGCTAAAAAGTAGTTAAATGGAATGCCCTAAATGTTTCTTCATCTTGACATTACTACAGCCTTAACATAGGTTTCATTTATCGATAAATACGACAATGTCGAGACAGTCATGGCGCAGTGATAAAAACTGACTTGCTGGACTGCACACGACTAGCCAAGTGTGACAACATAAGTAGTACATAATAGCTCAACGATACCCATATTTACCTCAATGTATATTTTGTTATGCTGTATAAGTATTAGGGGTTAAAGTATGTAATTGCCGTTTCGTAATGAAAAATCAAAATAATTTGTAGGATTAAATACATTTATTAAATCAAAGCATTCTTCGTTGTTTATGCATTGCTGCCATTTAATAGGAATATAATTTCTGGGAAGAATTTTTTTCCGTGGAAAAAATGTTCAAATCGCGGTAAAAGTGGAAGTCGGTTGGAGCAAGGTCCGGCGAGTATGGAGGATAACGGATGGTTTCTAACTGCAGTTCTTGTAGTGTAACAACTGTTCCACGAGCAATGTGAGATCTAGAGAATCATGAAGCAATAATAGGATTGGCTCTAAAAGAGTCAATATTTTGGGTATGCTAACAATACCGCTAATTCTTTGGTATTTTGACTCGAATCATTTAACCATCACCTTCAATTCATCCTCATTAGTTAGTGGCTGGTTTTCCTCGTGGTTCATTCTTCAGGTAGAAGTTTTCACTATGAAAGCGGTTAAACCGATAACGCACGGGGCGTTCGTTAACCGTATTATCTCCAAATACAACATTGACATTACAAACAGTTTCTGCTGCGTTAGTCCCACGTCGGCACTCGTATTCGAATATTACTCTGATTTTAGCTGTATCTATATTCACGTTATAAGTTGAATGTAAAAACAATTGAAAGTCGAACATCGAATATCATGTCTTTTTTTAAATTTAGAATGTTATAGTTTTCGTATGAAAGTTTCACTCTGAAATATGACACCAAGCAGATTTAAGTTTTATTCAAAGTACGTTGAAACGGCAATTTCATGGTTAAACCCCTATTATTTGATGTTAAACTAAAGAATTAAAATAAAAGTAAAACAAAAGAGCTAACTAATATATTGTAGAGATTTGGTTTCATAGTAACAAAAAATGTGTTGATGTTTAGGACAGAAGTGAGAAGTGACTCATTCTCTCGTTGGCCCAGTTTCGTTTTTGGGCTCAATATGAATGATCGGCTTTGTGTTCAATAGTTTTAGCTCTTATTTAATAAGTCAGTCAATCAGGACTTCCGGCTTTATTATGATGAAATGTTAAAGATATTTATGTTTATTTTAATTTATTATGTTCTCAATTAAGATTGAAAATAAAAATATTGGCCCTTGGTTCTTTTCTTTACGTCTAATGCATTTAGGTGAAAAATAATACAATGTTACATTGTCTATGAACGGTAGTAAGGAGAAAATTACTAGAGGCTATTAAGAAGCCGAAGTTTATAATTTTATATTTTTAATTTCCGTACCGCCCGTGTTACAATGTTTTTCATCACATTAGCGAGTAAATAAATAAAAATATAATGTGAATAAATAAATAAACTAACCAAAACACAACTGAAATGGCGGGAACACAAGGAGAGAAAACAACGCCACTGCGAGATGGTTGAAGTTTTGGCTCAAGGATTATAGGAGTAATCAGTAGCACATTAGCGTGAATTATATCCTAAAATAGGGTTGCCGTCCGTCCGGGTTTCCCCGGATTTGTCCTAGTTTGTCGAGTGCGTCCGGGGAGCGTCCGGGTTAAAAAGTTCCTAAAAACTTTAAGAACATTTCGTTTTGGCAATGGAGTAAAAAATGTATTAAGACTGCTAACAGTATCTTAAAACGTTCAAGAAGACTAAATTTAGTTTAATTTTTTTTTCTGAGTAACTAGGAAAGAAACCGTTGGCATGTCCGGGCTCTAAGCTACAAAGTACGTGGTTTTCACGCTTCTTGTCCTAGTTGCCAGATTTTAGAGATGGAAACCATACCTAAAACAAGCTATATTACAGTACTACCATTAGCTTACCATCAGGCGGACAAGCTTGTTTGCCACCTTAGTAGTGTAAAAAAACTAATTTAGCTGGATGATAAAGATGACTTAGACGTATACGTCATCTTTGTTAGCTGGAATAGAGGATAAAACGAGTCTGATTACTGTGGCAGAAGAATTTCGTACACTGCTATACGGCAGAAAAAATCAACATAATGCATCCTTATGCCACGAGCTATATTAAAGAATTAAATATTATCGTTGGATTTGATTTGATTGTACCTACACTCATTCTATTATAATGCTTTTTAATAAGCTTGATAGCAGTTGATTAATACATAATATACAATGTCTAAAAATACTGTACGATAAATAAAAGCATCAAATGAGTCATTGAGCTGAAAATTGGTGCAGTTTAACTGCACTCTAATTTTCAAGCATAACGTGTAAATATCAGCTTTTCTGGCTCTGAAGTTATTAGAGGGTAAATATATGGGAGTGGTGTTTAGATGACGTGATTTTTTTTTTCTATAACCTCGCTATGTGTTTGGGCAACGAACGCAGGTATAAGTTCTATTTAAAATCATTTGCTTATTGGCGAGACAAGTAGGGTCACAAAATTAAGTGAAGTTATAACTATGTTCGAAATTATAATTTACCAAGATTTCCTCATTCCTAAAATACTCTTTGTTACTCTTGATTTTTAACCTTAGCCAGCCATTAAATCAATTTCATTCCATTGTACAGCTAGCGTAATGCTTTCAGCTGTTAAAAACAGTTTAATATCGCCATGATACAAAAAAGAGAATGTCAAAAGAATAAGGATTTCCTTATCTCTTAAAACACCGTCACACAACCATCAAAATAATTTAATTCCATTTAACAGCCATCGTTATGCTTTCAGCTGTTAAATACAGTTTAATATCGCCATGATACAGAAAAGAGAACGTGAAAGGAATTTAGCAAAAATTAGTACTGGGTAGCCAATTGACGCCATTTTAAGCAGGACAGAACAGATTTATTATGAAAAAACCAAATGATGTCTTATTGGTTTTCAACATATTTGTTAACATTAATGTAATAAAACAATTTAAATTATATGGTACTGATGATTTATGAGTTTAAATGAAATAATTTTGTGTATCTATAAATAATTCGTTACACCATATTTATCTTGTAAAAAATAGTGATATTTTTTAATAATTAATATATATAATTAATATTTTTTAAATAAAGTATAAAACAGAGTACCTTCCCGCTGTCTGTCTGTCCCTATGTATGCTTAGATCTTTAAAACTACGCAACGGATTTTGATGCGTAGATAGAGTGATTCAAGAGAAAGGTTTACATGTATAATACATAATTTAGTAGAGGAACACTGATATGACAAACTCCTTCAGAATCTCGCCCCCAAAAGCAAAGCAAAAGCCCGTAGGAGCAGTAATGGCTGCATCAGCCAAATGTAGTAGTCAGTCAGAAAAAAAACGCACTTTATGATTAGCTGTGATCGCACGCGTTTATCGGAGCTTTCTAGCTAGGAAAATAAAACGTGTTTTTCAGCCCGACAACGTAATCCGTACTTATAAGTACGTAACGGTAAATTAAAAAATTGTATGATAGAATTTAAATTCCAAAGTGAATTCTTTTTTAAGACAAAAGGTGCTTTGCAGTGCGACAATTTCAAGAAAATATGGCCAGTGATATTCTGATTCGGCGACGGCGTGAGTTAGTTTTAGAAGTTGTGAAATATGATCAAAACATATTTGACGAAGCATTATTTGAATTGAACAAAGTAGTGCAATTACTTTCGGGTAAATCGATCAAAGATTTTGGCTGCCGGTTCCAGCTCATACTACTAACTCAACGAATAAGAATAAAATTTAACGAATAGTGCCGAATACACTAGAGAAACATCATTCGATCAATCGAGACTTTGACAAAATGTAGCTCAAGATGAGCCACGATTAAACATCGATCAGAAAAAAGTATTTACTAAATTACTATCATCAATTGATAACAATGAAGGAAAAATAGTTTCCTTGATGCCTCAGGAAGTACAAGATTTTTTTTTTTATTGATTTACTTTCAACAAAAGTGAGATCTACGGGAAAAATTGTATTAGCCGTCGCGTCATCCGGCATTGCCGCTACGCTTTTAAAAGGAGGCCGAACCGCACACACTACATTCAAGCTCCCGCTGAAATCGCCACCGATGATAATAATAGCGTCTGTAGTGTTTCTAAACAGGGTAGTACATTAATAGTCTGGGACGAAGTTATCATGTCAAACAAGACGTCTGTGGAAGCATTGGATAGGACAATGCGCGATTTGTGCAGCAAAAATTCACCTATGGGTGGATGAACAATTTTGTTCTCAGGAGACTATCGTCAAATCCTACCAGTTGTGACTCGAGGAACACGTGCTGACGCAATAAATACTACGTGCTATTTACAATATGAATACATGTAACACAGAAATGGAAATAAATAATAATTTTAAACAATATAATAATTCTGAGTAGGAAAATTATCAACATATGTACACTAATGCTTTAAAAAGATCCTCTTCGGAATGTGTGAGTGTAGGAATCTATCATTCTCAATACAACATAGTTTAAAAATTAAATTGTCGCCACAAACATCAGTCTTTACCGGAGAGTGTTTCAGACTTTTTAGAGCTTTGAAATATATACTATTGATGAAATTAGACAAAACCATAAAAAACCGTAAAAATTATACTGACTTTAAAAGTGCCATTCATACATTAGAAAAGTTTCCTTTTAAAATAAAACCATATTACCTCATTATGTTTGACATCAGAAATATTCTACATAAATGTACAGATAGAGGACTTACTGTTATCTTTTTCTGGGTTCCAAGCTATTCTGGTATAAAAGGTAGGTAACAAAAGAGCTGATAAGTTAGCCAAAGATTCTATGGAGTGTGGTGACATTTATTCATACAAAAAATATTCTTATGATTTGGTTACTTTGCCGAAGGTTTTTCTTCAGGATTCCTGAAATGAACTTTGGCAATGTACTTAGTAGCAAAACAAAAGGAAGGTATTATTATAGAATTCAACCGTCCATTTGTGTTGAACCATGGTTCTCTAAAACTCAGGGTAAAAAAATTGATACTTACCTACTATTCTTAATCGAATGCGATTGGTCATACTTGCACACCTGCTCTTTATTTTCTTCGACGATTCCAAACTCACTTGCGGTATCGATCCCTTAGGTCTGAGGAGAGACTTTGCCTCACTGTGTGTGTTCTACCGCTTGTACAATGGGTTGTGTTCTGAGGAATTGTTTGAAATGATGCCCAAGGCTACTTTCTACCATCGCACCGCTCGCCATCGGCAGGGAATTCATTCTCACACTTTAGAACCTAAATGGTCGCGTACAGTGCGGTTTCAGAGAAACTTCCTCCCGCGAACGCTGAAGTTGTGGAATGAGCTCCCTGCCAAGGTTTTCTGCAAGGACTACAGTATGGAGTTCTTCAAGAAAGAAGTTATTAGATTTCTGAAGGGTCGGCAATGCGCAAGTGATACCCCTGGTGTTGCAAGCGTCCATAGGCTACGGTGACCGCTTACCATAAGCTTGTTTGCCACCTTAGTGGTATAATAAAAATAAAAAAAAAAACAATTAAAACTAATGGCTATTTAGGCTATGTTCCAAATCACGCCGAGTAATTATCGCACGGTAAAGTTAAAAAATCAACCCGTTCTGGAACGAGTGTTTGACAGTTAATTTTTACACTGACAGGAGTGAATTTCAACCTTTTCTATGGCAGTGTAAAGAATTCAACTTGACAGTTGGAAAATTACCATACCCGGTGCGTCCCAAAACACTTTTTTAACTTCCTCGTTGCGATTTGGAACGCATCCTTAGAAGAGAATTTTTTTTTTTTTTTTATATAAAACAAGTGATTACTTATAGTGGTATAACATAATATATTTTATAATTTGTGGATTATATTCTCTTTGTTATAAAAGCGAGTCTTTCGCAAAATATTTATATTTGGCATCACAATGCCTCAGAATGATGAAATTCTCACAGAAACCAACACTACAATCAATACTATCAGTGAATTACCTGGCCGACGATTTACTATTACATTGGAAGTTGGATTGTTTCTGACAATGTTTGCATGTTCCTTATCTGGTTAGTACCTATTATAGTTTAGTACCTGGATGGGGGTGAATAAAAGGAGACGCTTAATAGGAAAAACCGCCAACTCATTTATTAAAGTATTCTCCTGTGTCATCCCTGGAATTTGGTATTACGTACCGATGACACATATAAACAATCACTCCGTAATTATGCATGTTTTGCTTTTATGCTATGCCATTCTTATAAATCACTGGGGCCTTGCAAGAGTCTAAAAAAATTGCCTATTTTTATGACATCAGTAGAAAAAACAAAGTAATTATTGGCCTGTAGAATTGTTTGTAAAATTTAGCAAAGTTTATCATTGTGACTGTCTTCTTCATACAGCTCCACAATGGCTGGTTTTCAGCCGACATCTCCCATTAACCCGTCACGCGTCCAAGGTCCCACAGTGGGACCTAAGCGACTTGTGTTGCGGGGAATTTTTTTTAGGATGACTTTTATCAGACAGGCTAATTGTAAGTATTCAGAAGTGAAGCCAATGGCCTGTCCTACGTTCTAGTATTTTTGGGTGGACAATATTTTGTGTGTTTAATATTTTTTTATCAGAAATTGTTTTGGTAATTTGATCCGGCCGCCATTTATATTGCGCCATTTTGAGTTGGATTTTGGATTTTACTAACAGTAGCTTAGAGTTCATTTTGACCTCTGGTAATGTGCTATATATAAAAAACTATGTATTTTTTTAGTAAATAAATTTATTATTACTTATTATATTTATCATAAACTTATTCTTATTACTTTTTTTTATACTGTATATATTAGGGAACATACCTAAAAATAAATAAAGAGGAATAAACTTAATAAAGTTAGGTGTATGTCCGTTTGTATGCGGCAAGGGCGGATAATTTCCTTAGTATGGGGACGCTTGACGGGTTAACTTCCTGCAGCCCTGACTACATTTTATGTCCTGGTAAAGCAGTGTTTTCATGCTGGGTTTTTAAATAATAATAAATAATGGAACGCTTATAGTTTCGTCATGTATTTTCAATAATTTGTTTTTAGGATTCCGTAGATATGTCGTAAAAACTGGGCCTTCGTAGTTTTATATCCTTTGTCTCTTATCATTCGTCCTCTTGACTCATATATGGTTTCGAAGAAAAATTAAGAAAATTCTAAGTTTCTTGAATATTGACAGGACCAACTGAAAAATGAAATTTAAAATTAAACAATTTTTTAACAAAAACATAATCTGACTTCAAATCCACTTAAAGGAAAAAAACAAGCCCCTAAAGCAGACTTACTGATAAAATATTCAGCTACATGTGTTATTCATCGTGAAGTTGATTGCCACTGCCCCTAAAGCAGACATCCTGACAGAACATTTAGCTACAGTTTCTTTGCCTTAATGTTGGATCCCAACATAATCTGTTACCTATCTTTACTTGTCTTTATTTTTAGCATTTGATACATAACATGTAGTTAAATATTCTGTTAATAAATCTGCTTTAGGGGCTTTTTTTCATATTGTGGATTTGCAGTTAGCTTATGTTTTGTTCAAAACTAGATTATTATTAACAAGGTATTGCATCTTTAAATTGTATAATGTTTCTGTTTTAATTTACATACTTAAAAGCAACAATGTTACAGGTACTGCACTTAACAATATTATTTTATACCGAACATGTTATCATTCATTGGGCCATGATAAGAGTGAGTGCCGGATATTTCTTCAGGCAGAGAAAATCAATATACCCAAGCCATTAGAAGAGGAAGTTCAGAAATATGCAACATATGTTACAATCGTAAGAACTATCATTGAGTCACTTGTGCCAGCCTGCCTGTCCCTATTCCTTGGGGTCTGGTCAGACACACATGGACGGAAACCTTTGATTGTTTGGCCTATGTGGGGTAAGTCACTCACTTATAAATATTAAATAATGTTTATTGACCTCAATATTTGTATTGTTAAAATAATGTCTCCATTATTTATTTATTTATGCTATTAATTAATTAGAATTTAAAAGTAAATATTTTACCTTTAGAGTCGCAGTACATATATGATAATCTTTTTTGATGTACATAAATATCAATAGTTTCAGCAAGAAAAGTGATGTTCACAAAGTAAATACTACAAGTAAAAATAAGCTGTTGGTGCATGATACACAAAATTACTATATAAACTCTTTTATGGGGCAATGTATACACTTTTACAACAAAGTTACATAACTACAATATTTCAAACTACGTAAATGATAAAAATCCATGGGACTGAAGATGCTCAATTTCAGGACGCATAGGTAAACTGTTTGTTTTTAAAATTTCTCGTTACAAAATGTGTGCACACATGCCCTTCAGGCGCGTACGAGATTTTTTCTATAAATTAATATGTCCACTTTACTGTATCTAGTCATTAGATGGCCATAAAAATGGAGTATAATAATAAAGACCCCAAGAAGGAGAAAACAGCTAGGAACATTCTGAAAATAGCTTTTCAACAATATTTATTCTGTTTGGGGTGTTTTGTTTTTGTGTGCACACTTGTACGTGAGCTACGTCTGAAGATCAAAAAGTGGCAAATTTGAAAACTTTTGCAGTGCCTTAGTTATAACATTATTATAATAGTTATTTAGAGCAGGTATGGGCAACCTTTGACATGTTGAGGGCCAAACTTTAGCGTGCAAATATGTTCGCGGGCTGCGTTTGAAAGTACTTAGTGCATTTTAAAGTAGTGATGATATTTTTTGCCATAGATATTAGACATGAAATAATACGACAATGTTATTATAGTACAATTTATTAAAATAACAAAATAAAAATTTTAAAAAATGGTACATTATAATCAAATCCTTTAATTTGCAATTGTTAAAAACTACAGAAGTTAAATACACCGAAATCAATGAGACACTTGAGCTTGAATTTGGGAAACTAACCGATCGATATTTGGATTAATTCCACTGATACAAAGACGCAAAGAATTTTCCAAATTATCGTCAGTCAGTCTTGTAAGATGTGTTGATTTATTAACTTTTATCAATGAAAAGAACTGTTCGCATTTATAAGTACTGCCAAACGCACAAATCAATCTTCTTGCGAATTTTCTAAGCTGCGGAAAATTGTCTTTTTCTAGGTATTTTTTGTAGAAATCGCAGAACTCCACATCTTCAAATTTGGATTTTCGGAGTGAGTTTTCTCGAATCTCGATCAACTCCATTTGAAAGTCTATTGGAGCATTTTGTACATTACATTTTGTAGGAGTAGCAAATAAACTGAAACAGTCTTCCATGTTTTTGAAGTCGCTAAATCTGTTCGAAAATTGTTCCGACAGTAACTTGAGGTCTTCAGCATATTGAGCATACTAAACCAGCCATACGGTCAGTTAATGTTGTTTGTTCATTAGCCATCATTTCTATACGTCGAAAAACAGTTTGTCTTGACAAACTAATTTTTTCAAATTTATTTTTCATTTTAGGACACAAAATACCCCAAACTTCTAACATACACTCCTTGATAAATTCTCCTTCGGCAAATGGTTTTAATGCCTTTGCTAATTTTGAGCTAACTATAAAACTAGCTTTCACAACATTATCAAGTTGTGTTCTTTGTATATGAAACATTTGTTGCTGTTTTTCCAAATTTGCTGTAAGCTTCTGAATTTTGTCTGTTCATAATTGTCCTGTCAGTGAGTGCAGAGTAGCATGCTTAGTTAAGTTATGCCTCTTTATATTGAATTCTTTCATTACTGAAATGGATTCATTACACAGCATATAAATAGGTTTACCATTGTGCAAGATAAAAAAGAATTCTTCAGTCCATTTTACTTGAAAATGGCGACCCTCTGTATCTACTTTTCGTTTCTTTCAACCAGACATCATTTTTGTTTACTTTTAGTTCAATAAACTTAATAATAAACCATATTTAGTAACCACTCAAGATGCACACAAAGTCACAAAGCAAGTTGACGGCTCGAGCAGTTCGCTAGGGTATCGCTTGTCCAAGTTATCACCTCGGTAGCTCAAATAGAACTGAACTAACGTTCGGGCCATCCACCCGCTTATATAGGCAAAATGAAGAATTAATCTGGAATAAACTAGTTTAGAATAATTGAGAAGCAAAAAATCTTTTGATGTGTCGCCTATGAGGCGGCAAACCTCAAAGAATTTGATGGAGCAAGGCGAGTGGCGGCGATTATCAAAGAGTGAGGCGGTATACATCAAAGGATTTTTAATAGGGCTCCGTTGGCACCCTCTGGGTACGGAACCTTAAAAAGAAAAATAATAATAATAATAATATAATAATAAATTTTCTTTATTTCTCCTCACAATTTCAAGTAGTCTAACGTTGTGTAAAGGGGCTGGTGCCTGAATTAGGTATATACCTGTACTACAGATTTACCAGGTCCTCATCCCTCGGACCTATTTAAAGACACACCTTACTTATAAGTACACATATATCAATTTCTTTTTGTAATTTACCGTATCTAATTTGTAAAAATTAAGGTATAGATTAAAAATAATATGAACACTTCATCACAACTGTTCCTGATAATTCTTAAGGACAGGATATATAAAATGGAGTGGTGTCTAACGTATAATTCTTAAGAACGTACAACAAGACGACAGGGCACCATATTTTTTAAGGAAGCTTCTTGTTAATATCACATCATGTTTACTTTGTAGTTCTCTTTTTTTCAAATGGGTTACTAAGAACATTTTCGAATCGTCAAGTAAACTACATTATCTAGTTAAATTAATACGATATTCATGTTTTATTCATGGTTTGTCACCAAATTTCATCCGTAGAAGACCCTGTTTATTGTTTCTAGCCTTTATTGAAATTATGTAATATAACGACTTTGAAATATTAGTACATAATAGTGAATTGTCAAGACTTCATCATAAAAGTTTACCGATAATTTAACGTGACAAGGTATAATTATTTAACCTTCAAAGGCATCAAAACTCTTTATGAGGTAATACACAGGAACAGGCGCAAGCGTTATGATAAACTATTATTATTACTGAAAAATCCGCTGTGAGACCTATAATTTATTACGATAACGATGCAAATGAACATCGTAATGACATTTTAGCATGAATCGAAATTGCCATTTTTCTCTTGAAGAGAGTCATGACACCGCGGCAAAATGTGTAACGGGGTGGACAGAATCCGGCTAGCCATATATGTTCCGATATGGGGTAGTTGGGTGCGTTCTATGGCCGACTGAATGGGATTATTTTTCGGGCTTGGCCATTAGCTTCCTCTTGAACATGTACATAGTGCATAATAGCTCAATGACTATGGCCAAGATAAAAGTAACCAAAAATCCGACTACGAAAATACTACAAACTAGCAAAAAAGCCAAAAAAATCACACCTAAAAGAAGCTTTTCGACTACAAGGCCTTGTTTTAACATCAGAGTTTGACCACTCTATTTAATATTGTTATTTTCGGTATTCAGTTTCTAGTTTTTGAAGTATTATTTGGACACGATAGCTAAAAGCATGAGCTATACCTACCTACCTACTGACTGACTGACGTACACACATATATCGTCCAAGATAACAGAGCAGTTGTTTTATCGCCATTCGCACATTAGGAACAAATGTACTTATATGTATGTATACATGTTTAGGTAAATTATAAAATACAAGCTTCTGCCCGCGATTTTGCTTGTGATTATTTACCTAAAGTAAAATTGGAATTTTCATACAAATTTTAATCCCCTTTTTGGCCTCCTAGGGGTAATTTTCCAAAAACGGTGAAAAGTTAATCTTAATTTTTAACTTTTAGCCCAAATACCAAGTTTTATGCATTTAATTTCAGAAATGACGAATTTCCTTACACTTTTCTACATTTCATCCCCTTTAGGGGATGCATTTTGCAAAATTGTTCGCTTACGTTGTAACAGATACCTCCACAGTTTTGCCCCCTAGGGAATAATTTTTCTAAAAACGATAAAAATATTAATTTAGTTTTAAACATATAGGCCAAATATCAATTTGTATAAATTAAGCCTAAAATTGACTGATTTCCATACAATCTTAGGGGATGCATTTTGCAAAATAATTTCTAAGTACTTGTCTACGTTATAACAGAAAATTTTGTGCAAAATTTCAAGCCCCCAGACATAAAAAAACATAGGAATTCTGATGCAAATTTTTGATCCCTTATTTTGCTCCCAGGGATGATTTACCAAAAAAAACATACTATGTTAATTCCCAATTTTTTTTCAAAAGTAAAATACCAAATTTTATTTAAAAATAACTGGTTTCCATACTAACTTTCAACCCCCATTTAACCCACCTAGGGGATGATTTTGTTAAATCCTTTCTTAGTGCTCGCCTGCGTAATAACACAAACCTTTGTGTTAAATTTGTAGTCTAGACCTATTAGTTTCGGCTGTGCGTTGATATATCAGTTAGTCAGTCAGTTTACTCCTTTATATATACACTCTTTTGCAAAAAAAGCGGCCATCTAAGCATATAAACTGTTCTACATCATTTATAGGTACTCAATTTGATTGTTTTAAATAGCCTATATCGTCTATATACACTATACTTTGCTTCGTGTCAAATTTCATGAATCTATGACAACGGGAAGTACCCCATAGGTTTTGATTTATTTGTGAATGAACCATAAAAAGTGTTGATATCCTTTGTATATTTATTCTAATTTTATGCAAATAAAATCACTTACTTTTTCCTTTAAAAGTCCACGCAGACGAAGTAGAGGGAAAATGTTTTTTTTTTTTTAATTAAGATTTTTTTTCTTTTTTTTTTGTCTGACTATGCAGTTGGCTGTTGCAGCCATTACTGCTTCACCGGGCTTTTGGGGCGAGACTTTGAAGGAGTCTCAGCCCATAAATCAAATCAAATCAACTCAAACTTTATTCAAATAGGTCTCTAAGAACACTTTTGAAGCCTCAATACAATGTAAACAATGTCAATTTCTGCCAAAAAGAGCTAGCAAGAAGTTCTAGTTAAAGTAATAATACAATTCTTTGATAATAAGCTAAAGAGTATTAGCTAATATGTACCTAAACACTTATTAGGTAATAAAAAAAAAAAAAAGTAAGCTACTAAAAACAAAGTCAAACATGTAAATATTTTTTTTTGTCTTTATTTAAGCGTCAAATATCGTCAATCGAGTGAAGGTATTCAGATATCTTCGAGTATTCCGATATTTAATAGTACAAGTGGCATTAGCGCCATCATAACGCCCAACGCTCAATGGCTCGGCAAGCCTCGGCTTGGATTGTCGCTCTCAATTAAGATGTGAAATAGCAATATAGGGTCTTTTTTAGAAGGACTCTTCCAACAAAATTGTAAAAGCTACACTGGAAACTCCCAAAATATTTTCAATCGAATAAAATGCAACTTTTATAGATATTTGTAATTTTTAGGTTTGACTATAACCTCAATGATGGTCGTTGTCTACAGCATGCTGGACCAGCTTGGCCCGTGGTGGTACGTGCTGACTGTGATACCGCTCTCTTTAACTGGCAACTTTACTATCTTATTCACCGGAGCTTTCTGTTACATCAATGACGTCACCACAACTGGGGCACGATCATTTAGGTAAAAATAAATAATAATATTGTAAATAGTAAACGTCGTTAAAACTATTACTCGGTCTCGGTATGAGCCGACCCTTACTCGTATAGATTGCAACGAATAAAGATCCCTGTCCTGGCAAAAAACAATTTATACTAGTTACAGTATAGTCAAATTAGGTGAAATTTCAACTAAAGTCTAGAAATAAGTCTGAAAAACAAATTCTGATTGTTTTGTGTGAGTTTAAGAACCAACTTAATTCAGGCCTTTAGATATTTAACCTGCCAGAAGGGGGTGAAATTGGCTGAAAACTATGCAGTGGTCATAATTAACCAGAGAGAAGGTGTACTTAGTACGATTTTTTATATGCTTTAATAAATCTCAATCTACATAAGTGCGTTTAGAACATAAAAAAAAATTCAATGTTTAAAAATCAACTTTTGGCCATTGCGGCTCGAGCTTAACTATAGAAGTCGGTGCCAATTGAATAAATGAAAATATACTTAAATACTATTAGCACAGCGGCGCAGCATACGAAAAGTAGTTTTATAAAGTTTTCTGTCTTTCTACTTTGGAGTAACTATAGAACTTAAAAATCATCACAATCATATTCAAATGGTTTGATTCGTATACCATAAAGGTTGAAGGTTAGAGTCTTAGAAGAAAATATATTATACATGCCATATCCATGGCTAATAATATCATCAATATAAATAAATACTTTCATATCGAAGATGCAGTCAAAAGATTAATCTCGAGCCAGGACTTGAACCTGCGACCTTTACATTCCGTGTAAGTGCTCTACCACTGAGCTACTGAGGCACAAGTCTGACTGATGAAAATCCCAACTACATATTTGATCTGGAAATACGCTCGAAACGAGCGTCACATACAACTCCTAGTGACTTATAAAGTCCTAGTACATCAATCTTATAAACACACAAAATCTTCATTGAAGTAAGAAATACAATATAAATATACATAAATAGAAATAATCTCTCTTCGTTTATGACTCCCTGAAGGTTAGAGTCTTAGAAGAAAATATATTGATGTACTAGGACTTTATAAGTCACTAGGAGTTGTATGTGACGCTCATTACGAGCGTATTTCCAGATCAAAGATGTAAACCTGACTCAAAATCTATTTGCAAATCTTGTAAACATAACCTAACTTTACTTAATTTTCACTTTTTCTGGGAATTTAATCATAAATCATTAAAATACTTACAAGATTACCTTTATTGTCAAATTCTTTACCTGGTTTTCAAATCACGACACTGATTAAACCTAAAGTAACACAAAAATCCAAATTGACGATGACAAATATTATACGTATTTATGTTTATGTTGCATAGACTAACAAAGCGAAAGCCGCGCGTCAAGGTCATTTTTGTTTACCCGAATTGCAAATAGATTTTGAGTCAGGTATAGTTGGGATTTTCATCACTCAGACTTGTGCCTCGGTAGCTCAGTGGTAGAGCACTTACACGGAATGTATATTGATACGCCTCGCCGATAACCAAATATAGGGCGGGCGGAGCTATAGAGTTGCGTAGAATTAGGGTGGCTATTCCCCTCGCCCCATACAAGCAGGAGTCCCGCAAGGGTCTGTGCTCCCCCCTATCTTGTACCATTCTGTATACCAACGACATCCCTAAAACATTAGGTACCCAACTAGCCCTCTTCGCGGACGATATCGCTATTTATACCACCTACAGGCAAGTGAGTCGAATCACTAAGAGACTCCAATCTGCAATCACCGCCCTAGGCGAATGGTTTCGGAAATGGAGAATCGAAGTGAATCCCGACAAAAGCTCTGCCGTTCTCTTACCATCTCGTACCATCCTTTTCTCGAAGACATTCAGGACATTTTCAACCACCCTATTATAGTCCCATTTTATAGATATACGAACTATACCAGTAACTTTAAAATTCTATATATTTTGTCAACTTACCAATAATGGCAAGATTTTTTTTACCTATAGCTTTAAGAGCTTAATCAGCACGCTATGAACATGTTTAGGGTATTTTTACCCGCTAAAAGAATGACAATAAATCTGATTTATTGTGACAACCCTGACACATTTTCAGTGTCTAGCCGCTTGTCGACATTTTGCGCCGAGACAAAGAAGTTCGCTCACTATTAGTTTAGTTTCCCTCGAAGTACAATTTACAAATATACAAAAGCAATATGTTCTATAGGATGCCCAGGTATGCAAAATTAATTGCGTGTTTTTAAAAGTTTGCATGCATGTAAGTTTGCACAAACCGACTGAGTTTGTGTCCAGACGCAAACTAAAATAAATAAATAACTAGATATTCACACATCGCACATACTTTTAAGTAAACTAAATTATGTAGCAAAAGGGTCTTTATACGTACTCTAACTTGCTTTAAATACTTTTCGAAATATTTTAAAATCACGGCATTTTAAAGTTGAAACTTAAGATTCATAGGCCTTCCGTACATAACAGAAACGGGGCAAACCGGGGGAAATCATTCAGTTATGTGCTTTAACAGTTCCACAAAAATATTCGACTACACAAATTCCAACCATAATTTTCCGTAATTTTACTATAATATAAGGATATAGAGTTGGCTGTATGGTTGCATGCATGCAGAATTAAACTACTGTTGCCTCAGATATCATATGTCTCACTGGTGGGGCACAGGCCACCTACTCATTTTAGAGTTTTTAAGTCGCCTATATTCGACCTTTGACTTGGCTTAACGACTGCTATCAAAATATAATAACAATATTAAACTGAACTTAAAAATATTAAAAAAATAAACTGAAATTAATAAATAACTTAATTTTATGTCAAATAAATATGAATGCTCTAATTTTTTCTAAACTGTTTAATCTTCATATCAAATATTCATTTCAGGATGACGTTAATGGAAGTGGCTGTAGCGTTGGGAACTATCTTTGGATACATATTGAGCTCGTATCTTCTACAGGCACTTGGAAACGTGTATCTGATGTTGCTTACGTCCTTTATACTAGTCGCAGCTTATTCTTTCACCAACATTTACTTGATAGAATCGTTAACAGGAGCAGTAAAGGTTGGAAATTAATTACGATTATATGTATTTACACCTAGGTACGATAAAATTGTAACCGAGATCACAGCGTAATAACTGCTAACGGTGAGCAAACTTCTTTGTCTCGGCGTAAAATGCCAACAAGCGGACACTAAAAATGTGTCAGGGTTGTCACGAAAGAATAATGCAAGTACATTCCTAAAGATTCAAATGTTTGTATGTTCAAATTAATGCATATATGCCTACATTCATTAGGAACAAAGTTTTTTTTGTCTTGCACCTCCTTGTGTGGGGTGTCGTTGGATGGGTCTTTAAAAATATATTCAAGTTCTGTAGCTAATCTCTCTGATGCCTACTTTGCAAGTTATTCGCTTTCAAAGTTGAAAAAAAGGTGTCTTTAACTTTTGAATTATGATTTAAAACGATATGATTTTCATCATATCATCTCTTGGAAATTGATGAAATCGTAATTTTCGTCGTCTGAATTTAAGACGTCGACAAACAACCGTATACTGCACATGTACACCGTATTTTTCTTTAAAATGTATGAATGCTGTGTCGCAACAATTATAAAATTGAATTAGCAATAAGGACATGCGACACGCTACTTTAAAATTTACCTGCGTGCATTGGCGCGACTGAGCGGTCGCCTGCAAAATAGGGGTATATAGGGAGTCTCCGCCCTGGACCGCACCGCATCTCATCGTTGCCTTGTCTAGACGCTGAGTTACCTCACTATTAGTAGTTATTACGCTATGCCGACATGTTAATGTCTGTAGGAATAAAAATATTTTAGAAAAACTCACAATATGTACGTATGTATATCTTAGTGATTATATTCCCCAGAAGGAGATGACCAGTTACCATCTAGATTAGATACCATCAACATTATATTTTAAGAAAAACCTCGACTCACAGAAGCCGAACCAATTTTTAGGATTTGTTGTATGGATGTTTGTTAGTATATCACGCAAAAATATGTGCACCTAGTAGATACAAAATTTAACGCGTACAGCTGATTGGTGAATGGTGTACATATGATTTTTAGTGACGACTTAAATTTCACGAAACCCGTTCTTAAACGACGCCTTTAATATAAAACATACTTTGTCTCCAAATTAAAAATTTCTATTATTATATTTTTAGCGGTTTCGGCTGGGTGGTTATGAATCAGTCAGGACATTGCCTTTTATATCTACTTATAGATAATAGATTTCTAGCCGAGGTTAGCTCTTTTAAGCTGGAATCGACATTAATCTCAAATAGAGCTCATTTTTCAGTGACTAAAATTTTATTAAAGATAGGCGTAAAGCTTAGCGTAAAAACTGGAAAATGATTCATTACAGCTACATCGCATAAGATATAAAAATTCTATTACAGTAATTTTCTAGCTTTATAGTTACTAAACATTTTATGAAATAAATTATGTTCCCGCTACTAGTTGATAAGGAGTTATGAATTAAATATAGAAAAGTGAGAGGTTCGGCCAGTTTTTTAAAAAGCGATGTTTTAATAGATATCTTAAAACAAATACAGTAATTTTCTGGTTAAAGAATGTAGAAAGATTTTTATCCAGTCTGAAACTTGCAATAGGACTGTCGAATCGATTTTATAAACGAGCTAAAAACTGCACATTCAAGTAGGGCGCATCCCTAAGCTAAGACGCGACTTACAGGCACTTCCATAGGCTAAGCGGATCAATAGATACCCACTATATACTTTAAGATACAATAACATATAACTAGCGGCCCGTCCCGGCTGCGCACAGGTGGACTTTTATTTTTTAAACATTTTGGGATAAACGTAGAGTAAATGTATCTTTAGGCATGACATAAGTAGTTATTTTATTTTAAATTACAATTTAAATTTTTATTCTCAAAGTTTTTTTTTCTTAAAAAAGTCAAAGTATTCAATGTCCTTTGCGTCCGCTGCGTAGGGAGGGAGGGAGCCAACCGCGCGTGTGAGCTAAACACGGCGCGGCGCGGCGGCGTTTATTTTTCTATTAGTAAATTTTTAAATTCTTAATATCTTTTAAATGCAATGTCCGATCTGAATAATTAAAAAGTAATGTACAGGTATTGAAACAGTCTTTAACACGAAATGATTTATTTGGATAAGGATTAATACAAATGTAGTCATAACATGGTCTAATTTTGGTCGGCATTTCTATCAACTTTTTAAATGTAAAAAAGTAGTCATAGTGACATTAATACAATTGTTGGACATATGGTATCGCGAAGTTTTTATAGATATTAATATATTATTTAATATTGTAAAACATAATATTGTAAAACATTTTTTTCATTTTTTCCGCAGCGCATGCGATAAAAGACATTTTAATGGCAAATTTTTTTACACCTTGGGGTTACATTATTGAAGATTTAGTAGGGCGCCCTAATTTTTCCTAGTAATAAATATAGCCTATGTTACTCTGGGATAATGTAGCATTTTAATGGTGAAAGAATTTTTGAACTCGGTCCAGTAGTTTTTGTGTTTATTTATTACAAACAAACAAAAATACAAATCTTTCCTTTATAATATTAGTATAGATATACAGGATGTATAGTAATAAGGTATTAATTTTCTTAAAAGCATGTAAGCTTTCAAAAAAGATTATTTTAAACGAATTTGAGACAAATGTTTACTCTTTATAGGATAATGAACTGAATGAATGATTTTAGGGTTGTCACTTCTCTTGTTCAAGAAAAAAAATGTATTGTTTTTAAAGTCTGAAGTTTAAACCTTATTTCCGTGTATTTATTTTCTTACACATTCATAGCACTTACTTGTATATGCCCGCTTATTACCCTCAATTTGTTACACCCAGTATATTATTTATATATTTTTCTTTTCAGGGTGGTCTGTGCACAGTCCTGGATATTTTACTTGTCAAAGAAATGGTGAGAGAGTGCTTTAAGCTTCGCCCGAACCGAGGCAGAGCGCAAATACTTTTGTTGGTATTTGCAAACAGCCTGATCATTTTCATAATGTATGGCTTATTTGGGGTGGATTACTACTACACTAGAGACAAAATTTCTTGGTCTCTCAAAGAATACAATGTATATGCTGCTGTTAATACAGTTATTTCTTCTGCTGGTGCTTTTATAGGAATAGGACTGTTGCAAAAACTGTTTAACATCAGCGACTTGTTTGTGGCATTCATAGCTGTTCTGTCGTCAGCTATTGAATATCTAGTGAAAGCTTTAGCTACAATAACTTTGCATATGTATATTGGTAAGTATTTTATGTTTCATAATAGTATATTTTGTTTTTAAAGCCATATAAATAAAGAAAAACAATTCCCTTGATTTATTTTAGTTTAATGCCTTAATTCAAGTCAGTAAAAATATTATATTATATTGATACCTATATTGAATAAATAAATTGCTACTATTACTTCACTAGCCTTAACATTCATAGATATTATTTTGAAAAACGGGCTTAGCACAATTTTATTTATTGAGGTCTCGATATTTCTCAAAATTATAATGAAAATAACCGCAAAAGTTTGAAAAGTTATATTTAATTTAGCTATGAATAAATATACATATTCCTGGACATTACACACGATCCTACACAAAGTTTGCTTTGGCTTGTATTATGGATAACTGACCATACGTCCCGTTTTGAACGGGACTGTCCCTTTTCTCGGTTACCAGTCCCGTTGTCGCAAAACAAAGCCCCGGGACGCATAAAAGTCCCGTTTTCCAAAATTATAGAGCTCGTCGCCAGACGCGAGTGGTGCGAGACCGTGTCGTCCACGATCGGCGATGCATATAATTTATTTAATTATTTTAAGATCCTACACCCTAATATCCCAAAACAGAAACATCTTACATGTTCTAGATTGAAGAAGTGGTACATACTACAAATCACAGAGAAATACAGAGGATAGGGAAAGAACTTAATTTAAAAGAATAATTGTACGGAATTTTAAAAAATGTTCATAAATGAAGAAAATAATTTTTAAATTATCACAAAAAAGTGCTGAAAATTAAGTTTACTTGCCTTAGATCTCGATTTTTGTCAGGGAATCCAATTATTTTGTCCATTAATTAATTAGGTATTGTTTCATATTAAAATAAAAAGCAGCTGGAATTTCTATACAAAGGCTAATTTTTTTTTGATAAATTAAAAACATGAAAAACCTAGCCAAAAACATACGTGCTCTTTGCGTAAGCGCCATAGAACGTGACGTGCGAAGTTCAACCTTATATGACAGCTTAGCAGCAGGCTTAAGATTGATTTTAGGTTTTTTTATACTTGACTTGCTCAACTGGCGTCTATCGTCCCCTTAATTATAACAAATTGTGAACACAAATAACTAACTTTTTCTTAATAATGAAGTTTAAAAAGTTGCTTTTTTCATTCTGAACTGACTTATTAACATAAATAAACCGATGTCTCGTTTTGAGTTAAAAAATAAATGGTCAGTTTATGGATACTAGACAAGGGATACAAATGTTGATATACTTCTTTGTAAAACATACATACTTGTAAAAAGAAAATACCTAGACTCAAAACAAACACAAATCTTCATTACATAAATGTTTGCCCTGTGCGGGGGTTTTTTTTTAATATATATACCACTAAGGTGGAAAACAAGCTTACGGTCCGCCTGATGGTAAGCGGTCACCGTAGCCTATGGACGCTTGCAACACCAGGGGTATCACTTGCGCGTTGCCGACCCTTCAGAAATCTAATTACTTCTTTCTTGAAGAACTCCATACTGTAGTCCTTGCAGAAAACCTTGGCAGGGAGCTCATTCCACAACTCAAGCGTTCGCGGGAGGAAGTTTCTCTGAAACCGCACTGTACGCGACCATTTAGGTTCTAAAGTGTGAGAATGAATTCCCTGCCGAAGGCGAGCGGTGTCGAACCCGTGCTACAGGCCGTTACTAGCACAATATCCACAGACCGTTACTAGCACAAAAATATACAAAGCTATGGAGCAGCGTAAATGTTAAGCAAATGAGAAATGTAGCAATATTCTGCACCATATTATATTTTAATACTAGCTGTCCCGGCGAACGTTGTTCCGCTGCCGTCCCTCTGTACCCGGCGAAAGTTGGTTTTTACCTATAGTGCCCGAACCGGCTCGCACTTGACATATCGAGATAAAAACTATCCTATCTTTTAAGTTGGATCAAATAACAGATATTTACGAAGTTTGATCAAAATCGGTTCAGTAGTTTAGGAGTCCATTGAGGACAAACATTGTGACACGAGATTTATATATATTAAGATAATATAAAGAATCGTTACATTGTAATTTAAGAGAAAATATCAGACCCAAGCCAATACACACATAAGTATTTGGAAATACAATTGCTGTCGCCCGGACCCAAAAAATCGATGTGCCGAGACAGCGAAATCGGTGTTTGGTATTCCACACTTTCCTCCTCCAAATCTCAACTGAATTGTATAGAAGTAAATGAATTGGCCTATGTCTATTTTGTGTTTTAACTATCTTCAAAAAAGGAGCAGGTTCTACGTTCAACGGTTATATATTATTTATGTATGTCTCCCGATGTCTCCGTCAATTGTAGGTAAACAGATTAAAAAAAAAAAAACCGAAGGAGTGCTCCTGAGGTGGTCCCATATAAATGAAGTGGATTTAAAACTTAAACTTTTGGACAAAAAATATAATTGATGTTAATTTGGAACTGCTAAAACACCTCTTTTATGTTGATGATTGTATAAAATTTTGTTACAAGTATGCATGTCTTTAGGCTGATGTAAGAGAAAAAAAGCAGTTCGTCACTCAAAAGCAAAAAATAAAAACTTTTAAACAAAAAAAAAACAACCGGCTTTAAAAAGATGCACTAAAAAGGTAAAAATAATTACTTATTGCCAACAATCTGATCTGCATGGCAGTTTGAAGTTGGTGTCTATGTAACTAACAGTTTGTAACACGCTTCACTTGCATCTTTTTGAAGCCGGTTGTTTTTCTTTTTAATAAAAAGTTTTAATTTCAATTAGTTTACATATTTGTAAAGAACATTTATAAAAATTTCTTATAAATGAGGCAATTTTTTGGATCCCTGCAGTGGCTCAGTTATTTACGTATGACATTTAAGAACATACAGACCTAGTCTAATGCCAAAATCCAGGAAGGAAACAGGGGAATACTTTTGTATCAGAAAACCAGCCTGATAATTCCTCATAACTTTGCTGTATAAGATATTTGCTTATGAATTTACTGTAGAAATGTAATCTCTGCTTTCTTTTCAGCTGCCATTGTAGCGCTCTTCAAAACCTTATCATCACCCTTGATAAGATCTCATTTAACTAAAATATTGCCAATAGAAGACATAGCGAAAGTATTTGCTTTTATGTCAGCACTCGAGGGGTTGTGCCCGCTGTTAGCACCAACTATATATTTGTCATTGTATCGGCTAACAATCGATTTCTTGCCGGGATCTATCTATATACTAAGTAGCTGCATCGCATTGACATGTGTTATAATGTTAGGGTAAGTTAAGTCATTTGTTTGGAACTTATTTTTTATAGTTTTAAGGGTTTCGTAGTCAAATGATAAAATCGGAATCTTTTTCGTAATGTCCGTCCATTCAATGTCACAAGCGTTGTATTATCGCATAGATTTTAATAAAATTTTACAGGAAGGTGTCTTATTTGAACCACAGTACAGCTTTATATCTATACATTCCCACTCTCCATATATATTGAACCGAGTAGAGGGATTAAAATACTTTTTCGGACACCATATTGTGTATGGCAGGCATGTCAAACTTGCAGAACGCGGGCCGCATGCGGCCTGCTCCAATTTTAAGAATAGATTATAGTCCTTTGAAAAAAAATGTTAAAAATAGGTCCAGTATATAGGCACTGTATGAAAAGTAAATTTCTTTTAAATATTTACTCAAAAAGCTTGTAGTAGTCAAAAATTCGCACTAGGAATTCAGTACTATGATGTGTTCGAAGGTATTATTGAACTGTGCCGCCCGCTGATGATGCGATCTTTATCCAGCTGGCCCAACAATGACTTTGTGTTGGAGTTACCAGGTGTAGATTGTCGTTGTTTAGGTCTTCAAAAATGCATTTAAGGTTAAGGGCTGGGGCAAAGCGGGCAATTTTTATTAAAAAAATGTAAGGAGGTTCACCTACCTGTAAACTTTCATCAGATGATGTGCAAAATGAAAAATGGTAGGTATCTAATAAAAATCTAATTTCAACAAATGTATTTTTAGAACTAAATCAATTTGATATACCGTCAAGTTTAACATGAAATCACAACAACTCGTAACAGTAAAGACAACATACACACACTAACATTTCATTTTTTATTTACAGACTTGTTCAGTATTACCGAAGGATCGTATCGTCAACATATCAGCCCTTAAGTTTCGAAGAAGCTTCATACCCTGCTGCCTAACCTATGTAGCCATAGCTTTATTCATTTTATAACTGTATATAAGTGTAATATAATTATATAAGTGTATGTATTTTAATTAATATTTAGTGTACAAACGTATTATACTGAACAATATATAGGTAGTTAATTTTATACCAGTGAGTAACTTAAATTAATTGAATACTTAATTTTACTTGTATATTATATAGTTTGTAAGTCAAAACTATTTTATATTAAATTAACAAAAAAAGTGATCAAATGTACAAAAACCCTTTATGTAATTTAATAAAATAACGATTTATAATATTTGTGTTTTTTAACTTTGTTTTTTTTTTTTTTGGCTAAAGTGGCAAACATGCTTACGGTCCGCTTGATGGTTAGCGGTTTCCGTAGCCTATTGACGCTTGCAACACCAGGGGTATAACTTGCGCGTTGCCGACCCTTCATGAATCTAATAACTTTCTTAAGGAACTCCATACTGTAGTCCTTGGAGAAAACCTTGGTAGGGAGCTAATTCCACAACTTAAGCGTTCGCGGGAGGAAATTTCTCAGAAACCGCACTGTACGCGACCATTTACATTCTAAAGTGTGAGAATGAATTCCCTGCCGATGGCGAGCGGTGCGATGGTAGAAAGTAGCCGTGGGCATCATTTCGAACAATTCCTCAGAACACAACCCATTGTACAAGCGGTAGAACACACGCAGGGAGGCAAAGTCTCTCCTCAGACTTAAGGGCTCGATACCGCAAGTGAGTTTGGAATCGTCGACATTCTCACAGCCCGTCGTTGAACCTAGTCAAAAGTGCCAAGCTGGTATCCAGGTGCATCCGCCCAGAGATGGCAGCAGTACTTCATATGGGGCCTAACTTGCGACTTGTAAAGTAACAATCTTTGCCCCGACGTGAAGTACTGCTTCGCTCTGTTGAGTACACCAAGTTTTTTGGACGCCAGCTTCACCTTATCTTGTAAATGATCTCGGAACTGAACATCGCTGGAGATGTCAACACCAAGGATCCCAATGCTCTTGGAGATGGAGAATTCGGAATTGTGGGACTACAGTGAATGGGGTTTTCTTAGCGGTGAATGTGCAAACTTGTGTCTTTGTAGGGTTAAATCGGACCAAGTTTACACGTCCCCAGTCAGAGACCTTGGACAGTGTGGTCTTGAGTTGAGACAAAAGTTTTCCGCGGTTTTCCTCCACAACGGAACGAGGGATGTTTGCACGACCCGCGTAATAAGCGTCTCCAGTGCTGTCATCTGCAAAGCAATGCATGTTGTTGATGTCCAACATGTCATTGATTTGCAGTAGAAACAGCGTAAGAGACAGCAGAGCCTTGCGAACACCAGCATTGTCATAACATAACATAGCTTGTCGACTTGGCGACAACCTGTACAAAATAACGTATATTGCATTGAAACGACTATTATTAAGGTTTGTCTCAATAAATGCATTACAAATTATGTATAATATTGTTGCAGCCAGTATCTTTCTAGACGCGTATATTCCCGGAAACATCGACTGTTAACAAATTACAAAAAATCGGCCAAGTGCGAGTCGGACTCGCGCACGAAGGGTTCCGTACCATTATCCATAAAAACAGCAAAAAAAATCACGTCTGTTGCATGGGAGCCCCCCTTAAATAATTGACTTTATAACTGAATATTCTGTGAGTATTTTAAGCATCTACCTGTTGCCGTTATCAATATCGAGCAAAAAAATCACGTTTGTTGTACGGGAGCCCCCTTAAATATTTATTTTATTCTGTTTTTTAGTATTTGTTGTTATAGCGGCAACAAAAATACATCTTCTATGAAAATTTCAACTTTCACGGTTCATGAGATACAGCCTGGTGACAGACGGACGGACGGACTTCCATTCAACTTTAGATTAAGGGAGAAGATTGCTATGCAGGCAAAAGTTAACCTAATTCTACAGAGGTAAGGTTTACTTTCCTTTGAGGACCAATAATGTTTACAACTAAGGATGTTAATGTCGGATGGGTAGTTTACGAATTAAAGTACACAAATAGCCCTTGAAGCATCTAGAATACTCAAACGCAACGTCCACGGGTATATTCAGCGTGTCAAGTCGCTATTCTGAGTCCTGGTGCTGACTCACCTTCTGGTTCGAGGCTCACGCTGGTCAAAGGGACGACCCCAAGAGCGACAGCCCAAGCCGAGGCTCCCCCCGCGGGAAGCCCTTGAGCGTTGGCGCTATATGGGTTGAGACACCTTCAGAGTCTCGCCCCAAAAGCCCGGCGGAGCAATAATGGCTGAAGATCAAGAGAAGTATTGTAAACACTAAATTAAGTGAACGATAAGTAGGTGCTATAAGTGGGAGAGGTACAAAATTAAAAAAAAGCCACTGTTCAAATATCTAAATGATTTTATTATAAATAAAATAGCTACAGAAATTATCTCTTTTTCCATGTAGGTTTCTTTCTAGCACCAGGCTGGCCAGGCTTCTTGCGCTCACGTCGCCTGTTATCACGTGTCAACAACCCAGCCACCTGCATTTTTTCCAGCATATCTTTATCAACAAAACTACGGAGTCCCCAAGCAATGCCCCATCTTATCGCACCCGATTGACCAGATGGTCCACTTCCTTCAACATTACATTCCACATCAACCCGATTTTCCATTCCAGTAAATAATAGTGGAAACAGAACTTGCTCACGTGACTGAATGTCTTCAAAGTAAGTAATATCTTTACCATTTATTATTATTCTACCAGTACCAGGTGAACGAATAGTTACATCGCCTCGTGCTTTTTTCCTTAAACACTCGTAAGTAGTAACGAATGCACGTCCTTCATCATCATAACTAGGTTTAGGAATTTCTAGAGAAAATTTTTGAGATAACAGAGGTTTCCTATATTTATGTATGAACTCCTTATGTCTGTAAGCATAAGGTGATGCTATTAACCTTTTCATGACAGCTAGAAAGTTATCATATTCCAGGTCCTCAAGTTTCTCCACCAAGGCTAGTTCCAGTTGATCTTTAGTTAACCAGATGCTACCATCCAAGTCAAGTTTCCCATCTGGAGCTGGTACAGCTTTTTTTCTGATCACTTTGTCTTCGAATTGATGCGAGTCCTGAATATTTTCTACTGCATCATACAAAAGTTTAAAAAAGTTTGGCTTCCCAGTATAAAATAAGAAGTGATGTGGTCTACCAGCTTCATCAAATTCAGCTGCTTTTCTTGCTGGAAACACTTCTTCAGGAGGTTTCATTAAAGGCCGTGCAGCAGGATCATAAATACCACTAGGGAATAAGTACTCAATGGCTCGGTCAACATCTTTTTGAGTAAAAGTTTCGGGATCTTCACCCATTATATTAGCAAGATGTCTTTTACCTATGTTATATTCAAATTGTTGCCTTTTCATAAATTTATCATGTTCATTCGCTCTTTCTAAATAGGCCTTCATTGCTTTACTCGTTCTTTTCTTTTTGTTTAGAGTTTCCCAATCGGTGAAATCATTTGTTACAGAATCGGCAGGGGCAGAGGTTTTACTGCTATAAAGTTTAAACAAGTAAGTGTTGCCGACGGAAATAGATCTGCTTTTGTTTAGACATTGTTTAACGAAGGCAGTGACAATACATGCCATTTTATTGAAACTGGATATCTTTTAAAAATATTACAGATAGCCCCGCAAAATCTTTTTTCTTACACATCTATTAATTATTATTATGAGGGCAAAAAGGAATTGAATAAATCCAAAAAAAAGGTTAGGTTATTATTGCCTTTTTATTTTATTTGTCGCTAAGAATAGTCTAGGGTCTTACACTTACACCGTGCTGCATTATTATGCTGTGGTGCTGCGTAGTCTTCGTAATTCTCTTTTTTTTTCGTAAAAGACCATTAGGCACCAGACTATGTGAGATTCACCCACGGCGGACAAGAACGAAATTTTCAGGTTATATGCATAGGTGGCTCTAGTATAAAATTATATGGGTCACACATTTGTGAGCTATGGGAAACTTAACAAAAAAAATCCTTTGTATTTAAATAGGATATCCTTTGTATAATTGTACGGTTCCCTATCTGAGTTTGGGTTTTAAAACATGTTAATTACTGTCTGAAATGTTAAATCAAATATTTTTGGCTTGATGATTTTTTATTTTCCCATAAATATACACAGTTAAAAGTAGTATTATTGACAATAAATATTTAAAATTTTATAACCGTTCTTGTCCGGCTCAGATTCCACCTAATGTTCTTTATCTAGAAGTCCTAATACATAATGGTTCATGCTCGCTCAATCATGCGCTATGATATGCCATCGTGATGCCACTTTTTACACAACGATGATTCCCTCATGCATAGCGATCGATGGAAGAAGGTTGCTAAAACAGTTGCGGTTGCTGCAATTTATTTGCAATTCGATAAATTAAAACATTTAAAATTTTTTTTTTTACACCACGGACATATTGTTAAGAATTGTACACATATATTACCTGCTTCATGTATTGTCTATGGTGTAGTTCTTGACAACAATAATATATTATACTGCTAGGGATTACATACAAAATGTATTTTATTTATTTTTAATCCTAAATGAAAACCTACATATATAGATAAGCACTGCGCAGGTATTTGCTACGTATTCAAAACATATTTCTCTGTAACATAGACATTTATTCACTCACATTCAATGTGCGACAAAATAACTAAGCTTTGGTTTTTTATGCGTTTTGACATGGTCATTGGTTAAATATAAAGTCAAGTAAATAAGATTCTTTACTTTAAGTATTACTGACTAAAACACAAGCCACCTTGGGCCACGATTTCTTCGCTAAGTGTGCCGCGGCGACCGCCGCCAGTATCGCTATAGCTCACAACAAAAGGCCATTGCTAGCCACTGTACAAAATTTGATGGGGTTTAGTGGGCCAGTATGGCCCATTGTGAACTGCCGCCACAAAATCTTCAGCGCCTATAGTATTTTACAAAAAAGAAAAGTGGATCTCCTAGCACAGTTACATTAATTTGTCTATCGAAAACGACATACGAAGTTGAGCAGCGTCTGGCGTGGTCAATACCTAAAAGGATTACCGCCTAGTGGCACGTAAAACGATCCTTCCTGGTTGTTTGTCATATGACACCAGTTGTTAAGCCAAGTCAGAGGCCTTATGGGTGGCTTGAAAACTGACAGTCGAGTGGCTACCAGCTCGACAACGTCCACCTTCCCGAACTAGTCGAGCGTGCTGAAGCTCCTCAAATTCTTTAAAATCCTGATACTTATCCAATTTTATACAAGTTTATATATACAAAAATATATTGGATAAAACATGACTTAGACCACCTTTACACACAAATTGTCTTGCGCTCTATATTCGATGTATTTGTATACATGGATTTGCGTTAGACAGAAGAAAGCCTACTTTTTTGCAATAAATAAAAATAAATAAGGATTCGTGGCTCATTCCTTTGCCTGCCATATCACCGAATTAAAAAAATAAAAACAGCTTAGCTAATCCCAATGACCTTAGCTTATCTTCAAATTCAGAAAAAAAATGGACCTATGCGACAATACAACCAAATTCTTTTTACAGTTAGTGAAAACGATCAATAATATCGTATTGAAAAACACCTACTGATTAAAGCAGATATCAAAATATTCCATAGACAGTAGCGCCACGCCACATGACAAAGCCACATAATTATTTATGATGTATAGGCCCTAGTTTGAATTTGGGACACAACCAAGTCACTAAGTTTCAGAGAAAAAATTGCTCCTTGTTGGGTCAACGCCATCTCTCTAAACTTTTTAAACTATTTTTTTTTAATTTCTGCCGTTGGAAAATCCCTCATACTTACTCCTTCAGAGTCTCGCCCCAAAAGCCTGGTGGAGCTGTAATGGCTGCATCAGCCAACTGCATTAGTGGCGTTTTGTTGACCGACATTATGTGTTTAATGTCAATAATCCAGCCAAAGAGAATGAGCCAAGATTTGTACAGTGTGTCACACAAAATTTATGTCTTTTTAACTTGGCTGGATAATGACATGAAACGCATTGAAGCAGTAAACAAAACGCACCAATTGTCAGTGTGAAAAAAAAAACAAATTCTCTTTAATCTGTAAAAGGGACTTATGGAAAAAAAATTAAGGTTATTTTACTATTTTTATTGTGAAAACTTCATATTTAAATATTAACAAATACTTGTTTACCCGCGGAAGTCGAAATTTTAAAGAATATAAATCAAAGTTATACTCAAACAATAACCAAAAAATTTTTCGCCGTTTCCTAACCTATAGTCGTAATCTGTTCTAAATAAACGTATCATGGCTCAGGAAACGCGATTGTTTATAAACAATATTCCCGATGATGTAGACGAAACTAATTTACGCGAGGCGTTTTCGCAATATGGGAAAGTGTGCAATGTAGATCTGAAAACCAAAATTGAAAGTGACAACTATCCTAAGAAGTTTGCATTCATTACTTTATCTGCATCAAGCTACCAAGTTGAATCATGTGAGTATTATATGCTTCGCTACACATGGAGGCAAGGTTTGCGTTATATGAACAAATGAACCCATACATTTCTGTCAAAGTAATTAGGAGGGGTAAAAACCGGACTTTTTAAGTCTTTTCATTAGCACCTCCTTTTATATGCCCCAACCCACATTTTATCCCTGTCATTAAAGAAGTTTCTGAATAAAATTATGATGGTGGATAGCTCGACATGTTGGACATAATGTGAGCAACATCCCTGGCGTTGCAAGCATCTATAGACTATGGTAACCCCTCACCTTTAGGCATGCTGTGTAGTTGTTTGTCACCTTAGCAGTATTACTGTTTGTATTATTACTTCAATGAGAAAAATATGCAATGATACGTTAACCAATTGACTGCCGTTCTGTGAAGAAGGTAAGGTGCGGGAATTGTTTTATTTTAGATTTTGGTTTTGTCAAGCTGCGTCTCCTGCTCGGTTTGTCTGAAACATTACACAAAAACACCAACACGAAACATGTTTTATTTATACACATGCTGTCTCCTGCTTCGTAATTGTTGTTTTATGTTTACTGACAAATTGACTTCAAACACAGAAGACGCATTTTCAGTTTTAGAATTTGTAGATTTAGTAGATTTGGTATCAACAAGACAGATGTCGAGTCGGACCGTATTTACTGCCTCGAAACTTTGATATTTAAAAATATTTAGATATGGTTGTTGATTTTTTTTTTAATTGTCCTGGCTTCATCAGAAGTTGTGGAAGGCTGTTGCAAATTTAATCCATAAAGCCTAGCATAAACACCAAGGGTAAATGTTTCAATGTTATCCATCGCGGGTGGAAAGTAAAAACAACATCCAACCGCGGTGGATGGTGGCAGGGCACGATCATTACTTTGGTATGTGGTAGTTTGGTTTTTGGTTCTTGTTTATACCGAATCGACTAAATCTACTATTTCTAAAACTGCAATACGTGTTCTATATTTGAAGTTATTTTGGGCGCCTTCGTTTTGGGATAAAAAGTTCTCAGGTTTGAGGCTTCTCAAACTTTTGGTAACGCCAGTTTTGTAAGCAGGAGACTTGAACTTGAGCAGGAAACAACAAGTGCATCAAACAAAACATGTTTTGTGTAGATGTTTTTGTGTAAGTTTTCTAGCAGGAGACCCCACTTTATTGCCTCAACATAATGAATTGTTTATGTTTCTCTTGTTTGATTGTTCTTCTTTCTCTTTATTCTACCAGTAAATACTTCTTCAGTAATTTGACTAATTATATAAAGAGTTTCTTCAGGAGTTATTTAAAACACTAAACAAGGAAATATGGAACCTAATATATACTACATAACTTTTAAAATCTAGCATACCAAATACTATACAAAAGCAAGGTTTCGATACCAAGGAGCTGTCTTATAGAGTAAGGCTAGCACTAACCCCACTCTGAGGCATGTCTGGCCTGCGGCAGTACCCAAACCCTGCTCTGAAGTGGGGTGGCAGTTAATGTGTTAAATACAATAACATGATATTCAGCTAAATAAAAAGTTTAATGCTAAAATAATAATATGATCACAGACCTATGAAAAACATGTTTAGCTAAGAAAAAATAAAAAATAATAAACAAAATTATGCCTAAATGGCTACTTTCAGTTATGTTTTATTTCCTTATCACCTTTAGCTTTTTCTATAGTGTGTGCAGTCTTGTATTGAATTTATGTTGCCAAGATTAGACAAAAACTAATGTTTTTTTTGTATGTCTTGCTTGGACTTGTGCTTAAATTTCATCAAAGACTGACATTTACAATGAATTCTTGGTTTAAATCTTGCTTTCACTATCTTTTCCTTATTAAACTGTAGCTGGTTTACAGTTTTGACGCAGTTAGGCAGTTAGATTAATTGAATCAATTATAAACTTTTGATTGTAATAGTTATATATTTTTAATCAAACTATTTACATTGTAAATCTTGTTTATTTAATGTTTCAATACAAAATATGTATTTATTAGTTGATATACTATAATTTTATGTTTCGTTGTGATTTTACAAAGATTACCTATTGGACGCACTCAATAAAACAGTATTGTAATTAGTTTGTAAAGCTAGTTGTAGTTAATTTACTTGACGATTCGAAAGTGTTCTTAGTAACCCATTTGAATAAAAAGATTTTGATTTTTGATTTATAACAATTAAATTATGGTTTTAGGTATAAAATATTTCTCAAATGAAGACTTCAATGGAAGTAAATTGTATGTAACCCGCGCCCGTGAAAGTTTCCTTGAAAGGTTGCAGAGGGAAAGAGAACAAGCCCAGAGAAAAGAAGAAATAAAGGTAGTTTACAAAATTTATATCTAAGTTTCAAAAACAATCAAGTTCCTACTTGTAAGTGCCATATATTGTACCATGTAAGTATAGAATACAAAATATGCGGAATATGAGATGTATTCTAACTGGAACTATAAACCATTGATAAACCTAAAATAAAACCATTCCCCAACATGAACATGCATTAATTAACTACAAAATCATTAGACAATACATATACTTGATGTGTAACAGTAGAAAGTGTGTGTTGCAAATGCAGTAACTTAGGCATCTGTAATATGAGATTTTTTACAGATATTTTAAACCTACCAATTTGGTTAAAAAATAATTTGGTTTTACTTTCATATTTACAAAACATAAATATCAGTAATTTTTTAACTATTTGAAAAGTTATACTTGGGGTCCAACACAAAATTTCCAACTTTACTAGCTGTTATAACTTGCAAAGTGTTCATTTGAGAGAAAAGCCTCTTACGGAATTCAAATGTTTGTTTTTGTAACCTGATATCTAATTTGTATTGTTCTTAGATTTTTTTGTTATTTAAATTACTTAGAAGTTGCATACTTTTTAGCAGTTTTTTAATCAAGCCTGTTTTTGGAATTAATGGCATATTTTTGCCTCCAATTCTCTTACATAACTGTAACATAAGTTTTAGTAGCTAGCTTTAGCTTTTTTCTTAAGCTTTATTGGCCATAATCAAAGCCCATTTGATAAACAAATATTGTGCATATGTTTATATGTTTGGAGCTAACAGTTAAAAATTGTTATAGGTACTCAAAAGTCGGAAATTGCTGAACATTTGTTTTAGACATTGGCACCTTCCCAATTGCAATGATTATGTTATCCCATCTGGGGAAAGTTCTCCTCAGATTACCTCAGATCTAAAATTTGTCTTTTGTGGATACTAAACCATATGTGACAATTTTTATATAGAGACTAGAAATATTACTAGGAGGACCATATAACTAGGAGGCAACAAAGATAATTATTAGTTTGATGAGCGATATGGCTTGCCCATTGGCACTTCAGCTCACTTACTACATATGATGATGATGTTCATTTACGATTATTCACCATACACCTGACTACAGATGAGACTTTGTGTCAGTATTTTAGACTGCTATTTCAAAAGTCCCAGATTCAATGCCTGGCAGGGGAAACCAATATTGTTATAATTATATATATAATATAAGCTGTAAAGAAGTCTCAAGTATGGTTTATGCTATTCATTAGCCTTTGGGAGTTTTGTGGTGGTATAATTTATATATTCTAAATGGCATACTATGTTTTGCTATCATTTTTCTTAATTTACAGTCATTTCTATAACATGGGTCAGGTACTAGAAATTCCAGAGGCCTAATGGAATTCCCAATGGAACACCGATTTAAAACTACAAGCACACTATTTTACAAAAACAGATGGACATGGATATCTTCAGACCATAAAACTATGAATAAAATTGATTTCATACTCACCAACAAAGCAAATAACATTACAAACTTAGAATTCTTGAACATATCCTTCCCATCAGACCACAAATAAGGGCAACATTTATACTTGGCAACAAAAAGAAAAGTATAAGAACATATAAATCCTAAAAACCCAAAAAAGAGGAAGAAATAAAAGAATACATTAAAAACCTATAAGAGCTATTACAATAATAAATAAATAAATATGTTAGGACATTACACACAGCGCTGTCTAGCCCCAAAGTAAGCAAGGCTTGTGTTATGGGTGCAAGACAATGGATACAAATACATAAATATTACTTTTTTTTTTGTACAATACATAAATACACTCAGACTTAAGACAAACACAAATGTTTATATTATGACATAAATTTTTGTCCAGTACGGGAATCGAACCCAAACCCCTTGCACGGCTCCCTCTGAGGAAGTCAACAATTGCCCATGCAAGACTACTACAACAAACTCGAAGAAAGCGTTGTTATGTGAGCAAAAATTACCAAAGATAAAGAAAGCAAGAACATCCTCCAGGAACAAACAAAAACCTTATCAGCAGACGCACTGAGCTTTCAAATACACGTTATCGTACAACCGAGAAAAGAAAATAACTAAGTACTCTATTCAAAGCCACTAACAAAGCTATAAAAAAAGACTACGAAAACTACAGAAACCAAAAAATTGATAAAAACATAACAACTCAGAGAAGCACAAAAAAAGCAATTAAAAAGCTTTATCCAAAAAAGCATTGGATACAAGAACTCAAAGATAGCCGAAAGCAAGCCCACACGGTTGATGAACACTGCTTCCACATTCTTTAAAAACTTATATGCCAAACCAACAATTGGGCTGAAAAAGTACGAACCACAAAACAGCAGTAGTAGTAACATTTAACTTTATATAGACCCTATTGAAGAATCTAAAATCCTAAGACATATAAAGAAGCTGAAACCAGAAAAAACACCAGGACCTGATAATATTAACAACTACTTGCTAAAGATACAGGGAGTTTAGCCCTTATATTTAGCGTTTATTGATTACAACATGGCTTTCGACAGTATATACTATAATGATAAAGTTATTAATGACTACAAGATAAATGCTAAATACATCAAGGTATTAAAAAACATCTACAACCATAGGACCAGTAGAGTATAGTTGGAAAAAAGAGGAGGCGTTCCTAATTCGTAGAGGAGTTAAGCAAGGGGACCCAATATCCCCAAAACTGTTTATCGTTGTCCTTCAAAACATATTGTAAAATATATGACGAACATCTGAGTCCCTTAAGATTTGCTGACGACATCGTACTTTTTACAAAGAAAGCCAAAAAGTTGGGTTAGAGATGAACTACACAAATACAAAAATTTTGATGAATAGCATCTCACCCAAACTCTCCATAGAGAATGGAGATATGTATATTCAGCTCTCATAATAACATTGAAAAAAATAGATCGTAGAATCACCTCAGGGAGGAAAATAATGGAGCCTAAAAGAAATATTAAAAGGCAACTTCAATTAAGACCTGAAAAAAACCTTACTAATGGTTGTCAGACATGGGTGTACAGAAATAAAACTAAACTTTGTATAAGAACTTGTCAGAGAGCGATGGAGAGGAGCATTCTCAAAGTGAAAGAGAAGGACTACAGCAGGACAGAAGGGAACAGCAAAAAGATCAGATGCAAGACGAAAATCACAGATACCCTTGAATTTTATTTGCTATGAAATATAAATGGCGTTTGGCTGAACACATTGCCTGAATGACGAACAAAAGGTGGACCACTAGAGTAATGAAGTGGTGGGGACCCCAAGAAAAAGAAGAGTAGGAAGATTAAGATGGGCTGATGACATCACATATATGGTGGGACTAAATTGGCTTAATCTTGCCCAAGATAGGGATAAATGGGAATATTTGGAGGTCCTTAAACTAACTTATAATAACCTATATGAATTTGTAAATACTAACAACAAGCACATAGCAAGTAAGCAATCTAACCTAACCACTAACAAATTTTGTGATATCTAAGACCAAATATGTATGTTTAAGGAATCAATTAAAAGGCTTTTTTATTTATTATTATTTATATTTATTTATTTATTACAGAATGAAGATATTAAAGAATTACCAAAAAATAATCCTGTAATAAAATTGAGTGAAAAACTTAATCCACGAAAAAGGAACTTTGAAAACAAAAATGAATTCAATAAAAAAAAAGACAGTTTTCGAGTAAAAACTCCTATGTTAGAAAAACAAAATAAGTCTATGAATGAATTTGGTAACATTGTTGAAGAGAAACAGACAAGTTTTACAGCAGATTTTGACCAAAAAAAACATATTGCTGATCATAAAAGATTAGAATCTATGAAAAAGAAAAGAAATGAGTTCAAAGAAAAACAGAAGATTATAAAAACTGGTTTAGTAGGCATTGTAAGTTGATCATGCTATCAGTTAAATTCTTATGTATGAGGTATTTTAAAAAACTGACATAGTTATTGTGTCAAAATATATATTGTAAGTTAGTACGAGTATGTGCTTAATATGTCCTAGAATACTTTTTATTTTAGTTTGTGAAAGCCGTTTATGTTTAAACTTGACATTTGAAATATTTGGTTTAAGGATAAAGTCCATAATAAAAAAATAATATTTAATGATGAAGATGAACAAATTGGACAAACTAATACAAAATCTATTAAGCTTCCGAAGGAAGAAAAAGCTGTAAATAAACAGAATGCATTGTTTGAAGATGATGAAAGTGATAATGATGTAAATTTTGAAATAAAAGAGCAATTCGAGGGCAAAAAAGGTCAAAAGGTTTGTATAGTTATTACATAAAACCTAAGTGAAACCAGCTATTAATATTTTAGGTTAAAAAGAATGAGATAAACTCATGAATAACCCACTATCATTTAACTATTTTAAGAATTTGAGAATGAAATTGCTCATAAGTTGCCCATTTCTAAAATAAACAATTTTACTAACACATTTTCTAATAAGTATGTAACTTTTAAGGTGTTAGAGTTGCAATCAAGATATAAATCTGACAAACGGTTTGTCTTAGACGAAAGGTTTATTGATGATGATGATGAAGGACCAGGTGAGAAAATGAAGAATGAAGACGAGGAAAAATATGACGAAATTGTAACGGCACAGGAGGATGAAAAAATTAAACAACTTAATATTTTACAAGATGTACTTGGCGTTCAAATAAGAAGCTATTCTACTACAGAGTCTATGAAAGATGTTAAGAAGAATAAGTAAGTAGTTCAAGTTAATTCCGAAAATATATTTAATCATTAAATTGTTTTGAAATATGGTAGGTTAAACCTATATGTTCACCTAAGTCTTGAGTGCTTTTACGTTTGATTATTTTACTTGCAGATCTAAATTAGGCATGCTTCGATTCGATCCTACTCACCCAGAGCATGCCAAGTTCCTAGTTCCTGTTGAAGAAAAACAGGAAGTAACAAAGAAATCAAAAAAGAAAAAAATTAAAGATAAACAAGATGTGAATAATGTGGAGCAACCTGAACCAGAAGTGAAAAAAGTGGTAGTTTCGAAGGAACAGTTTTATAAAGTTAGTGACACGTTAAAAGAAGCCATCGCGAAACCAGCGACATTCTCCTTAAGAAGTTTGTTTGTAAATAATGAGGAAGATGAGAAGAAAGGTTAGTGGATATTGTTTCTTATTTTATTTTGTGTGTTTTGTTCAAGGTTAGAAAAAAAAAGGGGTTACTATTAAACGTCATACATACATTCTGTAAGCAAGTTGGTATTCTTAAAATGTGCATGTGTAGTACAAAATTAGAAGAAGTCAATATTATCATTACTGAAATCTAGATAACATACCTGAATTCCTAATATTTTATGTATTATGTGCGACTTTGCCTCTGTAGTTTTAAAATACCCATTCACACGTTGACCACTTGATAACCCCTGTGGGATTAAATTTTGTAATACCTTTTGTAGAACCCTACAAAGAATAAGGGCTATAAGTTTTTAAGTCAAAGTATTTTTTTATATAAAAAAAAAGATCCGGGTAAACTATATAAGAATGCGTTTCAGTTTCGAGCTTCACACGTTAAGTTGTAAGGAATTCTCATCTAAGGGTCGGCTCATACCGAGACGCGACGCGACGCAACGTGAAAAGGCGCCGCGCGACGTTGGGATGCGCCGCGTCTCGTCGCTTCGCGTCTCGGTTTGAGCCGACCCTAAGTCTGACGAAGCGTCAGAGATCACGACTGTACATACATATAAAAGCAAGCATAAAAATTCAATTCATCAACTCAGATTTAGACGTCCTTTTTTGAACGTAGCTCTCTCCCATGCGTTTTTACGACGTTGTCCTCATCGTCGTTTCAGCCAGAACATTTCGTCCACAACGGAACGTGTGGCTTCCTCCACAACGGCCTTCCTGACCTGCCCGCGCCCTTCTTCCTTTGGCTCTAACCAGGTTGTCTGTCTACCTGGCAGAAGGCCGTCGCAAACTAAGTGCACCTACGGTCAAGTGTTGCTTTACTAACCGGAGAATATCTGAATGATAACCAGTGATGTTTTGTGCCTGTCATTTTACACAAGGAAACGTCAATATGAAGTTTCCGGCGTCAGACAGCATGAACGGGATTTTATTTCACACGGTTTTCATAACCGGGGTTAATTCTATAAAGATTAGTGCCAGAGCTTCATACGAACGGCCCGTTTAATTAATTATTTTTCTTAACTTTTTCTTCGGCCACACTTATTTGTAGACAGCAGGACGTCGCTAGTGACCATGTCATTTAATAAATCGTTTGTATATAAAATGTGTTATTTCTTGTTTTGGCCACATACTTAGAGAAATTGGTGGGGAAGGAGTGACATCCCACAATCTGATTGATGTTTGATGTAATGTGAGCATAAGCTTTTTTTAGGTATTTATTTCATTAAAATGGATTGGATTGGATAAAACTTGCAGAAAAGTAAATTTTTGTTATTTTTTGTACCCATATACAATTCCTACATATAAACTACTAATTTAATAGATTACTAGCTTCTGCTAGCGGCTTCGCTCGCCCTAAATTTGGTTATCGGCGTAGGATTCTTATAGCAACTCCTCAATTATAGAAAAAAAGACAAACAATCAAATCATTCCTCTTTATAATATTAAGTGTAGATAGAAAGATAGATTAGGTAGGTATAATACATTCGTGTATGTGAAACCATGGAAATAAACATACAAAATTTCAACCCAATCGGTCAAGCCGTTTAGTAGTTGACATACCGACAGCGGTGCCACCTACCGGGTACAGTTGTATTTTTAAATCATCCAGGAAACCATCGAAATACCCATTTAAAATTTCAACCCAATCGGTTCAGCCGTTTAGAAGTTATGTGAAAAAGATAAGTTCGGAAGAATAATTCTTACTACCCGTTGTCCCATTTTCCCTTTTTCCCGTAGGAATGAAGCATTTTCCTGCGGTAAAAAGTAGCCCATGTTGGCTGTGATGAACATTTGTGTTTGTCTAAAGTCGGGTGTTGATATGTGTGTATTTACAAATATGAGTATTTTTATCCTTTGATTGATATTCATAGTACAAGCTTTAATTACTTTGGTACCAGATGGCGCTGTGTGTAACGTCCAGAAATATTTATTTATTTAGGCAGTTACGCCAGGGATGCGTTTAAAAACTTAGACGATACCCTTGAAAACGATAATAGTATTATTCCAAATCTTTACTCTACCGCCTAGTCTAATTTGATTTTCGGGAGGTTCTCGAACTTAAATTTTGTAATGAAAACCTTATAATTCTTGCGAAAGAATGTAATTAAAAATAAATGATTTTTTTTTATTTCAGAAGAACAAGAGCAAGATACTGGTTATATACCCATAGAAGCATTAAAAGAAACAAAAGTTAGAAATCCATTAGATCCTGGAGAGAAAAATCCCTTCATGTACGATTCCTCAGATTCAGATGACGAAGACAAAAAAGAGGCAAAAGATGTATCACCTCAAATTCCCCAGCCAAAAGCAGTCTGGAAAGAAAACTTGTTCTTCTCAAAATTTGATGATCGACTCAGAGGTAAGTGTAGGTTCATTAACCTTAACTGGTTTATAAGAAATCGAACAAGCAGAATATATCCATGTTTCTCAAATAACTGGAATTGGTGGAATTAAACATATAGATACACAAATGGATGCGTAAACACAAAAGCGCGTGTAAAATTACAGCACGATCCGCCAACAAGACTTGGTAGGACTTTGGTTTGAAAAAATAAGGTAAATTAAAGAACAAATACTATAAATTATAGTAAGCTTTGTGACTTTATACATTTGAACCATTTGATTTTACTGAAAAATATATTTTTCTTTAGTTTTTAGAGAATATTTCTTGGAGAACATACATTACCCTTGATTCTCATAGGAATTCTAAACTATAACTAAGTATCCAAACATATTTATTAACAGGAAACGGATATAAAGTCATGTACAAACTAATTGATGGTATGTACCTTCTTAAGTGGTGTACGCCATTTTTATAACATGTACTTCTGTCACGCATGAACTGAAGAGTTATGTTGTTAATGCGAATGTTCTGTTTTTTTATCAAGAATAAAACGTGTGTATATATATATATTTGTATTCATTGTCTGGTATCCATAGCACAAGCTTTGCTTAGTTTGGTACCAAACGGTGTTGTCAGTAATGTCCAAAGATATTTATTATTGTTTCCTATTTATTTAATTAACAAAATAATACCACAGGTGAAACATTTATTTTAATCCGACAAATTTGAGAAGTCATGGCGCCGCGACTAAATGTATGACTGGCTCGCCGCGTGCCTTACTGTACGATTGCCCTGTTAATAGACTACTTTGATGACCGTTTAAATGAAAGATTATATATATATATATATATATATATATATATATATATATATATATATATATATTATATGATAAGTTCACATGACGCTAAAAGTATAAGTTGTTGTATAATAGTAGATTCCTTTAATTCGAGGGACTCAGTTGGATCCCGAGAGCAGTGAAGGATGCTAAAGTAGAATCCTGACCGGAGCGAGGGTTACAAAGGACCAGGACGAATTTTTTTTTCATGTGTACTTTTTTAAACTCTAATTTTTACCATTGTCTGCGAGAAAATAAAAACATTTCACTGTGACTATTATCACATTTTCGTGAGCAAAAGTGAGTTTTATTTACTGTTATCGAAGAATAAGACGCTCTTTTTCGAGTGGCAATGGTAAAAAACATATTACATTACTAGTTTAGTCCCTACTTTGCTATACCAACATTTTTAAACTTGTACTAGTATGAAAAAATTTTTTACCCTTTCAGATGGACTAATGTTCTTCGCTAACAGCAGTCCAAATGGTCATAAAGAACGTAGAGGGCTGAGATCGTTGATGAAGAAAAGAATCAACAATGCTGAAAGGAAGAACCAGATGTTCCAAAAGAAAATAGGTGGTAGGAAGAAGTCTATGAAGAAACGCTATAGAACGAAATAAATGTTAATAAAAAGAATTTTTTATTTGTGAGTGTTGGTTATTTATAAATTTTAAATTAAATTTATTATGAAATCCTTATTTAAAAAGATTGCAAGCTCGCGTCTTATTTTTAACAAGCTATTGCCCGCGGCTCCGCCTGCGCTAAATTCAGTTATCGGCGTGGGTTTTCTACTCAACGTCTGGGCGGTGGCGTATCAAGATAAAACATTTTCCTTTTCGTAAAAAGCATAGTTATAGCATTTATATTGCTTAATTTAAATTGCTACTTTTGAATTGTTTTTATAAGACACCGGTGAGCTTTATTTAACTTTTAGCTGAAATGACCAATAAAACTCATAGCTGTTTTTCAGGAATTATACAAACCGTTTTTTTTTAGGGCTTAATATTAATAGTGTTAAAATTACTTTATATTACATTTTTGAAATAGGCTTTGTACGAAGACGAATTAAATAATATCTAATGGCGGCGCTGATTAGCTGCTATATGCGCCTTAAGCCCCACTGTTACAAATGCTGTGTCCACCAATCGCTATGTGCGGGGGGTGGTCACTGTTTCGAATTCTTTTGCGACTCCTACGGTGGAGTCGTTGCTTTGTATAACTTTCACCACCCCTCCTCCTACATTTGGGGAAATGAAGGGAGTGTACTCCCCCTTCTCCTGGAGAGACGCTGGGCGGGTGCACCTGGATACCCTTTTAACTCAATTAAATCGTCGACGATTGGGATCACGAGCCGTTTCGAACCTATAACTCTGAGGAGAGTCTTTGCCTCCCTGTATGTGTTCTAGCGCTTGTACAATGGGATGTTCTAATAAATTGATTGAAATGATGCCCGCGGCAGAGAAAATTCCTCCCGCGGACTCTTAGGTTGTGGAATGAGCTCCCTGACAAGGTTTTCTTTAAGGACTTCAGTATTGGGTTCTTTAAGAAAGAAGTTGTTAGAGTTTGGAAGGGTCGGCAACGTGCGAGTGATGCCCCAGGTGTTGCAAACCTTAGGCTGCGGTGATTGCTTACCATCTGGCGTACTGCAAGTTTATTTGCCATCTTAGTGGTATTAAAAAAGAAGCACTGGGAACACGTCACCCATCTCTCCGCTCCATGTAGTGCTGCGGCTACAGGCCCCGCCAACCTTCACCGCCCGAAGCCCCTATGGAGTGGCAGGAGAAGATTTTCATACACCTAAAAACGCAACCTGCATAAATCTAGGTGGGGAGCTGTAGCTTTTTAAGCAGGTTGTCTCCTCGCGACCCGGACGCTCAAGCCAAGACCATCAACCCCACCATGCCCACCCACATCTCTTTCGCTGATGGAATCTAAGGAGCAATGGCCATTGGACCGCAAGCTCCAACTGACCCCCGTTGACCAACGACCGTCTTCGTAGGTCAACGGGGTCTCTCTAGTTTCACACCGGACTGGTTTGTTTGGTGCTACTCATCCCCCTCACCAGGGTTCAACCACCAAGGTTATCTCGTATAGCCTTAATATCCAAATAAAGCCAGTATTACAGAATCCCATCGTTATTTTTTATTTGGAACCTTGTTTTATATAATTATTTATATTTGGTATAAATATTTAAAAATTAAGGCCAAAATAAACGTATCTGGCAAAATTTCAGACCTTTACGTCCTTACTTACTTTTTGCTTTTACAGTAAAATACTGGTTGACTTACTTGATTTTTTATAATTGCAAGGAACTGTAGACCTTAGTATTTGATCTTAATTTCAACGTGTTATCTTTGCGCGTTCCTGAGAAAAAGGATCTTGACAGACAGACAGACAGATGGACAACAAAGTGATCCTATAAGGATTCCTTTTTGCCTTTAGAGGTACGAAACCCTAAAAAAATCAAAATATATATATACATATAACAAATTACAATTCTTCGTACATTACCTAGTTATCAATTATGTATGACGAATAAATTTTCGTTGTACGTCACTGGTTATGTAACTTGGTATTCTACGAAGAGTTAGGAGATAGTTGGTTCTATGGCAGTGGTTCGCTTCGTGCAATTGCTTGTAATTTGCTACATAACTTCTGTAGAACTTACATACGCTGCCAAGAAATTGTTCTAATTTTACACCATGTTTCAGCCAGCCTTTGGAGTTCTATTCTGCATTTCATGACCATCACGGAGACATCCAAAAAGGATTAATACTTTTTATCTGAGTGAACCTCTTATTCTAGTTTGGCATAATAAAAATTAATTTTGAACTGGTGGTCTTGTGACACGCTACCAGCTTGCCATGCGGCCGATTACCGCCCCTAAATACGAGCGACCCAGGCCGTCGCTTAGTTTGCCTATATGAACGGCCCGGCCCTGTTTATGGATAAAATATAATGTAGGATTATATGTAGGTATATAGGATTTTTATGAACTCAATTTGGCTCAGATTATAATATTTTTATTTTTAACATAAGATACAATTTATAAAACATTTATAAAAATCAGTATTTATATAATGATATTTACATATTGAGTGTGTTTTTACGAAACTATGTAAAGTTGTAAAGTATCAATATAAAAGAGAATTATGCCTAAAATATAAAGACTGAAACTTAACTTATTTGCTGTAAAAAATGTGTAACATAGAAAAAAAATCTAAATAATCAATACAATCTAAATGTTTAATGCAAAAATCACATAAACAAATAAATAGTAATCGAGATCAAAATAACTTTGGGCGTAAAGAACTAGTTTTTATACATTTATATTCTGAACTATTTACTACTGTACTCTAAAGGGTTAGAACCCTGTCGCAAGTAATCGGGGGGCAATGAGAGGTGGAAAGCTGGTTTTACATCTATTTATTTCTTGCTTTACAAATACAACGTGGTAAAGATATGATTAACGAACTGATTCTATTTGACTTGGCCACACTTTGAGCCTCGTTACCAACAACTGATATCCCCCTCAAACTGTTAAGCGGTCTCACAAGACCATTGTAACCATCCTTGGACAGCGGTGACTCCAAGGTACGAGGATAGGATTTTACAAGACCGTGAAATTTTAACTAGAACTGCCGCCGCCTGATGGTCAGCGATCACTGTAGTCTGTTTTTGCTTCAGGCGCTCTATTACTGAGATACCGTCGTTTGGTACAAACAGCTTTACACCTCCCACTTACTGGCGACATGGTTCTAACCCTTTATAGTAACTAGTTTCTACCTAAAACATTCTATTTTTGAACTGATCCTTTTAAGCTGATGGATAATATTTTTGTTATCGTTCGTACTAGTAACTACTAATTCGTACTAATAAGTATAACGGAGTTTGTTTGATTAAAATTACGTAATCTAAACAAGTTGAGCTAGGGGTGCGGGATTCGAATCTCAATACCACTGTGCTATTGGAGAATTGTAAGGTTCAGGGGCAATTGCCTCATTCGCTGTTTAAGTCCGAAAATGAGCTTAACTTGATCGACTTTATCGGTTAAACTATCTAGGTTTATAATTTGGTACCCAAGTCATGTTATTTTTAAAGTAATTTCAGTCTATGTGCTGTTCTTACCTAATTTTTGCACGAACATATTTTTTTTTATTGTGAAGCTGAATATTTCAAAACTGGAACCGTATTTTAAAAAGTTGAGTTTTAAGTATGTTAATTCCAGTGACAGGTCCTTTGTACATGTAGTATAGCTGCCCACAGTTCTTGCTGGGGAGTAGAATGCTAAGCAGGAAGAATTTCGTTCAATGACCGGTCACTATTTGTCTCTGTTGCACGCGCATTATTATTTGCCGTCGCACTCGCACAGATGCGATGACCGCTGTGATAGAGGAGCGCAACGGCAAATAATTATGCGCGTGCAACAGAGACAAATAGTGACCGGTCATTGAACGAAATTCTTCCTGCTTAACGTCCGTGCTATAGTAAGTGGGTAGTACCTTTTTATCTAGTACATTAGATTGTAATTTGGACTAAGTATTTAAATGTTACTGCACGAAATAACTTTATTTTGCTTTACACACAGCAAAAGTAAATTTTTACAATGTGAACTTTGGCCTAGTTCAAAATTATCACAGATTTCTTGCTTTTACATCTAATTAAGTTAAAACTAATATCAAAATAGTTTAAAGAATTTCCTCATAAATGAGACTTTGATATTCCGTTGGCACATGCCACCTACAGTACTGGACGAATCTGTAACCAAAAACGACAAAGTTATATACCAAGTATATGTAAGTAACTCAACAAAGAAATAATGCACTGCACCGTGTTAAAGGTGCATAGTTTATGAATCTCTACACAGATACAACAAAGTAAATATATGTTTAGTGTGTGTCCTTGCGCCAAGAAAACTAGAATACTTAGGGCCTCACTTTTCGTAACATTAGTGTTATTGGGATTTTTGCATTGAAATAAATAAAACCAGCCAGATGCGTGCCAATCACGCATTAAGTTAGGGTCTCGTAGATTGAGATTTTTTGCGGATATCTCAAAAACTAGTGAACTTAATGAGATGCAAAAAACTTAACTTTGAACAACATCGCTCGTGCATCTACTGGTCTAACCACCAATAGATGCAGGGGGAATTCTTACTTACCCGTACACCCACTGTATCCCACCAGTGGGTGGAGGGGGAATTTCGGTTTACGACCTTTTTAGTTATCTAAAATGATTCTCATTCTACGAAACCCTAACTGAATGCGTGTACCTTTGTTTATTTACACTACACCTTTAATAATGAAATTATATGCCTGCCTTTAATGTAATAAAAAAAACTTACCCCAGCATGATTACGCACAGAGAGCAGATACCAGCGCTAAGAACATATATAGCACCAGGAAAATCTGATATGCTGAATGCGTATAGAGAGTTGTATAGAATCGGAGCGATCAGTGGGCACAATCCTTCAATAGCTGACATAAAAGAGAACACTTTTGATATATCGTCTTTAGGCAATACTTTTGTGATGAAAGACCTAATAAGTGGTGATGTCAGGCCTTTGAAAACTGCTATTACTGCGGCTGAAAACAAAAAAATTGATCTTTGAACAATTTATTGATTGGTAATAAGTAAGTAAGTAATTAATTAAACTTCAATTACCAAGTTAGTTTGCTAAGAATATAATGATTAAGAGGATACACTAGTAAAACCAGTTACTGTCCTTTGGTGATGGATGAATCCCCCAGAAGATAGTTGTGGACAAAGTGTCCAAATGAATCCTACAGGAGATTCGCCCCCTATGCTACATAAAAAAAATATATAATATTATTGACTTTGTTTTTAGTAGCTTACTAACTTATTTATATTACCTGTAAAGTGTTTTAATACATATTGTATACTTGTTAGCTGATTATCAAAGTATTGTATTATTACTTTAAATAGAACTTCTTGCCAGCTCTATGTGTACAAAAAAAACCAAATGAATCCCCTTGCCCCGGCCGTGTCCTAGTGGACGAAGGCGTTTCAATGCGCATTAATTATAAACATGCGCGCTAAACCTAAAAAATGCAGATGAAAAAAAAAGGTTTCCAAGTAATAATTCAAATCCGGCGCTTGATATAGCTGATGTTACGCTATGCGGGTTTTTGACCATTTGTGCAAAGTCTGCCATCTCTTGAGCAACGAGTCTTTTAAAGGCTAAGCAAGCACTTGTTTCACGCACTGCTGTATTTTGTGTCTGTAGCGCTTCTATACCAGGAGACGAGCCGACTTAAATAATATCTATGTGCGGAAGTGTACGTCTAAGGCGCGTACTCGTGAGACGGACTGCGTGACAACTCTTGTATGAAGATAACTTACTATTCTTCTTTATACTATGGCTTTTCTAAGGAACGTATTGTAAACTAGACTTTGCCAGCGGCTCCGCCCGCTCTGAAGTCGGTTATCGGCGTGGAACTCCTTAATTATCTCCTTAATTATACTAATGAAGATTGCTATAGCAAGCTATAGCTACATCTATTGTTCTTTAAACTCTGTTATAGTTATTCCTGCGGCAACTTTTGAATTTTGGGATAAAAAGTAGCCTATATGCTATTCGAGGACCTAACCTATGTGAATGCCAAGTCTAATCCCGATGCGTTCAGTGGTTAAAGCGTGATTGAGTAACAAACATCCATCCAGACACACAAATTTTCACATTTATAATATTAGTAGGATGTCTAGTATGATACAATTCTTACCTAAATACATATTCCATGAGCTTCTTGCCAACAACTTGACAACATACTCCGCTGAGGTTGACAACAATGCAACTATAGACGACGCTAAGTCTCCCAAACCAAGCAAATTCTGCATTAATCCAATGCCGATAAACGTTCCAGCAAATGAAATAAAGGTATGCGCCGCTGAATACACGTTGTATTCTTTCATAGACCATCTTAGTTTTTCTCTTGTGTACATGTATTGTAACCCATCTACGCCTGACGCTGCAAATACTATCATACTGTTCGCGAATGTAAGCAACAGAATTTGTAATCTTCCATTATTTGGCCGGCGCTTGAAGCATTTATTGACCATTTCCTTCACCAGTGAGTAGTCTAATATCTTGGTAAAACCACCCTGTAAGAGACGTAGGTAATTTTTAAAAATCGTAATTTGTTAAAATATTGCTTAATAGCTTTTACCCGCGGTTCCACCCGTCCTGAATTTGGTTATCGGTGTTGGATTTCAACGGCAGCTTCTCAATTATAGAAAAAAAACCGACTTACACTTAACGTTTTCAAGTAGCCTATGTCCTTCCCCCGGACTCAAAGTATCTCCAAGCCAAATTTGATCTTAATTGGTAGAGCGGTTTAACCGTAAAGAAGTAACAGACAGACAAACAGAGTTACTTTCGCATTTAAAATATTAGTATGGCTTATTATTATTATCCAGACATAATTGACTGTTGTCCAATTGTTTGTTTGCCCATTTCAATAATAATAATGAATAAAAAGTAAATATTTTTGGACATAACACACAGCGCCACCTGGTCCCAAACTAAGCAAAGCTTGTATTATGGATATTAGACAGCAGATACAAATACATATACATAAATACTTTATTTTTGTAAATACATACATATTATACATACAAAACACCCAGTCTCAAGACAAACACAAATGTTCATCACATAAATCTTTGTCTTGTGCGGAAATCAAACACACGCCCTTCGATTCAGCAGTCGGGTCACTACCCAACGAGCTACGGAGCTCAATGTCTAATCAACTTAGATGTGTTATAATTTTTCACCATATAAGAATGTTTCCTATTTGCTAACATCTGCGTTGGCGTCGAATTAGATCGCGCTATGGTCTTCGTTCACAAAAAGTGATGTTATAGTAAAGCGTTCACGCAGACGACGTCGCGGGCAGCAACTAGTAGGAAAATAAAGTAAGCTCTTTCTTCTTTGTTATGTAAATGTTTATATTTTTACATTAATTTCACTGTAGATGGCGTAATCTAAACTGCTATCATGTAATTATTCAATTATTGATTATTTTTTACTTAAGGTATCTAATCTAGCTAGTATTTGATGATTTGGTAAAACGTTTTCGTCTTTATGTGATCACTGTAACCTTAGCTGATAATGCAGAAGACTGGGCAAGGAATGGCATAGTAAATATCCATACGTAACCCCATATATGTATGTATAGGTACGTTCATAGTATACTAGGTATAATATATAGGTATTCTGTCAAATAATTTGGTGGCCCCAAATTCAACTTAGTACTATTAAAAACAACCTGCATCGTGATACCTTGCCTGCCGGGCTTCTACAGGATGTATGAAATCGACCTCACAGCACTATGACCAGAACGACAACTATTACAGATTCCTAGGAACCTATGGGTTCTATAATTTTTTGAAATACCACAAGTTTTTTAATATTTTGTAGGTAAATAGGTAAGTATAGAGGAAATGAAAGCGAACAAGGCCCCAAGGTCGAAATTCTGATTTAATCGATATGACCGATAGCAGCACAGTAGGTACAGGTAATAGAACGACATGCCGATAGTACCAAATTGAATGATATCTTTTGCATCCTTTTCGTTTTTGAACAAACCTTTTAGATTTTCCTTTGAGATTAGACCCCTCTTACACTCCCCCCCCCCCTGCCATTCTGAGGTAAAGGTAAAGGGGGTTAAATTTAACCATGACTTTAACGTCCTTAGTGTTGTTGTACATGATGGCGTTCCTCATTAAACATCATGCAAAAGTTAACAGTCACGCTCATTCAAGGCGATGATCATTACTCTACTTAGAAGGTCGCTAGTCATCATTGCATTAAACAAGTAAACAAGACTTACCTGTAAAACCGCATTGTGTTACTAACCATTCTTTTCACACCAGCTATCTCCTATACATAAACGAATTGTTCAATACAAATGCTCGGAGGAAATACTTATACCCATGACACAGAGTTACTCTAGTATGGGAATCAGAAGCTTCAATTTTAAACAAATAACTCAAAACCTTATTACTTAGTACCTATAAGTTATATTTGATTGTTATTAGGCAAATTTTAGTTGCAAAAACATTTATATTTGACTTTTTTCTTGTTCTTTGGACTAAAAGTAGTTTGGGTAAGGGCCTGCAGGTTATGCAAATTATCTTGGTTAAGCTTGACAGAAATAAATTGCCTTTTATTTCACCTTCAAATACCTACCCATTTGTTGTATTTTTGTCATGGCAGATCTGTTCAATAGTTATACAATAGACACAGTAACTGTTGTTAGTATTTAAGTAATTATTTTATAACTACTAGTTTTAGGTTTCCTGTAACAAACTATGGATACTATTAACGAAGTATTATATGTATAGTCTGTACGTACCTATGTATTTAACATGGACCATTATCTCTGAGCTGTATACCTGAATAGGTTAATTGAAACCGGAAATTACAAGAAATAGGAAGCAAAACCTTACATTTATCCTAGCCAGATCGTAGCATGAATTTAATATCGGTTAGACTGTATTCAGTTATATACTATAATAGTATTATATATAGATTTTAATTAAGGTATGTAAAAGGTCATTGCATTACTAATCAGTCTTATTTAAATTAATATGGAAATCATTTTCGAAATGTGACCGGCTAGCTGCTGAGACATCTGAAGTCAATCAGTTTTTGGGTATATATAATAATAAATAAATATTTTTGGACATTACACACAGCGCCAACTGGTCCCAATATATTTTATATTATATATTATATAAGTATATACTATTTTTTCGTAAATACATGCATAGAAAACACCCAGTCTCCAGACAAAACACAAATAATAAATTTTTGTATCGTGCGGGAATCAAAAGAAAAAACCATTTTGTAATAAAAAACCACAACTATATACCTATCAAGTTTTTATGTCGGGATGCAGGGCCTTCAATCCCCAAAACACCTCGTTAGATATGCCTAGGCAATGTCTAGAACTTATATTCTAACTAAGTAGGTAATTAGAGGCGACTAAAGTAAAATTATTACCTACCTGTAAAGCGCCAACAACAGTTTCAACGAGGAATACGTTTGCATAGACATATGACGTCACCAATATTCCGCATACGATCAGAAGTAAGTAAACGTTTCCAACTGCTTTTAACAAATGCGTGCTGACGAGCGACCCTAAAATAATGCCTGCCGAAAATGAAGCTCCAAAAACGGTCATTCTGTAATTAAGAATATGTCATGTTTAAAAGTCACGAGTTTTAGAGTTCTGTTCCCAAAGAGTGCCAATACATATATTAAGCAATGGAAGCATTATCATAGTTCATAAGTTTATCAGAAACCCCACACAAAATGCATTGGTTATATTTTTTTTTTACCTAAGAGATCTGTTATCATCTGTGGTGATGTCATTGAGGTAACAATATGCACCGGTGATTATTGCAGTAAAGCTTCCACTCAAAGACAATGGTATTGAGGTGAGGATGAACCACCATGGGCCCAAATTATCCAACATGCTGTATACAACGATCATCATTGTGGACACAGAGAAACCTATAAATCACCAAGTTGTCAGAATTATGCAGTTTTATTGGTTGAACGTGTTAACTATCTTAAATCACCGTTACAGCGCCATCTAGTTATTATTAATTTAAACAGTAACATATTTATTTGTTTGTTGGAAACGATATTCAAAGTTAAGCAACGTCGGGCTTGGTCAGTAAGGATAGGTGACCGCTTAGTGGCACACATTTTGTCTTTGTTTCTTTTTGTAAATTACATAAATGGTAAGGTACGGAACCCTCGGTGCGCGAGTCCGATTCGCACTTTGGCCGGTTTTTTACCCTGTTACTGCACAAGATCCTAAAAGGGGGAATTTTCTAATAAGAACAGGGGGTATTTATTAGTTAAGATTTTGCCTTAACCAATAAAGTTGACTGCAGCTCTATGAAATATAGACTTACCAAACAATGGCCAAACAATTAATGGTTTCCTTCCATAAGTATCAGACCAAACTCCAATGAATAAAGACAAAAAAGCTGGTACTAGTGACTCTATGATAGACTTGATGGTTGACACAAATGTGGCATATTCCTGAACCTCTTGCTCTAGCTCGTGAGAAGTGTTGCTCTTCTCTGGTGCCAAGAATGGCTGACACTGACTTTGTGTGTGGTTCAAGGCGTGTAAACACGTGCGATAAAGAATTATATTGCTGATGGCAGTAACTGCAATCAAAAATAAAAAAGATAATATGTGTTTTTTTTTATATGAACTTGGAAACCTTGAAATTAAGTACCTACCTACCGTATAATACGACGAAGTAAAAATTAATTTTTTTTGCTAATTATTAGAACTATATTATAACTGAATTATTTATTTATTTTAAACATACTTTTGTGTTGTATTTACTTGTATAATATAAATATTTGACCCATAAATGTTAAAATGATAAATTTACCTTTTATTTTATTTCTGATTTTGTGCGTTTATGGGTTTCGGGAAGGTCGTGCAACCCTCCCCCCCCAGGCTTCGAAAAATATAAACAAAATTAAATTGAGCTTTATTTAATAAGTAAAGTTTCTGAATCGAATCCATTTTGACGTCGGTTTACAAAATTTTAGCACTTTTTTAAAAGGTCGTAAAATTAACGTTGTATCACGTAGATGTATCTACCTGAAAATTATCCATGTGTGAGTTTATAAAAAATTAAAGGTTGGAATTTCGAAAGATATGTGATTTTAAGAACCTTTATCCCATCCATTTTCAAAAAAGAATTACATAGGTGGCATACATAGGTATAGTCTACAGGAATCACGAAAATCCGAATATTTAGATTCCAATGAAATAGAACTTATGACGAGTTGTAGGTACTTAGGTTTGATTAAGCACCCACGGCCCACGAGAACATACATTTTCACTTTCTGTTTAAGAGGGGTGTATATAAGATAAACACACACATATCTAGGTATATTCTATGCAGACTCTATATATTACACGAAAACTTAATTTAAGAAGAGAAATTCAACAGTAGGTACATAATTGTAGAGCGAAAAATTTTCGATTGCTTTTCTTTGAAAATTAGCTATCGGTGTAGGTTTTCAACGGCAACTCCTCAATTATACAAAAAACAACTCACACTTGACTTTTCAAGTAGCCTATGTCCTTTCTCGGGACTCAAACTATCCACGCCAAATTTCAACTAAATCGGTACAGCGGCTTAAGCGTGAAGAGGTAACAGACAGACAGACAGACAGACGGAGTTACTTTCGCATTTATAATATTAGCACGGATTGTTTATTTACCACAAACTCACACATAAACACTAATAACTAATTGCCTATGTGCGTAAAAAGATGATCTTTGGAAGAGAAGTTAGTATCAGTTTACTATCGTAGATTAGAGGGTTAACTATGTTTATTATATGGGTGTAAAAAATAGTTATTTATGTACCGAGATAGAGATAATTATATTCAGGTATATAAGTTGTATACTTTTACTTTGCAGGTAATTGTTGTAAATTGTGCATTTCTTATTTGCTAATCAAACGTCTGATATGCTTTTTAATATACAAAAGCAAAGGACGGTTTTATAGGCAGTAGGTACTAAGTATCGAAATATATAGGGTACACTAGATTTTGCCAGCGGCTCCGTCCGCCCTCAATTCGGTTATCGGCGTGCAATTCCTTAATTAACTCCTTAATTATACTAATGAAGATTGCTATAGCAAGCTACAGCTACAGTTATAGTACGTTTAAGCTCGGTTATAGTTATTACCGTGAGAAATTTTGTATTTTTTGGATAAAAAGTAGTTATGTTAATCTGGGTAGTAACAATTACATGTGCCAATTTTCATAACAATCCGTTCAGTCGTCGGTGAGTTATGGAGTAGGAAACATCCACACATACTTTTACATTTATAATATTGGTACAATAGGTAGGTACATATACCTGTGTTACTCTTAATTTCAGTAAAGTTATAAAAGAACATAACATACAAACCAGTTTCTGTCCCAAACATATTTACTTATAATCAAAGATGACTTTTGTTTATAATTCTCTTATTTCAATTTAAAGTCGACGACCCTCATATCGTTCGCGATATTTATATATACTAGTTTGTGCCCGCGGCTTCACCTACGCTTATTCGGTTACCGACATAGGATTCCTACAAGAGCTACTTGATTATAGTAAAGCCGCCGACTTACACTTAACATTTTTTAAGTAGCCTTAACCTTCCCAAATTTCATCGAGATCGGATTAGCGGTGAAAAGATAACAGATACGCTTTCGCAATTTTAATATTAGTATGGATATGGATACTGTGGTATGGAAAGTATGGATTATCATAATATTATTACATTTTAATTATATCATTTCGCTAATCAAACATTCTTATAAAAAAAAAATTAAGGAAAATATTGTTAATTTTTTATTCAACTTACAGAGTTTAACAGAATATAGGGGTAGGGCTAATAAAATTTATGTAATCTTTTAAAGGGTGGAATTGAAATAGCATTTTATTAATTTGTACTGAAACCCGGTTGTAACTAGACATGGAATATGTTTTTACCGGGTAACCGGCAACCAAGTTTCCGGCGTAGCTAGTGCCGGATACCCTGCCAGATACACAGCATTGCGTAGGTACCTCATGTATAATCTTAGTAGAAGTTGCGGCAAAGTATTTATCGACACTCGCAAGTTGTGTTTACTTACAGCGAACGACTGTTTTGAGAGGCAGGATTAGAATGAAAAAAAAAGTCGACGCGACACTCATGCCGAAAAACTGGTGTTTTTATATCATAATTGGTCCAGTATAAAATTTAATTCTTTATATAATAAAGACTATGTTTATAGTATATTGACCCTATGCAATTTGGACTAAATAATGTTTTCTTCAATTGCTATTTGCCATAATCTTTTGTCTACTAAAAAACTCGGCTCGACACGGTACCCGACCTAAGCCGGGTACACGTCCCTTGTCTAGTTGTAACCATTTTGGAGTTATATAAGGAACCAACAAACATACAATCCTTTACACTTTATAATAATTAAATGATCCATTATACACGATAGCGAAAAATACACAGTAGGCTAAATAAAACTATATTAGATAAACATTGTATTGCTCACCTGAAATCATTACTCCAACAGTACATAAAAACAGTGGTATCTCTATTATTGTAAAAAACTCAACACGACTCGACTTCGTACTACTTGTACTGGGTTCGGGACTATCATTGATTGGCAGTAGACGTTCGTCTTCTTGCTCCATTATTTAGCAAATAAATTAACCGCTAACAATATTAATTCACAAAGTTTCGAATTAAAATTGATAACAAATCGCAACACAATTACACAACAAACATCTGCCTACACTGATAAATTAAGCGCATAAACTAAATACTCGAACGAAACGTAACGTTTTACGTTTTGTTGAACAAAAGCGACCTTGGTATTTTTTCGTAGACTGCTACGTCACATCGCCGATACCTATTTTATGTACACTGTCATCATGCGTGTTGGCACACCGGTCGGGTCGACTTTTGTCAGGTATAAATAAGATCTAAATCAAGTTTAATAAAAATAAAACAGGAAAGGTGATAAGGTCTGTACGATTAAGGTTTTCTTTTTAAAACCCGGCCAGGTGTGAGGCGGATTTTAGGATTAAAGGTTCTGTAGCACCACACAATACATTTAAACCCCTTGGTAGCAAAATATGAAAATAACTTTATAATTATTTGAGATAGGATCTCATATTGGTTTGAGGGTTGCAATATAAAAGTGAGGTTATCACGTCAAGTGTATTATCATATTATTACCTAATCATGTCTGATCGCTGGTATCACTAGTGTATTGTGATTTTGAATTCGTAAGAAAATTTAAAAAAAAGTAATTTTATTATTAGGTATAGATATAGATGGTTAGATCTTCATGAAAGGTTCCCGATTTCTTTGCAATAAAGATATTTAAAATGTCACCCTTGCATAGGGCTGCCATGCTTAATGTGGTCTCTACTTCAAGAAGTTTCGTCATTTTATATCAAAATATTGAATTACCAATGGAAATAATTTTGTGTTTCCATGGTTGCTGGCATCAGTAGCCGCGCTTATAAATAGTATGTTTTGTAAATCGTTTTTAAGTCCAGCAATCGACAAAGGGCTTAAGATAGGTATTCGGCTTGGGATTATGACTAAGAAATTTCACAGTGATTGATCAGTAAATGTAAAAAACAAATGAGAAATTCGTTTGTATGAAGCCCGCTGTGAGGCGCCGCGAATCGTATCCTCTTAAAACTCCTGTAGCTATTGTTGTAGCTTTAGTACGATTACATGAGAGTTTTTTTTGCGGTAACTGACCCCTAGAATGTATCGCGATTGAGAGCGCAATACAGTCCGAGAAGTAAAGGACATGTGATGGTTGCCTGTGTGATAAACAAGCGCGCCTTCAGCTGCTCGAATTTGAAAGTCTAACGGACTTGATGTCACAAAAATGTAGATACTTTTTAAGAACATGCTTGGTTACTCATGTTAGTTTTGTGTTTTTCTGTATTCAAATGTTCATTAATGTCATAACTTTTTTAAAAGACTGTAACAGCTACTAGTTTCTTTAGTTAAGACGTCGTTTTGTTGAATTTGATTATATTTAGTTAAACCTGTTAAATTTTTTTTTGAGAAAGTTTTGTTATATTAGTTTAAGTATTACCAAAATATTGCAAAGTATAATTTTATTCTATAAAAATAAATAAAAACGAAAGACTGATTTAATTTATTTGAAAGGTTCTATGAATAAAAACAGCAAATTGTATTTTGTTTGATTGCAATATTAAGAAAAAAAAATATACGACTGATAACTAATTGAAGAAATAAAATTGCAAGACTGCTAAAATAGTTCCTTGGTAAAAGTTATAAATAATATTTTTCTATTTTTAGGAATTTAGGAAAAAAAAATCGGTCAAGTGCAAGCCTGACTTGCGCACTAAGGGTTCCGTACCATTATCTATGAAAACTGCAAAAAAATCACGTTTGTTGTATTTATGGGCTCCCATAATTCATAAATATTTATTTTATTTTAATTTAATTATTTATTTTTAAAGTGACTATATAACTAAATATTCTGTGAATATTTAAAGCGTCTACCTCTTGCTGTTATCAATATCGAGCAAAATATCACGTTTGTTGTATGGGAGCCTACTGAAATATTTATTATATTCTGATTTTTAGTATTTGTTGTTATAGCGGCTACAGAAATACATCTTTTGTGAAAAATTTCAACTTTCTAACTGTCACAGTTCATGAGATACAGCCTGGTGACAGACGGACAGCGGAGTCTTAGTATTATGGTTCCGCTAATTACCCTTTGGGTACGGAACCCTAAAAATAAAACGACAATATATTTTTTTTTATATTTCAATAAATGGGTTATTGATAATTATTTATGTTAATTGAAGTAGCCGTGGGTAATAGCTACCTACCCTTTGTTGTAACAGATGGCGCTACAGCGCATCAACTTTACAGGCAGAACAAAGTCTGCCGGGCCAGCTAGTTATTGTATAAAAATGAAGCTATTACTCACGAGTAAAACACACTATTTATTCGAAAGACCCCTTAAAATTTTTTTTTTTTAATTAGAGAGTATAATGTATTTTTCCAACCAAGCTAAAAGTAAATAAAGAAATATTCAATTGTCGGGGGTCAAGGCTCCAAAATCCGGGGTTTTTACGCTTCTGGTCCTGGGCGGCAGGATTTAGAGATGGCAGCCCTACCCTTGCACCAACTATAGTCAATACCTATGTACTTCGACTTACCTACATACACACGTTCCCACTGTCTGGTTACTCGGTGTCTTAGTTACCTACACTAAGGCCCCGGAAGTTTACGCCGCCGCGCCGGCCGGTGCGTGTAAAAGCTCCCGTACATATCAATACATTTCGGCAGTCGGCACATGTGTCGGACGTAGGTCATAATCTATATAATTTGTAAACGTGTGTACTACAATAGGACTGACGAAGCGCCGGAGATCCTGACTACACCTACCTGTGTAGAGCTACCCTTCAAATGTTTTTACTTAATTTTATTACAAATCTGTATGGCGGCTCACTTGTACATCTTTATGTAATTTTTTTACAGTATGGATAGAAATATGGTAGAATTTAGGGCTGTGTAACATTGGATGGCAGTTATTCACACAGGTCTATACCTGTAGTACCATCCTGTTCTTATGCGAATTAAAATTTATACAACTACACGTAGAGTAGGGATAAATAATTTTTTTCTCGTCTACTACTGGGATTGGATAGTTCGTTCGAAAATATTACGAGTGTGTAAAACCCCATTTTACGATTCAAAGATGCGTGTGCGAAATATTGAGCTGTAAAATGCAAATTAGAGCCCAGTGTTACTTTCCCACTACCAGTTAGGGTAACCGGCTGTTCTTGGGTGTGTGAAAAAAATCATGGGAGTAGCATATATAACGAAATAAAAAGGAAAACCATCATAGCCAAGTAGGCTTTACAACTTAATGAGTAGGTAATAGTCAACCTACTTAAAAATGTAGTCTTGATTTTGTTCACATTCCCAAGGGCGTAGCCAGCTTTTTGACAGACTAGGTATAAAATGTTGTTTTCATACGGCAACATTTTTTTTACTTCATATTATTCATATGGTTAATCCATAGGCGTGGAACTACTTCTGCTCTTGATTTTGATACATGATATTTTGAACCTAATTTTCAATACGGGAGATAAACACGCAGCTGAAAAATTATTGCCAGATCTGGCCACGTTTATAAGCTATTTTGAGGGTCATGATCACGAATAGATTAGATATCTTCTTACCTTTATTGAACGATTTTCAACCACCTGCATAGGGGGGTTACGGCTTTATAGCATGTTCAAACATGTGAGGCAGATTATACAGAAGACGTCCCCGGACATCAGAACATGTCCATCCTCTGTGGACTATGAGAATGTTGACTGGCAATACGTCGAGGTGTTTGAGATGTTTGTGTGATACGACAACGAAATAACTTCCACAAAACAGTTAAACATGACCTATCCAGCTACAAAAAGGAGTGAAACGTGGGTCATATCCTCGAAACTGTCTACAATCGCACTGATGTCTTTAAGTCTTGATAACAAGAAAGGACAAGGCATTAAAAAAAAGGGGGCCTTAAGCCATCCATAACCTTATGGCTTTATACAGCCATAAAACGACCCATGTTAACGTACGGTGAAGTAGTTTGGTGGCTCCGAACTCAGTTAAGCACAGTAAAAAATAAACTATAAAGCCTGCAACGCCTTGCCTGCTTGGCAACAGGCGGTATGAAAACGACCCCTACGACAGCACTTAAGGCCATTCTCAATCTCAGACCCTTTCATCTTGTTATACAACAAGGACCTGTTGCTGCAGCCATACGACTTGAGAATGTAGGGCTCTAAAAACGGGACAACAGAATAACTCATGCACGTCTAAAGGAGGCAGTAGGCAACGACTTCCAATGATAGAGGCGACATGTGACATTATCCCAAAAACCTTTGTCTTCGACAAAAGATTCCGTATCCATGCATCCGTATGGCATGCATGAAGTTAGGATCTACACTAATGGCTCTAAAACAGAGTTTGGAACGGGCGCGGAAGTGTTCCCCCATGACCTGAACATCAACATATCAACAACCTTGGGTGCACTCAACACCATCTTCCAGGCAGAATGTTTTAGGATTACCCGAGCTGCAACAGCGGTCCTGTCTAGAGACATAAGTGATGCATCGATACGCATCATCCCCGACAGTGCCGCTGTGCTACAAGCTCTCAACAACAACCGCATCAACAGTGGACTAATCCTGGAGTGTCACTGTGAACTGCAAAAAATTGCATTGAAGAACCGGGTTACTCTTCAATGGATACGTGATCATAGTGGGTCTCTAATGGTGCGGCAGATCAGTTAGCAGAGAGGATCCGGCACTAAAAGACTCTAACCTTCAGGGAGTCATAAACGAAGAGAGATTATTTCTATGTATGTATATTTATATTGTATTTCTTATTTCAATGAAGATTTTGTGTGTTTATAAGATTGATGTACTAGGACTTTACACGTCACTAGGAGTTGCACTAAAATATTGGGACCCGAACCAATCGTACCGATACTTTTTACACAACTCAAAACGAGGTTACGTGACAGAACCTTACAACTACACTACAAACAGTGGGCAGAGCAAACGGACTGCAGACAAACCAAGAATATTCTTACATCCTTGGACGCACAAACTTGCTACAACTTAGTAGGAAAAACCTATGCTACATAGTTGGTATAATAACAGGTCACTGCCCGCTCAACAAACACTTTTTCAATATCAGCGTTATACCGACAGTCCTCTATGCAAGGGCTGAATGGAAGCCGAGGAGACACCTTCTCACGTGGTTCTACATTGCAAAAGCGTGAGCGACCAACGGACTAGGCTCCTCAAGAATCCACAAATCATGAGAGAGGCGCTGAGTATCATCAGATGCCTCCATGATTTCTGGACGGAGCTGAGATGGTATTAGTAACCAATGAAATGAACCGGTTACCTACGTACAATGGCTCTATCATGAGGCTAAGTGCGGAAAACATAAGTCCAACTTACTAACTAACTAGAAAGGACAAGGCATAAGTAAATGTAAACAGCGAGTATCACATCTACAATTTTCTGGTGATGATATTATAGTGCAGTTGGGTAAAAATCATTTCGAAAAAGAAGCCGATAAGAAGGGTCCATTTAGGTTGGGCAGGATTTAGAAAGCTTCGTCACGTCTTTACGTCGTACATACTGCAGTGCTCTTTCTGGGACAAGTAGTCCATACTAATATCATAAATGCTCTATATCTATTTTTCTGACAAAGGCTACTTGAAAACGTCAAGTATATGTCTTTTTTTTTCTTTAATTGAGTAGTTGCCGTTGAAATCCTACACCGATAATCGAATTTAGAGCGGAGAGAGCCGCAGGAAAATTTGAAAATTTGACATGGAGATAGTTGGAGTCCATGGGAAGGACATAGATGACTTGAAAATGTGAAGCGTGAGTCGTTGAAATCGGAGACACCGATAACCGAATTTCAGGCGGGTGGAACCGCGGGCAAAAGCTAGTAGATAATAAATAAAGCGATCGCGTGTCAACACGGCCTTACATCATCAAATACTGAGAAAATACTTCTCTACTCGTGAAAGGTAGTGCGACCAGTTGACTGTTAAGGTGGTTACAGTTTATTTGCAACACAAGATGCAATGCAACAAGAATGTATGTGGACGGTCTCGTACTGCGTGGCTCAACAACGACCATTCCTGGTAGTGTTTGACTTTGACTATATTAGTGTTGTAATTATTTTATTACACAAGTGTATGAAAAAAGTCCTAGTCGTCATCCATCCATTTTTACAATCGTCAATTCAAATATCGCGGGCAGTAGGCAGGTCCGCCGCGAATTAGCGGCTCGCAGCTCCGGCTCAAGTGCTTTAGCTGCGATTTGAGCTGCAGCTCACGAATATTTGTTGAGTGACTCATGTCTACTTTACTTAGAATTTTCTTTAAAAGTCCACCTAAATTGTTAACAGCTATCTCGAGAACTTTTTGAGCTACATATTCGAAAATGCATATAATCACGTAAGGCTCGAAAGGGGGGGTAGGGGGTTCGGTGAAAATTACGAAATATCACAAGGAGGAGGAGGGTGTAGTAAGATATCACGTGTATTTTTTTTTTCGTCGAACGCGCGATTTTTAAACCGAAAATCGGCGTGTAGTGTGACCTTAAGGCTGCGCCCTACTTGAACGTGAAGTTTTCTGCTCGTTTTTACAATCGATTCCACTGTCCTATTACAAGTTTCAGTCTGGAAAAAATAACATGGCTTTCCACATCTTCACTTAAACTAGCAAATTACTGTATTTTTGCACGTTTTAATGTTATTATTTATTATATTAAACAAATTTATTGTTTATAAAATGTACCATATGTGCTAGACAGATTATTTAACTTCATATTAGTGCACTCATATTATCCTGTAAGTGTTATATTAAAAAAAAAAAATTTAAGTTTCGAAAGACTAGGTTTTTTGACATGTCGAGAGTAGAGCACTACCTCACCGCTCCGCTTATGAGGCGTGCAATTAGAACGAAATATAATAGGTAAGAGTTAATCGACTAGATACATCTAGATACAATATGGGACGAAAATCTTACAAGGAAAGCTACATACAAATACATATACCTACATACTACATACATATAAATATATATGTATATACATTATTATAAAAACAGACAGAAACAGAATATACACCTACATACATGTAGATCAAATGCATCTGAACACTCATAAATTCCGAAAAGATACTCTATTACTCTATACTCTCTCTGTACACATTAGGATTACAGCAGATCAGTTTAATACATTTTTGTAAGTGCTGCTTTAAAAGTAGGAAGTGATTGATGATTTCGAATATTAATTGGTAATCGATTTCACAGCTGGTCAGATAGGACTTCGAATATGAGTGCGAATTACAAATATATAGGTACTGATAGAACAAGTTGTCTGGTTGTACGCAAGCGCTGGTTAATAGAGTCAGCGTAGAAAATTACCTTTAGATATGTCAGAGCAGAAGGATAGAAAAGAATTTGAAGGAGAAGAGACAGAATATAAAGATTTTGAAATTTTTTATTGATTTTTGAAGAAGAGTAAGAGTAATCAGAGACAGCTAGACAGACGACGACACATTTTTTCATCTAGTACAGAGTAAATAATTGTTCAATGGCTGACTGTGAATACCAAGGCCCAATGCATATACACTGGTCCAGTTATCAAATCGCATATTTAAAAGCTAGTATGTAGTTTTATTACTTTTTTATTACTTATGGTAGTGGCTGTTAGCAAATATCCTTTTAATAAGTTAAACATTAATTTCTAAATATTAAACTTAAATTCTGCTAGATACGAAGTCAGTCTAATCTGACAGAGCTCTTACAAGATTTCAATTTACTGCCAACGTTTCATCGCTCGACAATATTTGGTAAGTCGTCGACACGTTCCGCCGGTAGTACTGGACGAATCTGGAAAAAAAAAATTGAAAATATGATGACCATTTTTATACTGTTTTTACGGATCCCTTATAGTTTCGTCATGTCCGTTCGTCAGTTTGTTACATGCAACCTTATAATATTGTCATCTTTTGATAAATTCTAATCAATTAATCGTCAGAAAGACAAAGCTAGGTATATATTTCTGTAATGAGATTAAGATAAAAAATCGACCAAGTGCGTGTTCTATTGTCATTAAGTTAGTTAGTTAGGTTAGTTAGGTTCCGTAAAAGGCAATTATTGCGGATATTTAAAAAAAATGATTTGGTTTGGTTTTGTTTAGTCGAGTTGCAAGAAGGTTTTCATTGTCAGCCAATGACTTACGTAAACTAGACTCAGAATCTGTTTGCAATTCGTGTAAACAAAAATGACCTTGACACGCGTCTCTCGCTGTGTTAATCTATGCAACATATACATAAATACGTATTATAATTGTAATTGTAATATTTCTCATTGTAAATTTGAAATTTTGTAGATTTTAGGTTTAATCAGTGTCGTGATTTGAAAACCAGTTAAAGAATGTAACAATGAAGGTAATCATGTAAGTATTTTAATTTAAGTTAACATTAAGTAAAGTTAGGTTATGTTTACAAGATTTGCACAGAGATTTTTAGTCAGGTTTAGTTATGAAAACGAAGAAACTGTCTTTTATTTCAAGTATGACTTTAAACTGTGTCATTTTATTTAGGACAGAAATTACCAAAGCTTTTCATTCTTAAATTTTGCGTTACCTACAGTTATAAAGTAATAAATCTTAGTGGCCAGGGCTTTTCCTATAAAACATTATAAAAAAGTTGATATAGTTGGATTAAGGCAGGCCTTATTACTAGGCAGTAAAAAAAATGGTTGCAAAAGTGTGATAGAGATGAAGGGAACGTACACCACACGTTTTCTGTTCGCTGGACCTCCCGCTGTGTTATGGATATTTCCGGCATAGTTTTATCGCACCACGGTATATCATAGGTATGGTACAGCGCCTTCGTCGTTCATATTCGAGTTTGAGGCAAAGAAACTACCAAGTAGATCGGCATTCGCTTTAACACACTGGGCCAAGTCACCACCGGTCTTTCGTAATGTTAGTAGCGACGACTGACAAGTGTTTCCTTCGGCAACTTTACGATTCCAAACTCACTTGCCTATCGAGCCCTTAAGTCTGAGGAGAATCCTTGCCTCACTGTGTCTGTTCTACCGCTTGTACCTACAATGGGTTGTGTTCAGAGGAGTTGTGCAAAATGATGCCCACGGCTACTTTCTACCATCGCACCGCTTGCCATCGGCAGGGAATTCATTGTTACACTTAAGAGCTGAAATAGTCGCGTACAGTGCGGTTTCAGAAAAACTTCCTCCCGCGAACGCTTGGGTTGTAGAATGAGCTCCCTGCCAAGGTTTTCTCCAAGAACTACAATATTGGGTTCTTACTCCAAGGACTACAGTATGGAGTTCTGTGCGGAAGAAGTTATTAGATTTCTGAAGGGTCGGCAACGCGCGATTGGTGTTGCAAGCGTCCATAGGCTACCTCTAGGTGACCTCTTACTATCAGATGGACCGTAAGCTTGTTTGCCACCTTAGTGGAAAAAAAATACACGATGCCCAGAGGGATAGCTCGCAAGTCGGCCACCTATTTTGCCGATAAATTAAAATTAAGCTCTGTCAGTTTAAACTCAGAAATATTCGGATCCTTATTATTTCGAGCCTTATACGCAGATTGCTTGAGTATGTTAGCTTCTCAGCAAGACTGATTAGAACGCGGTAGTTTTTTGACACCGGCAGCTACTCGCGGCTTTATAAAACATTCCATACCAGCGAGGATTGTCTTGGTGACTGCGGCTTTGCAGATAGACGTCAGGATCCTGTGAGCTAAATATATTTAGTCTTATGTCGTTTTTAAAATAAATAATACGTCAGAATCACCTTTAGTACGACGTGTGGTATCAACGAATTTGTGAACAATTTGAGTATCGCAAAAAAATGTAATTATTTAATAAACTATGTTTATGCTTTTGCCTGACCACTTTCCATTATAAAAAGAAAGAAAAAAAATTAAAAGATAATAGTAAAACGAGCATTTAAAAAACATTTCAAAATTCGAACTGATTTAAAGAATCAAGATGTTAGGAAGCCTACGTTGACCCCACCACTTGTTTCTTAGAGTTCTCTACAGTAGCTTGTTGAGTGCTTATTTCTTAGAGTTCTCTACAGTAGCTTGTTGAGTGCTTATTTCTTAGAGTTTTCTACAGTAGCTTGTTGAGTGCTTATTTGTATTGATGTGTACTTATATTTAAAGAAACGAAGCGTCAAGTCGTGTTACTCATTTCATTACTTACCCTAACATAACGAAGCACACTACAGCGATTATGCTGGCCAATAAGTAAATTCCTCCAGGAAAGGTAGCTATACTGAACGCGTAAAGAGAGTTGAAGAGAACTGGAGCCAGTAGCGGGCACAGGGCATCCAGGGCCGACATAAGTGTGAATACCTTGGCCACAACATTGGGGGCTAGTATTTTTGTTAACAAAGACCGTATTAAAAATGGAGTTAGTCCTTTAGGAATTGCAACTATAGCAGCTGAAACAAACAATAAATGCAAAATTTTAAAACTAATAGTACCAAAGTAAAATTAATGAGTAAAAAAAAAATTTAAAAGAGAATTGTATAAATCTTGTTCTAAATCGATATAACCAAGTGATGAGATTTAAATGCAAAATTAGCAATACTAAGATCTAAGTGTCTAAATCATGCATGGTATTTTTTATTTTATAACATATTTAAAAAAATTAATAACTTTAAGTAAAATGTTGTATTAAGGTCTATTTTTGTATTATGAATAAATAATTATTAAAAAAAAACTGGTTGCCTGTAAAGTCGGTATACGGGCGAAAGTTTTACGTGACAATGATTTTATGTCTGTCTCTCTCGCTCTTAGGCGGGCGCGTGCCTCTCACTCGCTCTCATTGTGAGCGCATAACGTGAGCGGAGCGTAACGCAGTTTCTTGAAGTGTCACCCGGCAAACCAATTTATAAGACGTTGTCACGTCAAAAACAGTTTGAGTTTCAAAAGCGTTAAAAAGTTACGCAATTACGTAGACTTGGTATTTTAAAAAATAAGGTGCTTATTCAGCTATCTATCAAAGCTTTAAGTTTGTGAAACAAAGCGAAAAAAGGAGCCAAGTTCTTGATTTCTTTAGCAGGCAAATTTTTCATTTCTTTGAAGAATAAAACCGCAAGAAGAATTTTTGGAAAACTTTTACGCGAAATTAATAAAAATTCATAAGTGTTAAGATAGGCACTCAAAATTTTTTTGCTGCAAATATTGTTTTATAATAATTGGACGAACGGGGAGATTGAAGATATTCCAAGTTTAAAAGAACGAATATAATTTGTGCATGTCCATATTACTTAGCTTGCACTTAGCACCAACTTGCCAGCTGTCACCTTTGATGTTTTTGATACCAAGAGTTATAGACTAAAGAAAATTTCTTAACTTTCGCCTTTTTTAGTCTACCTTGACTGGATCAAAGGCATATTTTAAGTAGGTAATTAATTTTATTTTGTTTGTACCTACTTAGCTAATTTCTAAAGTGTAAATAGATCTTACCTAAATACATATTCCATGATGTCACCGCCAATGCCTTCATAACATACCCAGCGATGCCAGAAAATAATGAAAGTAAAGCTAACATCAGATCGCTGAAACGTAGCACCTTTTGTAAAAGTATGAGTATGATAAAAGCTCCAAAAAAGCTTACGAAAGTGTTTAGGGCTGAATAGGTATTGTAATCCTTCAAAGACCAGTGAAGCTTTTCTCTAGTGTAACCATATTCGAGACTATTTAGACCGTACACAATGAACATATATAAAAAATTAGATACTGCCAATAGGAGTATTTGTGCCCGTCCATTATTTGGTCTTCCTTTAAAGCACTCTTTCCCCATTTCTTTTACGTGTGAAATGTCAAATATAGTAACCACACTTGGCTGAAAATAAATAATAACTGATTATAGTGTGTATACAAAATCTTGGCACATTCTAAAAATAAAAACACAAAACTACAACAAAATATTAAACGTACCCACAAAATAGTTTTTTAATTTAGATTACACTACACAGTCTCATGAAATACAATCTTTAAATACTACTATACTACCTTTAAATAAAATCGATGATTTACCTTATCAGCCTCATACGTCCCACCTGTTGGGGCATGGCCTACCCTTACCAAGGCTGAATTGGTTTAAAGTCCATACGCGGATTGTAGACACATACGTCTTTTATTTACGTATGCAGGTTTCCTCACGATGTTTTCCTTCACCGAAAAGCCAGTGGTTTGAATAATCAATCAATGTACTTGAGAAATTAAAGAAAAAGATTTATTGGTACACGCCACGTTTAGACCTCCGCCACTTAGGGCACAGGGTAAAATCGAAATCCCTCGGCCACCACCGACTCTGATCCGATGATTTTACTTATCGTTATAAAGCATACCTTAAAATACTATTACAATAATGTTATGTGATCTAATTACATTGCTTTAAGAATTCAAATTCAAAATAGATTGCTGTTCGAAAAACTCATTTCATATGTCATATTTTTTACGCTCTATTTTTTTAGCCGCATATTTGCCACCCTTTTATAATTATATATATGGTTTTTGACTTACGTGCCTATAGCGAGCTAAAAATGTACAAAACATTACAGTTTTCTCCCTTATTCACGAGGTTCGCTGATATAGTTCACATGTAGATCCTAGTTAATTAGGTCGAATATTAATTAGGTACCACCTTTAGGGTCCGAACGGAGACCTATTGTTGTCACTCACGTGTCCATCTGTTCGTCGTCTATCGCACAGGTTTTATAGCCAAACGGTTGGAGCTACAACTCTTCAAATTTTCACAGTATAAGCATCTAATCTGACCAGGATCCAAAATTCATCTGACTAACCCAAAGCCGTATAAATTGTCAAAAAATATTATCAAATGTATATAAATATGGCTCCTATATAGAAAAGCAGGGATCACGAAAAAAATTGGCTTCCCATTGACCTATGAACTTGAAACTTGGTTATAATGTTTATTAATACGTATATTTTACTAAACAATACCAATATATAATTATAAATCAATTTTTTTCTTTGAAATTCCCTCATTTTTCCAATTACAACCAACTTGATTTTGCGGCCAAACGCACAGAAGGTAATACACACCTGCTGCTTACGAATAATTCTGCCGGCTTATATTCTACATTTGGTATGGAACCCTAAATGTGCGGAGTCCGACACGCACTTGACCGGTTTTCACCAAAATATCTTTCAGGTTCATTCCCTTATTGCGATGTTAAGTCATATGTTTCAAAGATAAGTGATTTTTGAAATTGATAAGTACTATCAGTTTGATAAAGGTTACAATGTGATTCATATAAAATCACGACATACAACATAACTATAGAAATACTGTGACTCATATGGTATAAAACTAGCATGTTATAGTTTAGCAACGCCCTAAATTCTTGATTATAGTAAAACAACCGACTTAAACTTTACGTTTGTAGCCTAGTGGAGGTGCAAGCTATCACCTAGCCAAATTCCATCGAAAACAGTTCAGCGGTTTAGCCGTAGAAAAGGTAACAACAGCAAGCAAGATAGACAGAGACACTTTCTCATTTATAATTAGCATGGATAAGTTTTTCAGAAAATGAGTTCCTGATATTGTAAATAATGCTAACATTTAATATCTACAAAGAATTCTGCAGAAATTTCTTAGGAAATGACAAGATTTTCATAAAGCGAGTCGAGAATTAAATCATTGGCTCTTTTTACACCGGACCTTACTTTCCCCGCCCGCTACTGTCACACCGCACCCGCACTAAGCCGCCGCCGACAACGATATCGGTCTCGATAACGACACTGTAAAAGCATTTATAACACATTTGCTCGTAAAGGGTCCCTTATTTCACCAATTTCAATATCGCATTGTATCTCATTAGGTACATACTTGTGCGTTATTGTAATGTAAAACGCACGGTTTATCAAGATGTTCCGTCTAAAACGAAAGGTACTTTTTTAAATCTTAGCAAAGAGTTTTTATGTCAGAAAAGTGGTCAACATTTTATTAATAAAATTAACTTTGGGAGATATAATACATAAATATTTAATTCTTTAATTTAATTAATTTTGACCATAAATTACAACCATTTATCTGTAACAAAACACAAAAATAGTTATTTACTTTATTAGTAAAACTGGCTGTTTTTGTGCCTTTGCCTTTTAAAAAAAAAGCGCTGATGCGCACGCATCGCTAATTTCTGAACAAGTAAAAATTATTCTGCGCGCTTTTTCTTTTCGCTGTATTGTTTTTATCTAAAAATGTCGTCAAGTATTTTTAATCATATTTTATTCTTATATATACAATTTATCATAATTTATTAATTCGACACCGCCAGAAGTCTCAGAAACAACGACAAAGGCTACTCTAAGCCTCTTGCCCGAAAAATCGACCGATGGAAACTTACAAACAAGCGTATCAAAATTTTATCTTATGGTAAACAAGCAAAGATGCAAATCCATTTTCAGAAAGTGTGTTTTTAGCCTATTTCATGGAACTTTCTCAAAAATATAAGTCAAGCTCATTGTAGTGCTACTTTTCAATTCTAAAAAGCACTGAAAACAGAACATGGTATTGATATCAAGTCAAACTCCAACTTGCTGGCATTTCTAAAAAGACGCTTAAGTGGCCATGTGAGTATAAAGTCGAAAGTATTTTCGGCTGACAATGTCAAGAAGTTCCTAAAAGAAGCTTCAGATTGCCGATATTTGGCAAACAAAGGTCAGTTGAAACTAAAATATTGTTTTTAGCTTCTTTCACTTTCGTATTTCGTTACAATATAGTTGTTTTGTACGCTGTTTTTATCTCTTTTCAGGTTGTATTAATATTCGGCATAAATGGTGCATGTAGAGTTCAAGAGTTCTTGTCCAGGTCAAAAATACAAAAATAAAATTCCAAGATCGTTTACAATACAGGGGCCTTTTTACGACATAGTGAAGAAATACGAAAGGCTTCGTTCAACAAAAGCGATGTCTAACAGATTTTTTCAAAATTACCAAAATGGAAAATGTACTAGCCAACCCTTTGGCATAAATAAATTTGGAGCAATGCCGAAACAAATTGCCACTTTCTTAAATTTGGATGATCCACATGAATACACAGGGCACAGTTTCAGAAGTTCCTCGGCTACATTGCACGCCTATTCAGGTGCGAACTTATCGACACTAAAACGCCACGGAGGGTGGCGGTCGTACAGTGTAGCCGAGGGCTACATAGATGACTCGATGAAAAATAAAGAAAAACATAGCTCTCGCATTACAAGGAATATAAATTTGGAGCAAAGTGTTGACTCTCGACCATCGACAAGCACACACGCGTACATTCCACCACCGTTGCCTCCGCCGCAGCCGCCTCCGTCACCGCCACCGACTGCAGCACTCTGTGGTTTAGTTTCTCCTACTTTCACTCAAGAGAGTGAGAGAGAGACTGGAGAAATTATAACTTATAATAATAACTTGACAACATTAATGCCAACTGGCAACGTAATAATCAATTCTACAATTAATAAATTAAAGATTTATTCGTTTAACAAGGAAGTTTAAGGAAGTCTGAGTTTTATTTATTGCCTCTCAAAAATGTTATAAAACGTCGTATGACATACGTGCGCTTTGATAATTACAGCCTCTGCTTTCTTCGCCTCGACTGTTATTTTCAACTTACCGCACTTATATCATAATTTATATATTATAATGTACTATTAGTACATACTAAATTTATCAGATTTTCTATTCGCCGATATTGTGTCGATATCGGATCGGTGGGTCTGAAAACAGCCATTATTTACCTACCCTTTGTGTGTTTTTTCATAAAAAACCCGTTTCATCAAACAAAATCAAATCTAAAGCCAGGATCTGTACTTATCTGCCTTATGATACAGGCATTTCGGCCCTGCCCTGCTCTCCGAAATAAATTATATCTTTACGACATACAACAAGGTCTTCTCTTCCGTGACACTTGCCTACGTCACTAAATAGCCATTTTATTGTATCGTCATCTTTTTAAAACGCATTTGAGTTGCATTACATATTCTCCTGCTCGATATCAGATGATTGATAACGTGTATAGTTCAACAAACTTTTCTGACCCGGTGGTCAAAAATCAATACTACAGTCGCCATACTCAAATGGTGTAAACTTACAACGACACTAGCGCCCAAACAGGGTTAGAAGGTCAAAACAATTTGTTGCCCTGTAATTTTGTTACAATCACGTGACCATTTTCTTCCGGAAGAAACTAGCAGCAGGTGCAGTGAATATGGTATTTGCTTGAGCCCATGACAAAACCCTCTGGCACCGCATCGCCCATATACTTCATGATGCATTTATTCTGCTAAATAGTAACTACGAACCTCTGCAGCTCCAATTAAAGATTCTTCCAATACTATGTTAGATAAGGCATATGCAGTAACAAGTAGGGCTGACACAGTGAGCAGTAGATAAGCGTTACCCATGGCCTTAAATAGATATGAACTCGAAGACAAACCTACTATACTGCCAGCAGATATGGAAGCTCCAAAAAGCGCCATCCTGTAATAATACATTTGTATATTATAGACCCTGATTCGTCTACGAAACCAGCCAAGTAACCATGATAAGCCAGCGAAATAGGTACCGGCAAACGGTAATTGGCTAGTTCAAATTGACGCAAAACCAGTAACCCATATTCCATACTAGCTTTCGCTCGCGCTAAATTATGTTTTCGGCGTGGGGTTCCTACGGCAACTACTTGATAACTCGGCTTTTAGGTGGCGTATCGAGATGAAACATGCACCAGATGTTAAGTTAGACAATTAACAATACAACTGTGAAAATTGCATCCAATTTCGTACAGTCGTTTAGTGTGATACGCGAACAAACATACAAACAGACAGACAAATAAAAAATAGATTTTTTTAAAGATAATTATTTTGTCATGTAGCCTAGACATAAGGAAGGCGTTCGATCGGGTCTGGCACCGGAGTCTTCTATCGAAGTTGCCATCTAACGGAATGTCCGAGGGTTTCTTGCAAATGGGTGGCTAGCTTTTGGTCCGGCAGACGCATACAAACTGTAGTTGATGGAAGTGGCTGTGGATGCATGGAAATTAACACTGGTGTCCCGCAAGGCTCTGTGCTGTCACCTACGCTTTTTCTACTGCATATCACTGACATGCTGTCCATCGACAAGATACATTGCTATGCAGATGACAGTTTAGTGCTGGAGATGCTTATTATACGAGCCGTAAAATCCGCGGGGAACGTGGATCTCAAATCGAGACCATTCGGTCCAAGGTCTCTGACTCAAACTCTGTCTCTGGCGGGGAAATTAAGTTCGATTCAATTCAATTTTAATAGAAACGGTAGAATTATAATGCTGTAACATATGGATGGATTATAAGTCACCCCGACACCCATGGGAAAAATAAGGAGGTGCTATTCGGAGTCCAACGCTACTCGATAATGAAATAATTCATAAAGGTATTACCTAAAAGTCCTTGATTCAGTGGTGGTGACGTCATTGATATAACAATACGCACCAGTCAGAACAACTGTAAATCCTCCGCTGAATGACATTGGTAATGTGGTAAGCATGAACCACCATGGTCCCAGATCCAGCATGCTGTATACGACGACCATCATAGAACTGATTGCTAAACCTAAAATAAAAGAAAAGATATTAAAACAAACTTTGATTTAATTGAAGTTGCTTCACTCCACTATTCTCTAGTTGATTATTAGTTCGTGACTTAGATTAGAATTAGAAGCCACTGCGTAAACGGTTGGAATAGAAAGGGATGCCGCCTTCTAGTTCTTGAGCCATTCTTATCTTATAGAGGGTGACGTCCGGGATATCTTCGGTATAGTGCAAACAATGTTTTATCATACCCATGGTATAGTATCGGGTTATTTAGACACTGGAGTTTTGCCGTAATGTTGACAGGCTTTCAAGTTGAGGTGTAAATCGTTTAAAGAAAATCGTCTCAATATCGACACAACGATTTTCTAGTTTCAGCCTTTACAGTAATCTCGTACTCTATAGGAAGATCTCTGGAAAATTGTTTCGAGCCTTTGATTCGCTCTAAAGCATCTTCCGTTCCGACCTTTTCTTATTCTAATGCTGCAATTTTGTTCCGCGCTGTACTTTCATCAGGTTGAGAGGCTGTTTGTTTTTTTCTGCTAAGCATCGCTGATAGTCTTGACGTTATTTTGGAGTTCGGAATTGGGTTCTGGCTGAAAATCAGCGCCGTAGGTTTCTTCGGCAAATGCTGAGTCATGGACCAATTTGTTGGTACGAATTTGTAACAATTTCTAATTGTTAATAATGTATTTTTTTATTTATTTATTATCTTATTTGAGTATTGCTTAGTGTAAATGATTGAAAAGTATTTTTGACGTGACAACGTCTTATAAATTGGTTTGCCGGGTGACACTTCAAGAAACTGCGTTACGCTCCGCTCACGTTATGCGCTCACAATGAGAGCGAGTGAGAGGCACGCGGCATGGTTAGCCCGCCTAAGAGCGAGAGAGACAGACATAAAAAGTGAAAGGCACAAGTTGTCACGTTACAATGTTAATAATATTACGATTAATAGCAATGGTTTTTTTGTGCGTATTTATATTTATGTTTTGTAGTCAAGTAGTAATAATAAACTTATTTTCTTTCTTTTTTTTTCTTTCTTTGATCAGAGATTATATTTTTGCGGTGAGCCTTTAAGAACTTAGCTCATACCGCGTGGATTGCTTTCAACAGGCGGTCATTAAGTTCATTCTCGTTTGAAGAATTCCCAAGGCACTGGAAGCTATTTTGTAGTTCGTGCTGCAAATTTTCAAGGCTCTGTACGTACGCAGTCATTCTTTTCTCAATTCTCAATTTCGAGGTTAAACTTAATGTCATCCTGCCTTTTACCATTCGGTGATCACTAGCAGATGTTATCCTATTGTTTCTGTATTCATCACTGAATAATTGCAGATTAGAGGGATCGGAAATCAAGATAAAGTCAATTTCATTTTTTGACAATACATTGGAGCTAATGCGGTCCCTTTTCTGAGACGGCTTTTTTATTGATGAATTCTTCATGCATTTCGGAGCCCTTCTCCATTTTTTTTCATTTTGAGCTATGCGCAATTCCAAGTGCCCAGCTTATCCTGTGTGGGAAGGTATGTATGCTGCAATTACCGATGTACCAATATTTATAACCTTAACCTCATCATTTGGGTGTGTTCAAGTAGCTGCGTATCACCTTTAAAGAAGATTTTTCAGTAATCTTAAGAACCAGGTACGCTACTCTTTTCATTAGACTATGGATGGTAGTAATTTTGTTGATAAAGGACTTGTAAACTTTAAATCTGACACCGCCTAGCGATAGTAATTTGCCTTCTTGGTAGTAGAATATTCTGATATCTGATAGCCCTATTATGTCCCATCGTAATTTGTCTGCTTCTTCTAGCTAAACAATTTTTTCGACAGTCATCAATCTGCGTGCGTCATATGTGGTTGGTGGGGGTGTTGGGACTGTGGGGTAGCACCGTTACCTGAATAATTCATTGTCAGGATTAGCGAAGCTGCGGGGCCGTGGTTTTTGGGTTATTGCCATATGATGAGTTTTGGCAATTATCACCAAGCACAGCAAGTGGATTAGCGATTGCATAATGCTGGTGCAAGTGCTCAGAATGATGCTGCTGGCCATTATTTGGTATGATTTCCGTAGTCGCCATTTGGGATACCCACATAAAGATTTAGGGTGGTGTGATTCTGGTTTGTCGCAATCACACGGCATGCACATACGTAACAATAATTGCACTAGTGGATTGTTTATTCAAATATTGTAATAAGAAATAAGTCTGTCTTTAAACAAAAACTAACCTAAAATTGGCCAAACAATTAACGGTTTTCTTCCATATATGTTAGACCAAACCCCGACGAACAAAGACAAAACTGCTGGCGACAAGGATTCGATAACAGTGCTGATGGTAGACACGAGCGCCATGTACTTCTGGGCTTCTTGTTCTAAAGTGTTGTTTGTGGTACCTTTATCTGGTGCGAGAAAAAATTGACATTCGCTTTTCGTGTGAAACAAAGAATGCACACACGTGCGGTACAGCAAAATATTGCTTACTGCATTACCTGAAACCAATATCATAAAAATAATAAATCATATGGCAGTCCATTATTTTTAAGAGACTGGGTCAGAGAGTTTTTGTGTTATATTTTACAAAGCCATAGCCATACTAATTACAAAAAATATTTACAAATGTTTTAAAAGGGGCTAAAACAGTTAAAAAAAACCTTCGAACCGGTGGTAGCTTAAAAGTTTTGTAAAATTTATCATGTAGTTTGATGACGGCCGGAAGGGTTTTTAATTTCAGTGCTTAATTTGTATCGACTTAGTTATGAAATCTGTAATCAATAATAATAAGTACATACATTCCAAATCAGTCTATTTATATAAAATTATCTTTTACCTGCAAGCATCAAGGCCACCATGGTCAAAAATAAAGGCAGTTCCAAACAGTTGGCGAATATTTTGCGTCTGACATTTCCGTCAACAAGGGAAATACCTTCAACATTATTATCACTATCAGTAAATTGTCCTTCTGCGAGTGCCATTGTCAAAACACTAATGTAGAATCTTTTTGTAGTCTTTTATTTATAAATCGAATTATCTTCATTATATCACTATCACTACCAGGTAGATAATAATATTGAAAACGGATAGGGAACATTACGCGCCTATGTTATTATTAAGGTTATCTACCAGCGAATATTCAACAGATGGTTGCGCTAATTCGAGTGTCGATTTGTTATCTTATTTATGACTAATATGGGACTATGCTATATAACGTGGCGATGGCCTTTCCGAAATGCGAGGCGTAAGCTTGTTTTGTATATATATATAAATTGTATTAACCTTATATTTAACCTCATATTTCCTTTATATGTTACATATTACCTTGATGATATTAGGGCTGATATGGCCATGGATAGGTAAGCCATGTAACTTGAAGAACAGGATATCCTTGAGAGAGTGTAGTTTAGGGAGACAGATGAAGATTATAGAGACGTACCCGATAATAAGAACAGTAAAGGACGGTCACTCCTCACCCCTTAATGTAAGTCAGTAAAAAATATGTTTAGGTCATGATTAAAATAATAAAAATAAAATAAAAAACCTTTAATTTCTTGCATATTACATTGGAATAGATTACACGAGAAAATAGTTACATGCAGATCAAAGATAAATATTAACTATTAACATAAATCTATAGTTATTTATTTTGATAATCATTAATAAATACATGCATATATTTTTATACGTTTAATTGACAAGGTTAGAGGGCGATATATAGGCCAGAAAGCTAATTTCAGTAAAACTAGCAATGTGCATGTGCACCTATTAATATACTCAAAATCATTACACAATTATATATGAGATGTATTTGTTACATACTTCTTAGGTCATTTATATAATTCCCATATTGCTGATCCAGTCCATATATTTTTTACGGGCCTATACACGGATAATATGGTGGAAAGTTTAGATAGACGGCAAACGGCATTTGTTCAATGTTGTGTCGGCTCAGACCGAGACGCGACGTGAAAAGGCTTCAAGATGCGCGGTGCTTCCCAACGTTGCGAGAATATTAAAAAAAAACCGACTCACACTTTAAAACGTCAAGTGTGAGTAGGTATTTTTTAATAATTGAGGAGTTGCCGTTAAAATCCTACACCGATAGACGAATTTCGGGCGAGTGAAACCGCGGGCAAAAGCTAGTATTATAAAAATTAGTATTATAAAACATACAAGAACACGGCCATTAGCTGCAAATCAGATATCGGCATTGTAAACATTATATTATTTGTAGCTACGGTGAATAGTCATGATTCTGACGTCATTCAAACAGCGGATCTGGCGGTCGCTCATTTTATTGATGGATTTGTAGGATTTGCGGCAAAAAGATTGTCCGAATGAACTTACCTAAATTTAATGTTTGGTTATGGTAGGTTAAACTTTTTGTATAGATCCTTTTTATTATGGTTCCGTAACCAAATGACCAAAACGGAACGCTATAAATGCATGTCCGTCTGTCCTTATGCTTTATAATTCCGTCGTCTTTGTATAGATATTAATGATATTTTTAACCAAAAGATTTTTTTTAAAAAAAAGAGGAGTTTCTCAATTCAGTTTTTTGTAAATTTTTTTTTTGTATGTTCGGTCATAGACGGATTTTCAAAATTCTCTTTTCGTACACGAAGGATTCCGTTCCATTATCGAGCAAAAACGAGCAAATAAATCACGTTTGTTGTATGGGAGCCCCCTTAAATATTTGTTTTATTCTGTTTTTTATTTTATTCTGTAAAAATAGAAATGAAAGTAAATTACAGACATAATAAAAAAAAACTCATTTCAAAAAGTTTTATTCTAATATCCTCTTATTTCTTTTATTAAGCTTTCCAATTTTGCCTACGGGGCAAAAGTTACGCTTAAAAAGGTAAAACTAAAATTTACTTGTAAAACCAGCTTTATACCTAATTCATACTTAAGAAATGAGATAAATTATCGACAAGTAAAAAACGTTCTTAGGACTCCGGCACACTTACGACTTGCAATTGCGCGATTTGAAATTTGTGTGGCGTTACTATCACAACTGACTTGCGACTGTCGGCTACTATACTTATCTTTTTTCGACTCCATATTGCTACTTTTAACGATAATTAGCGATTTACCGTTATCAAATCGCTCGATAAAAAAGGAGCTAGCTTGCAGTGGCAATTTGCAAATTTCAGTACTGAAAATAAGTTAAGTATTAGACTTAAATTCTGCTTAACACGAAGTCAGTCTAATCTGACAGAGCTGTTACAAAATTTCAATTCACTGTCAACGTTTCATTACTCGACAATATTTGGTAAGTCGTGGACACGTTCCGCCGGTAGTACTGGACGAATCTGGAAATAAAATTTAAATATACATTAACTTCTTAAGGTTCCGTACCTAAAGGATGCCAACGGAGGATTACAAAACCTGTGCTGTCTGTCTGTCCGTGCACCCGATCTTCAATGGGCTCATCTTTCAGACCAAAGTATGTGGAAGCCCAAATTTTTTTTTACTTTGTTTAGGGTTCAGTAGTCCAAACATGTACGTCCATTCGTATGTCAGTAACTTATTCAAGAACTGTTAGGGATCAGAATATCAGAAAAATACATCTACGTGTAAAGAGAATAAAAACAATATTGGAAACTTCAATAAATTATTCTCTATTCGTTGAACGGGAAATTTTAAAACCAGTTTTTTTTTATTAAGCCCCGTTTAAGGAATATTTGGCTCCAAAGTGGCCATTTTTAGTTAGGTTCATATCGGTCAATATATAAACTGACCAAATCGTTGAAAAAATTAAAATAAATCGGACACGAGCATACTAAAATTACTTTTAAAAATAATACGACACTCTCAAGTGGAAGAAAATGTATCCTAGTGTTGGCCACAAACTAGTGACGAGAAACAAAGACGCCGCAAACGTAAAAACATAATTTCAATGCTTGAGCCGGGATTCAAGTCTGGAACCCGAAAGCTATAAAATCCCTAAAGCTCTAGCTACTAGGTACCCAATAGGTCGGTTTTTATAGTTTCTATAATGTGGGTTTGAGGGGGAGGGGGGTTTTCTTGATTCCAGGAGCTTAGGGGGTTCCAAAATCTGCACTGTCCCGGCGAAAACGAAACATCTGGTCGTGTTATATTACTTACCCTAACATAATGGTGCATATTCCAGCAATTCCGCTGCCCAGTAAGTAAATTCCTCCAGGAAAGGTAGATATGCTAAACGCGTAAAGAGAGTTAAAGAGAACGGGAGCCAGTAGCGGGCAGAGGGCATCCAGGGCCGATATCAGTGTGAATACCTTGGCCACAACATCGGGGGATAATATTTTTGTTAAGAAAGACCTTATTAGAAAAGTTGATAGTCCTTTTGGAATTGATATTGTAGCAGCTGTAACAAATAATGTGCAGTAAGTTCCTATTTAATTTGTTTAATAATTAATGTTTATAATTACGTGCCCTTGAGCGTTGGGCGCTATACGGGCTGAGGCTCCTTCAGAGTCTCGCCCCAAAAAGCCCGGTGAAGCAGTAATGGCTGCAACAGCCAAATGCATTGTCAGTTCAGAAAAAAAAGCATACTTAGGATGCAAGGTTTTCCACTATTGTAAAATAGTATCGCAGGGTTGATTGGTCTAAAGACGAAGTTAAAAAGGCAACAGCTGAAATCTTTATATCACAGTCGATACAATAGCACAACCAATACAGAGCGTATCTGTTGCACGCTTCGCGAATAATGTCGAACTGTCTTGTTATTATGCTATGCAAGCAACACAACCCCTCACCTCATGTTTTCCCCGCTTGTTGGACATGTCCAGCTATCGACATGCTTTTTGCGGGCAAAGTAAACAATGCCTTGTAACATGTGCGCTTACGCGCCAAGACAGAGACAAGTTAATCAAAGAAAACATTAACTATACTATATACACCGATAATAAACAAACAAATAGGAAACTAAGGTACCTAAACTTAGCCTACAAATATCAGTAACATAATAGGTAGGTCAGTCCGCACGAGTTCTCTGTTTAATACTGTACGACCAAATAATACCTTACTTATACCTATTATTACACTTATAAAGTTACACTAGCATATACCTAAAGATCAACGTCATCGTCGGCTAGTAGAGTCTTTTTTTTTTTTTTTTTTTTTTTTTTAATACCACTAAGGTGGCAAACAAGCACACGGTCCGCCTGATGGTAAGCGGTCACCGTAGCCTATGGACGCTTGCAACACCAGGGGTATCACTTGCGCGTTGCCGACCCTTCAGATATCTAATAACTTTTTTCTTGAAGAACTCCATACTGTAGTCCTAGCGGAAAACCTTGGCAGGGAGCTCATTCCACAACTTAAGCGTTCACGGGAAGAAGTTTCTCTGAAACCGCACTGTACGCAACCATTTAGGTTCTAAAGTGTGAGAATGAATTCCCTGCCGATGGCAAGCGGTGCGATGGTAGAAAGTAGCCGTGGGCATCATTTCGAACAATTCCTCAGAACACTCGTAGATCATGGGGGCCACACTCGTATCTATGCGTGCCTATACAGGTCTCATAGCGGTGACACGGACGTAACTCGACTCTTCACGCACCTGAGTTTGACGACTGACAAAGTTCTAGAGCAATATCCTACAGCAGAATTAGTTATTTTGGGAGACTTTAACGCCCACCATCGTGAGTGGCTCAGTTCTCGAACCAATAACTATGCAGGGATATCTGCTCATGAATTTGCTCTGACCTATAGATTCTCTCAGCTGGTACTTTCTCCAACGAGAATACCAGATATACAGGACCATACAAGCTCCTTACTGGACCTTCTGCTGACTACACGTCCGGATGGATACTCCGTCTCAGTGGATGCGCCTCTTGGCTCCTCGGACCACTGTCTCGTCCGGACTCAAATGTCATGCACACAACCTGATCCTTCCGGGCCAACTAATTGGCGTCGTGTGTGGCATTATAAGTCGGCAGACTGGGATGGATTGCGAGAATTTTATGCATCGTACCCGTGGAGGCAGATCTGCTATAGCTCAGAAGATCCTGACGTCTGCTCACCCGCAGTCACTGAGACAATCCTCGCTGGTATGGAATGTTTCATTCCTAACCTGCGAGTAGCTGCCGGCGTCAAAAAACGACCGTGGTTTAATAGGTCTTGCAGAGAAGCTAAAACTCTTAAGCAAACTGCGTATGAGGCTTGGACCACGTCTCGTAATAATAAGGATCCGAATATTTCTGAGTTAAAACGCAAATTAAATGCTGCCTCGAGGTTCAGTAAGAAAGCAACTGCCAGAGCAAAATTCCAATTCATCGGCAAAATAGGTGGGCGACTTGCGAGCTATCCTTCTGGGAGTCGTGCTTTATAATCGCTTGCTAAAGCTGCCGAGGGGAACTTCTGCCAGTCGTCATTACCACCACTGCGAAAGACCGATGGTGACTTGGCCCACAGTGCAAAAGAGAAAGCCGATCTACTGGGCAGTCTCTTTGCCTCTAACTCGAATGTGAACGACGAAGGCGCTGTACCACCTACTTTACCGTGAAATCTCTATAACACAGCGCGAGGTCCGGCGGGCGTTGCTTTCCCTAGACGTTCATAAGTCGAGTGGGCCAGACGGCATACCAGCAGTGGTGCTTAAGCAGTGTGCTCCTGAGTTATGTCCTGTATTCACGCGCCTCTTCACGCTTTCCTACCACACTAGGCAATTTCCGTCTTCATGGAAGACTGCGAATGTGCACCCGGTGCCCAAAAAGGGCGATAGATCAGATCCATCGAATTACAGGCCTATCGCTATAACCTCTCTCCTCTCCAAGGTGATGGAGCGTGTGATCAACACACAGCTTTTGAGATACCTAGAAAAACACGACCTGATCAGTGACCGTCAATATGGCTTTCGCCACGGTCGCTCAACTGGTGACCTTTTAGTGTATCTCACACACCGATGGGCACTAGCCATTGAAAGTCAGGGGGAGGCATTGGCATGTAGCCTAGACATAGCGAAGGCGTTCGATCGGGTCTGGCACTGGGGTCTTCTATCGAAGTTGCCTCCTTACGGAGTGCCCGAGGGTTTGTGCAAATGGGTGGCTAGCTTTTTGTCCGGCAGAAGCATACGAGCCGTAGTTGACGGTAGTTGCTCTGATAGCATGGACATTAATGCTGGTGTCCCGCAAGGCTCTGTGCTATCTCCTACGCTGTTTCTACTGCACATCAATGATATGTTGGACATCAACAAAATACATTGCTATGCAGATGACAGTACTGGAGACGCTTATTACACGGGCCGTACAAGCATCCCACGTTCCGTTGTGGAGGAAAAGCGTGAAGAACTTGTGTGTCAAATCGAGATCGGTCTGTCCAAGGTCTCTGACTGGGGGCGGGAAAACTTGGTCCGATTCAACCTTTCAAAGACACAAGTCTGCGCGTTCACCGCTAAGAAAACCCCATTCACTGTAGTCCCACAATTCCAGAACACTCCCCTCTCCATCTCCAAGAGCATTAGGATCCTTGGCGTTGACATCTCCAGCGATGTTCAGTTCCGAGATCATTTGCTAGACAAGGTAAAGCTGGCGTCCAAAAAACTTGGTGTACTCAACAGAGCGAAGCAGTACTTCACGTCGGGGTAAAGGTTGCTACTTTACACGTCGCAAGTCCGGCCCCATATGGAGTACTGCTGCCATCTCTGGGCGGGTGCACCCGGATACCAGCTTGGCCCTTTTGACTCGGTTCAACGACGGGCTGTGAGAATTGTCGACGATCCCAAACTCACTTGCGGTATCGAGCCCTTAAGTCTGAGGAGAAACTTTGCCTCCCTGTGTGTGTTCTACCGCTTGTACATAGATGCTTGCTAGATACCGCAAGTTAGTTTGGAATCGTTGACAATTCTCACAGCCCGTCGTTGAACCGAGTCAAAAGGGCCAAGCTGATATCCGGGTGCACCCGCTCAGAGATGGCAGCAGTACTCCATATGGGGCCGAACTTGCGACTTGTAAAGTAACAACCTTTGCCCCGACGTGAAGTACTGCTTCGCTTTGTTGAGTATACCAAGTTTTTTGGACGCCAGCTTCACCTTATCTTGTGAATGATCTCGGAACTGAACATCGCTGGAGATGTCGACACCAAGGATCCCAATGCTCTTGGCCCACTCGACTTATTAACGTCTAGCGAAAGCAACGCCCGCCGGACCTCCCGCTGTGTTATGGAGATTTCCAGCATGGTCTTACCGCACCACAGTATACAAGGTGGTACAGTGCCTTCATCGTTCATATTCGAGTTTGAGACAAAGACACTGCCCAGTAGATCGGCTTTCTCTTTAGCCCTATGGGCCAAGTCACCATCGGTCTTCTGCAGTCGTGGCAACGACGACTGGCAAAAGTTCCCTTCGACAGCTTTGGCAAGCGACCAGAAAGCACGACTCCCAGAAGGATAGCTCGCAAGTCGCCCACCTATTTTGCCGATGAATTGGAATTTTGCTCTGGCAGTTGCTTTCTTACTGAACCTCGAGGCAGCATTTTTATTTTTGCGTTTTACCTCAAAAATATTCGGATCCTTATTATTACGAGCCGTGGTCCAAGCCTCATATGCAGTTTGCTTAAGAATTTTAGCTTCTCTGCAAGACCTATTCGTCGTTCCTTTTCACCGGCGGTTTTTGACGCCTCGCGGGTTAGGAGTATAACATTCCATACCAGCGAGGATTGTCTCAGTGACTGCGGCTTCGCAGGCGTCAGGATCTTCTGAGTTAAAGTAGATCTGCCTCCACGGGTATAATGCATAAAATTCTCACAATCCATCCCAGTCTGCCGACTTATAGTGCCACACACGACGCCAATTAGTTGGATGAGATGGATCGGGTTGTGTGCATGAGACTTGAGTCCAAACGAGACAGGGATCCGAGGAGCCTAAAGGCGCATCTACTGAGACGGAATATCCGTCCGGACGTGTAGTCAGCAGAAGGTCCAGTAAGGAGCTTGTATGGTCCTCTATATCTGGTATTCTCGTTGGAGAAAGTACCAGCTGAGAGAATCCACAGGTCAGACCAAATTCATTAGCAGATATCCCTGCATAGTTATTGGTTCGAGAACTGAGCCACTCACGATGGTGGGCGTTAAAGTCTTCCAAAATAACTAGTTTTGCTGTTGGATATTCCTCTAGAACTTTGTCAGTCGTCAAACTCAGGTGCGTGTGCTATAGAACCCTTTTACAAATATCTTATGCATCTGCTTTGGAAACTATTGAATATCTATTCTTGTAAATCTGTGGGCATAACAGACTATGGAAATTTTCTTACATGTCCGATCATGGCCGTTTGTCAAACGGTCCATGACTGTCTAGACGTTTTAGGGAAATTTCCTTAACATTAAACGCGATGACCGCCTGTACGATTGAAATTAATGTTTAGGCTGTGCTAGTAGGCATCATTTGATTGATTGAATCGACGCTCGACTGTATTATATTTATCTATCTAAATGGAGCAACATGGCTCGAAATTAAAAAAAAAACATTTGAAGTCTCATGCAAAGTGCCCGTTAGGTGGTCGAACTTAGTATGAAAGGTTAAATATTTTTTGAGAAAAAACTTAACCTTCGAAAACCCCTGTTCCTTGGGGAAAGTAGTTCAGTATAAGGAGCAAAATTATCTTCAGCATTATTATTTGACTTGAAGCACTTGGTATATGTCTCATGCATCGTAATTTACCAAGCGTAACCGCTTATGACCTGGGTCAGAATAATATGCCCATTGCCATTTACTGACGAACTATAAGAATTAAGTTAGAATTGGGCACGTGGTTTTTACTTTCCATCTAGCTAGTCCAGTGTGCCTAGTGTGAGTTTTTAACGCTACTATCTCGTTTGCGTCAACGAAATACATGTACGAAAATTAAGGAGCGCCTCTAGCGGACGCGTTTTGAGACGGTTTTTTTTAAAGGACTTTTAATGAATACGCGAACGCGATAGTAGCGTTACAAATACGCAAAAACTCACACTAGGCATACAGGAAAAGCCCTGTCCAGTCTCTATGTCTATAGTTAATTTTTAAGTATAGACAATGAAATTCTTACCAAAGTACATATTCCATGGTGTAACTGCGAATGCCTTTATAATATACCCTGCGATGCCAGAAAATAATGAAAGTATAGCTAACATCAAGTCGCTGAAACTTAGCACCTTTTGTAAAAGTATGAGTATGATAAAAGCTCCAAAAAAGCTTACGAAAGTGTTTACAGCTGAATATCTATTGTAATCCTTCAAAGACCAGTGAAGCTTTTCTCTAGTGTAACCATATTCTAGACCATCTATACCACACACAATAAACAACAGTAAACTGTTTGATAGTGCTAATAAGATAATTTGTGCCCGTCCATGATTTGGTTTTCCTTTTAAGCACTCATCAGCCATTTCTTTTACATGTGAAATGTTAAATATTGAAACCACATTCGCCTGAAAGCAAAAACAGTATGTGATTATAAATAAAAAAACAATGATTATACATAATTACAACCGCTTATCATATCAGCTGATATTGGTCCACTGCTGAACATAAGCCTCCTCTATGGTGCGCCATTCCTCCCGGTCCTCTGCCTTCCACATCCAGGCACTACCAGCCATACTTTTAAGGCTGCGGTCCAACGGCTTCCCACGCTTCGCCTTCCTATACGACGCCTAGAGTATCCACTCTAGGTCACGTCTACTCCATCGGCCATCGGTCCTCCGCTCACTGACACTTCAGCCTGCTGATTCTGCAAGCTATGTCTGAAACGTTAGTTCTCTTCCGGTTATAAATATGATGACCATATATATTGTTAAATTTTTAGGCGCCTGTTCACAAGATATTTTCGAGATAGCTAAGCGGTGATCGAGATCAAAGCTAAGCTGCGAAACTAGGTTTTTATTTTCACCAAAGCGCTTTATTTGAATGTATCTAGTGATGATTTCGGAAACTTTTTCGACCTGGTGGTTATATATCAAAATTGAAATGGTGTTAACTTACAACGACACTAGCGACCGAACACCCAAGGTCAGAACGTAAGAAAAGTTTGTTGCACTATGCGTACCTAAACATATAAAAAAACTTCGTTCAATGTCAAAATCGAGCAGAGTTATAAAGACATAAATTCTTTATGACATAGGTATTGTACACATGTTTGTGGCCCAATATATTTAGTTTTTTTTAGTCAACAAAACGCATAGTGGCTAGAGCGTAGGTCTACAATGTCGTTGTGCGCAAGTTCGAATACAGCAATGACATCAAGTTTTTTGAAGTGAAAACTTCTTTAGCGACGTTGTGCACTTTTTTATATACGCATCTCTACCCATTATAAAAGCGGAAGACCAGAAACAGGGTGGCAAACTCTCTCAGATTTCAAGGTTTTTTTTCTATCTACTGACTACTGCTGTTGGCCACAAAAATTTACCGCCGCTTCCGAAAGCAAAGCCATTCTGAAGAAAAGAAACGGTAAGAAACGCTGCAGTACCCGGACTTGAACAGCTTTTAAATTATACCGTTATGCCAGACTTTTTCAAAAGCCTTCGCTACATCGAAGAAGAGGGCTCCCGTACTGAATAGCTTTGGGGATCTATTGAGACTTAAAATTTCGATACTGCTTGTGAGTTTGCGATTGGCCCGTTATTCGATGGATCTATGTATCGCCTTTTTTGGCGATTCAGTGCACAGGGTGCACATTTGCAGTTTCCACGATGACGGAAATTGCCTAGTGTGGACACCAGGACACAGCTCAGGAGCACGCTGTTTAAGCACCACTGCTACAGGTAGCCGATGGACGCGGGCGGCTCAGGCCCGGCGGTTGTGGTGACATATCGGGGACGCCACGCAGTATTTGTTTCCTCTATGGGGGACGCCTACGTTTAGCATTGGACGTCTTCCGGCTGAAACGACCCTCGGTTTACATTTGATTTCGTGCTCTATTTCCCTAAAAATGTTTGTTGATACCGCCTGAAATTTATGGATGTAGGTGCAACATTACTTTGGCCTGGCCGGGATTGTATATCATCCATTATACAGTTATACCTAATACTTATCGATTTCCGAATTTATTTGTTATCTTTTAGCCTCATGACTCAACATCGGAATAATTAGTGTTATTGTTTTTTTTTTATTACAAACAAGCTAACGGTCCGCGCGGTCACCACAGACTATATAATACTTATAATACTAAGCTACTGGTGGACGCTTGCAACCCCAGGGGTATTACTCGTGCATTGCCGACCCTCTAAAAATCTAATTACTTCTTTCTTGAAGAAACCCCATACCGTAGTTCTTAAAGAAAACAACAACCGGTATTTGTAATGGCGCGACATGGACATTGAACATTGGTTTCGAGATCTGGTGGTAGGGTCAGCGTGTGCATTAGTAGGGAGAACTTATAGCCGTAGGTAATAACTTTCACCTTCAATTATTTCCATGAAAAAAATGTTGTTGGCATCACATTACTTATAATTTTATACAGATAACTTAAAGTGTTTGTTTCTAATAGTAGGTACGTTACCTCTGCAGCTCCAATTAAAGATTCTTCCAATACTATGTTAGATAAGGCATATGCAGTAGCTAGTAGGGCTGACACAGTGAGCAGTAGATAAGCGTTGCCCATAGCCTTTAATAGATAAGGACTCAAAGTCAAACCCACTACACTGCCAGCAGATATGGAAGCTCCAAAAATTGCCATCCTGTAATAGTTTAATAATTGTACAACATTTTCTGCTGCTTTAAAAAAATATCAAAAGTCATGACTTAGCTGAATCCAAAAACGATTTGTCTTAAAATATGAAAGAAAGAAATAAAATATCATTATGACAATTATCCCCAAAGGAGAGGATAATGAGCTAGCCCATGTCCTATTTTTAGCTGAACTAAGCTTCGCCCTCCCTGGACCAAGATTTCGGGCCTAACTGGGCTACACGATCGCTTTCTCTCTCACATCAAGCAACCGTTTTTACACTTGAGGTGGCCTTGCCTATCAGAAAGAATAAAAAAATCACCTCATGACAGCAACGAAATAACTAATATATTACCAGTACCTAAGAGTCCTTGCTTCAGTGGTGGTGACGTCACTGATGAAACAATACGCACCAATCAAAACAATTGTGAATCCTCCGCTGAATGACATTGGTAAAGTGGTAAGCATGAACCACCATGGGCCCAGATCAAGCATGCTGTATACGACGACCATCATAGAACTGATTGTATAACCTGAAGAAAATGACATTGGCATGTAACTAAGTAATTAATATTGAAAAAAATAATAGAAAATCTATTGTTTAGTGAATTTATAGCATAATTGTAGGCAATGAGCTATATTATGTACCTTACTACTTACTACCTATTAGAACTAGAGGAGACTGCCACACGATCTTAGTCACGGGCTGTTTGTATTTGCTTATTTGTATAGTAAAAAAATATCTGCAAAATCTGTGACGTATCGTTTTTATTGCGTCTCCTGTAGTGTAAACATAATAGTTCAATACAGTTCGTCCAACAACTTATTTAATGCCTAATTTCAAAAGAATAAACTTTACCTACCACGAAATAACGAAATAATGTAATCAAAAAACATACGCAAGATATGATTCATAATGTTGGTAGGTACTTACATAAATGTAAATGTCATAAATATAAATGGTTATATTTATTACAGTCATCAATAGGGTAAGAACCTACATAATTTGCTCCGAAGATTAGGACACGAATTGGATTAAAAACCCCGCAGTTTAAGAAATCCCCTACAAATGGCTACAGTGCTGCAAGTGGAAGAAAACTTTGTATACTTCTTAAGGGAATTACTCACGAAACGCGCTCGTGAAGTCGAGCAATATCCTGCACTAAAAATGATGATGATTCATCTCCATGAAACTATGATTAAGCATGATTTCGATGGATCTCTTTAACGTTCCGTATCCCCGCATGCATACTTTCAATAACAACCAACTTTGTACGTACGTCTATAGTTGTTCCTCCCCAAACCAAAGAGAGCTTCATGGACCTTACTGTTTGCCTAATAGTGATTAATTGGTAGAAACTATCTCCACGTCTTCTTCACAAACGTTCGCGGTCATCGGGCTTTTAGAGCCCACTCGCACTCCACTGCTCGTAAGTCCAATTTACATGTTTATGAATAAACCGAAAGATAGCTACGGTCGAGCTGGTCTTTGAGTATGCAGGTTCCATTAAGGGTGTGTAAAAACCATTTTTTTCGATTCAGCTACGAGTCTGCGTAATATTAAGCTTTGAAGTGCAAATTTTGGTTAAAGGCATAGGTTCCCCCCCCCCCCCCTGCCCGCTAAATAGCTGTTCTTGGGTGTATTAAAAATCATGGGAGTAGAATATATAACGAAATTAAAAGGAAAACTATCATAGCTAAGTAGGCTTTAGAACTTAATAGTGTACCAATGTTATAGTGGACCAACTTAAAAAAAGCAGTCGGAAAAGTAAAAATTTCGTACAAATTTCATTATAAGGCACTTAGATGAAGTTGTTACTTGTGTAAAACTGGTATTAAATTTATGTTTATGAACAATGTAACATTATAGTAAAATAAAATTATAACATTCTGAATATTAATACTTACCTAATAAGGTAACAAAAATATTTGCGTTCGAACTTAATAATCTAGTTGCTCTATCCTAAAAACAGTAACACATACAAGCTTCAATCTTGCAGCGATTATAGTGTGTGTAAGGTCTAAAGTATAACAACAATTAATAAAAACCGGCCAAGTGTGAGAAGGGCCCGAGTCATTGACCATCTTAAATCACCGTTACAGCGCCATCTAGCTACTATTAAGCGAAACAGTAACACATTTGTACAAAGTGTAACAAGGGCAAATTTTTCATACTAAAATTGGGAAAAAAGCGTGATGTATTATGGTCCTTTGTTTACAGTATACCATAAGAATATATAATACTTATGATAAAACAGACAATGCATGTTATTACATAGGATTAGGTAGTTGCGGTAGGCTCGCTTGTAGATAGCAACCAAATAACATAAGTTTAAACAATAACATTTGTTATTCTTATGCTAATTGTAACCATGATATGCTTCATGCATAAATTAGACCCTGTTTAAAATAAAGCTTATTAACTGCGCGTTATCAACTTCTTATTCGACTAATATACAACATTGTTCCTACTTTAAAATTTTGCAAACCGTCAACCATGGATTTTCTTTTTTTTTATTTATTTGATTGTTATTTACATACCTATAAAACTTCAGCAGAATTGATAACTTTATCTGTTTTTAAACGTGGTTTTAAAATACAATACTCTTTTAACACATAATAATTAACCAACTCTATTAAGCGAAACTCATTTGATATTTTGTTATTAGTTTGTAATTGGGTGTTCATATTATTTCTTTTTCTAAAAATGTACTTATTTTATATTATATATCGTTCTCATTGTATTGCATCTGCATTCGACTACGAAACAACGTAAGGAAATGGTTATACCATGTGAACAATACCCGCTTAAGTGGCCAGTTTATTTGAATACTAAAATAGTAATATCATAGCGTAATTAGGCTATGGCAATATTATCTTTTTTCGTACTAACCTAATAATGGCCAAACGATTAACGGTTTTCTTCCATATATGTTGGACCAAACACCAGCAAACAGAGACAGAATGGCTGGCGTCAACGATTCGATAACAGTTCTGATGGTAGACACGAATGTCAAGTACTTCTGGACTTCTTTTTCTAAAGTGTTGTTTGTGGTGCCTTCATCTGGTGCAAGAAAATATCGACATTCTCTCTTGGTGTGAAGCAAACGATGCACGCATGTACGGTACAGCAAGATATTGCTTACTGCATTGTCTGAAATCAATAGAAACACTTACACTCTGACTGTACATAATTTTAATTACCTTTCCAACTAGTAAACTAGTTTTCGAATGTGCACCTTATAAGAATAAAAGATAAAACTTGAAATATGCCAGCGCTTTTATTTTATTATCAGCGAAGCGAAAATGATCTCGAAAACGTTTGGGATTATTACTTAGTCGTATATGTAAATATATGCATAAAATTTTTTTTTACAAAACTATTATAAGCCCCAAGTCTTACAATAATATGTAGGACTAAAACTAATTAATCACACTTGAAAAAAAATCGGCCAAGTGCGAGTCGGACTCGCACACGAAGGTTTCCGTACCATTATCTATAAAAATTAAATGTTTTTTTTTATATTAACATTGCGTATAAGAACTGTACGAATGTATGGTTTTTCTACGCATAATTCTTCTGTACGTGTATTTGTCACCTAACTCCTCCTAAACGGCTGGAACGATTTGGGTGAAATTTTGTCTGAATATTTCAATAGGTCCTGTGTATGTTCGAGTAGATCCCTGCAAGGTTTGAGTTCAGAAATGGACCCAGTAGGTCGCGCTGCAGTCGGTGTGTCGCAGATCTTCTAAACGGCAGGGAAGATTTTGATGTCATTTTTTGTGTACGTTCGAGTAGATCCCTGCAAGGTTTGAATGTACGACAATGATTTTAACATTCGCTGCGTTGAATGCGACTCCATTATTATAAACCCCACAACTTCAATTATTGGAAACGACATTTTAGATAGAACTTGGAAACGACATTTAGATAGAACGTAAAAAAACGCTTTGAAAGAGCTAGCTTAAAATCAAAAGGATTTACTGAAAAGCTTTCCGCCAATATTTCCACTTTAGAAAATGAAGAATTAAATAATTTAGACACTGAGACCATAGTAAAAAGTGAGATATCAAAAAATGATGAATCAACCGTACAATCCCTAAAAGTAATTATTGAATCGATAAATTTAAAATATCATATTTAATTTGGCGCTGCATTTCCGAGCAGGAAATCAATTCGAGCTTTCCGATCAGGAAAGAAAAAGTCTGCCGGGTCCGCTGTATTTTAAATGCGGAAGTAACTGTCTGTTACCTCTTACGCTTTTACTGCTGTACCGAGTAAGATGAAAATTGGCATGGAGATAGTTTGAGTCCCGAGAAAGGACATAGGCTACTTGAAAACGGAAAGTGTGAGTCGGTTCTTTTTTTAAAATTAAGGTAATTTTTACAAGATAGTAACGTTTGACCAATATAAGCCTATTAAGGCTTATAAACAACAAACGTAAGATGAATATAGGCCTATATATAAAACGGCATTAAAGTAGGCTGAAATAAAAACGATATAATAATAAACACGCTTATAATTTCGCCATATATACGTCTCTTTTGTCCATTTTCCATGTCAGTCTAAAAAAACTGGGAATATTGCACGTATTTTGTGTGGGATAAAAGTATTCTGTGTGATTTTTTTGTTTCTTCAGCTACCCATATCTCTGCCCCAGAACTCTATGAACTTTCAGTTATAATGATCCGCCGTTAAACTGATGAACTGATTTCCGTTATAACTTTAAATTGTTATTATAAAGTCTCAGTCTGTTTAACTCTGCCTTATTCAAGTCAATTGGATGTTCCGTTCGACATAACAAATTCAAATTCAAATTCAATTTAATTTATTCAGTTTAGGCTACAATAATTGAGCACTTATGAATGTCACTACGCCATCGGTTCGTAAGTCTACAGGGCGGGAGACCTTGTACTGAGAAGAACCGGCAAGAAACTCAGCAAGGGCATTTCTTTCCTCCCTTTCTCTTACAGCGTCCAATTAAAATATTGGAAAATGCCCTCCCTATCATAAAAGGACACTTTCCATTACAAACATAAAAAAAACATGAAATATTAAGCACAAGCACAACATAAAAAAGTATCTAATATAAACAAAAGACAGTTTATGTATTCCTCACTAAGAAATAATCAATGTCTTACAGTATTAATAAACAAAATAAAAAAGTAAGACTAAATACTAAGAATACAAAGAAGTTTGCAAGAGCAGACCAGCCTCCACAGGCGGCACCCGTTCACGAGTATGACACATGAATCAGCCATCGCTTCGCTCAACCATGTTTTAGGGAACGTAACGACCCGACACACACGCCACCACCGCAGAGACACTTTGAGCGAGCATGACACACTCAAGCAACTCCAATAAAACTTCAATTGTACCAGTTACAATGTATGTAGTAAAGGAACAAAATATAAGAGGAGAAGATTGGAAGGTTCGTAATGCTTTACTACCGAGAAGCAAATAAACTCACTAGTTAATCTTTTATACATCATATAAAAATACAATATAGCCTTACACTAGGTAATAACATACTAAACAATGTTTTAATTTAAAAAAAAATATTTCAAATGCCCCAATACAAATCAATTAAGTTCTAATTTTTCCAAGCATTTTTATCATTTATGTATTCATCAACTTTGTAATAGCTTTTTTTCATTAAACTATCTTTGACATATATTTGAAATTTATTTGAGGGTAAATTAACCACATGTTCTGGAATTTTATTGTAGAAAAGTATACTTTGTATTGCGAAAGAGCTATGTACCTTCTGAAGACGACATTTTGGAACTACCAATTTATCCTTATTCCTTGTATTAACACTGTGGAGGTCACTATTTTTAGCAAATAAGTGACAAGTTTGGCGTACATACATTATACAAGCGAAGATATATTGGCAAGGAACAGGTAAAATATCAATTTCCCTAAATAGTTCCCTAAGAGAAATTCGAGGTCCTAATTTATAAATTGACCGTACTGCTCTCTTTTGCAAAATAAAGACTGTATCAATATCGGCTGCCTTGCCCCAAAGCAAAATACCATAAGACATGACAGAATGGAAATAGCTAAAGTAGACCTAGCGAGCAGTGTCAACATCTGTAAGCTGCCTAACTTTCCTAACTGCATAGGCAGCTGAACTGAGTTTTCCTGCAAGAACTGAAATGTGAGGGTTCCACTGCAGCCTATTGTCTAATGTAATACCTAGAAACACTGTTGAGTCTAATAGTTCTATTTCTTCTCCGTTTAGGGATAATTTTGTACTTATGTTTCTGACATTTGGCATCATAAATTTTAAACACTTAGTCTTTTTCGCGTTAAGAAGTAAATTATTTGCCGTAAACCACTGAAGAACCTGAGAAAGCGCACTACTTACGTCGTCAAAATTAGTTTTATTTCTGTCAACTTTAAATAAAAGAGATGTGTCATCAGCAAATAGTACAATCTTGCACAGCAGAAAGGCAAGTCATTTATGTAAATTAAAAATAGAAAAGGACCTAAAATAGAACCTTGAGGAACTCCTAATTTTACTTCAGAGCCATTGGATTTTACTTCATTGATTTGAACCTTCTGCATTCTACTACTCAAATATGAGCGGATAAGCTCAAGAGCCAAATCTGCAATACCATAATGACTCAGTTTCCTTATAAGAGTTTCATGTTGCACGCAGTCGAATGCCTTTGATAGATCACAGAAGATACCAATAGCATTTTGTGACTGTTCCCAAGCAGCAAATATATGCTGTATAAGGGCAACACCTGCGTCAATTGTGGAACGCCCTTTTGTAAAACCAAACTGTTAAGGATGCAGTAATCCATTTAAGTTAAAATGTTTCAGCATCTGATTGAACATAATTTTTTCAAAAATTTTGCTTAAGGCAGGCAGTATAGAGATAGGTCTTAAATTATTAGGATCATCTTTACTTCCACTTTTAAAAAGTGGTATTATTTTACTATATTTTATTAAGTCTGGGAATATCCCTTCGTCAACACACTTATTAAATATTATGGCTAAGATTGGTGCTATAATATCAATAATTCTGCTAAGGACTTTGACTGATATACCCCATAGGTCACAAGTTTTTTTCTGAGTTAGTAATTTAAATGTCTTTATGATGTCTTCAGAGGTAACATGCTCAAATTTAAATATAGCCTTGCATTTATTTACATTACATTTTAAAAGTAACTCTGATTCTAATGAAGAGGAATTTAATGCATTAGTTGTAATTGTAGGCATTTCAGTAAAATATATCTCAAAAGAGTTAGCGACATCAAGATCTGAATCAATTATTTTTGAATTTACAGTAAGTGAATAATGATTGTCACGCGGTTTAATTTTTCCTGTTTCACTATTTATTACATTCCAAGTGGCCTTTATTTTATTATCAGAATTTTCAATTTTATTACTTAAATGTATTGATTTTGCAACCCTGCATACTTTTTTAAATATTTTTGAATACATTTTGACATAGTTGGTAAATGTGGGACTGTGGTTATATTGTTTCATTTCATACAACTCATACAACCTGGTTCGACTTCGGTGTATTCCTACAGTAGCCCAGTCCTTGAATTTCATTTTATTATTTTGCCTTAAAGTTTTTACTTTAAACACTTGCTCGAACTCATTACTTTAGAAATCAAAAAAAAAAAAATTATAAGGATTATTAGCATTATCATGCATGAAATGTAAAAATGGAATTTTCTTTTCAATATTAACTTTAAAAATGTTTAATCGAGCAGTGGTCACAGGTCTACAAGTTACTAGTTGAGATTTTTTTTTTATAGTTGTGTAGAATTTTTATTATTTGACCACAGTGATCGGACGGCAAATTGTTAATAATAGATTTATCTTTTACTTCAATGTTACAGAAAATATTATCTAAACATGTAGCTGAAGTCGATGTAATTCTAGTTGGTTCCAGAAACAAATAATTTAAGTCAAAACTTGTAAATAAGTTAATAAATCTATCTCTTGTTTGGGAACTCTCTAAAAGATCAATATTAAAGTCACCACAAACAATAACTGACTTTTAAGAATTACAAATTTTTTTTAGAACTTGTTCCATTACAGGCTCAAAAGAATTATAATTTGCAGAAGGGGGGCGATACACACAAAGTATAATATAATTCTTAAGTTCTATACAAGACAATTCTATTAATAACAATTATTAATGAACCCCCTCGAATAGCATTTTTTTACAAGCAAACCGACTTTGAATTTTATATATTAGTTAGGATTAAGATTGTAATAGGATTAGCTTTTTACTTTTTTCTAACGTTGGTACTTGTACCTAATGGTTATAAGCTCGATATTGTCGGCCGAAAGGAAATTTATTATTTTAAGCGGCAAATTTGGCTCAATTATATTCATATTAATTATGAATAAAGTCTATAAAATATTATATCAAGCAATGCATTCCAAGTTAATCTATTTGTATTAAATCATTCTTTACCTGTCAGCAATAATGCCACCATGGTTAAAAATATAGGAAGCTCCAAACAGTTTGAGAACCTTTTGTTTCTATTATTCCCACCAACAGGGGGAATACCATCAATATTACTTTCAGTGTCATTTGATTGCCCTTCGTCAAGCGTCATTGTAAGAGCCTATGGATAACACTATCATCAAATCCTATTGTAGCTTAAATTTACAAACCGAATTATCTTCATTACTTTATGTTCACTATAGAGAACAGAGCGCGCCCGCTACCATATTGCGAGTATTAATGGTGACTGTCGTACCAAATTCAAGTGTCGAGTTGTAATCTTGTTTACGAATTGAGATGACTAACGAAAACAGTACTTGATTCAGTCTTAATGCTAATAAAATGAATTAAAATTGGACCGACAGCAACTACTGCACTAAGTTCTCTTTGTATAAAAGATTTGAAGGGTGACATATTTTTGAAAGACGCTTGTATTTTTTTAAGCTATTAATGTTTTTATAAATTTGAACTATCGTGTTTCTGGAGTAACTATTTGAGAATCAAAAATAAAACATTATCTAAAATCGCGTTCTATCAATCTAAAAAGGTAAAATGGAATTCCCTTTATTTGAGGTTAGTTGTAAAAGGCTTATATTAGTATTATAACATATCTACCGAATATGAATTTACAGAAGACGTTCAATTCGGGTATTTTTCATGATTTAATTAATTAATTTAATTAATAAATAGGTTAATTCGAATTTGCACTGTAAGGATCTCGAAGACTTATTAGTTCAAATATGGCATTTGAAGTGTCTGGTTTTGGTTTTATTTACTTACTGTGAACATCAAGGGATTATGGATGAAATTCGTTAAGCGACGTTTCATTTTTGCACTGATCAATAATATCAGAAACACTTTCGTCTATCAGGAAATTAATTTAGCAACTCAAGATTTTTATCAAAACTAGTATTTTGGGTGCAGCGGTGGGTTTTGTGTTCGATTTTATTTGTGTAAAATTTTAGTCGTTCTAGCCTATTAATTTGGATGCATTCTTTTTATCCAATAAAAGCAACACTAAGAATAGAAATTAAATATTTGAGTAAGATTATATGCACAGCCGACTTACAAATGAGTAGCGGTAGCTAGCTGTACATAGGTAATACAGACCATCGATATCGATTTTATTATTGATTCATTCTCAGCATACTTTGGAAATTCAAGCAGTGCTGGGGTTATAAGCGGACTGGTCTGGAACAAATTAGGTATCAATATCAAAGGAAAGTACCTATCACACCTAAGATGTGCCGATGACATTGTTCTTTTATCTGAAAACCAGTCTTCAGACTTATAGTAACATATGATATGCACTTTAATTAGAGTAAGGGAACAGCAAAAAACGACCGTGGTTTAATAGGTTGCAGAGAAGCTAAAATTCTTAAGCAAACTGCGTATGAGGCTTGGACCACGGCTTGTAATAATAAGGATCCAAATATTTCAGAGTCAAATCGCAAATTAAATGCTGCCTCGAGGTTAAATAAGAAAGCAATTGCTAGAGCTAAATTTCAATTCATCGGCAAAATAGGTGGGCGACTTGCGAGCTATCCCTCTGGGAATCGTGCTTTCTGGTCGCTTGCTAAAGCTGCAGAAGGGAAATCTGCCAGTCATCGTTGCCACCACTGCGAAAGACCGGTGGTGACTTGGCCCATAGTGCAAAAGAGAAAGCCGATCTATTGGGCAGTCTCTTTGCTTCCAACTAGAATATGAACGACAAAGGAGCTTATTTTTCCGCCTAAATGGAAGACTGCAAATATGTACCAGGTGCCCAAAAAGGCGATAAATAACGATCCATCGAATTACAGGTCTATCGCTATTACCTCTCTCCTCTCCAAGGTGATGGAGCGTGTAGTGAACACACAACTTCTAAGATACCTAGAAAAGCACGACCCGTTCAATATGGCTTTCGCCACGGTCGCTCGACTGGTGACCTTTTAGTGTATCTCACACACCCATGGGCACTCCATTGAGAGTAAAGGGGAGGGAGGCATTGGCATGTAGCCTGGACATAGCGAAGGCGTTCGATCGGGTCTGGCACCGGGGTCTTCTATCGAAATTGCCATCTTACGAAGTGGCCGAGGGTTTGTGAAAATGGGTGGCTAGCTTTTTGTCCGGCAGAAGCATACGAGCCGTAGTTGACGGTAGTTGCTCTGTGCTGTCTCCTACGCTGTTTCTACTACATATCAATGAGATGTTGGACACTTGTGGAAGAACTTGTCTCTCAAAGCGAGATTACTCTGCCCAAGGGCTCTGACTGGGGACGGGAAAACTTGGTCCGATTCAACCCGACAGACACAAGTCTGCGCGTTCACCGTTAAGAAAACCCCATTAACTGTAGTCCCACAATTCCAGAACACGCGCGAGTGATGTCCAGATGCAAGCGTCCATAGGCTACGGTGACCGTTTACAATAAGGCTGACCGTAAGCTTGTTTGCCACCTTAGTGGTATAAAAAAAATCCAATCTAATAGAATATGCAAGAAATAAAAGGATTTTTTATTTATTTATTTATAATGAATAAATTAACAAATTCGGATTAAATTAAAATTATATAGTGAAAATTTACATTGTTTCCAAATAACTTAAACAAATAATGCATAGTTCTATAAGCGTTTATGCACCAAAAACAATGACCAATTATATATTTTTAATTTGACAAAAAAAAAGATGTTTTTGTTAAGTTCCCTGAGACCAGGCATGTCATACCTCAACCCGCGGGGCGCATCCGTCTGGCTAAAAGGCTAAAAATACGTTCATTAGGGGCACTGTTTAGTTTTTATACATTCATTTCGTATAATAATTTAAATGAGAAAATAATACCTAAAAATTTGTACAAATTCAGTGCTACGATAAGTGCAACGCTAATGCTGCGATCTTTAACTATTGGCCCAACAATGACTGAGTTTGATATGCCTGCCCTTGACAAAACAACTGCATTAGCTTAAAAAAAATTATGTAATTACAATTTATATATTGATCACAATAAAACTGTGTAATTTTAGTTAAATATAATACACATATAAAAAGAAAAAACAAAAAATAGAGGGGTAAAAGTCATTTTTGTTTTTTGTGCGTCCATTATATGAAAAACACATGATTTTATTCATATTTATATTTAGGTTAATTTTAACTCGTAGTATACTTACAAAGCTTATAATAATATATTTATATGATAAAACAGTATGTCATATATAATTTTAAAGACATTAATTGAACACACACACTGATAAAAATATGCGTATACAAATTAAAAAAAAACAGTTAATTTCCGGTTAAGAAACTTTCTAAAATATATGAAATATGCAGAGACGGATCCAGAAGGGGAGTTCGGGTGTTAAAACCCCCTTTAAACCAGTCGTAATATAAATCGATATTAAAAAATATAATATAGTTACTAAGTGAACAGCAATACATTGACTGACTGCTGTACTACGCCATAGGTAAAGCGTGGTGAGATGCAGCGGTGGACTAGCTATGTACGTCACTTGAACATAAGATAAATATCCAAAGATATATCTCCAGATATTGAAATCATCAATAAAAAAATTCTACCCCATAGACCCTAAGAAGTACCCCTCCTTAGGTTTCCATTTATTTGTAAATGCCAAAATATGCGACAAAAATGTCCGTATTGCAGCTGTATTTTTTTATTGCATTGACTAAGGAGCTATTAATTTCCATTTGATATCTTCACACGTTCCTGAGAAAAAGGGTCTTAACAGACAGACAGACGGACAACAAAGTGATCCAATAAGGGTTTCTTTTTCATTTTGAGGTATGGAACCCTAAAAATGATCTACAAGAACACGATAGCTTATAGCTGAGTAGCAATAATATTTAACTACCTAATATCACCGATTAGTACAACCAAATCATCACCAAATATATAACTGTAAGAATATTGTAACTAATATCTTCGGAAATATTCTGTAGTACATTGTGTATGTAGGTCACATGTTAATTCGTTGCTCGTACCCCCAACGTTTGTCGTATCCAAGGCACAACACAGCGGTCGAGGTAGGACAATACTAGTGTAGCACCCGTTTTTTTTCAATAACCTCCCCTAAAAACCTGGATCCGCCAAATAAATATAGAAACTATGATCTTGTATATTGTATTTTCCGGATCTTACTGTTTGTAACACCCGGTTTTTCTGAAGTTTCTTTACTCGTTCCTTTATCTACGTATTAATCTTTGACTTCTACAGTTCTACAGTTTAGGAACGGAGACAATTTATTTTCTTATTTTTTAAAGCAAAGATTTAGAAAATTGGGAAGGATAGAATAAATGGTCAATAAAGAATTTGATAAAATTAAAAGCCGATTATAAAAAAGTTTTTTTTTTACTATCTGCAATAAAGTAAAGTTCCATTCAGTTTCGAAAATAGAACTTTTTAAGTCCCAGTGCGACTTAATTCCCAGGTCAGTTCGAAAAACTGTATGAAATTTTTAGCGCAGCCGTAGAAGAAAAATATGAAGTTGCCAACGGGCGGCTGGTAGACCGACAGAATGATGCTGGCCGCTTCGTGCCGCACAAGACATAAATTGTGGCGGTAAAACAAGTTGTTGTTTTATTTACTTTTTTTTTATACTACTTATATTGGACTTTCAGGTAGTAGACAAAGTAACGTCCATACCGAGTACAAAATGGCTTTTCCTACCCTCGGAATAAAAGTGTAAGAAATTAAATTAAAAAAAAAAAACTTAAAAAAGTAATTAAGAAAAGCGTAATTTTTTTGGTTTTTTGGCGCGCATCTTAAGAAGGAGTGGTGTTTTTTTCTGTTTAATTTTTCTAAATTCATTTAGTGTGTTTCGATATGTATACTTTAGCAGTTTGTGAATTGTGCAGCGAAGGCTCATGAATAGCGAATTATGAAGAAATAAGCAGGACATGACGCGCAATTTCTGAAGGATACACATCAAATCTCCCGCCCAAATCCTCGATAAAACTTGAATATGGCGCTTCGCCAAACTAGATATAAGCACAGGACTAACTTTACACATGACTCTGGAGAAATGATATGCATTAATGCGGAATCTGGTCTCCACATCGAGGAAGGAAGGAAGAAAAAGCGTTATAATGTACTCGATACAAAATATACTATTTTAGCGTTGCACCCGACTGGTTATTTGACATTTACCAAATTTTGTTTTAAGATAGAAATGAAACGCTAAGCATTTATTTACTATAAGTATTTACACTATTTACATAACTACATTTTGTCAAATTGCACAATACGAAATACACGACGAATGAATGAACATAATTAATGGAATGTTAGTTTCCTAATGGTTAACGTAGGTTTAAAGTAATACTTGTAGCGTGTCTAGCATAGTACTGATTACAACTATAAAACTAATTCATCTTTACTAAAAAACTGTTTAAATTTTTATAAAGAAACTTCCAAGTAAATTTTATAAGGTATTAAATCTAGAAAAAGAGATAGAATAAGCTTTGTTTAAAATGTATTAAATACGGTAATAGATTCCGAGTTTACTTTGAAGATAAGAGCCTTAAATAAACTCGATTGTTATTCGTAGACTATATCGGAATCCTAAAATAAGAAGTTAAGTACACTCTCTATCAGTCTGCACTATAAAATAATGAATCATCATGAGTATTTAATCAGTTTTTTTGACACTATTCTATAATAACATAGTCAATAATAAAACAAAGTTATCTCTTAATAAACTAAATTAAATTTCTGAGTGTTTTAAATACATATTAGTAGATTTACTTTTTATGTATTGGAGGAATGTTTTATGTTACATTTTTTATTAAATAGTGAGTTTCTTGCCAGTTCTTTATCGTAGAAATCAGCAGCATTGTTAACAGATTGTAAAGTAACTAGTTATTTATGGCTTCTGGCTAGGTGTTCTTGGAAACTCACTTAAATAATTGTTTTTGATTGCTTGTAAAATATTTCTGATTAATAACCACGTACACAACTCGTAATTAAATTAATAGCACAGGTACAAATCATAATAGTACATTATGATACAAGTGAGCTAAGTTGGCTATTGCTCACGAGGCAGAATTGCAGTCCTAGCATGTTTTTATAAAAAGTTCTTCATTAATTCACACTACAGTAATTAACTTGCTCGATATGTCAGTCATGCTTGGCCCGCAAAGTAATTATTTAGTCAAAAAAAATAATCAATGTGTTGCTTCGTAGATAACTGCAGGATATCTTCTAGAATTTTATATATAAGCAAAAATTGGCCACTTTATCCAAAACTGCGGTCACAGAGGGGCGGCTGGGTTGACTGTAGAGCGCCGCAGATTGTCTATACTGCGTGTAGCCCTTAGAATTATACTTTAATATTAGATACAAACATCTATTTATAACACCTATTTGGAAATATACCATGCTAGATACCCTTCAAGGATCAATTAACAGAACGCGGGTAGCAAAACCAGTATACTGTGACCTCTAACTAAAGTTGCCACTCAGGTGTCAATTTATAGTGGTTTTGGTTTAGCAATCTATTAAATGTACAAAAGCTGCCCATATTCTAAGATAAATGCTAAACAAGTTAGACTAGTAGTAACATGTGATGTCCACACAGCAACCGGTGCAGGTCACACTTTTTACACGAACTCCTATATTCGGCGCACGAGTCGTTACGTTGGCTCGTCTGAAGACATTAACGCTTCCGTCTGTTCGTCTAGTTCCGACACGTTTCTAATTGATCTGAAATAAAAATAAACATTTTTTAATAAATAACTAGTTTTTTACCGCAACTTTGTTCGCGGGGATCACATAACGCACCACGTCTCCGGTTATACTGGACGTATTTGAATTAAAAGTAATTTAGATATTAAGTTTAACCCAAAGGTAGAAACCGACAAAAACCTCATCCAAATTCGTTTTGTAGTTTTCACGTAACGCTTGAAGGAACTAACTAACGGGCCGAAAAATCAAACATTCGTGATTTGGAGTCAGAAATTATTGAACCACAAAATAAATAGGTACAGAAGGTCCACTTTTGTAAAAACTTTTACTACCTACCGCTGAGAATCACAGCCACTCAGCAGTTGCGATTGATTTTCCCTTGTGAATTCCGTAGAAACTGCTCAAGTTTGTGAATATACGTGCGGAAGAGGGTTTAAGTTATTCTTCTGGACTGAATTCTTCTTCTTTCTTCTTCTATATTGTGATGGAACGTATAAGCAACTTTTAACTAACTTTATAGAGATATGAAAATTATGATGCACAGGTGATCGTAATTTTTCACCCCTTTTTATAGGGTCACTTGGATGGTTCTTAGCTATATTTGGCCCCCAAAGGTGGCGCTGTTGTCGAGATCCAGAAATTAACGCGGGTGAAACCACTGGGAATAGCTAGTTGTATAATAAGTGAGGGATTTTGTCTTTTAGTTGTGCGAAAAATAGTTGGGAGATCACAAACGATTTATTATTTAAAAAATATTACTAACGAAAAGCCGTCAGTTCGAAGCTTGTCCCTTAACCAGGTCAAGGGTGAAGGTACAGGCGCGCTGGGCAGGTCTAACACAGCCAGCAGCCAGCCCGCCGCAGCGAGTATGGAGGCCAAGCCTCGCCAGCCCATCGTCCCACCCAGCATCGACTCGGCGCATATTGAGACCGGCATGGTCAGCGCCAGCATGGCGGTTGCAGTCTGGCACGATGTTAGTGAAACACCCCTACACATATTATCAGATCTTCAAGACAACTAATCTATACATATTTATATAAGTCTATATATTTTCGACATCTAGCGCACATCTTCGCAACCGTGCTTTTTGCCATACATGTAACAATTGGCTTAATCCAAACCACCAAATATTACAAGCATTGTACCAGAGCCAGAGTGTTTCCATGAGGAGTGGTGAGAGCGCAGCATCTATCAGCAGCCAGCTCCAGAGCGGCGCTTGCGGGAGCTCAGCTTTCTCCATTCCAGTGGCTGCTAGCACTCCCCCCATAGCCCACATTAAGCAGCCGCAACCGCATCCCACTAAACCTAAAAAAGAAGTTTTATTAGGTATCTATTTGCTGTACAGATTAATAATATAAAACATAATGTACCATAGCGAACTTCTGCCCAAAGATAAGACGTTAACATTTGTAGCAAACAGTTAACAATGCTTGTAACAACCACGTTTCGCCAATGATATTCCGTCCCACAAACGTGATAGGATTAGCTTTCAAACTAGAGTCAATGCAACTTCGCCCCTACTGGGGATCGACCTCGGGACACGGCAGTCCAACGACCCCTCGCTCGTTCGTAAACATAAAGTAAAAATATTATATTCAAGAAATTCTAATTGTTATCCCTAAAATAAAATTAGCCGGATACACCAATAGACCGACTGTACGTATAAAAGATGCGTGCTTTATAGTTTTAATATTTCGTAAGCGGCTCTGCCCGCGCTAAATTCGGATATCGGCGTGGGATTTCTACGGTTACTGCTTGATTATATTAAGAAGGATTGTCATCGCAACATATAGCTTTTATTTTGTCCTTGTGTAATTTGGTAATAGTTAATTCTGCGGGATTTTTTCGGAACAAAAAACGACTGTGCCTTCTTCTACGTCTCTTCAACTATCCCTGTTCCAAATTTCAGCTCAATTTTATTTGTAACGTGAAGGAAGCACAAATAAACAAACTCACTTTCACATTTATAATATTATAGTCCAGCAGCCACCACAAGTGATTAAAAACAGGCTAAATCTTCGTGAGTAGGTTCGGTTCGACGAGACACCCAGTTTTTCCTCCGAGAAAATTCTCGATAGAGGTAGTTAATGAAGTGCGCAGGTGTAAAACATGTACATGTAGTTTTTCTTGAGATGTTGAGACAATTGGACAATTAACTCGGAAAAACAATTGTCCTACAAAAATGATGGTTTTACTTGAACGTCATCCGCTCCGAATATGTCGAAATAACGAGGTCATAAAAATTATTCATAACCATCTGATTTTTTTGTATGCAGCTAAGCAAATGTAGCCATGTAGTCCTACAAATTTAGCGGTACGTTTTCCCAATCCTACGCTTAGAAGTTGTCGATTTTACAGTAACACTTTTTTTATAAATAACAACCTAGTTTTAACTTTTTCCGTCCGGTATAAAGTGTAGAACACAATTTTACCACTATCATACACAAAAAGTGTATTTCCAGGAATAAATATATTCTGTTCCCAAATTTCTAACTGTATATTTTGATGTAAAGTTAAATGCGTAAATAATCCCGAGTTAATCACGTTGTCGTTACTCATTGAAAAAAAGCCCAAATACAATTCTTTACTCCTTAGATATAATCTGTGTCCGTAGTAGTAGTAGTAGTAGATTTGGCCTGCTGGACATAAGCCTCCTCTATGGCGCGCCATTTCTCTCGCCATTCATCTGCCTTCCACATTCAGCCACCACTAGCCACCTTTTAAGATCGTCGGTCCACTAATAGATTAATTATATCTAATTAGTTTTATAATTGTATTGTTTAAGATTTATTTTGCAAGTCATATACTACTACAGATCATACAACTAGTTATATTATTTCAAAAAAAGTATTGATGCTGTTTACGAATATTAAAAAAATATTTTTGTAGGACTTACAATATAGATAGATACATACCCATTCTTTGGTAGGACACTGTTTGATTATTTTAACATGTTGTTTTTCCTACGGTTCTGAATTAAAAAGTGTTACCATGGAATCGCCAACTTAAAGCCAAGCGTAGGACTAGGAAAACGTACCGCGCAATTTTTAGGACTACATGGCTATATTTGCTAAGCTGCATACAGAAAATTAGATGGTTATGAATGTTATGAATTTATTGACCTTGTTATTCTGAGCGGAGGACGCTGCAGTCAAACCATCCATTTTGTAGGACAATTGTTTTTCCGTGTTTATTGTACAATTATCTTAAAATTTCAATAAAAAACTAACAAATCGATACTCCACCAAATTGACATGTTTTCACTTCATTAGCTACCTCTATCGAGAATTCTCACAGAGGAAAAACTGGGTGTATCGTCGATACGAACCTCCTCACGAAGATTCAGCCTGTTATTAATCACTGAAAAAAAAACAGGCGGTGGCTGCTGGACTATTTTAGTAGTATGGATAATTACACAGTAAAAAAATAGGTTTTCGACTCACCAACAAGTAAAGGCGAGTTAATTCCATCACCCTTCTTAATTTCATGGCGAAACATAAACAGATGCACGGTGTAGCATGAAGCTGATCCCAGCGCTGACAGCACTGCTGGCCATTTACTCTGCTGCCGTTCTGCCACTGCTAACATCACCTAAACAAATACCAGATTTTTATATATTTTGCATCACACTTACTCGTAAACAGTGTCATTACGTGCAGGCAAAGCGGGTGCTAAAACCTTGATTTTCTTAGTAAATTTTACTTTACTAAAAGCAAAGCGCGCGTACAAAGATCCCACGGGCGGTTATAACGAGCCAATTCTGTCAAGTCCATATGTATAAAAGCTGAACAGCTGCAAAACATGAACGCCAAGCGAGCAATTACAAGTTTTAGTTTCTCTACTTCTTTTCTCGCCATCTAAATTTTTGGCGAGTTTGCTTATTTATTTACTTAATTTTTTATTGTGCGCATGTGAAGCGGTACAGAAATTACAAACTCGAGTTATTAAACCTCACGGCCTTAGGCTTCTAATTAGCCTCTCGTTAGTAATTTTCTCCTTACCACCCTAATAATACACAATGTACTATTATTTAAAGATCGCGTTTGATAGAGGTTTTTACTTACTTTATTATTATATATATATATGACATTTTTTTACATCACCAAGGTGGAAAACCAGCTTACGGTTCCTTAATGTTTATCGGTAACGTAGCCAAATGAACACTAGCGTCAAATTTTGGATCTAATCTCTAAAGCAGTAGTTAATCTTTATATATATATAATTTAGTGACCGGCCGAAACATGTTATTTTGCCGAAACCGAAACCGAAGGTTCGGTTTCATTGTAGTTTCGGCCGAAACCGAAACCGAACCTTTTATAAAAAAAAAAGTCCTTAAAAAGTCGAAAAAATGTTAGTAAGCCCGTTATTTTTTTTAATTAATATCTCGCCGACCTATAATTACAGGTTTCTACTTTCAAAGATTTATCACAATGAAATTACAGCACAGTTGTACAGAGGTTCTGTTTGAAAATTTAACTACCCTATAAAGTGAAAAAAATACATTATTTGTAACACAAAGTTAGCGATTTTTAAATGGTGGTATAAAATAAAACAAATTTATTATTAAAATATGATGCTCATATATTATGTTTATTTATTTTCAGTTACTTACATTTTAATTATGAAAAAACTTACAAGGTACGATGTTGTAAGTTTCGGCGCGGCCGAAGGGTTCGGCCGTTTTTGGCCGAAACCGAAACTCGGGCCGAAACTTGATTTTTTGGCCGAAACTGGCCGAAACCGAAATTTCGGTCGGACACTAATATAATTCTTCTGTACGTGTGTATGTCACTGTAGCACTCCTAAACGGCTGGACCGATTTGAATGTTTTTTTTTTGTATGCGTTTGGGTGGCACCCTGGATGGTTTAAATTTACAAATTAGCCCGGCAGATGGCGCTGCAGTCGGTATCATACAGGACAACGGCTGCCCGGTCAGCTAGTATTTATATATAATGGCGAATTACTCACCAGTCCCGCTGAGATGAGAAGAAGTGCAGAGCATTTAGTGAGAGTGAAGCGATCGTTCGACCGTACGAAGATGGCACCTAATGCCATTACGAACGCCGCCGCGGTCGACGCGTAGATAGTCGCAGAGCTCGACGCAGAATGAACCAAACTAAGTCGGTAAAAATAGTTGGAAAGGAACCACTGCAATTAAATATATATGAGGAAAGTTAATTTTTAGTTTCTCGTTAGTTTTGAGTAGGGTAAAGAAATGGCCAACTGAATGTTCACATGCAAGTTCCATTTTCATACAAGTAAACAATAGCGCCATCCGTTATTACTTTTTAAAAGTACGTAAAACATTCACCTCTGGCGTCAATAAATGAAATCACATTGGTCATGCCTCGCGGTGATATTTTTAACACCGCCAGAACAAAAAGCTACGTCCATTTGTAGCCAATGGGCTTAGTCTTCAAAAAGTAATATATATTTCTATGGGTAGAACAGTTTATAATGCACAAAACAGTTTGGAATAGCTTACCGGTACACAAAGACAGAGAGCAATTCTGAGATGACGCCGTGTGGCGGCGGCCGCAGCTTTTCTCTGGGCGTGTTCTGAAGCCCGCAACGACGCCGACCAAGACAACCTCGCCAGTAAAGCCTCCCCAGCCTGTGTTGCTGACATTACGCGTACCTACCACAGAATACTATACAATTACTGACCATGGCTACGTGACTTTCACCTTATAAGTATGGTCGGCAATAGAATTGCAAAATATTGGAAATTATTTTGCTTACTTATTTAACTTTTGTTTGCAAAATAATATCTACTGCTCCCAAAGTGGGTAGTAATGAATTTTGGTCAATTCCTAAAAAAAATGTGAATTGCGTCCTTGTTCTCTACTGTATACAACAATAGTTCATCATATATAACATTTCAAAACTGGGAAAATGTTCCAATGTAAAAATACTTTTGTAATAAATTCTTTTACTTTAAACATTGAATATACTATTTTATTAATAAAATTTTTTTTCATAATACTATACTCAAGATTCTACTTTAGATTCCTCCGCTTCTGGATTCAAAATTGTGTCCTCGTCATAAAAATACTAATTTGATCCCTTGTAATACAATTTACTCATTGTGGACTCTTTCTTGAACGGCAGTGACGATCAAAATCAGATTAAGAAAAAAAAAAGAAAATTGAAATAAAGAAAGATATAATATAAATGTTTTAATAAAATAAACATTAAGACAGTGAGATCGGTGGTGACCTTGGGGCTTCGATTACACATTGAGTCTTGAGTGGCGGAGGTTTGAGCCCACATTTCGTCGTATTCTCAGCCGCAAAGATTAGGGGCGCTCTGTTGACAAGCAATATGTACGCATTTAATGCGCTCAATGCTCTCTATGGGCACATTTGATCGTTCTGTTGACCATAGATTGATGCGCTATGGCGTCACTTCCGGACCGCATTCAACGCATTGGCTGCACATACTCGGGAGGCAGAGCAGTGAACGCGCTGTAAACATAGTGAACGGCCATATTGTTTGTTAACATTCGCTGAAAAGAACGATTTCAATGCCTATGCGATGTCATAGCTCTTAATGCCGTCAATAGAACACACGACCTATTAGCATACGAACGGATGGCACGCGGCAGTCAGTAGGTAATTGCGTAATCTGTGGTACTACGGGAATTTTTCGCGTTGTTTTACGCGGGCTTTGCCGGCCAGCCCTATCAGTAACCTACCTACACAAACATTTTATATCTTAACAGTATCCATAAAGTAGATATAAAGATACAAAAAATACTTAATTATTTAAATACGGATAACATTACACTTTATTATGGCACACAAAAACACAGACATAAAAAGTCTTTATCACTTTGATGACAACCTCACCTATAGACTCACTAAATTAAAATTTTAGGTTAAGATTGGGGTATACACCAACGAGCTTGCTCGTTTGAGCGAAGCTAGTAAAAATACCCCCCCGCGCGTCCCAATAACCTATTTACGGAGTCGAGATTAGACTAGCTAAGTCGCGGCCGAGTGAGAACATAAGCGAGCTAGGGTCAGTTCACGCGTACTCCCATAAGGTTAAACATGCAAATCACGCCTGTATTACTTTGATATTGCATGAAATAATTTTTCTCGTATTTAAGTAGGTTTTTATTTAAAAAAATAAAAAAACTAGGCACTACTTATATCAAAATTTTGTTCGATTTTTCTTGAATACGTCAAAATTTCTTTTTAGTGCAATAAAAAATAATATGATACTCTCACAAAATATCGATATCTACGACAAGTAAACTTTAGAACCTTTTTCACAATTTTTGTTCTTGTATTCTAAGAGTTTTTTTCAAAATTCTGTTCGATTTTTCCTTTAGGTTATGCCCTTTCCTAGCTTCTGTATTTTTTTCAGCTCTGTAATTAGTGCCACTTCTTCAATTTAGAATAAGTAAGATAGACCTTTTTTGAGAAATTGGCGTAGATCGTCGTCTTAAGATGGCGACGATGTGCATGTAAATGTACTATAAATCATTATACAATGTTATATAAACTACTATAATATGTATTTGTTACTTCTTAAGTTATTCAAACTATAATGAATAACTTAAGAAGCCTTAAATAATTTTTTTGTATTGAATTAACGTTTATACCGTTTTGTTGTCAGATTTTTTTAGACTTTTTGCTACAACTTAGAATCATTGCACTACTAGATTATGTCGCCGGCTGGACAATTGCCGGATATCCGTTTCATCTCTGATTTACACAATATAATTTTTATTTTTGACAGGATGAAATTTTCAGAGCTGCAGTAGTACCATATCTTGGCATGGGAAACTGGATGGATTGTTGCAACGGTCCTTAAAACAAATACATTGCAATATAAATTATTTTGAGTCACCTCAGCCACTTTGTTGAATCTGACAGCTCTAGGGGCAGCATCATCACTATCAGTTGTTTCTCCAGCACGAACGGGCACAAACATGGAGTCGCCCTAAAACAGTAAGTTAAAGTTAAAAAGTATCATCATATGCCATTAAAAGAATGAATTGAAAATTAGCGAAAACTAGAGGTAGGAGGTTGAGACAATTTTATTGCATAATGTTTTTGCTAATATCAAACCTTAGCAGTATAATGTAGTATCTATGTTATTTTATTACTTATTTGAACTTGATTTACTCACAGGAAATTCAATTTACCTTTGTCCTCTCTTAACGTTGAAAGTATTGATACTGCTCAACTATTTTGTTTATTCTGATCAAAAAAGTAGAGAAAGCAAAATTTTCAATTTTAGAAGCTAGCGAATAACTCGAAAAAAATACACTGAGCGTAAAAATCACTTAAGAATCTCAAATACGTTATGGAAGAGCTAAGGATAGGCTAAGATTTTTTTTTATCTCAGGTCTATGAATGAAGAGTTATCCCTAATTCTTTTTTAATTTTATTACAAAACTAAATGGCGGTTCACATTAATAAATAGCAACACAATTCGACGGCAGGCTGTGAAAACCAGGTATGTGTGCGATTCCAAACTTTGGATTTACAGTAGATGGTGTAGAAATTTTTGGTAGAGATGCCTCCCTAGTAAGTAAGAGCGTCTATAATTTTTTCATTAGTATATCAGTACTAAATGATTTTGACATATATGAGGACAAGTAAACATGTTTTACAAAGATATCTTAGAAATTACAGCTAAAAGTTATTTACTAAATTCGCTACTTACGAGTTTTTCACAGCCTTCCGACGTAATACTTACTAAGCTGTTGCCAGACTCATTAAAACAGTTTTCATCATCAGTCTCAGCTGTTGGTTCCACTAATTGCTAAAATAAAACAAATGGTATCAGTAAAAAATATTTTTGTGGGAACACCCACTTGAGATAAAAAGTATTCTATGTCCTTTTTAGTCCTTCCAGTTATTCTTGCACCCAAAATTAGCCTATCTTGTTGCTTTGTAAAGGAATTGTGCCTTTTTTTCCGATTTGATTTACTACTATTGAAATTTTAAACTAAAGACAACTTATTTAAATCACATCAAAATTTGAGAATATAATACTACTCCGGGCAAGTAAAGCTTTTTATTAGTGAAAGTATTTTTGGTATGAGTTAAGGTGCATCCGAACATCTTTTTTTTAACAAAAACAGCATGACACTTAATATCTTTAACTATAGGCATTTAGCTACTCAAAACAAGTTATTGTAATAAATCGCTGTAATATGTTAACATATTCAAAAAATTATTAATATAAAAAAGTTTACATTAAAATGTACCAACTAAATGGTTGTATATGGGTATGTGAAAAATTTTAAGTCAGTTGTACACATAATAAAATGAAAAAATAAATAAAAGTTCACAAGTGATAGTCAAGCAACTTACATTATAACAGGCTAAGAAATTATAGACCTTTACACTCTAGCCCAACACACACTTTGCCGTTTTTTTTATTTTATTACAAATTTATTTTTTTAATTATTAGACAAATACATTTAGAAAAAAGTTAAAGAACTACTTACTCAAAAGTTAGAACTTACCGTATAGTCCACAGGACGACAAGGATCTCTTGTAGGAGGTGTAAAACAAAGAATTACCAAATATACAAACAATATTGAGCTACTTATGTATGTCACCAAAAAAGGCCTTTCTAATTTTTTCTCTGCATATATGTACTGGAAAAAAAATAAGATAGGAAAGTTTATTACCAGTAAATTACCCTGCACCCTAATTTAGCAATTTAACACAACTTTGTATGTAATACTTGTCCATCTGTATAATCAGATTACTGTTTAATACACGTAAAAGTTGACTAATAAACCCTAGGTTTGAATTCTATGGTTAAAGACCACATAATCCAGAAATATGTAATATGAATATCATCAAAATATTGATGGTTAGAATGTGACTACAAGTCTATTCCACAAATGACCAATGAGTAGAATGTGAACTTCCCACAAAAATACCATATCAGACACCACATTCATTTTAGTACCACTTACGGCATCAATATTGGTCACTTTCACCCCTCAATGAACAACCTACTATTGCACATTTTTATCATATCTAAATTTGCTGCATCTGAGTAGTTTAGTTTTTGTTACATATGTGTGATAGATGAATATTAAAGTTAATGATTTTAATTAGAGCAAACATTAAAAATGGAATTATTTATGACATTGAATTACAAATTCACTTCTAGACCTGGATCTCAAACCTCAGTTGAGTTACTTTTCAGAAATGTTAGTAAATAATTGCAGAAAGAATTGATTAAGGGACTCAAATATCTATTGCGATAACTGAATTCTAATCTTAATTTCTGTTTTAATTATAACTTCTATTAATAAAAATAATTAATATTATGTCAATTTTGTTTTACATAACAAAACATTATTTTATGTCAGCTTCATCCTAATTAAAAAACAATAATCAAAGTTACAAAAAGTTGTTCCATATTAACAAATGAGTACTCTAGTGGTAAATAAATGTTAGTGTTGACCAAAAGTCAGCAAACTTATTTCATTGCGGGCCAATACACATAAGAAATTTTATCACAGGTTGGACTGCCAACAAAAGACAAATTTGAGGTGAGACAAATTGAGATGGTAATGTTTAACACTGAGAAAAAGTGACCATTAGTAAATTTACTTTAAAGGCAGTTTTTAAGCACCATTTACAGTGGAACTACAAGTAATGGTTTAAAAGCCAGAGTGACAATAATAGCACCGGCGGGCCACTTTTTTACGCCCCAAACTTTAATTTAGTGATGAGAGATTCACCACTCCAAATGGTCTGCAGCTATATACAATAGTGTACAAGAGTGTAGACTCTTTTATACAGAGCAAAATTATACCTTAGTCAATTCTGAAGAGATCACCCACAAAATATCCACCAGAAGCAGAATAAATATACCAAAAATAAATTTTCTTCTGCTATGTTGGGATTGGGAGGCATCTTTGTTAGATTTATTATTTAAAGAAATCTGAAAATAATTGTGGCAAAGAGTCAACATGTAGAAAGAAGATAAACTGAGTGTTGATCTCAGCAATCGAGGTTTTAAGAGAATATAATGGAGTCAGAATAAAGTTTCTAAGAAGTCCAGCATCTGATAATTATCATAGAGTGATATGTACACCGATATATGTCCAATAGTGATATAATAATTTTAATTTTGAAGAAACACTTTTGTTTGCAAATCACAACACACCAGTGTTGCCAATAGTAATTCTAAATTCCAATAAGAATCCGAATACACTTTAAAGGCGTTCCTTCTGAGCCACGCTGAATAGTAAAACCTCATTTTAGCACCGACTACCCTTTCCGTCTAAGCGCATCTGATAATTTCCGCGGCGCTATATTTGCCCAAACGAAACGCGTTTCGCGTCATTATTTGACAGTTCCGTGTGTGTATATGTTTGAGTATTTTATTTTGTTTTTTTGTAGATACCTTATAACAAATATATATAGTTCATAGTGCAAAAATAAACTTTTCATTAAAAAAAAACCACGTTATAACATTTTTCTCAAAGGATTCTCTTTCACATTTGACAGCTGTCAAAAGGTAGTTTTGGTAGCAACATTTCTTAGCAAAACCGCTTAGACGAAACGCTAAAAGTCAACAATAGATTTTGCTACCAAAAGCATGAAACGCAAACCGCTAACAATTTCTGCTAAAAAGTAGCCAGATGGAATGTCATTCATGCATCAAATAGGCTCTGTATATATGGATGAGTCATACCTGTAAAGGTTGCAGGTTCAAGTCCTGGCTCGAGGTTAATATTTGGTCTGCATATTATATATATGTGCAATGAAAGTATTTATTTATATTGATGATATAGACATAGATGTGGCATGTATAATATATTTTATTCAAAGACTGCAGGGAGTCATATACAAAGAAAGATTATTTCTATGTATTTAAAATTATATTGTATAATTCTATGAAGATTTTGTGTGTTTGTAAGATTTATCTACTAGGACTTTGTAAGTCAATAGGAGTTCTATATATGTATATAGTACAGAATGTTTTTGGTTTCCAATTGAATTTACTATCGTTTTTCACGCAGCAAATACTTCGTAGTGGTTTTATGAAAATATAATAGATGGTGTCAGTGTGTTTTTAAATAAAAACAATTGAAATTTAGAGTTTGTCAGTATTTTTACATTGATTGAGATTCCAGTGAAAATTATAGATCGGACAAGTCTATATAAATTTGGAGGGTCGATTCCTGTCTCTATCAGGGAGCCCTAGAATTTGTAGAATGGCCTAATATTGCCAGTAGATTTAGGATAAGATACTCCAGTATCCAAAATGCACGAAGCATCGCCACCATTGCGATTAAATGTAGATATTACCCAATGTATCGACACGACGACCCGAGGCCTATTAAAGTATGGCCTAATGAAAGAAGACGTACTGCAGATAAGTTTAAAATTGTATAATAATTCTCCTAGGTAATAGATGAGTCTAAAGGATGTATACTCTTGTGGCGATTGAAAAGACCATCTGAATACATAAAAGAACTCCCGATGTCGTCTTTCTATTAGCAGAGATCCCGATACCTAATAAGAAATAGGTAGAAGCAGCTTCTTTACGCCCCCGCACGCTGCAGTACCTAATAAGCATCTTTATTTAGGTAGGTATATTTCTTCATATCAAAGACAAATAGATACCTATAATACAAATATTGAATACAAACACCATATTTAAATACCTAATTAACAAAATACTTAAAATCTTTAAAATATAATAAATATGAAATAGATTTCAAGCAAGAACGCAAGTTCAACGAATATCAAAAAGGAATCGCGTTTGTAAAGTTGCAATATATAGACAACTACCTAATGTATAGACAACTTTCGTTTCGGCGCTCCACAGTGGCTTGACGATGGAACCGATAGCATAGACAACAAGTCTATGATTTTTTTCTTGATCGGTGGCAAGTAACGTCAAAATCTTTATGTTCATACATTTTGTTCGATTCCATTCTTTTTTTCGTGACGCTAAATTTGAGAAGTTTAAGCCCCCAGGTACGATAAACAACGACTATATTCGACCAAATATGACCAAATGACGTCACAACCACGGGTCCACGACGTAAATCTAAAATAATAATAATAATAACTTAAATAACTTAAACCAACTGACTACAAATAACCACCGCTCATAGCATGGTTTTTCTTTTTTTTTAGTTGTTTTATCTGTCACTGTCCAATATCAGCGCATAAATAAATACTTGAATTTTAATGTGTTTTACAATTGTTTTATATTCATCTTTGCTTAGAGATCTCAGTAAAAAGCCAGTAAACCTTAGAACAAGCAGAAATCCACAGTTAACGAAAGTAAATAAAGTTCAACTGTCACTGTCAAATTTCGACAACGGGTCCAGATGTTTAACTACAACAAAAATCAACTTAATACATCTTAATACGTGGTATTTTATGGTCGTTTGCTGGACCGTAGCTTTGGTGGTTTTACCAGTTGGTACAACATATAACTTTATAATTTGTGTTCACCACTTTATGTGGTGGATTAGGACCCGGGCAAAATTTGTATCTGGTGGCTAGTGAACATTTTGCAATTTCTTGGTATAAAAAAAAATTGTAATTGAGGAATCGCATGAAATTGCAGCTAATGTCATCAATTTTAAGTGTTTACGCAGGATATATATTCACACTCGCAGGAATATATTGTGACACTTATACACTTCCTGAATCAGTGCTTAAAAAAAATTTACCAATGAAACTTACACATCTGCGACTGAGAAGCTCGAACTCTGATTTCTCAATATTATAATAATAATTTTGTACTACATTTTATTACAAAATAATTTAATTTTTCATAATTCCTTTTGTTTTCTTGTTTTTACAAAATTTACTATCATTGAATATTGACTCAATATTCCTTTATTTTTTATTAAAAATTAGTTTTTAATACAAATTTATAATTTAGTGGTTTTTCTAGTCATTTCATATTATACGTTAAAAAATCTGGTGTTTACGCTTGCACCTAGTGGGCTTGCAAAAAGTTTGCTGGCAACACTGCATAGAGTATTATTCCACGTTCCGTTTGAAAGTTGAATTCTCAATTTTAAACATAAAAATATTGGTTCTCTACTAAACTGTGAGACACAAGTATTGAAAATGAGTTGTAATGTAGAGGTTATAAAAATGGTTGGAAAATATCTGAATACACCCATTGGAAATGTTTGTTACAACACTGATAAGGTTAAGATGCAAAGTTCTCATACGGATTCAATATCAAGAATGATAAATGGTTATTGCATAGGTCCTATATATAAGAAGTCAATTTTGCAGCCCAGAAGCTCAGCATGTCAGTGGCGTAGATAGCTTTTTGTCGTGGATATGACTTTACCGATTTTTTTTTCTTAAGCATTACAAATTAAAATAGTGTAGTGTTGTGGGATTGATCTCCTTAATCATCTTTCCTATCTGCGGCACTGGCATGAGTTGATTCTGCTGAGATAATAGTCGGTTCTTGATTGAAATGAAATTCATATCTTCTCTGCAAGCTATCATTTTCAAGTAAAAACAATTATTTCTTTGCCCACATACCCACATGGAATTCATAAATTGGCAGATTTTTTTCTATAGGTTTTATAAATGTTTTTTAGTGTTTACTGATATATTACACACACTGGTCAGAGTAACTAAAAGGGGGCGCAAGGGAAAATTTGTACATCCCAAGCCACACACCCCTTTAACCCGTCAAGCGTCCCCATACTAAGGAAATTATCCGCCCTTGCCGCATACAAACGGACATACACCTAACTTTATTATGTTTATTCCTCTTTATTTATTTTTAGGTATGTTCCCTAATATATACAGTATATACAAAAGTAATAAGAATAAGTTTATGATAAATTTAATAAGTAATAATAAATTTATTTACAAAAAAAATACATAGTTTTTTATATATAGCACATTACCAGGGGTCAAAATGAACTCTAAGCTACTGTTAATAAAATCCAAAATCCAACTCAAAATGGCGCAATATAAATGGCGGCCGGATCAAATTACCAAAACAATTTCTGATAAAAAAATATTAAGCGCACAAAATATTGTCCTCCCAAAAATACTAGAACGTAGGACAGGCCATTGGCTTCACTTCTGAATACTTACAATTAGCCAGTCTGATAAAAGTCGTCCTGAAAAAAATCCCCCGCGACACAAGTCGCTTAGGTCCCACTGTGGGACCTTGGACGCGTGACGGGTTAAATAGTATTCTTTAAAAAACTAGTCTTGTGTAAATTTTTCTATTTTATTAATATATAAGGGAATGACTATCACTAAATATCATAAAGGCCCCCTTACTAGCTCATTCAAACTTTTATGGTAGATAAATATGATCTCTTTGACCTCAAATCTGAAATTTCAGTTCACAGGAATGAATAAATTTTGAGTCATGAATTTTTGAAAATCGTGAAAATTGCATTAAAAGATGTAATATTTTTTTAATTATGGCCATAGATTTGTTTTTAAGGATAGGAAAAATGTATTAATACTTCGGGTTATCAATATTTTGGGTTATGGAGTACTCTTCTTTTCGATATGATATTTTTCTACAGCAGTATTTTGTCAATAATAAAGTGAAATGAAGGAGTTTTTTCAAAACCATAAAACTGGAACTTTCGTTATGTGTGCCGTGTGCCTTAAGTAATAATTAAATATTTCCAGACTTCAATTTTTGACAGATGGGATACACACCCAGCACATTGAAAGCCAGTGGCAAAAACTAATAAAAATATTTCACCAACATAATTATAACGGTAATTTTGAAGAGTGACTGATTGAATATTTTTGGAGGCCTCCCGCCTTACTCAGTAATTATAAAGGTGGTTATGAAGAACTTATAAAAACTATTAAATATGTTTTTATTAAAATAATTTATTTTTTATGCCCTATTTTGGTTAGTAAGTGTATTGATAGAACTCCATACCAATATTATAAATGCAAAACTAAGTGTTCTGTTGCCTTGCAAAAGCTAGTTTATTATAAATTCAGAACCAACTCTGTTAACCCTGAAACGCCATGGTCTTAGTCTGCCCTACCCCTAGAGTGTTTTCTAGAGCCTGGAGGTGCAGAGGGAGAGCAGCCCCGCCCCCTTTAACAAAGGCACAGGCACTGCTTGACCTGTAGCAAAGCGAAGGGGAGTGTGAGTGCCAGTGAGTTGGTTATGCAAGGGCAGAGGGGCTGCTAGTCCTGAAAACTGGAGTAGTTAGGTAGAAACATTTAAAGATTGATATCCCCGAAACTAATAATTCTAATAATTCCTAATTCTAAAGTCCCCCAAGAAGTATAAGTAAGTAGTTATATACACAAGATCACACACACACTCATCATGATTATTATGGTGGGACAAATGGGTGATAGTGTTCTCTCATTGGTCTTGGTCCAACCATACTTTCAATAATATATGTGTAAATTAACTTTAGTTTATCTTGCTACTTGATATTAAAGATCTGAAATAAATTAAACCTGACAGTTCTATTGTGATGTAAGGTATTAACAACAATCCTTGACAAACAAAATGTGGAAGGATTTGCCAGTATAGTTCTGAGGCTAGCAACACATAGCGGAGTTGAAATGAGCCCAGAACAGAAACTTCTATGTTACCAATGGCTGGAACACATCTCTATGTTTGCAAACCAAGCAGCTGTCAACCCTTCGTTTGCAAGAAGTTTTTTACAGGTACCTAGAGCTAGCAATACCTTTGTTTATCACCTATGGGACTAATTGTCTGACTTTTATGCAATATCTTTTAAAGGCAATTCAACTTAAACACTGGGGTTCTTATGCAATAACTTCATACACTTGAGGTATTTTAATCTGGTGTCAAATCATGGCATACTTATAAGGTTTAAGGTTTATCAAGAACTGGCAAAGAGACTATATTATTCTGTCCCTGGTCTTCCTATTATTCAAAAGCTGATGATTTATGGCTATGAGACATATATAAAGTCACTTTAGTGGTGTGGCTATGGTCTGTGGTCAGTTAAAATTTTGATTGAAGCATGTAGGCATTACAAAATGCACCTCCTCACATTGACTGCTTAATTAGCACACATGTGTAACATGTGTCACATTATGCTTAGTAAGTTAGTAATATCAATAGAGGCTTTGCAAACTGAGGTATATTAAGCTAGTATATAAACTACTATACAAATAAAAACTTAAAAATTATGCACTTATAATTTGAAAGAAATATAATGATTTATTTTATGTTGGCAGGACGTTAACAAAGCTTTAGAAAGAAATACGTATTTGACTGGCCAGCTTCTGACAATTGTAGATGTTGCAGTTTATTATGCTTTGTACCATATACTGGTAAGTATTATGATGTTTTAGGTACTTAAATAGTTATAAACAAGTAAAAAGTAATTAAGAAAATTAAAAAACACGACTGTGTGCAAAAAGCGACTAGGTGCTGAAAATTCCTCATTTTGATTTCCAATCATTTAAATATAGCCTATGACATTTTTGAAATGACAATTTAATAACTTAATAGTTTGTTTTGAAGTATGACACAGCTACCATAAGAATATAACTCTTACGCATTTATAAATACACACCCTCACACATGAACTCACAAAGTTTATTTCTATCAGTCATTCAGTTACTATGTCAGTATTTTTGATTTATAATTATTTCTTAAATAATGAAGGACAAAATGTGTTAATGTAGGACTCTGACATTTACGTCACTACTGTGAGTGAGTGACTGTTACCTATTTACAAGATAAGCATTGAGACCCTGACACCCACAGTAGTGACATGAATGTCAGTGTCCTCCAGAAGTAATCACATGTTTTTATTGTATTGTAAATAGGGATTGCAATCCCGCAGCTCATTCAATCCCGAGGGATTGATATGCGGGATCACGCGGGATTTCGCATCTTTGAAATTATGTTATAAAATAAAATTAAAACTACAGATTTTTGTGTGAAAATCAACTTTTATTAATCATTTCTTACATTAAGCAACATATCAATAAAGTATAAGTAATTAGTAATCTGTTTCCTTAGATTCATCTTTAAATGTTTGGCATAGCATAGTTAGGTAATTAGTTTTGATAATTTTACCCTTACCTCTAACAACAGTTTTATATTTTTAATACAGTTTTATTCATATAATAATTAAATTCTAACTTTCTCTTAGATGCTATTACTATAATTTTCCAAAATACGCTCTTAAGAGAATACTATTCGGAGCGCCCCTCAGCGTGCTTCATACAAACGAAGTTTTCACTTATTTTCAAACTTGCTGATAAAATACCACGAAATTTTGAAGACATATTGTTCTAGTAATAAATATCTAGGTCTGAAGTGTGACAGTTATCTATTTAATTTTATAGTTCAAAAGTTATACAGAATTTTAGTTTTTTATACAAATGGTTTAAAAAAAGATTTCTAGTTAATATAAAAATTTACAAAATTTTGGTAAACCACAGACATATACATTCGGCTTGGGTTTATGACTAAGAAATTTCAGTTATTGATCAGTAAATGTCAAAAACAAATGAGAAATTCGTTTGTATGAAGCCCGCTGCGAGGCACCGCGAATTGTATCCTCTTAAGAATCAAATGGTATTAATTGTATCGCTATATTAAACGCCGGACGGTGAATACGAAAACAAAACACTCGCCACCTACAAAAAGACGTGCGTGACAGCGCAGTGCCATTTATGAACAACTGAAACGTCGCACTCGTGCTACTCGCGATTCACGCGAATATTTAAGTGCCAAATTTTCTATTTGCGGGATCCGCGGATCCGCGTTTTGAAGGAGCGGGATCCAACAGGATAATATAAGCAGCGGGATTGCAATCCCTAATTGTAGATTAATTCATCTTATCTGCCGAATCTAAACTCCTTCCTATTCAGTTTCTATTATAAGACATTGATGAAATTGCTATACATATACACACAAGTTTCATTAGGAATCATCATTTGTGACAATCTTGACAAATGATTGCATTGTCATATTCTTCAACCATATTCTATTACATTCTCCCTTTAAACTGGTTTTGTTATGGATTTACTTTTTATTTTGTAAATTAAGAAGATTGATAAAGATTCTGTTTCTATTTACAGGAGCGGCTTACAGTTTTAGAACGGGACTCGCTTCTTCACGTTTGCAGATGGTCGAAACACATCCAAGCTCAGCCTAAAGTGTGTACAAGTAAACCTCCACTACCAATGAAAACTTTACTACTATCAGTACTTGCTCCAACATCCCATTAGCTGATTATTTCAAATGAATTTATTCGTTTAGAGACTGCATAATATATATTATTTTTATTTTCACCACAATGTTTTAGTATTATTCCATTTCATCTTGTCAAACAAATACTCTTATGAGAGTTTAAAAACTGTAGAAGCACAAAGGAAATGTATCAGTATTCGACCTGCATTGAATTTCAGTAGAGAACTTCTATAGATACAAATACTTTACAGCAATATATAGTCCCTGGCCTGGACTGATTACAGTAGCATAAAATATTGTCATTGTGTATATATTTACTGGGCCCGCACACATACGAGCCGAGTTACGCTTCTATTCTATTTTTACCGGGAAAATAAACTTAGTATTTTGAAACCTTTATAGATATTACTAGTGGCGTAAGGTGAGGTACGAGAGGTAGGCGCTAGGGGAAGGAAAACGGCGGAATGAATGCATCTTCAGTTCGCAGACGCATATTACAGTTAAAATTACGTATTTATCCTAAATAAATAAGCTTATCTCTTAATATAATATCTGTACTGAAATTTGATGTTCCTCAAATATGACGGAATGTAGTCATACAGAAAATAAAAGTACCGATATTCAAAGCGGTATACAGTCACTGAACAAGGCTATTATTAATTATGTGCGTTAAGTTGCGTAATTAATCTGAGTTGCGCTATTTTATGAAGAAACTGAAGACATAATGGATCTTATAGGGGAAAAAAGAGCATCAGTATCCTTTTGTACATCACTTACGTTACTGCGATCACCAATTCACCTGCTAAACATGGTAGTAACGGCAAAAACCCGGCAATGAGCCAGATCGTATGAATATTGGCTTTGATATTTTAACGCAACGCAATCTTAAATTAAACACCTGCGATTGTAAACTTTTTATTGCATTTATTTCCTTTTGCATAAATTTTACAACAATGTTTACGTTTTTTACAGTTGTTGCAGTAAGCAACCTTTTCTTGTGTGTAAGTATTACTTTTAATATTAGTTGTATCCTGTCGAAGCGTTATTATGTTTTTTGGCTGGTGATATCAGATGTATGGATCATATAAAGCCATTTCAGCACAGATACGCCTCAGAAGTAGTGGCGATAGGCTACCTGTCATGCAAGACTAAAATGTGGTAAGTGAGAGAGTGAGTCAGAGAGGATGCCACTAAGAGTAGGGTTTCTTCAATTGAAAATTCATTGGATGGAGATACTGTAATCCCTAAAGAAAACCTTGGCAGAGAGCTCATTCCTCAACCTTAGCTTTAAGAGAGGTAGGGCATTGCAAGTACTCGCTCGAATAAGCCGCCCGAAGAAATAAAGCGGGGCATAGCGAGTACTTGCTCGAATGAGCGGCCCGAACTGGGGAAGTACGTCCACCTTACCAAAAACCGCGGCTGCAACAACACTAACATTGAGTAGTGTTGTGTTCCTGGCGGTGAGTAAGGTTGCCAGAGCTCTTTGAGGATTCGCTGCGCGGACAGCGGAGGACCGGCGGTGCTTGTTGCTGTCATTGCTCGGCGTAGACGCGGCGTGCTGGTTCGGTGGTCAGGGAGACCCGATGAAACGGCTGACCACTGGCCGCCCGCAGGTTGAACGGGATCCCGAACCCAGGGATCACTTAATCTCCGCCCTGGGAGGCTGATCCGCCAGCCTGTGTAAAGTATCTGAAGTGGTAGTCGTGCCGGAGAAGGAGACCGGAGTGGGCCCGGCTACTACAACAGAGGGGGATCAGGGGCCCTTCCGCCCGCCGTGCCAGCAACCATATTATCTGTGCCATGCTTCGGCAGTTTTAGTAACGCACTTTTGTCCTCTAAGCTGTCTGTGCAGTGAATCCTCATTGTTAGTCTAAGTAACTTTTTTAAATAAAATGGCCAAAAGAACGAAAAAGAAAAGAGTTTTCACAGCGGCTACTCCATTCACTTATAATGTGGATTTTTGCAAAATCAGGGTATTCACGCAAATCTTAACGCAGTCCACCACTATCTCGAGACTGCGCAGCCGACTATTCTTATCCTAACGATGACGCAGATATCCTGCCCGGCCGACACATCATACCTTCATTATCCCGGCTACAAACTCGAGCACAATTTTGTGAGTCGTGCCGGTGTATGTATGTTCGTCCGGGAGGATAGCTGCTGTCGCCTCCTTCATAGCCTTGAAGACAGGGACCTGTTGATATTGTGGGTGCGCGTAGATTACGGCGGCCACACTCGTATCTATGCGTGCCTATACAGGTCTCATAGCGGTGACACGGACGTAACTCCACTCTTCACGCACCTGAGTTTGACGACTGGCAAAGTTCTAGAGCAATATCTCACAGCAGAACTAGTTATTTTGGGAGACTTTAACTCCCACCATCGTGAGTGGCTCAGTTCTCGAACCAATAACTATCTGCTCATGAATTTGCTCTGACCTATGGATTCTCTCAGCTGGTACTTTCTCCTACGAGAATACCAGATATAGAGGACCATACAAGCCCCTTACTGGACCTTCTGCTGACTACACGTCCGGACGGATATTCCGTCTCAGTGGATGCGCCTTTAGGCTCCTCGGACCACTGTCTCGTTCGGACTCAAGTGTCATGCACACAACCTGATCCATCTGGGCCAACTAATTGGCGCCGTGTGTGGCACTATAAGTCGGCAGACTGGTATGGATTGCGACAATCTAATGCATCGTACCCGTGAAGGCAGATCTGCTTTAACTCAGAAGATCCTGACGTCTGCGCAGCCGAAGTAACTGAGACAATCCCCGCTGGTATGGAATGTTATATTCCTAACCCGCGAGTAGCTGCTGGCGTCAAAAAACGACCGTGGTTTAATAGGTCTTGCAGAATCCTTAAGCAAAATGCATATGAGGCTTGGACTACGGCTCGTAATAATAAGGATCCGAATATTTCTGAGGTAAAACGCGAATTAAATGCTGCCTCCAGGTTCAGTAAGAAAGCAACTGCCAGAGCAAAATTCCAATTCATCGGCAAAATAGGTGGGCGATTTGCGAGCTATCCTTCTGGGATTCGTTCTTTCTGGTCGCTTGCCAAAGCTGCCGAAGGGAATTTTTGCCAGTCGTAGTTACCACCACTGCGGAAGATCGATGGTGACTTGGCCCATAGTGCTAAAGAGAAATCCGATCTATTGGGCAGTCTCTTTGCCTCAAACTCGAATATGAACTACGAAGGCCTACTAAACCGTGGTGCGGTAAGACCATGCCGGAAATCTCCATAACGCAGCGGGAGGTCCGGCGGGCGTTGCTCTCTCTAGACGTTCATAAGTCGAATGGGCCAGACGGTATACAGTATACAGTGGTGCTTAAGCAGTGTGATCCTGAGTTATGTCCTGTACTCACGCGCCTCTTCGCGCTTTCCTACCACACTTTCGTCTTCATGGAAGACCGCTAATGTGCACCCGGTGCCCAAAAATGGCCAAAGATCAGAACCATTGATTTACAGGCCTATTGCTATTACCTCTCTCCTCTCCAAGATGATGGAGCATGTGATCAACACACAGCTTCTAAGATACCTAGAAGAACACGACCTGGTCAGTGATCGTCAATATGGCTTTCGCCACGGTCGCTCGACCGGCGACCTTCTAGTGTATCTAAATCACCGATGGGCACTAGCCATTGAGAGTCAGAGGGAGGCATTGGCATGTAGCCTGGACATAGCGAAGGCGTTTGATCGGGTCTGGCACCGGGGTCTTCTATCGAAGTTGCCATCTTACGGAGTGCCCGAGGGTTTGTGCAAATGGGTGGCTAGCTTTCTGTCAGGCAGACGCATACGAACCGTAGTTGACGGTAGTTGCTCTGATAGCATGGACATTAATGCTGGTGTCCCGCAAGTCTCCGTGCTGTCTGCTACGTTGTTTCTACTGCATATCAATGACATGTTGGACATCAACAACATACATTGCTATGCAGATGACCGTACTGGAGACGCCTATTACACGGGTCGCGCAAACATCCCTCGTTCCGTTGTGGAGTAAAACCGCGGAGAACTTGTGACTCAAATCGAGACCACACTGTCCAAGGTCTCTGACTGGGGACGGGTAAACTTGGTCCGATTCAACCCTAAAAAGACACAAGTGTGCGCGTTCACCGCTAAGAAAACTCCATTTACTGTAGTCCCACAATTCCAGAACACTCCCCTCTCCATCTCTAAGAGTATTGGGATCCTTGGTGTCGACATCTCCAGCGATGTTCAGTTCCGAGATCATTCACAAGATAAGGTGAAGCTGGCGTCCAAAAAACTTGGTGTACTCAACAGAGCGAAGCAGTACTTTACGTCGGGGCAGAGGTTGCTGCTTTACAAGTCGCAAGTTCGGCCCCATATGGAGTACTGCTGCCATCTCTGGGCAGGTGCACCTGGATACCAGCTTGGACCTTTTGACTCGGTTAAACGACGGGCTGTGAGAATTGTCGACGATCCCAAACTCATTTGCCGTATCGAACCCTTAAGTCTGAGGAGAGACTGTGCCTCCCTGTGTGTGTTCTACCGCTTGTACAATGGGATGTGTTCTGAGGTATTGTTTGAAATGATGCCCACGTCTACTTTCTATCATCGCACCGCTCGCCATCGGCAGGGAATTCATTCTCACACTTTAGAACCGAAATGGTCGCGTACAGTGCGGTTTCAGAGAAACTTACTCCCGCGAACGCTTGGGTTGTGGAATGAGCTCCCTGCCATGGTTTACTCTAAGGACTACAGTATGGGGTTCTTCAAGAAAGTTATTGGAACGGTCGGCAACACGCAAGTGATACTTCTGGTGTTGCAAGCGTCCATAGGCCACGGTGACCGCTTACCATCAGGCGGACCGTGTGCTTGTTTGCCACCTTAGTGGTATTAAAAAAAAAAAAAAAATATTTTAAGTAACTACCACATAAAAAATTAAGTACAAAAATATTTTTCAGTTATCAAGACACATAAGTGAACCATTACCAGAACAACTGTTGCCCCATGAACTAGGAAACATCAGTTTGGATGAACCGGTCATATATCATCCACAACCGTTTTCTTTTCCTGGATACCCAGTTATTCTTTACTTGTAAGATCCTTTATTAATAAACATTTTTTTACATCCTCGAAGTTATTTATATTGTAATGTGCAATAACGTTTTTTAAAAGTACTTTGAAGGCTTAGGTACTAACTCCATCAGTAGCTTTTGCCAGCGGCTCCGCATGCGCTAAATTTGGTTGTTGGATTCCTATGGCAAAGCTTTGATTTTAGTAAGGAAGTTTGCTATATATACATAGTTCGTCGTTCTGTCGAAACTTTTTTCCAGGGTGAAAAGTACCCTATGTCTTTCTCCGTCTGTTCAACTATCCCTGTACAAAATTTCAGCTCAACTGGATGCTACCCTACTAACTAACTAGGTGTTGCGGCACGTGAAGATAAGACAAACAAACCTACTTTCGCAATTATGATATTATATTAGTAGATATGGTACATACTTATAACACCTATAAGTAATTATACCAGCCTAGTGATTTTGTAACTCCAATGTTGATCGTTTTTAAGCCCATTACCATTATAATTGCCGTGCGCGTAGGTATTGTGCACCATTCAATACCGACGCGCGGATTAGATAGCTTAAAAATAATGACCATTTACCTAACCTAGAAAATCGCCTTCTTGGTTTTTAACTCTGTTTGGCGGGTCTATAAGGAGCAGTTGCCATCGAGATGGAAGAAGCTTACATATGAACAGCGACAACCCTAGCCCTTTGTCAAGGTAGAGCAAGATTGTTATTTAGCGCCCTTTGGTCAATGCCTCATTAAACGTCTAAGAAAACATTACTATACTACGAGATAATTTAAGATTAACATGAGATTGGATTTATGATGGTTGGTTATTGTCAGCTCATGATAATGGGCATGACAAAAATGGCGACAATTTTCGCGATTCGTATTTGTAGGTACTCCTTTTTACCCGGCGCTTAAAGTGGCCGTTTCTTTTGTTGATGTACCCTATATAAGAACGCCGTTGCAATTTGATGGACTCTAGTCCACATTATTAATTAGGTACTCACGCTTTCTGTGTACATAGGTGTATAATATTTTTATTACTGTAGGTACCTACCATATATGTACAACCGTAATAAATACAAATAATAAGCTACGTTTTTTATTTTTTTTGTTCCTATCTAATATTCCTTAAAGGATTAGGTTCGGGCAAAATGTACAGGTCAGTTATATCTTATCTCGATTCAGGCTTTTTGGTTTCCTTTATCTCCTGCGCCTTTCGATCTAAGAAACGTAGCATAAGACAGCGTTCGAGTTTGTTTGAGTATGAGCAGCCATTGTCTTCCGCTTCTGAAAAATGTAATTGTCACTTTTGAGGGCTGCGTATCCAAAGGGTAAAAAACAGGACCGTATTACTAAGACTGCTGTCCGTCCGTCTATCACCAGGCTGTATCTCGTGAACCGTGATAGTAAGACAGTTGAAATTTTCATAGATGATGTAGTTCTGTTGCCGCTATAACAACAAATACTAAAAACAGAATAAAATAAATATTTAAGAGTGCTCCCATACAACAAACAGGGTTATTTTTGTTTTTTGAAGTGAAAACTTCTTTAGCGGCGTTGTGCACTTTTTTTGGTATGGGTAAAAAATGTTAAACTCGCGTCAGGTCACGTGTCCTGATCGTGAAAATTCGTAAGACGGATGGAGAGTAGACAGCTGGCGCGGCGTAGGACAGGGAGTATCCCCCTCTCTTTCTACGGCGCGGCGAAAATGTATGCCTGCGCCTGCTGTTTCGTTTAGGCGGCGCAGGGCGCTTGCGCGAATGGTCTTGTGTGTTTATGTTACAGCGTGCTACGCGCATCCATGGATGGTGACAGCTGATGGCTCGACCGTCTGTGTAGTGGCCATACTGCCGTTTATTCGTAAAATTCGTGTATATAAAGTGTTTAAAATATGGAAATTGAACAAAGTGCATCTTTGTCTTTGTAAAATACGGAAACCGTAATGCCACGCCTATTATAATTTTTATTTTTAGTATTAGCGATTATAAGTAGTACAGGGAGGTTGGATATGGAATTTTAATTCTATGACAGATTGCGATGTCAAATATACTACGTCAAAAAAGTAAATAAACAAACATTATTATTTCTTGACAATGTCAAAGACATGTCTTGTGACATACAGTAGAACTCCAATTATCCGAATTAATGGGGACCGGGACCCATTCGGATAATCAAATATTCGGATAATCGGATTTTTAAAAAAAAAATTGCCATTGGAGAGAATAAAAGCTACGTTTTGATATTGCACTATTTTTTTATTGAATTAAATGAAAGAAACATGAAATTTTCACATGTTTTAAATATAAATAAAATGTACTTATGTACAAGTTTAGAAATAAAAATCATTGTTTTTTAAACATCTCCGTCAATGTAAGCTGTTTTGCGGTCTTCAACCGTTTTCGGGCAGCCAGGTCACGCATTGGCTTGACGGTGAGCAGTTGCAAGTGGTCACACTCGGGCTGACGCTCCATCCACTTCAAAGCAGTCTCGAGGCCGGCAAATGCTTCACTAGCTGATGGTCCAGCGTCTACTTCAACATCAGCAGAAAGTTCTTCTTCCACTTCCACTTCAACATCTTCTCTCACACTTACAACAATTTCATCGTCATTGAGAATTTGAAAACCAGGGTCAGACGTGTCACAAGCCATCCACTCTCCTACATCTTCAGCACTTACTTCTGTACAACCAGGAATTTTTACAATCATTTTTCTTATTTCCTCTAGTGACAACGCATCTTCATCATCATCATCCTCTCCATATTCTTGTTTCTCATTTTCATCAGATTCTTTTTTTTTGTTCTTCTCAGACGTCTTAGCGTCACTGCCGTAACCAAACTCCAAGCTTCCGCTACCATGTAACAGCAGTCCTTTAAATTTATTTTGCTATGATTTGCCAAAACCAACTCTTCATCTTCAGTACCTTCGATCAGCAGTTTTCTCAGCAGTTGCCTTCTGTAATGGCGCTTCATTGTTTCAATAACAGACTGGTCCATGGGTTGCAGCAAACTTGTAACATTGGGAGGCAAAAACGTCGTTTTAAACTGCCCATTCTCTCTTTTCAACAGTTCTGCTGTAGGATGAGTGGGTGCGTTATCAACAATTAAAAGCACCTTACTGCCTTCTTTTCCCACCGATTTTTGGTGCTTTTTCACTTCAGGAATAAACACTTCATCATACCATTCGGTAAACAAAGCTGCAGTCATCCAGGCCTTGGGTTGACTTTTGTAGAAGAGTGGAAGTTTTTTTACGTTTTTAAATGCTCTTGGATTTCTTGATTTTCCTATCAAAAGAAGTGGCAGTTTATGATTTCCAGTGGAGTTGGCACAGTTAAGCACTGTAACACGTTCTTTACTGACCTTATGTCCAGGGGCACTAGATTCCCTTTTAGAAGCCAAAGTGGTTTTTGGTAATGCTTTCCAAACAAGGCCAGTTTCATCGGCATTATAAACAAACTCCGGATCATAGGATTCTGATGCAGTTTTAAATTTTTCAATAAAATTTTCAGCAGCTGCAGAGTCTGCTGAAAGCTTCTCACCAGCCAAATCTAACTCGCGTACACCATGCCTGAATTTAAAATTCCTTAGCCAGCCGTTACTAGCCTTAAAAGATGAATAACCAAGCTTTTCTGCTAAGATTTTGGCTTTTTCACAAAGGATTGGACCTGAAATCGGATTTCCCATAGAACGTTGCTGCAAAAACCATTTAAACACGGCATCTTCCAAATTTTTGTTGGTTGCTGTCTTCATTGTTTTCCTGGAGGAACTTCCATCTTCATTTTCAAGCACCGAAACAAAGTTTAAAAGTGTTGACTTTTACGATACGATTCGGATAGTCGGAGTTCGGATAATTGGAGTTCTACTGTATTTGAGTGTTAAGCGCGAATCGTGTGTAAAGGTTTTCACTTCTGCCGGCACTCCCGGAGTGCAACTTTTTTTTTTTTTGTGCTGGATATAACGGCCACAGGTAGACGCTTGAAATATTCACAGAATATTTAGTTTTATATATTCACTTTAAAAATAAATAATTAAAATAAAATAAACAAATATATAATGGTACGGAACCCTTCGTGCCCGAGTGCGACTCGCACTTGGCCGGTTTTTACATTAAGTGATTTATTTCGTATTATATTACTGATTAGCTGAGAAGGTAGGAACGACACTGAATAGGTTGTCTGTCAGGTGGTCTATTAGTTCTGGTTTTAGCCACGCGTTCTGAGGGTTCGAGCCTGGTGTTTACCAATGAGTATCTTTCTCAATTTCTTTTGTAGATCCATTGTTTTAAATTGCTTCTCGGCGAAGAAAACATCGAGAGGAAACCTGCTCACGTCATAATTTATGTGAAGTACATAATCTGTAATAGGCCCGTGTTATAATGTGACCTAAATCGTCCTTGCTCACGGTGAGCAGGTGATAATGTACTGGGTGGTAGGGACGATTGAGGCTGGTAAGGAAGTAGTACAGAATATTTAGATACCTGACTGCAACTCCTGAAAACAAGCACGTATCTGATCACGTAAGGCTGCTCGTGATTGCTGTGAGGTTACAGAGGACTGTATCGCGTCCCACAGCTCTGCCTCTCGAGGTATACCCTGAGAGTCTACCTGCCAAAATGTACCAAAGCCTTCGATCATTGGCACTAGTCTGGTACTTATTATAAAGCTTGAAAAATTAGACTTACCACTTGTAAGTTGGCAAAAATGCATTGGCTGAGGCACTGCAAGCAAATATGTATATTTTTTATATAGATATAGAAAAATTATAGGCATAAACGTAAATTCTAGAAATTGATTTCTCATAATGTGGATTATACACATATATTCCATTATGTCTTCTGCCCTGTCGTCGTTTGAAGCTTAGTGTGGACTGAGATAAAATAAAAAATTGAGTCTGGACTCCGGACAAGTCTATAGGTATGTGCATATACATATACATGCATACATTTTGTGTTTGCTTACGTGCTAGAGACTTGTGACATTCTCCAGCAGACAGAAATAGCAGACCCAGATATTTATTCCTAGAATCACAGTATTCACACACAAGGTTCAGTTAATGTCAAAACAAGTGACAAATTAGTTGGTATGAGTATGATGAGTATGATACTGGTTTAAATATAACACTTCCCGAACCTTATAGCCTATAGACTATATTTTTTACATTTTTTGTTTTTGTTGTTTTGTGGAGCGGCGGCAAAGAGGAGATCTCCTGCAAGGCGAGGTGTTATGCCTGGGGACCGCCGTAGTCCATTTTACTTGCGCTTCGTTTTCTTTATATGATGAACTGCCGAAGAAACTTCGGTAGCGCGATGTAGGACGCGTGACGTCAGCCTCGCTTGTAGCGTTACGATATGATCCGCTACAGTTTAAGTATCTATGGACTTATAAGGAACACTACATAATTACCTGATCTGAATCTTGTTTAGTGAGCATTGCGTTTCGTTTAGTTTTGTTATTAACAACCGTGTTTCTTTCATCATCGGTAACGACCACAGAGCTATTTTGTAGTGGATTCGTCAAATTCAGAACTAATTGTGTTAATTCCTCCATATCTTTCGGATCGCGTCTTTCATGAGCGTATTGGTTTACCTCTTGCTTTGAATTGTCGTCAATGCGTGATGACTGGTGATTATCTGATCGTGTATTTCGTTGGTTGCTTGGTATTTTGGTGTCATCATTGGTACAAGTTTCGATAGCAACCGCGATTTCACTTTCGAGCAAATGAATGTTTCCTTCCCCTGAACATGTGGCAAGAACAGAAAGGATTGTAGTAATGACACCTAGCATTGTTATTTAGGAGTGGTTGCAGTGTCGCAAATTCAGCACGCTATATAAACTACTGGACAACGGAAATCGGGTTTATTATGTTTGACGGTTGAGTGACGCGTTGAAGTTGAGTGGGTTCAAGGTGTGGGAATTTGTGTAATTTTCTCGTTTATGGCGTGTATGGCAACACGGGGCTTGAAATCATATTCTATGTGGCAATGTGGTAATTAATAAATATTAAAGAAACTAAAGTGTCATTACTTATGCAGTTTGACATGTATCAGTGCTAGTGTCATTTTAACTGATATCACATATCATAATTATAGCCTCGTCATGTTGTAGGTAAATGCCTTTTCTGCAGGTAATAGTCCACCGCGCTGGCCCAGTGCGAGTTGGCGGACATTTGATGAGTTACTGGCCTCTCAACTATGGTAGTTTTTAAGCCGCCTATAAGGCCTACAACTTGGATAACAACTACTGTCATTTGACAACACAGCCGGGACCAACAGCAACACGTGCGAACCGAAGCACAGAGCAGTTTAGAAATAGAAACATGTGCCACTAGGCAGTCACCCATCCGGGTACTGACCACATCCGACGTTGCTTGACTTCGCTTGACATCGTTTGCCATAGACAAATGCGACCGGGCCATAAGCTCTTTTAAGTAAGCCGAGGCTTACAAGGTATCGTTTAATCTTTTGTGTCCTCAATAGCTGTAAACTGATGCTAAGCAGAAACTCGTTCTGTCTGTCTGTCTATGGAATTGTTAAAAATAAATATTTCACTTTTTACTGTCAGGAATACATTTATTTTTAAATAAAGTTAATATATTATTTTAAGATTTTTATTTTATCCTTTTCCATAATGACCCCATTTTCCGTTACCCCAGCCACTCCACGCCAGACGGCTGGGACTGCCAAATATTCGAGTTTTTGGATAAGTTGGCTTATTGGAAATGTAGCTGCTGACACCTGGGATACCATAGTTCCCATATCGGTTGGAATTGTCATCAGAAATACTGCTGTAACTGCTGGCAACTAAACTTAGGGCGTCAGAGTTGTATCCACCGTAAGTGCCAGTCAAACGAAATGTTAAAGGAACGTGGATGCCTCTAAAAGCGTATTCTGCAGTAAACATGTTAGGCCAGATGGTTTCTGCTCCTTGCATGGTGTCAATTTCTTCAGTGGTCGTTTGTGCTGAAAATGTAAATAAAATTTCAAAGTATCTGGGTTCGCAATCAAAACAGTAATCTATGTAATATATCTAATACTAGCTTCTGCCCGCGGCTTCACTCGCCCGAAATTCGGTTATCGTTGTAAGATTTTAACGCCAACTTCTTAATTTTAGAGAAAAAAAACGGAAAAGACGGACGGATTTCACGGGGGCAATAATGAGGTTGTTGTCTCGAACACCGAATTTCAAAATGACAAGTCAGCACAGCGTGTCTAGCCAACACCTACTAACATAAGATGCAGAATATGCAGATAAATAACACCCAAATACAAGCATTCACACATCATACCAATGTTTGCCTTAAACTTTAACTGAGAATTGTAAAATCACTCCTAAGTTATTTTATTTTTAGTTATTATATATTTGTTTAGTTTAGCCTAGCTTGTAAATATAATTTACATAGAGTAAAAATATCTTATTATTTCATGTGCAATTGTTTTTATGTTTAATACTACGTATTTGTTTGAGTTCGTTGTTGGGAGGAGGGGTAAAATCAGTGACCCTAGTTAGATCATAAGGGTAACGGACCTAAAAAGGTTGAGATCCACTGGTCTAACATTAAAAAAACGGGTTGCACGCCGGGACGAAAGTGAAAACTTGAATATTAACGTTGTGCATTTTTGATATCTCGGAATGGTTAGGGAATAATTTTGCACGAATTTCTTTAAATAGCAGTATAAAAGTACCTACTATCATTTATGTGGTAAAATATTCATTTATTGCGCTATCGTACACAAACATGACAATTTATATTACATTAAAAATTTAACACTTCAGAACTTTCGCCGCACGGTAGAAAGAAAGGGGGATACTTCCTCTTCTACTCTCCCTCCGTCTTACGAATTTTCGATCAGGTCACGTGTCCTGAAGCGAATTTAACATTTTTTACTCATCACAAAGAAAGTGCACAACGTCGCTAAAGAAGTTTTCACTTCAAAAAAACTTGTTAGGTAAAGACAGTTTGTATGGGAATTTCGCTTAATACGACAGGATTGTAACAACTTTAAATCTGGGGGCTGACTACAATCCCAAATCCAATAGTATTTTTTTTGTGCAGAAGTTGCGCGTTGCCGACCCTTCAGAAATCCAATTACTTCTTTCTTGAAGAACCCCATACTGTAGTCCTTGGAGAAAACCTTAGTAGTGTCGGACTAACAGACTAACCCACGGCTAAAACCCCTTCTGCTTGAGTTGAGTTAACATTAGGACCACAAAAGCTTATGGGATATATACTAGATGCTAATGCGTCTATGTTTATGTTTAATGTTGTTTCGGCTTTTATTTAACCAGTAGCTGGAAACACCCGGCCGGCACCCGTATCATAATGTGCCTTCCCATCGCCGCCGCACTTCCTTTGGTTTTTTAGGGTTCCGTACTTCAACTTTGTTGTCCGTCCGTCTGTACGTCAAGACCCTTTTTATCAGGAACCTTGTAAAAATCAAGCTTCTGATTAGATGCAATAAAAAAATATGCCCAAAATACGGTCATTTTTGTCGTAGGTATAGTGTGACACAAATAAAGTCAAAACCTATGGGGTACTTCCCGTTGACCTAGAATCATGAGATTAGGCAAGCAAGATGTTACATCACAAACATAAATCAAAAAATCCAAAACCGATAATTAAGGCATAACCTGTGAGACTTGATCGGATGATGAAAAAACTATCTACATATAAGAAGTTTATACGGAACCCTCGGTTCGCGAGTCAGACTGGCACTTGGTCCATTTTTTATATGTCCCATAAGTCACAAATGCCAGCTTTATAGTAGTAATCGGTAAAATAAAAGACCAGGGACAGATTGATATGCCCCTTTGCCAATTTTAGACAAACTAAGAAGTTAGTCAGAATTGGACTCAAGCGAGGATTCCAATGTAAATTTTAGTGACTTATATTGCTTAATTTACATGCTTATAGTAAGTTTTATGTATTTAATTTGATGTGAAATTTACACCCGCTGATCTTGGAATCTATAATTAGGTAACGAACTACTTAACCAACAAAATAGTACGCAGGTACCTAAGTATTACATATCAAGATTAAAAGCAATGACAATGAACGTAAAGAAAATTTTATCATCAGATATATTTGAACTAACTTTCATAATTTGTTGGTGTTTTAACAGCGGAGTCGGATACTGTGCGCGAAGACCACAAGTCTGCTGAGGGTGCGCTTTTTGTAGCAGGCATCAGAGGTGGAACTGGTAACAAGTATAGCGATGGATCTAAAACTTCCATGGATTCTGCAATGTCCACCCAGCATGTCGTCTGCCACATTGTGATTATCTTAAAATAATAATAGATAATATGTTAGTACCTACGTAGAAATAACAAGAATATACGTAAAAAAATGTCTGTACAAACAAGCTTTCATCAGACCCTGGTTAACGTTAAGTCCAGAGTACTTGTCAAGACAGATAAAATAAGTCCAAACTCGATGGGGTAGCGTCGTTTCGTTACAGAGGTCCTATGGCCACCTGCCGGCTCCATCATCAGACCAGCTCTATGACATCATTATATTTGACATCCCATTTACGTGTGTATGCAAAATTTCAACTCAATTAAACACCGGGAAGTGGGTCAAATTTAACTTACAAGATTTGATAAAAGGCACCCTACTGAGCATGAAAGTTACCCCAAGTTTAGGTAAGTTTATATATCGCACATTTGCAAGTTTTAGACTTGACATAGCTGAAACATGACAATAATTTGCGTCTTATTCCTACTTTGATGCAAATGCAATGATACATATGAAAGCTAAGGTATAAATTAACGTTGCAGCAGTATGACTAACAAACTTATTGAGATGTTACTATTTAACATTATTGCAATATAGTAACTGTGATGTTATAGGAGCGCAATATCGAAGAAATATTTATTTTAAAACATCATCGTGTACGGGATGCAAGTTCGAAACCCGGAAGTCACAATATTTTCCTATATTCCTATTTTGTTATTAATACAGATATAAGTAAAGTATATGTAAGATATATTGTTGATAAGCGAGAAGGTTGGGTTAGTTAATTTGAATTTGTTTAAGAATTTAAGAAAAATTAGACTTAGTGGCAATAACTGAGTACAAATTCTCACGAAAGTTGCATGTGTAGATAGATGCAATAAACAAATTGCAACAATAAGTGAGGTATACCTATTATTGTATACTTATGACAATTGTGCTGCGCTTGGAACGAACCGCCAGGAAATATAGTAAAGTATAATTGAAACTTTTTGCAATAATCAATTTGAAACTTACAGTAAAGTTTCATATGTAACGTTTATGTAACATTCGCACCATAACTTTCTATTACTTTACAAATTTAAAGATGTGTTATTGTTAGTTTAACCTTACGAAAACTTCACTTAGTAACTTATTCAAACGTTACAATTATCATATTAATGCAACGTTTCACTTTTAAAGTTATGATAAATTTTTAAAATCAGGACTGGGCAAGTTAAAGGGTATACTTCTGGCGCGGCCGTTAGGGCTTCGTTTTGGGATTGCTGGAAGCTAACTGCAATGTTGCAACCTTGTATTTGAAACTTACAAGCCCCCAAATGTAATGGTTAGCAATGTTATTGCAAGTTTGGCTTGCTTAGTGGGACGGATCAGGTAAAACTAAGTAAAAGCTTGTAAAAACAGAGGAATTTGACAATCTTAGCGAGCGAATTCTAATATACGAGCTAAATATTATGACTGCGGAAGTTTCTCTGTCCGTTTGTTACTTCATAAGTCACTCGTTCATGGACCGATTTAGATGAAATTGGTTATGGTATGGAGATAGTTTGAGTTCCGGGATAGGACATAGGAATAATTCTTAACTGAGCTTAAACGAACTATTTCATTAGAATAATTAAGGAGTTCACGTTAGAATCCCACGCCGATAGCCAAATTTAGGGCAGGTGTATCCGCGGGCGAAATTTATAAATTACCAGCTATCCTATTAATATTATAAATGCGAAAGTTTGGGTGTTTGTTTGTCTTAATGAGAACAGTCTCGAGATTTAGACTCTAGGATTCGAGACTAAAATATATGAAAGTCTGACTTATCTCACAAAACCCGTGAATGTACTTGGATTTATTTTTTTCGAATTCCGGAGTTCGAATAGCTCGAGACTTCAATAAGGTCCTAGTTAATTGCGATAAGTCTCGATACTCGCGGTTTCTTGCATTAATTTTACCTCCAAATTATTACCGTTGATACTGTACGCGTACTGTGTTATAAGTACTCGGGACTGTTTGCAATAAGCTAATGTTAGTATACCTACTTAGGTATATTTATAATATCAGCTTTTTAAAACACACGACACAAATTCAAGAAAAAGAAAAATTATCCACCAAAAAGCACATTAATTTAGAATTATTAAATCTAGGAGTAGGTATTAAATAGTTACTTACAAAAAACTTAAAAAATATCAGAATCTGATTCATATTAAAATCGTATTTAAATCACAAGTCCATAATCCAGTTTACAGACAGGTTGTCTTTCCTATCGAAATGCACACTACGTTGTGATCAGTGGTGAAGGTCGAGAAATTAGGGAAAGCCTTTCTCTCTATCTCGAATTGAGCCTTTCTGAGGCCAAGGTCAGCCACATTACGTAATGCTGAAGTCAACGACCAGCTGGCGGCCGAATGCCGAAGTTATGGCATAGTGTATAAAATAATCGAAATAAATAAGGACAGTTTGGGCTTGTCGCACCCCTAGTTCCTATTGTATGTTAATGAGTAGTGAAGATACAGATCCCTATCAACTGAGGATCACGATCGCGCACAAAGCACGATGATGATTTATTAACTAAAATATCTATGCAACCAGTTGAAAATGACGACGGATGACGTCACCATCCCCAAGTTACATTATATTCCTAGTTCAATCGCCATCTGTGGATCGTACAAGTAACCTCAACCCGACCGTTATCATCACTAATCTCATAGATGGCGCTATATATATCATGTAATGATATTCATAGTAAAGTAGGTATATTGGCATATACAATATGGTAGTAAAAAGAGCCACCGTAGAACCATAGTAGATGGTGACGTTATTAACCTAGCATTATATGAACTTCTTACCTAACTAGAACAGTTATTAGTTTATTCGATACCTACACGAAGTTTGGTAGGTAATAAAATTCCAGATGGCTTTGTAATCACATAGATTTTCTATTTAGGAACCTAGCTGGGACCAATAAAATTTCGTTGAAACTTGTTTATTAATCATATAGGTACAAGAGTGTTCAAACAAACACAGAAAAGAAACGTCCTAAGCCAGTATCTCACTGCCTGTTATCTCGTGGACATAACAGGGACTATATATACATATAAACATATACTATATATACACTCAAGGTGAGGGTTATTCTATAACCAGTGCCCTCGGTCGACACGGTTAAGGACTTTGTTAGCGAGCACGATTTTTACTACAGAAAAAGGATTAGTACTAATATAAGGTATGTTTAGCTCAGGGTTGCGTAAGGGCATATTATTAGAAATAGCAACATAGTAAAGATAAATGTACTGCATTTTCCAGTGTACACTATACCCTGCACAAAATAAAATACGCTATTGCTAAGGATTTTTTAGATATAGACCGGGTTGCAAGTATAGGTATGTAAATAATTTAAAACAAAATAAATAACATAAATAAATATAGATACATACTTCACAATATCATGGTTTCGACTAATGATTGTAACTAACACAGACAACAGCTACGCTTTATTAAACACCATCAAGGTTTTAGATATAAGCAAAGATGACTTATAAGTATAGAATTTATACATGTATAAACAAAAGTATACAATTATGCGATGTTTAGCTTATTTGCGATTTTACCAGACTACCTTATAGGGTCCTCCGGTCTCTTTTTTTTTTCTTGGCTAGATTATGAGATGACATTGAAAACGCAATGAAGCTGCTAACAAAACACACCTTATATATATTTCGAAAAAAATACACATATATTTGTTGCTGTTTATTCGATTTTTACTTTATTATTGTTAAAATAAACAAAAATATTTTCTTAACTAAAATAGTAACTAAACATATTTACATATTTCATGAACAAGTGTTTATCCGTGAAATCTTCTACGAACGAAGTGGGGATAGAAAGACCCTTGAGGTTCCGAATCAAATCCAGACGGATCTTCATTTTCCGTTGGCGTAGCTGGCAGAGCCAATGCCAGGCAGATGTACAAAAGAAGGCAATGAAAATTACCTGTAAATAGAATTAAATTTTGTTATTTTGTAGTAGACGTGCAGTCTTACCTTTGCAAGACTAAAGGCTATTCCGTAAACCGTTCATATTTATATATATAAAAATTACGTGTCACGTTGTTTGTCCGCGATGGACTCCTAAACTACTTAACCGATTATGATCAAACTTCGTAACTATCTGTTATTTGATCCATATTAAAAGATAGGATAGTTTTTATCTCTATCTGTTAAGTGCGAGCCGGACTCGGGCACTTTAGGTAAAAACCAACTTTCGCCAGTTTGCAGAGGGACGGCAGCGGAACAACGTTCGCCGGGCCTGTGTGGTTTCTGTGTATAATATGTTCTTATGTATTTACAAAAAAGTAACTATCGGCCAAGTGCGAGTCGGAGTCGCGCACGAAGGGTTCCGTACGTTTGTTGTATGGGAGCCCCCCTAAATATTTGTTATATTTTATTTAATTAATATTTTTAGAGTGACCATATAACTAAATATTCTGTTAATATTTTAAGCGTCTACCTGTTGCCGTTATCAATAACGAGCAAAATCGAGCAAAAAAATCACGTTTGTTGTATGGGAGCCCGCTTAAATATTTATTTTATTCTGTTTTTTAGTATTATATAGCGGCAACAGAAATACATCTTCTGTGAAAATTTCAACTGTCTAACTGTCACGGTTCATGAGATACAGCCTGGTGACAGACGGACGGATACAAATAGCTATGTGTGTTGTGAAACATTTATTTATTTTTATATCTACTATATGTAGATCGCTTAACCTTTTTTTTAGGGTTCCCTAGCCAAATGGCAAAAACGGAACCCTTATGGATTCGTCATGTCTGTCTGTCTGTCCGTCCGAATGTCACAGCCACTTTTTTCCGTAACTATAAGAACTATACTGTTGAAACTTGGTAAGTAGATGTATTCTGTGAACCGCCTTAAGATTTTCACACAAAAATAGGAAAAAAACAAAAAATTTTTGGGGTTCCATATACTTAAATCTGAAACTCAAAAATTTTGTTTTCATCAAACCCATACGTGTGGATATGGATAAGTCTATCTATGGATAGATCTTTAAAAATGATATTGAGGTTTCTAATATCTTTTTTTTTTAAACTGAATAGTTTGCGCGAAAGACACTTCCAAAGTGGTAAAAATAAGAGAATGATAAAACTAAAAAAATATATGATGTACATTACAGGGCAGGCAGCTAAAATTGAATCTAAGGTAGGGCAGCGGTGGTTTCAGGCACGGGTACGGCGCAAGTAATTTTTCTATCTTTCATTATTTTACCTGCTTGTGAGCGTGAGTAATTGAGGTAGAAGGAAATTGGGTGGGATCGCGGGAAAACAAAAGCAAAATGGTATTAATTTATAGTACGAGAAAACAATTTATATATATTACACCTTAGTTTATGGTACTTTTAAGGTAGGGCATTAGTATTTCAAGGTAGGGCATTGCCCCACAATGCCCCCCCTTAGCTACGGCCCTGGTACATTACAATGCAAACTTCCACCGAAAATTGGTTTAAACGAGATCTAGCAAGTAGTTTTTTTTTTAATACGTCATAAATCGTAAACCGCAATTTACCTTTCATTCAATCAACTCAAATATAAAAATATTTTTGTTTGTGTTTGTAAATTACATAAATGGTGATAGGTACGGAACCCTCGGTGCGCGAGTCCAACTCGCACTTGGCCGGTTTTTTTTCCACCGATCGCCAATATTACCGTAGATTGGTAAGCGAAGCGATTGAAATAAAAAAGCGTAAAAACTTCAATCGTGATGATGAATATAGACTGTCGCCTGCATGGAATCCAGTCATAGGCAAATACCGCTCTCGAGTTTCACCAACGAACGCACCCAAGTGTTCTGTGTAGTGATTATGACAAATTATAAAGACAAAGTGAGGGCAGTTCCAGGACGCCTCCACTCGAAGCCGAAACGTCGGGAAAAAGGTATTTTACCAAATAACGACGCGTTGAATCCCGTTGTATTATTTTTAAATTAGTAAAGTAACGCGAAAATTGAAAAACATATATTTGTATTTTATATCAATAACTAGTAGGTACTTAAGTATAAGTATTTGTTTAAATATTATCTAGTAAAACTAAGTAGTTAAAAAACCGGAAGAGTGCGTCTTGGACACACTTTTAGGGTTCTGTACCAAATAGGCCGTCCGAATGGCAAAATATTCAAAAGCAGTAGCAGCCCCGGATCTACATTTTAAAAAGGGGGCCACTTTGCCGCCCTTCAGGCAAATTTTATAGCGTGCTAAATTAACTGGTGGCTTGCTCCCCGTCCCTGGTCTTCTCCGCCCGTGACAAGTGCCCCTTCTCGCCAGATCTGGGGCTGAACAATAGGTGAGAAAATCCCTTCTGTGCTACGCATTTGACGGCAAAATGAAGTTGGTTGTAATAGGAATAAAAACGTTTTAACAAAAAAAAAAACCGGCTTCTAAAATATACACTAAAAAGGTAAAAATAATTCCTCTCTGTCTGTAAAAGTCTGTTAGGTATATAGACACCAACTTCAAACTGTAATTCAGATCAGATTTTTGGAAATTAGTAATGAATTATTTATTTCTTTTTAGTGCATTTTTACCTTTTTTGAAGCCGGTTTTGTTTTTTGTCAGAGTTTTTATTTTTGAGTGACAAATTGCTTGTTTCGTACACTGAAAACATTTATACTCTTCTTATTTTTATATGAATCAACTATTCAAAACTTTTCAAAATCATTTGTTTAAACAATCAACAACACGTAAAATTATTCGTACGTAATTATGGCACGCGTATTCAATTAGTACAAATCGAAAAAAACCGGGTGATTGCTGACAAGACTGAATTAATACGCTGCGCGAAGGGTGACCTTTAAACGATGCAGCAACCACTTTCTTCTTGAAAAATGCAGCAGTGGTTTTTCTTACACAGAAATTGATGATTTTTCAGATGAGCTTTGGGTTTTTGAGGAGATCGATCATAATAGATACCTAAAGTACGAGGCGTCGCTTATTATGCTGCTGCCACTGATAAGTCCAATAAGGGGGACTTGCAGTACTGCATCATCGTATAGTCCTTCTCCTCCCCTGTTCCCATGAACAAACGAAACTTGGGAGTCTTATCTTACTTGAAATCGGATTTTTAATTTTTTTAAATTTCTCTTTTTAATTGCGTTGACCGTTTTTTTGCACGCAGCATCGTCATTTCGTGTTCCCCCATTAATGACGTAACTAATTATATATATCACATCCGGTAGTCTTATCGAACTAGGTTTAGTGTAATGTCAAAACTTTTTTAATAAGTAAGCTTATAAGCAAGCGCCAGTGACTTTACCCCAACTACAGTCATCATCATCAATGCATACTACTTATTAATAGTTAATCTAATTATCTATTTTTAATCTATTGCCGCTACAGGGGCGCCGATGAGGTGCTTGCCTAGGGCGCTCGCAACATTTGATCCGCCTCTGGTAACGGAGTTCATCAATCTCAAAAATATATACCTACCACTGCCATTTTATTTAATATTTATTAGCAACCCTAGTCCTACTACTTTATTTAGCTATACAGTTCTAATTGAGCAATTCTTGTATATATATAATCTGAATCTCCGAAACGGCTCCAATGATTTTCATGAAATTAGGTATGCAGGGTGTTTCGGGGGCGATGAATCGATCTAGCTAGGTTTCATTTTTAGGAAACGTCATTTTCCTTGTGTTTTAAGGCAATTATAAACTGAAAAATATGACTCTTCCTCACATCTATTAGCGAGTAGTTTCATTCAGCAACTATAAAGCTACTTCACAATAGATGACGTTTTTAAAATAATGAGCTAAGATTGGTCTTCCATGTACTACATTATTACTGAATCATCGATCATCATGAAAATTGACACATTTATTATTAATGTTGTAACTCGCCACTAAATGGCGCTGCAGCCCATTTACAGGCTATCCCCACTATCTAAATTTCAATATTTGTCCGGATCCACTTAGTAGAAACGAATGAAGCTCAATGACGGTGTTCTTCGGCATATGGTTTAATTAAACCTTGACTAATCAATAAACTTTTGTTCGTTAAAATACTGACCCCTTTTCACTTGTGTTTAAAAAGTTTCGGCAAAAAGTGCTATTAGTTTACAACTTAGTAAAGTATAGCCATTATAGTACTTATAACCCTCACAAAAAAACATCCAATCCTTTGGGTACTATCCATCAGAATGAAAAGTATTTCAAGTCCTTGTCGGTCCTCCCAGCTATATCTGTGTCCAAAAAAATAATCAAATTCAAATTCAAATTCAATATAATTAATTCAGTTGTACTGAGAAGAACCGGCAAGAAACTCAGCAAGGGCATTTCTTTTCTCCCTTTCTCTTACAGCGTCCAATTAAAATATTGGAAAATGCCCTCCTTATCATAAAAGGACACTTTCCATTACAAACATAAAAAAACATGAAATATAAAGCACAAGCACAACATAAAAAAGTATCTAATATAAACAAAAGACAGTTTATGTATTCATCACTAAGAAATAATCAATGTCTTACAGTATTAATAAACAAAACAAAAAAGTAAGACTAAACACTAAGAATACAAAGAAGTTTGCAAGAGCAGACCAGCCTCCACAGGCGATAAGATGCTCTGTTAAGGCGTGGTGGCATAGAGCCCCTCGGAAAAAAGGAGCGTATAATTTAAGGTTCCACAACTAGCATACAATTAAATATGCAATTTCGAAATGGGCACATGTCTGAATATTTAAACTTTTTAGGAAATAAGAAATACATTTTTTTAAAGATGGATAATGAATTTATAAAATTCTTTTTGAGTTATATTCTGGAGCCAATTTGCAATCGAAGTTACAGAAATATAAAAGTAGATATTTGAAATTTGTGAGATATGACCTTTTCGAAATTTAGGATATTAAATTCACATAATTTATAGAAAATATCAGAAGTGCAAGTCGGACTTGCACACGAAGGGTTCCGTACCATTTTATCTATAGAAACGGCAAAAAATCACGTTTTTTGTATGGGATACATATTAAATATTAACTGATTTTAATTATTTATTTTTAAAATCAAATCAAACTTTATTTAAATAGGTTTTTTAGAACCCTTTTGAATCGTCAATACAACGTAAACAACGTTAATTTCTGCCAAAAAGAGCTGGCAAGTAGTTCCATTTAAAGTAATAATATAATTCTTTGATAATTAGCAAAAAAAAGTGAATATAAAACTAAATATTCTGTGAATATTTCAAGCGTCTACCTGTTGCCGTTATCACTATCGAGCAAAAACAAGCAAAAAAATCACGTTTGTTGTTTGAGAGCCCCCTTAAATATTTATTTTATTCTTTTTTTTAGTATTTGCTGTTATAGCGGCAACAGAAATACGTCTAGTGTTAAAGTTTCAACTGTCTTACTATAACGGTTAATGAGATACAGCCTGGTGTCAGACGGACGGACAGCGGGGTCGTAATAGGGTCCCGTTTTTTACCCTTTGGGTACGGAACCCTAAAAACCATAAAATGAAAAATAAAATATTAAATAAAATTAAATTAGAGATAATTAGTAGACTTTAATCCTTATCCCAAAAACAAAGGAGACAGAAGTTTGAAGATGTTACAATAAATTCGAAAAGGGCTCATCTCTTAGAGTTGTTCGTGCATGCCATGACGTCGACAGTACAACAAATACCATGGATGTCCCCTTTTTGAGTCAAAGTCAAGTCAAAAAATTTAGAATTCATTGAATTGAAAAAACGTATTTGTTAACATTTGCGAGATGTGCCAAGATTTGAAATTGCATATTCAGTTGTTATTAGTGTATTGTTATTAGTGTAATGAGCAAATATTTTCAGAAAGTTACTTACCTTATACATTATGGTTCTCCAGTACACTGTAGAGTGTAGGTAGACTTTGTTTATATAATATTGCATCGACGAAGATTAGGTTTATATACATCATCAAGAGAAAAAAAAGCAGACTGGTTTATCTACATGCAAGGTGATAAAATGTCATCTAGCCTGGAAAAAACGATTATTATTATGATAGAACTTCTTATTTGTCTGTATGTTAGGGATTCTAGAAACATTTAGAAATAAACTAAACACTTATTGAATGATTTCACGGTCTATCGGTCATGTTTAATAAAATAGGTACTTAGGTCTATGGTGCCTTGGAGCTGTAAAAAGACAAGCTACTAAGTCGACGAACGACGAAAATACAGCGATTTATGCCGAAAATTTTGAAACTTACAAATAAATCAAAACCTATAGGATTATTTCCGTAAACCTAGAATCATGAAATTTGGCGAAAAGCAAAGTCTTAGAGCAAGTAAGGAAAAATCAGAAAATTATTGATTTACCTATACATATACCTGACACGTATATATGTTGTTGTAGCTAATGCATTTGAAAAATGTTTTAAGGATATGCCTGCTCTGACTACCAGTTCGCTTAAGTCATCCCCGTTTGAAGCAGAATTACTTTTAAATAATAATGTTCCTAAATGTGTCAAAAATTCTAATTTTGAACGTGTTACTCTTAATGAAAATTTCAAAACTTTCAAATCTCTTAATCCTAAAAAGACAGCGGGTTTATCGGTAAAATCACTTGTTGGTATTATAAACAGTATATCACCTATCTTAGCATTAATTTTTAATAAATGTGTAGAAGAGGGAGTCTTTCCCGATTTAATGAAACATAGTAAAATCATTCCACTGTCCAAATCTGGAAGTAAAAGTAAGTTAGTTCAATATAACCAGCTTTGAGCAAGATTTTCGAGAAAATCATGCCCTATCAACTACTCAGATATTTTAACATCCATTAACTGCTATCCAGTCAATAGTTCGGATTTAAGAAAGGTAGGTCTACTACCGACGCAGGTGATGACTTAGTAAAACATATTTTCGACGCATAGGAGAGGTCGCAGAATGCCATTGGTATTTTCTGCGACTTGTCTAAGGCATTTGATTGTGATGAACACAAAACTCTTATTCGAAAGCTGAATCATTGTGATGTTGTAGATACGGCTCTTTAACTTATTTTTTCATATTTAAGTGATATAACTCAGAAAGTTGAAATCAATGAAGTGACATCTTCTGGATCACTTGTTGTGATTGGAGTACCCTAGGGTTCTATACTAGGTCCCTTTTTACTCTAAGTGTTTATTAACGATCTGCCTTTTTATGTAGAAAACCTGTGCAAAATTGTATTGTTTGCAGATGATACGTCTTTGATATTTATTGATGATAGAAAGAATACATATGACGATATAAATTATACACTTTCGCAAGTTCTCAAATAATCTTTTACTGAATGCACAGAAAACAAAATGTTTAAAGTTTTCTTTACCAAATGTCAAAGACACTCCAACACAATTATTTATAAACGGTAAAGCACTCAACCTAGTTGAGTCAACAGTCTTCTTGGATACTAAATTGCAATGGCACTCACATATTTCTGTCTTAGCTCGGAAACTTAGCTCCGCCGCTTATGCTGTCAGAAAAGTTGCTCAATTTACTAATATAGAAACTGCTCGGTTAGTATACTTTACTTATTTTTATTCCGTTATGTCATATGGTATTTTATTGTGGGGAAGGGCGGCTGATATAGAAACTATTTTTATACTTCAAAAAGAGAAAAAAGATCAATGTATAACTGATCAAGTGGAGATTCTCTTCGCGACAACTTTAAAAAAAATTGATACTTACTGTAGCTTCTCAGTATATTTACGCGTGCTTACTGTATGTACGTAAAAACCTAAGTTTATTTGTTAAAAATAGTGACATAAACAATGTTAATACTAGAAATAAAAATAAGCTTGCGATTCCAAAATGTCGCCTTCAGAAGTTGCGTGGCTCTTTCATAATTCAGAGCATTTGCTTTTTTAATACAATTCCTGAGAATATTGTTAACCTACCTGTACATACTTTTGAAACTTATATTAAAAAGGTTCTTATGAACAAGGGATACGATACTGTGGAAGAATTATATAAAGATAATAATGTCTGGAATTAAAGGTATGGGCCCAATACTGAATATCCATCTATGAATTATGTAGTTGATAATTAATGACACATTACGATCAGGGGACGCATCCGCCGTTGGCTGTTTGGTGTTGGGGGGGTTCTGGATAGGGGTGGGTGTGGCGCATAGTCGTGTACATGTATGTGTGTTTACACATATTTGCATAGATTTTGTGTATATGGTGGCCTGGTTCCTGCGTGATTGATGGTAACAGGTGTACACCCGGGAAGTTTCTTGTCACTTCTTCTTCCCTTAGGCTTGTTTCTGAAGTGACAGTACGGTGTGCATTTGTTGCCGGACTGTTGTGTGGGAGTTGGGCTACTTCATGATATACAACGTCTGTGAGTATGTGTATGCATATGGGTATGTGTGCACGCTTGTGTGATGCGCTCTCTCGCATTTGGAGCCACTCTGGTGCTGGGCGGCCGATGGTGGATTGCAGCGGGTTATTAATACTTTATTTATTTTATTATTCTACTTGTACCTATGTAAGTTTATACATATATGTATATTTTTTCTAGTAGTTTTAATTTTTGATACACTGTTTGTGTTTTATGTATATTTATGTGTGTCCTTGTGTATGTATTTATATATTTATTTAGTAATATGATTGTAAGAAATTTGATAATTTAGTAAATGCTTTTATCCTTCCAGTCTTCACCTCTTATTTAAATGTTTTAAAAGCAACTATCAATCAGTTTTCAGTTCAGAGCACGTGTGTTTGCCGTGTGATGTTAAATGTAAACTTGTGTGTGTAAATCTCAATATGAATCGGATTTATATTTTGTTCCTTTACTACACACATTGTAACTAATACAATCGAAGTTTTATTGGAGTTGTTTGAGTGTGTCATGCTCTCTAAAAGTGGTTCTGCGGTGGTGGCATGTGCGTCGGGTCGTTACTTTCCCTTAAACATGGTTGAGCGAAGCGATGGCTGATCCATGCATGTGTCATACTTGTGTACGGGTGCCGCCTGTGGAGGCTGGTCTGCTCTTACAAACTTCTTTGTATTCTTAGTATTCGGTCATCGGTGTAGGATTGCAACGGGGTAGGGGGGGGGGGACGGATAATACTTCACGTTTTCAAGTGGCTTATAGTCTTTTCCGGGACAGCGGTTTTAGCGTAAAAAAGTCGCAGACAGATTTACAATCGCATTGATAATATTTAATATTATATTATATTCATGGATAGTATGGATAGTGTTTAGTATATGTAAACCGGACTCGGAATCTATTTGCAATTTGGGTAAAAAAAAATGACCTTGACCCGCGTCTTTCGCTTTGTTAGTCTATAAAACATATACATAAATATGCATAATATTTCTCATCGTATTTTTAGCTCAGTGGTAGAGCACTTACACGGAATGTAAGGGTCGCAGGTTCAAGTCCTGGCTCGAGGCTAATCTTTTGACTGCTTCTTTGATATGAAAGTATTTATTTATATTGAAAGTATTTTAATGAGTTATGATTAAATTACCAGAAAAAGTGAATATAAGAAAAGCTGCAAATCGTGTATACATAAACAAGATTTGCAAAAAGATTCTGAGTCAGGTTTATGTACATATGATTGTGCAAAAATATAATTATGATGGCGCTAATGCCACTAGTGCTATTAAATATCAGAATTTTTTTGCTTTTCTTGCAGTCGTACGTGGATATAAATTTTATTATATTCATTTTGAAAAATATTTTTACTTTTTAGTTCAATTTTCGGTTAGTTTGAATTTTTATATGATTCTAATGTTTTAAGAAAAGCAAGTTTTTTTTTTTAAAAAAAATTTTATTACCTAATATGTGTTTCGGTACACGGTGTTTGTATAACTACTCTTTAGCTAATTATCAAATTATTGTATTATTACTTTAAATTATACTACTTGCCAACTCTTTTTGGCAGAAATTAACATTGTTTGCATTGTATTGACGATTCAAAAGTATTCTTAGAAACCTATTTGAATAAAGTTTGATTTGAAAAAAAAACACATTAAAACCATTTTTTTGTGTCATACATTTGCAGCTATATTAATATACCGTCACGTATATTAATGTATAGGAGAACATGTCTTTAACTACGAATGCTAAATTTGTCCTTTAATCTGACTTGTCTTTTGTTACAAGTTGGTGCAAATACTAAATACCATACTACTAAGTTATCTTAATAGAAATATGTGCAAACGAGTTTCAGCCACCGGAGCACACCCCAGTCCATGCGAGCCAGAGACTCCTGAACACAGAATCTCCGGCAGGCCGCCAGCGAGTTGGCAACGCTCCATCCAGAGGGTTAGAATCACCGAATACATCTAAGGGCAAAATGAAGCAAATAGGATCTCAGCCACTGGAGCACACGCCAGTCCAAGCGAGCCAGAGACACCTGAACGCAGAATCTCAAGCAGGCAACCAGCGAGTTAGCAACGCTCCACCCAGCGGGTTAGAATCACCGAATACATCAAAGGGTATAATGAAGCAAACAGGAGTAAGTACACAATAATACCTACTGAGCCTACACTAGTTGATATAATTTGTGTTTTATTTTTGATTAAAATGATACACATCTACAAAAACATATCGATAGAAGTAATAAAGGGGGGCACCACAACACTACCAGAAAGACACGCGGTGTTCATGCGACTGTGTCGCCCATAACATTTTACAATACATTGCTCTCTAGACACGGTTAAAATGCGCTTATAGTTGCAACTGCGGGGAGTACTATGAGTAATGCATATTTTTCTTGTTTTTTATATCCTTTAATATTTAAGGGCCCTATTTTTCCGACTACACCTTTGATTTCATGTATTTTATTCTTTAAAACCATATAAATACGTATCATCGCACCTATCGGTGAAAATATATGTATTTCTCATTTTTAGCTATTTAACACCTAGCTTCTCGTTCTTTATGCAACTAATGCGACACAAAAGTTTTTTTTACGGAGCTACACCAAGCGATGAAGGCTGCGAGTAACTAAATAACACACTCGCGAGTCTCGAGGTATGTACGAGCTCTGCCCATAGTTGTGGCGCGCGAACCGTGCATCTTTCTTACTCGTCTGATAAATGTTCTATGAGTGTTGCATTCTTATATGAATACCTATATGCTATACCGGACCTGTTGCGTTTTAAGCTGCAAAAAGCCAGCTTTGATTTCATCATTGATAATATATTTTACAACATAAGTAATGTCTCGGAAGCTTGCAGCATTAATTATTCTTAACACTACCATTAGGTAGGTTTTAAAACACAAAGTTTTGCATCCCCACGAGTTTCAGTAGTTTCCAGACGGTCGTTATGGTAACTTAGGATGGTTATATTAAACAGGAGGTTGCCGGAATCAATTAAAAAAAAAATCAAAAAAAAAATACTCTTATTATGCCATGTAGAACAATAGAACAAAACAGCGCGTTCAATAGGAACAATTGTCCCTAAAATGAATTGAAAAAATACGATTCTAAAAACTGAATAAAAATCAGAATTGACATAATAGCTATACGGAACAGAAGACTCTCCCATTTCTATGCCATGGGTACCAAAATATTGCAATTTGGAAAAATCAGGAGTGAGACAAACATTCTTATGTTGCCGAAGAAAAAACTATCACAGAAAACAATAGTATAGCTCAATTCAATTACCCAACACGCGCCGAAATAACGCCACAAAAGAATGACATCAATTCACGGTTTATATTTATTTATGATCCACTTCAGCACACCTGAAAAAAGTTACTCAAGCTTTGGTAACAGGAGAAGAAATCAGTCAATAAAGAACATAAGGAAATGTAAATAATTCTACTATAACATAAATAAATTACCATCACTCTACTTTCTGACACCTACTTAAATATGCCTAAAAAGTTACTGAAATCATGGACATTAAAACCAAACAACGCCAACAGAGAATCAAAAATGTAAGTGCTGGAATATTCACACGAAAGCCCGAGTATACCCAAGTAACATTTTAGCGTTAAGAAAAAAACTGGTTGCCTGTAAAGTCGGTATACGGGCGAAAGTTTTACGTGACAACTTGTGCCTTTCACTTTTTATGTCTGTCTCTCTCGCTCTTAGGCGGGCTAACCATGCCGCGTGCCTCTCACTCGCTCTCATTGTGAGCGCATAACGTGAGCGGAGCGTAACGCAGTTTCTTGAAGTGTCACCCGGCAAACCAATTTATAAGACGTTGTCACGTCAAAAGCTGTAGAGGACCTTTTTTTCGGTTCTGCTTAAATATTAAAGAGTTAGCGTATGATTTATAAGAGAGTTATAGAGTGTAATAATACCTTTATAAATTCGATTTTGGCGCAAAATTTAGCAGGTAAAGCCTGTATAGACCTTTATTGTGGTTCTTTATAACCTTTAGTAGAAGTGTATAAGAGGTGTTATAAGATCATCAGTTTTCCGCTTAAACCTTTATTGCACCTTTATAATGGACTTTATTGAAACTTTTAGTTATATAAAATATCTATAACGGTGTCAAATAGAACTTGGATCTGTATTTTAATACTTTATTACTCATTTGTAACGTTTTCGGGGTCAAAAGTAGATAGCAAAAACTTCTAAAGTCATAAAATTACAGTAATTTATAAATATGAAATAAGTGCTACTGTTTATCTTCGGACATTGCAACATTTTCATCACGAAATGTAAGTATTATTGATTGACAGTGTTCTTGAAGTGTAATATTAATTATTAGTGCGCTTGCAAGTTTAATGTGATTGTGTATCATGTTTCTCGTCTCAATTTTGACGCGCCTTAGAAAAAATATGATTTTAAGGAAAAAAAGTAAAACAACTAAAAGTACTAATAACCTAAAATAGTTTTTATACATTCAATGTGAAAATGTTGGTCAGTTTTAGTGATTGTATACATAATCTATGTAAAATAATTCGGAAAATTTAGGTACCACGTTATTTAAAAGTGATTTTGTATAAATTAATATTTAGTTTTTTTTGACAGAAAGTGATTGAAAATGGCGATATTTATTTTACAGGTGCAGACTTTTCTGAAATCTATTCCGACACCCGAAAAATTACAACACCGGTAGTCAAGAGTATTATGCGATCTTTGGTCGACATAAGAGAGGAACTACGCACTTAGCGACGACATCAATATATATATGTATGGGGTTCTTCAAAAAAGAAGTTATTAGATTTCTGAAGGGTCGGCAACGCGCAAGTGATGCCCTTGGTGTTGCAAGCGTCCATAGGCTACGGTGACCGCTTACCATCAGGCGGACCGTAGGCTTGTTTGCCACCTTAGTAGTTTAGTAAAAAAAAAAAAGGACCTTAAGATTAGGGGTTCTTTACGAAGTAGTGAAATCCAAAAGTTTAGCTCAGTTCGATAAATGTTTTCATAATGTTACATTATAGACAGAAACTTTAAACGTTAGAAACATTAAATGGTGTCATTAAAGAATTACCATTTGTTTATCTTACACCAAACCTTTATATCAGGATCGTCCACAACACACTGTTCGTTCTTCACACATCGTCACGCGACGATCGATCGGTAGATTGAAACAGATTATCTGCGTAGTTTGCGAAAATGATGACGCCAAGTGGCTTGATGAAACTGACGTTGATCCTCAACAAAGCACAGTGCCAACAATTGGCTTGCAAGATTCTTATCCAGTTGTAAGTGTTGAAGAAAGTTTGGCTTATCCGTGGTCCGAGGACAATGTACATTAAATATGTACATGTACTAGTAAAATAAATGTTTTTCGCATGATTGGTGTCATCCCTTTAATATTATTTTTATGCCAGTCAAAAACAACCTGCAACCTTTCTGTCTAGACATTTTTATCTTGGTCTTTAATTCCCTAGAATAAAATAAGATTATACTTTATACCTGTATTTAAAGATAATATTCTAAAATTTTTAGGATTATTTGTAGGTAATAAAAAATACACGTGATTATGGGTTAGTCTTAAACCTCACCACGTATAACCAAGGGGGAGGGGGAGTCAAACAATGTTAAAAAAAACCTCACGTGATTAATGGACGGCCCCTAAAAGACTGATTTTTTAACCGACTTAAAAAAAACACACTTCACTTGCATGAAACCAACTTCAAACTGTAATTCAGATCATATTTTTGGTAATAAGTAATTATTTTACCTTTTTAGTGCATCTTTTTGGTTGTTTTTTTTGTTAAAAAGTATTTATTTAATGGAATGTTTTTGAATGGCTAAGTAGTCGGTTAATAAAGCCTTATCCACCTAATGCAACGATATCTGATACAATAAAAAAAAAATATTACGTATTTACCTTTCCGGACTTTATTTTATCTATTCAAGGTGATAAACTTCTAGACGTTTTCAAGTACCTACAAGATTAATATTCATATATGCTTGCTTAGTCACAAAAAAGAGCAAGTAGTTTCAAAGATCTTTCTTCGCAAATGATGATGTGATGTGTATTGAACATGGATTGAACAGTAAACGTAAACAATACTCATATTGTGACGACGGTTTGGAGTGCATTGCTAATATTTGTCACTTATGCAAATAGTTATAAAAGTCATATAAGCCGGAACTGGTTGACAAAACGGGTATTTTTGTGAAGTCATGGCTCGGCTAGCATTAGTAAGTGAATTGTTATAAGTAGTTCATTTTATTACAAGTGCGGTAAATCTGTTATTACAGTAAGTTTCGCCTGTTGTTGCGAAAAAATTAATAATAACATGAAAATTTGTATTTTATTAGAGCACTACGCTATACGCCGCGTATACGCATTTACTACGCAGAGACAGGAGTGCGCGTCAATACAGGCAGTTAGGGTGAAAAAAAACTTTTTGCATTTTTCACACTATGATATTGTTTAGGGTTGCCATCTCTAAAATCTGGCAACTAGGACGAGAAGCTTGAAAATCACGGACTTTGGAGCTTAGAACCCGGACATGTCAACGGTTTCTTTCCTAAAGTTACTCAGACAAAAAAATTAACTAAATTTAGTCTTCTTAAACGTGTTAAGATACTGTTCGCAGTCTTAATACATTTTTTACTCTGGCAATAGCCAAATCGAAATGTTCTTAAAGTTTTTAGGAACTTTTAAACCCGGACTATAAATGAAATCCTGCCTGCCCTCCCCGGGCGCCCTTTAAACTAGGACAAATCCGGGGAAACCCTGACGGATGGCAACCCTAATATTGTTAAACGCTTCCAAATACTTTTCCTGCATTTAAGTGGGTATATATTATGTATTATATTTGTTGTGTTCGTTATAATGCTTAAGGTTTTTTTTCTGGACTGACAATGCAGTTGGCTGTTGCAGCCATTACTGCGTCACAGGGCTTTTGGTGCGAGACTCTGAAGGAGTCTCAGCCCATATAGCGCCCAACGCTCAAGGGCTCGGCTCGGGGAAGTCCCTTCGACTAGCGTGAGCCTCGAACGCGAAGGTGAGTCAGCGCCAGGAGGGGAGTTCCCCGTTACGCGGGCGCGGTTGCGATGCTTTTGGTGTTAATATAATCACTTCCGCTACCTAGTTTATTGGCTGATTATTCGAATTTATCAACACTATTTACAATTTAACAGAAACAAAGACGTAGTTCGCTCGTTTTTCTTTTTTTATTCTTTTCTCTTTTATATCTACAAAATAGATTACTTTTTGAGCAACTGCATTTTTTATTAACAATAAGTACTCACATGTATATTATTAAAAATCAGGTAGTATTTCATTGTTGTGTTAAATATAGGGATAAAACCTTTTTTAAATCCTAGTCTTCAAAAAATACAATGATTTTAGTTTATTAGCGCTTACTAAAATTGAATAAACGAAACTGCTTTTATTATCTGAATTAACCTGACTGCTGAATCGAAGGGCGTGGATTCGAATCCCGCACAAGACAAACATTTATTATTTGTGTTTGTCTTGAAACTGGGTATTTTCTTTGTGTAATATGTATACATCTTAACAAACAAGAAAGGTATATAATCTATGTTTTTGTATCCATTGTCTGGAATCCATAGTACAAGCTTTGGCTAGTTTGGGACCAGACGGCGCTGTGTGATGTCAAAAAAATAATAATTTGTAAACTTAAAATCAAGAAAACTATGACTATGACTTGACTGAAAAATCACAAGGTAGAACGTAGTTCAATCTGTCCAAACTTTTTTGACCCGGTGATCAAATATCAAAACTACAGTCGCCGTAATAAAATGGCTATGAACTGACGCGACACTAGCGACAGACACTAGTTTAAAATAAAAGTTTGTTGCACTGTCACTAGTAGGTACCATTAGAAACCAATTGGTAATAATATGACCGTTCCAAACAGTCGCAGCCGCGCCCAGCACGGAAACGTGTTCACATCAAAATAAACTAAAAAGGTCTCATTCCAAACCAGTCACGAGAAGGACAACAATATTACGTTAGTCCAGTAAGAAAGAGAGAAATGCAGTCTAAAGTATTGTTTCGTACAAAATTTCGGTTGAGGGCATATACGGTTGTTTATATCAATAACTTTTTTAAACGTTATTTTAGGTTTTTAATTTATTTAGTTGACTTGATAGTTTAATTATTTTTATTTTACAGATACTTCTGTTTATAGGATTCTGTTTCCAAAGTATTTGTCCTACATCTGCAAGAAGAAACCATAGCCCACCTTCTCTATCTGGTGGCATTTCGGGATCTATTGACGAGCTACTGAGAGCTCTTGGTGGTTTACGCAGCAGTGGTTTTAGAACGATGCCAAGACTTGGAAAAGGCTTTATAGAAGGCTCACTCGGAAGGTCTGGATCTGGATCACTTCGTGGTGAATTTGGAACGAGAGGATTTCGTGGATATTTTGGTGGTCTGATTTAATAGGCTTGAAAAATGATTTTCATAGTATTACTGAATAAAAAAGTTTAGTTTATAACACAGTTGAGTTGACATTAATATAAAATATGCCTATTTCGATTAGAGATGGGTAACTCGGCTGTAGCTGCAGGTCAAATGCAAATAAAGCACACGTTTCGTAAAAATATAACGTACCTAACTGAAACAACCTAATCTATCTAGATGTGGCAGCGTGTCCAGCCAAGTTCAGAGAAAAAAGGGAACAGGCGACGCAACAGCCGTATTTAAATATTACACGAACCAGTTTGTTCTTTTTTTGACCCCTTCACAACATTTTTTCACATAAAATTTAGCTTAGTTATTTAAGGCCCTTAGCTAGTCTAAAATCATTGTCTTGCTGATTTGTAAATGTTGCTCATGCAGTAATTGATAAATTAACGTTTGAAAAACGGCATTTTTATGGCTGATTGACTTATAGATAACCCACTTCCAGATGACCTAGAACCTTGATATTTGGCATGGAGGTTTATGCTTTATTAGGCTTGTACAAAACAGAAAATCTAAAAACTGCAAAAGATTGATAATTAGTACGAACAAAGTAATAATGTTTCTTGTATCATATAGACTTAAAAATATTGATAAAAAGCTTCTGCCAGCGGCTTCGCCCGCCATAAATTTCGTTACTGGCGTTGGTTCTCACGGCAATTCTTCAATTATAGAAAAAAAACAAACGATCAAATCTTTCCTATTTAATGGCATAATACATTCGTGTCTGTGAAATCATGGAAATACACATACAAAAATTTCAACCCAATCGGACAAGCCATTAAGTAGTTGACATACCGACAGCAGCGCCACCTACCGGGTCCAATTGTATTTTTAAATCATCCAGGAAACCATCGAAACACACATATAAAATTTCAACCCAATCGGTTCGGCCGTTTAGAAGTTATGTGAAAAAGATAAGTACGGAAGGACAAATCTTATTACCCTTTGTCCTATTACTCGTTTTCCCGTAGGAATAAAGCATTTTCCCATGGTAAAAAGTAGCCTATGTTCATCAGGGATAATGTCAGCTTCTAATGGTAAAAGAATTTTTCAAATCGGCCCCGTAGTTTCGGAGCCTATTCAATACAAACAAACAAACAATCAAATCTTTCCTCTTTATAATATTAGTATAGATTAATATTATTTTTTGTCAATGATAACAGGTAAAGCTAAACCCAAATTAAAAACTGCAAGGCGATACTCACTCACCTCAAGTTGGTACTGTTGTGACTATATTCACCACGTCTGTCTGTCCTAATGTCTTCTATGCGGACCTAAGGGAGCCCTAAATTACAATTATATATTTATTCTAAGAGGACATAAAAATAGGTACAAGTTCTACAACTTATAATTAAAATTTTAAAAAAACGATACAAACAAAGGTACATGTAATTCTTACAATCACTAGCACATCAAGTATTTTTAATTTAATCACAAAACGCAATATATATCTTTAGGTTATTTCTTGCAGAGTGTAATGAACCGACCATAGAGTAATGCTGCAAACAATAAGGCTGCGTTAGTAGCCTAGCGCATTGAAGATAGTTGCAACGGGACGAAACAATTTCCCACCACAGGCAGATCGGGTCTGACTGACACTGTATACCCTAAGGCTGGATTGCTCCAAAACGATTGTCAAAGTAATTATTAACAATAACTTGGACAGTGACTTTTACTTTAACCGTTATAAATTATCAAAGTGGGTTGCACCGTCCTGTAAGTTGTAAATGCTATTGTTACGTGTTTTGCTAAGCTAGAGGACTTCAATCCATGCCTTTTACTACGAATAATAAAAAATATTGTGCGAAGAAGCTGGCAAAGCATAGCCAGAACAAAAAAATCCTTAACTAGTGTTGATTATGAGCCAGTGTAGCTTGGCAGTAACCTTGAAGGATGACGCGACATGTAATTAAGCGTGCATGAGTAGTGCAGGTAGGTATAGGTATTGTAACTCTGTTGATGTTTTCATTGAAAAATTATAGATTCTTTCTGTTTTAGTGCTATTAAGAATTGTTTTTTTGTAAAGGTTAAAATAACTATTATGACTAGACTTTACCGAATTTATAAGTAATACCTGCAAGTAGAACTTTCATTAACGCTATTATTTATTACAATTTCTGTGTGATACCTACATAGTTAAAAAAAATATATTTAAATAGATGTATTTCATTAGCAATGCTTTCTACATAATATTCAAAACACAAGGTAATTCGAATGTGTTGTATTTCACATTTATAACGTTATTTTATGATAATTTATGTAATTTTCGGCTGGTGATTGTTAACGTTTAAGTTATGACATAATTTAACAATTGTCAGATGGTGCACTTAACTTTTTTTAATCAAGTATTTGACAAGCCGTCAGCCTTTTGCTATCGCGAAAGTTAGTTGGTGCAACCCAGCCTAAGAAATCAGAAATCGCGACTGCATTCAATTCCCTGGGACGTGATTCCACTCAATGGCTCCGGAAGACTTCAAAATCTCCAATTTCATCTTTGGAATCGTTAGACGGATGCGAATGGGGGAAGAACGGACGATCAAGCTGGAGGGCACAAAGATAAATCATAGCCACATAGCTAGCCTCAGAAGCGTCGCAGAAGTCGTTAAGAGTGACACTGGATTGATTCGGCGGTAGAAAGCACCTAGGAATACGCTCATGCTAGAGATCCTGAATAGATAAGTCATAACGCATCCAGGATGCCAATGAATACCAGTAAGCGGGGTTTCCCAGGAGTTTCCCTCCAGCCAAAGCTTTTGTAAACTACACTTGGCCTAAAAAACACCAGGAGCAAGCCAACCGCAAGGGTCAAAGATCTGGGCTATGGTAGTCAACACAGTGAACTTAGTCTAGGTCTTGGGAGCTGAAAGAGCTTCCACCTCGAAGGAGAAACAATCCGCAATCGGTTTGTATTGTACTGCAAAAATTGCTACTGAATTTAAGTTGTCGACATTCTGAAAGATCTAAGGATCCCGTTGGAACTCCTTGGCAAGACCATCGAGGAGATCAGGAGAGTTGAATATCCATTTCCAAAGCTCATATCCGCCAGCATAGAGGATTCCCATTAGCTAATCGCGGAGATTTAATGCCTTCTCAATCGTAAAGGCTCCCTTGCAGATATCGTCGACATGGACGTCGCTGGACAAAACAGAAGCAGTGCAAGGGAAGTGAACACATCTCTTATCAGCAAGCTCTAACAGGGTCCGAATAGCAATGAATGAACTGGAACGAAGACCGTAAACAGTGGTGTTCAACTCAAAGACGGTCATGGTTAACGCAGGATCTTCTCGCCAAAGAATCAATTGATACCTGCGATTTTCCTTATGGATCACAATCTGATGAAACATCATACTATACATACATATATACTATCGAAAACCATAAGCGATGTTCGTTGTGGCCAGTTGTACCCACATGCGTGATCGCCTAGTGCCACATTTTTGAGGTCCTTCGTGGTTCGAAGAAGAACGTTAAACTGTCGGTCCTGGAAGTTGTCATCTTATATTATAATAGCAATGTTTAAGCCAAGTCAGAAGCCTATTATGCCTTTTGAAAACTCTGAAAGTCGATTGGCCACTAGCTGGATGCGACACGATCGAGCACGAAATTAATTTCACAAAAATACTTCGAAATATAGACAGACTGAGATACAGATATTTTTGACGTTAAGTTGATGAAACGGGTACGTATTTATCGGTTTACTGAGACCTACCAAAAACATTTTTGTTAGCTTTAGCAACTAAAACGAAGAACATTGGAACCTTTGCGCACAGTTGAAAAGTTAAAAAAAAAAACAAGATATGCTATCGCAATAAAGCAAAAGTATATTGTCTAAAAATAAACCAGTACATTTTTGTGTTTGAAGTACTTATAGAGGTCCAAGCTTAACATATTGGATGTACAAGGACTTAACGTCCATATCCATGTCCGTATCCATGTCCGTATCCATGTCCATATCCATGTCCATACCCGTGTCCATATCCACCACCACCGTAGTAGCCAGGCGGGTAGTGTGACTCTTCAGGTTTTAAATCGAAGTCAGGAGATTCTTCGTGTGCAGTTGGCAAAGCCAAAGCCAGGCCGATGATGCACAAAAGTAGACTGATGTAGATTACCTATGAAGATAAATTATATTGCGATTACATAAATTAGGGCTAAATAAGATGTAGAAAACAAAACCGAATACTGCCAAAAATTTAAAAGCACTATATTGTAGGTTGTATTGTAGGTAAAAGAAAAAAGAAAATTTATTTAAATCAGAGCGTTTTAGCTTCTAACTATTAGGAAGTCTTGTTTCAACTATTAGGAGAAATTGTTTCAACTATTTGGAGCAATTGTTTCAACTGTCAGAAGATTTTTTTTGTTAATTCCTACTTGGGCAGGTATTGTGCACAAGTTGCAATGTTGCACTTTAGATGCAGCAATAATAAAATTGATTTGGGGAAGTCACTATTCGCTAAGAGACAGGCTTATGTTGCCCTCAGCAGACTCAAGTATTTCGATGGATCATTTGTTTGTTCCTTAGGTCATTATTAACTACTGAAAAATTCTCATGACGCACGATCGCTTGAGAAATTGGAAGGTTAAGAAGTCTTTTAGATTTCGAAACAAAAACCTATTTGTAAGTTTAGTGTTTTACCTACCCAGGTACATGGAAAACAATTAAACCTCAACAAAAAAAATTAAAGCGGCTCTGTTAATACTTTATCATGAAATAATAACCCCAAAATAATTAAAATTAAAATAATATCAAAAACTAAAACCCAAAAAAGATTGTTAAAATAATGATCACGTTACAAGCATTTTAAGCAAGAAAAAGAATTATAATAAAATCGAATCGTAAATTTTGTCTCACTTTCCGTTTTTTTTGAAATAAAAAATAATACTATAATTTTTGAAGTACTTATCCCAAGTAGATTTAAACCTGTAATGTCAAATAGAAAAAAAAACTTTTAACACGGCCGGTACCTAAGAACAGAATGCAGGCAAATCTAAAACTCATAATATGTAAAAATAAAACTTTTTTGTAAAAGAAAGTATTAAACAAAATACTAACCTTATTCATTGTGATTTTGCCGAACACTGTTTAACGATTTGCTTAATATTTGCTTTTTATACACATTTTATACTAAGCCCCTTTAGAGCGTGAGCAGGAAAACGAAAAAACCCACGGTACCTGAATTTGTGGCATTAATTCGAGGCTTTTGATATTCACAAAGAAAACATACTAGTTTACAAACACGGCTTCGGTGGATTTTGTAAGAAAAATATACACTTTTTTTTAATAAAACGTCAATATCGCGTAAACACGAGCTGAATAGATGCAAATGTTAAATATGTAATACAATTGGGAGAGGCACCTTATATCGGATAGTTTTGCAATTTTGGATAGTTTTGCAATTTTGGATAGTCGAGTATTGATATTTAGAAGATGCAGCATCGTCGTCTGTGGGAGCATTTGGGGTGGACTGAGCTACACACGTCTACAAAATAGTTCCAGCCTTTTTCATATTATAAAGAATTTTTCAACTTCCTAGGTTATTATTAACTATATATTAATCTGTAACACGGCGAACGTTCGTGTTTACCGAAAGATAGTATTATATAATCTGTGCTTATATGAAACGTTTGTATTTTTAACATAGCGCCATCTATTGAAGAATCGTTTGGAGCTAACAGATAATAGACAAATAAGTTGCAATAAAATAATATTGCGACTATAAATTGAGATGTAACCCAACTAGCACACTAGTGGAAATAGCAGCCTATTTTGCAACTTTTAGCTTTATAGTAGCGCTTTAGGGGTTCACAGATCGTTTTAGGTTCTACTATTGCTTACGTAACTGCGCATAGCTGTAAATATCACTAGGGGTAGCAGAAACTGAATCAAATGCAAATATATGCTTTATAGGAGATCATTTTGCAACCAATTTGCCGTATATTGCTTTAAAAGAGAGTTAAAACATGTATGTTGAAGTTAAGCTTGCTAAAAGGCGTCTATTGCCACTGCTGTACGCTTCAGAACTGCATAAAGACTTTAATTTCAGACTTTTTAACGGAACTGCACAAAAGTTATATTTACCGCTGTTCTGCCACTGAAAGTTTCATTGCAGAAGTGATTTGTACTTTTGCGCAGACTTAAGCAGCAATTTGATTGACTGTTTTACTAATAGCGACATTAAGGCTTCACAATAGAAGCAGGGGCCTCTATGCACATGCCTACTCATTTGGATACATTCTGCTATTTTCATTTTATAAAATATTTGAGCCCGTTTAAAAGAAATATGGATCTGAAAGCATGGAAGTTTAAACTAAGAACTGGTGAATCTCGCAAGAAAGTATGGAGAGTTAAACAAATAACCATTAGTGTGGTTCGATACCTGCAGTAAGTACGAAATAAAAGTGATTGTAAAGACTTGAACTGCATTAGTGGTACAGGTATTACTTGGACCTTTAGATGAGTGAAACTTAACGCTTTGACGCGCAGAGAGGAAGTATTAAAATTGAAGTTGCAAGTTAAAGCTGCTTCTCATAGACGTCATGATAACAAGACAATTATTTATCATTACTTAAGAAATTAAAGGTTTTTATCACAATTTGTAGTAAAATATAACTAAATATAGAACCAGCAACTTATTCAATACAAATGTAGTCAAGTATGTAATTTCAAAATCGTGTAGGTATGTGATATAATATTATTTATATAATAATATTTTACATATTTTACAATATTCTGAGGTAATTATCAAGGCGCGTTAAAAATACTCCAATAATATTAACTATATGCACGATAAACTGATCTGCGTTTTTAGCCACTTGCATGTAATACAAAATATAGCTCAAAAACACTTATCTTCATTTCACTTATTATTTATTTGTATTCAGTAATGTCTGACTCAGGAACAACAGATGTAATTAATAAATAAAAGAGACGAGGTGAATGATCAGTGATCCTTTATTCGTTCAGTTAAACATTTCATTCATTCAATAAGCGTCACAAGAGCTTTAGTGGGGTGTTAATTATTAGTTGCAGCTCCTGTAGCGCTTTTATGCCGCTATTATGAAGTTCTAATGGATCTGTAGGTTGCAAAAAGTTGTGCCCCTTTGGCTGCAAAGCGGGTGCATAAGGTCTGCAGTGCACGCTTTGGCGCTTAAGCTTGGCGCCTTTAGGAATAATCGGATTAGCTCCAAAGCTCTTAAGCAACTAGTTTGTGCTAGTTGGGAAGCTATCCTATCTTTTAAGTTGGATCAAATAACAGATAGTTACGAAGTTTGATCAAAATCGGTTCAGTTGTTTAGGAGTCCATCGCGGACAAACAACGTGACACGTAATTTTTATTATATAAAAAGATTATAAAAAAAATATTGATAGCAAAGACAGATTTTTGATGAACAATAATACTAATATAACGTTATATATAAAGCAGTTCATTTAATTTTAAAGAGCCTAATACCAGATTTAGGAAAAAAAAAGGTTGCACTCCGGGAGTGCCGGCAGAAGTGAAAACATACTCGCTATTTACTTCCCATCACTTTTTATCCATATTTATTTATTAAAAATAATAACTTTTGTTGATTTACTTTTTTGACGTTGTATATTTCACAGCTCAATCTGTCATAGAATTAAAATCCCATATCCAACCTCCCTGTACTACTCATAATCGCCATATACTAAAAATAAAAACTAACCTAATGTAAATAAAGGTCACGTGTCCTAACGCGAGTGATATCTTACGAATTTTCGATCAGGACACGTGAGCTGACGCGAGTTTAACAGTTTTTACCCATCACAAAAAAAGTGCACAGCGCCGCTAAAGAAGTTTTCACTTCAATAATTTTTGCTCTCTATATAATCGGAAATCAGATCAAGGGAAAACTTATGGAAAGCCCCAAAAATAAATGTATGTAATTCCACTTATCGACATGTCCTACGCATAACTCTCTATCAGCCAAATAAAGAGTTATACGACTCATACATTTTTGTGATCTAGAGCCATGGTTCTATGGGATGGAATTTAAAAAAAATATTTTTTTTTATCCTAAGTATTATTTTATAATAGTAAAACTGTATAACTAAAAATAGTGACCGCTGCAAATCTGTCTATTTGGTAGATTCAGATATATGCACGGGGTTAAAGGGTGGGGGCGGAGGGGCATCTGCCGCTTGCGCAGTATGGCTGCGGATTCGTAATGTGTAGGTGCGTGTCGATTTGACTTACATAAAAATTACGCGTGCTGTAAAAATAACATGAGCAAACGAAGAATAAAATTTACGGAGAGTTTAAAATCCGCATGAAGGGACAAAAAAGTTAAAAAGCGTAGCAGCTCTATAAGTGGACGTAATGAAACAGGTTAGTAATAGCTGCTATTTTTGCTTACATATTTATTATTTTGTCTGTTGTAATTATTATTGAATGCTTTATGACAGATGATTTTTTTTATTGATTTTGTATCATATAAATCGTTGTACTTTGCTATTATTTAAATTCCAGCGCAAATGTCTCTAACTACCACAGATATAGACTTTTGCTACGGATGCCTTTTAAGTTCTAACACTTACAGAGTTTTGCTACGAACACGTAACTATATGATTTGTTTATCTACCACTTACAAAAATTTGCGTCGGATATATCAGATTATTTTTTAATTAACTACCAATTAGAGTGTTTTTAAAGGTTGTTTTTTTTAAACATTTAATATCATTTAGATTTTTTTGCGCGGAAATTCAAAACCCATTAAGTGACTGATTGCAAAAAATGGCCCAGAGTAACTAAATAGACATTTAGTAACTAATTGATCAATGTTATTGTTGAATTCTAGTATACACTGAAAAAAAAGTTTAGCTAACAATAACACAAATTTTATCTACTAGTAACATAATTCGGGGACTGCTAAACTAAATTGCTAATAGTAGATAAAGTGTTGAGTTACGTGCAGCGAATCATTTGTTTAATTATAACAAAAGTTTGGTTATTACTAAGTAAACTTCGAATTGCTAAACTAGTTTTGTTATCCTTTTTTTTCAGTGTATTTCATCTATTTATTAATATGATCTGCTTACACATAACCTACCTAATATTATAAATGTGACAGTATGGATGTTTGGAAGTTTATTCCAGTTTCACTCCTCAACGGCTGAACAGATTTAGATAAAATATGGTAGGTAGTTGATGATATGCTTGATTAACACATATGCTACTTTTATCTCGGTAAAGTAAGTAATTCCCGCGGGATCAACTATAAACCAATTCCGCCTACATATTGGTAAACAAATTCCATGCAGGTGAAATTGAATGCAAGAGGTACTCCCGGGAAATTAAGTAGTTTCTACGGAAACTACAAACGATTGTGAGTGAAACCGCGGGAAACTGCTAACTACTGTAAATATAAATAATGTACCCAGGCAAGCTTAACTTTAGCTATTAAGCAGTAACGTAATGTAATCCCTTTGTTTTCAGAATTGCCTCTACCCCCAAATGCAAACTATACTGATGAAGAAATGGTTTATTGGGCGGATATTGTTAATAGCGACGTCGAGGATCTTGAAGACCAAAATAAACAAAAAACAATAACCACTAGCCCCAGTTTAATTATAAATTCACCAATCGAAGATCCATTACTATCTATTTATGATAATGCAGCAGTCATTGTAACACAAAAGCCGATCTTCATACCCGATAGTAGCGATGAGGATGTGGAGTCAGTAGCTATTATAACTTCTGCCATTGTTAACGAAACAAGGATTGCTATTGCTCAGAATGCAGAAGTTCATAAGAACCTTACTGATGTGACAAATAGTAGTACAACAGGAGTAAAACAATCTACCAAAATTGCTACTAATTTTAACAATAACATGCATTACTTTGATTTAATCCAAGAATATCCAGATTTAGATGCTGTCTCTACATGTGCATTGACCAATAATAATAACACCTTTAAACAGAATTGTTCATTATCTCAAGAGTTATTCTTAGACCATCAGGATATTGCATTGAATAATGACCCCACACTTTCATCAATCAACGGCCCAGCATCCTGCATAGCACCTTTTATTAATGTGGATACTGTTGAAAACAATTCTATTGCATCATCACCTTTTAATGTAGATATACCTTCATTACCAATGTGAATCTTTCATCTGTGCAATCCATTCAATCAAATACAGGAAAGAAGACAAGAAATCTGGAAAAAAAGAAAAATAAGGGAAAGGGGCGTAAAGTACACAAAGAGGAAAGATGTTAAAAGGAAGGTGAAAAGAAATTACGGTAAAGCTTACGTTAGTAGAAACGGCGTCAAGCGACCAGCTAGAAAAATTAAGCCACCTTGTAAAAAATGAAAATTTGAATGTTCAAAGAAATTTACAAATGAGGACAGAGAAAATAAATTTAATACATTTTGGCAAATTGGTAATAATATGAGACAGTGGGATTTTATTTCCAAGTATTGTAAAAGAATAACAACACAACGACGCACTACGGAACATGAATCTAGAAGACATAATACGGTTAAGTATACTCTCCCAAAGCTATTAAGCGTTTTCTCAAATACTGTACCTGTGTGTAAAACTATGTTTTTAAATACATTGGGCATAGGTGCTGGCATGGTTTCCACGACTTAGAGCAAAGTTGAGGCTGGTGAAGTTGTGATTGACGAGGAAATGATCAAGAGCGTTTGTGATCATGTACAAAGCTTTGAGCCAGTTGAGTCCCATAATGTTCGCAGTGGAACTTCCAAACTATATTTAGATGAGACACTATATTATAGTCGTATGTACTTTCTTTATAAAGAATGGATAACTGACAATCTCCAAAAGTTTAGAAACCCAGCCCAAACTTTACGTCAATATCGAGCTTTTGTAAATAGTAATTTTAATTTTCATTCGCCGCGTTAGGATCAGTGCGATGTGTGCCATATTTACAAAAGTTTACCGAAGCCAGTTTCAGATTTAGAACACAAAACCTATCATGACCACATTAAAAATAAGGAGATAGCTCGGGAACTAAAAGCTAAATACAAAGAAATCTCAGTTAAAAATTGTGAAAATGTACTCACGACTACATACGATTTTCAAAAAATTCATGGAATCCCACACGGCCAAGCCAGTATTCTTTATTATAAGAGGAAATTATGTTTTAAAGAATTTATAATTTTGTGCTATATTAATAGCAGAAAAGTAAAATTTTATTTAAAATAGATGGACCTTCATTTACATATTTTATAGCAACATAACTATATATCTTGCATTTTAGTAGTATAGTCTTTACGTGTATAACGTTTCCAATGCAAAACGTTTTATGTTCCACTTAGTATATTTAATTCGAAAAATTACTTACACTTAGAAAAATGATGCCTATCTGATTCCGAAGTGTAACTCTTTAAATACGATATCTCAAAATCTAAAAGGAATTCAGAAATATTTATTATCTAACTTGATAACAGATCAAAATAAATACCTAAATACCAAATTTTAAGTCAATAGCTTAAGTAATAAAGGTGCTGTATACATTAGCACTTTCAATTATCCCTACCGAAAAATATGCATTTTGCAGATATCGATTTATGCGTAGGACGTGTCGATATATAATGTGTTAAATAGTAACTAATTTCTTTGTTATAAAATTGCGAAGTTCTAGCTAGAACTTGCTGTAGTGTCGCGTAGTAAAAATATGTCGCAAATTATTATATTATTAACTTCTCTTGAGAAGTTATCGGAATAGGTCCGAAAATTTTGTGTTTTCTTTACGTTTCAAGACTTGGAGAATCATTTTTAGAGTGATGTCTGTGTGTGTGTGTGTGTACGTATGTATGTAGACATATTTTGGCTTTCGATTCCTCAATAACTACTGGACCGAATCGCTCTGATGACATATCAATCGATACGCCACGTCATGACTTAGATCTGAAAGGAGTCTGAAATAAATCGGTCCAGCGGTTCGTTTTTTATCCGTACAAAACTGACTTTTTTATGCACGCAACATAAATTTCATGTATCGAGGGGTAGTAAAGGGTTTTCGAGGGTGCTGATTTCGAATTTTTTATCAGTTTTTTTAAATTCAAAATGGCGGATCCAATATGACGTAATTTTTTTTTTATAAAATATTTTTTCTCAAGAGAAGTTGCATGTACGGTACTTCCTGCCGAACCAATTTTTTTAGTCTCTAAAATACTAATAAATCTTTTCAAATTATAAAAGAATCCAATGAACAATAAAAAAACAACAATTCCAATTTTCCCTTTGTTTATATAAGTTTCTGTAAAAACCCAAACCGTTTGAACAAAATGTAATCAAAATGTCATTGAACTCGGTTCCAAAAAATATGAAACATCTCGGTGAAATTTATATACGAAGCGGCGTTATAATAAATTATGAGACTCGTTTCGAACTGGTATTATTAGTTATTCGTATGGTATTAGTTCTATGAAACCGCCAATTGGTTTGCTATTGGTGGATTTTAATTTTTCATTTAAATAATTAGTAATTAACGCCTTGACCAACCAGGATTAAAAGATTCTATTAATGTTATTTTCTGTCACAGCTATCGTGCCAAAAGCGGATCATACAATGATTTTACGTTCATCATTTCGACGTAAAATTATTGAGCCACACGCTATCACACACTGTTAAAACTATTTCCATGGGGCATCAGGTGATATTATCCGAGGCATTGGCATTATTTATTGTTATCAGGACAGGAAAACAGACATTCATGAGAAACGGCAGCCCCTTACCTGCTACGAGGAAATGTTTGGAATTAGGGGAGTACGCGGTATGAATATAGTTTACCTAGCGCTGCACTCTAAACGGTAAGAATTTCTCCCTCTATGAGGCTCTGCTATAATGCCAGGAAGCTGATTTCTGTAATACTACGTAGTGCATGTAAATGTACTAAAAATGATTATATGAGATATATTTTTGTATTAGTTTTTAAGTCATTTAAGTATATCATCACTAGCTGACCCGGCGAACATTGTTTCTTTTTTTAGGGTTCCGTACGCAAAGAGTAATTAGCGGAACCCCATTACTAAGACTCCGCTGTACGTCCGTCTGTCACCAGTCGGTATCTCATGAACCGTTAGACTGACAGTCAGTTAGACAGTTGAAATTTTCACAGAAGATGCATCTCTGTTGCTGCTATAACAAAAAATACTAAAAAACAGAATAAAACAAATATTATAGACTCTCTCGCAGCATAGTTGTTCGTGTGACCGCCTGCTGTGCAAAGGGTGTGGGTTCGATTTCCGCACTGGACAAACATTTATATTTTAAACATTTGTGTTTGTCTTGGTGTATTTAGGTATGATATGTATGTATTTACAAAAAAAAAACTAATACATATGTATTTGTATCCGTTGTCTGGTATGCATAACACAAAATTTGCTTACTTTGGTATCAGACGGCGCTGTGTGTAATGTCCAAAAATATTTTTTTTAATTTAAGGGGGCTCCCATACAAACGTGTTTTTTTGATCGATTTTGCTCGATATTGATAACGGCAACAGGTAGACGCTTAAAATATTTACAGAATGTTTAGTTATATAGTCACTTTAAAATTAAATAATTTAATTAAAATAAAACAAATATAAAGGAGCATCCATTACAAAAAACGAGATTTTTTGCCGTTTTATAGACAATGGTACGGAACCCTTCGTGCGCGAGTCCGACTCGCACTTGGCCGATTTTTTTGAAACAACTGCCGCACCAACCTTTTGTGAAAGGGTTGTACTAATTGAGAAACAATTTATCAAAATTTCATTACAAACGGTTTACGCTTATTGCGCGAGTCGAACTCGCACTTGTCCCTGTCTAACTTGACCCTTTTTTCTTTCTCAGAAACATTCCCCGGCGTGTGTATAACAACTTACTAAAATTTCATTTCAATCGGTTTATCCTTATTGCGCGAGTCCAACTCGAACTTGACCCTTTCGGAAAATCCTTTCTTATCGGATGCGTACGTCATACAATTAACACACCCTCCAAGTTTCAGGTCTCTACGATCAGTAGTTTAGGCTGTGCGTTGATCCATCAGTCATTCAGGACAAAGCATTTTATATGTATAGATGACGCCTTGAAACTTAAAAACTTTTGTCATTCTAAATTACGACATTATAAACAAGCAAATGCAATACACGCTTTAGAAATTTCCACAAGTGAGTACTTATGGAAACAATGGTCACTTACAGATTTCCCATTGCATTAAATACAATAAATAAAAAATCACTCAGTAAAATTTATGCCTAGTGCATAAGAGCAAGTTTTCTAAGATATAATTTTTACAATTCTTTAGATGCTTGTTTTGCCACAAAATTTGCACAAAAACGGCCTCTTAATGCGATCTAGTTCCACGAGTATAGTGGGACAAAGACGGTGGGACAACGAGTTAGGAATCCTCGATTGTTTGTATTTTCTACAGTATTTTCCATACACAACTAATAGAAACTTCATCTCTGAACCTTAAAACCTTAATAGTCACACAAAGTGTGGATCTAGAAATCTTCCTCACGTAAACGCTTAGGTTGTCAAAAAAGCTGCCTGTCGATGTTTTCCCTAAGGTAACAATATTGGGTTCTTCAAAAAAGGCGTGATTAAATTTTTAAAGGCTTGACAACACGTCACTTATGCCCCTAGAGTTACAAACGTTCCTAACTGGGCTCCCCCCGACCGACCTCGGCATGGTCGTAAAACTATAGTTAGGCGGCCTCGGCACGTACTAACGGAACCAGGTTTCGATCTCGCTATCCGGATAGTCTCAACGACCTCCCCCAATAGGGCCTCCCTCCAAACACGACGCCGACGTCCCTGGGTTCGTCGGCGCCCACAAGGTTACACGAGGTATCAAAGAGTGCCGGGCGCTTCTCGCCCCCACTCAATCGCAACCGCAGCCGCGTAACGGGGAACTCCCCTCCTGGCGGTGACTCACCTTCGGGTTCGAGACTCATGCCGGTCGAAGGGACGCCCCCGAGAGCGACAACCCAAGCCGAGGCTCTCCCCGCGGGGAGCCCCTGAGCGTTGGGCGCTATACGGGCTGAGGCTCCTTCCGAGTCTCGCTCAAAAAAGCCCGGTGAAGCAGTAATGGCTGCAACAGCCAATTGCATAGTCAGTCAGAAAAAAAAAAACTAGGCTTCGGTGAACGCTGAAAATTAGGCGTACGGTATGCTAGTTTTCCACCTTAGTGGCATGATAAACTTTCAGTCAGATGCCGTTATACAATTTTGGGGACGTTATTATTTTTTATTTTCAAACACGCACGACACGCATCTACTGAAAAATCAAGTCCGTGCGCGTGCAGTGATAACAATATATAATAATGCGCTCCCTGTTGGATGCTAGAACAGGCATGCACGCACGCACATCCGTCGGTGCTGCGCGGCAGGTTGTATTTATTTATAAAAGTAATACTAGTTACGGGTGTTTTCTTCAATAAACTCATAGAAATAGTTTGCAAATATGAGTCTCTATAACACCAAACATGAAAAGTACAAAAATAAAAATTATAGTAATACTAGTTACGGGTGTTTTTTTCAATAAATTCATAGAAATAGTTTGCAAATATGAGTCTCTATAACACCAAACATGAAAAGTACAAAAATAAAAATTATAAGTTATTATTGCGGTCAAATGCTCTCAACTTCAATATGGCTGCACCGTATCGCTTTTGCCGGTGTGACGGGGCTTGCACGCGCATGGACACGTCACGTCGCTCGTCACGTCACGCCACGCATCAGGAGGCCTACAACTAATATCAGTTTCAATCCCAATCCAGTTTCAATGCAATTTAGTGGCAAGCCTAAACTTGATCTCCATCGGTACTCCTTAACCAAATTGCGATTGGATTGAAATTACGATTGCACATATTTCGAAATCACAAATCACAAAATATAAAAGTAATACTGAAACTAATAAAAATTAAAGTTAAATCTTCGTAGCAATAGTTTTGTTTTGTTTATTTAGAATTTGGACTTTTCTTTTCACAGATCATCATACCTAATTTCACTCTCGATCCGATGGCTCAAAGAGTGATTCTTAATATTTGTATAGGATTTTATTTCCGATATTGGCCACCAAATTTCGTTCTCGATTGAGCGCTACAACAACGTTCAAGAGTACCAATTTAGTAGATTTCTCGATCGCCGTAGGATTTTACGATTGAAACTGATATCAGTTGTAGACCTCCTGGTCTGCTCCGGCCTTAAACGCGCGAGGTAGAGTATGACGTTGACGGTCCGCTGCACAACGGGACATGAAATGTTCCTAGGCGATCAAAAATGTTTGACAAGCACGTGAGTTTTTAACGCTTGGTAAGCAATTTTCACAATTTAGGAGATGCTTGACGTGCTTCACAAATATCCACTTGCTTGTCGATGTTAACGGAAATTTATGCTTAAGGCCTTCCTAGACGATTAAAATTGCAGAAGGATTATAAGTGACTGCAGAAGACAAAATTTGGAAAATCCAAAAGTGCACGCCTCATAGCGGTCATTCACATTTAAAAAAAAAATTCTAAAACAAAAACTCAAGTTTTTTAAAATAAAATAACAAATAAGGTGAGGAAAAAATATACTATAAAATAAAAATAAAATATATATATATATATAGATATACAGTATACAGTGGTATATTAGTTTTTTATAAATTATAATTAAACAACAGTACTTAGAACGCTAATATTTACTAGGAATCAGCACAGTGTAATACTTTATATATTAAAAACAAAAGTATTCCGGTAAGATGAATTTTTCGACCAATTTCTCTGCCACATACATGGTCACATAAACACAGACTCACGGACGTCCAAGAATGATTAGTTTTAATGTTATTATTTATTATATTAAACAAATTAATTGTTTATAAAATGTACCATATGTGCTAGACAGATTATTTAACTTCATATTAGTGCACTCATATTATCCTGTAAGTGTTATATAAAAAAAAAGTCATTTAAGTTTCGAAAGACTGGGTTTTTTGACATGTCGAGAGTAGAGCACTACCTCACTGCTCCGCTTGTGAGGCGTGCAAAGCACTAAAAATCAGAGTTTTCAAAATGTTCGTTACGCTCGGAGGGACACCCCCTAGTCAAATTTTATATCGTATTTAAGGAGGAAAGGGTTAGGGTTAACTGACGTAAGTCATTTATGGAAGCCCACAAAATTTTATCTAATTCTAAACTAGAAGAGTTCCAAAAACGGTGCAATGTGTCCAAAAATGGTAAAACTATTCTTTATTGATCTTTATTTTGGACCTAAAGCTAAATACCAAGTTTCATGCAAAACACAACGGATTTCCGATAGTAAATTGTTTAACGAGGGGTGAAAGTTACCGATTACTTACGAGGTGTAGTCTGAATTAAATACACACGAGGTAGGAATCGCATATTACCCCGAGTGATACATAGTGCTTTATACTACACCTACGAGAAAAATAGACGATAATTAATGGAAATTTATAAGATGTTTTATTAAAATTTATATTAAACTATATTCGTATTTTGAATCAGACGATATTAACTGACGTTTATTTAGTTGTCAGTTTTTGATGAAACAGTACTAGCTACTGTCAGTTGATATCGTCTAATTAAAAATACAACTATAGCTTTAACATCAAAATTTATTCTAGATGAAAAATAAAATTAAAGTGGCCAGTAACATTGTCGGAACACTTACAAGAAAATACAGTTCACATATCTAGACACGCGGTAGCGTGTCAATCCAAGTTCAAGTAACAGAACTGGCGAGCAGCAACGTGTGTAATATTACACGAATCATTTGGAGCTACTTTTGACCCCCTCATAACTCAAAACTATTTCACATTAAGGTGTCAAATTTGGCTCATATATTCAGACTTGCAAGATACATATGTGCTCTAAATAACATAAGCACACCTTAAACGGTTATTTAGATAATAATGTTCAAAAATCGTCATTTTTATCACTGACTAACCTATAGATCAAAACTCTAACCCAGTTCCAGATGACCTAGAAAGTTCAAATTTGGCATGCAGATAGGTAATTAGGTGAATACAAAGGAATAAATCAGAAACTGGTAAATTTTTATTATTTTATTATAATTTTTCACTTAACCTTTAAGCGGGCGCGCGGTCATTTGTAACGGCAGCGGTCGCGCGTAGCCTTAATGACCGTCAAGGTTTTTAAGAATTAAAAAGACAATTTATTAAATTATTTGAATTACAATGTACTTAAACACATTTCCTTTAGATAGAACACAAAAATATTTGCCAGAAAACCTACAAAAAATTATATTAAAGCTCTTTTACGAAGCGAATCTTCAAAGACGTCAGGCGCGCGTTTACTTTGCAAAACCTACGCAGCATGCACAACGAAAGATATAATTTAAAGCAATGCGCACAGAAAGGAAGAATCTATTGTTTTGAGTTCACAATGAACCTTTGAGAGGCTACTAATATTGGCAAACATGAGTGAATTTATAACCGAAAATAGGGTTACCGCCCTATTCGACGCCGCGCGACCGCTTGAAGGTTCGACTCTATTAGGAAAACTTAACTTATACTTATAAAAACTGTAATGTAAGAATCAGCAATCAGCAATCAAAACTTATGACAGCCGGTTTTTATGTAGATTTTAAGGTTTTCACGTGAATATATAAGCAATATATTGACGCGAACGTGTCCGAGCGAGTTGCAGCCGCGCTCATAAGCGAGCGCTGCGCCGTCTTGCTGTCATTCCCGATTCGACTCTCGTGTTGTGCGGTCGTGTTTTAGAGCGTCAAGTGCTCTCAGTGTGCTCCGTGCAGTGGTGACTCAGCTGGTGCGCATTCCTGTGTGGTGTTTTGCCTCAGCGCTGACGACCTCGAATTGTTGTTTGGTTTATTGCCCGCAATTCCTGGAAAATCGGCCTGAGTGTTGAAGCGCTGCTCGGCAGTGTGTATTCTCGGCCCGCTCTGAGTGTGTTTGCGCGCTTTTTAACGCGCCCATAACGCGAAGTTTATCGAAGCGATACTGTGTGTTTTTGTGCGTGAGTGTGTGTTCTCGTAGTCGCGGAACTACTACGCATAGCGGTGACCCTCGCTTGCCTCTTTGACTGTTACCGGTTCGCCCGGTCTGAGTCCGGCTTTGTGTTAAATCGCTAGCGTAGTATTTCCGCTTCAGCGGTTCGCCGCTCCGTGCATTCTCGCGTTTTAAGTATCGATTGCGTTTAGTTTGTAGAAATCCAGTTCCGAGTTCTCAAGGGCTGGTGGGTGAGATCGTATAGCTCTTTTCAGAGTTGCGATCTACCTATCGTTTCTTCTTCATAAACGTCTCGTTGCTGGGGGGAAACCTAACGGTGACAACGTAACCCCGGCCGTAGGAGTAGGAGTTAGGTACACACCAGGCAATCCGTAGCACTGCGGGGCGCCTGGCCACATTTAGGTATTCTTGCTCCTCGCCAGCAATGGTGGGGAGTCACTAGGTACTCACAAGCGACACCTCGGCCACTCCCGCGCGATGGCTGAATTACTCACCGGCATGTCCCGGGACCAGGTAGGGGAGATCATAAGGGCATGCCTTCGTGATCACTCAGATCTGGTCCAATCCTGCATTTCCCAGGATGTGGCTGCCCACATTGCGTACGACAAATCGATACCCTCCCTGTTGTCGCCGCGTTCCGCGTTTCGCTCGCTCTCTCGCTCGCGCACTCGTTCGCGCTCTCTCTCCCGCAAACCCCGCCATCGCGACCCGCGTGTCAATCGCCCCCCCACTCCGGTAGCCGATGAGACCCTTTCTCGGTCTCTCGCTACCCCGCCCCCCGCAACCTCCGAAACCGCACCCCGGTCTCCAGCAGCCGTAATGTCCGCTGAGTCGGCGTTGTCCGAGGACGACGAAGGCTTCAAAGTGGTTGGCCTGGGGTCTAAAAAGGGGAAAAAGCGGAAGAAGTCCGCCAAGTCCAAAAAGGCTTCGGCGGCATCCGCTCAGGAGTCTTCTACTCCTCCTCCCTCCGATTCCGAGGCTAAGCGCCTCAAAGCGCCTAGCGCTTCCGCGTCCCCGTCCTCATCCACCTCGGCGGCCAGCTCTGAGCTAGCCGCCATGGACACAAGCCCCCCCCCCCCCGCCGCCACCTCTTCGCAGTCCGCCTGTCCCACTTCGGGACGGACGGAAAAAACTCCGCCGCCCATTGTCATCAAAGACAAAGGGGCCTGGCCAAATATAGCAAACGCTATGAAGGCCAAGCGGATAAATTATACGCACGCCCGAAATGATGCCGAGCGCGGCATCAAAGTGCAGGTCCCGACACCGTCAGATTTCCGAAATCTGACGGCTTTCCTCACGGCCCAAAAGTATGAGTACCATACTTACTCGCTGGCCGAGGAACGCGTTCTCCGAGCAGTCATAAGGGGAGTTCCTAAGGAATTCTCCACAAAGACTGTTCAGGACGACCTAATCGTTCAAGGCCTCCCAGTTCGGGAAGTACATAGAATGTACAATGGCCGTAATAAGTCAGAGTGCTACGACATGGTGCTCGTAGTACTAGACCTGACCAAAGAAGGCAAAGCCATCTTTAACATTAAAGATGTGTGCAGCCTCAAGGGCGTCCGGGTCGAGACTCCGCACAAGCGGTCGAACCCGGGTCAATGCCACCGATGCCAATTATATGGCCACGCGCAGCGCAACTGCAGACGCAGACCGCGCTGTGTGAAATGTTTGCGCGATCACGCCACTCCGGACTGTGATCGCGATCGCTCTAACGCATCCGACCCGGTCGCTTGCGTACTCTGTGGGAGTGAAGGCCACCCAGCGAATTACCGCGGGTGCCCCAAAGCTCCCAAACAGAGCTCGCGTAAACCCAAACAGGGTAAATCGCGTCCCCCCGCCCCCCGCCAACAGGCTCCGCTCGTGCCTGCACCTCTCCCCGCTGTCAACGTCTGGAGCCGTCCTCCAGCGCTAGTTGTCGCGTCCAAATCGAAGGAGACAGACAAACTTTTGTCTGCTTTCCCCGGGCCCGTCTCTGTCACGGGTATTCCCTACCCCGCCCCTCTTATGTCCCGGGACATTCCGCGTCCAGCGCCTATGAGAAGTGCTCCCGCACCTCTCGCGCAAACGCGCCTTGCCCCCCCGCGCCCCTCTCTCGCGCTGCCCCGCAACGCCACTCAGACGGCCGAGCAGCAAAATTTCGACATTCTCGCCGAAATTTCTTGGGTTTGCGACCCAGCCTATTTCGAGATCGTGTACGCCGAATACGTACAGATCACCGATCTCTCTCAAATGCTCGGCTTCATGGCTAAGCATCGCGACTTCTTCGCCGCCCTCCGCAGGGTAGCTCCAAAACCTTAAAACCAAAATAGATTGCACAACCGCGCGCGAAAACCCCCGGTCCGTCTCCATAGGCTATTTTAATGCCAACGGTCTCCGCAACCAAAGAGAGGAATTATCGCAATTCCTCTCGTCCCAAAAACCGGACGTCTTCCTCATCCAGGAAACGTTCCTAAAGCCCGCTGTCCGTACCCCTTCGATCCCGAACTATCGCACCGTCCGTAATGATAGAACTTCCTCCAATCTCGGAGGCACTCTCATCTATTACAGGCGCTCCCTGCACTGCTCCCCTATCGATCCTCCACCGCTTACGAATTTAGAAGCATCCGTCTGCCGCTTAGCGATGACCGGCCATCAGCCGATCATCATTGCATCGGTTTATCTCTCTCCCCTAAAAGACTTGCTCGAGAGCGACCTTCAGTCGCTCTTAAATTTAGGCGACGCCGTCATTCTTGCCGGCGACCTAAATTGCAAGCATCGCCGCTGGAACTCTTCTGTAACTTCACGGAGAGGCAGACTCCTTGACGATTTAGTTGACAGACTAAACTTTGACATTATCGCTCCCATGACGCCCACTTTCTTTCCCCACAATACTAGGAACAACCCCGACGTACTGGCTTCTAAAGAATGTAAGGCTAAGCTTTCGTTCTATAGAGGTGCTTGACGAACTTGACTCGGACCACCGCCCTGTCATCCTCCGATTAGGTTCCCCTTCGGACTCTCCTCCCGACACTAGAACCGTGACGGACTGGGATAAATTTGGGCAAATGCTCGAAAACCCCAGCTCGCCACATCTAGACCGCGTTCCCAACGTAATCTCTTCCGCGACCAATCTAAACGTAGCTATCGACTCTCTCACTAGCCACTTGACCGTCACCGTTGGCGAGTGCTCACGACAGGTGCCGGTTGGTGATTATCACCACCTAATCCTGCCTCAGCACATCAGGTCGCTAATGACTGAGCGTAAAGCGGCCCGCCGCGCTCGCGATCGCGCTCCCACTACCGAAAATAAAGCTCGCTTCAACGACTTACACCGCCGTGTAAGAACCGCTGTAGCTGAGCTCCGCGCCCAACGTTTCGGTGATCTTATGGAGAACATTTCTCCTTCTCACCAAGCTTATTGGCACTTAGCCAGAGCTCTAAAATCCGAAACCGGAAACTCTCTCCCTCCGTTAACTCGTCCAAACAACGTTCCCGCGTTCAACGACGACGAAAAAGCGGATTGCCTAGCGTCTAGCCTCCAAGCCCAATGTGCCTTAAGCACACAGCCCTTCGATCCCGACCACGTGCGCGAGGTAGACGGCGAAGTGGAGCGCAGAACTTCTCTGCCTCCACAAGACCCCCTGCCCCCTGTCACTGTCGACGAAGTCGTACAGGTCATCAAAGACCTACGCCCCCGTAAGTCCCCTGGCGCGGACGGTATCTCTAACGATATCCTAAAGCGCCTCACTCTTACCCTTATCTGCCTCCTAGTAGCGATCTTTAACGCTGCTATGGAACATTGCATCTTTCCTTCTCAATGGAAAGATGCAATTGTTATAGGCATCCACAAGCCAGGCAAAGCTCGTACCGAGCCGTCCTCCTATCGCCCCATAAGTTTACTAAAGGCCCTTGGTAAACTCTATGAACGCCTCCTCCTCGCTCGCCTACGGAACGCTATAGTTTCCAGAGGCATTTTAATAGACGAGCAGTTCGGCTTCCGTGCCAAACACTCATGCGTCCATCAAGTCCTCCGCATAACGCAACATATTCTTACTGGCTTTCAACCAGCGTTAGGTAAGACCCGTCACACGGGCGCTGTCTTCTTCGATGTAGCGAAAGCTTTCGACAAAGTCTGGCACAACGGTTTAATTTTTAAACTGTACAACATTCATTTGCCAGATCGTCTCGTGCTCATCATATGAGACTATTTGTCGAATCGTAGTTTTCGCTACAAAGTCGAAGGCACTCTCTCTTCCCCCCGTCCCATAGAAGCAGGAGTCCCGCAAGGGTCCTTGCTCGCCCCCATCTTGTACCTTCTGTACACTAACGATATCCCTAAAACGATAGGTACAAATCTAGCCCTCTTTGCGGACGATACCGCTATCTATACCACAGATAGGCAAGTGAGTCGAATCACTGAGAGACTCCAACCCGCTATCACCGCCCTAGGCGAGTGGTTTCGGAAATGGAGAATCGAGGTGAATCCCGACAAAAGCTCTGCCGTCCTCTTTTCCTTAGGCCGCCCTCCGCGGCCAACTCCCCTTTCTCTCTTCGGTCGTGCCATTCCCTGGCAAAATAAGTCCAATTATCTTGGTGTGACCATGGATAGTCGTTTGAACTTCCAAGCTCACACCAAAATAGTCAGAGACCGAGCCGCTTTTGTCCTCGGTCGTCTCTATCCCATGATAGGCAAGTATAGTAAGATGTCGCTTAGAAATAAGCTAAATCTTTACACAACTTGTATCCGCCCCATACTAGCTTATGCTAGCGTAGTCTTTGCGCTGTCCAAGCGCAATCTCCACAAACTCCAGACCCTCCAAAACCGCTTTCTCAGAGCGGCCTCTGGAGCCTCTTGGTACGTTCGCAATGCGGACCTACACAGAGACTTCCCACGATTCCCCAATACTTTAAAGACTTGGCAGTCCGCTTTTTCGAGCGTACGCAAAATCACCCAAATCGTTTAATTGTGCAATTCACAACGTATCGTCCCCCCGATCGACCCGGTCACGGTCGTAAAACTATTGTTAGGCGGCCTCGGCACGTACTAACGTCCCCAGATGACGATCTCGCTGTCCGGATAGCGAGATTAGTCTCTACGACCTCCCCGAATAGGGCCTCCCTCCAAACACGACGCCGACGTCCCCGGGTTCGTCGCCGCCCACAAGGATACACTAGGTATCACAGAGTGCCGGGGCGCTTCTCGCCCCCACTCAATCGCAATCGTACCCGCGTAACGGGGAACTCCCCTCCTGGCGGTGACTCACCTTCGGGTTCGAGACTCACGCCGGTCGAAGGGACGCCCCCGAGAGCGACAACCCAAGCCGAGGCTTCCCCCGCGGGGAGCCCTTGAGCGTTGGGCGCTATATGGGCTGAGGCTCCATCAGAGTCTCGCCCCAAAAGTCCGGTGAAGCAGTAATGGCTGCAACAGCCAACTGCATAGTCAGCTCAGAAAAAAAAAAAAAGTCTTGCTGTCCGGTTGTCTCTCGATATCTGGCCTATAAGGTTGCGATTTATGCTACGAAATTCATAGGTTTTCTTAAAAAATACTTATATATTTGTGCTTAACTTGGCTAGTTTCTCATATACGAATTATATATTAGCCTTCGCAAGTTCTAAACCTGTTACTTGTCGGTTCTTATTTTATTATTCCGAAAATTTGGCTTGCTTATAGAACCCAGCCATCGAACATAATAATTCGTATATGAGAACTAGCCAAGTCAGACCTTAGGCTACAATATATAATCCTAAGTTATAAGAAGAAATGTTATTTTATGTTGTTATAAATAAATTTCAGGACTGACCGTTAAACTTGGCACCCATTTAGATCTTACTTCTTTTGTCGTTGAAGTCAACATCCAAGGCATAAATCATAATATTGAACTTGGCTCTCATTTCACATTTATGTTTTTGATGGGTACATATTACCAGAGATGGTGCTGATCAAAATTAGAACGCGTTATATAAATTTTCCGTTCTGTCGTATTAGAAAGTTAATTTCTTTACCCAGCCTAGCAGGTCAGTAATGAAACATCTCCGCAAAGACGTACTTTCAACAGCACTATTAGATATGTATGAAGGTTCTTTCCAAGCACGGATGATTTTAACAATATTTTCAACACTATTTACAGCAGGTAAGGCATGATTTTATAAAAACAGTGAAATATGTCAATCTATTTCCAACTTGAAGGTTATATCTAAATTCATATGCAATAAGCTCTAATCTCCACTTCACACATCCGGAGAGCTGGCGATTACTTAGGTCAGCGAATCAGCATTGTCATTCATCGTGGCAATGCTGCCAGGCTCTTAGCCACGTTGTCCATTGGCCCAGGTTTTTTTATCGACCTATATATAAAGTAGGTACATTTATTTTTTTAACTAGTTTCCAAGTATACGTAGGATCTGTCTGTTAATAAAATTTACGATTAATACTTTATTGTAATTTTTTTTTGTTTGGGTAAGTAAATTTTATTAATATTTGTTAGTTATTATTTAATCCTGGAAATTATTTATATGGATGCAGCTTCTAAAGTGACGAATTTCCGTAGGAACATTCAACCCCCATTTAACTCCCTAAGGGGATGAATTTTGTGAAATCTTTTTTAAGTGCTTGCTTTAGTTTAAAAAAACATTTTTTTCTAAGTTCCCATAGGAATAGATTATCCCTGATTAAGATGGTGCAACTACTTTAGGTAATATAAATAGGTAAGCATATTGGTTCAAATATGTAGGTACTTATTTATACCTATGTCCTTGATTTTAAAATTAGTATAATACCTACCAAAATATTGCATCTAGACTGACTTTGCAGTGGAATAATTTTATTTGCTAGTTTTGAATACCTATTATTATCTTAAATACCAGGAAATTTGAAATGGGCTGAGATAAAACTTGAGTAAAAACAAGGATAAAGCGATATGTAATTAACGTGACATACATCTACATCACAATTGAAATACAAGAAAAAAAAAGTAGTTTATTTTACATCATTCTTATCAAAAAATGCTTTTTGTAAGGGTTTAAAGCACTCAGGGCTTTCGCAAACTTTTAAAGTGATAGCACTCAGAACTTTGAAGATTTCTTTGTTAAAACATTATAAGCTTAGGGTATTTTTTACAGACAAAAGTTCATTTATCGTGTTTTCATGTTTCTCGTCAGGGTTTGAACTACGTATATCCCGAAGAACATAGTTATTAAATTTAAGACAGTGCTACTCAGCAAATCTGGAGAAATCTTTGCAAAAAAATTGTAATTTAAAGAGAAGCCTTTAAAGGCCACTAGCGTCGCCACTAGCTATTTTTTATTACATCTTCGTACAAAGCGTAATTGAAAAAGTGTAGAAATGAAAAATATTAACTTATTAACTATTTTTAGAACGTTTTGTATTGATTGTAAAATAGGTATGTAAGTTTTATTTATGGGTTTCTGCTAAAAGCGGCTGTATTTTAGCAATACCAGAATTAAAACTCACAGATACATTCCACAAACAATATAAAGATTTAAGAAAGTTAATTGTAGATCGTATTTTTAATTTTTTCACTTTATTAAAATACTCTTTTTACGAAGAAGACATAAATAATATTTATTGGCGTCGTTAGTGACCTTTTGGCCTTAAGTAAAAAGGTTAAATAATGATACAAATATAATTTCTAAGAGTAATAATTTTATAACAGTATAAAAGCGTAAATTATCTACAAAGTAAAAGAGTACGTTTTAATTGTTAAAGGTTTCTACAGTTCACTAAAACATAGAATGTTCGTGGGTTTAACGTCCATGTCCGTATCCTTGTCCATATCCTTGTCCGTATCCTTGTCCGTATCCTTGGCCATATCCTTGGCCATATCCTTGTCCGTATCCACCACCACCACCACCGTGATGGCCAGGGGAAGGTAAAGCCAAAGCCAGGCCGATGATGCACAGAAGTAGACAGATGTAGATTACCTATAAAGATAAAATGTGGTTATAAATTGAATATTTTTAAACGTTGTAAGTACCTACATAAATAAATATATAAATTTAAATGTCGACCAAGTGTGTGTTGAATACGCATTTAGTATAGGTAACAATACTTCTTAGTCACTTAAGTAAGTATTTCTTGCCCGCTATTAAGTATGGGTAACAAAACTTCTTAGTCACTTAAACGTAAGTATTTCTTGCACTCTTTTAAGCAAAATAAAGGAAAAAAATGTAACGTTATCGTTTTTAGGGTTCCGTACCCAAAAGGTGCCAACGGAATCCTATTACTAAGCCTACACTGTCTCTCTCAGACCATTAAAAGGCTTTATCGTTCAGACGTTTAGCGTTATGATGATAGTAGATTATCTACCTAAAAATTTAAAAAATACAGTGCGGTTTTAGACAAGCTTCCTGCCGGTTGTGGCTGTAAAACACCAAATAAAAAAAAAATTGGCCAAGTGTGAGACGGGCTTGAGTCATAACCATCTTAAATTACCATATCAGCGCCATATAGCAAAAAAAACTAAACGATATTGAAGTTTTGCATCATCGACTTGGTCAGCCTTAGCGGCAAAGTTTTTTTTAAAAAAAGTGTGGAACCCACGGTCCGTGAATTTGACTCGCACTTGATTGATTTATTATAAGCTTTTAGGTTATACAGTTTAGTGAATATTAATTGTGAAATTGATATAATTCTCAATACATACATATAAATAAGAAAATAAAATATGTTGGTTTAAGTGATTAAACAGAACATAAAAATCACTGCCAAGTTATTTGAATAGTTTTTCTATAGTGTCTTATTTTCAAAATAACTTTAATATGCTCCTTTATAAATATTTTCCAAACGCATTTTCCCAAGTAACGGTAAACCGAAATATATTTACATATTACAATATTATAACACGAGGTACCTTTTATATGTAGGATATCCCAACTAATATATATATATTTGTTTAACTCTGTTTAATTGCTTAGCGTCGGTATGGAGCAATCAATTTAGCTTTTTTTTTGTATAAAGTTGCAAAACATAGGCCACTTTTTATTCCAGGAAATTCAAAAGCTCCTACAGGATAACTTTAACGGAATTCTACGTATACAAACTATAGCTGAAACTATATCATGTTTATAGCAAAGTAATTACTACTACAAAGTTTCCGTAGAAGTTTACGTCGATAGCCGGAGCCGCGGGTAAATCGATATTAAACTCAAACTTTTGATTTAAGTTGACTTTTTAAACAGCTCTTTAAAATTACCAGCGGTTCGGAATGATTTTGGTACCGAGAAGAACCGGCAAGAAACTCAGTAGTTAATCCATACTTTAAATGAGAAAGTAACTCTGTCTGTCTGTTACGTCTTCACGCTTTAACTGCTGAACCGATTTAGATAAAATTTGGTATTGAGATAGTTTGAGTACCGGGGAAGGACAAAGTATAGTTTTTATACGAACAATTCAAAAGTTCTTACACTAAGTAGAGGCATAATATACAATGTTTAAATTTTAAAAAAATCTTTCCCAATAATTACGTTCTAATTTTTTCACCTCTGTAATAGCTTTAATAATTAGTATATATAAGCAAACTAGTAAAAAGTATAATCCTAAGTTATATTATGTGTTAAAAACTATATATTTTTTAAGCAAATAATCAAAATTGTTGAACTAACCTTGTTCATTGTGATTCTGTAAATACACTGATAATGGATTAACTAAAGGTTGCCTTTTTATACAAATTTTACATCAAATCTTGAATGTCAGCAGAAAAACCAGAAACCTAACTCGTATCTTATTTTATGATCTTAGGTAGGTATATTATATGTAACTATTGCAACTAATAACTAGTTTAGACACTTGACGTCAACGTTAAATAAAAAAAAAACTATAATACTAGGTACCAGCACATAGCGCTATTATTAACTTTTATTTTACTTGTTATTATTTATAAAAATACTGGGAAAACATAAAGATATATACGTTGTTTATACCTGTTTTTACCGAACTTATTTAATTATGCGCATATTTCGTTTTCACTGTTTTTCAGAAATATAAAATAATATAGTGTGCCATAGATTTTTGTGTTTCTGTAATTTTCTACCCCATTTGAAGTACACAATCCGCCCTGGGGCAGCATGCTGGACCATGTCCTAAATTAACTTCACCCTGGTTGAGTGAGGGTAGGATGACAGGACGTATGAAGGCTGGAAACGAAGTGCCACTTCATACGCCGAACTTAGTAAGTAGATACAATAGTAGGGTACAGAATTTATTACTAGGTTTTCCCTAAATTTAGTAATCGTAAGAAAGTTGCAGTTGCTAGATTCCTGTGGGAACTTCTGAATTTAGTATTAGGAGTTCCGTACCAGAAGGGGCCAAATGGAGCCCTATTGCAGTCTGTGCGTCTGTCTGTCGTCTGTCACACAGGTTTTCAGACACAGTGTTTAAATTTGTTGTTTTTACAAAATTTTGTTTGAAGATTTTTTTTAACTTTCCACTGACCTATAAACTTAAAATTTGGTCATAATATTTATTATTACGTATATTTTACAAAAAAAAACCAATATATTGATTTTGCGGTCAAATGCGTAGCACAGAAGGGTTTCACGCACCCACTGCTTATGAATAATTCTGCCATTCGGACAGCTCATATTTTACATTTGGTACGGAACCCTAAATGTATTTTTATAACCTATAAAATGAAAACCAGGAAAACCATACCTATCTGGCATTGACTTTACGAATTAGAATCCACAAAATTATTAGACATATTTTTGTTATGATGTAATAGTGTTAATAATTTGATAAATTACTTTAACCATAGAAAAATTACGTAGTTCGAAAAACCAGTTATAGCTACCTACTAGCTAAGAGCATTGATATGTGGTGATTCGTAAAGTTTACCTAATAAATAATATGAACAAATAATAAGTACCTACACCTGATAGAGAAGTAAGAGGCCTTATGGGTGGCTTACAAACTTTGACATTCGAATAGCCACTAGCTCGACATACGTACGCCAATTAACATTGGGCCAGCGCAGTGGACCATGGCCTAAGCCTTCTTTTCCGAGGAGAGGCCTGTGCTCTTCTGTGGGCGTACAATTGATGAAGATAATTACACCTTAAAGACCTGCCGCTGAGGTAGGCATGTTCTGGAGTGAACCGGTAGACTAAGCGAAACTAACTGATGTCTAAAGCTGGTATCCGGAAATGGCTAAATGATTGAATGATACCCAAAACGATGAAAATTGATAGTCTAGTGAGGTCTGACTGAGGTCTCTTATATAGGTATACTTTGCCAGCGGCTCCAAATTCATTTATTGGCGTGGAACTCCTTAATTTACTTCAATTAATTAATTAATTAGTTATACCAATGAATTGCTATAGCATGCTATAGTTAGTTTAACTATGTTATAGTTATTCTCGCAGGAACTTTTGAATTTTTGGGGATAAAAAGTAGCCTACATGCTATTTCAGGACCTAACCTATATGTATGTCAAGTTTTATCCCGCTCGTCCAGTGGTTGAAGCGTGAATAAAGTTACAAACATCCATCTACACATACAAACTTTCACATTTATTATATTAGTAGGGCATGGATGTCCTGCACCTAAAAAATTTAGTTAACAGTGAATATTTGAAACATAGAGTACGATAAATATTGTAAAATCAGCTATATTCTTGTTTAAGTTACGATATATATTTTAGTGAAAAAATTAAGCAATCCATGACATCTGCCAACAGTGCTGCCAGATCATTTCAAATTTTGGGCTCTAGTTCAACGCGATAAGAAACGCGGTAGATTGCGCCAGATATGCGAAATTTTATTTCCCACATGTTTAGTCACAGTTATCGCGTTAACAGAAATTTAAAACAAAACAGTGTCTAAACAGTGTCTATTTTCTATTAACGCAATAATGCTACAATTACCGGTATTGAAGCCTTAATGTATCCCAATCATAATTACAGTTTTGAAACAAAATACCTACTTATTCAAATTTAAACCGTTATTATATAAGAACAACCTAAGGGAGAATTGCATGTAAAATACAATAGGCTGTTTTGGTCCACGGTTAGGTGTTAGGTGGTATTTCTCATGGCATTGCACGTCCATGATAAATTGTTATGATGTAACTACACAAGAAAATGGTACTAGTACCTTGATGTTAAGATACATAATTTCGAGTACTGGAGCAGGCTATGCCCGCTCGTGTATCTATAGGTCACATTGAATATAGAATACAAACCGATCGTAAATAAGGTTTGATATTCGCGTAGCTAACACCAAGTAGTCGCGTAGGGACAACAATTAAGAAAATCAAAATAGTTTGAATTTAGATTTCTATAGAAAGAAACAAACATGTATCACATGTATTTTTGTTTTAGTCTTCGTTTGTTAGCCGCCCTTGTCAGATGCTTGATCAGAGATGCGTCGTTTTGTTTTATATTATGGGCTACTCGAGTAAAATCAACATAAGCATCAACGTTTTGCCAAGAAAAGTAATGAAGGTATATCACTCGTGATAATCGTTGTGATATGGTGCGACGCCCTCTTGACTCGGTTCCGCAGCAACAGTTTGGATTGAGGCAAGATCACCATCTTTCCGCTCTCAACAAGGAGCATTAGCATGCCCCGCGAGGTTTTAGGAGAAACAAAGTCGCTTCCCGCTGTCTGTCCCTATGTATGCTTAGATCTTTAAAACTACGCAACGGATTTTAATGCGGTTTTTTATAATAGATAGAGTGATTCAAGAGGAAGGTTTATATGTATTAAACATGAATAATATAGTAGAAAAACACTGATAATTTTAGAGGTTTCTAATGTCGTAAATAAACACTTTTTTTGCGCTTACATTGCAAACGCTGGCTGAACCCTATGAGATAGATCAAAATAATGTACTACAGTATTGTACATCTAAAAAAGGTCTAAAAAAAAGTCCGCGATGGTATATGTCTATCTCTTAGGGATAACCCACAATAAACGTTTGTTAGCCTTTACTTTTTACCGCCGCGCTGTCATATGTACACTATAGAATGGCAGAAACGTGGTTTGCCACATGTACATCTGCTGGTGTAGTTAGTGAACAAAATTAGACCAAATCAAATTGACAGCGTTATTTCAATTGAATTACCGGTTAAAGAAGATGATCCTGTCCTGTTCGGAATCTCTGTCAACAACTACCGAACAAGTAGATAAGACACTTGATTCATTCAGAGATTGATGTGCCGACGCATATATACTACTCAGTCGATACTGTTCTTGGTTCGAAGGGAGCTGTTCATTTTCCTACAGAGTTGCTTAATTCTTAGAACCTGTCTGGACTTCCTCCTTATAAAATGGTGTTGAAAGTAGGTTGTCATGTTATTTTATTAAGAAACCTGAATCCACCTAACCTTTGCAATGGCCTGCGTTTGCGGGTAAAATCACTAAAAACTTTCCTAATAGAGTGCACAATACGCACAGGATGTGGTACTGGAGAAGATGTTTTGATTCCCCGAATTCCTCTGATACCGATTTACCGTTCCAATTTAAACACCTACAATTTCCGGTAAAGATATCTTTTGCAATGACCATTAATAATCGCAATCGCAGGTTCAAACTTTCAATGTTTCAGGCTTAGATTTGAGCGTTTAGTGTTTTTCACATGGCCAATTATATGTCGCTCTTTCAAGAGTAACCTCTAAAGAAAACAGGTTTGTATTGTGTAATGACAAAACAGCCGTGAACGTTGTAAATAAAGACATTCTGGAGTATATATATTTAGTATCAGCATTGCAGCCGTGCGAAGCCGGGGCGGGTCGCTAGTACTATATAATAACATTTTTTTGTCAGCTAATATCAAATTGAAGTTCTTGACGAGACGAGTTATTAAATACCACCTAGGTTATTAAGATACCGATGTAATGCTTCCAACGTGATTGACAACTATATAACAATGGAGGCAGGATCTCTATAAAATTAAGGTTACAGGCCCCCGTGATATAGTGACCCGAAATGGCAAAAATTTCAATGTAGGTAATAGCAAATTACCTTACCTTTTCATTAAACACTTAACGGGATGGGATCAATGATTAAAAAATTAAATCAGTAAACTAAAAGGTTTTAAATAATATTTATTATAAAAAAACAAAAAATCAAACTGCTTAAAGGTGAAGGCTAAAAATGACACCAAGCAAAGTGGTCTCTTAATCGATACCTTCCTACATAAAACATAATAACCATCAGTTGGTACCCATTATAATTTCTAGACAAACTCACTCCGACTTGCCTGAATTGATATTCTTTTCTTCCCAATACGTAATATGCGTCCCGACTGATGGTCAATATGTTCCATACCCACATGATATACATATATATATATATATATAATGTCCTCCTTTCGGTCATTGTTGATCAGGCTGATCCACTGATCCACCTTTACCCGTTTATTACTTAAGAAGTTTTCTGTTTATCGTGCTAATTCTGCTATATATGATTTCCTCTTCTTACGGCCGTAAAGTCTCTAGATTGTCGACGTCATCGTATCGTATTATTGATCTATTAACCGTCTTTTTTTTACTCTGAGGATACATTTCATAATATATTTGCCGCAAATACTTGCTTTTTGAGCAACGACGCGAGGAGAGTTTTATTACTTGATCTCATTGACTAAAGATCGCATCATGAGTGATTTTCAATCGAATGTATGGGAGTGTAAATAATTCAAGTTGACAGTTGGAAAATTGCCCTGAGCCGAGCGTTCCAGAACCACTTTGTAGCTCCAATGGTGCGTTTTGGATAATTTTTTTATACTACTAAGATAGCAAACAAGCTTACTGGCACCTGATTTAAGCGGTCACCGTAATCTATGGAAGTTTGCAACACCAGGGGTATTACTTGCGCGTTGCCTACAAAAATCTAATAACTTCTTTCTTGAAGAACCCCATATTGTAGTCCTTAGGTAAAGCCTTGGCAGAGGGAGCTCATTCTACAATCCAAGGGTTCATGGGAGAAAGTTTCTCTGAAACCGCACTATATGCGACTATTTCGTTTCTAAAGTGTGAGAATGAATTCCCTGCCGATGGCAAGCGGTGCGATGGAAGAAAGTAGCCTTGGGCATCATTTCGAAAAATTCCTCAGAACACATTCTGTTGTACAAGCAGTAGAACACACACAGGGAGGAAAAGACTCTCCTCGGACCTAAGGGCTCGATCCGGCAAGGGCAAGTCATAAACTTTGGTTTCTATGTTGCCATAAACTTAATATTTCTTTAATACATTTTCTGTCGGAAAGTATAAATATGAGCTAATATATTCTCTTTGGCCAATGACGTCAAAGATTTACGAGCATTAGTTATCCGGAACTCGTAGAGCGGTGAAAGCAAATAAAAATTAATAAAAGCAACCCTTCAAATCATTAGTTTTTAAACAATTTTCTATTAGGTTACATAATTTACCAGCTGCTTAATTTCTTGCGCCATTGGGTACATGTTTCAGAACTCTCAATTTTTTTTTAGTTCTAGCAGACTTGAAATTCTTACACGATCAGTACAGACTGGACACAGAAACCGCGACAATATGGAGAGTTAGTGAACGGACAACATCCTTATGGACTCGACTTATATGAATATTAGACCCCTAGGTTCGGGTTCGAGGTTCACCCTGGTCCAAGGGACGACCCCAAGAGCGACAACCCAAGTCGAGGCTCCCCCCGCGAGGAGCAGGTATTGTAATCTGAAATTGTGTTTGAAGTCATTTCAATATTAGACTGCAGTTGGGTTTGTAGTCCGGCGATTGTTGTGCTCAGTATGTAGGCGCCAGGCTCGGCGATCAGGGCTATGTTCGGCTGAGTTGAAATGGTCTTAGTTAGCTTCTATTTCTCTGTATCGGCTCTTCTAAATTACAATATTATTGGCAAAACTTCTGCGCCTGTAAATACTTATTACTTATTGTTGTAAATAGCTCTGTAGCATCGTAATTCATAGTTAGGTAGGTTAACACAGTAATTTGTATTCATATATTTGCATTTAGACGTCATATGACGTACCGTAAAATTGTAACAAAAGTGCAAAATGACTACATCCACAGTAAGTAGACAACTCGTGGTGATATGTGCGATGTCATTTTGTCTCGGGTAATTTTACAAAAATTACATAATGCATGTACTATAATGTATCTAAATCAGTGTTATTTCTGTATATACTTCTATTTTGCGCTATATATATAGGTTTGTAGGAAAAAATACCATTTTTGTACTTTTACAACTTTTTTATATTTTTTCTACTTTTTATTGTGTAAAACCTTTTTATTATTGTAGCTTATAACTAGATATTACTATATTAGCATAAAACATTATAGATTTAAGAAGAAAACGAGTTAGCAAACGGCTAAAAATGTAAAACTTTCAAACTATTCTCGTTATAACGTTGTACTACAAAAGCTCACAAATATGTAACTTATATCATTCGAAAGCTCTTGTTGTGTACTACATTTTAGTACTCTCATGTGTGTAACTTTAACCATATGTCTGTAAATTAGGTTAAAGCGCTAGATCATAAGCAAAGTTTGTATCGAATGTGACATCCCATCTCTACCGATCACTCGATGCATGTCGACTGCTAGCGTACGATACATGCCTAAAGAGAGGTTTAAAGAATACGAAAAACTATTTGCAAACGATATCCGCCATGTTTTTTCGACAAATCTAGTTGAAACTAGTAGATCAATCGACTAAAACAATTACCGCGATTAACTAACAACCCTGTACGCGCCTCTTCGCGCTTTCCTTCCATACTAGACAATTGCCGTCATCATGGAACACACACTTCACACCTGGTGCCCAAAAAGGGCGATAAATCAGATCCATCGAATTACAGGCCAGTCGCAATAACATCACTCCTCCAAGGTAAAGGAGCGTGTGATCAACACAGAGCTTCTAAGATACCTAGAAAAACACGAACGTCAATATGGCTTTCGCCACGGTGGCTCGACTGTTGGCCTTCTTGTGTATCTCACACACCCAGTGCCCATGCACTAGCCATAAAGTGTCAGGGGGAGGTATTGGCATGTAACTTGGACATAGTGAAGGAGCTTGATCGGGTCTGGCTAGCTGGTCTGGCGTACATACATACCCTACAAATGGGTGGATAACTATTTGACCGGCAGACCCATGCAAGCCGTAGTTTATTCTGTGCTATCTCCTACTCTTTTCTCCTGCATATCAATGACATATTGCCCATCAACAACATACATTGCTATGCAGATGACAGTACTGAAGACGCTTACTAGACGGGCCGTGCTAAAATCACTCGTTCCGTTGTGGAGATAAAGCGCGGGGAACTTGTGTCTAAGATCGAGACCACTCTGTCGAAGGTCGGGAACTGGGGACGGGAAAACTTGGTCCGGTTCAATTTGTAGTGGACCCAAGCCTTTAATAGAGAGTTGTAGCAATCCGGACCCCACGACACGGTGTTGATTTGCTAAATTAAGTCTTAAGAGAACAGGTAAATTAAAGAAAATGGGATTCATTAATAATAAATATAAATTAGATCAATCACCTTCGTAATTCATACCAATCGAATACTATCGAGATCGATGAAACATTAAGTGAGTGAGTGGCCCGGATGTCCTCACCGGTCTTAGATTAATATATTTATATCTACGCCATAAGGCGTAAATCGCAGTGGGATCCTAAAATCATCAACACAAAGAAAAATAATTACTCGTTAAATACGACCGATTCGTAAAGTAGCAGATAACCAGGAGGTTAAAATATATGGAGAATATCGATCGATTATTTTCAGTTAATTGTTATAAATATCGTAGGGTGCGAGAGGGATAGTAGAGTAGGCTCCGCGCCGCTTACGACGAGCCTTCAATGTGTAAATTAATCGAAGCTGTATAATCGAGTCACAAAGAAGCGGAGAAACTAGTTCGGCAGGTAAAGAGTTTAGTAGAATCGGGTGACGATTTCGATATGATTGTTCGATTATTACTATAAAGTAACTGGCCACTAAAATGCGAAGCACGTGGGTACACGTGGAAGTAAAATAAAGAAGAAATTAACTGGCGCCACAATCCCTAGACACGCCACGTGTTCAGGCCGCGTCTATCGGGGGGGAGGGGAGAACGGTTATAAGCGATAGGCGTCAGTTGCGGCACCCTTTTCCACTGTCGTCGTACCGAGAGGCTGGCCGTGCTCGAGATTCCTGAGGAAGCGGGAAGGACAGGACGAACAAAGATTTGAAGAAATTTAATACCGACGCCGTGCACGTTTCGCCTACATCAAATATCAGTAAGTGTCTTTTGTGAGAACTGAGGCTAGCAATGTCAACTTATTATTGATGGGTTTGTACTATGGGGCTTTGTGAGGGACTTCCTTTATACCATGGCGTAAGGACTGTGTAAGGGACCGTGTAAGATGCCACCTTGGTTAAAGTGAAGGGTTGGTTGGGGAAAATTGAAAGTGGTTGACTTTTTGGTTGGGATTCTAGTTGTAAATTTGGAGTAGAGAAGGGAAAAACCCTTGCTTATTAAAAATGCAGAGGTAGTTTGTTGACATTGTTGGCTATGTACTCTTAAAGGAAAAGAGATTGCCGATTTCTGCAGAAAATTTAGTGGAGAAAAGGGCTCCTGCCGGGATCGGCGTCTCTTAACATGATGTTGTAAATTTTGTGATACTTTGTGGGAAGAAACCCCGTAATTAGGCTCTGATCTGATTAGTTAAGAAATCGTTTAAGATTAGGGTTAAGGTCAGGCAACCCTTGTGTAAATCCTGTCCTGTGTATATGTATATCTTATTGATGAAAGCCCTACGCAAGTCCTAAGCATCGACTTCGCGCTTTGATCGGACTCGAGGTGACGGGGCATGCTTACATGACTTGGCAGGCAACCCTTGTGTAAATCCTGTCCTGTGTATATGTATATCTTATTGATGAAAGCCCTACGCAAGTCCTAAGCATCGACTTCGCGCTTTGATCGGACTCGAGGTGACGGGGCATGCTTACATGACTTGGCAGGCAACCCTTGTGTAAATCCTGTCCTGTGTATATGTATATCTTATTGATGAAAGCCCTACGCAAGTCCTGAGCATCGACTTCGCGCTTTGATCGGACTCGAGGTGACGGGGCATGCTTACATGACTTGGCAGGCAACCCTTGTGTAAATCCTGTCCTGTGTATATGTATATCTTATTGATGAAAGCCCTACGCAAGTCCTGAGCATCGACTTCGCGCTTTGATCGGACTCGAGGTGACGGGGCATGCTTACATGACTTGGCAGGCAACCCTTGTGTGAATCCTGTCCTGTGTATATGTATCTTCATTGATGAAAATCCTACACGCTTTGGTAGACGCTCATTAGAATGGTACAGTTATGTTACATGTAATTGATGGTTATGTTAATGATATCTCTATATCCGCTACTTACTATCTCAATCATTTTAGTCCCGATGTCTTGTTGCGTTGCGGTATGGGTGACCCCCAAAGCAAGCAGACCCTTGGTAGATAGAGGTAGGTGAGGACGGGGCAATCACAGTAGGGGTTCTTCAAGCGGGGTCTGGCTTGTTATAAGATTAGGGAAGATTGGGGCTTGATGTTAGAGACATACTAGGATAACTGCAGGCTTCAGGAATCTAAGGGTGTGAGGGGGCTGATAAAACCTAAATCTGGGTTGGCTCCAGTTCCACCCTTCACCGGCGTCGAGTGGGGAAGCTGAACTGTTAGATGCCGTTTAGGTAATGGGTGGCTAAAATTTAATGTGGGATTTTTAACCCAATCTCCTTAAGGAATCCATAGATAAATAGTACCTCCACTCCACCCATTATTGCGACGGATAGATTTGGAAAGCTAAGTATTATTGTGTTCATATTTAAATATTTGTTTCCTGTGTAAAAATAAACGTAAACCTCATATGTTTTTCAGAGCCGCGACATTAATCTAGAGAGTCTAATTTTTAATTAGACTATCTAAGCTTTATTTTATTGCTTTATACTGTTTAATTTATGTTTTGACTAAGCCATTTAAGATAAAGATGACAGAACTTCAACATTGACCAAACTTTATTAACAGGCTATGAGGTGACGTTAGTGGGTCAGGATTTGTTCTATTCTTCGCCATGAATCACCCCGTTGAAGACGTATTAGTATAATCATACACAATTCTCTACTAACTGATGAGGCTCTGAATTGTTGTATGGAAAGCCGAAACGTTAAGTTCTAAACACTCAGAAAGGGCTAACCCTTACTTGATCTGGCTAATGCGCCGGGTCCTGAGTGTGGATATGTCTTCCTTACAATCCACCTTAAACATATTTATTGTGTGTCAAACTAGGTGTTCTGTCGCCTTAATTACTCTGATGAACAATTCACCACTTAACCATGTGCGTAATCGCACACCTATTTTATTATTTCTTGTGAACTTAGCTTGCACGGCATATGTTTCGGGCGAGTATAGCTTCTCCGGACTAGCGGCTATTTAAACTTAAGGAGCCTCGGGTTCGAACCGACCGATCGTAGGTTATATTCAAATAATAACGAGATGGTCCCTTTAGTTCCGTAGTTAGTCATAGTAGTAAGGATAAATACATGGTCGTCTGGTTGTTTGCCACCTCCGCAGCGTTATAAATGTAGGAGTTGGCGGGGAGCACTACTTACCTATCCTAAAGAACAGTTTAAGGCACGGTGTACGAAGGATAAAGGTTATCTATTAACTCAATTACTAAATGACAGGAGGGCGAAGCCACAAGGTAAGCTAGTTTGATTAAACCTATCTACGAGTCTGTCAGGAGTTGGTCGTTATATACCTTCCTTGTTAAAGGTTCCAAGACGTCAGTCAGATAATAAGTACGATACAATTGACAACCGCTTAAGGCCAGACGGTACCCTAGGCCCTTAAGGCTATTCAAATTCAAGTTATACATAATTAATTTTCAATATTCATTTTAGCGATCAAGTAGGAACAACCTAGTGTATGAGTTAGGCGAGCGTTAGGTTTTGTCTCAATTTTATAGTTTTGTTTTCATAAACTTTATATTCTAGTGTAGATAATCGCCATAGCTTGTAACCATAAACTCAATTTTAGATCTAAGAACGAAATTCGTACTGACCGGGTCGCGAGATACTAAACCAAAACCGAACCAACGTAAATTAGTCGAAGGAAGGTCGAGTAACACGATTAGACTCTGTACCTGCGCAGAAGACTAAAATGTGAACTCTGCGCACCCACGTGACCACGAGACGCCAGCTGGGCACTTCGACGCACAGGCAAATGTATGGAAAGTCTGACCGGTTAGTCTTTAATTGGCCGAAGGGATAATTCGGTGGCGGGCCCAATAATTCTGAATAGAACAACTTACGAACCCTTAAGGAATGGTTGTATATGTGAATTTTCCTGGATGATTCCCAGTTAGGGTTACCCGTAAACGACCTGGAAACTAGGATTGGTAGATTTAGATAGACTTCCATACTAAATCGTCCGCCCTTAGCGTCCTCTATAAGACCTCCTCAATATCTCCATTATTAGACAGTTAGCTAAGATATCGATCGACCGAGTAATTCCACGATTATTACACAGATGGCGTGAGTTTCAGTGGTAAAATAATAATCATGAATGTATGTGGATTTCTGGATACCTACGGTTAGGACTATGTTATAACTTTATTTAAAGGGTAGGCTGTAGATGTATTTCAGGGTTACATTTACTTCTAATTTGTTAGTTTGTCTTTACGGCGATTCTACATATATTATTATAAGATTAGATTAGAAGAGAAGCTAGTAAGGATAGTGGTAGTCTTTTTATATACTTAGATTGCCTTTGGGGTGGCTTCTCGAATACCATTACGACTTTATAATTTCACTTAGGGGTTGTTAACGGGTTGTCAACAGGCTCTTTATGCAATTACTAAACTTATCGGTCAGTCTGTGGTGCATTCTTAAGTGTTATTGAGAGGGTTGTGTAATTTACGTAAGGGCCAGGCCGCGAGTATATTCGTTTTTATCTATATATATATTCAATCTGTTAGTTCATCCGTATGGTGACCTTTCATATTACATTACAGTTTTATAACTTCGCTTAAGAGATCGATAGCTAGTCTACTAATAATTTATCTATGTACTTAATAGGTCCGCTTGTCTCCCTAATGCCTTATATATGTTGTTATTAGTTCCGACCTTCACTTAAGCGCAAGCTAGAGAACTGGTGACAGGTTAGTTGTGTAGGTTATAGGTTAATTAAGGGATCAATAGCGTACCTGCTAATAATTTATTTAGTTATTAAATAGGTCTGTCTGTCTCTTAAATGATTTTGTTATATTATAAGTGTATAATTTTAGTTAAGGGGAAGCCAGTGAGCTTATTAGTGGTTAGTACTTTCATATGTCTAAGGGTTCTTCCTTTTAAGGTGATTTTCCTACATTACTATGAGGTTACAAGTTTACTTAAGGGCAAGATAACTAGTGTATCGATGGACTACTTACCGTTTAAGAGTTCTCCTTTAAGGCGATTTCATACATTACTATAGGATTACGACTTCACTTAAGGGGTATGCGGTCATAGTCGTTATAACTTCAAGGCCTATCGTGTTCGAGGGGTAACCGTGTTATTACGAGACATGTTCGGAGTTGTAAGGAGGTAGCTAGGCTGGTGAATAGGGTGACTTAGGCTAGGGTACTTCGACTACGTTAGGATAATAAATCGCATATATTTTAATCTGAAACTCGCATTTAGTAATTTAAATTCTGGTCTAATGCTAATCAGGACTTAGTGGTTCTGCGGTTAAGGATTAGTTATAGGCCATTGCTTTTAATGTAGGTATAATGTAAAATTAGGGTTTTGATTTTGTTCTTTCACACCTGGGACTGATTGAATCCATACCTCTTAGGATCTGGGGTTATTATCGGTCACAACGAGGGGTCCAAATAGACGATTACGCCATTAGACGATCACAGCCAAATAAAATATTAGCTTTCTTTAATAATAACATTAACGGTTACAAAATACTATTAACATTTCTTTATAATAATAGAGACAACAATAATATGTTAGAATTACACATGTCTTCACGTATTCAAATTGGCGAGTACGTCGGTATACTCCACGTGAGTTCAAATTTATAATTTTATTATTTTTATAAACTGGGGGGGGCTTCTACATTATGTGTTGCCGTTACCAGGATAGGATAAAGAACTAAAGGAGGCTTGTAAAAGCCTACATTTTGTTGTCGTACAACGGATGGGAGGTCATTAAAATGGATTCCAGAAGAACAGGGGTGACAGAATGAGAAGTAAGGTACATACCTAAGCTTTCACTTTAGTAAAGGTAGACGGAGACCAACGTTATATTGGATCCCAAGGCTAGCCAGCAGGCAGAAATACACAAAGATACTGAGATTAAGGTATGTTTAATAAAAGAAAATCAAAAAATCAAAATGTTATTAAACCTGGGGACGGAGGTATTTAGGTAGTCGCACCACTCCCCGGTGATGTCCACCATTCTTTTTGCGACGACCTCGACGCTTCCGTCGTTTCCTCTTCTCTTGCGGTGCGGATTCCGGTGGCGGTGGCCTACCCTCGGCGTTGTGGTCAGGAGACGCATTGTGATCGACAGGAAGGTCACCGGGATTGACCACGCTGGAACACGTTGGAAAAGAAGGAGCGGAGACTCCGCCTGGGACATCGAGAACGTGGCGGATAACGCCACTGGACATAATAATAAGCTCGGAGGGCCTCCCCTCTACGACCAGACGAGAGCCGGTCTTCGAATACTCCCCTCGGGTCCGGGCCATTTGGGATTTCAGGGGTTGTTATTTTTTAAACAAAATGGGGTTATTAAAGGACGATTTCACGGCCACGGAGTGAATGATACAAATAATGCTGGTATAACATCGAACTATATTAAATTTTCTGGAAGGAGGGTAGATTGGAAATTGGATCGGTAACCTAAGGGGTAGATCGTTTTGTTTTCTCCCTTTTCCATGTGAGAGACCGAAAGGCGGAATAATAGTCTTAAATCCATACTATATCGAGATATCTTTTAGAAGGTAGGTTGTAAATTAGTTGTTATGTAAAGCTAATTATAGACACAAGTTTAGGATAAAACCATATTAAATTAGTGTAAAAGAATGGGTTTATTTTAGTTAGGTAGTACAGTACATCTATTTAGGTACTAGTATAGTAAGATATATTCTACGACTTAGGCTTAGATATAGGAAGGCATTACTAGTAATATGTAGACATAAAATTACGGCTAATACGCAAAATTAAAATTACATTTATAGAATGGTAGGCAGGGGTATGTGTATGATCTAATAACCTTATTTATAAATACATATTCGTATATCTCAATCATCCGAAACCTAGGGAACGGTATTCGTAAGATAAATCTTACTAGTCTCGTTCAATCTGAACTTCTATGTGGTAGTACCTATATGCTTATTGTCATAACATAGGTTCAAGAAAATGTTTAAAAACTAGATTTGAATAAATTTATTATTGGATAGCACTATTCAATAATTATGGACCTTAGCTTAATATTGTGAGTACGGTTCGAATAAGCTTGTGAGTGTTGGTTTGTACGTATATGTGTGCGTAAGTAGATGTGGATAAGTATATAAATTCGCAGGTGTTTTATGGAAGGATTCTTGAACTTGTGATTGTCAACTGATAAAGTGGAGGAGTTAGCCGTACTATTTATAAAAAGGGGAACCCCCTTATGGACTTTAGTGGCCTGTCGCGAGGCATATTACCGTATGGACATAGATTAGAGATCAGTATAGTTGGGGTGGCCTTAATGAACTGTCTATATACATAGAATTATTATTAAGAGGGGGGGGGGGGGGGCACTGTGGAATAAAGGTCTTATATGCTGGGGGAGGGGGAGGACATAATAAAATAACGAGCACTTAAGAGGGCCCCAACGCACATATACCTTTGCTATGCGGGTGTGTAGCGGGAGTCGACAATGTTAGTTTCAGATAGAGCTCGTTTTCCAGTGGCGTAAAAATATTATAGATAGGCCCACAACTTAGCGTAAAGGGGGGGAAATATTTGATTACAGTTACATCACATGCGATATAAAAATTAAATTACAGTAATTTTCTAGCTATGTAGTTATTTAACATGTCATGGAATAAATTATGCTCTCGCTAACTTGTTGATAACGAGTTATGAATTAAAAATAGAAAACGGGAAATTCGGCTGTAATTTTCTTAAAGAAAAAAAAAAAATTGGTTTGGACAGAAACCGCGCAACCAAATGCAGTAATCTGCTAGTCAAAGAATGTAGAAGGCCATGTTATTTTCGGTTTGGAACTTGCCATAGGACAGCGAAATCGATTTTAAACCCAAGCAGAAACCTGTACATTAAAGTAGGGTGCAGCCTAAATGTATCATTTTACTATTGAAGAGTTAGAGTGAGCTATTTTATGATTAGGGAATGCATTGAAAGGCGGGATAGCGAGCATTTGGAATGTTAATGCAGAAGTGAGGTCATAAGGTCACTAAGATATTAGCTAAAGTAGGCCTCATCCATCTCAGTACTTTAATTTTATACTAAGTAGCGCTGACTTAGTAAGTTGGGGTCATCCCCATAGGCCATTTAGACATATCAGTATATATGTGTAATTATCGGTTTATAAGTTTAGTTAAAGGGGTATTCCAAAGTACGAACATCTAATTACTGTTTCACTTGACGGTGACGTCTGTTAAGCCCTTAGACCAGGTGAACTTCCTCCAACGGGAAGATTCATGTCTGGTAGAAGGTAACCTTAACAAAGTAAACAGTAGATGTTAAAACGACTAAATGTACTTTGTAAGTTGTTAGTTTAGGGATACGATATGGTGAAAGAAAATTATATCAAATAATATAAACGGGGGGAGAAAAGGGTGTGCGCTCGAGCGGGGATTTGAACTCGGAGTTTCCCGGGGTTTTGGCGCGAGCGTGAGGTGTTTGGCCGACGGAGCTGTCTGGGGTGATTCTGTGCGATCGAATGTAGACGTTAGGTTTAGGTCATCTTTTATAGATTCGTTGCTACCGTTCACGGGCTATTAGATTCAGATTTTTGGATACTTTTGGATCATGGTTTTGCTTGCCTAATTATATTGATTGTCGATAAATATTTTATTACTAGGCGGACCAGTAATGTGAAAGGGTTTAACCTATTGTGATATTATTTATGAAGGTAATAAATTGGAAGTGTGATACTGAAATGTAAACGGGAAGTGTACTTATGTATATATATATATATATATACAAATCGGATTAGGAAATTTAGTGTACTTAAAGGTAAGATAGGACAATGGCAGGTATTAGGTGGTGTTCAGGTCGGGTATGCCTGGTAGCGTGTTCCTTTTGAACTAAATAGGTTATTGTTAATAGGTATTATCTGTTTAAAGGGTTCTGTCGAGTAGGCGATATGTAGCAATTGAGAAATGGGGTTGATGTCTGAGTAAAAACATTGACGTAGGTCAGGGACCGGTTTTGTTAGGGTAGTCATGTTAAGGGCGGTTAGAAATGAAATGTACATTACGAGAGGGGAGGGTACCACAGTATAAATCGCTAAGTTGTTAGGGGAGGAGTCAACATAATAAATGTTTATTAAACTGCATTAACGTTTATTCAGAATTAGGATTCGCATGAAATATAAATATATATATAAATTAGGTTCAGCGTAAGGTGAAAAGTGAGCTAGAACGTGGATAGATACTATTATCTGCTATGTAGATGTGAAACTAAGGCAAAATTATTAAACCCAGCCGAGTAGGACAAGGTTATTATTTAGGTTGGTATGAATCGTGAATTGAAATGATTTTGGATTTTTATACATGGCTAGTGTAACCCCTGTGATTTTTGCCGTGTGAGTTGCAGGGGGTCGTAATGTTTCGACAGGTACGATCCCTGAGTGACCGCGGGCGGTGCATGTCTATGTGTGTGTATACATATTAGTATGCATACATGTGTATATGTGTCGAAGTTGAGGTCGGGCCCTGCCTTAATGGTGGGAGAGTCAGGTCCTTAACTGAAAGAGCGAAAAGGGTTATGCTGAGGGTGTGTTTAAATCGTCGCGGGTAAAGATTGTAATTTGTTAGGGCCTGAACTGAAATGATTTGGATTTTTTATACATGGCTAGTGTAACCCCTGTGATTTTTGCCGTGTGAGTTGCAGGGGGTCGTAATGTTTCGACAGGTACGATCCCTGAGTGACCGCGGGCGGTGCATGTCTATGTGTGTGTATACATATTAGTATGCATACATGTGTATATGTGTCGAAGTTGAGGTCGGGCCCTGCATGATGGTGGGAGAGTCAGGTCCTTAACTGAAGAAGAAAAGGGTGTTATGCTGGAGATGTGCTTAAGTCATCGGGAAAAAGATAAAAATAAAAAAGAAAAGGGGGGGGAAAGTTGTGAGTTGTTAGGATAGACAAACTTGCCTTGTGGGGTTCAGGGAGGTTTTAAGGTTCCGGCGACTGCCGTTTTGGTGGATCGCTTCCGGTGTATGGTTGGATAAGAGTGTGGAGGTATGCGTACATATGTATACGTCGTTAGTGGAAGTTAGGCTTAGCGTGAATGAGGGGTGGTTAGTTAAGGGGAGGAGGGGGATATGCGGAGTATGGGATTAGGCCGCTCTAGTATCAGCCTTATTACACAAGGTTCAAATTTTACAACCGGTTCTTATAGTTGCTGATAACAATTTAATATTTGCTTCTTAATATCATTAAATAAACAACCCTCGGACGTCATTGCCCTATTCAGACTTTTGTACATCATAACGAGCCTAGATTGAGTGAGGCCTTTGGTCCTTAACTAAGGCAGATCCGTCCTAGCTGTTTATTGCTAGAACGAACAAACTCAACCGTTTGCGTCCAAACATCATCGTCATGGTTAATTATCTATTGTGATTGAATACGGCTAACGATGAACGAACTCAACTGGTTGCTTCCCATTATCATCAAATTAACAAACTCAGTTAGTTGCTTCTGCACATCGCCGAATAGTTAAACTCAGCTGTTTATTCCTGAATGTCATTGAATGGATGAACGCAACGGTTTATTTCCGAAATGGACAAACTCAACTGCTTGCGTTCAAATATAATCGCCATATTAAACCTATAAATATCTATCATGACGAGCCGAGGTTGAGTGAGGCCCTTGGTCCTTAATCGAAGCGTATACATTATAATGAGCCTAGATTGAGTGAGGCCTTTGGTCCTTAACTAAAGCAGATCCGTCCTAGCTATTTATTGCTAGAATGGACAAACTCCACCGTTTGCGTCCAAACATCATCGCCATATTCTAATTACTATATCTATCATAACGAGCTGAGGTTGAGTGAGGCCCTTGGTCCTTAATCGAAGCGTATACATTATAATGAGCCTAGATTGAGTGAGGCCTTTGGTCCTTAACTAAAGCAGATCCGTCCTAGCTATTTATTGCTAGAATGAACAAACTCCACCGTTTGCGTCCAAACATCATCGCCATATTCTAATTACTATATCTATCATAACGAGCTGAGGTTGAGTGAGGCCCTTGGTCCTTAATCGAAGCGTATACATTATAATGAGCCTAGATTGAGTGAGGCCTTTGGTCCTTAACTAAAGCAGATCCGTCCTAGCTATTTATTGCTAGAATGAACAAACTCCACCGTTTGCGTCCAAACATCATCGCCATATTCTAATTACTATATCTATCATAACGAGCCGAGGTTGAGTGAGGCCCTTGGTCCTTAATCGAAGCGTATACATTATAATGAGCCTAGATTGAGTAAGGCCTTTGGTCCTTAACTAAAGCAGATCCGTCCTAGCTATTTATTGCTAGAATGAACAAACTCCACCGTTTGCGTCCAAACATCATCGCCATATTCTAATTACTATATCTATCATAACGAGCTGAGGTTGAGTGAGGCCCTTGGTCCTTAATCGAAGCGTATACATTATAATGAGCCTAGATTGAGTGAGGCCTTTGGTCCTTAACTAAGGCAGATCCGTCCTAGCTGTTTATTGCTAGAACGAACAAACTCAACCGTTTGCGTCCAAACATCATCGTCATGGTTAATTATCTATTGTGATTGAATACGGCTAACGATGAACGAACTCAACTGGTTGCTTCCCATTATCATCAAATTAACAAACTCAGTTAGTTGCTTCTGCACATCGCCGAATAGTTAAACTCAGCTGTTTATTCCTGAATGTCATTGAATGGATGAACGCAACGGTTTATTTCCGAAATGGACAAACTCAACTGCTTGCGTTCAAATATAATCGCCATATTAAACCTATAAATATCTATCATGACGAGCCGAGGTTGAGTGAGGCCCTTGGTCCTTAATCGAAGCATATACATCATAATGAGCCTAGATTGAGTGAGACCCTTGGTCCTCAACCTAAGCATGTCAGTCAGTATCCGTCCTGATTACCGATGACAAATAGCGGACAACCTCAGTTGGCTGCTTCCAACCATCATTACCTTTTTCCCGAACTACTATATTCTTCATGTCTAACGAGTATATCTGGTGTTTCTTATTATAGAGCTGCAGGGGCTTGCGTTTGTTTCGACGGGGTGGGTTCTGGGGTGGTTGCGAGTTGAGGGTAAGGGGCTCAATAGGGGTTATTTATTTTTCTTTCTCCCCTTTGTTTTTCCCTTCCATGGGTGCTGTATCCTTTCTTGTTACCTTGATAGGTCTATAGTCTTGAGAGGACGCCATCTTCTATTATTAACCAATTCACGTGTGTTATCTCGAGAGGTCATTAAGAGGTTCCGTTCTTTATCTAAATAAGAAATTCTTGGTTTTGGCTTATTAAGAATAGTGTGTTAGGTCGTAGGCCCAGTTAGGTTGTTAAAGCCCTGTTAGGAATTAGGACAGGAGGAAATAAGTTTAGGGTCTTACCCAGACGGTCGTCTTGGTTGTTGCAGGGTTCGCGGAAGGGGCGCACGGTTATCGAGAAAATTTTTTGGAAGGGAGAATCATGGGACGTCCTAGAAAACGACAAGCTAAGGGGAGCGACGATGAGAACAGCGATAGTGAGGATCTCAGAGCGACTAACGAAGGTTATAAACAGACCATTGCGGACTTAACTAAGCGAATACAAGAATTAGAGAAAAGGATAGAGGAAAGGGTCGGATTGGTTGTGGAGTCGGCATCCCCCTCGATCAACCTTCCAGTTCCTAACCCGGAGCCAATTGTCGATCTGACCCCCCCGACGGTTAATGAGGAGGTAATAAAGTGCTGCAATCAAGTGGGCGCTATGTATAAATATGGGGGGGTGGAACGACCCAAGTTTAGCACCCCTGAGAGCTTGCATCCAGTAACGTTCCTTGAGAATTTGACGTATTACCTAAAGAGAGCACCTTTTAGGGACCATGAGATAGATGGAATTTTTGATTGCTTGGAGGGGGAGGCGAGAAATTGGGCTCGAGTGTATAAAGAGACATGGGGGTCTCTGGAGGACTTCAAAAGGGACTTCTTGGATACATATTGGGGGGAAAATGAACAAAATGCTTTGAGAAGGGACATAGTACAATCTGGTTGGGACAAGAAGGTTCATCCTACGATGCTGGGACATTTTTTACATTTAACCGGACAGGCTAAGATGTTGACATATGCCATTCCGGAGCAACAATTGGTGGGGGACATTATACGACACTTTTCTAAGGAAGTACAGTACGCTTGGACAGTGGCAAGAGAAGAAGGGTTCGGGTTACTAAAGGCCACTAGTTTTCTGAGAAGACTAGACAACATAGATAAGCAGAAGGGGCTTCTAGAGGGAGTGGGAGGATCCAAGGTGAGGCACATCCATGATGGTCAAGCTGGAAGTAAAGGAAACTGGAGGTACGGTCGTCCCGAAGCAAAGAAGAGCTTTACAAGATCTGGGCCCAACCGGTCGCCGGGTGCTGGAGGCCAGATGCCGCGGTTAATGGAAGTAAATTTAGAAAGGGAAGAGACTTCCTTGGGAAACTATTAAGAGCTGACGATTCGATCCCCTACTCAGCTCGTTACCCAGGGGAATTAGAGTTACGGTCCTACTTTCCTTTAAAACAAATGTTGGATGTAGGGTGGTTGCCTGGTTTGGGGTTAGGGAGAGGTAACGGTATACTTAGACCAATAATTTTAAAGGGGCAGGCCACGACTCAGGGTCTCGGGTTTCGTAACGATGATGTGTTGTCCGATCCAGTCGTCGGAGTGAGAGATAGGTTGTTAGATAAGGCTAATGAAGGACTAGGGCCTCTGAGTGTTAGGGTCACACCCGGGGTGAATTCAGTGTTCGAGGAAGAGGAGAAAGCAGTGGGATGCGAGGGGGAAGTCTTAAAATGTGAGATGAAAGTGAATATATGGGAGGAATGGGTCGATTGCCTCTTAGATACTGGTAGCGATATCACTTGTGTCAGCGAAGAATTTGTATTTAGACATAAGGACAGGACAGATATGGCGGTATTTCCGATAAGATGCTTACAGATCAGAGGGGCGGTGGGTCAACGTAGTTCGAAAATTCAAAAGGCTGTGGTGTTACCTCTAATGCTAGGGAAACATCGACTTGATTCTCCTTTCCTAATAGTCCCGAAATTAATAAGGCCGGTAATTTTAGGATTTGATTGGATGCGCCTTCATGGGGTGATACTAAAAATGGGGCCCACGAGGGTAGTAATTACTATAACGATTGATGGAGAGGAGGTTTCGTTGGATCTGAGAAACCGAGAGATTAACTGCGTTTCGTCGGTTAGTCCTTTGGTGGGAGCTCCCGCCTTGCACCACGATAAACTCGAAGAAAACATACTTGTAGGGTTGGAGATTGGCCACGTAGGAAGGGCTCTACTTAAGGGGGTTATAGTGAAGTACAAGGATCTTTTTACGGGGGAGTTGGGACGCGCTAACTGTTATGAACATACTATTATCATGAAATCGGAGGAACCTGTGATGAAAAGATCTTATCCAGTTCCGTACGCTTATCGAGACCAGATGGGGAGGAAACTGGGACAAATGGAGAAGCAAGGGATCATCTCCCGAGCTTCCACTCCGTATTGTAGTCCACTTACTTTTAGATTCAAGTCTGATGGGGATCTACGGGTTTTGTTAGATGCTAGGGAGATAAATAAAGTTATGATAGCGGAGTCTGAAGCCCCTCCGGTTCAATTAGATGTGTTAAACTCCTTTCATGGGGTACGTTTTATCAGCACCATTGACCTTAACAACGCCTATTTTCAAATTCCCCTGGCCGAGGGCAGTAAAAGGTACACTGGGTTCACATTTAATGGAAAATCATATGTCTATAATGTTCTACCGCAAGGGCTGAAAACGTCGGTTGGTAGTTTTAGTCGGGCAATGGATAGGATATTGGGGCAAGAGGTTAGGACGTTTTGTGTCAATTATTTGGATGATCTGGCTATCCTTACTAGTGGTGATTTGCAGGAACACTTGGGTCACCTTGATGTCGTATTGGGTCGATTGCGCAAAGCCGGTCTAACCTGCAACTTGTCCAAATGTAGGTTTGTATGCGCGGAGGTGAAAATGTTAGGGCACATAATCGACACTGAGGGCATCCGGACTGACCCACAGAAATTGGAAGCCATTAGGGATTTCCCAGCGCCTAAGAAGATAAAACACTTAAGGGCGTTTTTAGGGCTTTGTAATTATTATCGCCGGTTTATTCCGCGTTACAGCGAATTAATAAGGCCTTTGTGTAGGTTATTAGGAAAGGGAATACATTGGAGGTGGGATATGTCGGCTCGAGAAGCGTTCGAAGGGCTGAAGGGGGCCTTCATGAGTACGATTAGGTTACACCACCCTGATATAGGATCTCCATATATTCTGCAGGTAGACAGTTCGGGGGTAGGGGTGGCTGGGGTGCTATACCAGGGCCAGGGGGAGGATATGAAGGTTCTGGGGTATTGTAGCAGGTCGCTGAGAGGGGCGGAATTGAGGTGGACCGTTACCGAACAAGAACTATGGGCTGTTATATATGGGATAAAGAAATTCGAGACTTACTTACGAGGCGCTAAGGTGATTATACGGACTGACCATAAAGCACTAACTTTTATGAAATCTTGTCGGCTGTTTAATAGTAGGGTTACTCGTTGGATTCTGTTTTTAGAGCAGTTTGATTATACTATGGAACACATAAAGGGGAAGGATAACCTGGTTGCCGATGTGTTATCCAGGTACTTGCCGGAGGGTTTATCCATTCAGGAGGACAAAGTTTTAGGTCCCGAAATTAGTTATATGGGGGTAACGCTGGACCGGGAGTTGAGGAGCGATCTAACCCGTTTGTGCGAGTATCAGGCGGAGGACACTTTGTTGCGACTATTGAGAGAGCAAGTGGAAGGGCGAGGGGCCGCCACTGGTAGGCTGAAGCGAATTGGGGTTTTGAGTCGAATAATAGATGGAGTATTGTGCTTTGTGGGTTCGGGGAGAAATAGGGTGGTACCATTTTTACCTAGTGTTTTACAGGAGAGGGTGATATTGCAAGTGCATACGGAAATGGGCCACTTAGGGGCTCTGAAAACAGTAAAACTAATGCGCGACAGATATTATTGGCCGAACTTACGAAGACGCGTAAAGGAGGTGATATCGAGATGTCATATTTGCCAATTGTCTAAACCGAACAACGTGAACTTAGTCGGGAGCTGTAAATCCATTCTACCTGGGGAAATAGGAGATGTAGTAATGGCGGATTTGTACGGGCCTCTGCCCAAGGGGAAGTATGGATTAAGTTATTTACTAGTAGTACAGGATAGTTTCAGCAAATATCTGAAGTTATTCGAACTAAGGAAGGCCACAGCTAAAGGAGTAGTTTCTAGAATTAGACTATACGGGAGGTTTATAAAACCAAAAACGATTCTGACGGACAACGGCAGTCAATTCGTTAGTAGAGAGTGGAAGGAATCTTTAGCGGGGATGGGAATCCGACCTATCTACACCACGGTTAGGAACCCGCGGCCTAATATCACGGAGAGGGTAAATCGAGAACTAGGGCGTCTGTTTAGAACTTATTGTCATAAAAATCACAAGGGGTGGGTCGACCAGGTAAGGAGGATAGAGGATTTGTACAACAATACCCTTCACCTCAGTACCGGGTTTACCCCGAATGAGTTATTGTACGGTCGGAAGACGAGGTTGGCGATGGATGGGAAGACTAGTGAAGTGGTAAGCGAGAGTGAGTTAGAGGAAATGAGGAGGAGAGCTAGAGAGAAGTTGGTGGAAACTAGTAAAAGGCGAAATGAATATTTCGATAGAACGCACCGGTTGGTGAATTTCCAGATAGGAGATTTAGTGAAGGTGCGTCGTCACAATAAATCTAGTGCTATGCTTAAACAAATAAAAAAGTTCTCTTTACTATACGAGGGGCCTTATGTGGTTGCGGCAGTCCCCTTCCCGAATGTATATGTTCTAATGAATCCAATCAACAAGCAAATAAGAGGGAAGTTCAATGCCATACATTTGTCTAGATATTACAGTTAGTCAATGCTGTTATTCCGTTTTCCCGGGGCGACGGCTGAGATGGGGGAGGGGGGGGGGGGGGGATTGGGAGAAAATCATTTTTTTTTGATTAACTTGTATCGTGGTCATTATTCAAAGAGGAGTGTATTAATATAAATAAACGATATCTATTGGTGACGGAGTTTCTTCTTGATACCCTGTCGAGTATACCTTTAAGAAACAAGTCACAACTGATAAGTGTACATTTATGACTTGTTGGGGAGGATTGTAGTGGACCCAAGCCTTTAATAGAGAGTTGTAGCAATCCGGACCCCACGACACGGTGTTGATTTGCTAAATTAAGTCTTAAGAGAACAGGTAAATTAAAGAAAATGGGATTCATTAATAATAAATATAAATTAGATCAATCACCTTCGTAATTCATACCAATCGAATACTATCGAGATCGATGAAACATTAAGTGAGTGAGTGGCCCGGATGTCCTCACCGGTCTTAGATTAATATATTTATATCTACGCCATAAGGCGTAAATCGCAGTGGGGATCCTAAAATCATCAACACAAAGAAAAATAATTACTCGTTAAATACGACCGATTCGTAAAGTAGCAGATAACCAGGAGGTTAAAATATATGGAGAATATCGATCGATTATTTTCAGTTAATTGTTATAAATATCGTAGGGTGCGAGAGGGATAGTAGAGTAGGCTCCGCGCCGCTTACGACGAGCCTTCAATGTGTAAATTAATCGAAGCTGTATAATCGAGTCACAAAGAAGCGGAGAAACTAGTTCGGCAGGTAAAGAGTTTAGTAGAATCGGGTGACGATTTCGATATGATTGTTCGATTATTACTATAAAGTAACTGGCCACTAAAATGCGAAGCACGTGGGTACACGTGGAAGTAAAATAAAGAAGAAATTAACTGGCGCCACAATCCCTAGACACGCCACGTGTTCAGGCCGCGTCTATCGGGGGGGAGGGGAGAACGGTTATAAGCGATAGGCGTCAGTTGCGGCACCCTTTTCCACTGTCGTCGTACCGAGAGGCTGGCCGTGCTCGAGATTCCTGAGGAAGCGGGAAGGACAGGACGAACAAAGATTTGAAGAAATTTAATACCGACGCCGTGCACGTTTCGCCTACATCAAATATCAGTAAGTGTCTTTTGTGAGAACTGAGGCTAGCAATGTCAACTTATTATTGATGGGTTTGTACTATGGGGCTTTGTGAGGGACTTCCTTTATACCATGGCGTAAGGACTGTGTAAGGGACCGTGTAAGATGCCACCTTGGTTAAAGTGAAGGGTTGGTTGGGGAAAATTGAAAGTGGTTGACTTTTTGGTTGGGATTCTAGTTGTAAATTTGGAGTAGAGAAGGGAAAAACCCTTGCTTATTAAAAATGCAGAGGTAGTTTGTTGACATTGTTGGCTATGTACTCTTAAAGGAAAAGAGATTGCCGATTTCTGCAGAAAATTTAGTGGAGAAAAGGGCTCCTGCCGGGATCGGCGTCTCTTAACATGATGTTGTAAATTTTGTGATACTTTGTGGGAAGAAACCCCGTAATTAGGCTCTGATCTGATTAGTTAAGAAATCGTTTAAGATTAGGGTTAAGGTCAGGCAACCCTTGTGTAAATCCTGTCCTGTGTATATGTATATCTTATTGATGAAAGCCCTACGCAAGTCCTAAGCATCGACTTCGCGCTTTGATCGGACTCGAGGTGACGGGGCATGCTTACATGACTTGGCAGGCAACCCTTGTGTAAATCCTGTCCTGTGTATATGTATATCTTATTGATGAAAGCCCTACGCAAGTCCTAAGCATCGACTTCGCGCTTTGATCGGACTCGAGGTGACGGGGCATGCTTACATGACTTGGCAGGCAACCCTTGTGTAAATCCTGTCCTGTGTATATGTATATCTTATTGATGAAAGCCCTACGCAAGTCCTGAGCATCGACTTCGCGCTTTGATCGGACTCGAGGTGACGGGGCATGCTTACATGACTTGGCAGGCAACCCTTGTGTAAATCCTGTCCTGTGTATATGTATATCTTATTGATGAAAGCCCTACGCAAGTCCTGAGCATCGACTTCGCGCTTTGATCGGACTCGAGGTGACGGGGCATGCTTACATGACTTGGCAGGCAACCCTTGTGTGAATCCTGTCCTGTGTATATGTATCTTCATTGATGAAAATCCTACACGCTTTGGTAGACGCTCATTAGAATGGTACAGTTATGTTACATGTAATTGATGGTTATGTTAATGATATCTCTATATCCGCTACTTACTATCTCAATCATTTTAGTCCCGATGTCTTGTTGCGTTGCGGTATGGGTGACCCCCAAAGCAAGCAGACCCTTGGTAGATAGAGGTAGGTGAGGACGGGGCAATCACAGTAGGGGTTCTTCAAGCGGGGTCTGGCTTGTTATAAGATTAGGGAAGATTGGGGCTTGATGTTAGAGACATACTAGGATAACTGCAGGCTTCAGGAATCTAAGGGTGTGAGGGGGCTGATAAAACCTAAATCTGGGTTGGCTCCAGTTCCACCCTTCACCGGCGTCGAGTGGGGAAGCTGAACTGTTAGATGCCGTTTAGGTAATGGGTGGCTAAAATTTAATGTGGGATTTTTAACCCAATCTCCTTAAGGAATCCATAGATAAATAGTACCTCCACTCCACCCATTATTGCGACGGATAGATTTGGAAAGCTAAGTATTATTGTGTTCATATTTAAATATTTGTTTCCTGTGTAAAAATAAACGTAAACCTCATATGTTTTTCAGAGCCGCGACATTAATCTAGAGAGTCTAATTTTTAATTAGACTATCTAAGCTTTATTTTATTGCTTTATACTGTTTAATTTATGTTTTGACTAAGCCATTTAAGATAAAGATGACAGAACTTCAACATTGACCAAACTTTATTAACAGGCTATGAGGTGACGTTAGTGGGTCAGGATTTGTTCTATTCTTCGCCATGAATCACCCCGTTGAAGACGTATTAGTATAATCATACACAATTCTCTACTAACTGATGAGGCTCTGAATTGTTGTATGGAAAGCCGAAACGTTAAGTTCTAAACACTCAGAAAGGGCTAACCCTTACTTGATCTGGCTAATGCGCCGGGTCCTGAGTGTGGATATGTCTTCCTTACAATCCACCTTAAACATATTTATTGTGTGTCAAACTAGGTGTTCTGTCGCCTTAATTACTCTGATGAACAATTCACCACTTAACCATGTGCGTAATCGCACACCTATTTTATTATTTCTTGTGAACTTAGCTTGCACGGCATATGTTTCGGGCGAGTATAGCTTCTCCGGACTAGCGGCTATTTAAACTTAAGGAGCCTCGGGTTCGAACCGACCGATCGTAGGTTATATTCAAATAATAACGAGATGGTCCCTTTAGTTCCGTAGTTAGTCATAGTAGTAAGGATAAATACATGGTCGTCTGGTTGTTTGCCACCTCCGCAGCGTTATAAATGTAGGAGTTGGCGGGGAGCACTACTTACCTATCCTAAAGAACAGTTTAAGGCACGGTGTACGAAGGATAAAGGTTATCTATTAACTCAATTACTAAATGACAGGAGGGCGAAGCCACAAGGTAAGCTAGTTTGATTAAACCTATCTACGAGTCTGTCAGGAGTTGGTCGTTATATACCTTCCTTGTTAAAGGTTCCAAGACGTCAGTCAGATAATAAGTACGATACAATTGACAACCGCTTAAGGCCAGACGGTACCCTAGGCCCTTAAGGCTATTCAAATTCAAGTTATACATAATTAATTTTCAATATTCATTTTAGCGATCAAGTAGGAACAACCTAGTGTATGAGTTAGGCGAGCGTTAGGTTTTGTCTCAATTTTATAGTTTTGTTTTCATAAACTTTATATTCTAGTGTAGATAATCGCCATAGCTTGTAACCATAAACTCAATTTTAGATCTAAGAACGAAATTCGTACTGACCGGGTCGCGAGATACTAAACCAAAACCGAACCAACGTAAATTAGTCGAAGGAAGGTCGAGTAACACGATTAGACTCTGTACCTGCGCAGAAGACTAAAATGTGAACTCTGCGCACCCACGTGACCACGAGACGCCAGCTGGGCACTTCGACGCACAGGCAAATGTATGGAAAGTCTGACCGGTTAGTCTTTAATTGGCCGAAGGGATAATTCGGTGGCGGGCCCAATAATTCTGAATAGAACAACTTACGAACCCTTAAGGAATGGTTGTATATGTGAATTTTCCTGGATGATTCCCAGTTAGGGTTACCCGTAAACGACCTGGAAACTAGGATTGGTAGATTTAGATAGACTTCCATACTAAATCGTCCGCCCTTAGCGCCCTCTATAAGACCTCCTCAATATCTCCATTATTAGACAGTTAGCTAAGATATCGATCGACCGAGTAATTCCACGATTATTACACAGATGGCGTGAGTTTCAGTGGTAAAATAATAATCATGAATGTATGTGGATTTCTGGATACCTACGGTTAGGACTATGTTATAACTTTATTTAAAGGGTAGGCTGTAGATGTATTTCAGGGTTACATTTACTTCTAATTTGTTAGTTTGTCTTTACGGCGATTCTACATATATTATTATAAGATTAGATTAGAAGAGAAGCTAGTAAGGATAGTGGTAGTCTTTTTATATACTTAGATTGCCTTTGGGGTGGCTTCTCGAATACCATTACGACTTTATAATTTCACTTAGGGGTTGTTAACGGGTTGTCAACAGGCTCTTTATGCAATTACTAAACTTATCGGTCAGTCTGTGGTGCATTCTTAAGTGTTATTGAGAGGGTTGTGTAATTTACGTAAGGGCCAGGCCGCGAGTATATTCGTTTTTATCTATATATATATTCAATCTGTTAGTTCATCCGTATGGTGACCTTTCATATTACATTACAGTTTTATAACTTCGCTTAAGAGATCGATAGCTAGTCTACTAATAATTTATCTATGTACTTAATAGGTCCGCTTGTCTCCCTAATGCCTTATATATGTTGTTATTAGTTCCGACCTTCACTTAAGCGCAAGCTAGAGAACTGGTGACAGGTTAGTTGTGTAGGTTATAGGTTAATTAAGGGATCAATAGCGTACCTGCTAATAATTTATTTAGTTATTAAATAGGTCTGTCTGTCTCTTAAATGATTTTGTTATATTATAAGTGTATAATTTTAGTTAAGGGGAAGCCAGTGAGCTTATTAGTGGTTAGTACTTTCATATGTCTAAGGGTTCTTCCTTTTAAGGTGATTTTCCTACATTACTATGAGGTTACAAGTTTACTTAAGGGCAAGATAACTAGTGTATCGATGGACTACTTACCGTTTAAGAGTTCTCCTTTAAGGCGATTTCATACATTACTATAGGATTACGACTTCACTTAAGGGGTATGCGGTCATAGTCGTTATAACTTCAAGGCCTATCGTGTTCGAGGGGTAACCGTGTTATTACGAGACATGTTCGGAGTTGTAAGGAGGTAGCTAGGCTGGTGAATAGGGTGACTTAGGCTAGGGTACTTCGACTACGTTAGGATAATAAATCGCATATATTTTAATCTGAAACTCGCATTTAGTAATTTAAATTCTGGTCTAATGCTAATCAGGACTTAGTGGTTCTGCGGTTAAGGATTAGTTATAGGCCATTGCTTTTAATGTAGGTATAATGTAAAATTAGGGTTTTGATTTTGTTCTTTCACACCTGGGACTGATTGAATCCATACCTCTTAGGATCTGGGGTTATTATCGGTCACAACGAGGGGTCCAAATAGACGATTACGCCATTAGACGATCACAGCCAAATAAAATATTAGCTTTCTTTAATAATAACATTAACGGTTACAAAATACTATTAACATTTCTTTATAATAATAGAGACAACAATAATATGTTAGAATTACACATGTCTTCACGTATTCAAATTGGCGAGTACGTCGGTATACTCCACGTGAGTTCAAATTTATAATTTTATTATTTTTATAAACTGGGGGGGGCTTCTACAAATTCGCAAACTCAACCGTCACTATGTACAAGAGCATTGAGATCCTTGGGAAAACATATTCCGGTTTAATCCTACAAAGACACAAGTCTGCGCGTTTAACGCTAAGAAAACATCATTTACTTAGGTCCAATAATTCTAGAACACACCCCCTACGATCTATAAAAGCCTTGGAATCCTTGGTGTTGGCATCTCCAGTGATGTTCAGTCCCAAGATCATTTGCAAGACAAGGTGAAGCAGACGTGAAGCAAGGTTATATAATGATACAAACATACTTCCTAAAAGTAACAATTTTATTACAAATAATTGTATATAAAAGCGTAAATTATCTAAAAAAACAAAACGGTACGTTTCAATTGTTAAAGGTTTTTACTGTTCACTTAACAACATAAGATGTTCGTGGGTTTAACGTCCACGTCCGTATCCTTGTCCATATCCTTGTCCGTATCCTTGTCCGTATCCTTGTCCGTATCCTTGTCCGTATCCTTGTCCGTACCCTTGTTCATGTCCTTGTCCATATCCACCACCACCACCACCACCGTGATAGCCAGGGGCAGGTGAAGCCAAAGCCAGGCCGATGATGCACAGAAGTAGACAGACGTAGATTACCTATAAAGATAGAATGTGGTTATACATTGAAGACCTAGTATGTGTTGTATACGCATTAAGTTGGGTTCCGTATGATGATAATTTTACAAAATATCCTTAAGTGCGCGATAGAACAAGCATTTATTAGAAATCGAATCCGAAATGAGGACATCAAAGACAGTAACAACCATAAATGAAGATTTTTGAGGAACTTTTGCTCCAGTTGCATTCGTTTATCTTAAATGATAAGAGAAGTTAAGCACCGTCTAGCGTGGTTAGTGACCGGATGTGTGACCGCTTAGCGGCAGATTTTTCTAAGCTCCTACGTGCTTTGAAGGGCAAGTTAACCAGTGGTTCTGGCTGTGATAGCAGTCGTTAAGCCAAAGCAGAAGCCATATGGGTGGCTTGAAAAGTCTGACAGTATATTGATTACTAGCTCGATTGACGACCGTGAACTAGCACTGGACCAATGCAGTGGACAATGACTTCAGCATTATTATCCAAGGAGAGGCCAGGCCTATGCCCCTACAGCGGGGCATATAATGGCGGAGGCAAGGCAAGTATTTAAGTATTACAAAATACTGTAAAAATACAGGTGAAAAATATTGTACTGACGTAAAATGAAATGTGTTTGAAATGTCGCTATCCTTTAATACTAATTTTAATACAATTTTTTAGAATTTTTTTTTTAAATTTGTTGCAAAATTAGGCCCTTGAGCAGTTTAAGTTTTCAAAAAAGCTATACCTCTAATGTGTACTTCCAGAGTTAAAAAAATGTGTTAAACACCTTATTCAAAAACTCTAAAAAAAATCACGAGAATAGAGCTTTAGAAATACTTTCGATGAGAATTGTTTTGTATAAAATGTATTATGCCATATATATGGCATGTATGATATACTTTCTTCAAAGACTCTAACCTTCAGGGAGTCATAAACGAAGAACAGTAGATAACAAGAAAGCAAATTTGTATTTATATGACATGGGCGAAATTTTGAATACAGAACGTAGAATCCTGTGAGTAGTGAGGTATTCAATATATGCTAAAAATATTTTGTCACTGAGTGATTCACTCTAATTTTCATCCCCCTGTATGAAAAAAGGAATAGAAGAGAAAAATATATTAATAAAAAAGTATTATTAATGTTCTAAATAAATAAATTAATTAAAATATTATATTTATTATATATACTTATATATATTTGAAACTTATTGAGAGTTTTGAAAGGTTATATTTAATTAACTATTGTTAAAAAAATAGCCTACAAGGACGCAGTTCGCATTTTTCTCATCTGAAATTGATCAAAATTCATTTCTACCCGATTCGGGAGCGGGAGCAAATACGCAAAAATATTAGTTATAGACAGTTGAAATTTTCACAGATGATGTATTTCTGTTGCCGCTATAACAACAAAGAAAAAGAGAATAAAATAAATATTTAAGGAGACTCCTATACAACAAACGTTATTTTTTTCCGTTTTCATAGATAATGGATGATGACGGATGGATAATGGTTGGACTCGCACTTGACCGGTTTTACAACAAATGCAAGGAGTTCCCGTAGAAACCCACTCCGATAACCGGAGCTGCGGGTAAAGAGATATTAAACTCCAACCTAAACTTTTTTATTCAAGCAGATTTTTAAATCGTCAGTTTAATTATTAATTTTATAAATTGTACCATCGGTTCGGAATGATTTTACTACCAAGAAGAACCAGCAAGAAACCCAGTACCCAGTGATTTTTTTTTATTTTCAACTTCATATTAAAAATAATACAATATTGTCTAAGACTAGGTAATAACATATTCATTTTACTTTAAAAAATGTTATAAATGCCACCCAATTAATAAGTTCTAATTCTTCGAAACATTTCTATATAATAACCTTTTAACTTTGTAACAGCTTTTTGACTTTGTAATAGCTTTGATTAGTAAAAAAATATAAGCAAACTCGTAAAAAGTATAATCCTAAATTATATTGTATTAAAAAACTATTGTTTTTTCTTTTAAGCAAATATTAAACAAAATGGTTGAACTAACCTTATTCATTGTGATTCTGTAAAGACACTGATACTGGATTGGCTAAAGATTACCTTTTTATACAAATTTTCCATGAAATCCTTGATTATCAGCAGAAAAAACCAGAAACCAATTCATAGATAATATAATTATCCATATAAGATATATATTATATTCATAAACATGTTACTATTAACTAGTTAAGAAACTTGACGTGCCGCTTAATTAAAAAAAACAATAATACTATAGGTAATACCATTTAATGCTATAATTTACATTTTTTTAAATTTATTATTGGTTTTAAAAACATTGGGAAAACACATAGATACGTATTATATGTATAGGTACCAGTTTTTCACTAATAACAAAACCGAACTTATTTAATCATGAGCAATTTTTGATTTTAGTGTTTTTCAGCAATATGCTCCTAAAATATAAGGTTTCGTACAGCATCTTTGTGTTCCTGCTATTTTCAACCCTTAGGGTAGGGTAGGACGTATGAAGGCTGGAAACCAACTGCCTCTGCTTTTCATACATCGAACTTGGTCAATACCTAGTAGGGTACAGTATTTGCAGCTAGCTTTTGCCTTAATTTAGAAATCGGTGTGGGATTCCATCTTAGAAACTCATTGATGTAGAAGTAAGAAAACTGCAGTTGCTAAAGAAAGCTATGTTTGCTATAGCTATAGTTTGTCGACTACTTTGTGGAATTCGTTTAAAAATATTCCTGCGATTCGTTTAAAAAAAACTTCTGGATATTCTAGTCTAAAAAGAAGGCGGAGAATAACATAGGCTATTGAATGCTTCAAACAAACAAACTCACTTATGTACTTATAATAATAATACATATTAACCTAGGAAGTTGTCGTTCTTTTAGTATTTATTAGGGTTCCGTAGTCAACAAGGCACCCTTAAAGTCCGTCTGTTGTGTCAATTTGTCCGCTGTTTAGTTCAGAGATCAAAGGTAGGTACTAGAAAGCTGTAATTTGGCATGAGTATAAATAGTAATTAGGGGTGTCGTTGGATAGTTCGTTAAGATTGAAATTTTTTGTTAGAGCCCCCACTGCCAGCTAAATGGCTCTTCTTGAGTGTGTGAAAAATAATCGGTGCAGCATATGTAATGAAATTAATATGCAAACTATCGTAGCGAAGTAGGCTTTACAACTTAATAAGTAATAGTAAAATGAAGTCGGAATAGTAAAATTTATTTACACATTCCATGGTACTGTAGAGGTTATGGCCTCTAGTTAGGTAAAGAGGAAATAGAAGTGCTAGTGGACGTAAATACGCAGCAAATACTTAATATCGGTTTTAATTAGATATAATAGATGGTGTCAATGTGTTTTTGAATAAAAAAAATCGGAACACCGAGTGTGTCATTAATTTTCATTGATTGACATTCAAGTTAAAAATATATATCGGACAATTCTAAATAAATTTGTAGGGTTGATTCTTGTCTCTATCAGGGAGCCCTAGAATACTTAGAATGGTTTTACATTGCCAGTAAACTCATGGTCAGATACTCCAGGTTCAAATATATGAGATGTTACATCTATACTAATATAATAAAGAGGAAAGATTTGATTGTTTGTTTGTTTGTACTGAATAGGCTCCGAAACTACTGGACCGATTTAAAAAATTCTTTTACCATTAGAAGCCGACATTATCCCTGATGAACATAGACTACTTTTTACCGCAGGAAAATGCTTCATTCCTACTGGGAAACGGGTAATAGGACAACGGGTAGTAAAAATTATCCTTCCGTACATTTCTAATTACTTAATTACTTCCTTTTTCACATAACTTCTAAACGGCTGAACCGATTGGTTGAAATTTTATATGGGTATTTCGATGGTTTTCTGGATGATTTAAAAATACAATTGGACTCGGTAGGTGGCGCTGCTGTTGGTATGTCAACTATTAAACGGCTTGGCCGATTGAGTTGAAATTTTGTATGTGTATTTCCATGGTTTCACAGACACGAATGTATTATGCAATTAAAGAGGAAAGATTTGATTGTTTGTTTTTTTCTATAATTGAGGAGTTGCCGTAAGAACCTACGCCGATAACGAAATTTAGGGCGGGCGAAGCCGCTGGCAGAATATATTATAAACCCAAAAATAACCAGAGGTCTAATGAAGGATGACCTGGAAACCGAAGAAATATAATGGCTAAGTTTTATTTGTATAATAATTCTCCTAGTTAGGACATGAAACCAAAAGGTGCTTACTCGTCTCATATGAAAAAAATCAATAAACTAAACGATCTCCCTAAACCTGGTTTTTAATAGTAGGTAGCAGTTCCCGATACCTAATAAGAAAAAGGTAGTACGCAGCTTCTTTACGCCCCCGCCCGCTGCAGTACTTATGTAAAACAAGTATTAAATTTGAGTTTATAAACAATGTAACATTATAGAAAAATAAAATTATAACTTTCTGTACACTAATACTAATTAAATTAATAAGAATATTTACGTTGGCATTCGGGCGCAGCGCTTGGCGGTACAGGGTTCAAACTTAATAGGCTAACTTATAATCCAGTTTATCGTAAAAACAGTTACACATACAAGCTTCAATCTTACAGTGATCATAGTGTGTGTGAGCTCTAAAGTATAACAACAAGTAATAAAAAGCGGCCAAGTGTGAGACGGGCCCGAGCCATTTACCATCTTAAATCAACGTTACAGCGCCATCTAGCTATTATTAGGCGAAACAGTAACGAATTCATTTGTTGGAAACAATATTAAAGTTAAACAACGTCGGCACCTTGGTCAGTAATTTGATGGGTGACCGCTCAGCGGCATTCTTTTTTTTTTTGTTTGCTTTAACAAATTACGTAAATGGTGTTAGATACGGAACCCGTGGTGCGCGAGTCTGACTCGTACTTCACCGGTTTCTTTAATTACAACTAACTTGATTTTACGGGCAAATACGTAGGACAAAAGGGTTTCACTGACCTACACTGCTTATGAATAATTCTGCCATTCGGACGGCTTATACTTACTCTATATTTGGTGCGGAACCCTAAATGTACAAAGTCTGACACGCACTTGGCCAGTTATTTGTTTTTTGCTTGTGTTCTTATATTACGTAATGCACGTAGTCCAACTCGCACTTGACCGATTTTTATTATAACGAACATCGAAATAAGTACTATTTGGCATTGACTTCATAAATACGAATCTACTAAATTATTATATATATATTCTTGTTATGATGTAATATTAAGTGATAATAAAACTAAAGTTTAAAAAACCAGTTATAGCTACGATTTATTTATTTGTGAAGCTTGATCATTGAGAAAAATAATAACAAATAATAATATTACTACACCTGAAGGAGAAGTAAGAGGTCTAATGGGTGACTTGCAAACTCTGACAGTTCTGTGGCCACTGCAAAGAAACGTACGCCAATTTGTATTGGGCTAGCGCAGTCGACTACAGCCTTAGTCTTTTTTTCCGAGGAGAGGCCTGTGCCCTGCAGTACGTGTATAATGAGAGAGGAAAACTATATCTGAAAGAACTGCTGTTGAGGCAGACGTGATCTGGAGACCACGGATCGGTAGGATAAGCGATGGTAAGATAGCCTGATAAGACTGCTAGCTGAACTTAAAAGTGATGGTATTAACTGATTGTTGGTCTAGTGCACATTTATACTAAGAGGAGTATGAGGTTCGTGTTAAGGTCGTTTCGATGAGGATTGCACATACCGTTCCAATGACTTGCCCAAGGTTGTCAGTACGGGTAAATGCTCGATGTTTGTCGACGTTCTGAAGCTATCAATTTGACCAACTGACAACAAAAAATGAATGAAAAACGCGAAAGTAAAAAATACTATAGGTATACGATATTTTTTTGCATATGCGAATCCCCTATGCACAAAATATATTCTACAAACTGCAGGAACAAGAGCAGCATACAAGAGCATTTACCTTTGTAATAGGTGTAACCACATAAGAAAATTATCGTAGAAGTGTAAAATCTTTTCGCGTTAATTCCATTTTTGCAACGGACCAATTTTAACTTGTGATAAATTTCCAGCCTCTTTTTTTAAATCAATGATTGAGTTTCTTATGTTTATAAAAACATAACATTCAAAATTCAAACATTTATGAGCGGCCTGGAGCGCAGAATTTTCAGTATGCCCTATGTATAATGACCCGCTAAAGAAAAATTCGAATAAAGCGCTATATTTTAACTGACTGCACCAGAAGAAGGGTTATATTTTTCGAGTGTATGATACGCTCTGTAGCCTAAACGACTTGATGGATTTTACCTTGTGTCTTTAGATTTGTCTTAATTTCACAATTAGTGAGCGACACTGGGTACATACAATTTTTGAAAAATCAAAATGGCTGATTTTATGAGCTTTAATGTGCGGGCTAAAATTATTTTTTCACAACTCTTGAATTGGGTATCAAAATAAAGGGCTATAAAACGCGACTACGAAACTATTGAGGCTTGACTATTTTACTATAAATATATATATATAATACTATAGTAAAATAGTCAAGGCTAGTAACAAAAATTAACACTAAAAAGCTGTGAATAAAATTAAATAAATAAAAAAACCCGACTCCAGAAAAAATTAGAACTAAACGGAAATTAAAACATACTTTATATTTTACTATAAGCAGACAGGACCCATTTCAATACAAGTTCAAATAGTGTACCTACTGACAAATAGTGTACCTACTGACAAATAGTGTACCTACTGACAAATAGTGTACCTACTGACAAATAGTGTACCTAATGACTGCTCACACGATAGTAGTTACCTTAAAATGAGTTTTTTTTTGTTTTGGTTATAACACAGCGCCGTCTGGCTCCAAAGTAAGCAAAGCTTGTGTTATGGGTACCAGACAACGAATACAAATACATAAATATTACTTTTTTTGTAAATACATACATGCATATCATACATAAATACACCCAGACTCAATACAAACACAAATGTTTATATTATGACATAAATGTTCGTCCAGTGCGCGAGTCGATCCAACACCCTCTTTTTTATTTCCTGTTTAGTTCTTTCTGCAGTCGGGTTTTTTTAAATGTATTTAATTTTTTTTTACTATTTGGAGTCAGCAGGGAAGAATTAGGATTGATGAAAAGACTACGAAATCAAAAATATATCATGTAGAGTTTTAAATTGAGTATGTTTTCTATAGTTCTTCTTTTTAGTTGTTATACATATAATTATCTAAGAAAAAGATCAGTATACTGGTTTTTTTACGTACGACAAACTTGGACTAAGGAGATATGTATACGATAAAACGCGTTTTCCAAGATGGTCACTAACGCACACCTCTCTGCACCGCATTTGCAATTGCTACTGTAGCCTCATTTTTTACAGCGGTCTTTTTTTTCCCTGCCGACTGAATTAGTAGTTGAACTCAACAAGCTGATGAATCAATGCTGAAGTTTTATAGTAGAGGTATCTATTGATACATTTACCTTCTGCTTACGTTAACCGGTTACTTAGTTATAAGCTTCTGTATTTACCAAGTTTACATGCGTTTTACGCCTCAATTATACTACTTACCGGAATGGTATAGGTAGGTATGTATGCGTGAAAAATGTGCGGATGACCTGTTATTATTGTATTAGGTATAACGTAAGGACTTTGTGACTTGCAGACGTGCAGAGTTTTATTCAGTCTTTCTCTTTTTTATTCATAGAACACTTTTGTATCCCTATCGCAATCTTTTCTTATAGGAGGGAGGGAGACAGAATATTCACCAGTTCTGTACCTATTTTTCCCTATATCTTAAAACGGTTCATACGGTTTATATAAAACTTTATACATGAGTTCGATATATTTTTGCACAGTAAATGGCATATTTTTAAATAAAGGGAAATTCCAGCTTGTTTGGGGACAGTCGTTCGTACTAAGTCGACAACATGTCGGTACTCACACAATACTATTTTCAATTACAACAAATAGTAAAGATGGGAAATGAATCAACCTTATCTACTTTTACCTAACTTATTTCTTTTTTTTTGACTTATTATAATAAAATTGCTTGATTCTAAAGCTATTCCCTATAAGGAAGAGTTTTATTCTGTTTATATATAACTTAATATAAGCGTTTGCTCTGCACTTTTGTAGCGGTGATAACAGTTGGTACGAAATTATAACACATTTAAACAATTAGACATAATTTCTTTGTTTTAAGTTATTGCTGTTTCGCGCCACAGAGGAGAAGAAGTACCTTGCACTGGAAGTCTTCAGCAGCGGCTTAAACTAGACAGATATTATATTTTGACAGATTGTTAAATAAGTTAGCGACCTACAAAACATCATTTTCCAGACGAGTGGGGGCCCCAACCAATTTTTAACTAAATAAAAATTTCGCCCTTGTGAAATTTTGAATGGGCCAGTACTTAAATAGGACTTTTCGAGATTTGGAGACCTTCATAGATCAGAGGAGTAGGGCGAAACGCCCTTGCCAACCCCCTTTTACCCTTAGTCCGCTACTGATGAACATAAGTGATTATTTTTTAAATATGTATGAAGTATAAACTTTTAAAATAAAACGATATATCAACTTACATTTACATTTATTGTATTAATTAATTAATACCTTATTGTCACAGATTATGGTAAACGTAACCAGTACTTAAATGTGTAAATCCTTATCGTCCCCAACCTCCGCCTTGACCACCCCAACCAACCCCACGCCAACCCCATCCACCACCACGTCCTCCCCAACTACCCCCTCGTCCGCCCCAACCACCCGCACCTCCACCCCAACCTCCTCCACCACGTCCCCAACCTCCTCCGCCAAACCTTGATTCTTGCGTTTCCAGGTCCTTCTCTGCAGTAATAGGTTCTGGATCATCTTTTTGCGTTACCGATGGTAATGCCGAAGTATATACCAAGCCTAGGTAAAGAAGTATCCCTATGCAGATCACCTGCAAAAGATTAAATGTTGTTTAACACCTAGAATAGTAAAATAGATCTTGATTTGTCTCTAAAAGTTAAAAAGTTCTACAGACAGTCATGGCGTATATATATATATATCTATATCTATATATATATGGCTTCACAAATGAAATTGTCGTATTTTCTGTCCATTTCGTCATTTTATAATTTTTTATAAACAAATATTTACACGGAGAACTAAAAGATTATATGAATTTGCTTGGTTTAAATCGCCGGCGAAGAAAGCGCGGAAAAAAGGCGCGCGATGGAGGCGCACCGGAAGCAGTTACTTAACCGAAAAATTAGAACAAATCCTACACAAATTTCTACTAAATCATTAATCGTTATCTTGCAACTTAAAATGAAATTAAGTTTTTACACGCGACAATGTTAATTAAACAAAGTTGATTAATTAAGTTAAGTCTTGTTTACAAGCCATATGGCTGCAAATCAAGATTGAAGTGTTTCACCGTTTTCAAAAAAATCATTACCTAGGGGGCAAAATAGGGGATGGGAATTAGTATGAGAACTCCGATACTTTTAGAAGTAATGGGTTTAAAACAGTTAAAGCTTTCTTTATTTTAAAATTTCACGCGAACCAAGTCAGAGGAGATGCTAGTTACCATATTAACTAGTAATTATATTACAAGGCATGAATTCAAAAACGTTGGCAGGGACCTCATTCCATAACCCAAGCATACGCAGGAGGAAGTTTCTCTGAAACCATACTGTACGCGGTGCGATGGTAGAAAGTAGCCGTGAGAATAATCTCGAACAATTCCTCAGAGCACATCCCATTGTACAAGCAGTAGAACACACACAAGGAGGCAAAATCTCTACTAAGACTTTAGTGCTCAATACGGCAAGTGAGTTTGGGATCATCGACAATTCTCACAGCCCGTCATTGAACTGAGTCAAAAGGGCCAGCTGGTATCCGGGTGCACTCGCCCAGAGATGGCAGCAGTACTCCATCGGATGGGGCCGAACTTGCATCTTGTAAAGCAGCAACCTTTACCCGATGCAGTATGCTTCGCTCTGTTGAGTACACCAAGTTTTTTGGACGCCAGCTTCACCTTGTCTTGCAAATGATCTAGGATGCAAATGAATGAAACATCGCTGGAGATGCCAACTCAACAAGGATCCCAATGCTCTTAGAGATGGAGAAGGGAGTGTTCTGAAACTGTGGGACCACAGTGAATGGGCGGTGAACGTTGTGTTTTGTGGGGTTGACTGAGACCAACTCCCGTCCCCAAGTTAGGTTCTGCAGTCTCGAGGTGGTGGTGGACTGCGTTAAGTTTTGCGTGAATTCCCCTAATATTGCAAAAATCCACATTATATGTGGATGGAGTAGCCGCTGTAAAAACCCTTTTTCTATTATTTTTCCTGGCCATTTTTCAAAAGTTACTTAGATTAAATATGAGGAATCCCTGCACAGACAGCTTAAAGGACAAAAAGCGGTACTAGAACTGTTAAAGCTCAGCACAGATAATAAGGTTGTGGGCACGGTGGGCGGAAAGGCCCTGATTTCTCGCTGTTGCACCTCGATCTCCATTTCCGGCACGATTACTACTTCAGAGAATTTACACAGCTTGGCGGTTCAGTATTTGAATTTATTTGTGAGATACTGTATTGGCCTTTATGAGTCAATTGTTTTCATTTTAAAATACAATATTTACGGATTGCATTTTTAAGAACTTTACCAAAATGTAAGTCGATAGTTGAATGGTAACAGCGTTGACTTTTTGGGTACAGAACCTATAAGATATATCGGCAAAATTAAGATTTGTATCGTTCGGGAACTACGACAGAAAAGAATCATCCTCTATTAATACATACATACAATAATTAATTGACTCATACCAGTTCTTAATAAGAGAGCTTATGAGGTTTTTTTCAAACTTAAAAAAAAACACTTTTTTTCACTTGCATCTTTACATAATATAAAAATATTAAATTTTATTAATAAAAAAATTAAAAAGATAAAGTTTAAAATATTATGCGCAATACGCATACACACTAAGTAAATGTAAGTATTTTTCTCGACATTTACTTTAAAATATATAAATAATTAAAATAAATAAATTACCTATGCCTTTCAAATGATTCGGTACTTACAGTATTCATGACGTTGGTTCTTATGCAATAATGTTGAAGATGGGTTCATTAGAGAGCTTTTTATACACCGTCTATCTGGGACCCGCCTTATACAAATATGGGAAAACAAACGCAAATGATTCACATGCCTATGTACATAATACGTCATACAAGTTCATGCTGGTAATAACTTAATAGATCATATTTAAACATCACATCTTTGCACACGTACGTTTTTGTGTAACGTTGTTGCGTAGCCCAAAAAAATAACCCTTGATATTTAGTCATGTCCGTCAATCCGCGCCCGTTCGTCTTATCCTTATAATTCCATTGCCTTTGCATCGATTCTAATATACATAATATGTGTATCTTATACAGATTTGTTATAAAGTGGAGTTAAATTTTTTTAGGGGTAGCTCTCCAAACATTATACTGAGGTAACAATAGAAAATATAAGGTATTGTTGAAAAAGGCTTTTAAAGTAAAGTTTCTTAAATACTTTTTCCCTAACATGTACCTATATTTTGTGAGTTATTGACTTTAGTAGTTAAAAAATCTGGAAAAATTACAATAGTAGGTCTTTATATACTATATACTTTATATATAATACACTTTTAACGAAATTGATATGAACAATATCAGTATATAAGTTTTACAGATATTCCTAATAGTTCCCATTACACACTAACTTAATCCGCGTATAACACGCACTTGGCCGGTTTTTACGGCACGGTTTGATTATTGATTTAAAATGTAAGGAATCAAATTAGACATTTCAAAACTAGTTGTGATGTTAACCAGTGCTTTGCCCGCAAACACGTCCGTCTATAGAAGATAGTCGATACTAGACAGACTTTTAAAGTGTAGTTTTCTCTGTTAGTAAAAAACATTAAAATCAGTTCATTAGCTCTACATATAACATTCAAAATACAATCAAATTTACCTCTAATATTAATTAAGGAGTATATAGGTTTACTCATTATGAAAATAAACTAAAATCTCTTAAAATACATGTATTAATCTGGTTTTGTTTTGCAGAAATTATACTTTTAAAGTATATTTTTATGTTGTGGGATGGGTCGATCTGCGAACAAGTGCGGAAGCAACTCCTTAATACGTGCTTGAACTCCGCAGATCGTGCCCGTTTACTAGCTGTTGCCGAGTGGGAATCGGGTTTGTGGTTGTAGGTCCTTCCTTCACCAAAATTAGGGACCCTCCTGGATTCTTCCACTTTCAGAATTGCGACCTCCCTCCGCTTGGGTACACCATGTTGTGCTCCACACCGTTGCCAGTGTGGTGTTGCTGTCGACCAGCGTGGTCATCACGGCCTTTCTTGCACAAAGAGTGCGGGCAGGTTTTCCCGCCATGCCAGCCTTAATGACATAATACGCCGAGCTCTTGTCTCTGCCAATTGCGCGGCTGTTCTTGAACCAAACGGGCTTTTACGGGACGATGGTAAGAGACCAGACGGCATGACTCTGATTCCGTGGAGGATGGGGCGGCCCTTAGTGTGGGATGCTACTTGCGTCGACACCCTGGCACCGTCACATCTTCAAGGAACACAGAGTAGAGCTGGTGCGGCGGCGGACTCTGCAGAAGTCATCAAAAGGCGGAAATACACTACTCTCGACAGTGGGTATGTATTTGAGCCTTTTGGGGTCGAAACCTTAGGACCGTGGGGGAAAAGTGCCAAAAAAATTTTTCGATCTTTATCTTTACGTCTGGTTGAAGCTTCTCGTGACCAAAATGCTGGCCTTTATTTTGCTCAAAGAATTTGCATTGCAATTCAACGCGGCAATACGGCCAGCATTTTGGGAACTATACCAACTGGCAACGGTCTTTTAGATATTTAATTAATTTTTAATTTTTAATTTTTATTATTTAGGTTAACATTTAAATATATTTTTGTAAAATTATTATGTTGATGCAATAATAAATAATAATTTTTAGAGGGTAATTCTTATTTTGTTTAGATAAAATGAACCAATTTTTTTGCGTTTATCCGATGATTGGTTGGTCCAAGACATAAACGGAAAATTAAACAGATTTAGCCTTTTTTGAACCAACATTTTTGGCAAATCATTCAGGTAAAAAAACGGTTGAGGTCAAAGATTTGGACTCTTTCGTTCCGCTACTCCTCCTTGTGTTGTTGTGTGATGTTCCTTACAAATATTACTGGAGGACACGTGGTCACTATTCTTTTTTGGGGTTTCGTAGCCAAATGGTCAATCGCAGAAAACCGGCCAAGTGTGTGTCGGTTCACGCAGTAAGAGTTTTTCACCATATTAACTGAAATTTTAATAAAAAAAAAATTGAATTTAAAGAGTTTCAAATAATAATAAACTCAAATCTATAGAAAACCAAACCTTTACAGTGCAAATCAAAAACCTTTATAGGTATAGGTAGTTCGAGAGGCACAGCCGAACAGCATGCGCTTATGAGTTTTTTTTTCTGACTGACTATGGGTTGTCGCTCCTGGGTGCGTCCATCTGACCGGCGTGAGTCTCGAACCCGAAGGTGAGTCAACGCCAGGAGGGGAGTTCTCCGTTACGCGGGTGCGGTTGCGATTGAGCGGGGGCGAGAAGCGCCCCGGCACTCTTTGATACCTCGAGTATTTTTGGGGGCGCAGACGAACCCGGGGACATGTTAGGGGGAGGCCATATTCGGGGTGGTCGTAGAGACTAATCTCGCTATGACAGCGAGATCGTCATCTGGGGCCGTTAGTACGTGCCGAGGCCGCCTAACGATAGTTTTACGACCGTGCCTAGGTCGGTCGGGGGGATGAAACGCTTATGAGCGCAGCTGCCACTCGCTGGGTTTGTTACTTCGATTCGCCGCCGTGCCGCTTAGTCAAATCCGTTATTCGAACGTCAATAGTGTTATTAATTCAACTTAGTATTAGCACTTATTCAGAACGTTATAATTTTATTTTTAGAATATATTATATGGTTAATTATTTTATATTTAATACCTGTTTTTTAAAAGTACCAACTTTATCTAAGTACATTTTAATGGAATTTGTACGAAATGTTTACTTTTCCGACTACATTTTTTAAGCTACACTGAGAAAAATAAGCGCTAACAAAGTGCCAAAATATGCTTTGTTAGCTTTTTATAAATACCGTAACTAAGTACTTTGCCCCTACATTAAAACTCATATAGTTCCGACACTAACCCTTTTATTGTTAGATGAGTTAATTGCTAGAGTAGCTATTGAATTTCAATATTAAAAATAAATTAATAAAATAAATAAATTGTTCCATTGACAGTCTTAAGTAGTCAAATCGACAGTGTTAAGCATCCTAAGTTATTTCTTCACTATTATCATCTTCATTCATTGTTGAAGTTGAATTTGCAGACGTCGAGAGTGTAGGTGAATCGTAAGTTTTGGCAGTCTTTTTGATTTAAAGGAATATTTTAAATTGCTTCCAATATTTTTAATTAAACTTTATTCTGTGTGCAACTAAAATATCTAATTACTATCCCCAACAATTTCGATACACTTCGATATTCGGTTTTAGAAATTAAGTCACATTTTTCTTTATGTTTTTTCTTTTCTCTGTGTTTTTTTATGTCATTAATTCATGCAAATATTCCATAATGACAAAAACTACAGATAGCTTTAATAGGATCGTTTACTACAGGCCGTAATCACATTTAAAACTCTTTTTGGGTTTCCCATTTTGTTCGATATTTTTGTAAATAAGCAGTTTTTTTCAGTGGCACTTCCATAGTAATAAGTTACTAATACTCTACAGAATCTAACAGACCTTGAAAAATTTTGATACTATACAATAACTTTTGCTAACAAAGGCTAGGCTAAGCAACTAAGTAAAAACAAACAAGCTAGCTGCAAGAGTATTCTACACTCATTACGACAAAATGTATATGTTAAATGTATAATTACGTTACGTGATACTCATTTATTGCCGGGAAACCAAACAAAGACGTCTTAATTCGTTCTGCTAAGGTGAAAAAAGGATAGTGCTATCATCTTCTATATAGTATTTGGTGCTATCTATGACGGTGTATTCACCGACAAGTATTTATTTTTTGGTATTCTACTAGATTCAATAAATATCACTAAAAGTCACCAAATTTCCTTTTAGTGAGTTTTTTATTCAGAATATCACAATAAAACTTCAAAATTTACCAAATCTAGTGACAAAATCACTAAAGTGGAAACACTGATCACATCACCAGCCAAAAGAGTCATAAGTAATATATCGATAATGCACAATGTTGGTAGTGTACGTAGACAACACTATTCTCAACCCACACAAAGACAGTCACTAACACTTACTCAAATTTTTTTTGGTATTATCACTAAGCTGACATTGTTTATCTTATGACTAATACAATAATAATATCCTCGTTTTGGCTTTCGTTGAAAATGATATTGCCCAATATAGTGATTGAATTTCGTTGCTGATTGTTTCATTATATTACGCAACAATTGTTATCAGCACAGCTTTTGCGTTTTACATTAAATCACAGGTGTTAGCGTGGTTCATTACATTTGGTTTTATATAGATAGATGCAAATCGGTCAAAACGTCGGGAAACAAAAAAGGTATTTATTTATGCTTAATACAATATTCACCCGAGTTGGACCTGTTGTTGACCGAGCGAGTTTGTTGGTTCAGCTTACGTATGTCAGACTGTTCTCTACAAGTAACATTTCTCAACCGATAATTTCGTGAATGTTTGTAAATGTTTCAAAGCTAATCGAACAACAGAAACAGTAGTAAAAGCGATGTTATTAAAAGTAAAAAGTGTCAGTGTGTAAAACAAACCAAGTCTTAGTCAAATGTCTATATGAGAGAATTTTGGTTTACCAAATGATTTTATGCAATAATAATAATGTTCGAGCTTGAGGTTTTTTTTTCGATGTGTTCATTATTCTTTAAACTTCTAGAAATTAATTGGTCTGTCCATCCTTAATGTTTATTTATATTTATTAATTTCTGTTTAGTTCTTAATGTTTTTCTAGACGGGTTTTTTTATTTATTTAATTATTCATTTTTATTCACAGCTTTTTAGAGTTCGCTCTCGCTTGACTATTTTATCACAATATATTTAAAAGCCCTTTTTTATTACGTAACTCGAGGGTCTGGAAAAAAAATATTTCTATTCCGCACATCAAAACGCATTAAATTAGCCTCATTGATTTTTAAGTGTTTTGTGTACCCAGTTGAATTGAATTTAACCATGCTTCTCAAGCTAAAATTCATGAATATTCATACATACATACACTTAAAAAACAAAACTCACGCACATTACTGTTTGGCTACCAAGCGTGTTGGCGGACTTAAGAATGAAAATGGATAATGTTCATAACTTGAAGCTCAATATGGTCAAAATGTTTAATGTATGACGCGCATAGTATATATCTACTTAGAAGGCCATTGCCTGACACAGATGATCAAACCGCACGCATAAGAAGCAGTTAAAATTAATTGCCGTGTTTCATACAACCAATTTATTTGTAAATAATATTTTTTTACAAAGATCAACAATCTTATAAATTTTGGATTAGACTTTAGATTTCTTTTAAATTTTGCTTTAAGTGTTTTAAGAATTAGGTTATAACAGACTAGATGAGTCGCGTGGTTTCACCCGCAAAACATCTATTTCCGTGGGAACTTACTTTTGGGATAAAAAGTATTCTATATCGTTCTCAGTTCCTCAATCTATCCCTGTGCCAACAGATTACCCCGTTCCTTCGTTGTAACGTGAAGGAAAATGCCTATTCTTCCAAACTGACTTACGAATATTGATACTATGAAATAATAGTAGTTAATTATATATTAACGGTGGTAAGGAGAAAATTACGAACAAAAGGCTATTTAGAAGCCTAAGGCCGATGGCTATAATGGCACGAGTTTGTAATTTTCGCACCGCCCGTGGTACACACAATGTCTCATCACATTTGCTAGGTGAATAATTAGATTATAAGGTGAATAAATAAATAAACTCACCAAAATACAATTAAAATGGTAAAAATAGTAGTAGAGAGAACAACGCCATAGCCGGATGAATTTAAAAGGTTTTGGCTGAAGTCAAAACTTGTTATTGCTCGCTTGTTCAACAGACAGCTTTTATACAGACATGATAGAATAGGCCCGCCATTACCGCTTTTGGATAGAATAAACGCCTTGAGGAAGGTAAAATTTACAAAGAAAAAGCCCGTGGGAGTAATTAAGGTCTTAGCACCCGCAATGACACTGTTTACGAGAAGGCTAGAGTGATGAAAAAAACCTATTTTAAGGGTAATTTTACCGCTCACTAGCGCCACCATTAGATATCCAACATTTATATTTTAGAAATTTGTTTTCTACGAAGAGAAAATTGGGGATATCTAATGGCGGCGCTAGGTAGCTGCTTTATATAGCTGCTATATGCTATATATAGCAGCTACCCTTAATCAAAAGGGTTTAATTCTATCACCATTTATACCACTATCGGGCTAAGCCAAATTAAACTCCATTTTATGCAGAGAGCCAGCCGCTTTACCCAGTGATACTAGGGCCCTAAATGAATGATTTCATTCGAGGAAATGAAAATTCCATCCTTACAGATGATGTATCTGTGCCATTTATAAGAGAATTGCCCCATAAGTGGCCCGTTTGATATATGACATGGTGTCCAGGTCAATGGCTAAGACTCTTGCAAGCTGCTTTTAACTAAAGTCGAATTAAAATGTCGAGACTAAATTCCTCAGGGGAAGATAAAAAAAAAATACGTGTAGTCCGTAAATACAATCTATTTGTAGTTCTCTGTAAGATCACATTTCACTATTAAAATAATCTGTTGTTCTATTATACCAAACACAATTGCATTTTAATCGTTTTTGGAAATAATCCGTTTTGCCGTCTTTTCCTTTTTTAGACGACCGTGTCGTAATTTTCTTTCCAGTCGACCGTATTATTTCAAATATTGGTAAATCGTTATATGATGTTAAGAATTCAGTAGTTTACAACAATCTAAGCTATCACTATATTTTTTCCCGATTAAGAAAGTAACAAAAATTCAATAAGGCGAAAATGGCCAATCCGCAGAAATCAAGACATCAGTGGTCCCTCTTAAGAAAATCTGCACTTTGGTACCTTCTATGTGGGTTTAAGGTGGAACCCACAAACCGGAGATATATATATAATGAGATCAAACCCTCTTTACTCCATCTCATATGGTAAAATCAACTTCAGATTGCATCTTCATAATCTTTGTCTCATGCCGATATTGATTCACATTAAAATAATTGTTATCTATCAATTTTATTTAAAAAATGCAAATTTCGTTTTATATATGTATCTTTTAGAAAATCACCCAAAAGACTGACTTCGAATTTTCACTATCTGTCACTCTTTTTCAAATCAGATTGAAAAATCTGTCGAAGTAAAAAGTATGGCATTTCGTGCTTGTATGGATATAGAATTTTACAATAATTTTGACATAAACACGCAAAAGGGTTCAAAAGTTATTTACACACTACATACTACAAATTAAAATACTTCACTCGCTACAAATCGCTGTTTCGGAAGATCTGATGACAATACTCGTGATTACCTCTGCTACCATATCTTTCGCGTGAAGTATGATGCGGCCATCGGCTTCTTCCTCATGCGTACCTTTTGTTTTTCCAGAAATCGCGGTGCGGTAGATTCTATTAGTGTTTTTTTACTTATGTATATTCACGTAAAGTCATAAAAATTTTGTCTAAATTCATTTCATTTAATAACATTAGACTTTGGAACTTATGGATTTTATTGTATTTATGTTTAGGTATTGTAATGATATTTATAAATATGTATGTAATACTATGTTGTTTTTAGATACCTAGTATTTTTTTGTTTTTGTAGTGTACATAGCCTGAGTAAGCTCATTATTTAAGTTAATAGAAACCGTTCACCAGCATCTTTCTAATTTCTTTTCGTGTTAACTGACATTGGCAAATAGTTGAGTCTATTGACTAAATTTAAGCCACAAAAAAGGCGTTCTTCTTTTTAATTTTATTATAACAGGCCAAACGTGACAGCCGGACCAATCTTGCCCACACTTAAATCGTGGTTATGCGAAAAAACCTTACCAATGCACAAAATATTCTTTTACATCCCCTGACGTACAGTAAATATAAAACATCTTTTCAACTTCAGAATTACCGACAGCCCCCTATGCAGAAAAATGAACAATCAACGGGAAAAACTTCTGAACAGTCCGGAAACCTTGGTAGAGACACTGAGTGACATCAGATATCTCCTGGATTTCTGTACAGAGCTGAAAAGGTATGAGTAGCCAATATGGTTATCTAAGTACTCGAACAATGGCCCAATTAAGAAGAAGAAGAAGCTATATATATAAGTGAGTAAAACGTACGCCCAACTAACTAACTACAAAACTAATGGTTTGTTGTTATTTTGAGTTCATAGTCTTAAATTTAAACTCTCCATTTTAATTTTCGTCAATAAAATACAATTACAAAACAAATAATTCACCAACCATACGTTATTACTTTATAGTTTCGCAAATTAAGGTTTTAAAGCTACTGAAACCATAATTGTTGTAAAAGTGTCGTTGTCAAAAGTGCGAAAAGCGTTAAACGAGGAAACTTTTTCTACCAAAACGAATGAACCCGAAGGTATATAATTAATGCAAATTTTTCAAGTGCAACCTACATCAAAACAACGTTCGATGGCTTTAAGTAGGTATTTATTTTAATAATTCAATACAAAAAAAACTCGAAGGTGATCTCGAAAATCATTGAAATTATTACGAAGCATTTTTTGTATGCGGTCACTGTGGTATAGGTGAATTAACTTATACTCACTTTATCTTCATCATCGTCTTCTGTTTTTCTGGGTTTCCCGAAGTACTAGGTCACCTACCTCAAATTTCGTGTCAATAATCACGTTGCCTATGGTTCGTGGTTCAGTGATTTATTGAAAAAATACTGGCAAATTATGAATCGCCGGCTGAAAATGATGGTTCCGTAAGTATTATACATAAAATCCATACTTCGCCGATGTATTTGACAATGAAGTATGGATAAAATCGGCAGGTAGATAATTATGTATGGGAAATAATTGTCTCTTTATCCGTCCGTCTCAAATCTTTCGAATTAATTTTGATGGAATTTTGCATGCCCTTCGGGTTACGTATGACATGACAGACAATGTATGCAATATGCAATGTAAAAAAAACGGGTTGCACTCCGGGAGTGCCGGTGGAAGTGTAAACTTGAATATTAACTGTTTATATTTTCCTATACTAGCTATTTACTTCCCATCACTTTGTATACATATTTATTTATTATAAATAGTAATGTTTGTTTATTTACTTCTTTGACATAGTATATTTGACATCTCAATCTGTCATAGAATTATAATCTCATACCCAAGCTCCCTGTACTACTCATAATCGCCATATACTAAAAATAAAAATAAAGGTCACGTGTCCTGACGCAAGTTCTGATTTCGAAAACTGAGACTATCAATTTTTTTTTGCACTGTTTTTATAGACATAACTACTAATGCTCTGCCTGCTGTATTATTAGCTATCGAGGTACAATTCTGGCTGGTTAAAATTTATACTACATCTTTCTCTAAAAAATATGCTCGTTACGAACGTCAGAGACAAACAACTACTAGGGAACTTATGAAGTCCTAGTATACCAATCTAACAAATGATTTTTTCAAACAAGCTTAGGGTCCGCCTGATGGTAAGCAGTCACCGTAGCCGGACGCTTGTAACACCAGGCGTATCACTCGCGCGTTGCCGACCCTTCAAAAATCTAATAACTTCTTTCTTGAAGAACCCCATACTGTTGTCCTTAGAGAAAACCTTGGCAGGGAGTTCATTCCATAACCCAATTTTTCATAGTTTTTAATTCATAGAATTAGAATAAAGCAAAATAGGTCTTAGTAAAATATAATTTTATGTGAATAATTCCAGTTTAAATAAATAATAATAAACCATGTAGATAGGTACTAATATTAAGTTTTCCAAACAAAAAAAATCTTGATAGAAAAAAAGTCAACTCTAGTCTTTGGTTTTTTTTTTATTTAGATATTCATATTTAATGTTTTTCTCCCATAGGTACTATGTTAATATTCCACGTTGTATGCAAAATGTGCCTCGGTGACTAGTTGGTAGTGTAGCCGACTGCTGCGCAGAGGGTGTGGGTTCGATTCGCGCAATGAACAAATATTTGTGTTTGTCTTGAGTCTAGGTGTATTTATGTATAATATGTATGTATTTACAAATTAAAAAGTTATTTATATGTATCTGTATCCGTTGTCTGGTATCCATAACATAAGCTTTGCTTACTTCGGGGCCAGACGGCGCTGTGTTTAATGTCCACAAAAAAATAATTATGCACTCTTTTAAAAATACGTGATAAATATACCTACATACCTACATAGAATTACATTATATATAAGAAAGATTTTGCTTCTTTTATACATATAACTGGTAAATATTTAATTTAAATGTAAATAATAAATGGATATACATGGTTAGTATTCATATATATTTAGATTCAGTGTTTTGTCCTTTATTGTGGGAGTGCTTTTCGTGGCAAATAAATGTCTGACTATGTTTTTAAAAAATGCTGGCTAACTAGAGAGGCGACATTTGAAAACAAAAAAATTTATCTTTAATTTTTATTTTTATTTTTATTTATATATATATATATATATATATATATATATATATATATATATATATATATATATATATATATATATTAAAATGTAGTTCAATTAACAAAAACAACACTTTATGTTGTTTTTGGAATAGGTACCTACATACATGAGTGAGTTTTTATTTGCATTTCTCTAAATTTAAAATTAAATTAAATAATATTGGTTTAATGGTAAGGCTGGTGCATAGCCGCGAGCAGAAGCCCGATGAAAGTCATAGGTGTAAAGTACTGGTAATTTTTGTTTATACATCTTTTGCCAAATATGGGCAAATGACTAAAGCGAAAACACATATGTATGTAAGTACCTACCTACCTGCTTAGCAAACTAAACAACTTACTTAAGGCGCAGTGAACAACTATCTACCAAGCGCAACAAAAAGATATTTTTGTTTCCTCGTTGTACAGAAAACATATTACAAAAGTTAGCTTGTCACTAGTACTAAATAATGGGTTTGTAATATTTATGAAATGCATTCAGTACAAAAACGAAATAAAGAATATCTTTTAGCAGCTTGATAGGTCGTCACTGCATCTTATGGCCCCTTATACTGCACACCCTTTAACCAAATTTAAAGTGGGCTTAAAGCTAGCATAAAAAATAAGTCAGGAATAAGGCAAATACAGTAAAGATGGTCTCTTGCTGTGCGGAATCCTAAGTTTTTATCGAGATGGATGATTCTTCAAAGAACATCTAAGGTGATATAGAATATCCATAATTCCAAAGTTTATAAACCTGTTTACTTTTTTAAAACTATAAAAAGCGTCTGATAGTTGAAATAAATGTGAAACTTCAAAAAGTTGTTTTATACATTTTGACGCTAACAAAAAACTTTTAAAAACTTGTTTACGAATTTAATTTCATAAGTTTTTGTTATACTTTGTTCGGGCGACATCTGCGCGGTCGCTGGACCTAAATGGCTCACAGTAGCACAAAATCGACCCAAATGGCAAAGTCTGCAGGAGGCCTTTACCCGCAAAGGGGTTCCTTATAATAAATCGAATACCTACGAATTAACATTAACAATAATATTAAATTTTTTACCCTTACCTTTTCTATCGTAGATGAATTAAAAAGTTCTGTTAACTGTGTATTTCGGAGCAGAGGAGCTGATTGTTGAAAATGACAAATTAGCTTTTAGATATACTGGTATTGCAATTCCTCCACCACCTTTGCCAATTCTGTCATTCCGTATCAATTGATAACCAGGTAGAGCGATATAAGTGGAGTGAACAGAGGGATTAAGAAAGATTTTGTATATGACATTATGAAATGTTTTTTAGTACATTTACATGGACATCGTTAGTATTACAGTAATTAGCTTTCTGGCCTATATCGCCCTCTTAGTATGTTGCAGCCTAGTTGGTAGTGTGGTCGACTGCTGTGCAGAGGGTGTGGGTTCGATTCCCGCACAGGACAAACATTTATGTATTAAACATTTTTGTTTGTCTTGAGTATGGGTGTAATTATGTATGATATGTATGTATTTACAAAAAAAAGTAATATATATGTATTGGTATCCGTTGTTTGGTATCCATAACACAAGCTTTGCTTACTTTGGGGCCAGACGGCGCTGTGTGTAATGTCCAAATATATTATAATTATTATTAAGATGTAATTATCATAAACACTTCTCTTACACCTTCGACCCCTTGAAGTTCATCAGATGGAAAAGTTGGTTCTCTATTAAGACTTTAAAAATAAGGGTAGGTAACTAAAAAGTTTTGTGACATTTTTGAACATTTTCCGAAATTATAAATTAAGATTTTAAACTAAATTACATTGCAAATAGACAATTTACTGGATTTAAATTTACTTACACATAATTATGTATTTATTTATTTATTAATTATGTAATATTATTATTATAATAATATTCAGTAAGAGTATAGCTGTTGCTGACTCAAGCGTACCCAAAAAATAATAATAAGGTATGTAATTAATTAAATTAAGAGGACAGCAGAAAGTAATCGGTTTTTCCGTAGTCTGTTTTTGTATTTTTATGTTTTATTTTTAAAAAGCTTTGCATGTAACCTTGGTGGTCACTGCAAGGATACAAAAGGTCACATTGAACTGGTTTTGATAATCTACAATTCAAAATTAAATGAATTTTGTATTGAATTGAGTATTGTAAAGGTTTGACAATGCCCCTGTAAAGCAGCATAAATGTGATAATAAATAATTTGTATTATATAATCATTAAACAATTTTATCTCTTCACTCTACCAATGCCTCTTTACAGCAGCATACATGTGATAAAAAAATATTTGTATCATATAATCATTGAACAATTTTATCTTTACATTCTGGCAATGCCTCTTAACAGCAGCACAAAAGTGGTGATAAATTATTTATGTCATGTAATCCCTGAATAATTTTATCTTTACACTCTGACAATGTCTCTTTGCAGCAACATAAATGAGACAATAAATTATTTGTATTATATAATCATTGAATAATTTTATCTTTACACTCTGAGGCTACGTTTACACGGCGCAATTTTTCTCGTATACCGTACACAAGATTTTATCGAATATCGTAGTGACAACAAAATTTGTATGGCAACTCTGAAAATCAGATCTATGCGAGAAAATCTCGTATTCGAGAAATATTTTTTTCCGTATACCGTATGGTTTTGCCACTGGGAACGCGAGATTCTCGTTACGATTTTATCAAATGCAATGCTCAGCATAAATGTAACAATAAATTATTTTTATTATATAGTAATTGAACAATTTTATCTCTACACCTTGACAATGCCTCTTTATGCAGCTTTTATAATTTTTTACTCAATAAGCATATTTATTTTTAAATGTTGTCAGTTATTTGACTTTTTTTTTTTTTTTTTTTTTTTTTTTATACTACTAAGGTGGCAAACAAGCTTACGGTCCACCTGATGGTAAGCGGTCCCCGTAGCCTATGGACGCTTGCAACAACAGGGGTATCACTTGATCTAAGGAGAAATATTTTTTTTAAAATTTGTAAGACTTAACCAAGTGTACATATTTTACATATTATGTAAATTGTTCCTATGGCGATATCAAACATATACAAATTCAAACCGAAGGTCACCGACGCTTTGTTGAACCGATTCAAGTATTATCAGGTTTTTATACGAAGAAGGTGACAAACCGGCTTACGGTCCGTCCGATTTCAAGCGGTCACCATAGCCTTTGAACCTCTGCAACACTGGGGGTATACTTACGAGTTACCGATCCTTCAAAAATATAATAACTTCTTTCTTGAACTACTCCATATTGAATTCCCTAAAGAAAACCTTGGCATGGAGCTTATGCCACAAACTAAGTGTGCGCGGGAGGAAGTTCCTCTGAAACTGCACTGTACGTGACCATTTCGGTTCAATTCCTCAAAACACAACCCATTATTCAACCGTACAGTTTTGTTATAAAATCAAGGTAATTATTTTTTGGTTTTCATTTTCTACACTTTTTTTAGTTTTCAATAGTGAATAATTATTAAATTGTGGTCATTTATAACACTATAAGAATTCCCTTAACTGGTATCGTGGGGGGCGCGCGGCCCCCACCCATGACGTTTTCTTGGTTTTCTAATAAACCAAGCATCGTGAGCAGCCGCCATTTTAAGTATTTTCATTACGTCGCTATTCGCGGTGGGTGCTGGACGTTCGGCGCTGTATCACTTGCTGCGACTGAGTTATACACGTGTTGGGGTCTGCGCGGCCCCCACGATACCAGTTACGTAAGTTTTTTTTGCATAGCAATTTTATATGGTTGTTATTTAGAAATTATAAAACGTTATTTGTTTTATAGTTTACGTATTATACATTAATAGTAAAATAATGTTATTTTTTATTTTAACTTTATATACTAAAAAAATATTACCAAAATGTTGATACTATTTTGTGATTTCTTCTAGTATTGAAGTAAGAAGATTTATATTAATAAAAACTATTTAATTACATAGAACAAGCCTGAGATTTATTATTTCTGACCATTTATTCCAGTATATAGTTAAGACTTACTTGCTAGAAGCAAACATACTATGTGGGCCGCACGGCCCCCACGATACCAGTTACGTATGTCAAATTTACGATTCCAGTTAAGGGTTAACACACGGCCATTACCAACTTTTTTACAGCGATTCTATTTTTTTATTTTAATCAAAACACACCTAGGTAACTAGGTAGGTGCTTCTTTTATTTTTGAATCATAAATGTAGTTATTTAATGTTTTTAACAGGTACTAAAAAGGTTTAATTTTATTTGTTTTGGACCCAAAAACCTGTATAATTGTAGAAATATGATCAACAACACAAATGTTAGAAAGAAGTTATTGCATTTAGATCACTCTTTAACAGATAATATCTTAGTACGCTTCTAATGGGTACTTCTATTCAGATAAACTCTGAATATAAGCTGCATAAGCTTATATTCAAAATATAGAGACCACCATTAAAAACTTCTCTGGTAACTATTGTAAAGCACTTATTTTGCTAACAAAAGCTATATTTTGTTGATTAAGATACATTTGAATTTACAAATAATGTTTTTCGTAATTTTTAATATACTGGAATTAACAATTTGCTTATAAGTTTTTTTGTGTAGTCTTCTAAATTTTGTTTATTTTACAAGTAAAAAATGGTTATTCATGCGGCGCGTGAAAGATAGTGACAATATTCGTATATATTTTACAATAAAATTACTTGCGCATTAAAAATAAGTGGTAAATAGCCTAAAAAAACAAATTTTACTTACCAATTTTTAGAGTTGATTTATTTATTATTATAATTGCTGCACATGTACGTCATTTGTGTTATTTGTATTCACTTATACAAATAAAATACCATTTGAATTCTGAAAAACCCAAACCGCTAGGTCTAGAGATTCCAAATTTGGCGCGTAGGTTCATTATCAGGTATAGAGGTGCACTTAGAAAGGATTTTTCAAAATTCACCCTTTAAAAGGGTAAAACGGGGGTCCAAAGTTTATATGAAAATCCGTCATTTTTAAAGTTAAATAGATGTAAATTTGTATATGGCCTTTCGGTTAAAAACTAAGAATGACTTGTTTCACTGTTTTTGTAAAATCAACCCCTAAGGGGATAAATAAGGGTTGTAAATTTGTATTAAAAAAATTCAAACTACAGAACTGATTTGGCTGAAATTCAAAGTGCTGGTAGTTTATATCTTGACATAACATTTAGGCTACATTTTATTTCGGAAAACTTACAAGTTCCCAGGGGAATAATTTTAACTTAGTGTGACTTTTCTTTCTCTTTCACGTAGCGTCACACCAGTGCATGCGATTCTCTCCTCCTTTTCCTTTTTATCCCAATTAAAAAAATCCCGTGGGACCTTTCGCAATAATCAAAATTATGGCGAATAAAACCACATTAAAATACTGCGCAATTAAGCTGATTTTTGACACAAGGTTAGTTAAAGAGACGGAAAAGGATATAAGCTACATTAAATACCGATCAAGAGTTCCTGTAGGAATAAAAATCCTATCGCAAAGTTTGTACGGTAATTCTTTATTTTTCAATTTACAGGGATGAAAATTGGTACATGGCCTTTCGTTTGAAAATTATGGATGACTTGTTTCACCGTTTTTGGAAAACAATCCTCTAAGGTCTAGAGGGGGTAAAATAGGGGTTGTAAATTTGTATGAAAAAATTCAAACAATGGAGCCGATTTGGCTAGAATTTGGAATACATATAGCTTATATCTTAACATAACACATAGGCTACATTTTATCCCGGAAAACGCACAAATTCGTACGTGAATAATTATAACTTAATATGACTTTTGTTACTCTTTCACGTCGCACCACTGCATCGGATTCAGATGAAATTTGGCTTAGAGATAGTTGAAAGAACGAAGAAGGATAAGGCTTTTTTCCCGATTGTAAAGTCCCATAGGAATGAAATCCTATCGCGATAATTAAACTTAGCGCGGGAACAAACGATTTAATTGGGCGGTAATTTGTCACAGGGATAGTTGAAGATATGGAAAAGGATTGAAACCCCTTTTTAACCCGATTCGGAAGTTCCCGTGGGAATAAAACCATGGTAAAATATTATGCAATTGAGCTGAAATTTGGCAGAAGGTTACTTGAAGAGACCGGAATAGGATATAAACAACATTTTATACTGATCAAGAGTTCTTGTGAGAATTTTTATTATAGTTATTGCGATAAGTTTCGCAACATTTGTATGGAAATCCATTATTTTTCAATGAAAATGGCAAAATACATTCGCGTCTGTGAAATCATGGAAATACACATACAAAATTTCAACCCAATCGGTCAAGCCGTTTAGTAGTTGACATACCGACAGCAGCGCCACCTGCCTGGTCCAATTTTTATATCAATCAGGAAACCATCGAAATACCCATATAAAATTTCAACCCAATCGGTTCAGCCGTTTAGAAGTTATGTGAAAAAGATAAGTAAGGAAGGATAATTCTTACTACCCGTTACCCTATTACCCATTTTCCCCGTAGGAATGAAGCATTTTCCCGCGCTAAAAAGTAGCCTATGTTCATCAGGAATAATGTCGGCTTCTAATGGTAAAAGAATTTTTCAAATCGGTCCAGTAGTTTTGAAGCCTATTGAATACAAACAAACAAACAAACAATCAAATCTTTCCTCTTTATAATATAAGATAGATAAATGTTTGTCCAGTGCAGGAATTCATTAAAGTATATATAACCTATAATGAATAAACTAAAATAATTAGCCTTAACTAAAAATAAATACGCTAAGATCCAAATAAATCTCGTTGTCATGTTGTTATCTTTGATGTAAAAAGTTAATAGTGAAATCGATTCACTTCAGAAACAACATTATAAACCTAAAATAGGTTACCTACCATAAAATGATAATTATTACAAATGTCTAAACAATTTTAGTTGAAAAATTGTTTTGAATACAACTGGTTACAATTTGTAATTGTAATAATAGTAAGACACCAAATAAATAGTCAACAATCCGCACTGGGCCCGCGTGTAGACAATGGCCCAAATCGCTTTTTGGGCTTAGCTGTGCCCGAAGATTGGGGACGTATGAAGCTGAGACCAAATACTACTACTATAATAAAAGAAGTAGAGACCAAATACCACCGTATTAGTTTTATTTTGTACCTAAGTGTAAGAATACAATAAGTAAATAAATAAGTCACGGAGCTGATTGTGACGCTCGTAACAAGCGTATTTCCATGACAAAAATGTAGTTGGGATTTTCATTGGCCAGACTTGTGCCTCCATAGCTTAATTGGTGGAGCACATACACGGTCTGTAAGGATTGTTGTAGGTTCAAGTCCTGGCTCGAGGTTAATCTTTTGTCTGCATCTTTGCTATGGACATATTAATTTACATTAATAGAATACAATAAAAAGTGGACTTACTTATCTGTTTGCTGTCGAAGACTTTGACAGCACAATTAAGAGTTCCATTTTTTAAAAAATACCGATGTAGATATAATACCATAGCAATAAAATAATATCTAGTCAATATACCCCATAATAATTATAATCATGTAAAATATTTATGTTATAAGTAAGACAGGAGCCAGTAACAATATAGCTTCTTAGGAGAAACTTTTCCGACCCGGTGGACAAAAATCAAAACTACAGTCGGCATATTAAAACGGTGTGAACTTATAACGACACTAGCGACCAAACACCCAAAGTCAGAAGGTTTGTTGTTGTTGCACCGTACATAGACCGAAGAATCCATGGCTTTTGTGGCAAACGAGTTCAAAAACAGACTTCTCTTCATACGTCTAATGCATTGTATGTATGACCTAGTATTGAATTGCCGCCACATAATAGCAGTCAGTGGATGGACATGGGAAGCGGAGGACCAGGTGCGATGCATGCATTGGGAAAGGCCAATACCTAGTACTGAACGTTAAGCGTTCTTTTTGATAGTACCTAATGAAGTAAGAGAAAAAATATAATACAAAAATTACTTTCTTATGCAATCACTACAGTAAAAGGTGACAACGACAGATCTAATTATATCAAGATGACAACGTTTTTGTACCGGTTTTAATAAAAGACGACAGAATTGACCTTTAGAATAACCCTCTCCGAGACAAATAAGTTTATTTTTATTTCATATTAGGTAAGTAATTTTTTATATATGAGTACTACACTAATGCTATAGTGCAAAACAAATAAAAGAACATGTTTGCAATACATAGAATAATGAATACCACTGAAAAAGCGTTGAAATGTTAAAAAAATATTTATATTTTTTTCTCAGGAATCATGTATTTAGAAATCATTTAATGCTTGTTATATTTTCTATCATACTTTGATATTTTAAAGTAAGATTTAATTTAAGTACTAGCTCGACCACAGCGCTACCTATTTTGACCAGATTAAGTATATGATGTTCTTTGGCACTTTTTACCAAAATAAAAACTTTAATGTGAGTTAATTTGGTATAAATATATAATATGTTTATTACTTCACTGGAGTGCCCTTTTGGATCCTGGTTTAGCTATAAAGTAATATGAATTCAATCGGCCAAGTCGTTTAGATGCTACACGATAACAAACAAACGTACCAACGATTATACGTATATATTATGATGATTATTATATTTTTGCTTTTTCTAGAACTTTATTTTTCTCAGAATTTCCTCTGTTCCGATTTTTTTGCCGAGAGTATTAAGTTGAGCGATAACAAACATTAACTTTTTTAAACTAGTATTTTAATGGTTGTGTAACATTCTATTTAAGCATACCTATACTTCGTATGTAAAGTTCGTTTTATCTTACGTTTTTATGTAGGTTTTTTTCAACTAGTTTCAAACCTTTATCAAACGTGTGTAAGAGACGAGATAGATATACATAGATTACGGAATACACTGTGGGCTCGGCGTCATCGGTGGAGACGTGCGAGCAGCCCGTCCGATGTAGGGGTGTCCGTACCAAACTAACTGTGGCACATTATGTAACTAGTGGCTGGCCGTGGAACGTGTCATAAATGCAGGTTTCCATGCTGGTGGTGGCAATTTCCATCGAAATTCGGGTGGTGGTTAATTTTGATTGCCTCACGTATTTTTCACGATACTGTAGCGATACGTAGTGCTTCTCTCTCGGTAATACGGAGGTTTTATCGACTAGGATACTAATACTTTACAAAATAATTTGATTTTATATAGTACGATTATTAAAAATTTTTTTTTTTAGAAACTTATTTCCTTAAGATTTTCTTCGTAGCCACATTTTACCATGTTGCTATGAGTATATTAAATGAGTAGTACATACATTTTTACTAAGACACATACTCGAACTTTTAGATATCTAATATTAGTATAATTTTATACTAATATTTTCTTATCATTATAATTTTGTATTTTATAGAACTTCATTTTCCTTAGAATTTTCTTCGTAGCCACAATCAACTCTGTTGCCATGTTTTTTACATACTTTGTTTTTATTTAAATAGTCTTTGCTTGACTTTTCTTTTGTGGATGAAGTCGATGAAAAATAGGGACTTGCCACAATTTGTTTCATGGTTGTTCGTTCAGTCGTTGATTCACTAGTAGTAGAAATAGTAGTAGAAGCTGTAGTACTAGTAATAGTAGAAGAAGAAAACCCGGTGATTTTGGGTGTAGTGATCTCGGTGGTAGTCAATTGAGAAATGATTATTTTTGTACTATTTGGTAACTTAGTGTTAGTCAGTTGTGGCGTGGTCAGTATACTTATAATCGATTTAACTTTGGTAGAAGCTCTCTTTCTTATCAATTTTTTTTTCAAAGCAGTTGTCAACTTGCCTATAAAGTAACTAGTTGTCGGTTTTTTGGTATTTCGTTTTTTAATATAGCCACATTCAACTCTATTGCCGTCCATTCGACATTCAGTTATTTTATCAATAATCATTGTGATTGGTTTCTTTGGTTGCGATCTTGTTGGCTTTGGCTTAGCTGTTGTAGTCGATGTAGTAGTCGTGCTTGTTGTCGATGTAGTAATAGTGCTTGGTGTCGATGAAGTAACAGTACTTGGTGTTTCTGTACTTATATTAAAAACTGTAGCAATCTCAGTTGCAACAGATGGACTAAGATGGGGACTCGATAGATGTAGAGCCTTATGTGCTGGAACAGTACTTAGATCATTGTGTTTTATATATCCACATTCCATTCTATCTCCTCGTATGCGACAACCGTTTTTTGTTTCAATAATTTCCTTACTATTTTTTGTGTTACCCTTATTCTTGTTGTATCCACATAAAATTCTGTTGTTATAAAATTTACATATATTCACATCATAATCGTAGCATGGACACTTTTCAGTAGTAGCATCATCTCGTAGCATAATTTTCGAACCCAGTGTGTTATTAAAATTATCTTCTACTTTATCCTTTTCAATAGATTTGCTGTTTGCATATGATAAAGGACCCGTAAGCAGTTCACTAATGCTAAGATAACAACTTATGAAATTAGGCATTTCATTTATAATCAGATATGTCTGAAAAGAAACACATTAAAGAGATTTAACAACAAATGATTACAGAAACTTAACTTTTTTACTGTTATATACTATCCTTATATTTGTTATTTATCCTTAGATTGTTTAAATTTCAATTACCTTAGCCATTCTCTGTTTATTGATAGTAATGTCTTAATATATGACGATTACGAGATTGCTTATATAAACTTACCAATAATGGTATTAACATTGCACATTAGAAATAAAACAATTTTGTCTGCGTTTAATTTTTGTAGTCAATACTGTTTTAATATTAAAACTATGAACTTTATAGGTGGTACAATCAGCAGCCTAGGCAGTGGTATTTTTAAACTGTCGAAACTCCTGCATTGCAAAGAGCTCTTCAAGATTGTGGATTTGATTACTGTTTCTTTTATATATTATAAAAAAAGATATGGTTTCATTTTTTGGAATTGAACGAAGTACTCGAAGTTTATTGACAAAATCTTGAAATTTATCAATAACAACAACTAAATACTCGTATTTTGGACAAATCAATATTTAATTAAAACAATAAAAACATACTAAAGAGAAATGAATAATTTCAAAAGATAAGAATTTCAGTTTAAACGCAACAGAAAATGTTCTTTTGTTTGCATTCTTGATCAAGAAATTGTTATCAAGTATCTGTTTTTTTTAGGATATGGACCTTAAATTGCAGTTATTTTCTATAATGTAATGATACATTTTGCTTTAGCTGCCTAATCTCTTTTTAGTTTTCTTTTAATATCAACTCTTTTTAAGTGTATATTTGTTTTCCTCAATCTGTATTGTGATTCGCGACATTGGTGTTGAGACATCGTCGGTATTGCTTTGTCGTTTGGTTGCAGTTTAGTGAGCCATAAAATCTGAACGCTCCCAGATCGGCACGTTGTGATAATTTTAGGTTTCTTAAAACTGTTCTGTTTAAAAAATATCTTTGTATTTTGTATCTGATGGATTTTGGATCCAGTAAACCGTCCGAGATCCTGAAATTATACTCTCTAGGCTTGGCGCACGCGCAGATCTCGGTGCAAAGGATTATTTTCTTAAATGGTATACCGGCAATTTGGTCAATTTACACAAATGTACTCATCTTAACTATGGCTTGATGAACAAAACATGGGTTGATAATTCTGCCAATTGATTCAATATTATCGCTGCATAGCGATCTCAGCCAGACAACCTGTATACTGAAATTTAATATAATTAATTCGAATTATCAAATTACATATATTTATAAGTACTAACAATGATATATTGCATATACATAACAAAAATATAGAGTCATGTGGGGTAATCCTACGCATTTTTCAGTTAATTGCTTCCAGAATAAAAGATTTTGTTAATTGAAAATAATAAACTTTTATTCTAATGTTATAATTATCTCTGTCATACGTGGCATTCGCACAATGTTTATTGCGGGCACTTATTGGCCTCTTACGTTTACCCCACATGACTCTACATAAATATAATTATATATACATAAAAAATTCGGTAACATAAATACAATCAGTCAGGATTGACCTTTTGCAGGTAATAAATTAGTGTTGATCAGTTTCTTCAAAAAGCGCTTAGTGTTTGTTCTTTTTTTGGAGGCAGGAAGAGAATCCCACAATTAAATAGCTTGTGCCGCAAAGGACTTGTAGAAACCAGAGGAATGTGCTAAGATTGTAAGCATAAATTTGGTTAAAGATCATAATGAGCTGTAATATTTAAGAAGATGGAATGCTGGAGTTGATGGATTGAACAATACAGAGTAGAGAATAAAAATAATGTAAGCATTTGTAGTTATGATAAATCAACAAGTTAAAATTTTACGGAATGAAATTAAGCCTTTGTATTAATTCAGGGTATAAGCTATCTCCGATTCAGCCAAGTTTAGCCGAATCGATTTTGTTGTTGTGGTGTGAAAGAGTAGCAAACATACTTACACACAAATGCCTTGTGCCAAAAAATGTTAAAAAATATTTCCATGGTAACTTGATCAGAATAAAAATCCAATATCTATTTTTATTCTTTTAGCTGTATGTGAGTCAATAATGTACGAATTAGTGGCTCAGTGGTTTAGCCAAATTCCTTCGACTCCTCTGTGCGCTAATCCGACTCACACTTGACATTATAAAGTAGCCTATGTCCTTTCCGTAGTTTCATGCTCACATATTGCCAAATTTCATCGAGATCGTTTCAGCCGTTTAGCCGTCGAAGGGTAAAAACAAAGAAACAGACAGACATATTCCCATTTGTATTATAAGTAACAATTGTACGTAACTATGGATGGCGATTCTGGTAAGCAACTCGTATTTTAAATAGATAGTATTTAACATATTTTTTTTAATTATTTTTCTTTCTTTATGTCCATTATTGCTTTTGTTCATTCTCTATTATAAGTAGTATAAAAAAAAGTTTGGTAACTCTAAAATCTAAACCATTGAGGTTAAAGTATCCTTTGCTATCATCTAAAATCATTTTGATAAGAAATGTAATATTATTTCTATGCTGTTTGCAGTTCTAAAATAATTAAGAGTTCATAAAAAGAGGCTTTGCACAATATTTCAAAAGACATATTTCGTACTCTTAGTTAATAAAATAATCCGGCCAAGTGCGAGTTAGACTCGCGCAGCTAGGGTTCCATACCTACGACCATTTACTTAATTTAAAAACACAAAGCAAAGAAACGTCGGGCTTAGTCAGTGATTGGATGTGTGACCGCTAAGCAGCACACTATTTGTTTTTGTTCGTGTTCGTAAATTACGTAAAGACCAAGGAACCCACGGTGCGCTAGTCCGCCTTACACTTGACCGATTATGACAAAAACAAAAAATGTGCCGCTAAGCGGTCACCCATCCAATTCCTGATCAAGCCCGACGTTGTTTGGCTTTGAATATCGATTACAACAAATGTTGTTACTGTTTCTCTTAAAAAAATCTAGATGGCGTTGTACCTGTAATTTAAAATCGAAATGGCTCGGGTCCATCTCACACTTGGCCGGTTTTTGTTATTTGTTGATATACTGTATATTTCACACAATTTTTCATTACAAGTTCGCAGTTTGGATGTATTAATGTCTTGTCGATAGAATAAAAACAACGAATCTCTTCGGCTAATCACGGTAAGAAGCCCGTAAAACATTATGTTTAATAGTAAAAACAACGAAAATGTGTTTTTTGTATGCGGACCCCCTTAATTTTTTTATGTTTTTTACTTTTTATTTTTTGTTGGATAATCCCCCATCATAACACATATTCTAATCTAAAAGATAGAGCCCTTTAATGGCCTGACAGACAGATAGACAGACATACAGTTTATAGACTTAGTAATGGGGCTCCGTTGGCACCCTGTGGGTACAGAACCACGACCGTAAATTCATAGATGATTATCTATTACCTATTGTAACTTAATCCAGTTTTTAAAGAAAAATTCTAATTTAATGAGGCTTATTATAGCATTATCATGTTTCTATTTGTTTTTCAGCGACTTGTCATTGGTCGCCAATCTATCAATTTTAGAACCTATTTCTATTATTTGCGCTTCCAGGTAACATTTAATTTGTTATTGCATAAAACAATTCAATATTTTATCGTCCCCTTTATATTAAGTCTGTATCGTAAAAATAAAATCAAAGCATAAAATTTAGCTGCTTTTAAGAAGAAGAGCTATTATTAACATAGGTTTCCAAAAAACTACAAAAAAAACTAAATTTCCGTATAAAAAAATCAATATGATTATAAGTAATAGACTTAAGGCCTAATGTTTGTTTAAATATTGTGGATAAAAGATGGTAAAAAATTATATTTGCACTTTAAAACAATTCAAATCAGAGACATATTAAAATATAAAAATAGCAATGTTTCGTGTTAGAATATCACGGTTCTGATGCAACTAACTTCATCAGATCAAAACCATTTTAACTGTAGGCACTAAAACGTTTTTGTAGCAATTAATAAAAAATTAATAATGTCACACTTTTAATTAAAATGATCCTTGGTACGAAGATATTTTTCGTGATTCTAATCAGAGGCGGTGCGTGACAATTTTTAATGGGTGTTCACTAAAAAAACAAAAGAGGAATGTCTAACATGCTAACTTTTTATTATTCTTTTAAATAACTCAAATTCATTCCCTTATTTAGTTTTGAAAACGCCGCGCGTGTATGTTTTCGCGCCACATTTTTGTGACCCACAAAGGGAATTACTAAAATCTTTTCGCACTGTTTAATCACAATTAATTTTGCTATACTTGTTAGAACAATCAAAAACTGTTTATGTAGGAATGTAATTAGTATATAATTTGTTAAACAAAAACTGGCGCGCAGGAACTAATACATTTCTTGTGATAAGGGCGGCAGCAGCGCGCCGCGCCGACCGGACCGGAGTCGGGGGTCAAGCTGGCAACAGTACTTTTCTTTACATACTCCAGGAGCAGCACTCCACATTTTGCTTTTTTTTCATACAAAACCTTCTGTTTTACGTGTGAGACTGTGTCGACATCTCTCTTTCACACTCGTTGATTTTAGCTATAAGTCTATGTACTGAAATTCGTTTTATAGGAGCACAATCTAGCGCTCCACTCAGTGACTCTCACTGAAATTCCATACCTAATCTTGAGTGTGTGTACGGAATGTTTTAAGTAAAATGCTATGTTAACATAAAGAGTAATCGAAGCGGAATAATTCATTATTTTAAGTAAAATCTAAAAAAAAACTTTTATTCAGTAGATAATTATTATTATTGAGAGTGCGCTGCACCAGCGCTCCTTAGGACAAGCCGTCTCTGGTTCTAATGTTTTATTCAATTTACCTGCCCGCATATCTACAAAAAAATAAACTGTGAATGCTTAAAAACTAGAGTTACTGTTCTTACTGAATTTTAACCTAATTTTATTAGTTTAACACAAATTTCAATATTGATCATTAAATTAAATACGAAAAGGCCTGATTAGAGTTAAGTTTTATTGCAAAATTTCAATAAATTTGATGATTTAAAATTCTTACTCTAATCTAAATACTACTGAATTCTATACTTCTATCTAAATATCTGAAATTATTCTGCATACTGTACGTAGCTAATATTGAATGAAGTTAATTGTTAATTGAAATATGTACGAATCGGAGTCGAGTTGTGATAAGAACAGAAATGTTGAATGTCGAAATAATATTGGTTAGTCTACGACACAATACTCACAGTATGCCGTCCTTTATTGATTCAAGTATAATTCTGCGAAATGCCTTATTACAGAATTCAAATTTTGCAGGCGGTCCTAGTTATGGCATCTTTTGTAACAAGAACTTACTCACAAACGTGTACTAATAGGGGATCCAACGATAAAGACACTGTGACCAAACCAGGAGGTGATGGTAATGATGACAACAATATACCTCATACAGAACCCAATGAAAATGGAAAAGGCAAACAATCCAAAAAACGATGTTGTCCATATGATTTTGATAGCACACTTTGCAGAATTGTTGACGAACGAGTTTTGTGTGGCTATAACAGGAATAAAGGACAGCCAATGAGTAAAAAAAGAACGAAGTCCTTACCGGGGGGATGTCGACTTCGGGGTAAAAGATTGGAATGTGGATATGTACAAGCACCTTTCACAAATATCAGAAGGCCACCCGTATGGGACAAACCTCCATCCTACGTCGGTATTGACACTGATGACAGTAAAGTTAATGAAGATGGCATAACACCTGAGATACGCAAACTGGTTACCGAAAGCACACCAGCTGATTTTCCCGACGCAGTTGAGCCACCTGATGATGATAATCAAGTGAAAACTTTAAAATTGAAAAGGACAACACCTGGCTATTGGGGATATACAAGATGCGTTGAAATAAATGAACGCATAGTTTGTACTGGTGTCTAATATAATTTTGGTAATATGATGATCCGCAAACATAAATATAAAATGCAAGCCATTTATGTTTTTGACTACGATAGAATAAATTGGGAGGTTAAGGTTTCTGTTTCTTTTAATATCTAACGTAGTTTTCGTCAAAGAATAAAATATAAACCTATTCACATGTTATTAAATATTCGATATAAATACACAAAGTATTTTAGCTTTGTCAAAGCTTCTTGTGGTTTATATTTTAATTCAGAGCTCACAATACTTACATTTTACCAAGTTCCCTATTTTTCGTTAATATTTCGTTATGGATGCAACTTTAAGATGTGACAATTTCAATGGAATAAATAATTCGTATCAATATTTTTTGTCGTAATAACGATTAAGTGGTACATTGCTCATGGTTTTTTCAGTGCTTTTTCTTCGGCCCTAATAGTAGTGTGGTAATAGTGGTGGGCTAAGTGTTTGTAAAAAAATTGTTTGTTTGTGTTTGTTGCAGTCAAAAATATTACAATTATCGTAATTCTTTACATATTAAAAAGGAGATAGTGAAATGTTGGTAAATGCTTTAAAGATATGCAGTTAATTAGGTACGTCTTATGAAAAAAGCATTTGGTAAAAAATCTCGATATCAAACTTTCTGAGTATTTTATAGATTTTTAATGTAACTGGAGAGCTAGGGACAAGTCGAAACCAACATCCTAGAACTTGTTGAAATTGAGCAAATGCTCATATTAGTACTTAGTCACCATCTTAATGACACTGGAATTCACAAACATTATAATATAGCTGTATAAATCTTTATACAGCTATATATAAGTTATATCAAACTTTTTTCCGAGAAAAGGTTGCTCAGTAGATTTTTTTTGGTCACGCAATAAAAACCACCTAGTTAGCTTTGAAACGTCCTTTTGAAACTTTAAAAATTATAATAATGTTTTGATACAAATGTGTTACTACAAATTTTTAAAAACTCCTTGGTAAGCTTACATTTTATCATTAAAACATGTCTTGCCAATGCAATAACAATAATTATAATAAAAATATTTAAAATCATGGCACAGTTCTAAGCGTCAAGAGTTTAAGTGATTTTACTCTATCTATTTATTGCTTGCTTACTTATAAATAAGTACCTGGAGGACCGAGCTTCGCTCTTTATTTTTAACAATGTCAGTAATATTTTCAAGTAGCTTTAGTGTTGCTGTGTCGGTGAAAATAATAGTATTACTACTCGCCAATAGATGTCAGGAAAATTCATATTTTTCAGTTTATCATAGCTTACGAACACGGCAAAGCAAATTTCAACCAAATCGATTCAGCTCCTGATGAAGCGTAAAGAATAAACTTATTACCTAACAACAACCTTTCGCATTTGTATGCAAGTGCACTATCAAGTGGTTGGGTTGGATTTGTAGACACTGACAAGAAAAATTAGTGTAGTTTTTTAAAGCGTTTAATTCCAATTGAATTAAATAAATAATAAATAAAATCCAGACTACGGGCCTGCCAACAATCATATTTATGTGTGCAGTTAATCTGCAAGACAAGTTTCAAGGAATTTTAAGAAAAACTACATCTTTTTTGGAAAAAAAGTTTGGTTTGAGCCAATCAACACGATACAAAAAAAATATAAAGAAGATGCCTTGAAATAATTGTGAGCAATCTTTGAAATCCTGTGCAGAAAAAGTGTAAATATCATAAATTTGCGACTGTTTTTTTATTAACACATAAAATATGATAGAAAGTATGTATGGGATTAAATTCTAGAAATACTATATTTATTATTATGATATAATATGTTAATTATAATTATCTGATATTTAATATTATAAAGAGGTAAAGTTTGTAAGTTTTTTAGTTTGTTTGTTAGAACCATTCTCTGGATCTACTGAACCGTATTTGATAAGTCTTCACCCGTAGAAAGCTACATTACTACTAAGTGATAAAAGCTGTAAAATGTTTGATAAGAATAAGTTTTTAGATTTATCAATTTTAGTAAAGAGTTACCTAATTTATGGCGTTGGGATAGCTGGGGGGATTTCAAAAAATATAAAATATTTTTTACCTCGATACAACATGCTTTATTTGTGGCACCGATATAGGTTTAGATACCAGAGAAAGACAAAGGTAATAGGTACCGTTATCCCGATAAAAAGCTCCCACAGGAAATCGCTGTGTCCGACTAGTTTATAATATAGTTGATACGGCGCAGTAGACATCGGCGTAGGAAATCACCAGAAGGGTATCTTAAAAAGAAATTACTTTTTTCCTAGTAAGAACTAATAGGTTGGCACAGATCTATGTTGTCGTCATAGCCAGAAGTCTAGTGTTGGTATCCTTCCAGGTTTTCCTCACGTGTCTCTACCACTGGCTTACTGCGGCTTTTTTTTTTTTTTCTGAGCTGACTATGCAGTTGGCTGTTGCAGCCATTACTGCTTCACCGGACTTTTGGGGCGAGACTCTGAAGGAGCCTCAGCCCATATAGCGCCCAACGCTCAAGGGCTTCCCGCGGGGGAAGCCTCGGCTTGGGTTGTCGCTCTCGGGGGCGTCCCTTCGACCGGCGTGAGTCTCGAACCCGAAGGTGAGTCACCGCCAGGAGGGGAGTTCCCCGTTTCGCGGGTGCGGTTGCGATTGAGTGGGGGCGAGAAGCGCCCCGGCACTCTTTGATACCTAGTGTATCCTTGTGGGCGCCGACGAACCCGGGGACGTCGGCGTCGTGTTTGGAGGGAGGCCCTATTCGGGGAGGTCGTAGAGACTAATCTCGCTATCCGGACAGCGAGATCGTCATCTGGGGACGTTAGTACGTGCCGAGGCCGCCTAACAATAGTTTTACGACCGTGACCGGGTCGATCGGGGGGACGATACGTTGTAGATTGCACAATTAAACGATTCGGATGATTTTGCGTACGCTCGAAAAAGTGGACTGCCAAGTCTTTAAAATATTGGGGAATCGTGGGAAGTTCGAAGTCTCTGTGTAGGTCCGCATTGCGAACGTACCAAGAGGCTCCAGTGGCCGCTCTGAGAAAGCGGTTTTGGAGGGTCTGGAGTTTGTGGAGATTGCGCTTGGACAGCGCAAAGACTACGCTAGCATAAGCTAGTATGGGGCGGATACAAGTTGTGTAAAGATTTAGCTTATTTCTAAGCGACATCTTACTATACTTGCCTATCATGGGATAGAGACGGCCGAGGACAAAAGCGGCTCGGTCTCTGACTATTTTGGTGTGAGCTTGGAAGCTCAAACGACTATCCATGGTCACACCGAGATATTTGGTCTTATTTTGCCAGGGAATGGCACGACCGAAAAGAGAAAGGGGAGAAGGCCGCGGAGGGCGGCCTAGGGTAAAAAGAACGGCAGAGCTTTTGTCGGGATTCACCTCGATTCTCCATTTCCGAAACCACTCGCCTAGGGCGGTGATAGCGGGTTGGAGTCTCTCAGTGATTCGACTCACTTGCCTATCTGTGGTATAGATAGCGGTATCGTCCGCAAAGAGGGCTAGGTTAGTACCTATCGTTTTAGGGCTGCGTTAGTGTACAGAAGGTACAAGATGGGGGCGAGCACGGACCCTTGCGGGACTCCTGCTTCTATGGGACGGGGGGAAGAGAGAGTGCCTTCGACTTTGTAGCGAAAGCTACGATTCGACAAATAGTCTCGTATGATGAGCACGAGACGATCTGGCAACTGAAAGTTGTACAGTTTAAAAATTAAACCGTTGTGCCAGACTTTGTCGAAAGCTTTCGCTACATCGAAGAAGACAGCGCCCGTGTGACGGGTCTTACCTAACGCTGGCTGAAAGCCAGTGAGAATATGTTCCGTTATGCGGAGGACTTGATGGACGCATGAGTGTTTGGCACGGAAGCCGAACTGCTCGTCTATTAAAATGCCTCTGGAGACTATAGCGTTCCGTAGGCGGGCGAGAAGGAGGCGTTCATAGAGTTTACCAAGGGCCTTTAGTAAACTTATGGGGCGATAGGAGGATGGCTCGGTACGAGCTTTACCTGGCTTATGGATGCCTATAACAATTGCATCTTTCCATTGAGATGGAAAGATGCAATGTTCCATAGCAGCGTTAAAGATCGCTACTAGGAGGCAGACAAGGGGCAGAGTGAGGCGCTTTAGGATATCGTTAGAGATACCGTCCGCACCGGGGGACTTACGGGGGCGTAGGTCTTTGATGACCTGTACGACTTCGTCGACAGTGACAGGGGGCGGGGGTCTTGTGGAGGCAGAGAAGTTCTGCGCTCCACTTCGCCGTCTACCTCGCGCACGTGGTCGGGATCGAAGGGCTGTGTGCTTAAGGCACATTGGGCTTGGAGGCTAGACGCTAGGCAATCCGCTTTTTCGTCGTCATTGAACGCGGGAACGTTGTTGGGACGAGATAACGGAGGGAGAGAGTTTGCGGTTTCGGACTTTAGAGCTCTGGCTAAGTGCCAATAAGCTTGGTGAGAAGGAGAAATGTTCTCCATAAGATCACCGAAACGTTGGGCGCGAAGCTCAGCTACAGCGGTTCTTACACGGCGGTGTAAGTCGTTGAAGCGAGCTTTATTATCGATAGTGGGAGCGCGATCGCGAGCGCGGCGGGCCGCGTTACGCTCAGTCATTAGCGACCTGATGTGCTGAGGCAGGATTAGGTGGTGATAATCACCAACCGGCACCTGTCGTGAGCACTCGCCAACGGTGGCGGTCAGGTGGCTAGTGAGTGAGTCGATAGCTACGTTAAGATCGGTCGCGGAAGAGATTACGTTGGGAACGCGGTCTAGATGTGGCGAGCTGGGATTTTCGAGCAATCGCCCAAATTTATCCCAGTCCGTCACGGTTCTAGTGTCGGGAGGAGAGTCCGAAGGGAAACCTAATCGGAGGACAACAGGGCGGTGGTCCGAGTCAAGTTCGTCAAGCACCTCTATAGAGCGAAAGCTTAGCCTTACATTCTTTAGAAGTGCTATGTCGAGTACGTCGGGGTTATTCCGAGTATTGTGGGGAAAGTAAGTGGGCGTCATGGGAGCGATGATGTCAAAGTTTAGTCTGTCAACTAAATCGTCGAGGAGTCTGCCTCTTTGTGAAGTTACAGAAGAGTTCCAGCGGCGATGCTTGCAATTTAGGTCGCCGGCAAGAATGACGGCGTCGCCTAAACTTAAGAGCGACTGAAGGTCGCTCTCGAGCAAGTCTTTTAGGGGAGAGAGATAAACCGATGCAATGATGATCGGCTGATGGCCGGTCATCGCTAAGCGGCAGACGGATGCTTCTAAATTCGTAAGCGGTGGAGGATCGATAGGGGAGCAATGCAGGGAGCGCCTGTAATAGATGAGAGTGCCTCCGAGATTGGAGGCAGTTCTATCATTACGGACGGTGCGATAGTTAGCGATCGAAGGGGTACGGACAGCGGGCTTTAGGAACGTTTCCTGGATGAGGAAGACGTCCGGTTTTTGGGACGAGAGGAATTGCGATAATTCCTCTCTTTGGTTGCGGAGACCGTTGGCGTTAAAATAGCCTATGGAGACGGACCGGGGTTTTTCGCTCTAAACCAAAGGTCGTCTGTCTACCTCGTAGGAAGCAATCCCACATCCTGGTGATTCCAGGTGATGATAAATAGCAGTTCTATTACAATTGGTTTCAAATGTATGTAAGCCTACATTGGTGCATACCACATCCTGGCCACTTCGAATAAAAATTGCGTTATTTATGACTAAGTACTAACACTACAAAAACGAATGTGTATACGCGCGATGTGTGTGTGTTCTATACGCGCAGTAACAGGATTGTAATAGAACCGCGCGTGGCGGTGGTAAACCAGAACGGATTTATATTATGTTGATATCGTGATAAAAATCCGGTACCTCCAAGTATCTCTTTACCACAATGAGGTCATTAGGTTGTTAATCTATTCCCGTGGACGACCGGGAAAAACTTCTATCTCATGATATCCTTTGCCCTCCTTAATTGGTTGCTCAGTCGCTACGTTATTTTCACATTTACAAATATAAAGATTAAGATACAAGTGAACCTTTGAAGCATCAGCCAGATTTGAACAATTAAGTTTACTGTTTTATAATTTTTTTTAGAATTCTTTTTCTTCCCTATTTTTGTCAGTGACTAAATGCCGTAATAAATATTCAAAATATTTAATTTTAATTTAAAAAAAACTAAATGAAAACTTAACATTAATTGGAATTAGCCCTGCCTACAGTTATAAACAATCAGTTATCATAGTGAAGTACATTATCTAAATCCTGCAAATGCACTAGCGAACCCAGATGAGTCATCATCAGCCAATATCATGTATATCTCCTTTAGTATTTCACTCTCCGAATCATCCTTAGGGAACACATCATCAAGGTAATTGGTAATTAAGTCTGATAAGCTCCTTTTTTCCATATTTGAATTAAAAGGGTTAATTAGCCGATCTTCAGACATGTTGGCTTTACAGAAAACGATGCAGATCAGGGTTGTTGCGACTATTGTCTTGTTGATACTCATGATCCTGAAAAAAAGATAACTATCTTTTATAACTTAATTTTATTCTTCTTTACGTGTATGTATAAGTCAATAAACTCTTCCTAAACGGCTGCACCGATTTTGATGGCTTAGATTCACAAAGGAACCCGGTGTGTGGCGCTGATCTAGGAATTACATTTTGCCGGATTTTAAAGATTTTTTGTGACCGCTTGAGTGGGTCCTTCTATTGCTTAGATATACAATTGGACCAGGTGGCGCCGTCCCGTGTTCGAAGATTTTTTATAGCTTGTAATTTTTTTTATTTATTTTTTATTTAATCATCGACAATACATATGGAAAAACGGTTGCTGAACCCGCTAATAGCAAGCATGCTTATATCAGACAGGAAAACTTGTGTCGGGTCCGCTACTGTTTAAAAAAAAATGTGAAAAAATCATAGAATCTGTTTTTTTAAGGTTCCGTATCTCATAAAAAATTAAATCGTTTTACGATCACTTTGTCGACCGTTCGTCTGACAACCCTATTTTTAAACAACCCTTTGATGTAAACGTTTTGACTTGAAATTCGAAAAAGCAACGAATAGCTCGCATGTTTATTTAATAATCAGAACTCTGTCGTTGTTTAAATTTTTATTGGTAACACATTACAGTCATGTGAAGTATCGTTTAATTTAAAACGCCTTACTAAGAAAGGGATACAAAACTATATTTAAATTTTGTCTATATTTAAATTTTGTTCTAGATGAAGTCTAAGAGATATTGCGGGCATTATGCAGAATAAAATTGTCATACTTTGATTTTAATTCGGGGTTTTTTGTATTCTTAATTGTATGCGCCTAAACCAGAACATTCACTATTGGTTTCAAATACTCGAAAGGTTGACTGGGAGAAATCCCTTATGGTGGATAAGCCCGCCTTTTGTATTATTGCCATTCTTTTATTTTTCTAAGTGAACTTTTGTAACTTTTTTTAATACAATAAAGTGTATACAGATAAACAAACAACCTCAATACAGCGAGAGAAATATAATAATATAATTAGAATATTCATAGTCTTCGAGTTCTGTAATCTGTCTAATGGGCTGCGCAATAGCCTTACAGAATTGACCACTCTAGAAGGAGACAAAACTAATTTGCGGCGAGTTACTGTGTCCTTTATTGCAAACACAAATGTAGAAAGAGACCGTCACAATTTTGCGACCGGTTTAACTTCACAGCTGACTAGGAATTGCTTTGTCCAGGCTCCATATCTTTGCACTCAAGAAGCTTATATATTGGTGAATAAATTATCTTTATTTATATAATTCTACTGTACGTGTGTATGTCACTGTACTCCTCCTAAACGGCTGGACCGATTTAAATGATTTTTTATTATGCGTTTGGGTGGCGCCCTGGATGGTTTAGATTCACAAATTAGCCCGTATACAGGACAACATCTGCCTGGTCAGCTAGTATATTATAAAAAATTTGAAACATATATAAACTAGAGTAGACATAGGTTATTAAACATTGTTTTATGCTTAAATTTCGATGAAAAAGCATAAAAAGTTATATTTATTATATTATATATGGTATTAAAATTGAACAGAAAGTATCATATCATTAGTTACAACTGACTACTGCCTCAACTGACTGATGTTTCGTTCTGTCCGCGATGAAATTAAAACAGAATAAAAATTCAACTAAATAACTGAATTTTTCGTTACTGTAAGTTTATACAAAAGTCCCATATTGATTTCAGTTTTTCACGAATTTTGTAATTCCTATATCCATTACAAACATTTTAAAAATAGCCAAATCGGTCCAGCCATTCCCGAGTGATGCCGCTTATCCCATCGCATAGACAAGTGAATTTAGTTTTTCTCTTATTTTCCTGAGATTCCTGCAATTTCCTGGGCAACATTTCTAATTTTTTCCTGAACTACTAAAAAAACTTTTTAAAAAAATAGCCTAATCGATTAAGTCGTTCTCCAGTGATGCGCTTACTAAAGAACACCAATTATTTTTTATATTATAAATGCTAGAATAGTAAATTAATAATAAATGGTATAATCGTGCTTATTGGTTGTATGAATTTAAAACAAATTAAATTAAATGACATTAAATAATAAGAACATAAAATAGCAAATTATAATTATTTTTTTCATTAATTGTAGAACTTACCTTGAAACACGTATAAAATATAAAAACAATTCAGCGCTCCTCAAACTTTATTTTATGCATATTGAAACAAACACTTTTTTTTTCTTTTCTGAGTGCACAATTGCTGTGCGAAACAAACGCGACGGCTGAATGCGTGTATTGGACTTGTCGACATGCAACTGTCGCTTAGTTTCACTTTCTCGTAATTAACACCCGATCGTTTACACTAAAGCATGTAGTGCTAATACTGTGACTAAAGATAGGAGTTCACTTAAATTATAGACGTTCCCTTTTACTAAATCCTCTTCTTTTAATCTGTAATTATCACAACCACTACTTGGCTAAGCCTTTGGGTTATAATGACATGATTTAGTCACTTGCTATATCGAGCCCTTAAGTCTAAGGAGAGACTTTGCCTCCCTGTTTGTGTTCTACCGCTTGTACAGTTGGAAGTGTTCTGAGGAATTGTCACCTTGGAGAGGAGAGAGGTAATAGCTATAGGCCTGTAATTCGATTTATCTGGTCTATCCTTTTTGGGCACCGTCACATAAAAAACGCCCGCCGGACCTCGCGCTATGTTATGGTGATTTCCGGCATGGTCTTACCACACCATGGTATAGTAGGTGGTACAGCGCCTTTGTCGTTCATATTCGAGTTTGAGGCAAACAGACTGTCTAGTACATCGGCTTTCTCTTTAGCACTATGGGTCAAGTCACCATCGGTCATACACAGTGGTGGTAAGATAACTGGCAAAATTTACTTTCGGCAGCTTTAGCAAGCGACCAGAAAGCACGAATCCCAAAAGGATATCTTGCCAGTCGCCACCTCTTTTGCCGATAAATTGAAATTTGACTATGTCTCAAGTAGGAGGAGCCAAGAGGCGCATCCACTGATACGAAATATCTGTCCGGACGTGTAGTCAGCAGAAGGTCCAGTGAGGAGCTCGTATAGTTTAGATTTTATTGCTATCTAAAAATCAATATAATTTCGTCACTGACTCACTCACTGATGATCATTAAAATGCTTAGGGTACTTCTTGAGGACCTAGAAAGCTGAAATTTGGCATGGAATTTAGTATTAGTACACAAACAACAAAAAAAATCTAAAACTTACAACTTTTACCTCCCTAACCTTTAAATTAGGGAATGGAAGTTTGTGAGGGATTTCCCATACCAAAAACGATACAAAAACGACGACACTGGTCTCTAACAACAATTTGCACTTTAAAGCCTAATATTTCGCAAAAGCATCGCTGAATCGAAAAATAGTGTTCGCACACCTTCAATATTTTTAAACAAGCTAACCAATGACACCTCACGTTATGGGCTAGACAAGAATAAAATAATGGTCCCAACTGTCGTTAGGGGAGGTACCCTAAAATATAATTTTTTTCTAATTTTTTTTTTACCTCAAGTGCTAAAATTAACATACGCTTCTTGTTTAAAAAGACTGAAGTAGTACCTTTAAATATACCTATTAACTACCTACGTATAAAGTACCTCTAAAAATATAAGGTAAAGCATAGTATTTACGTATCTTAAATATATAATAATCATCTAAAAGCTTTTTTAATGAAACGAGAGATTAAGTTGATGCGAATGGATGAAGCAAAAAAAGTGTGACAGGATCGTAGTAAGAGGAAGTCTTCTATCTCCGACCAAACTGGCATATGTATGCATGCAATTTAATGCACCTGTTGAATATAAATTATATTTTATTACTATTCTGCACACATATAGAGTACAATTTAAAAGCATGAGTGAACGGTAACTATTGAATATTCAGGACATGTATGTGACACCGATGGGTAGGTGACTTGCACCTACTTTCAAAGCAAATGCCATTTCACATATTATGTATTCATATTAACTCTTCTAGGTCAAAATGTCCTATTAGTTTTATTAAGGACTCATTTTTGGAAATAAAGTTGTAATGTATGAAACTGCAAAATAAGAAAGAAAGAATTTATTAATAAACTAGCTGACCGGGCAGACGTTGTCCTGCATGATACTGACTGCAGCGACATCTGACGGGCTAATAAAAAAAGGTGGCCGGCCGGTGGCTAGATGTGGAAGGTAGAGAACCGGAAGAAATGGCGTGCCATAGAGGAGTCTTATGTCCAACCGTAGACAAATATAAGCTGATATGATGATGATGAATAATGTAAAAAACAATATCCGTTTTACCTTGATTTGACAAAACAAGGCTAAGACAATAATATTGCAAAGCCACTAATTTCCATACAAACGCAATTCGTTCCAAGTTGTTCGTGACGATTAGTCAATGTGCATATTTTCATATAGTCAGTTCTATATGAGAAGAGCAAAGTGAGAGAGATTCATAGTATGAATACAATATCCATATCCATACTAATATAATATTATAAATGCGAAAGTTCACGTCGCAACGGAGCATCCAATTGACCTGAAAAAAAAACAGGGATAGTTAATGAGACAGTGAAGGACATTTCATTTCATTACGAAACATTCCCGCATTTACTAACACTAACCGAGTTGCCATATAGGAATGCCACGCTAACGGAACTTAGCGCAGGCGGAGCCGCTGGCAAAAGCCATTTATTACTTATCAATAAAAATAAACAGAAGACTCGCTCATCCTCTTTTTTTTTTTCAATTAATTCCCTTGGCCTCAGAGTACTTGTTACGTTTTCGAGCCATATTGATTAAAATTAAAAAGGTAGTTTTGCATACATTGAACAAAGAGATGAAACATTTTTTCACGCACCCGTTTGTCTAAGGTGTCGTTTAACAATGTATTTGAGATTTAAACTTTTTTAAAGGTATATTTAAAAGTAAAAGGATCCTAAAGTTAAAAATGTTTGGCATGTTATTTTACGTTGTATAAGATAAAAACTCCTACATTTAAACTTTGTATTCTAAATACCTTTCAAAAATCACAATAACGTATACCCAAAATTTACCTTTTAAATGAAAAATGTTTTGAGGAAAAATGGGTCACTAGTTTTTCCGTCTACCGCAATAATTTTCATTCTACGAAAGCCTAACTTGATGCGTGAATGACACGCTTTTGGACGGTATTTAAAACTAAATATGGATTTAAAATGAAAATAGTATAGAACAAAACAAATGGATTTACTTCAAAAAGCATTATATTATTATATGAGGAAAAAAAAGGGTGTTACAACCCCAATAATGTTCTTCCATTATATATCATAAAGATGACAAACAAATATACAATTTCGTGATTTTGAGAAGATGCCTATGGACGTCTATAACACCAGAGATATCACTTACGTGTTGCCAACCCTTTAAGAGTGTCATATCATAATTAAGAAGCGACATCACTGAAAACCTGTAATGGGTGTTCAAAAAAGAGACTTTCCTATTAAAGATTTCCTATTACCGAGGTCATTTAGTAGCAAATTGTTCTAATGGGAAAGCAAATCTTTTTATACTAAAAGGGTCGTTACAGTTCGAAAGTTCATAAACCCTCATAAACAATCGTCACAATGTTAGGACCGACAAAAAAGGGTCCAACTGGATAATCAGTTTTCGCCATGCCCTCCACTGTGTTTCTGGCATTAGACTTATAAAAACACTATACTTTGCCAGCGGCTCCGCCCGCCCTAAATTCGGTTATCGGCGTGGAACTCCTTAATTAACTCCAGTTAATTAATTAATTAGTTATACCAATGAATTGCTATAGCATGCTATAGGTGCAGCAATAGGTAGTTTAACTCTGTTATAGTTATTCCTGCAGGAACTTTTGAATTTTTCAAAACTTTTGCTATTCCAGGACCTAACTTATATGTTTGCCAAGTTTTATCCCGATCCGTCCAGTGGTTGAAGCGTGATGGAGTAACAAACATCCATCCAGACATACAAACTTTCACATTTATAATATTAGTGGGATAAATAATCTACTACTCTGCTCCCTCGCAGCTTTTGGAATGTTTTCTTTTCTTTCATCAATATTATTCTTCTTATTCCCAATCGTCGACTATTTCGGAGCTTTACTATTTCAGACGGAAGACATTCCATGTAGAAACGGACAAGTTTTTATTATTTTTTTTACCCAAAACACAGAAATCAATATTATATTCTATTGATTTTACTTTTCTCATAGTCATTATTCTCGAATTTATTAGAGTTTTTCTGCAAACAAGAGCATTTACTTAATTCCTCTTTTCTACCGCTTACCATCAGGCGGACCGTAAGCTTGTTTGCCACCTTAGTGGTATAAACAAAAATCCTTTAAAAGGTTCTTATCATGAGATTCGGTGCTATCAATAAGTATTGCACGGTGAACAAAGCGATCTATATGGGTATATCTATATATCGTTTGATACCTCTCACACTTCTGATAACGCCAGTTTTGCCACCAATACCTATTGTTCGGGTAGCTTTGAAACGTTACTAACAATATTTTTGGTTGCAAAACCGACGTTTTACGTTCGCACACTACGATAATAACACACACACTACTATAAACAATGAGTATGTATAGGCAGGTTGACAGATTAACAACAAAATCTTACCTCCGGACATGGGTCTAGAGTTTAATTTTTCGGCGGCAAAAATGACAAAAATAACAAAATATCCTAAACGAACGCTTGACAGTTTGTTACAGATAATACAAAACATTTTGATATTTTTGATATCAATGCTCGGATGAACGGTGACAAGATTAACAAAAAAAATAAATTATTCTTTATCCCAAAACGAACAGACCCTCAGAAGTCACAGCACTATTTTAGCAACATATCTATGTTTGCATAAGTATTCACGATCTGCAAGATGAGAACAAGAAAAAACATGTCTAGGGCTGGCCACATAGGTAGGAGACTCGCGTAGAGCTAAGAGCCAAAGTAACCAAAGCTAGTACCTATGACCCGGGCCGCACTGCAGACGACGCACTTCGCTAGGTGATTAAAGGGGCGTTTTGTTGACTAGCATTATACACATTGAATGCGCTGAATGCTGTCTTTGCGCACATTCGATCGTTCTGTTGACCAAAAGAATACGCTATGACGTCACTTCCGGACCGCATTCAACGCATTGGCTGCACATACTCGGGAGTAGAGTAGTGAATGCGGTGTCAAATAATGAACGCCAATATTGTTTGTTTACATTTGGTAAACAGAACGATTTGAATGCCTATGCGATGTCATAGTTCTCAATACCGTCAATAGAACGCATCTTTAGTTAGTCTCCTAGCGAGTCGCCAAGCGTAGCACCCTGCTAAGCACTTATATCCGTCCTTAACGTATGTAATTAATTCATCAAGCATATGTCATATATCATATATCATGATGACCTCTTACATAATTACACAGACAACTCCTAGTGATTTATAAAGTCCTGGTACATCAATCTTATAAACACACAAAATCTTCATTGAAGTAAGAAATACAATATAAATAAATATAAGAAACATAGAAATAATCTCTCTTTTATGGAATGGAACGGATATGGAAGTATTTATTTATATTGATGATATAATTACAGAGACAAAACTTTCAGTGTTGGCAAAAAAAAAATATATTATAATTATTACAACTGACAGTCTGTAAAAATGTTCATTTCGTAGGCACAACTTAACAAGATATATCTTTCATCAAATGTGGTGTAGTTTACTTACTTCACCTACGTTAATTCAGTTGGTAGTTATAATTAAATCATCAAAATAAATTTAGATTTTAGAAACATTAATATTATTATATAAGAGGTATTTTAAGATTTGTAAACAAACCTTGCCTTGAATGTAAATTGTGTTATTTTTGTTGATTTAGTAACTTCTTATGTATTAAAAATTGTTTCCTTAACTTATTTTATTACTGATACTCAATGTGAGGTACCTAATCATTCGTGGCCGAATTTCAATACCACTTTATTTTAGATTTCGGGGTTTTTTTGAATTTATTTAATCAAAAGAAAATCAAACGATAATATTTATAAACAAACACGTACTTATAATTAAAATTATTGCTTATTAATAATATTTATAATACTTTTTATTTGAAACGATTTTGTTTAAAAAAACTTTTTCTACATTGTTATAAAAAAAAATTGTATCGGTTAATAAAAGACACCTCCTGTTAAATTTCAATAGAATCGGAGCAAAGGCGGCTGAATTAAAGAGCTGTGGCAAACGCGGCGGATAAATAAAGGTTCCGTTTTTGCCATTAGGCTACGGAATCCTAAAAAGTTTTTTTTTTCTCTATTGCTGATTTGCACTATTTTCTGCTCAAATTAATGTAAAACTCATATATATAGTTAGGTGACGGTTTCAAGATTGCTACACAATACTCAGTGCTAATGGAAAATTGATATGCGGAAAAAAAACTTGAGAGAAAAAGCTCTCAATCGGGAGCTATTTCTTTAAAAGCGCCTACCAATAAAAATAGCTAAAGTTCTAACTTGGTTGAAAAATCTAACAGTTTCCGCAGGTAATAAAACCAATTAGCACGTAAACGAACCATAACTTATGCTAATCTTGCTTGCTTTAACAAACTTTTTACTGTAATTAAGGAGTTATCGCAGGAATCCCACGCAAATAACCAAATTTAGAACGGGCGGAGCAGCGGACAAAAGCTAGTCATCGATAAATTTAATGAATTCTATTTGTATGGAGAAGGTTAGTATTTATTACTATAAATGATTAACGCTGAAAGAACATTGCATGATTGCGTGTTTAAGGTTATATTAAATAACCTCTTTTATTATCATCACTTTCCTCCCATTGTCATCTGTTAACTTAAGTTATTTAAATGGAGGAGAAAAATAATTAATTGGGAGTATTTATTTTGTCTTAGTGCATTATGGTAAAGAGTAATCGCGTAAGTGTATAAAAAAAATAATTAAAATAGTGGCGTATGTAGTTAAGTTTTTTTATAAATAAAGGGCAGGAACAATAAAAAGTCACAATTTGTATACTGTAAAAAGTTGTCTCGGGTCTGGTTTGCCTCCATCCAGTGACTTCCTACTACCAGGTCGTCTGTTCATTTAGTGGTAGGATCAGGTTAGGTTGCGACAGCAAGATCCTGCCGAGGATGCCTTGCCCCGTCGTTTCCTTGACAGGTACCATACCTATAATCATTGCAGTGTGCTTTCGAAAGTGTTTCAACTTATGCTGTTGTCCACCATAGTTTTAGTCATCTCCTACGCCATTCTTGGGATAATTAGGCAGGTTTACCCTATTATTTACAAGTAAGGAAATATAAATCTTCATAGAACTGAGAAAATACATACATAAAAACGTTTGTAACTATCGCATTTTCTAAACAAAGATAGTTGTCGGGAGTTTAACCAGCTGGAATTGTACCTCTAATGGCTCAAACAATGGTTGAGTTAATGGCTTCTAGAAATTCAGAGGTAGGTAGGTGTTGCTTGATTACAGAAAAATATTATAAAATTTTGTAACTTCAAAAAATTTAAAATATTAAATTTTATTCTAGATCTATTTTTTTAGGTGTCTCGAAACACTTTGACAGCTATTAACTATACTTTAAATATAAAATCTAATACCTTTAAACGAGCAATTCTTGTAAATATGTATTTATGTATTTATATATTTACATATATTTATGATCTAGCGGGGGGTTTCGGGAGCGATAAATTGATCTAGCTAGGTTTAATTTTTAGAATACATCATTTTATCCGTGTTTTCAGGCAATGGTAAACTGAAAAATATGACTCTTCCTGACATCTATTTTCGAGGAGTATTACTATTTTATTTTACCAACACAATAACACTAAAGCTACTTGACAATAGATGGCGATGTTAAAAAAAACGAGCAGAGTTCGGTCTTCCAGGTGCTTACTATAAATTGCATAGCCATTTCAAATGTATTTTTATCATTTCAGATATTTGTGTTTTGGGCAGCATTACTTTGGCTGAAATTTGCAAGTTCAAAACCTCTTCTTAAAGAAATAAGCTTTAAAAGAAGTTTTGATTTTGTTTTAAAACCTATTCCATTGAAACCTTTGACATTCTTCAAGGAAAAGTGGTCACCTTTTGGTAAATTTGGAGTAAAACATGGTATTGCAAAAAGAAGTGCATTTGAGGGTGAAAATGAACGTGTTTTAAACCTAGATAATGGTATTTCTGTAAGACATGATGATCTAGACACTGCACCGTACGAGGTATATGAACATTTAGATGCACCGCCTCCAGGATTTATTCCAGTACAGGGTCCTATACCTATAAATGTACCAGGACCTCAAATACCAAGCTCTGGTATTCAAGCACAAACAATGTTACATGGCTTATTACCTCCAGAAGAGATACAACTAAAAGAAGAACAAAATAATGTGCCACATCCTAATGTACAACTACCATCGGTTCAACAGAATGTACCGATATCACCAATATTACATCAAAGCAATGTTGCGCCAATATCACCACAAAATGTTCCGAAAATTACACCACTATATGCACCATATAATATTCCACCAATAACACGTCCCAATATACCGCCACATGGAAATATTCAACCAGTTCCAGCTCCAGCAATCAACAATGTTCAACCACAACCAAATTTTGTTCAACCGCAACAAAACTTACTTACAGATGTTTCACATTTCGTTCCTGGCATTCCTTATCATAAACCTTTAGACATTTCTGCATCACCTATTCCTCAAACTGCACAAAATTTAGAACCAGCTGTAAGTAACAATTTAGTTGAAGATGATGTAGCAAATGAGGTTCCAGAAGAAGAAAAAGATGGAACTGCTAACACTATATTAAAAGGATCTCGATTAGCTGTGAGTGTTGGTAGTTATATACTTGAGATACTTTCTAAATTTCTATCTAACCGAAATTCCAGTGGCGGTTTCCTTTCTGGTTTATCAGGATCGGCATAAATAAAGCTTTTCAAGGAGAAATTAAAAATAAACATACATAATGATTAATATAGTGAAAAATCCGATGTAGATAGTGTTAAAAATGTTACTGTGTTATATAATAAAATGATTTAAAAATATGTAGTGTGTTATTAAAATATTCTTAGATTTATTTATTTTATTTCATAACCTTGTAACACTTATACTTACTTGTATTTTGAACCAAAACGTATGAAAAGATTTTTAACTAATGATGTGTAATTCATTCTTACACTTTAAAACCGAAATGGTCGTTTACAATGCGGTTTCAGAGAAACTTTCTCCCGCGAACGCTTGGGTTGTGGAATGAGCTCCATGCCAAGGTTTTCTCTAAGGACTACACTATGGGGTTCTTCAAGAAAGAAGTTATTAGATTTTTGAAGGGTCGGCAACACGCGAGTGATACCACTGGTGTTACAAGAGTCCATAGGCTACGGTGACCGCTTACCATCAGGTGGACCGTAAGCGTGTTTGCCACCTTAGTGGTATAAAAAAAAGAGTTTTTTTTGTGGCCTAATAATAGATGTTACTTACGATACCTATATACTTATTTAAAAATGTATGACTAATATTACAATTTCATATTTACAACTCAAATTTCCCAAGAGAAGTTGCTTATACGGTACTTGCTGCCGAACCGATTTTCTTAAAGTATCAAAATACAAGCGATATGCATTACTGTCAATGTTCCTCGGAGCCGCAACAGGGACCGTGTCTAGAAAGCAATGTATAAATGCCGTGAGCAACAGAGCCGTATGATCGATGCTTGTCTTTCTGGTAGTGATGTTCTACGATATTTTATTGCTTTTATCGAAAATTTTCAGAGTGTCTAGTTCGAATCAGAACTTAATGTTTTATGACACTGATTTACGTACCTACTGCCAATTTCATACTATTTTGCAATAATTATATTTAATAGGCCTGAGGTTTTGAATTTGCCAATTTTATTAACCACTCTACTGAATATCTGTAAACTTTTATTTTGACACTTTGCTGTATAAATAATGTCAAAATTCTAAGTTTTAATACTTTTTAATGTCCGTAGCGAATTGCATAAAAGTGCTAAAACAGAACCCTTATAATTTTGTCATGTCCGTCCGTTCGTATATCTTTGCACCGATCCCAAAAAAATTGTAGTTAGATGTCCTTTGTAAACTGGCCTACAGTTTTGTAGTCAATCTGAGAAAAAAAAATATACAGTTTTGTGAGGATGTCGTTGGATAGGTCTGCAAATTGGTCAAAAAAAGTAACTTATAGCGAGTTATTTGCTTTCAAAACAAAATCGGTTTATAAGTTTTTTTGGATATTCGCATTCTAATTCTACGGAACCTTAACTCAATGCGTGTATATACGTATAAGCCCGCACGCAATCGTCCGCTTTTTTTAACCGGCTACAAAAAACCAAGTTTATCAATAGGACCCGTATGTATGTAATATTGTAAGAATTGCGCTATATTCATATTTTAGCCTATGGAAGCCCACAAAGGCAAACAGGTGTGCCAAATTTCATAAGTGTATTTATGTATGTTTGTCTACATATTTCTCAGAAAATTATAATCGGATTTTAATAATTATATTTTTGTCAAATAAGATATGGCCTGTTAGGGTTGGCTCAGACCGAGACGCGACGCGACGTGAAGAGGCTTGAAGATGCAATAAGCGACTCAAGATACCACGAGATGCGCCGCGCGGCGCATCCCAAGGCCGCTTCGCGTTTCGTCGCCTCTCGTTGCTCGTAGTGACATGAGACGCCACGCTGCGCATCTTCACGTCGCTTGGTGACTTTGTCGGTTGCCACGGTTTCCTTAGCTTGCCAGGATTGATTTTCGTTGAATATTTTTATATTACCTATATTATTTGTTCTGGGGTGTACAAAAAGTGTCATTTCTCCCACGGCCTTTTTTTTTTGTAAATTTTATCTACCAGGAGTGATAGATTTAATCGGATGACAGCTGTCAAACTAGAAACGGCTTTATCGCCGTAACTTTTGATCGTAGACTAGTAGTTTCTTCACAGAAGTGATAGATCTCATCAAGATCTTTATTTCAGATGACAGCTGTCAAACTGAAAACTGCTTTATCTCCGTAACTTTTGATCGTAGACTGGTAGTTTCTTCACAGAAGTGATAGATCTCATCAAGATCTTTATTTCGGATGACAGCTGTCAAACTAGAAACTGCTATATCTCCGTAACTTTTGATCGTAGACTAGTAGTTTCTTTACAGAAGTGATAGATCTCACCAAGATCTTTATATTCGATGATAGTTGTCAAACTAAAACTGCTTTATCTTCGTAACTTTTGATCGTAGACTAGTAGTTTCTTTACAGAAGTGATAGATCTCACCAAGATCTTTATTTTGGATGACAGCTGTCAAAATAAAAACTGCTTTATCTTCGTAATTTTTGATCGTAGACTAGTAGTTTTTTCACAGAAGTGATTGATATCATCAAGATTTTTATTTTCGATGATAGCTGTAAAACTAATACTGCTTTATCTTCGTAACTTTTGATCGTAGACAAGTAGTTTCCTTACAGAAGTGATAGATCTCATCAAGATCTTTATTTCGGATGACAGCTGTCAAACTAGAAACTGCTATATCTCCGTAACTTTTGATCGTAGACTAGTAGTTTCTTTACAGAAGTGATAGATCTCACCAAGAACTTTATTTTCGATGATAGTTGTCAAACAAAAACTGCTTTATCTTCGTAACTCTTGATCGTAGACTAGTAGTTTCTTTACAGAAGTGATAGATCTCACCAAGATCTTTATTTCGGATGACAGCTGTCAAACTAAAAACTGCTTTATCTTCCTAACATCGCGCGACGCATCTTGGTGTACTTTGATACGTGTCAAACTCTCACTTTTGTGCTCTTACTTTAATTTGTATCTTTTTGTTTAGTAAACAAGGTCCATAATATGTTGCTATTTCTAAAATGCCGCGCCTCGTCTCGTTGCGTCGCGTCTTGGTATGAGCCGACCCTAGTGTGTTCAAATCACTAGACTACTTTTAATTCCGGACGATTATAACTTCCCTAAGGAATAACTATACCCGAGTTCCACCTGGACGACCTTTAGCTACTGCTGTGGCAAACTTCATTAAGCTATGAGTGTCAAAGTACTTATTTAGGTACGAGACAGAAAGCCAGAGCTTGAATGGAATTTCATTTGTTAAGAAATATTTTTTTACATTGCGCACAGGATGACCAAAATCGGTGTAAGTCGGTTAAAACGTTAAAACTAAAGACAATCATAAATGTTCATCACATAAATTTTTGTTTTGTGCAGAAATCGAGCTGTTTTAGTTCGTTGGCTCTAGTTCTTATAATATAGATCAAAATAATCTTCGTTCGAGACTCCCTAAAGAAAACATTTCATAAATGCCATATCCATGACTGGCTACATCATCAATATAAACAAATATTTTCATAGCAAAGGCAAAAGTTTAACTTTGAGCAAAGACTTAAACCTACAAACTTTACAGTCTGTGTAAGCGCTTTGCCATTTGAGCTATCAAAGCTGAATTATTGCCAATGAAATTCCTAACTATACATATAAGATGTCATAGACACACAATTACTAGGGAACTTATGTTTTGCTCCTATAAAATAAATCTTACAAATTACCAGTTTTTCATGAACCTAAAAACAATATAAATACACATGCACAGGGATAGTCTATCTTCGTTTGACACCTAGTCGCCTAGTCTAGTCGTCATCGTAGTTACAATAACTTTGATTAATATCTCAAAAATGTAAAATTTACTCGTTTAAGGCCGCATATATAAGACTAGCTGTCCCGGCAAACGTTTCTTTTTTAAAACATCTGCCGCACCAACCTAATAAGGTTGTACTAATTTAGAAACCTTCCCCGTCGTGTGAATACCAACCTACTAAAATTTCATTACCATAGGTTTACCCTTAGTGCGCGAGTCCGACTTGCACTTCACCCTGTCCGACTCGCACTTGGCCTTTTTTTATTTCAGAAACTTTCCCCGGCGTGTACATAACAACTAACCAAAATTTCATTACCATACCAAATTTATTACAATTCATTTAACCTTATTGCGCGAGTCCGACTCGCACTTGACCCTTTCGGAAAATACTTTCGTATCCCATACATACGTTATACGAAGAACACACCCTCCAAGTTTCAGGCCTCTACTATCAGCGATTTAGGCTGTGCGTTGATCCGTCAGGACAAAGCATTTTATATGTATAGATAAAGTGGATTTCATAAAGTTTGATAATAATTTGACCTAAGTAGGAGTAGATTATTAATTTTATAGTTAACAAAAATCTTATCTTTATACGCCAAATTTATCGATATGGATTTATCGACAGAGCCTCCTCCCTAACACTTTTCAAACTGACAACGCCTATTTGATCGTGATTAGCTAAGACGCTCGGCTCTTTCAAAATGGCGAATGTATTGTGGCGACAGCGGTTCCAGTACTGTTTGAGTAACATAGCACTTCTAATGACTAATAATGTTCTGTGGGAGTCCCTATTATATTTTGTGTTCATAAAAAAAAGTTTAACCCATTGGATTTTTTCTTGTTTTACACTCGCAATAAAAATAGGCAAATAAACATTTTCGATGCCAATCATAATATGTCAGTTATAAATACATTTCATTCTTAGCAGTAGAAAAGAACTGGTCAAGTGCGAGTCTAACTCCCGTACCAAGGGTTCTGTTCTTAATAGGAATTTCGAATGATTTAAACAAAATACAAATACCGTTTTTCACTATTTACTTGCTTAAAACTACTAAAATTAAGACTACAGGACTACTGTCTGAATCATTTAAAATTTTGCTTCGGAAATTTTAGAAATAAGGTAGAGGTAATACAGTACATTGTACATATTTGGCCATAATTAAAATCTTTTTAATAAAAACAAAAAACGGGTTGCACTCCGGGAGTGCCGGAAAAAGTAAAAAACATACTAGCTATTTACTTCCCATCACTTTTTTTTATACATATTTATTTATTATAAATAATAAAGTTTGTTTATTTACTTTTTTGACGTAGTATATTTTACATCTCAATCTGTCATAGAATTAAAATTCCATATCCAACCTCCCTGTACTTCTCATAATCGCCATATACTAAAATAATAATGTTTGTTTTTTTACTTTTTGACGTAGTAAATTTGACATCTCAATCTGTCATAGAATTAAAATCCTATATCCAACCTCTATGTACTACTCATAATCGCCATATACTAAAAAAATAATGTTTGTTTATTTACTTCTTTGACGTAGTATATTTGACATCTCAATCTGTCATAGAATTAAAATCCCATATCAAACCTACCTGTACTACTCATAATAGCCATATACTAAAATATGGCGTGGCCTTATCGTTTCCGTCTTAAGAATTTTCGATTAGTATGGCGTGGCATTATGGTTTCTGTCTTACGAATTTTCGATCAGCCTGTGTGAGTTTATCATTTTTTACCCATACTAAAATAAGGGCACAACGCAGCTAAAGAAGTTTTCAGTTCAAAAAGTTTCGAAATATGAAAATAAAGCTCCACTTTCAAATTTCGACCTCCTACTTCAGATCCAATTTCAAAGAACTACAATTTTCCTTTTTTTTTTAATAGCGGTCGGGTAAATTCTAAAATTGTATCAAACTTTTAAAAACCTATGACGTACAGATAGACACCGAGATCTTACCATATTTTCTCACAGGGGAACACGCTTTAAAAAGAATCCTTGAGCAAAGTAAACGGAATATGGATATTATCCTTACTAATGTCACACAGGATATAAAGAAAGGAGGATTAGGCCATAATCGACCGCGCTGCCTCGGTGATCACTGGATAGCCAGAATTTTAAGCTACCCATTAGACATTTGACTTGGCTAAACGACTGCTATCATATAACAACACTACAAAGTAATTCAAACTCAAACAAACTTTTTTTATTCAAGTGAACTTTTAAACAGCACTTTTGAATCATCGGTGAATTATTAATTTTAATAACTTTACCACCGGTATTAATTGGTTACTTAGCGTTTAACCTGTGAGTGTTAAGTTGACTTTTGATGTTTTCCTCTAGGGACTACAAACGTAAGAATAATGCCCCTAGCGTTGCTAGCGTACAAAGGCATAAGCTACAGTGACCGCTTACCCTCAACCGGGCTGTACCTAAGCGTATTTACCACCTTAGTGAAAAAAAAGCAACGTAGGTCATAATTATACCTGAACCTACCGAATGTTTTTTTTTCGACAAGCGGGCGAATATACTAGTTTTAAATTATAAGCTACCTACTATTACAGGACATTAAGATTATAATCATAGTAATTATGATAATACAAGCAATCAAATTATAATTTTATAATGAAATATTTGATGTAATATAATTAATGCATAATTAATCGTTAAAATTAAATGATTTATTATAAATTTTCGTTGATAGTGATATAAATAACCGAAAGATTAGTTTTTAGTCAAATAATTTAGAAAAGGTTTTTCGATAGACACACGCTTACCATGGATGTATTAAAAGTAAGTTTTTTTAATACTTTAGAAGAGTTAAGGTTTTTTTTGTTTTTTTTTAATTTTATCAAAATGTGTTAAGGCTCAGCAGTATCATGACCGAAACGAATCAATTCAAAAACGACTGTAATTGAGTAAAATATTTCAAACACGGGGCCATACTAATTTGAAAAAATCACTAAAAAAGAAACAACACAGTGAATTAAAATATATATATTTTAAAAACATTTCGACATGGTTATAAAAAAATATTATCTCAATTTTACATATAACGGTGGAACCCTCATTTTTGTTCTCTAAAATTTTGATAATATTCTTATGACTGGTATAATTATTTAATTATATATATATAAAATTAATATACATAAATAAGTACCAAATTTTATTGCTGCAGTTTCTAAATAAAATGACTACCAATCGGACACCCGGTAGATAGCGAGTCTAAGAGAGGTTTCTTATTTGATTACGGAACTCAAAAAGCTTTACATAAAAAGTTTATTCCTTCCTGCACAATACCCCAATACAGATCTTTTTTACTAGTTTTTTTTCCTGCCGCGGACTATACGCATATTTGTAGACACAGCATGTAAGTAACCTGTAACTTGTTATATTGTACTAGCTTCTGCCCGCGACTTCGTCTGCGTGGACTTTTAAAAAAAAGGTATCTTTTGGCTGTTTACGGTTCTACTTATAATAATATCTACATTTTCATACAAAGTTTCATCACCTATTTTGCACTCCAGGTGATGTTTTTTAAAAACGGTGAAACGACAATCTTATTTTTTTAAATTACAACCAAGCCGTTTAAGGGATGATTTGATTTCGTGAAAATAAATCTTAATTTTCAATTATAAGGCCAAATACCAAGTTTTATGTATTTACCTTATAAATATGACGGATTTCCATACAAATTTCCAACCCCTATTGGACCCCGTTAGGGGATGATTGTCGAAAAACCTTTTCTTAGTGCTTGCCTACGTAAAATAAAAATTTAGTTTCTCGAACCGGTAGTTGGGGCTGTGCGTTGATATATCAGTCAGTCAATTTTCTTTTTTTTATATATCTCTCTCTATAGGTAGTAAATAATAATAATATAATAAATAATGATTTATTTACAAAAATAAATTTAGAAGGTAAGGTTAAGTTTAGTTGATTTTGGGCGATTTTTAGACCTCATGGTGAGATTTGGATCGACACTCACTAAGATTATTCAAAATGGGTAATTTTAGTGCTAATTTGCGTTTGTTTCATTTAAAAAACCTTATTTTTAAACAAATTATTTTGTGGCGTTGGTATATCCGCGATACATATTATTAACAAATAAATAAATAAATATTTTTGGACATTAAACACAGCGCCGTCTGGCCCCAAAGTAAGCAAAGCTTGTGTTATGCATACCAGGCAACGGATACAGATACATACATATTACTTTTTTTTTGTAAATAGATACATATTATACATAAATACACCCAGACTCAAGACAAACACAAATGTTTTTATCACATAAATGTTTGTCCAATGCGGGAATCGAACCCACACCCTCTGCGCAGCAGTCGGCCACTCTACCAACTAGGCTGCGAGGCTGCTGTGTAGAATTAAGCCATATTTTAGTGAAGAAACATATCTTTATTTGCCTTGTGTGAATTACGTGATGTTTACCGAGATAAGTGAGATTGGGTGAGATGCGGCTCGACCGGGGGGTCCTAAACGCCTCACGTAATTAATGGATGCCCCGTTAGTTTTAAATTCTGTGATAAATTGCTAAAATACAATTATTACTGAATCACAGTGCACATTAAAAAAGACCGCGATTTGTACATTTTAAACACGTTATGGAAGGTACTTATTTTAGATATATTAATTCCTGTGCTAAAAGCACCAATTATTATTACAGTCAATAACCAAAATAAAATAAATTTAATTGATTGAAATTAACTTTAATTTGCAGGTCACATCTGTATTTTTCATCGTTATTGCGTTAGTATCAACGGCGGTTGGCCAATTAGGCGCAGGGATTAGCTTCGGTGGATTAGGAGGGAGTGCTGGAATTGGTACAGGATACGTACCTGGCTTCGGTGGATTAGGTGTGCCAAGTTATGGATATTACAGACCAGGATATCCAATTTACAGAACACCTGTCTATCCAGGGTACCTGGGGCAAGCATATGTAGGATTTTAAAGTGATGACGTTAAAAAAAATTTTAAATGTTTGAAATTTTTTACTAGTTGTTTATTTCATACTAAGATTTTGTTGTGATAAAAGTAACCTTTTTTGGCTTTGTTTGCTGATCCCATACCATCTCCATTCTGTTAACAGTAAAGTTTAAAGGGGACAATAGACGCCAGTGACCTTGCTTAAGGATAAAGCAAGCTAAAACAATTTTAAACGTGCTAACATAAGGTTGCACTTTGCATATCATGTTTATGTTTCTTAAGGATAGCGCGACACGATTTAGGTTTGTATTTTACATGTTTAATTTTTTTTAATTTTATTTATTATAAAACAAGCCTTTCTATAATAGTATAAGATAATACTTTATTATTGTATTTAAAACAAATTTAGGTTTCCTGACTAAATATTTTTCCTAGCAAAAATTTTTTTATAAACTTTTTTTGTTATTATTCAGGACTTACTTTCTGATATTTTTTTATAAATTCTGTTCGATTGTTTCTGTTTTTATGTCTCCCTAAGTTCTTTTTTTTTTGAGTTACGCAATTGTGTCATTTCGTCAATCTAGAACAAATAAGAAATACCGTTTTGGAATATAAGGGTATATATGGCAGTCTCAAAAGGAAACATCACAACCTAGCTAATGCTGAAATAGATATTTGAAAAACGCTTGCTGTCGCGGTAGGACCCGATCCGGATAAGATACGGATGTGCAATACGGACAACTGCGCCTCGGGCTGTTTTACGTAGTCGTAATCATCAAAAGCTATCGGGGTATCGTATTCCCCTCTTTCCTCTTCCAAATTTTAAAAAAATTACTTCACCCTAAAGGTAATGAATTATTTCATGTCTCTATGTTTTGTTTTTTCGTCACTTAATTTTCATATTTGTAAAGCACACGTCTATAAAGATGTCATAAAATAAGAGGATAGCAGGGCCCCAGTTTTTTATAGGAATGGAGTATCAAAAGAAAACAAAAATAGTAGTTGTGTCTATCTATAGTTGTGTATATGTATAGTAGTATGACAGATGTCATACATAAAAAAATAACAGCTCTAATGTCAAAATCCAGGGAGAAAACAGGGGAAAATGTTTGTATGGGGAAAAGCAGCGAGATATTTCCTCTTCCTCTTCCTCCCTTCCTCAAAAGCGTGCCGTTTCGATTAGTGAACAAAGACATATTACACTATTGAAGCATACAAAGAGACACAGTTCCGCGTACGATAGGCGCTGGCATGTAACCGCACGCTGAAAATCCCGATTTTCTCGGTTTTTTCTAGGAGTAAAATTCAAATATTTATTAAGCATTCATTCATAATTAGCAAATTCACTTGGTCATTAATAAGGATTAAGAGAATATCACTTTTAGTTTTCCTTACAATTTGAATTAAAGCCCAAAAATAGAGTGTCTGATTTTTTTTTCTAACTGTTTTAATAACTTAATTATTATATTATTAACAAGTCCACTTAATTAAGGTTTGAAATACAACATATATTTTTTCACGCTACAGAATGTACTCAGGACTAACAAATTCAATCGATTTTTTGCAATCTTAACTTGTTTGGGTATGTCATCTACTTAAGGCCCCATATAGGTACATATTCTAGGAACAACACGTTCTAAGAATAGTTTATGACAATTTAACTTTTTCTTAAATACACTCTTTATAAAGAAGAAATAAACTATCTAGCTCAAGTGTGCAGTATACGGGGCCTTAAGGGCGTCACCAAGTTTATTGTATTTTTTAAGGCTTGTATTATATATAATTTGATGACGGATAGAAATACATAAATAAGTACTTTTTTTTTGTAAATATGTACATATACATAAAAAAAACACCCAGATTACATACAAAGTACAAATGTTATTTGTCTAAAATGTTTATCCTGTGCCCCCTCGGTTTAGCAGGCGGTCTGAGCCACGGTGACTTACTCATTTACTTTGCTCAGCACAATTACAGATATAGGGTCAGTGCTTTGATTAAAATAGTATAATATTAATGTATGTCAATGATAATTATCATAATTATTACATAATATAAATAAAATATTTCTGTAGAAAATTTAGTTTATTTTAATACTCTTTGATGCCCAATTTAGTTGACTTTTTTAATTTTTCCTGGTTGGTTTATCCATTCAATAACAGCGTTATATACTGCTTTAAAAAGCCCCACCACATCTACTTCAACATGGAAATGTTCTTTTAACGAAGTGGCAATATCTTGGGCAACTTTCTCCAGGTTTTCTATAATAGAATCTTGACCGACCGCAGAACCTTTGACAGCTGATTTAATTAAAGGTGTCATGTCGATTTTATTTGGTTCTTCTACCATAGCTGCATTGTTAAATATTTGTACAGTAATCTGAAAAAAAAACAACAAAATATTAAAAAAATATATATTACAAAAAACACAAATTATATTAAGAAATTGCCAAAAGATTAATTGACGTGGCTCAGGACCAGTGGGCTGGCAGTTATGTTGCACAAAGTATTTTTATCGCCGTACAACGTGGAAACGCTGCTAGTCTTCTGGGCACTCTTTTGCATGTAGGTGCCTTGGAACTGGTTCATGATTTATAGTGATTATTTCAGTTTCGTTACTCATACTTATTTTATAAACGCGATAGTCACTCTGTCTGTCTGTCTGTAACCTCATGATGCTTAAACCGCTGTACCCATTAAGATGAAATTTGGCATAAAGATAGTTTGAGTCCCGAGAAAGGACATAAGCTGCTTGACAACGTTAAGTGTAATTCAGTTTTTTTTCTTTAATTTAGGAGTTGCCGTTGTCGAGGTGGAACCGCAGGCAAAATCTAGTAGTTAGTATTTAAGATTATTGTACATTTAAATTGGTATACGTAAAAAATGATATTTTCTTTAAAATAAATTAAATAAAATAAAAAAAAAAAAATAATTGTTGTATATTTATATATCTAAAGACTTGTTCTTGCTGGTGTCAGGAACTTTAAAAATGTAACATACAACCCGTCGGAAATATCTGCGGACCTTGCTGGAATGCGCTTCCCTTCGCGCGTTTCTGCGAGCCCAGAAACAAAGAAACAGCGGCAGAGAATATCTTTCAGGCCAGCAATCTTAGAAATTACTTCTAAATACATACATATACCTTAACACTAAAAGTGCCGCCGTCCCATTTTTGTCCCACCGGCAAATTTTTATTTTTTTTATTTAGTTCCGTAAAACTCTTTGACTTTTAGTAATGTGTTGTATTTATATAATTAAAAATGTTTCCAATTTTGTAACAATAGTGGTGAATGAAAAAAAAACCAGGCTACCTAGAACTGCCGCTGGGTCATTTTTGTCCCGTCAGTATTCTATAGTGCCATAAGTGCAAAAAAACTGTGTAATATTATAAATGCACTAATAAAGAATATTATTTGTGCGATATTTGTTCTTCAAATAGTAATAACTAGTTTATTGGCTTTTCATAATTTAGTACATCTAGTATTACCATAAAAGTTGCGACGATTTTGTTATGAACCCAAAAATATCAGACTCTTAACTAATTATTTGTTTCGTTTTTGTTTCTTTCTTTTTTTCCTTCTTATTACTTGGATTTGATTTTAAAATAAATAAATAAACGTGTTTCAAGTATCTTACAAACAGTTCTAATCACAACTTTTATGCCTTATACTTTTAAACGTTGCATCAAATACAATGGGACAAATTTGTCACGGCGGCAGTTCAAGGGGGGTCGCAAACTTTGGCGCTTCTAGTGTACAATTAATTTTTATTACGTCTAGTTTATCAATTTTTAATAAAACAAGAAAAACTATCTATATTGACACTACTTTCTAATTTTTTTTTCGATCGAGAGATGTAATAGTAATAAAAGTAATTATTTGTTATGCAGGGCTGGAAAGTTGCTTTTTGGCGTGACTCGGCGTGAGTGCCTATATTGAATACCGAGCAAGCAAAGGATTCAAAGATTAAACCCACGAGCTAAGGGATTCTAAAGCACGAAACCCAAAAAACAAATCCAGCGCAATACAGCGAATAAAATATATACAAGATACAAGAAAAACAATAATTAGTGTTAAATTACTTATGAATGGAACAAGAATACTTATTAGAAATAGTTTAATTGAGTATCGCACGCTCATAAGGAAGGTACTTATTTTTCGCGGGTAAACTTAGGTATTTTACGTCACTGGTATTTAGCATTTATTAGTAAACGTAATAAGTTTGTAGTAAGAAACAACCAAAATGATGTACCTACTACGTAATGCCAAATAATTTTTCCTTTTTTTTTAAGGTGCGTTCCGAATTTGATTCAATTCCGAATTTTCGATTTACGAAACAAAACATATTTAATGCAATAGTTTTAAAAATTAAACTTAAGTGTTATTAACGGATCACTGTATAAAGTAAGGCATACCGCATTTCGGACGGTTTCATTATGTTTGTCCAGAATTAAAAAAAACCTTTTGCGCGCAAGCGGATAAAGTAGGCTTTTTCCCACGCAGATTTTAAACGATAAATTGAGCCTTTACAAGCCAATAAGATAAAAAAAAAAATTGTTTTTTAATAGTACAAAAAACTAATTTCAAGATGTACAACATATTTTTTCAGGTAAAAACAATAAATATTTAATAGTAAAATACTTATTATTCTAAAACATTCAAAATCAGTACAATCTGCCCTTCATTGCACAAGAAATAATGAGTCGCGTCACGTAAATAACTATTTTTAGGGTTCTGTACCGCAAAAGCAAATAAAAGAACCTTAATAGGATCACTTTGTTGTCCGTCTGTCTGTCTGTCTGTAAAGACCCTTTTTCTTGCGGATAAAGGTATCAAGTTGAAATTAATACCAAATACTAAGGTCTATATTCCCTTGAAGCTGTAAAAAAAATCAAGTTTCTTAGTCAACGCAATAATATTTTTTCGCATGTTTTGGCATTCACAAATAAATCAAACTTATGCGGTATTTCCATTGAACAGGAGTCATGAAATTTGGCAAGAAACAACATGTCACATCACAAATATAGGAAAAAATTCAAAAACTGATAAAGGCCTTTAAAAAAAATGGGATAGTCTCAATTTTTTTTTCTAACTACTGACTACTATGGTCGGCCGCAGATGGCGTTGACAACTACACGCGTAGCTTACTTTTACTCTGAAATTTAAGAGTTTTCGCACGAATTAACTATAAACTAAATTCTATAGCAATACTTTAAAAATCCCACACCGATTAACGAATTTGGCACATAGAAGCCGCAGGAAAAAGGTTGTATTTAATTATATTTACCAGAACCAAGACTTGAATGCAAATTGAGTGCATTGTGTAGATGTGTATAGAGTGGCAGGCCTTTGAACTTGAGATTACAAAATATAACTGCTGACAAGTAATAGCAATCTTCTTTGCAAGTAACAATTAGGTTGCCGCTGTCGCCGTACAGTTGTAACATTCTTTTTTTTGCGAAAAACATTGCAGCAGTTATAGCGAACATATTTTTTTTTTATTTCAACAAAATTACTGGAATGATTTTGTATTGTATACATTTTGATGTGAATGCTATAAATATCACGATTTTTTGGATGTTTGTTTGAAAAAATCGTCTGACGAAAATCATGTACATTTGTCGTGTTGGTACGGCTAAATTATAACAGTTTGAAAAATAAAACTTATGCATCTTATAAGATTCGTCTGACGACAATACAGAATTAAGCGTTTTTATAAATTGTATAACAAAAAATTACTCTAAAAATTTGTCGAGGCGCAGGCCCACAGTGATCATAAACGATAAAGTAAACTGTATTTTATAAAGAAAGATTTGCTAATAAAAAAATAATTGTATCACAAACATATTTGCAGTGACGTTTGTTAAATCAAATTTAGAAACCGAAAACCTCGTTTCATAAGCAAAATCAAACGGCATAAACTCATTAGCGATCGACCAGAAGCAATCTTGGGTGCGGAGATATATCACTGCTACCGTGTGAAAAAGAAAACAGCCAAAGAAAATCAATGCAGCATAAGGGTCCCTATATGTCAAATTAGGCATATTTGTCGATCTCAGTTTCTGTGTTATTCATTAGTTGAATATTTTGATACAGGAAACTTGACTTAATCTTTAATCGTTCCAACGTCGAAACACAATTTTTGACAATTTACTCGATAGATTTATTTTTCGAAAAAAAACCTTAAATTTCACAATTTTTTTGCTGAATCTTTAAAACGAAAGGCTATTTCGCGATTATTTTTAAAGTGATTGATAGGCACTACCAATATCTTAATATGCTCAAACCAGTTTTTTCATAACTATCGTAGTTTTTTTATAAACGACGTTTTATTGATTTTTAGCCAAATTTACGCCATCAAACTAGGCAGCAATTATGTAGCGCTGTCTCTTTGCTTACGTCTCTGCATATGCGCACTCTTAAATCAGGTTGACTAAGATGTTCTATGCCGACTACGATATTGGGCATATTTAAGTTTACTGCCATCTATTTCAGCCCAGGCGCTTTCGTTTCGAATCTGGGGCTGTGGATGAACCTGATGAGTCCGATTTCTATCCGCCCTTTTTAAATTCTGATTTTGACCATGTTCGACTACAATATGTACTTGATAATAAAAGACATTTTAAATATAGCCAAAAGACATTTATTCAAATAAGGTTTTTTAAAAACGTTTTTTTAACGTCAAACCTACTTACATATCATATTAAGTAGGTATATACTATTTTTTGAGAAAACGCCCTCGGTGTGAAAACTCAAATTTAACATTAATTTTTAAACCTCTCGGCTGTCTCGAAATTAACTTACACAGAGTTCATTAAAAATATTGAATTGGGTTTTTTTTCTAGAAATAAATAATAAGTTTTTTTTAATACCACCAAGGAGGCAAACACGCTTGCGGCCCGCAAGGCGGACGGAGTAGCTGGCAATGTAAACAATGTACTCGTACGTATCATAATAGTTTGTGACGTGTTCCAATATTAATTGGCATATTTACGTAAATATTTTACATAAGTAAAAAAGTAATGGAAATCAAATATTAAACATTTTACAGTAACATGACTATACTAGCTAATAAGTTTCGTTTCGACACACTTATGGGTAGGTAATAGACAATTTCACGCATAAATGCATGTACCAAACACATAGAAAAATATTATCTTTTAATTACCTGAAGTATTTAATTTACCAAAGTATAAGGTTCGTTAATCTATGTAATTTATCTACAGGATGATTCTATATCATGGTATCAAAATTTTACTTTTTGGGGACCCGTACCTAAAGTGGCGCCTTTTGGGTACAGAACCCTATGACTAAGCCTACGCTGTCGGTCTGTTTGCCTGTCCGACCATCGTAGTTCTATCTCTTATACCGAAGCCTGGCATTTAACAAAATACGTGTTAGACATCAGAGAGCGACCCGCAATGTTTTAGCCGGCCGCTCGAGCGGTCGAATAAATTTTAAACCCGAACAGCGATAACTAAAGTAATCAAGCGTTTCAAGTTTTATTTAAATTTCAGACTGGCACAAAAAAGAATACGCCATTAAATTAATTAATTGAAAACGACATTTGAACGCGGCGAATTGGCGACAAAATTACCTAAACTATTTTTATTATTGTCAGTATAATTAGCTTTTTAAATAAACATGTACGTTATTATGTTATTGTTTGAATTAACACGCATGTTTGAGAAAAAAACTATACAAGCCTTGGCCACAACTGAGAATAACCCGACTCTGTGAACCCCATACTAACAATTGACCGGTTATGGTGCATTTGCGGGCCGCGGCGGATGTACTATATAAGTATAACAAGATATTACTAATTGATTTTTCTAACAGTCAGCTTCGCCCTCCTCTGATGGAGATAGTAAGCTAAATTCCGATAGTGCCATCTACGTCACTCCCCAGATGGAATTTCCAAAAGGCTAAGTTAGTCACTTTTGCTACAGTAATGTTAAATATGCGGTCATCAAGTAGATCCTGCCAAAGGCTGAAAACTATACAAGTTTTGTTAGAATAGTCAATAAGATTGCAGAAAAACATGAAACACAAGGCTTTAGAAAAACTTATAACCTAAGCTGAAAATTGAGTACCTGTACGGAATTTTAAAAGCACAGGTAATATAATAGACAAAACAAAAATCAAATGGATAGCTAGAGTCGAAAAGATGGATTTTTAAGTATTAACCAAGAAGGAAAGCATAGAGTCATGTCAAATCAAATCAAACAATATAAATTCAAATAGGTTTCTGAGAATACTTTTGAATCGTCGATACAATATAAACAATGTTATTTTTTGCCAAAAAGACCTGCCAAGAAGTTCCATTTAAAGTGATAATACAATACTTTGATAATCATCTAACAAGTATACAATATGTATTGAAACACTTAGTAGGTAATATAAATAAGTTAGTTAGCTTCTAAAAACAAAGTCAAACACATGCCAATTATTATTTTTTTGTTTTTATGTAGCAAGCGCACCATTTGAAGCGTCAAATATCATCAATCGTGTGAAGGAATTCAGTTTTTTTAGAGAATTCCGATATTTAATAGTACTAGTGGCATACGCGCCGTCGTAATTATATTCTTGCATAATCATATGTTTACGATTGTATACTTAAAACTATCCATACTATCCACAAATACAATATAATAATAAATATTATAAATGCAGAAGTAACTCTGACTTGTACCTCTTCACGCTCAAACCGCTGTAGCGATCAAGATGAAATTCGGCATGGAGATAGTTTGAGTCCCGGGAAAGGACATAAGCTTCTTGAAAACGACAAATATTATCCGTTTTTTTTCATAATTGAGGAGTTGCCGTTGAAATAAAAGTGCAGTAAAAGTGGCAATCGCATTTATAATATGTATACTAATATTATAAATGCGATAGTATGTCTGTTCGTTTGTCCCTGCATCACGTCACAAAGTAGCATCCAATTGAGCTAAAATCTTCGCACAGAGATAATTGAATAGACGGAGAAGAACGTAGGCTAGACTTTTATTCCGTAAAAAATAGAAATTTATGCAGGAATGACCAAATTCCACGTGCATGAACTATAGCCACAGGTAGAGCTTGCTATTGCAACTCTCCTACTACAATTCTGGAGTGGTCTTAGTAATCCTACGCCAATCCGTTGGCAACAACTACTACATAAATAAATACATACACAAAGATATACATAAAACACAAACATTTTATGAAAAATTTATACTACTAGAAAAAATATACATATATGTATAAATATACATATGTTCTAGTATAATAATATAATAAATATAGTACCCGCTGCAATCCACCATCGGCCGCCCAGCAAGAGACGCTCCAAATGCGAGAGGGCTCATCACACAAACGTGCACACATACCCATATGCATACACATACTCACAGACGTTGTATATCATGAAGTAACTTAGCTCTCACTCGACAGTCTGGCAACAAATGCACACCATTTAACGTACTGTTACTTCAGATACAAGCCTAAGGGAAGAAGAAGTGACAAGAAACTTCCCGGGTGTACACCTGTTACCATTAATCACGCAGGAACCAGGCCACCAAATACACAAAATCTATGCAAATATGTGTAAGCACACATACATGTTCATGTATATGCAGAACCCCCCCAATACCAAGCAGCCAATAGTGGACCACTATCCATGGTGCATTCCCTGACCGTCATGTATTATTAATTCTCAACTACATTAGTCATAGATGGATGTCCAGTATTGGGCCCATACCTAGAATTCCAGACATTATTATCTTTATTGAATTATTCCACAGTATAGTGTCTCTTGTTTATAACAATCTTTTTAATATAAGTTTCAAAAGTATGTACAGGTAGCTTAACAATATTCTCAGGAATTGTATTAAAAAAGCAAATGCTCTGAATTATAAAAGAGCCACGCACCTTCTGAAGGCGACATTTTGGAACTGCAAGTTTATTTTTATTTCTAGTAATAACGTAGTGTATGTCACTAGTTTTAATAAATAAACTTAAGTTTTTACGTACATACAGTAAGCACGCGTAAATATAGTGAGTAGCTGCAGTAAGTATATTAATTTTTTTAAAGAGGTCACGAAGAGAATCTCGGCGCGATAAATCATACATTGACCTTATTGCTCTTTTTTGAAGTATAAAAATAGTTTTTATGTCAGCCGCCCTTCCCCACAATAAAATACCATATGACAGAAGGAAATGGTAATAACTAAGGTATACTAACCGAGCAGTTTCTATATTAGTAAATTCAGCAACTTTTCTGACAACATAAGCGGCTGAGCTAAGTTTTCGAGCTAAGACAGAAATATGTGAGTGCCATTGCAATTTAGTATCTTAAGTGATGCCCAAAACAACTGTTGACTCAACTAGTTTGAGTGATTGACCGTTTATAAATAATTGTGTTGGAGTTAAAGTAAAACTTTAAACATTTTATTATCGGTGCATTCAGTGAAAGCTTATTTATTTATAAAATAGATTCGTAGTTACCTACCCTTGCCCGATAAGAAACCCATGACATATCGCTGCTCAAAAACTATTCGCAAAATAAACTTAAAATCTAAAGATAACGTATCTAAAGGTACCTAATATATAGTACTAGCTTTTGTTCGCACTTCCACCCATTGTGTAGGATTACTACGGCAACTCCTCAATTAAAGAAAAAAAAACAACTCACATTTGACGTTTTCAAATAGCCTATGCTCTTTCTCAGGACTCAAGCTATCTCCATGCCAAATTCATCTTAATCAGTGCAGCAGATTAAGTGTGAAGAGATTAAAGACAGACAGACAGACTACTGTCATACCGAAGATTAGTGTAATAAATCTTAGTTGCACAAACATCCATCGTTCCATAGTTCCATTATAGCAGAAAGCGGCGTAGAACTAGGGAAGGAAACCTTTATCGTGATACAAATACAAAACACATCCCTTAACTATTTCTAAGAGCATTCTTTCCTTGGTCCTTGGTGTTGACATCTCCTATGCCGTTCAGTTCCGAAATCATTTAGCAAATCAGGCTCCCGATGGAGTACTGGAAGTATCTCGATGCGGGTATATTTAAATACCAGCTTAGACCTTTTCACTCGTTGAAAGATTTACTATTAATAATTGTAGTAGTTTGGCCATTAAATTCAAATAAAATAATTACAATTTTATTAGCATAATGATTCTTGAAGTGAGTTCACTTTCAGGTGTTTAAATATTGATGCTGCTAAACTGTTTATCGATTTGAGTATCCTTAACGGATTGGTGGATGTCGCTGCTGAACAGTTTTTTGGTGTCAAAACTGTGTTCTGCTTGGATTACGCTGGTCTCCTGCCTAGACAATTTGAGAAAAAAAATGGCAGTTGTCCATCTGATGTTTTTTGTTGACAGCCTGCAATATCAATTTTTGAATTCTTGTGTTTTTATTGTAAATTTAGGTACCAAAAGACTGTAAATTGTCCTGGACCTCGCAAATAGGCCAATGTGAATGTGTTTCTCTTAATTTGGTGTACAATCTATGAGACAAAACTTATTATTAATAATTATACTTACATCATTAATAAACGTTCTAGCCACATCACGGGAGACGCCTGTCCGATGAATATTGCACTTAACTGATTGTGGAAGAGAAACTTGGACTGACTTGAGGCAGCTGGTGTCGAGTAATTGCTTGTGCGTGTTTGCAAACTTCGAAAATCAGTAGAAAATCGTTTATTATGTTTAGATATTTTTTATTTAAAATCTCCTTAGCTTAACGTTGAAATTATACATTTTGTAAAAGCTATTTACACAAGAACAATTTTCAAACAAGAAATAGGTAGGTATTCTAGTCAATAAAAATAAACAATACAAAGTAGGTACTTTTATTTTAATATATTATATTTATTGCGATTTTATTTACTACTTACTATAAGTAAAAGTGATAACATTCAAGATACTAAATTTCAATTAAAGGTAAAGTTATACGCATATGATATGGAATCCAGACCTTCTACGACTTTGTCATTAATTGTATAATTTAAAGTTTTATGCACATCCTTCGCAGCGGTGGCACTGAGTCAAAAATATGGTTGAAAAATCCTGCAAATTCGTATACATAATCTGTAGCAGACCTCCTGTTGCTTGCCTCTTCGGGTGTATTAACATTAGCGCCATCTATATTTGTAAGAACTAACTGGAAATAAATTTTGTTATTATATGACAACAAATTCAAGTCAAAATCAATCATCTTGTTCCGAAAAGGTTATGTAACGATCTACCCTAGTTCAACAAGGGTAGAAAGTGATTGAAGAATAAACACTAGTAGGAAATCGCATATTCTCCCGAGTGATTTCTACATAGTGCTTTTTACACCTGCTAGTTCTTATACCTATCCAAAAATGAAAGAGAAATGAGGTAAACAGCGGCCGGAGAAAAGTATACATTTTCTTCTCGGTGTGTACATAAAGAGCATGACAGGAAGGACATACGTTTTTCAAAACAGAAAACAGGTATTTTCCGTGAAGGTGTGATATAAATAATGTTAGAGTGTAGCTAAAACTAAAAAGTACATCTTGTGTTTATCATGCGTTGCTAGTATACCATTTAGCACGTCTTTTTACATTACTTTACTTTAGCTTGCTACCTATTCGACCACACAATTTTGGCGCAACAAAAAAGGAAGATCTTGACTGGTCTATTAGTTTGAGAGCCGCTTTTAAAAGAAGTCTGCCATAAAAACTTGTTACAAACTTACTATGTATACAAACTTTTTAAAGTCGACACGCAACTTTTTTTCTGTCACAGTCGAATCTTAAACAGACTTCAGAAGTGAAAATTTGGGAAAGATTTGTTCAAAGTGTAGGCAATTTCTCTGTGTTTATTGGACACTTACCAGACTCAATGTAGAAACGAGTATAACGTGCATAGCTGATTCTATTATCTCCCAAATATTATAAAAATAATGTATATTTTTCTGTGTTTTTAATTTGCGATAACGAACTAAATTGAATACATGCTTGAACGTAAATTACTTGCAAATGCCGTGCAATCGTCCGTCAATTTCATAGTCTGTAATCGTGACAGCATGATCTTAAAATTGATCACAATGAATTTGACTTTACAGATATTACATGTGATGCCTTTAAATAATCAAAGGTTCTAGCGAATATAACTTAAATGGAATTCCACGACAGTGAAATATAGCTATAGCTTGATGTAGTACACTTCCTTATAATAGATAGAAGGTTGCCCTTTGATTATTAACCTGCGTGTGTGCGCATTCCAACGTCGCGCGACACATCTTCAAGCCGCTTCGCGTCGCGTCGCGTCTCGGTATGAGCTGACCTTAAGCTGTTGGTCTTAGGTGTATGATAGCTGGCGTCAAACTTGTCGGAGGGCTCCTGGCGGACTGATAACTGACGAAAGCCATACCTTTAGAGATTTGGGCCTGGTTTTGCTTCAGGGTTGCAGAGGTCAGACGGTCAGGCTTCTCCGTATAAGTATCTTCATTGATTGTATGTATGATGTAGGTATGGTTGCCGAACCCGAAAGACGCGGGATAAGAGTTGAGACACAAAATTATGTACTCTGAGGAGGCCAGCCATGGTACTTAGGTTTCTAAAGGACCCACTCCAAGGACAAAGTCTAATAAGTAATTATGATACATCAGCTATTTGCTAATCCTATTTGTAATTAATAAAATTGTAGTTTTAGTATTTTTAGTTGTAATAATACATATATAAATATTATGAATGCGAAAGTAACTATGCCTGTTACCTCTTTACGTTTAAAACGCTATACAAATTAAGATAAAATTTAGCATGGGTATAGTTTGAGTCCCGGGTAAGGACATAGGCTACTAGAAAACGACAAGTGTAAATCGGTTTTTTTTTAACTGAGGAGTTGCCGTTAAAATCCTACACCGATAGCCAAATTTAGGGCGGGTGGAACCGCGGGCTTAAGCAAGCAATAAATGTTGTTGGGTCATCTGGTCCGAAACTAACAAAAGCTTGTACTATGGATACCAGACAACGGATACAAATACATCAACATAAATATATACTTTTTGTAAAAAAAACAACCGCCTTCAAAAGCCTGATCTGAATTGCAGTTCGAAATTGGTGTCATGCAAGCAAAGTGTGTTATAAACTGTTACATATGTACATAGACACCAACTTCAAACTGTAATTCAGATCAGATTTTTGGAAATTAGTAATTATTTTTACCTTTTTGAAGCCGGGTGTTTTTTTAGTTAAAAAGTTTTAATTTTTTTTCTTTTCAGTGACGAATTGCTTTTTTTTCTTTGACCACTTAAAACATTCATAATCGTAACTAAGTTTTATTCAATCATCTACATAAAAGGCGTTTCACCAGTTCCAAATTAACATTAATAATTTTTTTTTCTCCAAAAGTTTTAGTTTTAAATTCACCTTAATAAAATGGGACCACCTGGAAAGTATAACCTTTTAAATAAAAAAAGAATTTCTCGAATCGGTCCAGGCGTCTTCGAGAAATCGGGTAACATACATAATAAGAAAAAAAGATTCCGACGAATTGAGAACCTCCTCCGTTTTTTGAAGTTGGCTAAAATATGTAATCGTGTGCACTACACGAAAACCGGACCAGACCCAGACACTCTAATACTTTTTAGTACAAAAATATTGTATAGTTATTATTATACGCATTGTGTCAGGCTTGATTTGTGCACTTTGTGTCTTCCGATGGTTCTTGGATTTGGCTTGGTTTAGCAAGCAGTAACCTGACCGAGCCACAGTGGCTCAAATTACAAAACTTGGGGATCGTTTTTTTTTTGAGGTGTTGGGTACACCTCGTACTCATAATATCATCGAAATCAGACTGGGTAAAAACTCCTTTCTTTTGATTTACGTAGGTTGAAAAGTGATTCAGTCAGTTCAGTTTGAGCAAATGTTGCTTTGCAAACTGGTAGTTTAAAAATTAAATCTTTTCTACTTATATTGCTTGGATAATTTCTGGGAATTTTGTGTTTTTCTAGTTCATTATATATAAAACAGCTGTCTCACATTTAAAACACCAGCATGGTTATTTATTTCAGAATAGAATAGAATAGACATACTCGACTTTGGGTTTAAGTCTCCCCATGAAGTAATGCAATATAAAAAAAAAAAATTCAAAGATTGACAAAGGGTGAAATAAGTCGTAGTAAGTAGTTTTTCGTCATCATGTTAGTGTTTTAAAGGTGTATATGAATGTTTTTTTGCGAGTGTAAGATATATTATTTTTGAGGTTATTTATGTTGCTTCTTTAGCTTTTGGACATCTAGGTGCATGACAATGTTAAGCTTTTTACAGTGGTGAGCTTTGATGTTAATAGTATTTGGTGGTGGCTGCTGGTTTTTTTTTTTATACTAACAGTTAAATGTGTTAATTAAATATTATTTATCAATTTAAGCATTTGTTTATCCAGCTTTTGTCCAGAGAATACTGGCACTGTGTCATCAGCCAAAGTTATAACTTGTGCATTTTTAAAGGGTTTTCAGTTAGTTCGTCAAGGTAGACCAAGAATAAAGTGGCTACTAAATCGCTACCTTGGGAAACACCAAAAGAGACATTTTGTTCACTGCTAATGATGCTCTTCCCATGTGGCTTGTTATGTCAAAGCATAAGGTTGTGTCTTACAGTACCATTTTTTTCTAGTTTACCTAAAAGTAGAGTATAGTATAATATTTTTATGTGTTAGTCAGTAACTTGTTAGGTAAGGTTAGAGAAGGAGGTAGGTAGTTGTGATCAAACAGAGTACAAAATCCAGCTACATCAATCACTTTGCCTTGATGTACGCGGGGGACAGTCTGTCACTCACCAATATAAAGTTCTGAGTCTTGCGAAATAGGGCGTGAGCAAGTACTTACTTAAAAAATGGATGACGAATTTTGTATGTTACAGAAATACGAATAGCGCGATTTACTAATAAATAAGAAAGTAAAAAAAAAACTCCTATATTCATAAATGTAACATTTCAAGCATCTACCTGTTGCCGTTATCAATATCGAGCAAAAACGAGCGAAAAAATTACGTTTGTTGTATGGGATAGATGTAATACATCTTCTATGAAAATTTCAACTGTCTAACTATCACGGTCATACTCTCTAACTATTATGAGATACAGCCTGGTTATAGACGGACGGACAGCGGACTTAGAAATAGGGTCCCGGTTTTTTCCCTTTGGGCATGGGACCCTAATAAATAATGAAAACCGGCCAAGTGCATGTTGGGCTCGTGTGCTGTGGTGGTACGAAAACCTCAGTGCACGAGTTAGACTCGCACTTGGCTGGGTTTTTTTTAAATATTTTAATAGCCCATCACCAATTTGGAACTATAAACAATGAAAAAAAATCAATTATTATTCCAGTTATTTCCTAAACTACCCCATTTTTCCAAACAAACTCTAATCTTCAAACAAGTGGAGAAAATTTGTTACTGTTAGAAAAAGTTACCGTTGTCTACAATATTTGTTCTGTTTTTCCAATCAAATATAAAACAAACAACCAAAAATGCCCACTACTGAAATTTTGTGTTGTTACCTTAGAACGCATTGCTCTCTTTCTAAATTAGCTCACGTCATATTGCTGTCCTTCTCGTCACTGGTTTGAAATGAGTCCTTCCAGCTTAATTCGATGTGAACACGTTTCACCGTGGCGACAGTATGGAACGGGTATATCTTTTGTTTATATCGATGGTTTTTTCACTCTTTAGGGATTATTTGAAAACAAAAGGATATATCCTAGAGACCACGACCAAAATTACGTACCATCGTTTTACGGCCAAATGAATAAGATTATGGCAAAATTTAATACGTATAAAAATTGACGGCTAGCGGTAATTTGAAAAATGTAATGACCATAATGTAAAGAGCATCGTGTAATGTCTTATTTGTCACAAAATACAAAAAAAAAAAAGCGTGAAAAGAATTTACTGTCTAAGTATGATACACTGCTTTACAACATGGTTTGGATTATTAAATGGTGACTTTTTTCTAAAAATAAAATAGAAACTTACTTTGGTTAAAGCCATTGTGAAGGAATTAATTCAACTGATGAAACTCACAGTGTTTGGAGAGTTAATATACCATTCGATTAGTTAGTCGAGAATATGGTTCTTAAGTCATAGGTAACCAAGAGCAACAGCTCGTTATATAGATGTTATAAAAGGTTTGTATGTTTGTTTGGTTGTAATGAAGCTGGCTATATATTATATTAAGCTGTCTTCATTTTTTTTTTATTTCCAATTTATAACATGACAGCATACAATTATACCAAAGCGTTACAAATCTTAATATATATAAATCTCGTGTCACAATGTTTGTCCTCAATGGACTCCTAAACTTCTGAACCGATTTTGATCAAACTTCGTAAATATCTGTTATTTGATCCAACTTAAAAGATAGGATAGTTTTTATCTCGATATGTCAAGTGCGAGCCGGACTCGGGCACTATAGGTAAAAACCAACTTTCGCCGGGTACAGAGGGACGGCAGCGGAACAACGTTCGCCGGGACAGCTAGTGTTAAATAAAAATTAGTACCTACTCTCTTAAAAATCATAACTTAATCTTCATCGACAATATTAGTATTTTTAACGTGGGTGGTTTGCATTAGTCAGTTGCAACTTTATACAAAAAAAATATTATCATGGTATCGTGCGCGCCATTTAGTTCGTAAATTCTGTAAATGGTTGTACGGACCGACGGTCCGCTAGTCCGACTCGCACTTGACACGCATGTAAATTTACGTAATTTACAATAACAAACAAAAGAGTGCCGACATGCAATCACCCATCCAATAAACTGACCTAGCCTGACGTTGCTTAACTTTGGAAATAGTTTACTACTAACAAATATGTTATTGTTTCTCTTAATAATAGCTACATGGCGCTGTAACGGCACACATCAAGGAGTTTGAAGTTTGTATGTGTTGTTTTTACGATAAAACGTAAACAAAGAAAAAGTGTTTCTTGTATGGATGGGGACCCCCATTAAAATTTTTACTTTTTTCTTTATTATTAGTAATACTATTATTTTTACCGACACAGCAACACTAAAGCTACTTGACAACAGATAGCGTTGTTAAGAAAAACGAGCAAAGCTCGGTACTCCAGGTACTAGGTATTTAATAGCGAAGGAAATATTTTATTAGAACTGACTAATTAATGTAGGCACATACACATACATTAATTTGAACAAACAAACATTTCCAGCCATGGTACTTAGGTTTCTAAAGGACCCACTCCAAGGACAAAGTCTAATAAGTAATTATGATACATCAGCTATTTGCTAATCCTATTTGTAATTAATAAAATTGTAGTTTTAGTATTTTTAGTTGTAATAATACATATATAAATATTATGAATGCGAAAGTAACTATGCCTGTTACCTCTTTACGTTTAAAACGCTATACAAATTAAGATAAAATTTAGCATGGGTATAGTTTGAGTCCCGGGTAAGGACATAGGCTACTAGAAAACGACAAGTGTAAATCGGTTTTTTTTTAACTGAGGAGTTGCCGTTAAAATCTTACACCGATAGCCAAATTTAGGGCGGGTGGAACCGCGGGCTTAAGCAAGCAATAAATGTTGTTGGGTCATCTGGTCCGAAACTAACAAAAGCTTGTACTATGGATACCAGACAACGTATACAAATACATCAACATAAATATATACTTTTTGTAAAAAAAACAACCGCCTTCAAAAGCCTGATCTGAATTGCAGTTCGAAGTTGGTGTCATGCAAGCAAAGTGTGTTATAAACTGTTACATATGTACATAGACACCAACTTCAAACTGTAATTCAGATCAGATTTTTGGAAATTAGTAATTATTTTTACCTTTTTGAAGCCGGGTGTTTTTTTAGTTAAAAAGTTTTAATTTTTTTTCTTTTCAGTGACGAATTGCTTTTTTTTCTTTGACCACTTAAAACATTCATAATCGTAACTAAGTTTTATTCAATCAGCTACATAAAAGGCGTTTCACCAGTTCCAAATTAACATTAATAATTTTTTTTTCTCCAAAAGTTTTAGTTTTAAATTCACCTTAATAAAATGGGACCACCTGGAAAGTATAACCTTTTAAATAAAAAAATAATTTCTCGAATCGGTCCAGGCGTCTTCGAGAAATCGGGTAACATACATAATAAGAAAAAAAGATTCCGACGAATTGAGAACCTCCTCCGTTTTTTGAAGTTGGCTAAAATATGTAATCGTGTGCACTACACGAAAACCGGACCAGACCCAGACACTCTAATACTTTTTAGTACAAAAATATTGTATAGTTATTATTATACGAATTGTGTCAGGCTTGATTTGTGCACTTTGTGTCTTCCGATGGTTCTTGGATTTGGCTTGGTTTAGCAAGCAGTAACCTGACCGAGCCACAGTGGCTCAAATTACAAAACTTGGGGATCGTTTTTTTTTTGAGGTGTTGGGTACACCTCGTACTCATAATATCATCGAAATCAGACTGGGTAAAAACTCCTTTCTTTTGATTTACGTAGGTTGAAAAGTGATTCAGTCAGTTCAGTTTGAGCAAATGTTGCTTTGCAAACTGGTAGTTTAAAAATTAAATCTTTTCTACTTATATTGCTTGGATAATTTCTGGGAATTTTGTGTTTTTCTAGTTCATTATATATAAAACAGCTGTCTCACATTTAAAACACCAGCATGGTTATTTATTTCAGAATAGAATAGAATAGACATACTCGACTTTGGGTTTAAGTCTCCCCATGAAGTAATGCAATATAAAAAAAAAAAATTCAAAGATTGACAAAGGGTGAAATAAGTCGTAGTAAGTAGTTTTTCGTCATCATGTTAGTGTTTTAAAGGTGTATATGAATGTTTTTTTGCGAGTGTAAGATATATTATTTTTGAGGTTATTTATGTTGCTTCTTTAGCTTTTGGACATCTAGGTGCATGACAATGTTAAGCTTTTTACAGTGGTGAGCTTTGATGTTAATAGTATTTGGTGGTGGCTGCTGGTTTTTTTTTTTATACTAACAGTTAAATGTGTTAATTAAATATTATTTATCAATTTAAGCATTTGTTTATCCAGCTTTTGTCCAGAGAATACTGGCACTGTGTCATCAGCCAAAGTTATAACTTGTGCATTTTTAAAGGGTTTTCAGTTAGTTCGTCAAGGTAGACCAAGAATAAAGTGGCTACTAAATCGCTACCTTGGGAAACACCAAAAGAGACATTTTGTTCACTGCTAATGATGCTCTTCCCATGTGGCTTGTTATGTCAAAGCATAAGGTTGTGTCTTACAGTACCATTTTTTTCTAGTTTACCTAAAAGTAGAGTATAGTATAATATTTTTATGTGTTAGTCAGTAACTTGTTAGGTAAGGTTAGAGAAGGAGGTAGGTAGTTGTGATCAAACAGAGTACAAAATCCAGCTACATCAATCACTTTGCCTTGATGTACGCGGGGGACAGTCTGTCACTCACCAATATAAAGTTCTGAGTCTTGCGAAATAGGGCGTGAGCAAGTACTTACTTAAAAAATGGATGACGAATTTTGTATGTTACAGAAATACGAATAGCGCGATTTACTAATAAATAAGAAAGTAAAAAAAAAAACTCCTATATTCATAAATGTAGGTATATTGACAATATTAATGCAAAATGTATATATGTTTTAATTTTTAGGACAAATTAGCGACGTCTAAATCCAATTCCAAAGCCATTATTTCCTCCAAAGGCCCCTGCTCCTCCGTAACCGGCATAAGGATTATTTCCATATCCAGGATAACCTGGATAGCCATTTTGTCCGAAAGCTCCATTAGGTCCTGGATAACCACCATATCCTCCATATGCATTGTTTCTACCGAATCCATTGTATCCAGGGTATCCTTGAGAATAAATAGTCACAGCTAACACAGCGATGATGAGAAACAGGACCATGAACTGAAAGTTTAATACATTACATATTTACTTTTGCAAAACTACTTTCGCTTATTTGAGTGTTTTACTTTACTTAACTATAGCATTCGCGTAGTTAAGTAAAGTAAAACACTCAAATAAGCGAACCTCAGTAACCTATGATGGAGCTGCTTTACTTTCCTACATTTATTTCGTTGATGTAAATGAGATAGTAATGTAATAGAGCGAAATCTCACACTTGGTGCCTACTTCCGTTTCATCAATACGTCTTAGACATGATTGACCAAAAGGGTGCACAACAGAGCCCAGTTACCAAGCCTTTACTATCTTACTGTCTTTTCTGTCAGTCCGACCTTTAATGAGTTCTATTTTTAGACCGAAATAGGTAAGAGCCTGACTTGTTTCACAGAATATCTGTTATTATAGTGTGTTTCAAACAAATACAAAAAAATATATCTAATAGTTAGTTAGGTCTCCATACAAGTAATATGTTTTTGTCGTTTTAGAGCTGACTTAAAAACGGTAACACTTACAATCTTCAAACTTAAAACGATTAGGTAACTTAGGTATAATGTAAGCAATATTACAAAAATCGGCCAAGTGCGAGTCGGACTCGCACACGAAGTACCATTATTTGTAAAAACGGCAAAAAAATCACGTTTGTTGTATGGGAGCCGTCCTTACATATTTGTTTTATTTTAATTTAATTATTTATTTTTAAAGTGAATATATAACTAAATATTCTGTGAACATTTCAAGCATCTACCTGTTGCCGTTATCAATATCGAGCAAAAACGAGCGAAAAAATTACGTTTGTTGTATGGGATAGATGTAATACATCTTCTATGAAAATTTCAACTGTCTAACTATCACGGTCATACTCTCTAACTATTATGAGATACAGCCTGGTTATAGACGGACGGACAGCGGACTTAGAAATAGGGTCCCGGTTTTTTCCCTTTGGGCATGGGACCCTAATAAATAATGAAAACCGGCCAAGTGCATGTTGGGCTCGTGTGCTGTGGTGGTACGAAAACCTCAGTGCACGAGTTAGACTCGCACTTGGCTGGGTTTTTTTTAAATATTTTAATAGCCCATCACCAATTTGGAACTATAAACAATGAAAAAAAATCAATTATTATTCCAGTTATTTCCTAAACTACCCCATTTTTCCAAACAAACTCTAATCTTCAAACAAGTGGAGAAAATTTGTTACTGTTAGAAAAAGTTACCGTTGTCTACAATATTTGTTCTGTTTTTCCAATCAAATATAAAACAAACAACCAAAAATGCCCACGACTGAAATTTTGTGTTGTTACCTTAGAACGCATTGCTCTCTTTCTAAATTAGCTCACGTCATATTGCTGTCCTTCTCGTCACTGGTTTGAAATGAGTCCTTCCAGCTTAATTCGATGTGAACACGTTTCACCGTGGCGACAGTATGGAACGGGTATATCTTTTGTTTATATCGATGGTTTTTTCACTCTTTAGGGATTATTTGAAAACAAAAGGATATATCCTAGAGACCACGACCAAAATTACGTACCATCGTTTTACGGCCAAATGAATAAGATTATGGCAAAATTTAATACGTACAAAAATTGACGGCTAGCGGTAATTTGAAAAATGTAATGACCATAATGTAAAGAGCATCGTGTAATGTCTTATTTGTCACAAAATACAAAAAAAAAAAGCGTGAAAAGAATTTACTGTCTAAGTATGATACACTGCTTTACAACATGGTTTGGATTATTAAATGGTGACTTTTTTCTAAAAATAAAATAGAAACTTACTTTGGTTGAAGCCATTGTGAAGGAATTAATTCAACTGATGAAACTCACAGTGTTTGGAGAGTTAATATACCATTCGATTAGTTAGTCGAGAATATGGTTCTTACGTCATAGGAAACCAAGAGCAACAGCTCGTTATATAGATGTTATAAAAGGTTTGTATGTTTGTTTGGTTGTAATGAAGCTGGCTATATATTATATTAAGCTGTCTTCATTTTTTTTTATTTCCAATTTATAACATGACAGCATACAATTATACCAAAGCGTTACAAATCTTAATATATATAAATCTCGTGTCACAATGTTTGTCCTCAATGGACTCCTAAACTTCTGAACCGATTTTGATCAAACTTCGTAAATATCTGTTATTTGATCCAACTTAAAAGATAGGATAGTTTTTATCTCGATATGTCAAGTGCGAGCCGGACTCGGGCACTATAGGTAAAAACCAACTTTCGCCGGGTACAGAGGGACGGCAGCGGAACAACGTTCGCCGGGACAGCTAGTGTTAAATAAAAATTAGTACCTACTCTCTTAAAAATCATAACTTAATCTTCATCGACAATATTAGTATTTTTAACGTGGGTGGTTTGCATTAGTCAGTTGCAACTTTATACAAAAAAAATATTATCATGGTATCGTGCGCGCCATTTAGTTCGTAAATTCTGTAAATGGTTGTACGGACCGACGGTCCGCTAGTCCGACTCGCACTTGACACGCATGTAAATTTACGTAATTTACAATAACAAACAAAAGAGTGCCGACATGCAATCACCCATCCAATAAACTGACCTAGCCTGACGTTGCTTAACTTTGGAAATAGTTTACTACTAACAAATATGTTATTGTTTCTCTTAATAATAGCTACATGGCGCTGTAACGGCACACATCAAGGAGTTTGAAGTTTGTATGTGTTGTTTTTACGATAAAACATAAACAAAGAAAAAGTGTTTCTTGTATGGATGGGGACCCCCATTAAAATTTTTACTTTTTTTCTTTATTATTAGTAATACTATTATTTTTACCGACACAGCAACACTAAAGCTACTTGACAACAGATAGCGTTGTTAAGAAAAACGAGCAAAGCTCGGTACTCCAGGTACTAGGTATTTAATAGCGAAGGAAATATTTTATTAGAACTGACTAATTAATGTAGGCACATACACATACATTAATTTGAACAAACAAACATTTCCAGCCATGGTACTTAGGTTTCTAAAGGACCCACTCCAAGGACAAAGTCTAATAAGTAATTATGATACATCAGCTATTTGCTAATCCTATTTGTAATTAATAAAATTGTAGTTTTAGTATTTTTAGTTGTAATAATACATATATAAATATTATGAATGCGAAAGTAACTATGCCTGTTACCTCTTTACGTTTAAAACGCTATACAAATTAAGATAAAATTTAGCATGGGTATAGTTTGAGTCCCGGGTAAGGACATAGGCTACTAGAAAACGACAAGTGTAAATCGGTTTTTTTTTAACTGAGGAGTTGCCGTTAAAATCCTACACCGATAGCCAAATTTAGGGCGGGTGGAACCGCGGGCTTAAGCAAGCAATAAATGTTGTTGGGTCATCTGGTCCGAAACTAACAAAAGCTTGTACTATGGATACCAGACAACGGATACAAATACATCAACATAAATATATACTTTTTGTAAAAAAAACAACCGCCTTCAAAAGCCTGATCTGAATTGCAGTTCGAAATTGGTGTCATGCAAGCAAAGTGTGTTATAAACTGTTACATATGTACATAGACACCAACTTCAAACTGTAATTCAGATCAGATTTTTGGAAATTAGTAATTATTTTTACCTTTTTGAAGCCGGGTGTTTTTTTAGTTAAAAAGTTTTAATTTTTTTTCTTTTCAGTGACGAATTGCTTTTTTTTCTTTGACCACTTAAAACATTCATAATCGTAACTAAGTTTTATTCAATCAGCTACATAAAAGGCGTTTCACCAGTTCCAAATTAACATTAATAATTTTTTTTTCTCCAAAAGTTTTAGTTTTAAATTCACCTTAATAAAATGGGACCACCTGGAAAGTATAACCTTTTAAATAAAAAAAGAATTTCTCGAATCGGTCCAGGCGTCTTCGAGAAATCGGGTAACATACATAATAAGAAAAAAAGATTCCGACGAATTGAGAACCTCCTCCGTTTTTTGAAGTTGGCTAAAATATGTAATCGTGTGCACTACACGAAAACCGGACCAGACCCAGACACTCTAATACTTTTTAGTACAAAAATATTGTATAGTTATTATTATACGAATTGTGTCAGGCTTGATTTGTGCACTTTGTGTCTTCCGATGGTTCTTGGATTTGGCTTGGTTTAGCAAGCAGTAACCTGACCGAGCCACAGTGGCTCAAATTACAAAACTTGGGGATCGTTTTTTTTTTGAGGTGTTGGGTACACCTCGTACTCATAATATCATCGAAATCAGACTGGGTAAAAACTCCTTTCTTTTGATTTACGTAGGTTGAAAAGTGATTCAGTCAGTTCAGTTTGAGCAAATGTTGCTTTGCAAACTGGTAGTTTAAAAATTAAATCTTTTCTACTTATATTGCTTGGATAATTTCTGGGAATTTTGTGTTTTTCTAGTTCATTATATATAAAACAGCTGTCTCACATTTAAAACACCAGCATGGTTATTTATTTCAGAATAGAATAGAATAGACATACTCGACTTTGGGTTTAAGTCTCCCCATGAAGTAATGCAATATAAAAAAAAAAAATTCAAAGATTGACAAAGGGTGAAATAAGTCGTAGTAAGTAGTTTTTCGTCATCATGTTAGTGTTTTAAAGGTGTATATGAATGTTTTTTTGCGAGTGTAAGATATATTATTTTTGAGGTTATTTATGTTGCTTCTTTAGCTTTTGGACATCTAGGTGCATGACAATGTTAAGCTTTTTACAGTGGTGAGCTTTGATGTTAATAGTATTTGGTGGTGGCTGCTGGTTTTTTTTTTTATACTAACAGTTAAATGTGTTAATTAAATATTATTTATCAATTTAAGCATTTGTTTATCCAGCTTTTGTCCAGAGAATACTGGCACTGTGTCATCAGCCAAAGTTATAACTTGTGCATTTTTAAAGGGTTTTCAGTTAGTTCGTCAAGGTAGACCAAGAATAAAGTGGCTACTAAATCGCTACCTTGGGAAACACCAAAAGAGACATTTTGTTCACTGCTAATGATGCTCTTCCCATGTGGCTTGTTATGTCAAAGCATAAGGTTTTGTCTTACAGTACCATTTTTTTCTAGTTTACCTAAAAGTAGAGTATAGTATAATATTTTTATGTGTTAGTCAGTAACTTGTTAGGTAAGGTTAGAGAAGGAGGTAGGTAGTTGTGATCAAACAGAGTACAAAATCCAGCTACATCAATCACTTTGCCTTGATGTACGCGGGGGACAGTCTGTCACTCACCAATATAAAGTTCTGAGTCTTGCGAAATAGGGCGTGAGCAAGTACTTACTTAAAAAATGGATGACGAATTTTGTATGTTACAGAAATACGAATAGCGCGATTTACTAATAAATAAGAAAGTAAAAAAAAAACTCCTATATTCATAAATGTAGGTATATTGACAATATTAATGCAAAATGTATATATGTTTTAATTTTTAGGACAAATTAGCGACGTCTAAATCCAATTCCAAAGCCATTATTTCCTCCAAAGGCCCCTGCTCCTCCGTAACCGGCATAAGGATTATTTCCATATCCAGGATAACCTGGATAGCCATTTTGTCCGAAAGCTCCATTAGGTCCTGGATAACCACCATATCCTCCATATGCATTGTTTCCACCGAATCCATTGTATCCAGGGTATCCTTGAGAATAAATAGTCACAGCTAACACAGCGATGATGAGAAACAGGACCATGAACTGAAAGTTTAATACATTACATATTTACTTTTGCAAAACTACTTTCGCTTATTTGAGTGTTTTACTTTACTTAACTATAGCATTCGCGTAGTTAAGTAAAGTAAAACACTCAAATAAGCGAACCTCAGTAACCTATGATGGAGCTGCTTTACTTTCCTACATTTATTTCGTTGATGTAAATGAGATAGTAATGTAATAGAGCGAAATCTCACACTTGGTGCCTACTTCCGTTTCATCAATACGTCTTAGACATGATTGACCAAAAGGGTGCACAACAGAGCCCAGTTACCAAGCCTTTACTATCTTACTGTCTTTTCTGTCAGTCCGACCTTTAATGAGTTCTATTTTTAGACCGAAATAGGTAAGAGCCTGACTTGTTTCACAGAATATCTGTTATTATAGTGTGTTTCAAACAAATACAAAAAAATATATCTAATAGTTAGTTAGGTCTCCATACAAGTAATATGTTTTTGTCGTTTTAGAGCTGACTTAAAAACGGTAACACTTACAATCTTCAAACTTAAAACGATTAGGTAACTTAGGTATAATGTAAGCAATATTACAAAAATCGGCCAAGTGCGAGTCGGACTCGCACACGAAGTACCATTATTTGTAAAAACGGCAAAAAAATCACGTTTGTTGTATGGGAGCCGTCCTTACATATTTGTTTTATTTTAATTTAATTATTTATTTTTAAAGTGAATATATAACTAAATATTCTGTGAACATTTCAAGCATCTACCTGTTGCCGTTATCAATATCGAGCAAAAACGAGCGAAAAAAATTACGTTTGTTGTATGGGATAGATGTAATACATCTTCTATGAAAATTTCAACTGTCTAACTATCACGGTCATACTCTCTAACTATTATGAGATACAGCCTGGTTATAGACGGACGGACAGCGGACTTAGAAATAGGGTCCCGGTTTTTTCCCTTTGGGCATGGGACCCTAATAAATAATGAAAACCGGCCAAGTGCATGTTGGGCTCGTGTGCTGTGGTGGTACGAAAACCTCAGTGCACGAGTTAGACTCGCACTTGGCTGGGTTTTTTTTAAATATTTTAATAGCCCATCACCAATTTGGAACTATAAACAATGAAAAAAAATCAATTATTATTCCAGTTATTTCCTAAACTACCCCATTTTTCCAAACAAACTCTAATCTTCAAACAAGTGGAGAAAATTTGTTACTGTTAGAAAAAGTTACCGTTGTCTACAATATTTGTTCTGTTTTTCCAATCAAATATAAAACAAACAACCAAAAATGCCCACGACTGAAATTTTGTGTTGTTACCTTAGAACGCATTGCTCTCTTTCTAAATTAGCTCACGTCATATTGCTGTCCTTCTCGTCACTGGTTTGAAATGAGTCCTTCCAGCTTAATTCGATGTGAACACGTTTCACCGTGGCGACAGTATGGAACGGGTATATCTTTTGTTTATATCGATGGTTTTTTCACTCTTTAGGGATTATTTGAAAACAAAAGGATATATCCTAGAGACCACGACCAAAATTACGTACCATCGTTTTACGGCCAAATGAATAAGATTATGGCAAAATTTAATACGTACAAAAATTGACGGCTAGCGGTAATTTGAAAAATGTAATGACCATAATGTAAAGAGCATCGTGTAATGTCTTATTTGTCACAAAATACAAAAAAAAAAAGCGTGAAAAGAATTTACTGTCTAAGTATGATACACTGCTTTACAACATGGTTTGGATTATTAAATGGTGACTTTTTTCTAAAAATAAAATAGAAACTTACTTTGGTTGAAGCCATTGTGAAGGAATTAATTCAACTGATGAAACTCACAGTGTTTGGAGAGTTAATATACCATTCGATTAGTTAGTCGAGAATATGGTTCTTACGTCATAGGAAACCAAGAGCAACAGCTCGTTATATAGATGTTATAAAAGGTTTGTATGTTTGTTTGGTTGTAATGAAGCTGGCTATATATTATATTAAGCTGTCTTCATTTTTTTTTATTTCCAATTTATAACATGACAGCATACAATTATACCAAAGCGTTACAAATCTTAATATATATAAATCTCGTGTCACAATGTTTGTCCTCAATGGACTCCTAAACTTCTGAACCGATTTTGATCAAACTTCGTAAATATCTGTTATTTGATCCAACTTAAAAGATAGGATAGTTTTTATCTCGATATGTCAAGTGCGAGCCGGACTCGGGCACTATAGGTAAAAACCAACTTTCGCCGGGTACAGAGGGACGGCAGCGGAACAACGTTCGCCGGGACAGCTAGTGTTAAATAAAAATTAGTACCTACTCTCTTAAAAATCATAACTTAATCTTCATCGACAATATTAGTATTTTTAACGTGGGTGGTTTGCATTAGTCAGTTGCAACTTTATACAAAAAAAATATTATCATGGTATCGTGCGCGCCATTTAGTTCGTAAATTCTGTAAATGGTTGTACGGACCGACGGTCCGCTAGTCCGACTCGCACTTGACACGCATGTAAATTTACGTAATTTACAATAACAAACAAAAGAGTGCCGACATGCAATCACCCATCCAATAAACTGACCTAGCCTGACGTTGCTTAACTTTGGAAATAGTTTACTACTAACAAATATGTTATTGTTTCTCTTAATAATAGCTACATGGCGCTGTAACGGCACACATCAAGGAGTTTGAAGTTTGTATGTGTTGTTTTTACGATAAAACATAAACAAAGAAAAAGTGTTTCTTGTATGGATGGGGACCCCCATTAAAATTTTTACTTTTTTTCTTTATTATTAGTAATACTATTATTTTTACCGACACAGCAACACTAAAGCTACTTGACAACAGATAGCGTGGTTAAGAAAAACGAGCAAAGCTCGGTACTCCAGGTACTAGGTATTTAATAGCGAAGGAAATATTTTATTAGAACTGACTAATTAATGTAGGCACATACACATACATTAATTTGAACAAACAAACATTTCAATCTGTAGGAACGTATATACTTGAATTATTTTTTTGTGACAAACCTGACACATTTTCAGTGTCTATTTTGCCGCTTGTCGGCATTTTGCGCAGAGACAAAGAAGTTCGCTCACTAATAAGAATTATTAACGCTATGGTTATACGTTGAGGCAAGTACGGCGCATGCGCTGTCTCCTTACCTCGCCCTGCCCCTTCGCCCCTCTGCGTAAGGGACCTATAAACACGAGGTGGTCTCTTCTAAGGTGGCCGGCGTTATACACGCATGTATATAACAACTTTTTCGTACAATTACTCGGTTTCTGCTAAATTTATATCAAAGAACAACGAAAATTTGGCACCAGAGGCCATCAAAATTTTATATTTCCTTTTTTTTTAAAGTGTTGCATTAACAGGAAGTATCTTTCTTTTTTTGTGTATCGCTTTTAGTAGTAGTAAATCGATAAACAAAAATTACCTGTCAGTGCTCCAAAATATCTACACCGATTGTAACGCAAAAGTAAGATTAGAAAAGGCAGGAAAGCCATTTCATATCCAAGAAGGAGTCCGGCAAGGTGACTCCATTTCGCCCAAACTGTTTTTTGCCCTGCTAAAATATGTATGTAGGTCGCTAGACTGGGGCAAGAAAGGTATAAAAATAAACGGCGAATTTTCATCTCACTTAAGGTTTGCAGATGACATTGTCTTGTTCTCGAAAAGTCACCCAGAGATCCAATCGATGGTTGAATGTCTAAAGTCAAAGCAGCGAGTCAAAAGTGTGGCTTAAAAATAAACTCAGATAAGACCAAAATAATGACAAACGGAGATAAGATTCCTTTAATAGTAGAAAATAAAACAATAAACTATGTAGAAATTTATATTTATCGGGGCTAAAACATTTGCTTTACAAACAGAACTTTAAATGAAGTCAAACGTAGAATAAATATCTCTTGGAAAAAATATTGGTCACTCAAGGAAATTTTTAAGGGAAATTTCCCTACACATATCAAGAAGTATGTTATGGACTCCCACGTACGACTCTTATATATGGCTGCCAAACATGGGCCCCTACAATAGAATCAAAGAGAAAGCTTAGATCCTTCCAGAGAGCAGTAGAGCGGAGCATGCTAGGCATAAATTTAAGGGACCATGTCAAAAGCTGTGAAATCAGACGATGAACAAAAATAATAGCCGCAATCGATGCAATAGCAAAATTTAAATGGAAATGGGCTGGACATTTGGCTCCAAGATGGCAGATGGAGTCACAAAACTATTCACTGGTACCCCGAACGAAAGCGCTAACGTGGTCGACCACTTCGACGATGGCGCGATGACATTGTAGCAGTAGCCGGTAAAATCTGGAGGAGGCCTACGTCCAGCAATGGACGATCCCACAAAATTGCGAATAAAAAGAGAAAATAGGTAAAAAGAAATAAATTAGTATCTTTATATTATTATTTACAAATATTTTTGTACACAAATTTTATGTATTTATTGTCAGTCAACTTATGTAGTTTTTATTTCTTTTGATAAGAATTTTGCAAACGTATTCCCCTGTTTCCTCTCTGGATTTTGGCATAAGACCTATATTTTTTTCATAGTGCCTAAAATACAAATCAAAATTTATAAACTCTTTACAAAATTGTAGATGTCTTACGTTAGTTCTAAACCGGGCCTTTATATTTATTATAAATTTCCCCACCCTCCTAGGCTTTTTATCACAAAAATGTCTCATTTGGTACTCAAATTACCACTGCGTTACCAGTCTCCATGACCCCTTAAAAAGTTTTTTTTTTTATTGTGAGCCCAAATATTTCAATAAAAGTCATCATTCTGAATAAGAAATATTATCCGCATAAGTAAAAAAATTTGCGTTTAAATGTACCAGGGACATTTTCAAATTATCATGTCTCTATGTTTTGCTTTTGTTTGAATGCCATTCCAATAAATATCTGGGGCCCTGAAAAATATCGAAAAATATGCCTCTTTTCTATGACTTTTTCGCTGAGCGTTGCTCTAGTGCGATCGTAAAAGGTCCGTCTCTTTTAACGTTGGTTCTAAACGTTACTTTTTAAATGTATAGCATAAAAGTATACTCGTTGCTAACGCAGCGATTACTCTATTTTACTATATTATTACTCTAGGTATACTATTAAAACTATTTGTTACTTATTTCAATATAAATGTTAATTTGCAAATATTTTTAATAGTGTACACTGATCGATTCTTGTGCGGGTAAATTATAGTTTATACAATAAAGTACAAATAAAATAAGTGCAGTCGCGGGTTACAGATAGTAGATATTAAACAAAGAATACCTGTATAAATTTATTATAATCGATTATTAGGTATACTATTTATTATTGTTTCCGATTAATTAATATGTAAACGAAATATTTAAATAAACATTTAGACGCTAATAGTCGTAGAAATAGCTGGTTTCATGGACATTTTTTATATTATTGATCGATGTATTTTTAGACAAAGTCCCTTTTTATTAAAAGGCCATACATCTAAATGGAATTTTAATTAAATTATAAAAAAACAACTTTTAAATGTACAAACTGAACCCGCTTCACCTCTGTCAGAAGTAGCGATTATTATTATCCATACCATTATTGATTTTCAAAATTCGAGCTACGTCACAGTAAGAAATTAGCTACATTTTACTATTTACAAAATTTTATTAAAATTGCTCGAGCCATCTGCGAGAAAAGGGGAATGGAAGTTTTAAATATTGAGTCATTGGTAAAGAAAGGAAATGAAAGTTAACCTTTAGAATCATAAAACTTGAGGTTTTAATTTATTTTTATCGATTAAATAATAAACGGATTCCGATCGGAGTGTTGATGTTTGACCACCGGGTCAGAACAGTTTGTTGCACTATACATCCTATATGACATAGTATCCCAACAAAAGTTCCAAAATCTGACTAAATATTATGACATAGTATCCCAACAAAAATTCCAAAATCTGACTAAATATTATGTCATTGTATCCCAGCAAAAGTCCCTAAATCTGACTAAATATTATGTCATAGTATCCTAACAAAAGTTCCAAAATCTGACGTAATATTATGTCATAGTATCCTAACAAAAGTTCGAAACTCTGACTGAATATTATGTCATAGTATCCTAACAAAAGTTCCAAAATCTGACTGAACAAGAATCTTGTTTTTTTCTTCAGATGGCAAACAAAGCTTGCAGTCCGCCTGATGGTAAGCGGTCACCGCAGCCTATGGACGCTTGCAACCTGGGGCGTCATCTGCGCGTTTTCTACCCTTCAAATCCTACTAATATTATAAATGAGAAAGTTTGTATGTCTGGATGGATGTTTGTAACTCATTCACGCTTTAACCACTAGACGCCTCGGGATGAAACTTGGCATACACATAGGTTAGGTCCTAGAATAGCATACTTTTTATCCCGAAAAATTCAAAAGTTCCCGCGGGAATAACGATAACAGAGTTTAAAGAACAATAGATGTAGCTATAGCTTGCTATAGCAAACTTCATTAGTATAATTAAGGAGTTCCACGCCGATAACCGAATTCAGGGCGGACGGAGCCGCTAGCAAAGTCTAGTATCTAATAACTTCTTTCGTGAAGAACCCCATACTGTAGTCCTTAGAGAAAACCTTGGCTCATTCCACAACTCTAGCATTCGCGGGAGGAAGTTTGTTAAATGATACCTACCAAATATATTGTATATACAAACCTGTTCAATCATTACGCAAGATCAACACAGCAGGCCAATAATGTTATTGTTATTGGATAATAAAATTTAAAATGTAATGGATTTTTGTTAACAGTTTTAATTCTTTATAGTCGACAAATTCAATGAAACAAATAATGCTAAATCTACTTAGCATTTATATTTAAATATAAATATTTTAATTAATAATCTTGTTACCTAGTTACCTGCGTTTAGTAAAAAATAAATGTTTTATGAGATATACAAGCGGTTCATCGGGTTTGCTAGTAGTTAGGAAAATTTGTTTTTTTTTTTTGTGTATTTTTTTTATTCCTTTTGTACAGAGATTTGTTGAACTTTGTGTTCATACATATATACTGAAATTTTGTTTTTAGGTTTCCGTCATCAATAACTAACCCTTTTAGTTTCGCCATGTCCGTCTGTCCGCAACGTAGCTCTGAGACCATTAGTTTGTACTGGGAAGCTGTAAATTTGCATGTATTAACATAATTCTTACGACGACAAAGTGGTAGAAAAAATAAAAAAAAATAAATAAGGGTACCTTTTTACCACAATATAGTGAGGTGTTATTGAATAGGTCGTTTAAAAATATTGCGGTTGTGTGAAAACTATTTTTTATATTCAGGATATAAAGGAAAACTATCACAGCTAAGAAGGACCTACAAGTTAACGAGTAATAGTCGACCAACTTATAAAATATATATAATAAGTTGGTCGACTATCACTCGTTAACTTGTAGGTCCTTTTCCTTTATACCCTTAGAGAGATAAAAAATTCGTACAAATTCTATAGAAAATTACTTAGATGAAGTTGTTAGTTGTGTAAAACAGGTCGTAAATATAAGATTATAACCCATCTTAAATTATGGAAAAATAAAATCATAACATCCTTATTAACCTTAATAATTCCTGAATTAATAATTAAATTATTGTTTACGTTCGATAAACGCATTAGAGTGGGCTACGCTTGGGGGGTTAAATCAAAATCGCTTTACAAGTTTTTCAAATATCCGCAATAATTCTTATTTGATGAAACTCTAAATTTATGCATGTTCGTATCACACCTTTTTTTACGCGCGGTTTTTTTATATCGTAAGATTAGGTATCTTTTATCATCTCTTAAAAATAAACCTAAGAAAAATACTTAGGATCCTTTACGTCTAGTTAAACAAAATCTTTATGAATTGTCTCAAATTGAAATTATAGCCTAAAAATATTATAACATCAGTTTCAAACTGGGCTTATTCACAACTGTATTGTCCATATTTCTAATCACATAGTTTCAAAAAACTTTCTCCCGCAAACGCTTAGGTTGTGGAATGAGCTCTCTGCCAAGGTTTTCTCTAACGACTACAGTAGGGGGTTCTTCAAGAAAGAAGTTATTGTATTTTTAAAGGGTCGGCAACGCGTGAAAACTTCCTCCCGCGAACGCTTAGGTTGTGGAATGAGCTCTCTGTCAAGGTTTTCTCTCACGACTACAGTATGGGGTTCTTCAAGAAAGAAGTTATTGGATTTTTAAAGGGTCGGCAACGCGTGAGTGATACCCCTGATGTTGTGGAAAAAGTTATAAATACATTTTTATAAGAACTAAATAGTTTCACAAACTGATGGGTCAGGAAAAGGCATTCGCATTAGCCACACCAATCTATGTGTAGACTTCTACCTACGTGGAAGGCGTTCGATCAGGTTTTGCGCCAGGGTCTAGATACCATATTATGGACCGCTCGAGGTTTTTGTAAATGGGTGGCTAGCTTTCTGTCACTATATCAGTGACGCTGATTACACGGGCCGTGCAAAATCTTTGGTGCCCCACAAGGCACTGTGCTATCTCCGACGCTGTTTCCTCTGCATATAAATAATATATTGTCAATCGACGACATATTTTGCTAAACAAATCACTATAGCGGTGACGATGATTACCCGGGCTGTACAAAGTTCCTCGTTTTATTGTGGAACAAAGCCGTGACGAACTTCTGTCAAAAATCAAGACAGGGGACGGAAAAACCTGATCCGACTGAACTCAAAAAGGTTAACTCCAAGATACAAGTCTCGGCGTTCACCGATAAGAAAATTTCATACACTGTGGTAGAACACACCTCTTAACATATCCAAGAGTATGGGATTTTTAGTGCTGACATGTCCAGCGACGTTCACTTTAGTGATCATTTAGAAGATACGGTCAAGTTGGCTTTGAAGAAACTTGGTGTATTTAACAGAGCGAAGCAGTATTTCAATTTAGTGCAAAAGCTACTTAACTATAGGCAGACCTGGTACCACTTGGAATGTTAGAGGTATATATTTTTTAGTGGGTGCACCAGTTGGCTTTTACTCGGTTCACCATCAGCGGGAAGATCATACTTACACCTTAGAACCTAATGGTCACGCACTGTTTTAGAGGTGCATTCTCTCGCAAGGGCTTAGTTGTGGAATTCCCTGTCGAGGCCTTACTTCAAGATAAGAATTGAAGTTCAAGAATATATATTTTACTCAAAAACGCCATGAAAAATTCAAATAACGTTTGAAAATACCCAGCTAAGTGCGCGTCGTACACGCATTAAGGTTCCGTATAATGAGTATTATTACGTATATTTGAAAAAAAAGGAAACTGATTTTGTGCAAGCCCGGGGGGGGGGGGGGTACCGACAATTGCTACCTATATACGATATTCAAACGTAACTATCGTTATTAATAATATAGACGATTCTATTATCTTATATTTTTATAATTTTACATGGTTCATAAACTTATATCCTTCCTTCCTGTTTTCAATGGAATTTTTTATAATTTCATTTACAATTTTTAAATTTTCACATATCTACAAACATCCATTCAGCTGGCGGGGGGGCGAGCGGTAGAACTTAATTAATTGAAAGTGGTGTTATAATTTATTTATATGATCATATGACTTTATGAATCAGTCAATCACAATGTAATTTACTATGATCACAAACACATTGCATGTCCAAATTTCCTCGGTCTTCAAGGACCCACCAAGCAGAGCCACCGATAGGTGTTTGGATATTGACCAAGATCCTCTGAGATTTTATTGTCTCCGAAGACCTACTAATAACAATATCGTTACAACCTACTTAAATTCGCTTTTAGTACTGGCTGGTTGACATTAATTCACAATATCCTTTCCTGTTTTTCATTGTCATATTTTTGTCCACCTCTTTGATTTATAGGTATATTACTAGCGGTCTAACCACATTCTATCTTTATGTTAAGACGTAAGATATACAATATAGTGCATTTAAGGCTATGGCATACCCTAGCAAAAGCGTACCGTTTCGACTAGTCTACAAAGACATATACACTATTGAAGCATACAAAGAGACAGCTCCGCGTACGATAAGCGCTAGCACACGATCGTAGATTAAAAATCTCGATTTTCTTCGGTCTTTTTCAGTATAAAATTCAAATATTTATTTCGAACTATGAAATTAGCAAATTCACTCGGTCATATTACTATATTTGATAGCGGCTCCGCCCGCCCTAAATTCAGTTATCGGCGTGGAACTGCTTAATTAACTTCAATTATTTAATGAATTGCTATAGCATGCTATAGGTACAGCAATAGTGCGTTCAACTCTGTTATAGTTATTCCCGCAGGAAATTTTAAATTTTTAGGGATAAAAATAGCCTATATGCTATTCCAGGACCTAACCTATATGTATGCCAAGTTTCATCCTGATCCGTCCAGAGGTTAAAGCGTGATTAAGTAACGAACATCCATCCAGACATAGAAACTTTCACATTTGTAATATGAGTAGGATTTTATGAAGTAGGAAATATCACTCGTAGTTTACTAAACTATTTGAATTGAAGCCCAAAAATATTGTCAGAACTGTTTTAATAGCCAAATTATTATAATATCAGCAAATCCACTTAATTCAGGTTTAAACAATAACATAATCGTTTTTCAAGTCAAAAAGTGTACTAAGAACTGTAAAAAAATCAATCAAATTCTTGGAAACTTAAACCGTTTGGATATGTGGTGTGCCATCACCTTAAATTCAAATTCAATATAATTTATTCAGTTTAGGCTACAATAATTGAGCACTTATGAATGTCACTACGCCATCGGTTCGTAAGTCTACAGGGCGGGAGACCTTGTACTGAGAAGAACCGGCAAGAAACTCAGCAAGGGCATTTCTTTTCTCCCTCTCTTACAGCGTCCAATTAAAATATTGGAAAATGCCCTCCCTATCATAAAAGGACACTTTCCATTACAAATATAAAAAAACATGAAATATAAAGCACAAGCACAACATAAAAAAGTATCTAATATAAACAAATGACAGTTTATGTATACATCACTAAGAAATAATCAATGTCTTACAGTATTAATATACAAAACAAAAAAGTAAGACTAAATACTAAGAATACAAAGAAGTTTGCAAGAGCAGACCAGCCTCCACAGTCGGCACCCGTTCACGAGTATGACACATGAATCAGCCATCGCTTCGCTCAACCAAGTTTTAGGGAACGTAACGACCCGACGCACATGCCACCACCGCAGATACACTTTGAGAGAGCATGACACACTCAAGCAACTCCAATAAATCTTCAATTGTACTAGTTACAATGTGTGTAGTAAAGGAACAAAATATAAGAGGGGAAGATTCGTAATGCTTTACTACCGAGAAGAACCGACAATAAACTAAATAAACCCGACACACACGCCACCACCGCAGAGACAAAATGTAAAATGCTGTGTTGCATTGTAAATGAAAGTTCGTCTCCGGAATCACCAGATACCGTTCTGACCACGCTTCTTTTAAACAGAAGGGGTGGCAGAGTAGTTTCACACGGAGGATATCAATACCATAACAAGAAAATTTATGCAAATGGATCCAGTATATATGGCAGTGTAGTATGAGGAATGAATATAAATGTACTGGCTCAATAACACAACATACATATACAACTAATCCCACTCTTATTTTGTTGTAAGTATTATTTTTATAGTCTTAGCTTTTTCAGGATCCCATTCGTGTTCTAAAAACTACTAAGCATATCACGTGGGACCCACAAAAGCCCTGCAATCCTGATTTTGGCAAAAATATAGTGGCTGAAAGGAATGTGAAAAGGTTTCGACAAGTCCCATTCCGAAAATTTTTAAAGACATTATACAAGTTCCGCTAAAAGACAAAGGGTTAAATTTCGTAAGTAACACCCTCATACGGAAATAAAAAAATGCTTTTATATAATACGAGAAAACAATCACTGGGGATTGGCAAGTGTGTTTTAAATTCTACCAGAGAGCACTATATCTGATGGATGGAAATCTTTGCCCTATTTCCCACTTCAGAAAAACTAAAAATGTTTCAACAATACATGCAGACATACTGGCTAAAAGATGAAGGATTTCTAAGCCAATGGTGTGTTTATAACGAACGGCATAGAACGACCAACGCCCTGGAAGCTTGGCATTCTAAGCTTAGTAAAATATAAACAAAAAATATGTGCCTTTGCTTAAGTTATTAAGCTTTTAGAAAAAGAAATAACAAGTTTTTTAAACGACTTCATTGTTACATAGGAAGAGACCAATTTTTAATAGATTGTCAGTTGGAGTTGTTATATAATGAAATCACAGTGGGACACTTTTTTGAAAAGTTAAGTAAATGTTTTTGTGAATTTGCCCTCTGAAGAAATTTCTTTTTTTAATAATTTAGATAAATAATTTTAATTTCTTTTGATAAGCAGTAAAGTTTATAACACATCTAAGTTTGTACCACTCAAAAAATAAAACTTTCTGTTCTTATTGAAAAAGATGTATGCTTATTTGTAATTGTTTTCTTTCGTACATTTAAGTTCCTGGTGGTTCTCAGGGGATATAAAACTAAATAGGCACATAGGTCCTACCAGTCAGTAAGTAGGTCTTGGCAGACACATCAGTATCCCATCGATGGGTCTGCTTGGTGTGTCCTTGAAGACGGACTGTCCAAGTTTTAGGTTGTACAACAGTGACCTTGTGCGCAAAATCGAGTTTTAGCGTAGTGGAACTAAAATGCTAAAAAACCGATGTAAATGCTCACATAATGAGAAAACTTATTCCGATTTATTAGGGTTTAAAAAAAGAAATAAGAGTATTTGACTATTCACAGTAATAGTTATTTAGACTATTTAACACAATTATACGACTTAATATTGTACTACGGTCAAATTAGACCCGAATACCTTTAACGTTAGTTAAATTAAAGACCGTATTAGCTTAGACGTTATACTACTATATACTTACTACTACTATTTAGACGTTAAAGCTTTACATTCCTGAATCGAAACAGTTTATTCGCCTCGGTAATATACGTACCCATACAAAATTACAGCTTTCTAATGCTAGGAGTCTGAGCTAAGCCGCGGACAGACGGACGAACATACCAAAACTTCCTTGTTGACTACGGAAACGTAAAAATTAATACAGAAAGAACAACGATTCTGGACTGCTAGAAAATAAAATAAAGTTTTCTGGGCAAAAAAAAGCTGTTAATTTCTATACTATTTATTTTCTTTGCATGGCCTGTTATAAGGATATATACACAAAAAGTAAAAATATGTTTCATTTTTTTTTCAAATATCGTATTTTATGGCCTGCCGACCGCGCTGCCATAGTTATAAAAAGTATATATAATATAATATTTTTCATTATAAAATATATAATATATATATATATAATATTCAAGCTATAAAATATATGGTTATTTTAAAATTCTAAAGAAAGGATCGTGTGCAAACTGCCTTGAGTTGGCTGAGCGTACTAATCGCGTTCTAATCGCGTTCAACGCGCGACGATGAAATAATCGAGATAAAATAAATACAAACTTTTAAACAATATTATATTCAGGAAAATATTTTTACATATGGGTATTTTAGAAGTTTACTGCTGCAAGAGCGTTGTTATTTATTTTTCTGGTATGTGGTATTAGAATCCACCTTGTCCTCCACCACCTTGGTTGCCGCCTGCTCCCCCCTGATTGCCACCTGATCCACTTTGACCCCCAATCCCACCTTGATTAACACCCTGACCACCTTGATTGTTATTCAATCCACCTCCTTGGCCCCCACTTCCTCCCTGGCTACCTTGTCCCTGATTACCTCCAGGTCCACCCTGGCCTTGTGCTAACGTTGAGGCAAACAAAGTTGCAACAATTCCGAATATTAGTATAGTCTGTAAATAAACAAATGTTTGCTATATAATATTTGAGACGGATTTTAGAAATTGTAAAATTTGGTGTTAGATCTTTTGAAGTCATTTTCATCAGAGGCGGAATAAATGTCAAGAGCCCCCTAGGCAAGCACCTCATCGCACGCCCCTCTAGCGGCCATATATTAAAAATTTGAATACTAATAGTAGTAGGTAGTATACATTGATGATGATGACTGTAGTTGACGTAAAGATACTAATCGGATTTTTTTTTAAATAGAGGTAGACAGTGGGTAGAATTAATTTAAAAGTAAATACCGCTTGGTTATTTAAATAAATTTGGTATAGAAGTAGAGAAATTCATTCATGATATACAACAATCCACATGGAATATACTCCGTCCATAAAAAGAAAATTAAAAGGATATAATTACCCATAATTAAAAGGATAATTACCCATACTAACAAGTACGTAGGTACCTGGTACATATATGAAAAATAAAATAAACAAAGAAATGGCACCAAACAAGGTCACCACAAGATAAAATATACTCAATAACTTGACAAAAGAACTTTAAATAGAAATTAAAAATGTTAATAAAATTCCATAGATGCCTATTTACGACTATCTAACAACCCCATCATAAAGGATAAGCAAAGGTCTTTAAATTTCCTCTTATTTATATTTTCGTAAATTTTATAAAAAATTAATACTAAGGGTATTTACACACATATATTACCATACATTTTGTATGTAACTTTTTTTTTATAAAATTTACGAAACTGTTTTTCTGACGTTACCAATGATGAACTGAAGCAGAGGTTTTCGTTTCAGGCAGTCAGTGAAATCCAGGTGGTATATCTTATCAAAATTATTAAATATAACTGTTCCAAAGTAGACCAATTGAAATGATGGCGATTTAAAAAGGCGCCTATTTGTCAGTATGACTATTTGAAAATCTGACCTTCAGATAATGGAAGATCTAGCTTTATTGTGGTCTGTATATTAATAAAATACCTGATTAACTAAATACCTAACGATATGAAACTATAATAAAAATAGAAAATAATTAAACATGAAATAAAACCTATATAAGAACTATACTATAAATTTATCACATCACGCTCTGGTTGCGTCTGATTGTTTATCTGAAATGAACAAGTCACCGAAAAGAGAAGGCATCTATGTCTTATTTCCTATAATATATTCTTATTTAAATACGTACTGACTATATTAATTGATATAGGCACCTATCCATCTAATATAATACCTTTAAACGAGCAATTCTTGTATACATGTATATACATATATATAATCTGAATCTCGGAAACGGCTCCAACGATTTTACTGAAATTTAGTATGGAGTGGGTTTCGGGGGCGATAGGTCGATCTAGCTAGGTTTTATTTTTAGGAAACGTCGTTTTATTCGTGTTTCCAGGCAATGATAAACTGCAAAATATGACTCTTCCTGACATCTCTTGGCGAGTAGTAATACTATTATTTTTAACGACACAGTAACACTTGACAGTAGATGGCGATGTTTAAAAAAACGGGCAAAGCTCGGTCTTCCAGGTACTATAGTTTAAACAAAGTCTTTCAGAATCTTTATCAAAGATCTAAGTGCTTTATAACTGTTCAACATGTTGCTTTTTAACATGGATGTCTTCTACACACCCATAAAAAGAAAAATCAATGGATATTTACAGTATTTCTTTAAGCCAATGCCAAATTAAAAAATGTTATTGATACCTAAATGTATGGCGTTATAGGAATATAACTGTATGTATCTAATATAACGAGTATTTAGAAATATTAAAACATTGTTTTTTATCAATTCAAGCCATTAGCATTTAACACAAGTCTGTGAGGTCAAAGATCACTTAGATTTCATAAAAAAATATTTTAAAAATTAAAATACTTACTTTGGTGGACGCCATTTTGTTTTGTATTGCTTATGATGACCTGTGGACTATTGAAGTTGCCAACACGAATTTTCTCGGCTTTATATATCTGTGCGTATTTTTTCTAACAGGAACTCTACCATTGTTCAAATAATTTCAAGTGTCATGGTAGGATTGGATTGTCATCATTGAAAACGGTTGAATGCACACTGTCTCTAACCATAAAATACTGATATAACTATGCAGCCCTTTGTTTTTTGTGTGATTGAATGTGTTAGACGAGTAAAGAGCCTATCTTGTAAGGTTGTTGCCAGTAATGACAATGGCTATTTTGGACTGGTACAAACCAATGCTCGAGTCTTGAAATGACATTAGTACCATATAACAATGCAAAATAATCTAGCAATATCACAATATTTATTTCTATAAAAAGACCTCAAAAATACACTTTCAGTACCAGTTTACTATAGTTTTCCTATTTATTGATTCTTTTTTAACATTTTTTCAAAAGTGTTGGAGGTTACTGAACTTAGCATGAGTAATTTTTGGACGATATGTATCAAAATATTTACATTTAAAAAGATTTCCTCTATATATGAGATATGTTATATTTCATAAAAACTTCTATTCAGATTTTTCTTAATGTTTTCAAGCCAGCTTTGTTTTATTCCTATATCCGAACAAAATGAGATATGTGCCACTAAAATACTTAGGAAAGTGGAGTGGTGGATACGTAGTAAGTAAACCTTTTCCCGTCCCTGGGGCATAGTTTAGATACTTACTAGTTTGGCTTAAAGTTTTTTGGAACTTCCAGGGCCCTCTCAAGGATAGAAGGCTGAGGGGTGGGCGTCTAAAGATGCAGATGCCTGCAGAGTTGACTGCGGATGTGTATAAAAATATAATAAATGAACAGTAAAGGAAAACTAATATATCTACAGAGTTTAGTTTTTATAAAAAATAGGCTTGCCGCGAGCACAACTTGTCTTCCTTTACAAAAGAGATTTCGATTCTGTCAGCGAGTCTATCATACGATGAAAACCGCATAAAAATTAGTTGAGTACTTTCGGCGTAACATCATGCGCCAAAACAAAAAGACAAATTCTAAATTACTAAAAAAAACCAGGGAAGTGCGTATCTTACCAACACAAATTGAGTTAAAGTTTGTACAGAGAATAATTAAGTAAAAAACTTTGTGGTTCAAAACAATTGACGTTGCTATTTCATAGTCGATTGCTAAGCTGTTAACTTATTTAACATATTCGTGAAATCGTCGATTTCCAGATCGGATAATTGGCGAACCATAGTCGGTGACACACGCCACAGGAGACTCCTATTTCATTGTCTGACAAAGTGTTTATCAACTGCGACGTGAGCTCCTGAAGACACAACACGACGCGAACTACTATGTGAAAATTCGTAGTCACCGCATTTTGACAATTTTGAATGCATAAATTTAATCACGGAGATTAATTCCCTGCCGATAGCGAGCGGTCAGATGGTAAATAAGCAGTGATGATAAAGGTTTTCAGGTCTGTTTCAGTGTTGGGTTTATAAAAAGTTTACCTATAAAACTTTACCGTAACTTCTACTATGTTTATATCTCCACATATAATATCAGAAACACGAACATACCCATCCTCACTGACATCGGTTTTTTTATATAACCGTAAAATATTTCCTTAATCATACGACTATACAGAATACACGTCGTTCGTCTATTCAAAATATGAAAAGGGTTTGTAACACACGCAAGGAACAGAGAAAAGATAGTTACGATGAATGCTAGAAATATCATACCTACTACTTTTCCCTTTGTCAAGATCTTGTACAAAATTGTACGACGTTGATAGTGTTTCCGTGTCTAGTACTGAAAACCACAAATGTCGAATTTGCCCATCTTCAAGATCGACCTCGGCACGGTCGTAAAACTATAGTTACCGGCCTCGGCATGTACTAACAGCCCCAGATGACGATCTCGCTGTCCGGATAGTGAGATTAGTCTCAACGACCTCCCCCAATAGGGCCTCCCTCCAAACACGACGCTGACGTCCCCGGGTTCGTCGGCGCCCACAAGGATACACGAGGTATCAAAGAGTGCCAAGGCGCTTCTCGCCCCCACTCAATCGCAACCGCACCCGCGTAACGGGGAACTCTTGATACCTTCACGCGTTCTTGAGAAAAAGGGTCTTGACAGACAGACAGAAGGACAACAAAGTGATCCTATGAGGTTTCCTTTTGTTTTTTTTTGAGGTTAGGAACCCTAAATACTATGTTTTGAATAAAAATCATATTTATTATTATTCAGATTCGTCATCACTATCATCATCACTATCATCAAATTTCGACACACGGATAACAAATTGTAGGGTCGGTGCATAGATTTGCGTGAAAAATAAGTATTTTATTTTCAAATAATTTAATACAGTTGTCCTAGAACTATTGTTAGACCTAAGGATATTATTCATATAGTAATGAAAGATCTAAAATCATTATATTTTTTGTTAATGTGAACTTCATGTTTTAACATTTTTTAACACACAAAGGTCTGACGAATGAAGCTAAATACAAATATTCCTATCTTTTATTAAATGACAAGTTGGACATAGATTACTTAGAACAAAACAAATTATAATGAAATATTAATGATATTATTAATGATCGTTTTTAATATACAGCCATTTCATTGCACGTTTTTGGGATTGTGTCATGCCGAAGTACTGGCGTTTTGAGGGTTTCATGTGTTATTATACAGACCTATTATAAAAATAAAAAATTAAAATGTAATAAAACGTCATTCTACGGGCTGATGATATAGTTATCCATTTTTTGTAGGATCACTCTATAGTAGGTGGTACAGCGCCTTAGTCGTTCATTTTCGTGTTTGAGGCAAAAAGACTACCCAGTAGATCGGATTTCTTTTTAGCACTATAGGCCAAGTCACCATCGGTCTTTCGCAGTGATGATAAGCTGCCGAAGGAAGCTTTAACAAGCGACCAGAAAGCAATACTCCCAAAAGAAATGTTTGCGAGTCTCCCCCTATTTTTTCAATAAATTGGAATTTAGCTCTGGCAGTTGTTTCTTACTGATCTTCGAGGCAGCATGAAATCTCCGTTTTAACTTAGAACGCCTTATACACAGTTTGCTTGAGAACTTTAGCTTCTCTGCAAGACCGATTAAACCACGGTCGTTTTTGGACACCGCAGCTACTCGCGGGTAAGGGATAAAACATTCCATGCCAGCTAAAGCAGAACTGCCTCCACATGCATTAAATTCACGCAATCCATCACAATCTATCGACTTTTAATGCCACACACGACACCTGATATTTTTATCATATTGACAACTCCCTCCCTCCCTGGTAACAAGCACTGCCGCGCGGTCCTTCGCTGCCCTTAAGAAATCGTTTTCGGGCTTAAAACGATTTCATGACTATAGATACACTATGACTATAGACAAACGCATCAGTGTTCCAGGCAGAGTGACTCGTCAAACAGGGTGACTACAGCGTGTGCCACGACGACTAGCACTGCTGGATAAAAATCCGCGAGTTATAGGCCCAGCTTATTGTGAGCACCTCCCCGTCGACCTAAAAAACGAACTATCGGATCAGAAATTTGGTCGCCGGCTAAAAGAGCTTTAACTGACTCAATCACTGTATTCTGTCAAAGAATACAGTGACCACGTTTGACATTTTTAATATTTGTTTGTTTTTGTTTTGACATTTTTATTGATTTTTATTTATGTTTGTTCTTGTTTTGACATTTTTATTGACTTTTAATTTTTATTTATGTTTGTTTTAAATTTTGACATTTTTAAATCTTTGACTGAATATTGATTCTATTTACATGTTTATTTTTAATTGTTGACGTTTTATCTTAGAATATTTCTAAGCCTTTATTTTTCATTGTGATTTAAATTTATATACTTGACGATCTTTTTGTGAATTGGTTATGTATTATTATTTTAATGACATAATGTAATTTTCGATGCGAAATAAATGACCTACCTACCTACCTCCACTGTTTTTTTAAAAAAGAGCAATTTTCTAATTTGGCAGTAATTTCAATTGAAGTGCATTTGCTCCTAAAAATTCAAATGAGCAATCAGTTTTACGGTCATGTATTTGCTAATTTTGTATAAATAAAACATTTATGATATAATTAGGCATATATTGAGTTTTTATAATTTTTTTCAAATATAATCGAACGCATGCTTGAGTTAGTTTAACTGGTGTCGGGTTTTCTAACAGTTAAAGGGCTTAAGTTTTGTTGCAGAAGTTTTAAATGGTACCTAAATACCTATTTTTTGTTGTTCAATCCTTGATGTTAGTGTGTTATTTATATTTTCAATACCTTGCTATTAATTTAAGAGTTGAAACCTTATATTTTTATGGTGTTTTCTTAGTGTGCATTTTTATATAACTATTAGATTATATTTTATTTTGCTTTGGAAGAAGCGCGAAAAGTTTCTTTGTTTTATTTTTGTATAATACATATATCTAAATATGGAGACAGTAAGTCGAATTTAACTGGGCTTTGGGCTTAAAATCTCTTTTATGTATATTTTATACTTGTATTGTATATGAATAACGTGTGTGTGTATATGTGTGGTGTGATCTTAATGCAAACGGCTTATTTCAAAGCCACTTTTGCCATACTCGTTAGCGGCGCCTCGCAGCGGGTTTCATACAAACGAATTTCTCACTTATTTTTGACACTTGTTGATCAAACACTACGAAATTTTGGAGACATGTGCTAGTAATAAATATCTAGGTCTGCAGTGTGCCAGTTTTCTATAGAATTTTGTAGTTCAAAAGCTATACAGGATTCTAGTTTTTCATACAAATGGTTTTAAAAAAGATTTCTAGTTAATAGAACGAATTACAAGATTTTGGAAAAACCATAGACCTAGGTATTCGGCTTGGGATTATAACTGAGAAATTTCACAGTGATTGATCAGTAAATGTCAAAATCAAATGAGAAATTCTTTTGTATGAAGCCCACTGCGAGGCGCTGCGAAGTGTATTCCCTTATTGAGGTGTCAAGTATGGTGAAGGTGGTTAACACTATAGTCTAATTTTTAATTAGACGATATCAACTGACGTTTATTTTGTTGTAAGTTTTTAATGAAACAGTACTAGCTACTGTCAGTTGGCTTCGTCTAATCAAAAATACGACTATAACTGAGATTGGGACAGCGCATTAGCATGCATCATTAATTACTGTAGGTACTAAGTTTCAAGACGAAGAACTTAGGCTTGTTTATGCTCCGGCTATGCCGACTATTTTTTTCACGCTACGTCACTGACATTTTACTGTGGAAAGAAATATTGTGCCTAAAATGAAATGGGAGGAAGTATTAAAAATATTAATTAAAAAGTAATGAAATTTCATAGTTCTGATTCATCTCAATAAAACAATTAATTAACTAATCAAAAAACCTTCTGCTATGTCTTTTTCTGTGACTTGATATAGTCATTGTACTTTTATAAATACTTTTCAGTCGTTTATGACTGAATTAAGATGACGTATAACGTTTTACGCAGAGTCACCTGATTATTTACCTTGCTTGCTTATAACAATTCCTTTTCTGCCGTTTAATGTAACGCGACAGATGGTACACATACAACTTTATTAAATTATAACTCATTTACCAAATTGTTGGTCATACTTAATGTGGTCTACCTGCATCTACTGCAGGTGACAGATTTAAGCAACTAAGTTTTTCATACTGTACTTGGCATGCAAAATAAACTTACATACATTTCCTACTGCCAGCCTTACCTGCTTGCTGGCTTTACTATCACGATAACACTACTACTAAGTTTTGGCTTCTGTCATTAGGTTTGAGCATTGTTTGACCGCACTTTTTATTTGTTTTCACAATTTATTTATTTACAAATCAAATGACATTGACAACGTCACAATGCATGTTTTTTTTTGGTTTTGACAGTAAGCAATGACATAGATATTATCCGTAATCTTTTGACAGCATGGCGCGTGAATGTGGTAGCTTTTGAAATTGACGTGGTAAGTTCATTGATATTAATACCTATTACCAAAGTACTACAAGGCTTGACGGGGTTTTATTTAAGTTTCTAATTATTATTATTTTTTGTAAAAAAAAAATATTACGTTAAAGACAGGCACTATATTCCACATTATATAAAAATCTATCTTGATTTTGGAGCATTGAATAAAAAAATACTTTTCACACCAGGCTCATAAATGGCAAAGTGCCATGAATTGGTTCTTGAATATTTCTGCAGCGGTTTTCAAATGTCCTTGTTCCTAATTAGGCAAATAATGCCCAATTTTCTGTCACAACCAATAAATTCAAATAAAAAGAATACACTAGGTATCTTGTTGAGACCGGCTTTCAACGGAATTCTATTTAGTCACATTGCAACGGTGTAATCAGGTGAATTAATTTTTAACACAGAATTTGCTAAAGGGACAAAGAATTACATAGAATACTTATAGCCCGATTCATCAAAGCTTTCTTGTGGGAATTCCACGACAATGACCAAATAAAATTATTTAATTAAATTAAAATTCATTTATTTCAACCATCAGGGATCATAATGTGTGATACATAAAATTATTACATTCTTTTTCAACAATTAAATAAAATAAAAATTACGTTACTACCAAAATAAAAAATAAAATAAAAAAATATAAAAAAATGTTTCAAATTTCAATAAATATTAATTATTTAGTCAGTACACTGTCAGTACTGACAGTCAAATCTTTCAGCGAATACTTTCAGGATACTGCTCGGGCCGCCACGAACCCTGCGCACCAGGGATGTGCATCGCTCACGCATGGTTGTATAAAAACAATCCACGCGGTATTCAGCAAACATCCCCGATGCACTGCAAAATCGAGGCAGCCCCCGCAGCACCCTGAACGCATTATTATATTGCACTCTCAAGGCGCTGTACTGTTTTTCTACTGAAATTGTAGTTTAAATAAACACTACTCAAAATCATAGTTGTTTTGGTGGGTTTCGAAATAAAATGTTAAGGCTCGTTACTTTGTAACCTATTTAAAAGTCAAGTAGGTAGGTATTGTTTCGAATTAACCCTTATGTGAGTGACAAACCAAACGACGCAATTGGTGTGACGTGTTACCTAGATAACTACATAGAAAATAATACAGGTAGAATATTTGTGAAACGATTTTTATGTATACTCTCATTTAATAATATCGGCTTTGGTAACAAGTTCTTTGTTTGACATATGATATTAGACACTTGAACAACTGAAGTTTTCTAAGGAAAAATAATGTAAGTAAATAAAAATATGTAATCAACAGTGGATATAGAAAATAGTTAGTTCTGTACAGACACTTATTGTTAAGTGTTGCTTTCAGTATGGATAACGAAAGCAACAAATTAACATACAAGATTACGCGTTCCAAGTCATATTTCAGAAGAAATAAGAGAAATATTCCTTGAAAGTTGAAGTGATGCAGAAAATTATGACCCCTTTGATATTAACGAATTTTATATCCCTCCATCAGAAATAATACCTCAGAAATATTAGATATTGAATCTGAAGCCAGAATTCAACATGATACCAATTCGTATGATTAGGATGAAAGATGAATTAACCAATCAACGAAATTCCAACCAATGTTCACAAAATTAAATTGAAATCTATGTTTACTTCTGTTCTCAAATAAATATTGTATTAAATAATATTATTCTTTTTATTTAACAATCCTATATCAAACCCATTGTAATAACTGATTTCATTTCTACATAAAATATCGAGTTACCCGGGTATCTCGACACTCAGTCGTGTGTAATAAATAGTTCGGTTAGTATCAGTAGCTTCATAGAGTTTAAAAAATGACAACTTATGAAAACAGTAATTTTAAATGATATTTAGAGCTCTCAGATACTCACAGTCGCTTAGCATGCCTATCAAATATTTTATTCATGGTTGAAATTGCAAAAGGTACCCGGGTACCTCGTCACTCACATAAGGTTAGAATTGGATTATGTTTATACAAACCTACAACATCCAGTTTACCCCCATCGGGGATTAGTTTTGCAAAATCCCATCTCAGTGTGTGCTTCTGCTTACAACTTAAAAATCTACTGCATATATTAGATGGAATTTGTTTTTGGATCTAGTTTCTTAGACAACGACTGACCTCCCCTTTATTGCTGAATCATGCTAAATATAGGGTTCGCTAAAGACATATTATCCCTCTAATCCTAATCCAGTTATAGACAGTATTCAAACGAGAGACATTCCACTTTCTTGATATATTGGCAGTGGGACGAGAAGAAATCATACCTAAGTTTAAAATACTTCTAGTGACATCTTACTTCTGGGTAAGATACAAGTTATATGTATATTTTTGCATCAAGACCTTTTTATTCACGTCGGGGCAGAGGTTGCTGCTTTACAAGTCGTAAGTTCAGCCCCATATGGAGTACTGCTTCCATCTCTGGACGGGTGTATCCGGATACCAGCTTGGCCCTTTTGACTCGGTTCAACGACGGGCTGTGAGAATTGTTGACGATCCCAAACTCTCTTGCCGTATCGAACATTTAAGTCTGAGGAGAGAATTTGCGTCCCTGTGTGTGTTCTACCGCTTGTACAATGGGATGTGTTCTGAGGAATCGTTCGAAATGATGCCCACGGCTACTTTCTACCATCGCACCGCTCGCCATCGGCAGGGAATTCATTGTCACACTTTAGAATCGAAATGTGGGGTTTTAGAAAAACTTCCTTCCGCGAACGCTTGGGTTGTGGAATGAGCAGTATGGGGTTCTTCAAGAAAGAAGTTATACCGTAGTTTTTTTTATAGTGACCGCTTACCATCAGGCGGACCGCAAGCTTGTTTGCCATCTTAGTGGTATAAAAAAAAAACAATTTATTGTCAGTGGTTGTTAAAAATCGTACATACATGTGTATGTATGTTTACACTAGTACAGCTTACGGCTCCGTATAGTCTGTTCGTACAGAAACTTATACAACGCGTGACAGAATTGACGTCGTAAAACGTGCTCAAAGAAATTAAAGTCATGGTCAGCACTGCCCCAACTTTTGAGAAAGGAGGCTCAGGCCGTACGCTGGCTAGCCTAGTGCGAATGAAAGTAACATTAAAATAATTTTGAGTGTGTATCGAATTTTATTTATCTAATTCAAATGACAACTTTATACATATTTGAATTTTATTTTTTCTTGGCATCTTTAAAACCTTTGCTTAGTGTTGCCCCGTCCCGCTACTCCTGTCATGATTACCGAAGTCATTGCTGTTGACAAAACCATGACCATGGTTCCCACCAAAGCCTCCATGATCCCCTCGACCTCCGCGTTGTCCAACATTAAATCCTGGTTCTTGTGCAAAAGTTAACCCCATCAACACCAACACAACGGCTAAGACGAGAAAAGTCTGAAAAATAGTTTCGTTATAATTATTACAATACTAATTTTCAGTGACTGACACGGTATTGTGACAAAAAGTCTTCGTTTTGCAGGAAATGCAATAAATATCAATTAAATTACATAAAACTCACAAACAAAAAAATAGATTGGCAATTAGAATTTAATTTTATTGCTTTAATCATAATACTGGCAATATGGTTATGTAGCGTTAACAAATATAGTAAAAAATTAATGAAGTGTTAAGAAAGAACACTTAAAAAAAAATATATTATAGCAAAATTTATCAAAAAATTAAGTCTCCAAATCAAAAACATTAAATAATCGTAATGAGCTGTAAGTAGTTATATATGTAACATATTAAAAAAGTAACCATTCAATACCTCGTTTTCAAATTTGTAAAAAGGTATAAAAGAGGAAACTAACTGATTAAATCATGACATAATTATCAATGCACAGCTCAACATATACTTTTATCTGTGGCTCACACCGCGAGGATTAGAAAATTGAAATTCGGCACTTGAGTACCTTACTTGACGTAGGGCTTCACTAAAATCAACCCTTGGGGGGCAAAACAGGGGGTGAAAATATCTATGAGTATTCCGATATTTTCGTTAGTAAAATCATGAAATCGTTTAAAGGTTTCGTTTCTTAAAAGTCCACGTTGACGAAGTCGCGGGAAAAAGCTAATATAATAATATTTATTTATTGAACTAAGAAACAAACAGTCGTAAAATAACAAGAGTTACATATGTTTTTTTAAATGAGACCTATAGTTTCCTTATTTTTTAATTTACTTAAATTTACTGACGGGCAGCAGATCAGTTGAAATAAAAATAATTAAATAACAGATAAACAATTTAAACTAAGCAAGTGCGAGGTGAACTTCTATAACAAGAGGTCTGTACTTAGTAGCCAGACTGACTGCTACTACTACTACGACTACTACTACTACGACTACTACTTCTACTACTACTACTACTACTACCACTACTACTGACTGTCTGCTGAAGATTTTTTTTAATTGTGATATTAAGAAGTTATCTTCATGAACCATTGATTTTTTTTTTATAATTGAATAAGAATTCGTACTTTCAGATTTCGTACGTTTCGTGAACGAATTACCAGCATAACATGTTCTATTAGGCGAGACTGCGAACAAATGATTACTGCGACATTATTATATTATGAAGAAGTGTAGGGGTATCAAAAATATTACGTATATTTAATATAATAGAACAGCATCTACACAATCCTGACGAAGAGTTTGCATCCCATGGCACGTTAATTTTTGGAAATAACCATTATAGGTGTTACCTATTTATATACCAATGATTTGACAAATTTTGTACTCTTCAATTCTTTTCATGTGGGAATTATGAAAGGGTTTCAATAATATAAATAAAAGCAATTCAATTTTTACGAAAAGAAAAGTATTTAAAATAACTGTTAAGTCAGATAAAATTACCTTTTGAAAAGCCATCATAACTTGAGGTGAGGTAAAGAACTAACTAACAGTTCATTAAGATTTGTCGTCGCATTTATACTATTGACAAATTGGCGATCAGTTGCAAAAAACGAATGACCATTGTTTAAAGGAAATTGGAAACTAGCTATTGTTTAAATTGTCGTAATTATCCAGTGCATTGTCAATAGTGTGGTTGACTAGTAGTTCGGTGTCTGCTTCGGTTACTAAGGAGCGTAGGTTCGATCTCGGTGTGAGCTCGGTGACCAATGAGTCTTTTATTTTATTTTTCAAGTACATTGTTTGTTTTCACCCTGGCTTTTCAGTGAAGGAAAACACCGTAAAGAAATCTATCTAGGTCTAATAATTTTCTGTTGTGAAGTCCACAATCCGCACTGGACCCGTGCGGTGGACTATTGCCTAAGGTGAGGGTTGGCCGTATCCCAATAGCGTTATCGTATAAGACTGTTAAGGATCAGTGCATTTTATCGGATACTAATTTACCATACGTAAATTTCCCTGAAACTGGGGCTCGATAAAGCAGTCTATTAAATAAAATGTCTGCCAAGAGCTGGAAATTGTTTTAAATACTTTTACTCCCGCAGATATCGATAGATACTCAAAAAACCTCAATTTTGAGTCAACATTAAATATAATCAAAAATATTTTCAAAAAAACGTTGTATTGAAGCGAAAATTGTAAACATCTATTCTTTTAATTACGTAGTAATGTTATCATTAATCACTACAAAACCGATCACAAAGTACGTATTTTTTGCTTAGAACCAAAACATTGCAGAAATGAAATCTCATGGTTGCACAGTTTTTCAATAATGCACTGTTTTTTATTTTTTATTTAAATGTAAATTACCATAGAGGCTTCATGTCTCTCATTAAGTTTAATATAAAATGTATGCCTAATGCATCAAAATATACTGGCTGAAAATAAAAGTCAGCTGAATAAAACAGACTAGAGTTTTGGCGCGCATCTTAAGAAGGAGTGGTGTTTTTTTCTGTTTAATTTTTCTAAATTAATTTAGTGTGCTTCGATGTATATATTTTAGCAGTGTTTAACGGAAACGTGTTAAGAATTGTGCAGCGAAGGCTCATGCAAAGCGAATTATGAAGAAATAAGCAGGACCATGACGCGCAAATTCTGAAGGATGCACACCAAATCTCCCGCCCTTTAAGATAAAACTTGTATATGGCACTTTGCCAAACTCAAATATAAGCACTTGACTATATTTACACATGACAATGGAGAAATGATGTGCTATAATGCGAAATCTGGTCTCCACATCGAAGAAGGAAGGAAGGAAACAGACTAGGTGAAAAAAAAAAATGACGCGCATTTTGTACCATTGTAAAACTTTAATACTTTATATTTAGAAAAAAATATTTAAGAAAATGGAAAAAGACAGCGACAGCGATATGAATTTAACTCTAGAAAGTATAAAAACAGCTGCAGATGAAATTGTTAATAATCTTTTGCCGCAAAAGTCGCGAGATAAATATTTAAAAGCTTATGAAAAATTTATTAAGTGGGGAAACGAAAGACGTGTAAAATCAATCCCCGAAAGTGTGATTTCAATGTATTTCAGTGAGATCTCAAAAAAATTAGATCATCTTCTTGTGATCTATATACTCAATGTTAGAAAGCACAATTAATAACCAAGCACAACGTGGATATATAAATAATACTCTAAATTGACATCGCTTCTGCAGCGGCTATCAGATGGGTTTATCAAATGAGTAGAAAGTCGAAAGTGCTCACAGCTCAGGATATAGAACCACTTTTGAATGAAGCATCTGACAATAAATATTTAGTAACAAAGGTATGTTTTAGGTAAATAATCTAAACTTTGACACATTATGACCGGTATAAACACTGTTCATTGCAATTGTTTAATAGAAGTACATTGCCAGATAAGTAGAATAACATGTTTGAAGTTATTCTAATTACCCAGCAATGTATTTTTACTAAAGCTTCGTTTAAGCTCGGTTATACTCATTCCCGCAGGAACTTTTGAGTTTTTCGGGATAAAAAGTAGCTTATGTCCTATTCCAGGACTTAATCTATATGTGTGCCGAGTTTCATCATGATCCGTCCAGTGGTTGAAGTGTCAGAAAGTAAAAACATCCAAACTTCCACTTTTATAATATTAGCAGGATTCTAGCCAGTTTTCTTATAATATGAAACAATAAATAACTGTTTGTATTAAAAAAAAATCGGCCAAGTGCGAGTCAGACTCGCGCATAAATGGTTTCGTATTATTATCTATAAAAACGGCAAAACAATCACGACAAAATAATACAAAGGGTCCAGAATGCTTGTACACGCTACTGCTTTGCCGTTTCTCGTAGAACACATGTTACACCATTTATAAACAACAACAACAAAATAATGAAAATGTCAGGTAGACGTTTAACACACATGGCCACACTACTGTTTGACGTCGTAAAAATGGATAAACCCTTTTATTTACGTAGTTACTTAAAATGTATGCGTAACCAATATACAGACGCTTTTGCACACCGCCCCTATCTATACCCACATATCGCACTGCTGCCTTTCGGGGCAGTTTCCGTTTTGCTGCGACAAAGTGTTGGAACGACTTACCCCCGCCACTGAGAAATTTACAAAATAAGAGCTACTTTAGATCGCAAATAAAGACATACTTTTTTGAACTTCAAATAAAAGAGTAGATCATCGTAGCAACTATGTATTTGAAGTATATTGGTATTTGTACATATACATATAGTAATCACACTTATACTTATTAAATAAATTCCTATATAGGTATATTAAATTAATTATTTGCTACTTTACTATAATATTTTATTCTATTTATTTTTTGATTATTATTAGTATTCAAATATTTATTTATGATTAATTTATCAAACAACCCTACAACTAAACAACTACTTACATTGTTTACGTATATTTAGACTTTTATAGATGTTTATTACAAAAATTCGTAGATGCATAATTTCGTGATACCTGCTTTATTATATCAGTATGGCGGCGATTGAAAATCAGCGTTGTCATTTGTTTGTTTATGATTAGCTGTTGTAATTATTGTATTTTGTTTTCATTATTGGTGTTATTGTATTTTTGTTTAATTGTTGGTGTTGTTGTGTGCCTAATAAATCATTTACTTACTTACTTATTTACTATTTTTGAGAGTTTTTGGCTTTATTCTTGACCATAATTTATATTTTATTGAGAAATTGAATATCTTATTATCAAAAAGGTTTATATGAGCTACTAGCTTTTGCCTGTCGTTTTCACCCGCCCTAAATTCGGTTATCGGTGTAGTGTTTCAACGAGAACGCCTTAATTACAGAAAAGAAACAGGTACACACTTGACGTTTTCTAGTACTCTGTGTCGTCGTTATCGGCGTAAACCCTGGGGCACTCCGTAAGATGGCGACTTCGATAAAAGGCCCCGGTGCCAGAACCGATAGAACGCCTTCGCTATGTCCAGGCTACATGCCAATGCCTCTCCCTCACTCTCAATGGCTAGTGTCCATCGGTGTGTGAGATACACTAGAAGTCGAGCGACCGTGGTGAAAAGGATATTGAAGGTCGCTGACCAGGTCGTGTTTTTCTAGTTATCTTAGAAACTGTGTGTTGATCACACGCTCCATCACTTTGGAGAGGAGAGAGGTAATAGCGATAGGCCTGTGATTCAATGGATCTAATCCATCGCCCTTTTTTGGCCCAAAGCTAGTAGGTAGGCAGTATTCAGATTCAACGTGGAAGTCCCACCCAAGTATTTATATTCTGATAAACCTATGCCTACTATTACGGTACGGTACGGTACAGTAAAAGAAACAAGATTTTAAGAAATAAAAGGTGTAATATTTTCTTAAACCAGATCAGTATAACATAGCAACAGTCCTGAGGATACAAGCCGTATTGAATCGTAATATCTTCCAAAATTAACCACGTTGGCCAAATCCACCTCCTTGGCTTCCACCAAATCCACCTCCTTGGCTACCGCCTAATCCACCTCCTTGGTTACCGCCAAGTCCACCTCCTTGATTACCGCCAAATCCACCGCCTTGATTACCGCCAAATCCACCGCCTTGGCTTCCACCGCCACGGCCTCCTTGTGCAGTAGTTAAAGCTATCAAAGCCACCATCATCCCCAGGATCAATAATGTCTACAAATAAAAGTTTATAATAAAAAAAAGTACATTAATAATTATCGGCTTTAGTTTCTTTATTTAAAGAGTTATCTCTGTTTTGATATGTTATGAATGAATAAAGAATTCATTGCTTTACCACAGTCTACCCATTCATAGCTTTACCTAGTCTTTCTTCTTTCTTTATTCTGTGTGTGAATGTTTTTGTCATAATAACTTTAATTGTGTTTTTTACTATTACATCTATATATGACTATTATGAATTATTGTGATTATTGTTTTGTTATAAAGCTGTAACTTATACGGGTTGCCCTAAATTGATAATTTCTTTTACTAAATTTTTGGCTTTTTGTTTGCTATTGATGATGCTAATGAAAAACCACGATACTGACACAAACTGCAAGAGTCCTAACTGTTGGCCGCCCTAAATTATATAGTAACTAGTATTGCTAGCGGTTGAAACCGCCCTTTTCAAGTAGCCTATGTCCTTCCCCAGGACTCAAACAATCCTCATGCCACAAATTTTTCGGCAGTTCCACCAGCCTTAAATTTGGTTATCGATGTAGGATTTCATCGGCAACTCCTCAATTTATAGAAATAAAACCGACTCTCACTTGATGTTTTCAAGTGCCCTATGTCTTTCCTCGGGACTCAAACTATACAGCTGTTTGAGCATGAAGAGGTAACAGACAGACAGACAGACAGAGTTACTTTCGCATTTATAATATTTATAGTATGGATAATCGTCTTAGTTGACAGAATGTAATATATGATTCGGTGGTCGGATAGTCGGTGGTGGCCGATGGTTCAAACCCCGGGGTCGGCGTGTACCTATGAGTCTTTTCTTAATTTCTCAAGTACATTTATTTATTTATTCATACCACTGGCTTTCTGGTGAAGGAAAACGTCGTGTGGAAACCTGCATACGCCAAAAAAAGACGTATGGGTAATACACATTCGGCACTGGCCCCGCGTGTGGACAATCGCCCAAATCACCATATACATTTGCTTTATGAGCGTTAGGCTGAAATCAACGACGTTAATCTTACATAGAGTTTATTTTTCTGTGACAAAATATCTTACAAATTGGCAAACAGCTTAGCGTAAAAAGTGGTAATTAATTATTTACAATTATATCATATAAGATATAGAAAGTCTATTGTAGAAATTTTCTAGCTTTATAATTATTTAACATTTTATTTAATAAATTATGTTCCGCTATTAGTTGATAAGGAGTTATGGATAAAAAATATATAAAACCTGATGATCGGCCGTTATTTTTTAAAAGCGATGTTTTGACAGATATCCTTAAAGAAATACGGTAAGTAGTTAAAGAATGTCTAAAGACACGTTATATTTTTCCAGTCTGAAACTTGCAATAGGACAATGGAATCGACCTTAAAAACGAGCAGATCACAGCACATTTATGAAATTGAAATCTGCATATTTGAGAATGCGAAAAACGCTTTAAGCTTCTCAATTAGGGTTATTCTCATTTTTATCCAAATTAAACGTGATTATTATAAATTTTAATAAAAATTGTTCGACTTTTGAAAGAGTTTGCATGCTTTAAGTACTTGAATATCGATAGCTATATTGTGTTTATATATTCTAGTATATAAAATAATAGATACATCTTAATAAAAATCCACAGAAAAGTGCTAAAACAAGCTACTATTGTAAAGATAAAATACCTTAGCTGAAGCCATTGTGATTTGTGTTACGGTCGATGTAGTAATTGATTTACTATCGAATTCAACTGTGGGCTGCCTTTTTATATGGGAGTACATACATATACTTCACAAGTTTTTCCTCATTTTGTATCCGCTTAGTAATAATAGTAATTGTTCAAATCAATGTGTTTGAATAGACTTTGAGTAGACTTAAGTGATTTTGTAGATTTTAGGGTTCCTGGTTATGCGTGTTAATTTTTATGTTTTCGTTTTGTAGTTTATTTTTTAGTCTTTCACCCTGTTTGCTTAAAAATTGCCCAAATCCATACTTAAAATATTAAGGCGAAATTAACTCTGTCTGTCTGTTACATCTTCACGTTTAAACTTCTGAACCGATTTAGATGAAATTTAGTATGGAGATAGTTTAAATCCCGAGGAAGGACAAATAATAGTTTTTATCCCGCAAAATTCAAAAGTTCCGCGGGAATAACTATAACCGTGCTTGAACGAACTATAGCTGCAATTAAGAAGTTGACGTAGAAATTCCACGCCAAGAACCGAATTAAGGGTGGGCGGAAATAATAATACGTAAATTGGCTCTTGGCTGAAAGTTATGGTCAAGGAATACTAGAGACAGGGAAAATTCGAAGAAGTTAAGAGAGGCCTTAGCCAAACAAGGGCAAACAGAAAAAGTTAGGTTACGTTAGCAAGTAAAAAGTAAATGTAAGTTTTTAATGTTTTTCTGAAATAAAGGCTTTTATTGGCTCTTTTCGGTATGCGACTAAATAACATGCGGCAATTCCTAATACGATAATAATAGAAATTGCTAGACAGTTGTTTAAATCATTGTTATGGTGCTGAAGAGTTTTTTTTTAATAAAATTAGTCTTTCTTATGTAAGCGATATTGAAGCGATATTTTATTGGAAACGTTTTGCTGTAGTCTCTTCTGTAGTACTTATTAGTACATAAATGTAGTTTCAAACCGCCCCGGAAATAGTAGTTTAAAAATTAAGAGTCCTTTTATATTTGTGGACTTTTCCTAAAACTGTGGGCAGAAAAAAATCCAGGATTCGTCAACGCTGCTCGTATTGAAGCCGCTACCTTGATAAGATAACATATCTACTAAATCATCCAAATACACAAAAAACTGACTGATAACCGACATGGATGACCGATTCTCGTGTGGCGACCGCGGATCGGAAGACGCAGCGTGGGTCGACCCGGTTAGAGCCATAGGAACTCTGAAAGCAGGCGGCTCAAAATCGGCCCTTGTGGAAACATACGAGCCTACGTCCAACAGCGGAAGCCTTCTGGCTGAGACAAAGACGTTGACGACAGACAAGAAACCTTACATACCTTAATCATATTACTACACGTATGGTCAAATCTTCGCCAATATCTATGGAACTATTAAATTTAGGAGAAGGAGATAAGGTTTGTTAGGTAACGCAGTCGGTATTGACCATAGACATAGAAACTGGACAGCGTTTTTTCCAGCTAGATGTGAATATGTGGTCAACTAACAAATAGGTAAACGTTGATAGAAAGATAAAAGGGACCTCAGGTGCGCTTTGTCTTTTCTAAAGAATAGTCTAGTTTGTGAGGCTATTGCGCACTCCATAGGAAAGATTACAGAATTTGAATTCTGTAAGTGGCCTAGTAAGTAGTTGTTGGTAGCCTAAAAGTAGGGTGTGTAGGGAAACATCCTCCTGAATTCATAAAAAAAATGTACGTTCAGTTCACAATCCTGATATCACGTTATGTACTAGTGTATGTATTCCTATATATTCTTATACATATTATAGACTAAAACTTGAGCCGAAGCCGGTGTCCAGAAAGTAAGGACGTATCTAGGCTGGTAGCAACAAAGATGCGCCAAAAAGAAAATCTCCAGTTTTTTAATGTCGCTTAATAAATTATAAAATCCTGTAAAAAAGCAGACAAGGCGAAAACTGACTAATTATGGAAATTTAATTACGTGTTTCATCCTTAAAAAGTAAGGAACACGTAAAATAAGAATATAGCTTCTAGCTTAGCAAGGAAATGTTATGTCATAGTTGTTTATACCTACACTACTTTTTGTTCACATCTCATTGTTATATTTGTAAGTCAAAGTGATGCCAAATTTATACACTTCAACTCATAAGCGTTTTTTGCAATGTCTCAAACAAATGGTTTTTATCCGTCGGATAAATGTAGTCCGACTATTAAAAGCAGGTAGTAAGTACATAACTGTCGAGCTGTGAAAGTATCTCTTTCTGGATTTCTGGATAAATAAAAGATGAGAGTTTGAAGGCCATACCGAAGGTTAGATACAAATCCAGCAATTCCTTTTTCACGGCTTTTACACAGACACTATTAATAGAAAATTTGTTTGATAAAAGTAACTGTTTAATTTATGTTCAAAGTTATATTATGCTACGCATTTTATTCTTTTCAGGGTTCAGTACCTCAAAGGAGAAAAGGAAGCCTTATAGGATCACTTTTTGACGTGACAACGTCTTATAAATTGGTTTGCCGGGTGACACTTCAAGAAACTGCGTTACGCTCCGCTCACGTTATGCGCTCACAATGAGAGCGAGTGAGAGGCACGCGGCATGGTTAGCCCGCCTAAGAGCGAGAGAGACAGACATAAAAAGTGAAAGGCACAAGTTGTCACGATTCCGGACGGTTGTCCGACACTAATTTTTGTCTGTCTGTCTGTCTGTTTATCAAGACCCTTTTTCTCAGGGACGCGTAAAGATATCAAGTTAAAATTAATATCAAATACTAAGATCTACTAACCCTTGAAGCTGTAAAAAATTCAAGTTTTGAAGCAATACAAAAATATGGCCATTTTCGTCCCTTATGTTGCCATTCACATATAAATCAAAACCTATGGGGTACTTCCCGTTGTCTTACGATCATGAAATTTGACACGAAGCAAGCGTTTATAAAAAAAGTTTGTCTGTCTGTCGCGTGGAGGCATCAAGTTGAAATTAATGTCAAGTATACTTAAGTCTACGGTCATTAAAAGTTGTAAAAAAGCATTTAAGACAATGCAATAAAAATATGCACAATAACGGTTATTATATGTATATTGTATATATATATTCAGGTACGAAACCCTAAAAACCTTCTATTATTAAAGCTATAGCTTGATAACCGATACCCCTATCGATAAAAGAGGTTCTCGCCATAAAGCTAATAAATATGTAACGCAGGTCGGCAACATTATTTTTTCTTTCCTGAAACATAAAATTATCCGACGAACTTTTTTGTGTTTAAAAATGATTAGTACAATACACTTAAAGATAATATAACCAGTTACGTAAACGTATTCACGTTAAACACACGGCCGTGTCCACGATACAGCCACACCCCGAGGCTGAGTGAGTAGTTTTTTTTAGGTATACCTAGTGTAGAAGTGACTACTAAATATTGCTATTAATAAACGCCAGGTGCATATACTGTTGCCTTATGCAAAACAGCGCAAATTTATGTTTCGTTCGTTTGCCTGTTTGTCCAAGGCCAAGTTTCCTAAGGTATCACATTCCTGAGAGGTACGATATATGTGTAATATCTCTTCAAAATTGTCTTTGTCCTTTCCGCTAATGAATTAAACTGTTTGTCAGGTGGCTGATAAAAATCACGTGTCAATAATAAAAAAAACACTACGCTGCAGCCAACAGAGCTCTTGTCAAAGGTATTTACACACTTGTTAAGCAAACAATGGTTGATCTTTAGTAAGTAGTGACGGATGTTGGAGGTAAAAAATGTCTTGACTATAAAACCCCCACTTAAAGATGTTAACCAACAGTGTTCCGCGTAGAATCACAGACAAAAATCAGTAATAATGACTTTCAAGGTACAGTCTGATTTGTTATTTTTACTGTGAATTAATTTTGTTTACAGTTTACTAAATATACCATCACGAAACTTATATCTGAAAGTGTGGTCAGAGATATTACAAACATATGCGTAACAGCCATGTATCACCGATGGTATTCAACCACCCTACATTTATGATAGGTGGTAAGGATATCGCTGTAACAACATTGGTTGTCTCTACCAGGCATCGAACACGAATTCTCAGACTTGCATCTCGTTTTACCACTACAACACTTGATACTCTTTAACAAAATTAAACTTTTTTATAGGTTTTGCTTGTCTTCGGTGTAGTAATAGTGGCTTTTATCGCAACCACATCTGCTCAAGGATTTGAAGGTGGTCAAGACCAAGGTGGGTTCGGCGGTAATCAAGGTGGTGGATTTGGAGGAAATCAAGGAGGCGGATTTGGAGGCAATCAAGGTGGATTTGGAGGAGGTCAGGGCGGATTTGGAGGCAATCAAGGTGGATTTGGAGGTGGTCAGGGTGGATTTGGAGGCGATCAGGGTGGATTCGGTGGCGGTCAGGGTGGATTTGGTGGCGATGAAAATGGACCAGGTGGATTCTGATGAAGATTTACTTTAAAGAAAATGAACTTTATTATATACTAAGTGAAAAAGGCTTGAGAAAACGAATCGAATATTTGTACAATAAAAAGGAAAAAAACATTAAAAAATATTTGGCTTAATATTTCTGGACATTACACACAACGGAAACTGATCCTAAACTTTAGAACCCTACTAAATCGGATACTATAACGGGATTTTTATACAAATTTCGATTTCCTATTTTGCCTTCTTCTTCCCAAAAACGGTCAACCTAAAAGACAAATACCAATTTTTAATGCATTTTTATGCATTTTTTATTCAAAATGATGGATTTACTTACAACTGAATATACGAAATATTTATAATTGATAACATTTTTAAATCATGATATTTTTTCAATGGAATGTCCGACTTGAGTCATTCAAAGAGTAATCTACAGAACAAAAAGTAATCTACAGGTACCTACAAAGAGTAATCTACATCGAATTTTACACAAAAAACGGTTTGAAAAACTACATACTTTGTTTAGCATTTAAAACGTTAAGTTAAAAAATTGCTAAACGCCAAACATAAATTAACTAGTAATGATTTAGATTGTAAGATTTACTGTTCTCGATCAGTTATTATGAATAAGTTGTACAAGTGCACCAAATTTCGAATCGATGGCATTTGAAAGGAGTTTGGCTAAAGTTGGGTTTGTTTCATCTTAACCCCTTTGGTAAAACGTACGAACTGACAAATGGTATTCTCACTAAAAAAATTTAGTATGACCTGTCATGACAGTTAAAATAAAACTTGCAAGATCATACAAGAAAACTTAAAAGAAAAGGCAGAGTTTTAATGTTTTCTATTCCTCCTTTATATGAAAGTCAGTGTCACACAGATTTTTTTTTTAAATAAATACTATGGCAGTGCCATACATACACTTGGACAGTTTTTATCATTAACATGGATTGCTCAGAATAGTTCTTTATTCGAATAAGTGCTAGCGCACCGATAGAAGGACAGCGTGGGCTTATTTATAGGGTCCCGTTGGCACCCTTTGGATACAAAACCCTTTTAAAATAAATACATGAATAAGAATACTCGTTATTTTTATTTTGTAAGTTTTCTAACACCGCACACCATCCGCACACAACAGGTTACCTGACAGGACGTCTATTAAAAAAAATGGTAAGTGTTTCGGTACCTACAGTTTTTTTACGTCTTTACAAAACATTTTTTTTTTTATATTTTTTGGAAAATTAGGAAAATAAAGCCATGAGTTAAGTATAGCTCCGTTTACAATCGTAGTTTTTTATTTAATTCTTTTATTTTAAGCTTCAGAAACCTCCACCAAATCCGCCAAATCCACCTTGGTTTCCGCCGAATCCGCCGAATCCACCTTGGTTTTCGCCGAATCCGCCGAATCCACCTTGGTTTTCGCCGAATCCGCCGAATCCACCTTGGTTCCTGCCAAACCCGCCTTGATTTCCGCCAAATCCACCGAATCCGCCTTGATTCCCGCCAAATCCACCTTGATTCCCGCCAAATCCTCCTTGGCCTCCACCGAATCCACGACCACCAAATCCACCTTGACCACCAAAACCACCTTGGTTGCCACCAAAGCCACCACCGAAGCCACCCTGGTTGCCTCCAAATCCACCAGGCCCACCAAAACCACCGCCAAAACCGCCTTGTGGGAAAGCGTGGCTGACGCTAACTAGGACTCCAAATACAAACAGGACCTGAGAAATCAACACATAATAAATGAAATACATAACGTGATAATTAATTAATGTAAGTACCAACATTTTGAAAGCTAATTTTCAATTGTGATACTTCTGGTTTCGAAATATGCATTCAGAAGAACTGATAACTTGGAGTTTCGTACCCAAAGGGTGCCAAGCCGTATACCAAGCTTGCATTGTCGTTATGTCTGTTTGTCTGTCCGTCTGACCTTTGAATGGCTCTATTGTACTGGACCACTTTTTTCTGTCCCTGGTCATGAATTTCTTCAGTCATTTCGATACAAGTTTCCCGTGACTGCATCACGAAACGAGTTTGCGCGTTTTGGTTATAAACGCCGCCACTAATAATGTATGTACGTATCAAAGGGTTTTTAATTGTCTTCAAGAAAGGAGGTAGGTTCTTAGTTCAATTGTACTGTAAACTGATTTGGGATAATTGTACATATATGGTAGAGTTCATAACACACTGGCCCAATTAAAATTTACGGGTGTTAAGGATTCGTACAAAAAAACCAGACTATGGTGAGTAATAAATAACTACAGTTGTATCATTTTAGAATTCGATTATTTACACGGCCTTCAAACGGACTACTTTAAACCGGCCCCGTAATTTTCTGTGTGGCGGAGGCACTGTGAATAATATAGACAAAACAACTTATATGACGCGCACTCTAGTTGATAACTCGAAATTCAAAATCGTGCCGATCAAATATGGTACACGGAGAAAAAAAATATTTTTCAAATTAAAAAACTGTTTATTAAAATGTGTTAACACAAAATTTTATTAATTTCAAATTTTTTTTTCTTGAAATTACAAATCAATATAAATTTAATTACATTTTATTAATACCATAAAATAATAACAACAAAATAGTTTTATTCTTTTCCGTAATTAATAATTTGTACTTCCGATTTCAGAATTTTACATATCCTATAAAACTTTCCTCGAATTTATGTGTGGGCAATTAAGAACAACATATAAACTTACTAAAGATTACAAAATGTTTTATTAAAGTGGGCAGATAAAATACTTCTTGTCATTACAATGAAGGCTAATTAACGTAAACAAACACCTTTCTATGAATTAGTGAAGTATACTTATAACAAACAAACATTGCCTTTCCTTCATCTACCAGGTACAACTGTCTGTCTCTCCAGTTATTGAATTCAACCGTACACTTCGCATCCCAGAGCTTCTTCAGGACCTATCCGTGTAATTAAACGCTGATTGTAAGCGTTGTTATACTTTATTTGCATTCTATTAAATTTTACTTGTGTTTAGTAAACAACACTGTTATTCCAACCATCCCCCCGATCGACCTCGGCATGGTCGTAAAACTATAGTTAGGCGGCCTCGGCACGTACTAACGGCCCCAGATGACGATCTCGCTATCCGGATAGCGAGATTAGTCTCAACGACGTCTCCCAATAGGGCCTCCCTCCAAACACGACGCCGACGTCCCCGGGTTCGTCGGCGCCCAAACGGATACACGAGGTATCAAAGGGGCGCTTCTCGCCCCCACTCAATCGCAACAGCACCCGCGTAACGGGGAACTCCCCTCCTGGCGGTGACTCACCTTCGGGTTCGAGACTCACGACGGTCGAAGGGACGCCCCCGAGAGCGACAACCCAAGCCGAGGCTCCGCCCGCGGGCAGCCCTTGAGCGTTGGGCGCTATACGGGCTGAGACTCATTCAGAGACTCGCCCAAATAAAGTCCGGTGAAGCAGTAATGGCTGCAACAGCCAACTGCAATGTCAGTTCAAAAAAAAGAATATTCCAACAGGACTAGTTTCATTTCTGTTAATAAAGAGAATAAGTAAAACTCATTGGTAACCGTCAGTGTAATTTACTTGTCCTCGGAATTACTAATATTTAAGTGGTTATTAGTATTATTTACTTGTAGCTACTAAATTTCTGTGTGTACGCACTTTGAATTTGAACTGCAAAAATTTGATAGGAAGTATTGGCCTTGAAAATAACGAAAAGTCTATGAATTGGGGGCTATTAGTTTAAATAAAAAAACCCTTTATCAAGTAAAACGCGTACTGACAACATTTCTCCATCGCGTTTCTAGCACTACATATTGTGGCGATCTTCGGATTTTTTACGTAGTGTGTGGGATTTTATATAGTAGAGAATCCATATATATACAGTGAAATTTGGTGCGGAAACCAATGATTTATTATTATGCGTAAAAGTACCGCAACAAATCTGTAGCAAGCCACAGAAATCGATCCGTTCCTGCAGTGTGCGCACTTTTGTATAAATACGCACGGAATTATACCGAAGTGCACGTTATGCCTAACAAAATAATAAAAATTGGTAATAGGGTAACCTCAATCATACACAGAACACACGACACACGTTTTACGAACTTAAGAATCCAAATCGTTGGCTTTATTCGTCCTTTTCTGAGCAAGGACCTACTGATATTAATAAAAATACACAAAACGTTTAACGCGTTAAATCAAAAAAAAAAATTAGTACGTTGTAAAAAAAAGAGTTATTTTTAGTTGTGACATGTATGGTCGTTTGCCATATTAGTGATAATAAGTGTTTATATATGAATATACATGTAGTAATTAAATGTTTACCTTTGCCGCTTCCATCGTTAAGGAAATATGGAGTCTATATTTTATTTCTGTAGAACTGCTTAAATCACTTCATCATCGCTCGCTATATATACGCATATATGGGATTTCCTCCATAAAGTTGCTAATTGCTATTCAAATCAATACTATTTATCAACTTTAAATTTTAGTGATCCGTAGTTGGATAGAAAGGAGTATCATATGTATTTAACTCTATGGAAACATATATGTATAGGTATAAATAGATACAGAAAAACTTAGAATGATAATTTTATTGTTATTGTTTTATTTTTTAGTTTTTACATACATAATAAAACATTGAAATGCTATTCTAGGCTTAGTGAAATGTGGGTTACATTGTCTATGGTTGGTCGTTTACTTATGGAAACTATATATATAACTATATACAAGTTACCACCCTCACCCCCCTAAAATAATAACTAATCTGTTTGTTTGTTGCGATGGAGCAACCGATTGAGCTGATTTTTGGTTCAGAAATTGTTGAAGGGTCGGAGAAGAAAATATTCCTTTTTATCAAATCTTCCCACAGGAACTATAGCCACAGCTAAAACTTGCTATTGCAAACTTTTTCTCTATTTCTAATGAAGATCAGAAGAACATTAAGAAGTTGCCGTAGAAATTCCACGACCATAACCGAATCCGAGGACATTAGTAATAATATGATAAAAAGATAGACCAAATCCTCATATTTTTTTTGTTTTATATTTTTTTTCTGTGCACACGACTGCCGTCTGTGACGTTATTCCAGGCACCTCGCGGGCTGCAGGAGGATCAAACATATATGTGATGTCTTTCGATTATCGTGATAATGATATACCTAACTATAATTTTTGTTGGCTTAAAACTTCAAAAGTGCTGGCTTTTTACGTCAAGGAAGACTTTCATCGTATTAACGTCAAATAATCCTACTACGATTCATTTTATCCCTTTTCTAAAGCAGTTCTATTTGCCATTACTTAACAACTTAGGTGATACTAATTATTAAAACGATAAATTATAAAAATATTACAAAATCCCAGAGCGATCTGACATAACTTATTTTCAGATAGATGAGACCTTAGGTTCTCAGTAGCGTCTCATGTTCTTTGAATACCTGCGTTCTTGTGGAGCTACCCTTGTGACACATGGGCAGAAGTGCTAGAAGTGCTAGAATTCTCAATACCCTCTACTCCATTCTAAACGATTCTTTATCCCCAAGCTATTTGAAGTCTCGATTCCAGTTTATCAGCTCTCTTCACGAACGTTCACTTCGCTCTTCTCAAACTCTTCTTCTGTCCACTCCTCGTCACCCTACGGGTTTCGTCTCAAATTCTTACACCGTCCAGGCTATAGGACTCTAGAACGCGCTTCCTACAGAAATTCGCAGGGCACAGAATAAAAACTTGTTTAAGCTTAAAGTCAAAGAATTTTATCTTTAACAGATTCATGGGCGTAGCCAGCTTTTGGATTAGGGAGGGGCAGGCTTGGCTGACTGAAAACTGACTCTCCAACCATCCACAATTAAGATGTTCGGTATGTGACATATATGATTATGTATATATTTATATATGTATATATGTACCTATATATTATTAATATTTGTATATGCTAATCTTTGTATTTTTATGTTTCTATAAGTATTATGTTATATTAGACTTAAATATATTTTCTATGTGTTTATGTATATGTTATTTGATTATTTTTTTAAATACACTTAAATTAAATATTTACACCGCCAACAGTTACTCTGTTTAGCCCTATGGTTAACTGGTAGAAAATGCTATATAGCATTAAGCCCGCCATGTATACCAATGTGTTCAGAAGTGTAAATAAATAAATAAATACCAGCTAAGAAAGGTAACTAAAAATAAGGGTTACTTAACTTTAATTTAAATGGCTGATTTTTATATATGTTTTGTAGAATATTATTCTCAAATAGTATTATAAGTGTCAGACACTTCATTGACAACATTAGTGAGTTAAGATGTAGTTACATTACTTACTTACACGCGCCTGGTACCTCTTGTTTACTGCCAAGTAACACTGACTCTTAATTGACAGTTTTAGTCATATTTTTGCCAATCAACTATAATTATAACCTTTGCTTATATGGTTGCTAAATCTTCTTGCTTTGGTGCTAACGACAGAGACGGTGCTCGAGTGTGCTGAGGCGCGGAGATTAAATATGATTTGGGGGAACTCAAAAGTTCCTAGTATTAGTAAATCAGAAGTTTATATGTTACTTTTTATAAACGAACAAATATAAGTAATTTTTAGAAAAAATATTTTTTTTTCTTAAAAAAAAATGGTTTTAGTTATTAAATTTGTATTCGGATCACGCTTAACTGACAAATATATTGTTTACATAAATCGAGTATTTTTAATTTTGTTGTTCAACTTATAAAAAAAACGTAAGTCGTTTTTATTGATTGATAATATTAATGACTACGTAGGAAAATATGTAGGTATATACTCCTAAGATACTGGTAGTTATAGAACAAACTAGAGACTTATTTACTTTTTTAACCGACGTTAGACAAAGGAGACGGTTTCATAATTAGATTGTATATATTTTTATGGATGTTCCATCAAAATCGGTGCAGTAGTTTTTGAGATAGAAAGTATCAGTCACGAGAATAACGTGTCGTTGGCTTAACAGCGTTATCCTAAAACATGTCAGCAGTTAGGCTCTGGCTAAACGATCTCGAAAAAAATATGAAAAAGTAGCTTAGCAATTTAAAAAGAAATCGTGAAATCGTTCGGTGGCAACACTTTATAGTAAAAACTATAATTTCACCCTAAAAATACACAAAGACAAAGAAATAATTGAGTAAAGGTATTTGACCGAAAAAAATATTAAGTAAAGATTGAAATCACAACTGAAATTAAAAAAAAAAAGAAATAAAAAGTAATTAAAAAATATAAAACCCACTTCAAAACTGTAATTTATTCAATAAATTAACAAAAAAACCGAACAAGTGCGACTCGCGCACCATTATCTTTAAAAATGACAAAAAATAACGTTTATTGTACTCTGCTCCCTTAAATAATTGTTTTTTTTTAATTTAATTTAATTTATCAAGTAAACTAAATATTCTGTAAATATTTCAAGTGTACAGGTACAGTAACAGGTAGCTGTTACCGTTATCAATATCGAGCAAAAACCAGCAAAACATCACGTTTTTTGTATAGGAGCCCCCTTAAATATTTATTTTATTCTATTCTCTTCTATCTATCTTCTGTAAAAATTTCAACTGTCTAACTATCATGGTTCATGAGATACAGTCTGGTTACAGACGGACAGACGGACAGCGAAGTCATAGTAATAGGATCCCGTTTGTACCCTTTGGGGACGGAATCCTAAAAAAGGAGAAATAAATGTTTTATCTTTTAAAAAATTTAAAATTGATATGCCAACTATTTTTGGAGGTCGGTGCCAGCCTTAATATTTGGAACAAATAGGTTCTCAATTCGGATGTTTATATTTTTTTTTCTTTTTTTTATGTATGTTCGGGCATAACTCCGTCATATATAGACGGATTTTCAAAATTCTTTTTTACTTAAAAGGGTATGTTGATAATTGTTTAAAATGTTGTTAAGAGTATCGATGTTTTTAGTGTACGAGAAAAAAAAAACAATTCGTCACTCAAAAGTAAAAATAAAAACTTTTTAAACAAAAAAACAACCGGCTTCAAAAAGATGCACTAAAAATGTAAATATTTCTTATTATTTTTAATACTTATTACTTACTTAGTGGCACATGGTCAGTTATAAATTGGATGGGTGACGGCTTAGCGGCTCACTTTTTGTTTCTGTTTGTGTTTATAAAATACGTAAATGGTGGTAGGTACGGAACCCTCAGGGCACGAGTCCAACTCTTTTTTTTCTCTTTTTTGTTTTTTAATCACACCTAAAATTGTTTATCCCATGATATATGTGTAAATCTCGTTTCGTTAAATACCCTAGCCTAAGTGTTTATAATACTTGATTTGACATATACATTTTTAATTTTAAACGACTTCAGGTTCAAGTTCAGGTTCTATGTTCGTCGTATATGTTTTTTTTATCATCCCTGCCTACCGATGTTTTCGGCCAAGGGTTAAACCGTTATATATGCATCGTAATGATTTATAGTCTCTAAAATGGCAAGGATCTCATCATAAAATATCTTATGTGCGAGATATGTGTAGATTATTTTGATGATGACACATCTCTTATCAAATTCGAAATCGTTCCCACGGGCAGAGCTTTATCAGGGAAACAGCGAGGAATTGCTAGTTAGCTATGAAACATAATTATTGTTTTGTTTAGTTAATAAATAAAATAGGTATTGAAATAAATAAATAACTACTTGCTGGAAGTTTTAAACGGATTAGAAAGGGTAGCAACCTTACTCATAAACAGTCAAAGATATTTTCTCAATTGTTTTCCCCCAGGTCAATCTTGACGTACTTCTTATATTATTATGTCTCTGTCATTTTACAACTTATTACTTAAAAGCAGGTAGTTTACAAAGAATGGGACAAATGAGAAGCCGACTTAGTCGTGGAACACTGTCTCAGAAGCTGTGTTGCAGCAGTGGGCTCACCACCAGTCACGTAGGACTAAAGTGGTTGGTGCAAAGATGCTGTCCCCCGCTGCGTATGTCCAGCTGCTGGTTACCCTGTACTGGAGTATAGAACCGTTAAACATACATTTTTGCTTTTGAAAAAACGATTTCTCCAGTTGTGTTCTTCAGCTTTATCAACTGCCGTTGCCCAATAGAGGGGTGTCTAGAAATCACTTAATATATTTAATTTCGCTGCGTCGCCTTTTTAACATGTGGTAGGTTGTATATTAAAGTGGCGAATTCCGCTTCGTATGCCTTTTAAAATATGTCTATTGGCCGCATATATTTTGTCTTATTGACTAAGATTGAGATTCTGATCAGATAGTTTCCGCATTCTATTTTTATGAGAAGCTGTTAAGAATCGAAACAATCGCTGTCCTATCTCTAGCCTGTCATATAAATCGTCCACGTTTTCGAATTTCTAGTGAAGGGAAGTGATTGAATAGTTTAAACTGAAAATGTTCAATTTAAACAACTTCTTTCAATTTCAACGTTAACCATCATGGCGCAAAAAACAGATACACACTTCTTCAAACCCAGTGCGTTACTAATGCAAATATCGTCCATTATCCCTGTCATACCATAGTCATCGCTGGCCAGAACTAAAGCAACGTTACCATTTAGCGAGTTCCAACAAGGCCGTCAACTTGATAAACAGGCTTAAGCAACGGCCGTAGGTATTACAGTTCAGCTCGAAGACTGTCATTGGTAACGATGGATTCTTTAGCCAAACGTTGAGCTGACACATATAGACATCCCAAGGAATAATATATAGTCTGTTAAGTCATCATAAATGTATTGCATTGCACGTTGCCAGGTCAGTTATCTTTATTTGTGGTAGCCAAATCCCTGCCGGGGTTTCTTCGCACCCCCTGCCCACCATTACTTTGATCGATACCATAGTCCTGACTAGCGGGGCTGCCGAAGACTAGGGGCTGTGGTTTTTCGCAGATTGAAGTTTAAATATGTCCACCATCATGTTCTTTAGAGGCCTCTGGGATTGTTTTATTTTTAGGGGATTTAAAATCGGATAAATGTTTTTGTTACTTGAATAAAAAAAAGTATCTAATTCACGGAACATTATATCAAGTTCTCGATGTGGATCGTTCATTGATCGATGTACATAACGAGGTCTTCCTTACTGTTGTCTATGCAGTTCTAACGTACCTGTATAGTATACGTTGTTTGTCGAGGAGCACCTTTCTAGTCTTCGATGGTCCAAGTTCGAGGTTTTGTCTCCCTTGCAAGCATCTTAAGGCTGCGGTATAGGCTAGATCGCGAAAATACGCCGTTTTTGTGCAAATTTTGTGGCTAAACTATAGCATCTAAGAGATTGAAAAAAATATATGTTATAAAACTGGCTTTTGTCTAGTGCATTACCTTATTGAATGATTTTCATTTATTGTATTTAATGCAATAAAAAATCTGGAAGTGACTTTTGTTTCAACACTTGTGCAAATTTTTAAAGCGTGTTGCGCATTTGTTTGTATAGAAAATTGGTTAAATAATTAGAATAGCTAATTATCTAGTGCTTTGACTCTAAGTTGTAGCAAAAAGTCAATAAATGTGACTACAAAACGGTAGTAACGTTAAATTCCATACAAAAAATTAAAAGTTTCAAGGCGTCATTACGGTATAAATTACTTAAGAAGTATATAACATATACATCTCATTGTAATGTATATGACATTATCTAATGATTTATAGTGCATTTACATACACAACGTTAGAATTACAGAAATTAGCTTTCTGGCCTATATCGCCCTCTTAACCTCACGGAACATGTCTGTACAATACTTGACCCTAGCTTCCTTTCAATATCGTCATACGCTTTGTTGAGATAAGCGTCCTTGTCTTTTCTGCAAAGGCTACTTACTGCCTTGTCTTGTGAGCTGCAGATAATGTTTGTATACTGCCTAATTCGGATATTAGGTCTACTTCATTTAGGTTTCTCTTTTCCGATAATAATGAACCTTAAAAGAGTAAAAAAAAGTTTTATTTTTATAAATGAAAGGCATTTCGTTATATATTCATTATAAAAAAAACACATAAATATTTCTATCCATCTGCAAGTAATGCCGTCAAATCCGGAAAATATTTGCCTTCTGAGTCGTATTTTTTGATGAAAAGTTCAATTTTCTTCGGATAAAAATCAGTGCTTTCTTCCACGAATTTATTGAATATATGTTTTTGTTTGAGTGTACATTTAGAACAAACTGTCTGAAAACTATCCAAGATAAAACCTAAAAAATGAAAAAAAAAAATCATATACAGCGGTGTTTTACAACATCCTCATTTTTAGGGTCCCATACCTTAAAATAAAAAGAGGAACCCTTATAGGATCACTTTTTTGGCGTCTGTCCGAAATTATGTAATACTAAATAGTGAAGTCTATGTAATAACAGATGACACTAATATTTCCTAGTGCAGAACATACCGTAGATTGGGGTGGCTTTCAAAACATGTGGCGACTTTGATGATAGGTAAAAAAAAAATACTCTTTAGCTTGATAGCTGATATTTTTTTTTATATTGACAACCTTATTTGTTCCGCCATTATCTCATCCAGTTGTGAGTGCGCCGGAGTATGTGCTTGTCAGAAAAGAAATTTGAAGTTTATAACGAAAAAGAGGTATGTAATTATGACCTAAATAACTTTGAATGTGTAGGCTAATATAAGTAGTTGGATACATAGTTATTTTTATGATTTACTAGTTGTTTTGTTGTGATTACAACTCAAGTTTTGTTTTTCTAAAATTGTCATACATGTTTGGACCAACTGAAGTTTTGGGGTTACTTTGATAGTATAGGTACGGGGTTACTTTGATAGCTATCCAAGTGTCCCATTAACCAATAATTTGTTACGCTAATTTTTTTTAAGTTTTTAATATCACCCCAGGTACTTTGCAAAAAATGGTACGAAACTATAAGAAGACACCAGGCACGCGAAATTACAAAAATTATAAGGACGAGACATTAAAGGAAGCCATCCTAAGGACTACTGATGAAGGTATAACCATCAAGGAAGCTTCAACTCTTTATAAAATACCTTATGGAACTCTGTACCATTGCACATTGTACGGAAACTTTGCTGGTGGATACTACTTTCACGATATCTGAAGAAAAATCTTTGCTTAGGGCTGCAGCTACATGCTCAGACTGGGGTTTCCCTTTAAAATGCTTTGATTTGCGCAGAATTGGAAAGGCTTATTTGGATAAAAGGATTGGAATCGGATGGAAAGGACTTCAAAAAAATTAAAATTGTGGATGATGACACGTGTCCATTATAGAAGAGAAGGATATTGAAATGTATCTTCCAACGCCAAGGTGGGAAGATCCATTATACATCTTTTTAAGTGCTGTTTCAGTAGCGAACTCTTACTTCTGGAAGGGAATGTATCAGATAGAGCAGTTGATTATTTTAAGTTATACTATTTCAATTAATTTATTTTAGTTTAATTACAGATATAGCAAACTTAGGAATACCACGCCGATAATAATTTTATACGAGCGAAGCCGTGGGCAAATGCAAGTAGTGATATAAATCTTTAAAACTACTACAAGTTAGTTAGTTAGTTCTATTTAGAAAAAAATTTTATACCCCGATATACCCGGTTAATTGAGGAAGGTTGCTATGTACCTACAGGTGTAACTTCTAACTACTAGCCTACGCAAAACGAGCGAAACTGGTAATTCCAGCTAGTCTTTGAATAAAACATTAAATTAGTATATAAATCATTAGAATAAAGTTAAATTTCTTGAGTGTCTAATCGTTACATTTAGTAGACTGACATTAATAATGCCGTTCCACATTACGTTTTTTTATAGTGCAGTGTAAGAATACAAGCGTAACAACTGATTTTCACATTTATTGTTATAAACAGTGATGTGAACTCAGCCTTCTTTTATTATTGCAACGAATATTTGCACAAACGCTTCCAATAGACGAATGTGAGAGAAAAGGTCACTAAACCTGACTCAAAATCTATTTGCAAATCTTGTAAACATAACCTAACTTTACTTAATGTTCACTTTTTCTGGTAATGAATCATAAATTATTAAAATACTTACATGATTACCTTTATTGTCACATTCTTAAACTGGTTTTCAAATCACGACACTGATTAAATATAAAATTTACAAAATTCCGAATTTACGATGACAAATATTATACGTATTTATGTATATGTTGCATAGACTAACAAAGCGAAAGACGTGCGTGGTCATTTTTGTTTACCCAAATTGCAAATAGATTTTGAGTCAGGTTTATCTCCTTCATGCGCAACGTCGGTTACTTTATTGAATTTTTTTGGTTTACTGTGGAGATAAGCCTCTTCCGTGGCCCGCTATCTTGAGATCCATCGCCTTCCACATTCAGCTAGTCTGTCGGGTTCATGAGCTTTAAATAGTAATTATGAAAGTATGATCTACGCGGCCAAAACTTTTATATCGATCATTCCGGCTATTTTCGAGTTTCAAAGCGATAAGTCAACTTGAATAATCTCCCTGTTTTCTATACTACATGAACGAAAAGTTATTTGTTATAAGAGTGCAAAGTTGTTATTAGGCGCGTGATAGAAAATCGAGCAAGCGTATAAAGAATAACAACATTACACCCTTGAGCGAAGCGAGGGTTTCAAAAATATAATCCTGAGCGAAGCGAGAAATTCTAAGGCACAGATAATTAGATTAGATGCAAATAATTTTGCAGACGTGCGAAACACTTTTTTTTGCTTCGCACTTCAGCAAACAAGAACATTGTGCATGTCAAGTCTGGCAAGAAGTTTGTCTCAGACCCTGGAAATCATAGGACCAGAGTACATGTCACGCTCAACCAATCAGAAGAGACTTAAACTCGATGGGGTTGCGTCGTTTCTTCGTTAGAGTTTCCATGGCTACCTACTGGGTCTATCATCAGATTAGCTCCAGGGTACCATATTATTACCTTGTCAACGAAGATATATTAGTATAACAAATTATTAGTATAAAAAAAATTAATTTCTGTTTTAAGAATTTTAAATTGGCATTGCAAATTTCAGAAAGCACCGGAAAAAAATATTCGATTTTTCTTCTATTTACATTTACATTAATTTGGTTTGTTAACAAACCCAAAGAAATTAAAAAATATGAGCAATTATAGCCGTGAAGATATGAATTTTACACTTGCAGAATTTATTGGAAACCGTAGAGACTTCTAGTTCTGTAATCTGTCTTATGCAAAAAAATTAAAAACTTTTTATTTTAAAAAACTGCAGTCTCGTTTCTCTTTCTATAAACGTTCGCTATTTCGTTTGTTTATGTTTATTAAAACAAGTTAGAAAGTGACAAGAAACCTCGGTTTCGCTTTGTCTTTTACACACTTTTGCGACCCTTTTTTTACATCTGGCTAGTAAATGCACTCTCCAGCTCTATTTTTTTTTTTACTACTAAGGTGGCAAACAAGCTAACGGTTCGCATGATGGTAAGTGGTCATAGTAGCCTATGAACGCTTGCAACACCAGGGTATCACTCGCACGTTTTCGAATCTAATAACTTCTTTCGTGAAGAACCTATAACAGGACAGGTTATAGTAGTAGTGACCTGTTACCGAATGCACCGGCTAGGTGCTCAGGAGTAAAAGTTTAGGTAGAGGGTGTTCAGAGGTCGGTAAAGAAACACTTTTCAAGGGTAAGGCAGGATATATTAGTATACTCTTTCACTTTTCATCATAACATACTTTAATGAAGAACAAATCCTAATCACTTAGGGTGATTCTTATCCCTTAAAATATCTAGACAGCAGCTACCTATTTTACAATCATATACCTAAATAAGAAGAAAGACAGAAAACGCAAGCCTGCCTACACAGATTTTTATAGTGTGTAGTTTTCAAATCTTTATTAGGGATCTAATACAATTGTGGATTCTTCGACCTAGAGGCCAAACCGAAGTCTTGCTCGTTGAAGACACCCCTCAGGTCACCGCCGCCTAAAGTATACGCGGACGGGACTGAATTTAAGTGGTCTATCAACGTATCAATTTGGAGTACAAGAGACTCCGGACAGGCCGAGGATTTGGAGTCTTTAGGACCCCTGGCCTCCCACAGTGTAAGTGCAGCTAAGTAGCTGCAACGCGCCGCAGACGCGAAGAGTGGGGTTTGTATCCGAAGGCGGATGATGGAAATCCGCACGTAAAAAAAATCCGGCGTGCTATATGTAAATAAGAATGGAATTAGTACGTACCTCTTGTACATAATATCACGACACACAAACAAGATTACACATAGATGAACTACCTAATATCATTCCGGTTTTTCCACCAGTTAGTAGTAGAATATTAAGGCGTCGTCACAGAATTGACGCTTTACTTTTAGCAGGAGTATTTATTTCCAATTAATAAACATATAAATTTTTGATGTTCGTATAGACAGTGGACGCAAAGAAAAATGTTGAAATTTCCCTTGTCAACGGATATTCAGACTCTTTTCTCATTTATAATTTCGAAATCACGGCTCCGGTAAAGGAACTAAGAATGGATGCCTGGAAACTTCCACTCTTTCTTACATCATCCGGTCCTTTACCGGAGACAGACCACCGGAAACGGTCGTTCCGTTTTAAACCCAAAATGTAGTCCTTGGAGAAAACCTTGGCAGGGAGCTCATTCCACAACCCAAGCGGTCGCGGGAGCAAGTTTCTTTGAAACCGCTCTGTATTTACCGCCATTTCGGTTCTTAAGTGTAAAAATGAATTTCCTGCCGATGGCGAGCGCTGCGATGGTAAAAAGTAGTCGTGGGCACCATTTCAAACAATTCCTCAGAACATACTAGCGGTAGAACACACACAGGGAGGCAAAGTCTCTACTCAGACTTAAGGGCTCGATACGGCAAGTGTGGAATCGTCGATAATTCTCGCAGCCTGTCGTTGAACCGAGTCAAAAGGGCCATGCTGGTATCCAGGTGCGCCCGCCCCGAGATGGCAGCAGTACTCCATATGGGCCCGGACTTGCAACTCGTAACGCTGCAACCTTTGCCCCGACGTGAAGTACTGCTTCACTCTGTTGAGTACACCAAGTTGTTTGGACGTCAGCTTCACCTTGTCTTGCAGATGATCTTGGAACCGAACATTGCTGAAGATGTCAACACCAAGGATCCTAATGTTTTTGGAGATGGTAAAGGGAGTGATGTTGAATTGTTAGACCATAGTGACTTTCTTAGCGGTGAACGCGCAGACTTGTTGTCAGAGATCTTGATCTCGATTTGAGACACCAGTTGTTTACGTTTTTCCATCACAACGGAACGAGGAGTGCTTGCACGACCCGTGAAATAAGCGTCTTTAGTACTCTCCAGTCATCTGCATAGCAAAGTATGTTGCTGATGTCCAACATGTCATTGATATACAGTAGAGAGAGTAGCGTAGGAGACACCAAAGAGCCTTGATTTAATATCCATGCTGTCAGAGCAACTACCGTCAACTACGGTTCGTGTGCGTCTGCCGGGCAAAAAGCCAGCCACCCATTTGCACAAACCCTCAGGCACTCCGTAAGATGGCAACTTCGATAGAAGACCCCGGTGCCAGACCCGATCGAACGTCTCGATATGTCCTATATTGACATGCCTCCCCCTAACTCTCAATGGCTAGTGCCAATCGGTATGTGAGATTCACTACATGGTCACCAGTCAAGCGACCGAGGCGAAAGCCATATTGACGGTCGCTGAACAGGTCGTGTTTATCTAGGTATCTTAGAAGCTGTTTGTTGATTACACGCTCCATCACCTTGTAGAGGAGACAGGTAATAGCGATAGGTCTGTAATTAGATGTATCTGATCTATCGCTCTTTTTGGGCACCAGGTGCACATTCGCAGTCTTCCATACGGCTCATAATACATTAAGGGCTCGATACGGCAAGTGTGGAATCGTCGATAATTCTCGCAGCCTGTCGTTGAACCGAGTCAAAAGGGCCATGCTGGTATCCAGGTGCGCCCGCCCCGAGATGGCAGCAGTACTCCATATGGGCCCGGACTTGCAACTCGTAACGCTGCAACCTTTGCCCCGACGTGAAGTACTGCTTCACTCTGTTGAGTACACCAAGTTGTTTGGACGTCAGCTTCACCTTGTCTTGCAGATGATCTTGGAACCGAACATTGCTGAAGATGTCAACACCAAGGATCCTAATGTTTTTGGAGATGGTAAAGGGAGTGATGTTGAATTGTTAGACCATAGTGACTTTCTTAGCGGTGAACGCGCAGACTTGTTGTCAGAGATCTTGATCTCGATTTGAGACACCAGTTGTTTACGTTTTTCCATCACAACGGAACGAGGAGTGCTTGCACGACCCGTGAAATAAGCGTCTTTAGTACTCTCCAGTCATCTGCATAGCAAAGTATGTTGCTGATGTCCAACATGTCATTGATATACAGTAGAGAGAGTAGCGTAGGAGACACCAAAGAGCCTTGATTTAATATCCATGCTGTCAGAGCAACTACCGTCAACTACGGTTCGTGTGCGTCTGCCGGGCAAAAAGCCAGCCACCCATTTGCACAAACCCTCAGGCACTCCGTAAGATGGCAACTTCGATAGAAGACCCCGGTGCCAGACCCGATCGAACGTCTCGATATGTCCTATATTGACATGCCTCCCCCTAACTCTCAATGGCTAGTGCCAATCGGTATGTGAGATTCACTACATGGTCACCAGTCAAGCGACCGAGGCGAAAGCCATATTGACGGTCGCTGACCAGGTCGTGTTTATCTAGGTATCTTAGAAGCTGTTTGTTGATTACACGCTCCATCACCTTGTAGAGGAGACAGGTAATAGCGATAGGTCTGTAATTAGATGTATCTGATCTATCGCTCTTTTTGGGCACCAGGTGCACATTCGCAGTCTTCCATGAAGACGGAAATTGCCTAGTATGTTAGGAAAGCGCGAAGAGGCGCGTAAGTACAGGACATAACTCAGAAGCACACTGCTTAAGTACCACTGCTGGTATACCGTCTGGCCCACTCGACTTATGAACTTCTAGAGAAAGCAACGCCCGCCGAACCTACCCTTGTTTTATGGGGATTCCCGGCATGGTCTTACCGTACAACGGTAAGGTAGGTGGTACAGCGCCTTCGTCGTTCATATTCAAATCAGAGGCAATTACTACTTTTTTTGTGAAAAGAAAAAAGCTTAGGTAGGTACATCATAGTCCGTTTGTGCGCTAGGCGATAAAGAAGACTAGTTTTTATTGTTCTTCTTAAACTTTTAACAAAAAAACATCCGGCTTCAAAAAGATGTACTAAAAAGGTAAAAATAATTACTTATTTCCAAAAATCTGATCTGAATTACAGTTTAAAGTTGGTTTTATGCAAGCGAAGTAAACTGTTAGGTACATAGACACCAACTTCAACTGTAATTCAGATCTGATTTATGGAAATAAGTAATTATTTGTACCTTTCTAGTGCATCTTTTTGAAGTTGGTTGTTTTTTTTGTTAAAAAGTTTTTATTTTTTGCTTTTTTTGTACATTAAAAAGTACGGCCGTACTTTTAACAAAATTTTGTACAATGTTTCACCAGTTCCAAATTACCAGTATGGGACCACCTCGGAAGTATACCCTTTTAAATAAAAAAAAATTTGCAAATCCGTCTATATATGACGGAGCTATGCCCGAATATACAGAAAAAAAAAACAAAAAATACAAACATTCGATTTGAGAACCTCCTCCTATTTTAAGGTCGGTTAATAAAAAAGCCTTTCCAAGCTAGCGTGATATAAAAAAACAAATGGAGTCATTTAGTTTCCAATAATATTTTCATTCGCTTTCATATTATGCGTATCACATTACCTACATCCCTAGCTCGTTAATATCTCTAAGTATGCTATTTTTATGTTAGATTTATAAATTAAATGATTGTAGTGACTTTGCGGTTGTTTGCACACGGGGTCCTTGTGCGTCACGTAGCTTTGTTCATGCTTTGTTCTCAGCAATTTTGTCACCTCATTCACTCTATTTGGTATTAACAATAGTCGTGCGTAACTGATTGGGACGAAAGTAGACTCTTCCTGTTAAAATGTTGATGTTCAAATTATGTCCAGTAGAAGTTAGCATCTCGTCCTGTCTAGACATTTGATACGGTCTTTGCACATTATTCAAACTCAACTTAGAACAAAGGATTTTTCGAAAATACTACAATAAAACTAAAGAAGACAAAGGAATTTTGGAATTAATTCTGGTTTAATTTTAAAGTGACGAAAGGGTTAAAATGAATTTCCGGCTTTGCTTGTTATTTTTTGTTGTAAGTATACTTAGCTATAGATGTGACTGTTTGTTTTATCGATGAAATAGAATTTTGATTCCTTTTGGAAATTTAATCAAATTAAAAACTACGAATATTTCAAACAAATGACAAGAATTTGACTACCTTCTATTATACCTACTTACTTAAATCCATACTGAGGTATAGCCTGTTATGTATTGTGATTTATTTCGGAACATCTTTGTACTATTACCGTTAACATTTTTGAACTGAATACTATTTTACCACATTTTAACACATTTGCTCAAAAAATGCATTTACGAAGCTTGTATCTATTGTTCGAAAGTTCAAAATTCAAAAGTAAACAAAGATTACATATAAATTATACTGTTTTTTCAAATGTGTTGAAAAACGTTGTATGACATTCGTACGGAATTGGTATTTACAAACATTCGTCTACTCGTTTGTAATAACCAACTTACCGAACTAATAACATAATTATTGTAGCTACATTTGTTCGAGAATTGAGAATTGGCAATTCAATAGAGCCACAAGAAATTAAAATACCAATTTTTTATTGTACCAAGATATAGCAAGCGTAAATAATCCATAATTTATTTTTGTAGCTATTCCGTGGTATGTTTCGTAAACCAAATTACAAATTGTTAACATTAACATCCTAAGATCATTTTATACCCTCGTGTGGGATCAATTAACCCCAAACGCATTAATATTCTTCAAAAGTTAACCCACCATTTTGGAAATTAGAGGAAATGACAAGGTTTTCTCTAAGGACTACAGTATAGGGTTCTTTAAGGAAGAAGTTATTAGATTTTTGAAGGTTCGGGAACACGCGAGTGATACCCCTGGTGTTGCTAGCGTCCATAGGCTACGGTGAACGCTTACCATCAGGTGGACCGTAAGCTTGTAGGTATGCCACCTTAGTGGTATAAAAAAAAGTAACTTTTCTTATTCCAAATAATTTTGCAAGAAAAACTTTACGCAGATTTAGCGGCTGTTTTTCAAAAAAACAATAAATATTTTTTCAAATATTTTTCGTTTTGGGCTTACCACAATTGGATATATTGAGTTCCCGATATTGCATATAAACATAAAAATTCCATGTTCCCGATATCGTTTTACCTATGTATTCCCTATAAACAGTCAGACAAATTTTCCCTTTTAAAATATGCTACAAAATAGGTTACAGAACTGTAGCGACTTTGAATCATATTCATTGTTTTTTTGAAAAATAGGCGCTAAATATGCTCAAAGTATTTTGGAATAAGAAAAGTAACCGATGTTGCCCGTATCGTAAAAAAAGAGATAGCAATGCTAATGCTTAGTATTTTAACCAACTTCAAAAAATGAGGTATTTAATTCGACCGAATATTGTTAAAATACAATTTGTATACGTTATTTGTGTTTTCATCTAAACAAAAAAAATGTGCCAAATTCCATAAGTCTATTGAAGTTCAATGTCAAAAAATAATTCTCATATATTTGCTGCAAATTTTTGGTATTCGAGTCTAGGAGAATTTTATTCAATTAATTTTTACCTAATTTTATAAACCTTTTTGTTTCAGTTACTCATCATTTCCGTAAATACGTTATCTTTGGCTCCTTCGGAAGCATCAGACCTACGAATCAAAAGGGATGTCATGGAAACAATGAAAAACGCCTGGGGAGAGGTGGTGAAAACGTTAAGTGATGCTGGAGACGCAGTAGTTCATGTTTTTAAACCTACCGAAAAGAGCATGGTCGAGAAAATGGCGGACGGTGTCAAGAATCTTGGCCAATAGTATATTTTTTCTATATAGTGTGTAAATTTTAATAAATACTTATTAAGCTAACAACATTTTAATTTCATCTTTTTGATTTTAAACGACATCAGAATAGAGTTCCTAATCTTACTTGCTGTCCACACATTCCCTTGAATTTTAGGGTTCCGTACACAAAGGGTCTAAACGGAGCGCTATTTCTATAACTCACGTGTCTGTCTATCCGTCTGTCCGTCGTCACACAGGTTTTACAGCCTAACGGTTAGAGCTACAGTCTTCCCAGTATAAGCCTTACTGTGTGCTTTCAAATATAATTAGTTTTAAGTAAATTTTTGGTGTGCAAAAAAGAATACATCTATCTATCTATCTATCTATAAGCATCTTATTAACCAAAAGCCATACAAATTGTCAAAATATAATGTTTCGAAGGGGGGTTCCATACAGCTAAAGGGGGATGCGAAATAAAATATTTAACCTACCCCATCGAGAGGAGTTTCGATGTTTAGAACTCGTTAAGTAGATAAATACTGTTTTTTGTTTTAAAAAATATTGGCAAAAAAAGGGAATGAGAAGACACCAAAGTCAGCTTTTTTACAAAATTTTGTTTCTAAGAAGTTTTAACTTTCCGCAATCCCAACCTAACCTGACCTATAAACTTGGAATTTGGTGATAATGTTTACTATTACGTATATTTTAGTAACAAATACCAATATTTTGATAAATCAGATTTTGTCTTCAGAATTCTCTTTTTTTCAATTACAACCAACTTTATTTTGCAGTCAAATTCGTAGCACAGAAGGGATTCACTCACTCACCTACTATTCTACATTTGGTAAGGAATCCTAAATGTGCAGTCCAAACGCACTTGACTGGTTTTAAGATAATTGTGGGTTCATTGACAACTTACTAAAATATTTAATCATAAGTTCATATTGTGTAATTTTAAAATTAACTTGACTTGTTTAAATTGATCTGTTTCTTACGGCATAAATTTACGTTTAGTTTGGCAACTTAATTTATCAAATGTGTGGTCATTTTGTTTTCCTCGGCAAAGTAGACCCATAACCTAAAAAAGGTAGCCAGAGGTGGCATCGGAAAGGAGGATCGAGTGTGGTGGCGTCCTTTGGGAAAGGCCTATGACCAACAGTAGACCTTACAGAATTTGTTAATACGAGTACTTAAATAAATAACTATATTTGTGGTAGGTATCTCGATAATTAAAAAAATAATAAATTATTCTGTGCTTTCAATTGGACAATTAAGGATTGTAGCCTTCGTATATTACAATTAGGAAGATTTCTATTAAGAAAATGTGGGAGTGGCCATGTCTATGACATGTTTGACGTGAATACATACGTGTACGTAAAGGGTAACATTTCCTTTGAGTGTATTATATGTTTGTCGATGAGGCATGCCCTTTGCCACTTTAGGTAGGAATTTCACTTTTTTCCAGGTGATAACTTTCAAATGTGATGCGTAATATCATTTTTGTAAACAAAATGCTAGTCTACGATAAATATTTTCGGAGATACAGCCCATCCTAGTTTAACAGCTGTCATCTGAAATGAAGATCTTGATGAGATCTATCATTTTTGTAAAGTAACTACTACCGCTGTTTTACGGTTGCATAAAGGATAACTATAGATAGTAGACTAGTAGTTTCTTTACAATCGTATGATAGATTTCATCAAGATCTTTATTCCGGATGACAGCTGTCGAACTAGATAGGGCAATAGGACATCATTCGGTCTTTTCATAATAAATCGGTTCTATTCGGCTTAAAATGGTGTTAATTTGTTACCCAGCATTAATTCTTGTTAAATTCCTTGACATTCTCTTTTCTGTATAATGGCGATAATAAACTGTATTTACGAGGAGGGATAAAAAAGTAGTGAGAATGAGATAGAATATAATGACTATTGATAACTTAATAATTTATATTTCTACATAGTTTCCGAGTCTCTCTACACATCGAGTCCAGCGCTTTTCCAAGGCTTCAATCCCTTTCACAACAAAAGTTTTGTCTTGGTCCTGCAAAAACCTCTCCACGGCATCCATCACCTCGTTATCGTCTTCGTACCTGTTTCCCCTCAAGTATTTTATCAATTTGGGGAACAGATAAAAATAGCTAGCCGCCAGATCTGGTGAATAAAAGGGGTGGTCAACCAATTCGAAGCCAGCTTTGGAATGGCAGCCATCGCAACTGACGACCTGTGCGCGGGTGCGTTGTCGTGATGAAATAGCACGCCCCTTCGAAGTTTCCCTCTCCTTTTCTCTTCTCTCCTTTTCTCTTTGATGGCATTCCTCAACTTGGGAATTAAAGCTGCATAATATTGGCCTGTAATAGTGGTTCCACGCTCCAGGTAATCAATCAACAATATCGCTTCTGAGTCCCAAAATACCAAGGAGTATGTCATTCTCATTACTTTTTGATCAAGCCTTGTAACAGCTGAAATCATTACAATATTTGTACATTTAATTAGAATTAAATGATTTTGATCGCTATCTAAGGGTGTTTTTTAGGCATAAGGAAATCTCGATTCCATTGTCATTCTCTTTTCTCTATCATGGCGATAATAATCTATATTTGACAGCTGAAAGCATTACGCTAGCTGAACAATGGAATGAAATTGTTTTAATGGCTGTCTAAGTTTAAAAAGCAAAAGTAACAAATAGTGTTTTAGGAATTAGGAAATCTTGATAAAATATAATTTCGTACATATAACTTCACTCAATTTTATCAGCTACTATCAAGCTTATTTAACAGCATTATAATAGAATTAGTGTTCGCTGAATAAAACCCAATGGTTATATTTTATTCTTTAATACAGATCGCGGCATTATAAGGGAGATGTCTTTTTCGCGTTCAGCAGCCGTTTACATACTTTAGTCATATAAAACAGCTAGTAGCATTATATGTTGCCAAAGTCTAGACAACAATGATTTCAAATTCTACACTCATGCATTGTGTTGATTTTTTTCTTTTTTATGCAGTTATTAGTCAGCTGTGCCATATAGCAGTGTACGAAGTCCTGCTAATACAGTAATCAAACTCGTTTTATCCTCTATTCCAGCTAAATTACAATATTAGGTTGTAATATAGCTTGTTTTTGGAAATAATTCACACTAATGTGCTACTTGGGAACTTTTCCTAACGTTTTTCAGTAAAATGAATTTGTGTATAATACATTTTATAATTTGAGAAATAGCATATGCAATAACGCTAACACTACAACAGACTATATAATAACGGTAAGAACTAAAAATTGATTTAAATCACCTGTTTGATTTAAAAATACCCTCAGTTTTCTTTGCCTACTCAAAGATAAAAAAAACTAGGTTCCAAAACAATACAGTTTGTAGTCATCTCAACATCTTTTCACGCGAGCCAATTAAAAATTCTGTTCATCTAGCTACGTCAGTCACGTCCTCATATTGGACACAAATTTTCTGTCAAACTGTGACCGACGTTATAAATACGAGTAACTACTTTAATCTTCAGCCTACCTTGCGGTCACAGGTGACCCCCATGGCCCAAACAGAGTCACTGTTGCCAGACACCGGTGTCCCCCGTGGACTCAATAGAATCGAATCGAAATTTTGATGGCCTTTAACGTGTTAAGGTAGGTAAACTGTACCAACGCGCTAAGAAAATTTCCCTGTCGGTCACCAAGATGCCTCTAGATGTAAAAGTCTTGTGAATCATGAAACATACATAACGATAATCTCTCTCTCAGTTCTCAGACCATGTCAAATTGATAACAACAACGTTGCCAAGGTCGCAGCGTGTATTGTGACTTGACCCCATTGCCCAATCATAAATGTTATTCAGCCGACTGACTTCCTTTTGTATTCAAACAAGCTTGTTGTCAGTATTATAAACTCAGTTGTGGGCCATGGAGGTACGTTGGAAATTGGCAATTTTCTTATAATCTAAGTACCTACTGTCCTAACTGCGTAAACACGTAGGACAGAGCTTTGGAGGAGCGTGCTAATAGTTTTTTATTTTGTGCATGAGAGCGTAGCTTCTGGCAAATGCATTCGCTGCTAAGAGATGTACCCACAGTGTACTTTATTATTAGATGAAGCTAATCCTTGATTAGCTTTCGCTGATGGCAACAAGGGTTTTAGGTGAAACGGCTGTCTGTGCCTTTTATCCAAAATTTCTTCACTGGTCTCCCCTATTCTAGTCTTTCTTGATTTTATTTGATTTTTTTTTGAGTTTGATTTCCTCGCAGCATAGTTGGTAGTGTAGTTGACTGCTGTGCAAAGGGTGTGGGTTCGATTCTCGCACCGGACAAATTTGTGTTTGTCTTGAGTCTCGGTTGTATTTATGTATGTTATGTTTGTATTTACAAAAAAAGTAATATATTTGTATCTGTATCTCTTGTCTCGTTCCTATAACACAAGCTCGGCTTACTTTGAGGCCAGACGGCGCTGTGTGTAATGTCCAAAAATATTTAGTTTATTTATTTATTTCTATTAATTCTTTTTGTATTAACATCCTTTCCCCATGATTTAATTATATATATCATAATTTTTTCATACGAAAAATCACCGCATTATTTTCTACTTGTAAAACCTCTGTGTTTTCTTCATTGGTTCTATATTTTAGAAATCTTTATTTTAGGGTTGCGTAGTAAGAGAACCTTTATAGTTTCGTTATGTCCGTATGTCACAGCTTTATTATTCATATAAGACTTTGCATTGAGTCTGATGAAATTTTTAGAAAGCTGTCTTATTAAATACTTACATTGAAAATTATTTGAACAAAGTGTGTTAATTAGTTTTTAGGGTTCCGTACCCAAAGAGTAAAAACCGGAACCCTATTTCTAAGACTCCGCTGTCCGGCCGTCCGTCGGTCCATCTGTCACCAGGCTGTATCTCAGGAACCGTGATAGTTAGACAGTTGAAATTTTCAAAGATGTATTTCTGTTGCCGCTATAACAACAAATACTAAAAATAGAATAATCTAAATATTTAAGGGGACTCCCATACAACAAAATATTTAGTTATATAGTCACTTTAAAAATAAATAATTAAATTAAAATAAAACAAATATTTGAGGGTCAATCCATACAACAAATAATTATAAATAGTTCAAGTTTAACTGGTTGAAGTTCGTGTATGAGTGGATAAGAATTCCTAGCGCCTGGCTGAAATGTCGATAAAATTATAATTTGTTGTTAACTTTTTCATTATTATTATAGCCTTTTTAAATACATAATTTTCAGATAATGTTGCTGTCGCGCTAAGAACCTTTTCTTGCGTTGGAAATCTTAATGGCTACCCATGCGCTGCAAGGACAGCATTATATGTTTGTCGCGAATTCATAAAATCTATTGGTAATATTTTATCTATCTACTCTTCAGAGTTATAACTCCTGGATTAATCGTATCTCTAAAATTTGTGAAGTGACAGATTAAGATTGCTTCATATATTATACATAAATAACACCTTCTTTTATTCACTTAACTTTAATAATAAGTGAACATAATTTCTTAATGCTTAATTTAACTATAGAACCGATAAATAAATGAGTCCTTCTAATGTTTAGAAATATTATTAATATCTTTACTTTCCTTTTCAAAAGTTTTTTTTTTTTGAGACCACATACATTTTAAAACCTAAATAAAACCAATCCTAGTATTCGGTAAAAGTCTCGAGGAATTTATTGAACGGGAGTAGAACGATAACTAGGCAATATTCTGTACAGTTAGTTATTGCGTAGCTATTTCTAATAGGCACTACCGGTGTATTTGTTGATTAATAGTTTTTCTGTGATTATCTGTAATGAACATTTTGCTACTATCAATGTAATCTTATGCTCGACCCATAGTTATCTATTCGACGCAACAAATCCTTCAGGAACCCTAGAAAGCTAGATTGGTTGATTGGTTTCAGGTTTTCAAATGTATGTGGTCTCAAAAAAATACTTGTTGGCTGTAGCAGCAATTACTGCTTCACCGGGCTTTTTGGGGCAAGACTCTGAAGGAGCCTCAGCCCATATAGCGCCCAACGCTCAAGGGGCGAGCCTCGGCTTGGGTTTCCACACTTGAGGGCGTCCCTTCGACCTTCGTGAGTCTCGAACCTGAAGGTGAGTCAGCGCGAGGAGGGGAGTTCCCGTAACGCGGGTGCGGTTGCGATTGAGTGGGGGCGAGAAGCGCCCCGGCACTCTTTGATAATTTCATCTTTTCAGAAATTGTCAGACTATATATATTTTCGGCTTGCCAAAACTAGCTTACTTTATTTGTATAACAGATATACTGCGTTTAATGTAAATATTAAAAACATCATTTCTGCAGTCATGGTTTCTTTTTTATATCATTGGTTTCTTATATAAAACAGCGAAGCAAGTAAAACAGATAGGTAGGTACAGCTAGTACCTATTTGATTAAAGTTAAATTTATTAAGTATTTTACCATTACATTTACACTTCTCTATGAAAGTGACATTAATGCAGTTCCACATAATTTGTAAAAATACAAGCGTAACAACTGGTTTTCAAAGTTATTGTTATAAATAGTGATGAGAACTCAGCATTATATTATTTGCAAACGAATACTTGAATTTTAGTATCTAATAATAATCTTTATTTGGTCTTCGCAGTTTTGAAAGTAAATGCAGTTGTTGTAAATTATTAGTTTTGTTTTTGTAGTGCTTCTAAAAATACACAATGTTTATTGCTACAATCATTAAAATGGACGCTAAAACTAGACGCAAATCATTATTTAATATAACAATTGATTTATCAGTTATAATATACGTATTTCAAAAAACGTCTTTATTTCAATTCTATTGTAATATTGCATAAAAAATTGTTCAATCCTAAAGTAGGTAGGTAAAAACCGTCCTCAAGCTAGGGGTGCCTAAGTTAAACTTCTGATTCAGAAGGCGTGTCAAATCTGATGTCTCTTTGTCCAGTTGGCGTGACATTGCTGCGGGCGTACCTGAAGGTGGCGTACTTTCTCCGCGTTTATTTTCAATATTTATAAATTTAATTTCTAAAGTAGTTTCTGTTTTCTACCAACTCCACACAGACGGTTTGCCATTATATCAAAATTTTAATGCCAAGGATGTGATGAGTGCCATTGAAAGTATGAATACTGACCTCTACTATTAATGTCCAGTGAGTGGGTAAAGTCTTAAGGATTACGGTCAACCCTAAAAATTTACAATATTTGTTTATTGGAAGTAAACACTTACACAGGCTATTAACTTTTAATTTACCACCTGACCAATAAAATTATACATCTATTGCTCTTACAAGCGTAGCTAACAATTTAGGAATGTTCATGAACAAATCTTTATCTTGGTACCACCATGTTAATGAATTGAGCAAAAAAATGCACTATTAATTTCACTCATTGAAACGGTTACAAAATTGTCTCTCAGTAAAAACTAAAATAACCCTTTTCCACACTCTTTTGCTTCCACTTTTAGATAATGGTGGCGTAGGCTTAGATGCCACTGAGGAGCTGTTAGAAAAGAACATTATCTATCATTACTTGAAAAGTTTTTTTGATCCGGTCACAGTAAAACTATATATATACTATTTATTTTAACTTCTCTATTATAGATAAACTCGCAATTTGTACATCACTTTGTTTTTTTCTTAATGTTTTAATAACACTGTGTACAATTAGGAATTAAATTAATAAACGTATTCCCCTGTTGCTCCCTGGTTGTTGGCTTCAGAGCTTATATTTTTTTATGTATATCTTTATTTCTGTATGTTTTTTTTTTGATACCTATGCCATTCCAAAAGACAAAGAGAAGACGAAATATGGCAGCAATGGTCTTTACGGCTGTGAGTTGTAGGTAATAACCTACAAGACGGATGAACATTAGAAAACAGTTTATTCGGCTAAACGACTAAAAACTTTCTTCGTTTTCACATGGACTTCATTACATCCTTAGATCGTTAAAATTTTCCAGTGACTACGTAGACTATTAAATACATTGGATGTTATAAATTGAATGATTGTGGTAGTTATACGGTTGGGGTAACGATTGGGGAAAAATTTAGCTCATCCTGTTGATGTTGTGTCCATTTTGGAAGCTGGTGACTCCTTCTGACTCACTAAGCCTTTACTTAAACGAAGAGAGACGAGAGTGTGTGAAGAAAAATATTAACGTCCCTCCGTTCAATGTATGGATGTATAAGACTTTCCTGTAAAATTTCATTACAATATACATATGCAAAGATAGCGGAATTAAAACGCTGTGACATACGGATAAACGGACAGACATGATGGAGGGACTTTTTTGCCATTTGGCTATGGAACCCTAACAAAGATCTCTAATTTTATTTGTATTCAGTAGGAAGTAGGGCATGTAATATCGGAAGGTTTTCAATTCCGATATTGATTTCCGATATTAGATTTTAACATCGGAATTCCGATACTAATATCGGAATTGAACATATGAACAAAATCTAAATTAAAAATACCTTTTGAAATAACTTCACTAAAATACTTAATCAAAAATAGAAATAAATGAACAAGAGAATAAAACTGCTAATCCTGTACTATTTTTTTTTATTTTTAGAATACCACGTCTTTTCTTCATAATGCGTTCATAGAAACTCCTCCACTCCGCTACTCTTCTGCTAATAAATAATAAATAGTTGCAAAATCATCTTTAAAAAAATACAATTGGAAACAAATGAAACGAAACTACTTATTTACTAACATTATGTATATTTTTTTAAGAGAGAAACTTGATAGTGCATTCTCAATAAATTAAAGACTTCTAGCATTTCACCAAAAGCAAATTTCGGACAATGCATTAAAAATATCCAGCTGACGAAAAACACACTTACTTTCAACACTAAGGCAAAACTTATGTAAAATACAAACGCTCTGTACGCATATATACATTGATCCCTCCTTCTGTTTTTGTCGCATACAAGTCAATTAGCTATTATAATTTTAAATAGGCAAAAATTGGCGTCAATAGCCAAGGCCTTCCTATTTTTTCAGATTTTCTCAAATTCTTGGTCAAAAGTCATATCACACCTTGCAGTGGTTGGGTAGTTACTTTAATCGGAAAGTAATAAAACTACCTCAACATAGTCTTTGTTTCTGTGACAGCTCCAGTGCATACAGGGTTTGCATTATATTTGAGGTTTGTCACCTTTTGAAGCCAATAGAAATATGTATAGGCAGTTTGACAGATAAACACAAAAACCCCACCTCCAGACATGGGTCTAAAGTTTCATTTTTCGGTGGCAAAAGTGACAAAAATAACAAAATATCGTAAACGAACGCATGACAGCTTATCACAGATGATACGAAAATTTTGATATTTTTGATACCAATGCCAAACGAACGAATGACAGGTGGCAAAAATAATGATTCTGCATCCCAGAACGAACGCGCCCTTAAAGAACTATTATTTTAATCGCTCGCACTCGAGGTGCGCACGCTCACTGAGCCAGTTAAAACCGGTTTATACTCGAGCGGGTGCGGTCCTCGCCCCGCGCGCCATGTCGGTGACAGGCCAAAAATTTCCTTTTTTAGATACCCAAAACATCTTGACAGCTATATTTTTTTATCCTAAGTTGGCTGAATAATTACAATAGGCAGGTTAATCTTCTAGTCGTGCACTCGCAGCGCCGGTTATTTGAAGCTATCAGTCTGTTGGTTATTTAGTCTTGTCATGCTGGTTTTCTTCGTAAAATTCTTTAGAAATAGAACATAGTAACTCATTTAATAGACTGTATCTTAAATTAAAGGTAACGAAACTGTACAATCCCTAGAAAGAACAGCACAAACTCATCTTGCTGGTTTTCTTTGTAAAAAATCTTTGAAGTCAAAACATGTGAATCTAAGTAAACCGCACCTTTTGTAAAAAACGTTACGATACCGTAATTTCACCAAATTTGATGACACTGCACTACTACATAGCTAACTATTTGCAAAGCTTGCAGGCTGTCTTAGTGAAATTATATTAAATTCAATAAACCCACTTCTCTATAGTCAGTATCGTGAATAAGGTGAATTATTTACAGGAATGCTAAGTAATTATTTTTACTTTCTTATACAAAATTACCTTTTTATTTTCAGAGACTCACCGTAACTGCGATACCTTCTTTGGAGACGTCAGACCTACGAGCGAAGCGGGATCTGGCAAACACGTCAAGTAACACTGAAGATGCCATCGTTGTTGATGCTGTCAAACCATCCGAAAAGGGCATTAAGAGCATCGTCGAAAAAGTGGTGGACGGAGTCAAGGATATTATTAGTACATAATGTATTTTTTATAGTGTGTCAATTTAATATGCACAAAAGTGTTTGTACACAACATAAGCTACTAAATTTATCGTTACAAATTATGTCATCATATCGCTTACATTAAATCTTGCTCTCTCTTTAAGCAATCTATTGAATTAAGTTGCTAAAATTCAAATCGATAATTGCGAGGTATAAAATTAATTTATTGACGAATGTATAATGCATTTCTTAAATATTTAATCATAATTATTAACTGTAACTACAATTTTAAAATTAACATACCTTCTAAACTAACTTATTTGAGTTCTGTTATTTGCTAGGAAAAGACCTAAAAATTTAATTTAAATTATTTGACAAATTTATATGAGTGCGCCTTAAATAAGCAAAAACTTTTAAATATATTGTTTTTATTATTATTTATCACTACAAAGATATGTGTGAGTGTGTATTTTGGATAGCTAAAAACATATTACTGTTGAAATTCGATCGGGATATATTGTCAAATTGAATTTTATGGCTTGAGGAGTAGTGTCCGCTGAAACGAATTACTGTAGGAACTCTCAATCAGGATTTAAAGTATTCCATACTGTTACCGTGTTTTCTTATTTGTTGCTTTTGCTGTTACGGTTTTAGCTTCGATAGAAAATAAAATGTAAATTTAAAGAAAATAATGCAAAATTAAACATATGTTAGCTGAGACGGGTATAATAAATATGAAAATGTGAGTAGGTATTTTGAGGATAGGATATATAAATAAAAGTCTGAAGTAAGTTTTAAAAATAGATATGAAATGATTATAAACTACTACCGCTTCGGAATCAAAGTGGCGTTCTAGCGAGAAGAAACGGCGAAAGAAACTCTCTAACATACGCTCTTTTGAATGTTTTATTAGAATAACAAAAATATCACAAATTTTACGAGATTTAAAGTATCTACTCATTAAATCTATGTTTCGAGTGAAAACACAAATAAGCCTTAAAGCATTTCTAAGATTCGTAAGCTATTCATAAACTGCAAAAACAACAATTATAAGTACTTAAGGACCTTAATGACTGGTCCAGCCAAATGCCACAAAGAGCTAAAACTCTCAAACAAACAGTAGATCTGGAACAACGTCAGACTCAAAAATTGTATTATAATGCCTGGAACAACGTCAGACAATAATTGGCCTGGAACAACATCAGACTCAAAAAAATGTATTGCAATGCCTAGAACAACGACAGACAATAGGTGGTCTGAAACATCGTCAGACACTATATTATAATAAAACCTACTGATTTATAAACTTCATAAACATTTACAAATTATCTTATACTAATAAACTACTATTTCAATCAATGTTATAACTTACATTTGAACCAGATTTCACTAGAAATACCTACTGCAGCGATCGCCGTTTTAACTAGTTAAGGACGTTGGGTAATTATATCTGAAACAACATCATACTTACTTGATTACGTACGTATCTGGTGTATGAAACAATGTCAAACAATCAGGAGACAATCAGTAGGTCTAGAACAACGTCAGACTCAAAAATTTTATTACAATGCCTGGAACAACTTCAGACAATAATGGGCCTGGAACAAGATCAGCCTCTAAAATAATGTATTGCAATGCCTGGAACAAAGTCAAACAATAGGTGGTCTGCTGGAACAACGTCAGACTCAAAAAATGTGTTACAATGCCTGGAACAACGTCAGACAATAATTGGCCTGGAACAATCATCAGACTCAAAAAAAATGCATTGCAATGCCTGGAACAACGTCAGAATTAAAAAAAAATGTGTTGCAATGCCTGGAACAACGTCAGGCAATAAGTGGTCTGGAACATCGTCAGACACTATATTATTTTTATAATACCTTCTGATTTATAAACTTCATAAACATTTCTAAAGGTTATATTATATGTATAAACAGTTATAAAAAAAAAAAAACTAATCGATAATTTTATGTAACAATCAACGATTATCATCATTTACGACAATATATAATTATATTAAGATATATAATTTTTATTACACTTGACCTAATCATGCTTCATTCTATCTGTGCTATCAAAGGTTGTATTCCTTGTGATCCATGGCTGAATTTGGTCTACTGCCCAAATGTTACAGTAATTCCTTTTACCTAATGTAGATCCAGGGATACTGGACAATTCGTAACTGTCATGACTCATAATACATGGCGATTACTGCCCTTATCAATTTACCCACGGAATTAAAAAGTACTACCGCTGCATCGCTTTAAGCCTCAGTCAACGAATATTGTAATAGATAATAAAATTAAAACTCTGACAAAACTAATTTAAGTTTTGTGATCCAACTATGACATAACAACTTGCATTTATGATTGAAAAGAGACTGATTTAAAATGATTATGGCTGAACCTACTGTATAAATGTACTTGAAACATTGTTTTTATCCATCATTACGAAATAAATGATTTGATTTGATGCAGAAAACTGAGCCTTCTAAGGACCGTTCGGCCTTTCTGAAATCATTAAAATCTAAGATAAGCATAGGTACCTATTGGTTACACATAGTTGTCTCGTATATATTTATTCTTAACTAGTAGTAACTACTCGTTACCTCGCAAAGTTTCAATCATCATCACGAAATGTGTTATCGGCTTTTAACTACTTACAGAATGCGGCGTCAATTACCGAGTCATCACCAATTTTTCGGTATTTCTACCGATATGGGCTCTGTCCTACCGAAATACCGAAATGCAACGATTTTTCCACGATTTCAGAGAATATGTGGAAATTCTCCCAATTTTTTTACCTGGCAGCCCTCTTCATTTATGTTTTACGTTAAGGGGAATCCCTCAATAGCAATAGTAAGCGCACAGCTTAGAAATTCCTGTTATAGGGGATTCCCGTTCGGGAATTCACTTTCGCTCGGCTATATATACAGGATTTCGGAGTTAATTTATTCATTCTAGGGCCTTCAATCTGGTCTCATACGATGCACTTCAACGTAAATTGAACACTGAAACCGATTTCAAATGGGCGGGAGCATTTTCTGAGAGTTACGGGTTGAAGTGCGGAGTGCGGCAAGGGGGTTTAACGTCACCTAAGCTCTTCAATCTGTACATGAATGGGCTGATCGAGGAACTTAGTTGGCCAAGGTTGGATGCTTAATTGATGGCACTTTCATCAATAATATCAGCTATGCAGATGACATGGTATTGCTGTGTTCTCGATCAGTGCACTCAGGAAACTGCTCACTATTTGTGAGTCCTATGCGGTGACACATGGGCTTAGGTATAATGTCACCAAGAGTGAACTCCTTGTTTTTCGGCCGCGGGGAGAAGCATTGGGACTGTCCCTCCGGTTTTTCTCAGTGGCTGTGAAGTGAGTCGAACTACAGAATTTAAATACCTGGGCCACTGGGTAACCGATGACCTGTCTGAAACCGCAGACATAGAACGAGAGAGAAGGCCACTTTCTGTAAGGTGTGATATGATTGCCCGCAGGTTTGCACGGTGCACAAATGAGGTTAAAATAACACTCTTCAAGGCGTACTGCCAAAACTTGTACACGTGCAGCCTGTGGGTAAACTACACAAAAAGAACGTTAAATATTTTGAAAGTGCAATATAATAATGCATTCAGGATGCTGATGGGGTTGCCGAGATATTGTAGCGCGTCTGCTATGTTTACAGAGGCGCGGACTTATGGTTTGCACGCTATTTTATGTAAGAGAACCACCTCTGTAATGCGACGCATCCGTAACAGCCACAACAGCATCCTGAAAGTGGTTGCTAACAGGCTGGACTGTCCGTTGCAGAAGCACTGGGTGCATATGCATACGCAATTGTAACCGGTCTAACCGGAGTTAATTAGAATTATATTAATTAAAAATATTTAAAAGAGAATGTGTATTCTACTAACCTTAGTCAATAAGTTTATATTTGTTACTAACACCATATGCATATTTTAGTCCGAAATAAATGTTTTGATTGATTGATTGATTTAAGATCATTGGGCGCACTCCACGAAAAAGAATATGTGCAGGATGCAGTTTTCCAGGCACGTGACGTCATTGTCCGTCTGCAGTTATGTCTTGTGTTTCAGTCACTCAATTGCGAATAAAGGGTTTTAATTTGTAAGGGTCGATTCTCAACCATCTCAAAACAACCGTTGAATCGGTCCAAAAAAAAAATTATTATAAGTCTAAGAGACTGGCGTAAAATGACACTCAGCTTTGCTGCAGTAAGTGCAACACAAAGTTCCAAACGCGTTATGGTCAAAGGTTTTAGCGGTGCAACCCTACTCTTGGCGCAAAGAAGACGAGTGTAAACAATGTTATGTTCAATAGATTTTATATACGCGCAAGCACCATACGCGCATTATGAAGCGCCTAAGAAAACAAGTAGTTCCACCTTACTACCAAACGAAATTTGATTTGGAATTATAACATTGTTTATATTTTGAAGTCCTTGGGAAAATTTTATCCAAATAACTTTGATTTCCTTTGGTATAGGATCTTTCCAGGAATGTTTTTGAAGGCATAAAGATTGCAAATTAATTTTTGCCTTTATAATACAAGGTGATATTTAACCTAGTGGATCGTAAATCTGACACATTGTAAAGAGTTTAATCTTCTTGGTTATATTTTTTGGTATTTCGATTTTTTGTTTAAAATGCATGCCTGATTTACATTATTCTGTGACAAACCAAGTGTTTTTACACAGAATGATTCACTGACTTTATTTTCAATAGACGACGTGATATGAGCTAGATGTTCACGAACTTCAGTGCTGTTAGAGCGCCATTTTCGTAGTGGGAAACATGCTAACCTTAACTCAGCAGTTACATCAGTAGCAAGTTTTATTGCTTCATCTATAGACGAAGCCCCTGAGATAAAGTCGTCTACGTAAAAGTCATGCATAATAACATTTGCCACTGATTTGTCTTGCATTTAAAAGCAACTTGCCTTATACACCTTGTAGAAAGTTCTTCTTCCTTCTGTCTTTATAATATCCTTCCACTAAATTCTTTGCAATTATCATCAGGGTTGATATGTTGCCTGAATCTTAGTAAAATTTATAAAATGGTGTCTTGTACATTCGGTCCTACCATTTGTAAATCATTACAAGAAATCCTTGAGGTACTAGGAGTGGAAGCGTTGAAAACTACGCAAAGTTTTTTGGTAGTGCTATCTTCCCGGATGACTCCATGATGAGGGACATCGACGAGAAAATACTTCCAGTAACGATCCAACCCAATTGAGTGTATCGGATTTGAGGTTTATTACGCCCTAATCTCTCCCAAAATACGTCACTTATTCTTATTAAAATGTCGATTTTGGATGTAAGTCGGATCAGCTATATTTTACATGTATTTCACCAGGAATCTGAAGATCACATGTATTATGGCAACATAACGGTACAGTTTGGACTATGCTAGGCAAAACAAAACATGAAAATTATATACTAACGAATTAATCACAATTGCTACTCGTTACTACACTATCCGTAAGTGTTTTATGCGCGCTAAAAACCTTAAAAAAAGGTTCACTGATGAAGCATGACGTACTACAACTGTCAAGTAATACACGAGCAATATGACGAGAGAGCTGATAATAAAGCGATATCTTTGCCCGAATGATCAACAGCATTTTGTTCTTCGTCAAAATGCAATAAAGTATTGTGCTTTATTGAGTATTTTGACAATGATTGCGGTTGCAAGCTGTTATCGTGTGGTTTGGCCTTAAACAATATATGCACATCCTAAGATCCTTTGCCTTTTTATTCCGTTCCGTGACGGACAGTGCACGAGAATCGCCTCAAAAATATAGACGATAATCTTTATTGCACATTGGACAGACAGGCGATTGTAAAATGCCAGTAGAAATATGAAGGGACTTGACAAAACTGTGTTGTCTTTGTGGACTGTATTTTTCATTAGGTTTACCGTAGTAAGTGCAACTAGAATGGCCTCTGGATTGTAATGTCTCTAAGTAAAATAGCTCTATTTATATAAAAGTCACAACCGATTCATAAGTTACCTTATTCTAAGATATCTTAAATTGTTTCCATTCCTTTTCAGATAACGGTAAACATATACATATTTAGGTATCACAATCGCTTGTTTTCTCTACCAAGCCTGAAAGAGCCCGAAAGTTTTTATTAAAATGATCAATAAATTTTCGTAATTCAGATGACGACGCAGATGAAATTTGACTTACGGTAAATAATACCTTTACCTGGTTCGTTATTAGTAATTCTGGGTTGTTGTATCTTTCAATCTTTAAATCATTCCGAACCGGTGGTAATTTTTTTTTATTAATAATTAAACTGACGATTGAAAAGTGCTGTTTAAAACCTTAAATTTAAAACGAATTTTAACCAAAAAAAATAATATAGCCTATACACCAAAATAAAAATATAAGAGATTCGATTATGTCGTCTACGACCTGCGTGATAAAATATCCTCGTTGATATATATAGGAAGGAACAGGCACACCTACATTAATACCCCAATAGTTCATACAAATCAGTACTATAGTAATTTAAATAATACTTTTTACACAGATCTGTAATAGTCCCTATAGTGAAAAAGATCATAAATACTAGTGCAAAATACGGGTTAATATAAAAATTTCCGTGTAGGATATTTATGACTTAATACGCAAAATATCTGTGCAAAATATTGAATTTCCTGAAAATTTAGAACAGATTTGTATATTATAAATAATAGTAATAAAAATTAGTTCGGTAGCACGTACCGCACGCGCTACTCTCTTGAGAATATTTTTGGCGTCCTTAAAAAATCAGTTTTTTAGCGATAAAAAACAAACCGCTGGACCGATTTTGCTCATCCTCTTTTCAGATGTAAGTCATGACGTGGCGTATTGATTGATATGGTCACAAGACAAATTAGTCCTTTGGGTCTTGAGATACCGAGGGGCAAAAAAAGCTAACATACATAAACACACCCACAGACGTCACTCTAAAAATGATTAAATTGAAGAAAACGCAAATATATGGCAATTTCGATTTTCGGACCTATTGTAATAACTTTCTTCAAGAGAAGTTAATAAATATATTTGAACATTTGGCACCACGACATCTGGTCCCAAACTAAGTAAATTGCATTATGGATACCAGACAATGGATACAAATATATTCTTTTTTTTGTAATCATATTATACATAGAAACACCACAGCGTAATAACTACTAATAGTGAGGTAATTCGGTTGTCTAGACAGGGCAACGATGTGGTGCGATGCGGTTCAGAGCGGGGACTCCCCGCTATTACGCAGGCGACCGCTCCGGCTGACCGCCAGGGCGCGCGGGTACTGTCTAAGTAGCGTGTCACGTGTCGTTATCGCTTATTTAATATTATCGCTGTTGCGACACAGGATTCATACACTGTATTAAAAAAAAAATGCGGTGCATGTGTATATGTGCGGTATACGGGAGTTTTTCGAAGTCTTACAGCAGTAATGATTGGAAAATTGCGATTTCATCAATATCCAAAAGATGATAATTGATGCGTACCGAGTACCTACTACCTACCTTTATTAAATCGCCACAAACATAATATGTTAAATAAAGTCCCCCGGTCTGTCGGTTTATTGTATGGTTGTACGCAGTTACTATTAAACAAATTTATTCCCTAAGAACGTTTAGACAAAGAGAATATGCTACCTACCTACCTACCTAACTAATTAATGATTATTTTGAGTTTCTATGTGCTCTTTGTTTTTAAATCTGATAATTTACGTATCTGGGCAGCAAATAAATCGAGCCACCCGCTACCTTGAAACTCTGATTCGATTTTCTCAAAAAGTATAAAACTTACAACTATCAAAGTTATTCTTACAGAAAGTACGTTTCATGCGGATTGAAATGACCACAAAATTATTCTCAAGTACTGTCAATTCACATTGTACGCAAGCTACAAACACAATACCAACGATTTTCTCTGTTTTGACTAGAGTTTGCGATTAGCGTTCTTTTTTTTTACAAAGAGGGTAGTCGGATATTTTGTTATGATTTCTTTAGTTGTCGTCCATCTTTTGCTTCATACGTGTGTATTTGTGCTACTTTCTTCGGTCAATAATGGATACGACACCTCAGGAAGCGGTTCAAGCTGTAACACTACTTCAAGCAGGCGTTTCGTAACGTGAGGTTGCTCGGAGACTTCGAATCAGCAGACTGGAGCACTTGATTGCCGACCAGGTACGGGCAGACCTAGGGCTACATCAGCAGCTGATGATCGCTATATCCAACTTACTGTTTTGCGAAATCGCCGCCTTAATGCAGTTCAATTCCAACGATGTCTGCGTGACGGAGAAGGAGACTTGCTAAACGAAACCTGACTCCAAAAAGAGCTGCAACAGGCCCAAAATTAACGGTAGCCCAGTCGAGCACGACTTGAATTTGACGTTAGAGCAGTGGAGAATGTACTCTTCACTGATGAGACCAGGGTGAGTCTACATGGAAGTGATCGACGCCAGAGAGTATATAGTCGCCCTGGAGAACGTTACTCTCAGTGATGCATCGAGGAAACTTTTGCTTATGGAGGGGGATCTGTAATGGTCTGGGGTGGCATCTCGTTAACAGCACATACAGCATTAATTTTCATCGAACCGACGGGCCGTACACCATCATGTGGTACCTTACGCAGGATATATCGGGCAGGATATGCAGTTGATGCATGATAATGCACGACTTCATGTTGCACATGTGATGACCCAGTACCTACGCGACGTCGGCATTCGCACGATGGACTGGCCAGCTCGAAGCCCGGACTTGAATCCGATAGAATACTTATAGGATGAGCTGAAACGTCAGGTTCGAGCCCGGGTACCTGCTCCAACAAGCCTTCACGAGCTGCGAATCGTAATTGGAGAGGAGTGGAATGCAATCCCTCAAGATTTTAGCATCAGGCTCGTGAGGTCGATGAATACCAGGATGCCGGCAGTTATCCGAGCAAGGGGAGGGAATACTCAATACTGATCAAAAACTTTTTTTAATTTTTCTCTTTGGCTTTAATTTTTTTACGTTTTGTGGTTACTAAAGATTAACACGACTGGAAAACGATTTTTTAGAAAAATGCTCAATAAACACTTAATAAATTGATTAAATCCAATATGTTTCTAATCATTTCAATCCACATGAAACGTTCTTTCTGTAAGTATAATTTTGATAGTTGTAAGTTTCATACTTTTTGAGAAAATCGAATCAGAGTACCCAGGTAGCGGGTGGCTCGATTTATTTGCTGTCCAGTGTATGTCAATTCATAATTACAACATAATTCTGAGTAAATTTTATAATATTATTATTATACGAGTAGGTATGGTACATTATATAATTTTATCGAGTCAGGTAACTAGGTACCGAGGTATACCCTAAAAATTGCGTTTTCCAACAGAGATTTTTCTTAAACTATTGATCATATTGCCTGACAAAACACACAGGTAAATATAGTAAGTACATACACATACTGGGGATCTACAAAGAACCTAAAACATGATTGCATATATCTTATTTTCTCGATAGAATTTACTCTTAAAAAGTACAATAGAGAGTTTATTTAGCAGGTTTCTCTTAAATTCTATAACAGTTTATATGGTTTCAATTATTATAAAAACATTGTTTAGACGTTATTCGAGGTCAAGAAAAAGACATATTTATGGTAACCTTTGCTAATAAAATATTAAACTATTATTTTTCGATATTTTGGCATTATCTTGTAAAAAGGAAATGTTTTTGTCCCTTTCTTGTGTGTCTCAGGTTGGAGGTATCGCTGCAATCAGGATGCTCATTTCATGTAGGTACGTGCTATCCATAGATCGAAATTCGGTAGGTACTTATAGGCACTGCTGTGGGCTGTAATGACTTAGAAAAGTAATTTAATAACCAATAAATATATGTATGTTTGGGTAATATGTTTACATTAGACATTGATTTTGTCTATTTATTCACTACTTAAACATTGTTGAAATCCCACAAAAAACATGTTAAGAAGGAGGTTAAAAATACCCGCCAAGTGCGTGTATTATGTTTATATATAGGGTTCCGTAGTATGAGTATTTGATTATTAATAACTTAAAATTAAAAATATCAAAAACATTGTAAACCTATTTTAAATAGGTACTTATTAAGTTCATGATTGTGACTTTTTTCAGATTTAACTCACAATCAAAAAGTATAAGATACATTTTTTTCAACTTTGAAAGCTAATAGCTAATCTGTGATAATTATTGAGTCTAGTTACCGATAATGAAATTACTTTTTGTTTGACCAACTTATAATTATTACGATTAATTTAATGTAATTATCGACTTTCAGAAGAAAATCAGTCATGTTGTCGTGGCGCATTGAAAGCATTACTAACTTAGAGATATATTACTCGTAACTTAGCTGGCAATTGGTCTGTTCGACTGCGTTACATTCAATACATGTAATTTGTGGCTCTTTAGTCTGTGAAGTCATCGTGAATGATTTTAGATGCTTGATTGAGTACAATTGTACATATTTTGATACTCATATAGATATATGTTGCTCAAAGTCGGTGGTGACCGAGGGGTTTCGATTTAACTTTGCGTCCTGAGTGGCGGAGGTTCACATATTTTACTCACTGGTCTCTTAAAGACACCGTTTTTACATTTGATTGACACAACACGAGTAATTTGATCAACACCTACATGTTTCTGTATGATTTTATCTAACATCCATTTACGTATTAAATTCTTTTAAAATCACTATGTCATCAATTTCTGGCTCAGTCAGTTGTGTTCCATTTATATCTTTACTTAAGATATTCTTTATACCACCTGTTCCAAAAATCGGTGAATATTGTTTGCGTCAGGCGCCATCTATCGTGATAATTAAAATTATGAACACAATTTTCGTCAGCTAGGTTCAGTAATGGCTCCCCAATCAAAAAATGACCCGGTGTCAGTGGTAGTGGGTCGTTTGGATCATCACTAGAGTAATCGGCCGCGAATTTAAGCACGCTTCTATTTGCGATAAAACTTTAGTTAGGTAGTGCTTCGTAGGTTAGTATAGTATGCTTGATTACTCTTTTGAGGCTTCCCGTAATCTCCCAAAATTTAGCGCATGTGGAGGTATTAAATGCCACGTTGTACGCTCTACGGTCAACAACGCTGCTTTCTCTTTTGGAACTGTAGATTTAGCAATAGTAAACATGTCCCTCAACTGTTTGTCCGCTCCCACAAAATTGGTGCCATTGTCGCTGTAAATATCTTGACAGTGACCTCGTCTTGATGTAAATCTCCTGAATGTTGCGATAAATCATTTAGATGTCATATCCGTAACTACCTCGAGGTGTAGCACGGGATGCCATACAAACAAATAGGCAAATATAACCGTTAAAAGAATTTGCCCCTCTGCCGGGTGAAGAATTTAATATTGATGGGTCCAGCATAATCCACACCTGTAGATCGGAAGGGTCTGATAGGTGTTACTCTTACTTCTGGTATCTGGCCCATGAATTGTGAAAATTTTGTTTTTGAATATCTAATGCACGTTGTACAATCTTGGTAAATTTCCTTTGTTTGCTCCTTAACTCTTAAAATCCAGTATTTGGATATCAAATAATTTTGCATGATTTGTGGTAAACCGTGCATTGTTTTCTCCAGGGCAATTTTTTAATAGAGTTTAAGTTTAGATAAATTCTTATTACCTATTAAATTAACTATCATATTCTGTTTTTACATATTAATCACTTTTTTGAGAAAAGCAAAATACTTAGGTTGGTCACGTTTTGCGCGCTAGACGATTAAGTGGATAAGTGAGCAATAAAGAAGGCCTTTCGAGCTAGTGATAAAAGAATAATTTTAGTTATTAAGATTCCCAATAATATTTTCCTTCGCTTTCATATGCGCATTACATAAAATCCCTAGCTCTTTAATATCTCTAGTAGCTAGGTATGCTATTTTTATGTTTGATTGATAAATGATTGTAGTGACTTTACGGTTGTTTGCACACAGGGTCCGTGTGCGTCACGTACCATTGCTCCCAATAATTTTGTCACCTCATTCACTCTATTTACCACGGACGGCGGATGAACAGGTTCACCTATGTTAGAAAAGAATAGGAGATATTTCGAATGATGCAATTAAGAGTCGAGCCTTAACCTAGTGCCAAACAGAAAGTGTCAAAGTGTGGCCGCGCTCGCTGTTCAGGGTAAGTAAACTTGAAGATTATTCAAAAATTTTATCATATTTTGTGTAAAATTGGATATGTGTGTGTGTCGTATTATAGGAATCAAATAGATTTTGTGTGTTTTTTTTTGTTATAATTAACTGTTTATTAATTTTTCAGTTGCCAAGACATTTCCAAAAAAAAAAGAAAGAGACTAAAAATTAATTATGGAGATTCAGGCAGAACAGACACGAAAGACGCTTTACAAGAAAGTAAACAAAAAAGGAAGGGAAAAGAGCAGGTGAAAGTTAATAAAAAGACAGTAAATATAAATAAAAGTAAAAAAGGCGTGAAGAATGTGAAAACATTTATAAATATTCAAGGCCAGAAAAAGGAAGTTACCAAAAGTGTACTAATGGGGAAGGCACTTTAAAGGGCTTTTTTTTGTGATTTGTGCTCCAATTAGAATTAGCTTGTGATAACCATACTTAGTATCCGTAACTACCCCACGTGGTGTGTAGGGTAATCCTGGACATCAGAGGTTTTGTTTTTATTTTATAACTTGGTTTTATTCTCAAATTTATCACTGTTGATTACGAAAACATAATGCTGACTAATTAAACTAAAGAATGAATAATAAATAGCTTTTGTAACTTAATTTGGTTTCGTTTTATTTCAGTTGACCCTTAAGTGTTCGCAATTTCCCCACTCTCCCCTAACAACAGTCGTGTGCTGATTGGGACGAAAGTAGACTCATCCTGTTAAAGTGTTGTTTTTTCAAATTATGTCCAGTTGAAGTTAGTATCTCGTTCTGTCTAGACATTCGATTTGGTCTTTCCACATTATTCAAACTCAACTTCGAACAAAGATTTTTTCGAAAATACTACAATAAACTACTTTAAGAAGACTACGGAATTTTGGATTTGATTTCGATAAAAGCTCAAGTAACGAAAGAGTTAAAATGAATAACCGGCTATGCTTGTTATTTTTTGTTGTAAGTATACTTAGTTTTAGGTAGATGTTAATGATTTTATTTATCAATGAAAAAGAGTTTTAAATTCTTTTTTATAATTTAATCAAAATAAAACCTGCTAACATTGCAGACAAAATTTGTCTGAAATGCTATTCCAAGAACTTGAATACAGACTTACTGAAATTTTGTTTAAGATGTATTTTGATTGATTTTGGAAGATCTTCGTACTAACGTACGCCATTAATCTAATTGAACTGAACAATATTTTCGTAGCTAATGTTTGAAAATTGTCAATTCAATAAATCCGCAAGAAATTAAAATCCCATTTGTCTATTCTAGATAGTAAGTTTACCTGATTTATCTGTTGCATGTTTCCTAAACGAATTATTAACATAGGTGTTGGGGTAAGATGATAATTTTGTACCCTGGTGAGATCATTGAACACCAAACGCATAACCTTCATTTATGCCAATATATTTTATTTTCAACAATGTATGAATAATAAAAATACAAATAATAATTTTCTTCGAAAATTAACCCACTATTTTAAGAATTTGAATGAGAACCACCGTTATGACATCCGTTACTTTTCATATTTCAAATCATTGTACAAGAAAAACTTTAATAAGACTTTGTGTTTGCTTTAAGAAAACCAATGAATATGTTTCATAGTATTTATATGTTTCGGGTTTACCACGATTGGATTTATAACAAACACATAAATCGTTTTACTTCGCGGGATCATTTATCTAGTACATGTATTCCCTACAAACAACCAGACATATATTTTCCTTTTAAAATTTGGTACCTACAAGCTAATGTAGCACAAAATAGGTAACAAAAATGTAGTGGCTCCAGAACATATTCATTGTTTTTCGAAAGCAGGAGCAAAGTTTTTCTGGTAAAATTAACTAAATAAAAAAAGTAACCGATGTTGCCCGTATAAAGTAGTAGCAAGCGCATGTTTAGTATTTTTAAACAACTTCAAGAAAGGAGGTTATCAATTCCCCACCCATGAGTAATGTAATTTTGTTGGAAATGCACATTTTTTGTATAGATTATTTGGGCTTCCAAACAGTTGTGCCAAATTTCATTAGTGTATTACAGTTGAAATCCAAAAAATAATTCTCATATCTATGCTGCCAATTTTTGGTATTCGACTCTAGTAGAGGAAAACACTTATCTTAATGTTCCATATGCGTTTTATTTTAAAATTTTAGTGGGGTTCTCTAAGCGGTGCAATTTTTTTTATTAAAGTCTTTTTGTTTTCAGTTATTCATCGTTTCCGTAAATATGTTACCCTTGGCCCCTTCGGAAACAACCGACCTAAGAACTAAGAGGGATGTTATGGAAACAATGAAAAACGCGAAGGAGGATGTGGAAAAAACGTCAAGTGATGCTGCAGACGCAGTAGTTAATGTTTTCAAACCAACCGAAAAGAGCGTGGTCGACAAAATTGAGGACGGAGTCAAGAATCTTACCCAATAATATATTTTTTCCGTATTACTGATAAAATACTTAATTGATGGAAACAAAATCTTATTAGCAGCTATCAACTTTCTTATTTAAATACGAGCCTATTAAGTATCTTGTCAACGGTTATAAACTATATAAACTAATAATAATTTGTTGATGGGTCAATTAAGCTGTTTATTTGTATCTAAAAATACTTATTGTAACTTGTATAAAGTCAGGTATTTGAACTTGAAAAAGAATATTGTTGTCTGTATATAGCCATTTATTTAAAATCAAAAGGAACATTTTTACTTCCATCAATTATCTTTTTTGTATTTAAAACTAAAATGATTCATTGTAGCTTATATAAAGCATTCTTTTATTTGTTTATTGTTTGAAATTAAAAAGTGCATTGTAGCTCCTACTAAGCTTCTTATTTTAACCTTCTGCCTACCGGACACACTTTTATTGAGGTATCTTTTATGATATTTTCAAAATGAGTTCTAATAGACAGCTGATGATAAAAATATTAAAAAAATCTCAAACCTGAAAATATCTGAAAAACATATAAACTACATATAGAACACTCACTTTACATCCAAAGTATGTTTCAATGAGAACCTCGCTTTTCTCGCTTTCAGAGGTCGCATATGAACCATACTGTTTTTCTATGGAGCCCAGAGTTCTGTTTGTCTTGTAATAATATCTTTTTCACTCTAGCTGCTTCATTGGCGGAGTTGATGTTGTCACAGAACCACCTTTGCGATATCTTATGCGCTTCTTGCAATGATACTGGGCTTGTTTATATCGTTCCCAGTCTGCTTCAGCTCGTGTTTTTGGTTCGATTAAAAAGTCTTTCGGACTAAGTTTGAGTGGTCCCACCAGTGAGACTTTACCCCTATGGTTGGGTCTGTAGGGGTGCAGGCCTGCTGGTGGCTGTGTTTGATACAGTTGGATAGTGTGTCTATATTGTATTCTATGTTGTCAGTGCTATTATTGGTCATGTCTTTAAAGGTGATTTTATCTACCTCATATGGAGATGGGTTCTGTACCTCGCAATGTCCGTCTTACGAGGGTTGCGTATGGGTTTCACGTCCTTATTTTGCACTTGCACGGTATAGCAGATTTACCTGTGGTCAAAACGCCAACCTTTCAACAGCTAAGGAATGTGGAACATCAGTGCGGGCGTTGTCAACAGTGCCATGTGGTGAATTAGATGCGGCAACGACATTTAGTGTTAGTTCTTGAAGACGAAGACCAGGTGTACAAGATTCGACTACGGAAGCTACGAAGGGTATAGTCAGCCAAAGTACTGCTGATAAGCGCAAGGCGGCTTTACTGGTGCGGGATTTGTCAGCGCTACAAAATTGTATGCTTTCTTCCTTGAAGAAGTTGGAAACTGGCGATGAGAAGGAAAAAGACCGGGAATGGGTTACGGTATAAAAGCTTCGTAAGACTTTTAGAAAGGGTCCTGCTCCTTTGAAGGCGACAGGCAAGGATGATAAAGTGGAAAAGGCGGTTGATATATTGTTCTACGTTTATGTGTGGGGGGTTGGAAACCAATACATCTTTGAAACAGGTACGGGACTTTTAAAACAGAAAAAAGTAGTATTCTGATTATGAGGTTGCAAAGCTTAGTATAAAAAGCACTCGATATTCATCATTAAAGGTGGGCGTGAGTGAAGAAGACGCCGAGTACTTTTTGGAAGTGGTAGCTTGGCCAGCTGGAACGTCACTGTCGAAGTGGCGAAATTTTCGTTAAAAAGGGAAGTAAGCCTAACTGTCGACGGAAACATTTGCACACAGACGTAACTTTATTGTACCAAAATGTGGGAAGGACTATCTATCTACTATCAATAATAGAGAAAGAAAACCGCATACTAGCTCTAACAGAATATAGTGTTTATGATGCCGAAATATTCCCGCCTGGATATAAAGTTTTACGACGTGATCGCGGTAAAGTAAGAAGAGGAGGAGGGATTATTAGCCGTGCCTAGCTACATGAGCATAAAATCAGTACTATTGGATGTTAATAATGTTCCTAGAGATATTGGGTTGGTCTCTACAGCGACAAAAAATGCACGTTCGCGGTCCAGTAACCTCTGCAGCAGCACAAAACCGCCCACCTCCTTGAGGTTTAAGTAGCTGTCTGGGCAACCGCATCGGAGGTGGCCTAGTCCTAACGTACGAGACGGTGGGGTCAGCGAGAGCGAGGCTATCCACGCGAATTTTGGGAAAGGGGTGTCGGAGTCTCCCCCGTGGCAGCACTCAAACCAGCTTCTCATGTCTACTGGCAACTTATCTAAGACTATGTGAAGGAGTAGAAAGGACCACTCCTCTACTGGAAGGCCCAAAGCCATTAACGCATTGTATGCAACTAACAGGACGTTAAAAACCCAATCCATAGGTTCTTGTCCTGAAGACGGTGGAACTGGCAAAGACGTGTACGTCTGCCAACTGCCGCACATTTTGGTATCGCTTATCCATCAACTCACGCGCCACTACATAGCTGGCGTCGTCCAATCGTAGATGCTGGATAAGGCTACGCGGTTCCCCCTTAATTGATCCCCCTCCATGCGGTCATCCAGCTGTTCCAACCACGCAATCAAAGCCTGCTTCCTGTCAGGTCTACGTATATTCAGCTTGGCCGACGCCAACCATCTAAGCACATCTAAAGCTCTCGCCCTTGGTTTCGACATGGTTAGCGATTACAATAGCAGACAAAAAAATCGACAAAGAACAATATTAACATACTATTATCGAAATAACCAAACGCCCCGTGCGTTAATTCTAAATTCAAAACAAAAATCCATAAATAAATCAATAACAAATAACCAGTAGCGCGCACGGAACCCTAAACTACAATACTTTTAAACCGTACTGAACGCGTATCTCTCATCGCTAAACTGACCATTTATTTTTTAACTCAAAACGGGACATCGGTTTATTTATGTCAGTTAGTAAGTTTACAATAAAAAAAGCAACTTTTTAATGTTAGTTATTTGTGTTGACAATTTGTTATAATTAAGGGATAGACGGGATAAAAAAGGGATAAATAATAGACGCCGGATGAGCAAGTCAAGTATAAAAAAGCTGAAATCCATCTTAAGTCTGCTTTTATATAAGGTTGAACTTTTATGGGCCTTATGCACAGAGCACGTACGTTTTTGGCTAGTTTTTTCATGTTTTTAATTAATAAAAAAAAAAATTAGCCTTGGTATAGAAATTCCAGCCGATTTTTATTTTAATATGAAACAATACCTAATTAATGAATTGAAAAAAAATGGGTTTCCTGACAAAAAATTGAGTTCTAAGACTAGTAAACTTAATTTACAGCACTTTTTGTGATTATTTAAGAATTATTCTCCTAATTTATGAACATTTTTTAAAATTTCTGTTCAACTTTTCTTTTAAATAAGTTCGTTCCCTAACCGCTGTATTTTACTTTGATTTGTAGTATGTACCACTTCTTCAATCTAGAACAAGTAGATGTTTCTGTTTTGGGATATTAGGGTGTAGGGTCTTAAAATAATTAAATAAATTATATGCATCGCCGATTGTCCACGACACGGTTTCGCACCACTCGCGTGTGGCGGCGAGCTCCATACTTTCTGGAAAACGGGACTTTTATGCGTCCCGGGGCTTTGTTTTGGGACAACGGAACCGGTAACCGAGAAAAGGGACAGTCCCGTTCAAAACGGGACGTATGGTCAGTTTACTCATCGCTAATAATATATTCGTTACGTAACAACAAAAATAATTATTTAAGCAATTAACAAGTTACTAAAATAAACAACCAAGCTTAGGTGAGCTATTTACTCGACACCGATACCTTACAGATTAAATATATTTAATAGGCACGGACTTTACAGTTTTACCTGAAGGCTCACCGAACACTAAAACTATTAATAAACAATATATCTATCTAACAACTTAGCACGGAACTCTCGAGTTCAACAACAAATGCACTAATTTCTAAATAAATAGGTAGTTACTAAAACAAAACCTAAACAACCTAACAACTATCGACGCATAAGGTTAGTCAAACCGATATACCGGCATCCTCGCTCTGGATTCCAAAATTGTATCTTTCGGATACTAAATTATACTGCTACCAAAAATATTCTGTTTTGACTAACCTTATGTGACTGCCAGTCTCGATGGGAAGGGGTGACGGTCAGTCTGTTCTATCGTCGGTTAGGGGGGCCTAGCTCTTGGGAGGAACCAGTTTATCCTTATATAACATAAGAGGATATTATTGCTAAGGAAGTAGATGTAAATTAACAGAAAAAAAGTGTAGCGTCACCCAGACATCGCGACGCTATGTCACGTTCTTAACACGACGAGCACTAGCCAGAATGTCCTCCAAGCCCTACGTTTCACTTATTTCCCAAAATCCAAAAACACGAGTCGATAAAACAATTAACAAAATGTGTACGATGCTATCGCTGTAAACAAGGTCAAACACATCAATTTATGGTAGACCTTCCATAACCTCGCGTCACGCCAGCACGACCATTCATACACACAGGCCTTGACTTCACGGGGCATATAGAAGTAAAATCGAACAAAAGTAGAGAAGTAAAAACTACAAAAGGCTACAATAAGGCAGTTTTAATCTGTTTACGCACCAAGATCATTCACATGGAATAAGTATCTGACCTGAGCTCTGGTACATTTTTAAACGCTCTAAAACGACTTTGTGCTCGCCGCGGAATACCAAAGCACATCTACAGCGACAACGGCAGCAAGTTTATAGGTACAGCAAGAATATTAGAACAAAAACGACAAGAGGCCTCAAAAACCTATATCAACAACGATTTATTAACGTCACTAACTCAATGGAGTATTCAATAGCATTTAAACGCACCCGCTGGGCCAACTGCAGGTGAATTATGTTAAGCTGCAGTCAAGAGCTTAAAACACCATCTCAAACGAGTACTCGGAGAACAGAATCTTACTTTTGAGGAGTTTTCCAGCCTCTTTGCACAGATTCAGGGATGTCTGAATTCTAAACCCCCGGTCTAGCCTTTTGCCTTCAAGGCAAACTGCCACTCATCAACAGCGAAGCGTATGAACTCAACCAAATCATACTTATACCACAAATCACCGGACAGTCAGCAAAAACAATAACTCCCACTTCAGAATATCTCACCGTTAATCTAAAAAGGGACATGATCGTGCAATTAAACAACAAACATTTATCATCGAGTGTATCGGGTGTAAGACCCGACAGAGAATAAGCTTTTATGCATGATTAATAAACTTATCTACAATATAAAGGTCGCCGACTTATGCGTGGCAGCAAGGCCCAAATAATAAACAATGCCTTATTATCAGCGTGTCGTACAAGTGTACCGGTTTGCACCGATCGATGGGTACGGTTACACAATCGTGGCAGGTGGCTATTCTTGTACTGCGTGCGAGGAATTCATTGTGCGCAATTTCTGCCCACACACACACACACACACCTGTTTGGCGCTGTAACTATAGTACTTGACCTAGGACGTATACTCAAAAGAGAGAGTCTTAGTATCCACGCACACAACGACTACCACAGCAGGCTGTATTTAACTGAGGAGGAAATATAGATGATAGTATAAACCATGTACTCCCCGACTTCAACTACTCCTTTGTATCTGAAAACCACGATAAAATCCTTCAAAACCAAAATTTATGCAGTTTAGAAACAGCAAAAAACTTTAGGTGTACAATCACTTACACATGAGACACACAACTACGTGCTCTACTCCATAATGGTACTTATTGGCTGGGGCATAATGCAACTGAGAAGAAAACACCGAAGCTGCTGCCTGAATCTTCAGCCAAGGTTGTGTTCCAGCATTACCACCGAATCTGCCCCGGGACCCACGTCACAACAGTCGCCCACGGACGTCGACAGCATCATGAGCGAAGTCATCGTAACTGCTGCCCGTAAACTATATAAGGCGTCACGGCCCTAAGCTTTCCTTTTCTTTTTCTTTTAAATTTCGGCAGCATGTACAAGCACGCTCGACACTGTTACTTTTGCCTACATTGCGTTTTTGTTCTTTATATAAACCAAATATTATAATTAAGAGTCAGTGGGAATTTAACACTCTTCATGGTGAGGGACGCTTTTATTTTACATTTCCGTTCCCGTAAAACATAACCTACTTTTTAAACATTCTACATCAACCAACAACAACCTAACTATTATTTCGTTAAGGTTCCAAACTTTAAATTCTTCAAGCCGGATCTAACTTCAATCAGCGAAGTGTTATTACGTGGTCAGTGTAAAATATACGATAGCAAATCGGTTTGCTTGGCCTCCCATCAGTAGGCGCACATATCGTAGAGGAAGCCTATCACGTATATCGCATTTTTGAAGATAACGCAACTTCACCTTAACTTTAACATAAAAAAACGAACTTACTTCAACGTCAACAAATCATTTCTGAAGGAATCGAGAAAATTGTAACAAACTTTAAGAAGGATTCTGAGGTGCGTGAAACACCAGAGTCGGGACCAAAGCGTCTTGATGCTCTTCAAGATATGTACAAGCATGCTTAAGTGCATGTACGAGCATCATCATCTCAGTCCTCTTCACAACCGAAATCACAAAACAATTCTAATTATATCAACGTTTCATTTAGTAACATCCTAGGGCAAAACCTGCTTCACAATCAGTTGTTCCCCAATCAGCAGCTGCCCAGCAAGACAATTTTAATCTCAGATAAACTCGGCAAAGGCTTTTGTTTTCTAGGTAACAGACATTTGTACTCCAGGTGCTTCCTTTGACCAAATTGTTAAAACAGTTGTAAAATTGTAAAGAACTAAATAGTACAACAACAATTGTTATATTGTTTGGAGATAGTTCATTAAAGAAGCACGACATCATACAGGGAGTAGATATCTAGTTGGAGTTACACAATTTAACACGGTGTAAGTTCATGATAAGCTGTTTTCCAAATTCTTCAAGCTCCACTGCTAAACTAAATATAAATATATATCAAACATACATTTGACATGAATGTACATCTGTACAACTTGATTCGTCGTTATAGAGGTGCAATGCAATTTTATATTTCGACATAAATGAATTTATTTTTAATTTAAAATTGACACCCGCTGGTATGTCCATGCTTATGAAATGTAGACGATGAATGGCTACGTTGTTAGCTTCTAATATACATGATTTAGATTGGAGTCTATTGGCCTCTCTAGCATTAATGCTATGTCTTTTAGTGCTGATGGTATTAGCTACACCTAGTCATTTCCTATTTAAGATCATACTTAAAACTGAGAGAGTTTAATAAGTGTGTTGGTGAAGGGATTTTCCAAGACCTTATGAAATAAAGTAAAATAATACAACTTTATAAAATTGGAAGTAAAGATGATTCTAACAATTTTAGACCTATCTCTTATACTGCCTAACTACTACCGCAAAACTTCAGAAAAACTTATGTTCAATCAGATGCTTAAACATTTTAAGTTAAATGGATAACTTCATCCTCAACTATTGGTTTTACAAAAGGACGTTCTACTAGTGATTGCCCTTACACAACATATATTTGATGCTTGGGAACGGTAAAAAAATTGCCACTGATATCTTCTGTGATCTATCAAAGGCATTCGAATGCGTGCAACATGAAACTCTTATACGAAATCTTAGTCATTATGGTATTGCAGATTTGGTTCTTGAGCTTATCCGCTCTTATTTAAGTAGTCGAATGCAGAAGGTTCAAATCAATGACGTTAAATCCAATTCTTCAAGGCTTTTAGGTCATTTTCAATTTACATAAATGACTTGCCTTTCTTTGTGGAAAAGCTGTGCAAGATTGTACTACTTGCAGATGACACTCTTTTATTTAAATTTGAAAGAAATAAAACTAATTTTGACTACTGGTTAATATATTAGTCAGCAAATAAGCGTTGCCATACATTGGGCAACGCTGCCAGTCTTCTGGCCACTTCATCACCTGGCAGCAACATCATGGGTCTTTTTTTAATTTAGCCATACTTTTATTACCTATTAAATTAACTATCATATTTCATTTTTTTTCAATTTAACACTATTTTTGCAAAAATAAATATACTTAGGTAGATACATACTCATAGTCCATCACGTTTTGCGCGCTTGACAATAAAGTGGACTATTCGAACAATAAAGAAGGCCTTTCGACCTAGTGAGATTAAAAAATATTGTAGTTATTTATCATCAATATTTTTCCTTTTCTTTCATATGCGCATTACATTATATCCCTAGCTCGTTAATATCTCTAGTATTACTCTTAGGTATGTTATTTTTATGTTTGATTGATAAATTAAATGATTGTAGTGACTTTACAATTGTTTGCACACGGGGTCCTTGTCCGTCATCGGAGTGACCTCGAGGGCGGGGGAATCACAGACGGCGGGTATTGGCGGATGAACAGGTTCAGCTATGTAAGAAAAGAATAGGAGATATTTTGAATAATGCAATCAACAGTTGAGCCCAAACCTAGCGCCATATAGAACGTGTCAAAGTTCGGACTTGCTGTACAAGGTAAGTGAACTTGAAGAATTTTCGAAAATTTTATCTTATTTTTGTGTAAAATTGGGTGTGTGACGTATTGTAGGAATAACATAGAACTTTGGTGTTTATTTTTGTGAAATATCGTCTAATTACACAACGTTTGAAAGTATCCGCATCGTGTACTGCATGGTTCTAACCTCATATAAAATATTTATGTAGCGTTTTTGGGTGAGTCGGCTAAAGACGGACGATTTGAGAAGGGTAATCTTGAACGTCCGTGGTTACTACTAAACAATATAGTATTGGATGTTGAATTTTTGATTTAAAATTTATAACTGACAGCCTAATAATAAAAACATATTGCTTTACTTAAGTATATAAATCTGTTTTGCGTATATAAATGTTTATAGGCTGAATAATTACACTAGATGTCCTAAAAATTACTCATTACACGTTTGTTCAGACATTTATAATTAACTGTTAGTATCCGTAACTAACCCACGTAGTGCAGGGTAATCCCGGACATCAGAGGTTTTGTTTTTATATTATAACTTGATTTTATTCTAAAATTTATCACTTTTGATTATGAAAACATAGGGCTGACTAGTTAAACAAAAGAATGAATAATAAAATGCTTTTGTAACTTAATTTGGTTTCATTTTATTCTACTTGTCCCTTTATTGTTTGCAATTTCCCCACTCTCCCCTAACAACAAAGGTGCGTAACTGATTGGGACGAAAATTGAAGTGTTGATGTTTGAATTATGTCCAGATGAAGTTAGTATTTCGTTCTGTCCAGACATACGATTTGGTCTTTGCACATTATTGAAACTCAACTTAGAAAAAAAGGATTTTTCGAAAATACCGCAATAAACTACTTTAAGAAGACTAAGGAATTTTGGATTTGATTTTGATAAAAGTTCAAAGACGAACGAGTTAAAATGAATATCCGGCTATGCTTGTTATTTTTTGTTGTAAGTATACTTAGCTATAGATATTAATGTTTTTTTTTAAATAAAACCAATATAAAAATATAAAAAAATAAAACTTACATTTAAAAAATATGTCTGAAATGGTATTACACCATTTTGAGAATTAAGATGAAAACAGCCGTAATGACATCAGCGGGTCGATTCCGTAAAAAGATTACTAACCTTTTTTGAAAGAAATAAGATATACATTGCGGTTTCGCGACAATCGATGAATTTCATACGTCATTTTAAATGCGCAATGTATATCCTATTTCTATGGATTTCAAACGAGAATTGTTAGCTGTCATTTTACGGAATCGACCCGCAGTTACCTTTCAACTTCCAAATCATTGTACTAGAAAAACTTCAACAAGACTTTGTGGCTGTTTTACGAAAACCATAGAATATGTTTCAGAGTATTTATATGTTTCGGGTTTATCACGATTGGATTTATTGAGTTTCTGATACTACATAAATAAACACATAAATCGTTTTACTTCGCGGGATCATTTATTTAGTACACGTATTCCCTACAAACAACCAGACATATATATCCCTTTTAAAATATAGTGCCTACAGGCTAATATAGCACAAAAGAGGTTACTAACTGTAGCGACTCTGAAACATTGTAATTGTTTTTCGTAAGCAGGCGCAAAGTTTTTTTTGTAAAATTATTTGGAATAAAAAAGTAACCGATGTTACCCGCCAAAAGAAGTAGCAAGCGAACGCTTAGTATTTTTAACGAATTTTAAAAAAAGAGGTTATCAATTCGACCCACGACTCATAAGTAATGTAATATTGTTGACATTGCGTGATTGCATACTATTTGCATACGTTAGACTATGTGGCCTTTTAAACAGATGTGCCAAATTACATAAGTGTATTGAAGTTGGAATCCAAAAATTTATTTTCATATTTTTGCTGCCAATTTTTGGTATTCGACTCTAGTAGAGGAAAACACTTATCTTAATGTTCCATATGCGTTTTATTTTTAAATTTTAGTGGGGTTCTAAAAGCGGTGTAATATTTATGTTAAAGTATGAAAATGACTAACATAATTTTTGTTTAAGTTTAAGTCATTTTTATACTGAAATTATCTTATTTTAGAATCCTCTTTGTTTTCAGTTACTAATCGTTTCCGTTAATATGTTACCCTTGGCCCCTTCGGAGACAACAGACCTACGAACCAAGAGGGATGTCTTGGAAACAATGAAAAACGCCTGGGGAGAGGTGATAAAAACGTCAAAAGATGCAGGAGACGCAATAGTTAATGTTTTCACAACAACTGAAAAGAGCATGGTCGACAAAATGGAGGACGGAGTCAAGAATCTTACCCAATAATATATTTTTTCTGTATCACTGAAAAAAATACTTAATTGATGGAAACAAAATCTTATTAGCAGCTATCAACTTTCTTATTTAAATACGAGCCTATAAAGTATCTTGTCAACAGTTATAAACTTAAAATTGTGGATGGGTCAATTAAGCAGCTTATTTGTAACTACAAATACTTATTGTAACTTGTATAAAGTCAGGTATTTGAACTTGATAAAGTATATTGTTGTCTGTATATATGCCATTTATTTAAAATCAAAAGGAACATTTTTACTTCCATCAATTATCTTTTTTGTAATTAAAACTCAAATGATTCATTGTAGCTTATATAAAGCATTGTTTAATTTGTTTATTGTTTGAAATTAAAAAAGTTACATTGTAGCTCCTACTAAGCTTCTTATTTTATCCTGCCTACCGGACACACTTTTATCTTTATGATAGTTTCAAAATGGGTTCCAATTGGCTAGTAAATTACCCATTTTTCCTTTGGTAGTTTAAGATTTAAGTAATAATACTTAAAAATAAAATAAAATAAGAGATTTTCGTTTGCAGTCTTCGAAATTTTTATCCAAAACGCCTATTATATTACATTATATAACACCTATTTTTTTAGGGTTTTAGAAAATATATAATTTTCTGGACGTTTGATTGAGATTGGAACGGCTAAACCATATCTGTCGCTCTTGGTAACCCAGGAACTCAAATCGTTTTATTAAATAAGGAATGAAGGATTATTAAGAATGCCATAAATACATGTCAGAAAATAAGTATCACGGCGAAAACGGATATAGACCCAATTTAAATGTGTATGATATTCGGAGACATGATCATACTTATACAAGCCGAAAATAATACGGATGCATAAGTTGAAAAGGCGGTCGAGTTCGTCAAGAAGTTCTTCAGTTATATCGGGATAGCATAAATCTGCATAGTCAATTATGGGAAACAAAAGGGAGTTAACTAGCGTAACCTAAGCTGATTGCGGTAAAAATGTTTCATTCTTTTTAGGGAATGCATCGTCGAAAAGATTTTTTTACTGACCTCGGTGACATGATGTGACCATAAGAAAGATCATTTCAAAATGAACCAAAACAAAATTGATGGACTGGCTGCTTACCCGCAACTACTTCGACCTTAACGTTAATTGCCAAATCCCAAAGGTTATTCAGCCGACTGACTTCCTTTTGTATTCAAACAAGGTTGTTGACAGTAATATAAATTCAGTTGTGTGGGATGTAAAATATAAAAACTTGCGTAGTGAATTGGCAATTTTCTTATAATCTGAGTACATACTGTCTTGACTGCGTCAATACGTTTTTTATTTCGTTACAGCTTAGCTTCTGACACATGCACTTGCTGCAACGAGATGTACCCACTGAGTGCTTTATTATTACCCTAATCCTTAGTTGGCTTTCGCTGATGGCAAAAAGGATGCATCTCCTTTTTTTATCAAAACTTTCTTCGGTGATTCTCTATTTTAGTTATCTCTATTAATTATGTTTGTTACGTACATAATTTTCCCGTGATTCAATTATATGAATCATATTTTTTTTTCTATTCATATTAAAAATCACCGCATTTCTTTTGTACAAAACAATTAATGTAAACTTGTCTCTTTTTTATTCATTAGTCCTCTATTCTAGGAATGCTTATTTTAGGGTTGTGTAGCTAAATGGCAAAATAGAACCTTTATAGTTTCGTCATGTCCGTATGGTATAACACAGCTTTATAATTTCCGCTGTTAAATCTAACAGAAAGCTGCCTTATGTGAACCTCTATCATAGATATAGGCGAAAAAATCCTAGGTCTGTATGGTCTGTGACCTCTACACGGAAAACAATATTTACACGCTATATGGATAAGGAATACACTCTCGAGAGTAAAAGATGGACAGCAATATTGTTGTGTATTTGTTACAAACTCGATAGTGTAAATACGAGACAGTAAAACACCATCTGGGAATTTTAAACCGTCACAAGATAATCAGATAGTATAATTTAACTTATAGATGTCTTTTAGAGTTACTATTTTATTCAAGGTAAAGTCAAAATGGTTTATTCAAATAAGGATTTTACAATCACTTTTGAATCGTCGAATTATGAAATATTATTTTTTGAACCCTCCCACCTTCCCGCCGGTTAACAATGTTGTTGATTTCTACCGAGAAGAATCCGGCAAGAAACTCGATAGTTACTCTTTTAAAAACAATATCAATAATACAAACTAAAAATACAATTAATGTTTTAAATAAAAAATTTTAGCCGTACAATTTTATGTTATTTCCATTTTAATTTGGTTTACCTATGTATCCTGTAATTGAGCATCATCAGTCCCAAGGATTTTTATCATTTACATAGTCTGAAATATTGTAGTATGCCTTTTTACAAAGTACCTGCTTGATAAAAGATTTAAATTTACTTATTGATAGATTTTTAATTTTATTGGGAACTTTGTTGTAAAAGTGTATACATTGCCCCATAAAAGAGTTACTTATTTTGTGTAGACGTGTATCATGTACCAACAGCTTATTTTTACTTCTAGTATTTACTTTGTGAACGTCACTTTTCTTGCTGAAACTATTGATATTTTTATGAACATATAAAAGATTTTCATATATGTACTGCGACGCTAAAGTTAAAATTTTTACTTCCCTAAACCTATCCCTCAGAGATATCCTAGATCCTAATTTAAAAATAGCACAAATTGTCCTTTTTTGTAACGAAAATATTGTATTTACATCAGCAGCGCTACCCCACACTAGGATACCATATGTCATTAAACTATGGAAATAGCTAAAATATACTATTTTTGCAGTGTCGACATCTGTCAATTGTCTTATTTTCTTGATCGCATACACAGCAGAGCTAAGTTTTTTGGCTAGGTTATGAATATGAGGACCCCATTGAAGTTTGGAGTCCAGCGTTATGCCAAGAAAGACTGTTGAATTAACAAGTTCTAATTGCTCGCCATTAATATTAATACATGTCTGTCTCTGACTAACATTTGGTAATGTAAATTTAACACATTTGGTTTTTTTTTCATTAAGTAACAAATTATTAGCGTTAAACCAATTTACAATTTTAGAAAGGGCATTATTTAATTCATTATAACATGTCTTTCGTCTCTTTAAAAAGCAAAGAGGTGTCATCAGCAAATAAAACAATGTCATGGTTTTTACATGATATGGGAGATCATTAATGTAAATAATAAATAGAAAAGGACCTAAAATTGAGCCCTGAGGGACTCCCATAGTGACTGCTGATCCCGGAGATCTTTCACCGTTGACATCTATTTTCTGTACTCTCCTACTCATATAGGATGTCAAAAGGTCGAGAGCTTTGCCTCTAATACCATAGTGATGAAGCTTCCTGATGAGATTTTCATGTTGAACACAGTCAAATGCCTTAGATAAATCACAAAACACTCCAAGGGCATCTTGCGAATCCTCCCAGGCGTTATATATATTTTTTAATGGTGCCAGTCCTGCATCGGTTGTGGAACGGCCTTTATAAAGCCAAACTGTTTACTACTAAGTAGCTCATTAATACAGAAATGGCTTAACATTTGACAAAGTATGATTTTTTCAAACACTTTACTGAATACTGGTAGTATTGAAATAGGCCGAAAATTATTAGGATCTGTTGAACGACCTGATTTAAAAAGAGGTATAACTTTGCTAAGTTTCATCTCATCAGGATACACACCACTATCAACACAACTATTAAAAAATTAAGGCTAAGGGTTGTGCTATAACATGAATTATTGAATTTATAGTTTTTACAGAAAGTCCCCAAAGTCCTGTGGTGTTTTTAATTTCTAAAGTTTTAAATGTATTAATGATATCCGTAGGTCTAATGTTTTTGAATATAAAGGGAACTTTACATTCAGGAACACTAGTTTTTAATAATTTTTCTGCTAAAATTGGACTTGAATTTAGATGTTCAGTTGTTTTGAATGGAATATTCCTAAAAAACTGTTCACAGGCAACTGCTACCTTAGAATTTGTTTTAAAACTAGCATCATCTACAATCAACTCAAAGTCCTGACAAGAATTCCTAGCTTTACCAGTTTCATTATTTATTATGTTCCATGTAGTTTTTATTTTATTTGTTGAATTTTTTACTTTATGTCTGAGGTGAATTGCTTTTGCAACAAGACAGACCTTTTTAAAGGTTTTTGAGTATTTTTTAAAATATTTCCAAAATATTTGGCTATTATTAAATGATTTTTCTTTGTATAATTCGTACAGTTTACGCCTACTTTTATGAATACCTGGGGTAGCCCATTCACTAAAACTAAAGAGACTGGAAATATGTTTCTTTTTTGCAGTAAATATTTTATTATACTATGTAGTAATAGTGTCAAGAACAGTATTGTACATATCATTTGGGTCGCCATTATAAAGCAAATCTGGAAGTTTATGCATTAAGTTAGATTTAAATGATTCAACCCGTTTAGTTGTTATTGGTATAAATTTAATGTGATGAATGATAGTGATACTATTCTTTCTTTCTAAAACTACTAACTGTCCACAATGATCTGACTCTAGATAGCTTATAATTGATTTTTGAATTGGTTTTATGTCAGTAAATATATTGTCGATGCAAGTGGCACTGGATACAGCAATTCTAGTTGGTTCACAAAACAAATTATTTAAATTAAAAGACTGAAATAAGGCAAATAAGGTATTTGTTGCTAGAGCGGCAACAGAAATACATCTTCTGTGAAAATTTCAATTGTCTCACTATCACGGATCATGAGACACAGCCTGGTGACAGACGGACGGACGGACAGCGAAGTTTTGGTTATTACTAAGATCCGCCAATTACTTTGGCAACAGAACCCTAAAAAATAATATAAAGCACATTTCTTGCGGATTAACAAAATTAAATTATTCAATCAATAGTCATTAAATTAAAAAAACTGGTTGCCTGTAAAGTCGGTATACGGGCGAAAGTTTTACGTGACAATGATTTTATGTCTGTCTCTCTCGCTCTTAGGCGGGCGCGTGCCTCTCACTCGCTCTCATTGTGAGCGCATAACGTGAGCGGAGCGTAACGCAGTTTCTTGAAGTGTCACCCGGCAAACCAATTTATAAGACGTTGTCACGTCAAAACGTTAGCGATTTTTACATGAGACTAGCTTTTACCCGCAACTTCATCAACTCAACCCAAAGGTTTATGCATGCTTAGCATAGCTTCCAAAATAATGGATTTCCATACCAAGTTTCAAACCCCTTTGGAAATAATTGTTTTTATGTCGATCCTTATGTCACATATAGGAAGCCAAATTTCAAATTGTTTTGCCTGTGTGTTAATATCAGCCAGTTTCATCAGTTTTCGGGATTAAAATGCGCTGTTGGGTGCATTCTTTAAAATATATAAAAATTGTGCACATATCACAAAATGTGAATCAAATAAGATTGACTTACTACTACTGTCATCGTCGCAATCTAGTAAACATGTAATTTATTTAGGCAATATTCTGTATAGTTAGTTATTGCGCAGCTATTTCTAACAGGCATTACGGGGATTATTTGCTGATTAATTGTTTTTCCTTAAATAATCTCTAATAAAAATTTTGCTACTATAAATGTAATCTGTTGCTCGACCTATAGTAATCTATTAGACGCAACAAATCCCATAAAGAACCCTAGAAAGAACACAATCATAAAAACGTCGTTTTTCGACTAAATAAAAAAGAAACAGTAAATAAAAAAGTACTGCATACTTAGGCTGGGTTGCACCAATTAACGTTAAAGTTAAACAGTGGCCAAAAATGGGAGATTGTATGAAAATATCTATCGTCTAAGCAAATATAGATATATATAATAAATAAAGATAAGCAACTAGTAAGCTTCCTGAGCCAGTGGTCTTAAATCAAAACTATTGTCTCCATATTGAAATGGTCTAAACTTACAACGACTCTAGCGACCAAACACCTAAAGGTCAGAAGGCCAGAGAAGTTTGTTGCATGGTACGCAAAAATTTTATAAGGTTCCTAAGAATGAGAATTATTGCGAATATTTAAAAAAAAATGTAAATTAATTTTATTGAAATCAATTTTTACTGAAAGTAGGTACTGCAAAGATCTCCATCGTCACTTTTTACATTTTAATACCACGTGGTTTTAAAGTAAAAGGCGGGTAAAACTATTTTTTATAACTTTGCAACCTACTAAAAATATCCATCTAAAAAAGGTTTAAAAGCCTCAAATGCAACTTGTGCGCAAAAAAAAAATTTATTTCTTAATTATTAAATTTTATGGTGGGATACTACTACATTTTCTCTCTCATCTCTAATACAAAGTCTGTGTAGCAGTTTACCAAAAAAACCTTTCTGTAACCTTAAAAATAAAAAGAGCGTAATTATTAGGCTGCGACATAGAGACGAACGGACATAACTAAACTGTATAGGTTCTGTTTATGTCACTTAGGCACGGAACCATAAATAACAACGTTTACCTAATAAGAATCTCAAACTGGTGGGTATTATTTCGTTTTTTGAAATGGCGAATAAAAATCTAAAAGTAGGATTGCCATAGCAAATAGGATGTCGCATGTCGCATGAATGAGCTTCATTTCAAACTTATTTTTTTTAAAATTTTAAGACATATTTATAAATATGCTTATTGCCAAAAAATTGAAAATAATTCTGACTGATATAATTAGCTTTGTTCTACAGAAAAAATAAAATTAAGTTCCAATTTGAGAGTTTTTCCTCGTATTCCGTGTGTTTCAGGTTCTGATTTTGCAACTATAGGTCTTTCTGAACCCCAGCTTTCCTGAAGATTTTATCATTTCAGATATTATAAGTCAATATACATATTCGGCTTGCTAAACCTAGCTTAATTTATTTGTATAACAACAGTTTAACTGCCTTAAAAACATTAATTCTGCCGTCATGGTTTCGTTTTTATATTATCAGTTTCTTATGTAAAACACCGAAGCAAGTAAAACAGATAGGTAGGTACAGCTAGTACCTATTTGATTTAAGTTGAATTTATTAAGTATTTACCCGTAACATTTATTTACACTTCTCTATGAAAGTGACATAATGCAGTTCCACATAACATTTGGTTACAATGTAATTTGTAAAAGTACAAGCCTAACAACTGGTTTTCAAATTTATTTTTATAAATAGTGTTGTGAATTCAGCATCATATTATTTGCAAACGAATACTTGCATTTTAATATCTATAAATATTAATAATCTTTGTTTGGTCTTCGCAGTTTTTTAAGCAAATTATTAATTTTGGTTTTGTAGTGCTTCTAAAAATACACATTGTTTATTGCTACATCCATAAAAAGGGACGCTCAAACTAGACGCAAATTATTTTATGACATTAAAATTGAATTATCAGCAGGTAGGTTAAATTTCTAATTCAAAAGGTGTGTCAAATCTGATGTCTCTTTTTCCAGTTGGCGTGACATTGTTGCGGCCTATGTACCTATGTACTCATCATTATATATATATATACATAAGTGTCCCTATATACCTGTATATATTTATTTATATAATAATTTTAACTTATTTTGAATGTAATAAGTATATGTATTTATGTGCAATTATGTAATTGAATGTTCTTATGTTGTTCTTATTGAATTTGTCTTTATCTAATTTTAATTTCATACCTAAAAAAACTTATTCGAAAAGATAAAAAGAACTGCACATCACGATTCCTAACCGCCTGTGAAAAAAATATGGTAGCAATGGTATAAGCGCATTACCTACAAGACGAATGCAGATTAAAATAACAGTTTATTCAGCTCTGCGAATACAAAGTTTCTTCGTTTTCACATGGGCACTTCATTACCGTTTATTGCAGATAGCACTACCAGCCGCACAACTGGTAGTGCTGTTTACAAATGCTAGTACTACCATGGCACCGTTCAAATGTTTTATAGTACAATCGAGGAAAAAAATACAAAAAGAAACTGGCCAAGTGCTAGAAGGAGTTCCGCACGATCTAACAAGATTGACGTGTGTTTGTATTTCGATGGATTGACGAGGAAAATATAGTTTTTCCCACCGACCAACTGAACGGCACAACTAGTGCGGTGGGTGGGATATGTCGAGCTTCTATAGTCGTTTTAGTTTTTATTTTCAATATTATTGCAAATGACAGCTGTCAAATTAGAAAAATGATCGATCTCATCAAGATCTTTATTTTAGATGACAGCTGTCAAACTAGAAAAGGCTTCATCTCTGTAACTATTCATTTTAGACTAGCAGTTTCTTTACAGAAATAATAGATCTCATCAAGATCTTTATTTTTGATGACATCTGTCAAACTATAAATAGCTATATCTCCCTTACTATTGATCTTAGACTAGCAGTTTCCGTGCAGAAATGATAGATCTCATCAGAATCTATATTTTTGATGACAGCTGTCAAACTAGAAAGAGCTATATCTCCCTAACTATTGATATTAGACTAGCAGTTTACTTGCAAAAATGATAGATCTCATCAAGATCTTTATTTACGATGACAGCTGTCAAACTAGAAAGAGCTATATCTCCCTAACTGACTAGCAGTTTTCTTGTAGAAATGATAGATCTCATCAAGATCTTTAATTTTGATGACAGCTGTCAAAGTAGAAAGAGCTATATCTCCCTAACTATTGATCTGAGACTATCAGTTTCCTTGCAGAAATGATCGATCTCATCAAAATCTTCAATTCAGATGAAAGCTGTCAAACTAGAGAGAGCTATATCTCCCTAATTATTGATCTTAGACTGGCAGTTTCCTCGCAGAAATGATAAATCTCATCAAGATCTTTATTTTTGATGACAGCTCTCAAACTATAAATAGCTATATCTCCCTTACTATTGATCTTTGACTAGCAGTTTCCGTGCAGAAATGAAAGACCTCATCAAGGTTTTTATTTTTGATGACGGCTGTCAAACAAGAAAGAGCTATATCTCCCTAACTGACTAGCAGTTTCCTTGTAGAAATGATAGATCTCATCAAGATCTTTATTTTTGATGACAGCTGTCAAATTATAAATAGCTATATCTCCCTTACTATTGATCTTAGACTAGCATTCTAAAATGAAGATCTTGATGAGATCTATCATTCAACGTCTTAGACTAGCAGTTTACTTGCAAAATTGATAGATCTCATCAAGATCTTCATTTTAGAATGCTAGTCTAAGATCAATAGTAAGGAAGATATAGCAATTTATAATTTGACAGCTGTCATCAAAAATAAAGATCTTGATGAGATCTATCATTTCTACAAGGAAACTGCTAGTCAGTTAGGGAGATATAGCTCTTTCTTGTTTGACAGCCGTCATCAAAAATAAAAACCTTGATGAGGTCTATCATTTCTGCACGGAAACTGCTAGTCTAAGATCAATAGTAAGGGAGATATAGCTATTTATAGTTTGAGAGCTGTCATCAAAAATAAAGATCCACAGGCGGCACCCGTTCACGAGTATGACACATGAATCAGCCATCGCTTCGCTCAACCATGTTTTAGGGAACGTAACGACCCGACACACACGCCACCACCGCAGAGACACTTTGAGAGAGCATGACACACTCAAGCAACTCCAATAAAACTTCGATTGTACTAGTTACAATGTGTGTAGTAAAGGAACAAAATATAAGAGGAAAAGATTGGAAGGTTCGTAATGCTTTACTACCGAGAAGAACCGGCAATAAACTCAGCAGTTAATCTTTTATACATCATATAAAAATACAATATAGCCTTACACTAGGTAATAACATAATATACAATTTTTTAATTAAAAAAAATATATTTCAAATGCCCCAATACAAATCAATTAAGTTTTAATTTTTCCAAGCATTTTTATCATTTATGTATTCATCAACTTTGTAATAGCTTTTTTTCATTTAACTATCTTTGACATATATTTTAAATTTATTTGAGGGTAAATTAACCACATGTTCTGGAATTTTATTGTAGAAAAATGTACTTTGTATTGCGAAAGAGCTATGTACCTTCTGAAGACGACATTTTGGAACTACCAATTTATCCTTATTCCTTGTATTAACACTGTGGGAGGTCACTATTTTTAGCAAATAAGTGACAATTTTGGCGTAGGTACATACATTGTACAAGCGAAAATATATTGGCAAGGAACAGTTAAAATATGAATTTCCCTAAATAGTTCCCTAAGAGAAATTCGAGGTCCTAATTTATAAATTGACCGTACTGCTCTCTTTTGCAAAATAAAGACTGTATCAATATCAGCTGCCTTACCCCAAAGCAAAATGCCATAAGACATGACGAAATGGAAATAGCTAAAGTAGACCAAGCGAGCAGTGTCAACATCTGTAAGCTGCCTAACTTTCCTAACTGCATAGGCAGCTGAGCTGAGTTTTCCTACAAGAACTGAAATGTGAGGGTTCCACTGCAGCCTATTGTCTAATGTAATACCTAGAAACACTGTTGAGTCTAATAGTTCTATTTCTTCTCCGTTTAGGGATAATTTTGCACTTATGTTTCTGACATTTGGCATCATAAATTTTAAACACTTAGTCTTTTTCGCATTAAGAAGTAAATTATTTGCCGTAAACCACTGAAGAACCTGAGAAAGCGCACTACTTACGTCGTCAAAATTAGTTTTATTTCTGTCAACTTTAAATAAAAGAGATGTGTCATCAGCAAATAGTACAATCTTGCAAAGCTTCTCCACGAAGAAAGGCAAGTCATTTATGGAAATTAAAAATAGAAAAGGACCTTAAATAGAACCTTAAGGAACTCCTAATTTTACTTCTGAGCCATTGGATTTTACTTCATTGATTTGAACCTTCTGCATTCTACTACTCAAATATGAGCGGATAAGCTCAAGAGCCAAATTTGCAATACCATAATGACTCAGTTTCCGTATAAGAGTTTCATGTTGCACGCAGTCGAATGCCTTTGATAGATCACACTTTTATACCAATAGCATTTTGTGACTGTTCCCAAGCAGCAAATATATGCTGTATAAGGGCAACAACTGCGTCAGTTGTGGAACGCCCTTTTGTAAAACCAAATTGTTGAGGATGAAGTAATCCATTTAAGTTAAAATGTTTAAGTACTGATTGCACATAATTTTTTCAAAAATTTTGCTTAAGGCAGGCAGTATAGAGATAGGTCTAAAAGTATTAGGATCATCTTTACTTCCACTTTTAAAAGTGGTATTATTTTACTATATTTCATTAAGTCTGGGAATATTCCTTCGTCAACACACTTATTAAATATTATGGCTAAGATTAGTGCTATAATATCAATAATTCCACTAAGGACTTTGACTGATTTACCCCATAGGTCACAATTTTTTTTCTGAGTTAGTAATTTAAATGTCTTTATGATGTCTTCAGAGGTAACATGCTCAAATTTAAATATAGCCTTGCATTTATTTACGTTACATTTTAAAAGTAACTCTGATTCTAATGGAGAGGAATTTAATGCATTCGTTGTAATTGTTGGCATTTTAGTAAAATATTTCTCAAAAGAGTTAGCGACATCAAGATCTGAATCAATTATTTTTGAATTATCAGTAAGTGAATAATGATTGTCACGCGGTTTAATTTTTCCTGTTTCACTATTTATTACATTCCATGTGGCCTTTATTTTATTAACAGAATTTTTAATTTTATTACTTAAATGTATTGCTTTTGCAACCCTGCATACTTTTTTAAATATTTTTGAATACATTTTGACATAGTTGGTGAATGTGGGACTGTGGTTATATTGTTTCATTTCATACAACTCATACAACCTAGTTCGACTTCGGTGTATTCCTACAGTAGCCCAGTCCTTGAATTTCATTTTATCATTTGGCCTAAAAGTTTTTACTTTAAACACTTGCTCGAACTCATTACTTAAGAAATCAAAAAAAATATTAAAAAGATTATTAGCATTATCATGCATGAAATGTAAAAATGGAATTTTCTTTTTAGTATTTGCTTTAAAATTGTTTAATCGAGCAGTGGTCACAGGTCTACAAGTTACTAGTTGAGATTTTTTTTTATAGTTGTGTAGAATTTTTATTATTTGACCACAGTGATCGGATGGCAAATTGTAAATAATAGATTTATCTTTAACTTCAACGTTACAGAAAATATTATTTAAAAATGTAGCTGAAGTCGATGTAATTCTAATTGGTTTCCGAAACAAATAATTTAAGTCAAAACTTGTGAATAAGTTAATGAAACTATCTCTTGTTTGGGAACTCTCTAAAAGATCAATATTAAAGTCACCAGAAATAATAACTGACTTTTAAGAATGACAAATTTTTTTTAGAACTTGTTCCATTACAGGCTCAAAAGAATTATAATTTGCAGAAGGGGGGCGATACACACAATGTATAATATAATTCTTAAGTTCTATACAAGACAATTCTATAATTCGTTCAAGAAATATATGACGGAGTTATGCCCGAACATACATAAAAAAAAAATTCAGAACCTCCTCCTTTTTTGAAGTCAGTAAAAAAAGCAATTTTGAAACCTTACTATACCGAATTAGTCTCTCTTGAAGCTAATGAGGGACGCGCGTTCGAGTGCTGGCGTGTTCTAATATAAACAATGATCTAAATTTGAATATCTATATGTCAAATCTTGTCTCCTCTGTCTTATCCAAAATCCTAAGAGATATTATTAAGGAAAATTATTTTAATAAACATAAAGAACTGGACAGCACATTTTCTAGCTATCTGTATAAAAAAAATGTCTCAAAAGTGTGACAGATGTGCCGCGAACGTGTGGTGTCTTTTTTACAAGAATAGATACCACAGGCTACCTTGTCTCTTTCTAAAATGTGGCCAATTTCGTAAGCCTATTGTGCAGCCCATAGGACAGATTACAGAACTCGAAGTCTAGGGGTATAGTCTTGATCGTCGAATTGACCCCTTGTTCTTTTATTTTAACGCTGTATTAGTAAAAAACTGGTATTTTTGACTTATAACTCCTTATCCCAGAGACGCTGCTGCTTATTAGAAGCAATGTTGCGGCAATGTCACGCAGGACTAAAAGGGTTGGTGTAAAAGTGGCTAAATGCGGTTTTTTAATTATATTTTGTTAGAAATACGACTAATGATTAGTAAAACCATTTAGTGATTAAAACATTTTACACCAGTGCTAAACGACCAGTGATAAAAAATAAGGAAATTATTTATGTTACTTTTTTTAGCTAACAAACAAGCTGAAACCGCCTGACGGTAAGCGGTCACCGCAGCTTATGGACGCTTGCAACACCTGGAGCATCAATCGCGCATTGCAGTTTCTTCAAAAAATTTAATAACTTATTTCTTAGATCCCTTTCTTTTTTATATAAGTTTCTTAGATAAGTGAGCTCATTCCACAACAAAAGCGTTTGTGGGAGAAAGTTCTTCTGAAACATCACTGTACGTGACCCATTTAAGTTCTAAGGTTGAATTCCTTGCCGATGGCGAGCGGTGTGATGGTAGAAAGTAGCTGTGGGCATCATTTCAAATAATTCCTCAGAACACATCCCATTATACAAGCGGTAGAACACACACCACACAAATATAAATATTAAAGTAAATAAACGTTTTAAGGGCCAAGATGCAATCAAAGATTAATCTCGAGCCAGGACTTGAACCTGCAACTCCTTACATTGCGTGTAAGAGCTCTACCAATTAAGCTATCGAGGCACAAGTCTGGCTGATGAAAATCCTAACTACATCGTTGCTCTAAAAATACGCTCGCTACGAACGTCACATACAAAGACTTTATAAGTAAAACTGAAATATGTACAGAACATCAAAAAGTCTTCTCGCTGGTTTTCTTTGTAAAATTCTTTAAAAACAAAACAATAGTAACACATTTAATAGCCCGTATCGGAAATAAAAAGTTAAAAAAATGTTCAACCCCTAGAAAGAACAGCTCAAAGTCATCTTGCTGGTTTTATTTCTAAAAAATCTTTAAAGTCAAAACCTGAGAATCTAATCTTTCAAATCTATCTAATCTCAAAAAACGTTATGATATCGTACCATCGCCAAATTTGATGACACTGCACTACTACAAAGCAAACTTTTGGCAAAGATTGCAGGCTTTCTTTGTGAAATAATTGAATAAGAATTTATTAATTCAATAAACCCACCCCGCTATAGTCAGTATCGTGAATTAGGTCAAGTATTTACAGCAATGTTAAGTATTTATTTTTACTTTCTTATAGATAATTACCTTTTAATTTTCAGGTACTTATCATCAGCGTAACTGCGTTACCTTCTTTGGAGTCAGACCTACGAGCGAAGCAGGATCTGGCAGACACGTTAAGTGACACAGAAGATGCCATCGTTGTTGATGATATCAAACCATCCAAAAAGAGAGTTGTCGAAAAAGTGGTGGACGGAGTCAAGTTTATTATTAGAACATAATGTATTTTTTATAGTGTGTAAATTTAATATGCTCACAAGTGTTTTTATTCAACATTAGCTACTAATTTTATCGTTTAAATTGATGTAATCATATCGCTTACATTAAAATTTGTTGTCCCTCTCTAAATTATATATTCAAATCGATAATTGCGAGGTATAAAATTAATTTATTGACGAATAACTATGTAGATTGATTTTCTTAAATATTTAATCATAATTTAATTAAAATTCCTTCTAATCTAATTTATTTGAGTTCTGTTATTTGCTAGCGAAAGACCTAAAAATTTTATCAAGTTTTTTTGACAAATTTATATGAGGGCTGTTTATTATTATGTCGTCTACGACTTGCTTGATAAAATATCCTTGATGATATATATAGGTAAGAACAGGCACACCTACAATAATACCCCAATAGTTCATACAAATCAGTACTATAGTAATTTAAATAATACTTTGTACACAGATCTGTAATAGTCCCCATTGTGAAAAAGATAAAAAATACTAGGACAAAATACGGCTCAATATCAAATTTTCCGTGAAGCATACTTATAACTTAATGCACAAAATATTGTACCTCCTGAAAATTCAGAACTGTTTATTAGATAATAAATAATAATAATGATGCATATATTTGCATTACACACAGCGCCATATAGTCCCAAACTAAGCAAAGCTTGTAGATATTATGGTTTTTTTGTAAATACATACATAAAATACATAGAAAACACCCAATCTCTGGATAAACACAAATGCTCATCACATTAATGTTTGTCTTGTGCGGATATCGAACATACGCCCATCGATTTAGCAGTTGGATCGTTACTTACTATATAAGTCAATGCAAGACTCAAATGACTTGTTTAGGTAAACGAGTGCATCACTTAATATTCGATAATGATAATAATCGATTCTAGTTACCGATAATGAAATAACTTTTTGTTCGACCAACTTATAATTATTACGATTAATTTAATGTAATTATTGACTTTCAGAATGAAAATCAGTCATGTCGCGGCGCATTAAAAGCATTACTAAGTTAGAGATAATAATTACTTAAGTTGTTCCTTGTTACTTAATTATCTTTTCAATGATTATATATATGTTACTGCTACAGTGATAATTCTTTTGTCATCATAATCATTTTAACGCTGCAAATTGCCTTCATCGAGTTACAAGCATTATTAATTCCAACTAACCATTTTGGAGCCATTTAGCAGTTTTTGTTATTTTGAAAACACGTACAAAAACACCCTGTAAGAAAATTATTCTGTTTCTGGTGTAATTTCAAAACATCGAATAAACTAGGAGTTGAATTGTGGCATTTTACCGGCGACAACGACAGCAGAACCAACGGTGAATGTTTCAAAAATTGATAAAAAAATTCTTTAGGGGTACCTAGCTACATATATTTACCTATACATTGAACCAACCTATGAAACGATTTTTTTTTCGCGCACCCCTTCATGTGGGCTGTTATTCGATTGAACGTCGAAAATTCGAATTATTGGCTCCCAGAGTTGAAAATAAAACCGCGCAATCTAAACATCTGGAAAAAATCAACGAAAAAATTACGGCTTTTTTTTAAACTTAAAATTACTATTTACAAAATTTTTTTGGACCGAATCGGTTCAAAAAATTTTTTTGTTTTCATTCAATAATTTTCATTCTACAGAACCCTAACTTATGCGTGTGCGACACCCAATTGGCCGACTTTTTTAAGTAGTATTCTTAATGTATGTTAATATTTTGACTGTACGGTTTGCCTAGTTTTTTTAGTTATCTTCATTTCTCTGCAGTGCATCAAAATGAAGATAATCCTGAATCAACTATGCAAAATGAAAAACAAAATCAATTTATAAAACACGTTTTATACAAATTATCCACTATTAAAAAACTTTTCTACATAATTTACAAAGCACAAATCAAATAAAAATATCTACAGTCTTATTAATAAACTTTTGTTGTTAATTAAATTAATTAATTAAATATTATATTATTAGTTTCATTAGGTACCTACCCACTTGACGAATAAAGTATAGGGGAACAAACTTATCAGACCTGGTGGTCAAACATAAAATTACAGTCAACATATAAAAATAGTGTGATCTTACAACGACACTAGCGACCAAACATCCAAGGTCAGCAAAAGTTTGTTGCATTTTAATGTAATAACAATAAGGCATAACTTAAAATAAAAGTGCAATTTAGTGTAAATTGATCAATAAGCGATATAAACACTGTGTAACCAAAGTACTTTACTCATGTAAAGATCGCCTCGGACATAATTCGCATCGCTCAGTAACCATAATAAATTAAAAAAGTCTCGAAAAAGCACGACACTACACACAAATTGTGTTACATTTAAATTTAGTTGGGTTATTACGCGCGAGGAAGTTGTGCTGTTAACTGCACATAGCAAAAAACATTATGTAATAATTATGTGACATTCCTTCGCAGTACTTCACACGTCACTGTGGAATCCGCTAGGCGAGCGACAATCTACATCAAAAATGTCTCTTGTTGTGTGTACATCAGCGTCAACAGCACTCTTACTAAATAATTCGACAAATTTCTTATCCGCCGAATCCATATTATGGGCGGGACTTTCGGGATAGTCTGGTCTTTGAACATATTCGTCTTCCTTCTGCTTACGCCGTGAAGGTAAAATAAAAATACCAGCTGTGATTTCCTTTTTCACCTCCTTTTTTTCCTCCTGCTCTTGGTGATCTTGTGCAATTTGGTAGTTTTTATGCTGCAAGTCGGATATCCCATATTGACTTGACTCCGACTTGTGTTTTTCTTTAAAAAATAAACAGTACGTCAGCCAAGCAACCACCAGTGCTGCCTGAAAGAGATAGAAATATTACTCTTACTCACTCTTGCGGCTCAGAATGTCGTTGAGAGTTGATCACAGCTTCACAGCCAATTCGGGGTCAAGTACCGTATGCGACATCGGTGCATGTTGGATTTTATTTGGTCCTCTAACTGGTTTTGCAACCAGTTTATTCAAGAAAGATATAATCGACTTCAATATTATAAGCGGGACTTAGCTACTGTCAAAACAATAACTAAATCAAATTACCTAGTTAATACGAATGCAAACTTACCAAAATCAACGCGCAAATAAATCCAGCAATAATATCAGTCATTTCTTCGCAATCTTGTTTATTTACTTTTAAAAAATGATTTCGATCGAGACACGTGTACCACAGCAAAGTCAGAATGGAAAAGTCTTAGCTGGCGATTGGTCTCCTCGACTGCGTCGCATTCAATTAATGTCATTTGTGACTCTTTAGTCTGTGATGTCATCGTGGATGATTGTAGGTGCTTGATTGAGTACAATAGAACATATTTCGATACTCATATATCTGCTCAAGGTTTGTCGATTTGGAAATCTATTTTTAAATATGCGTTGGATTTGTTTATTTATATAATCACCTCGAAACTATCGGAGTATTTTGTTGTTTCGGATATAAAATTTAGGTTTTTACAGTGTTTTGTCAGAATTTTATAAAAACCTGTAGGTGTATCAGTGTTTTATTGTGAACTGACTTGGTTACCATGTAGCCTGCCTGTACGGAGTTTCCGGATCTATGCATAGTTATTATACAACTGATTATACAAACATAGTTAGGTACAACGTCATTTACCGCCAACTGCAGTTTACGTTGCTGTCGAAGTAATATATTAATTAGGTAACATTTGGATGCCAGAAAAATGTGTTTTTCAGAAAAATATGAAATAAATAACCCTTTCATCTGCATTAATATGATTAGAATAGATATACTGGCTGTACTATATGTACACTATGTACTAGCGCAATTAAAATTGCCCAGCGCACCCGCAAAGTTTTACGCCCCTTAGGGGTTGCATTTCGGATTAAAGCATCACTTAATTTCCTTACTGCATCAGAAATAAAATACTCTTTTCTTAATATTACGTAGTAATTTTATCATTGATTACTAAAAAACCGATCACAAAGGACTTATTTCTTGCACAATAGTGTAGAAATGTTATATGAAATCTCATGGTTACACAGTTTTTCATTAATGGACTGTTTTTTATTTTTTATTTAGATATAAATTTACCACAGAGGTTTAATGTCTCCCATCTAGTTTAAATGTATGCATTAGATCAAAAAGATACTGGCTGAAAAATGTAATCAGCTGAATAAAACCGACTTGGTGCAAAAAAAAACAAATGGCGCGAATCTTGTACCATTGTAAAACTTTGATACTTTATATGCACTTAGCAAGAAAAATTTAAAAAAATGGAAATAGACAGCGGCAGCGATATGATTTTATTTCCAGAAATAATGGACTTGTTAATAACCTTTTGTCGCAAAAGTCGCGGGATAAATATTTAAAAGCTTATAAAAATTTTATTAAGTGGAGAAACGAAAGATGTGTAAAATCACTGTCCGAAAGTGTGTTTTTAACGGATTTCAGTGAGAATTTAAAAACTCTATATTGCGGTCCATATAATCATAGTTAATACCAAGCACAACGTGGATATAAAAGAATACTCTAAATTAACATCGCTTCTGCAGCGGCTATCAGATAGGTATAATAGTAAAAGTCGAAAGTGCTCACAGCTCAGAATATAAAACATTTTTGAATGAAGCATTTGACAATAAATATTTAGCAACAAAGATAAAATTTATATATATAATCTAGACGTTGACAAATTACGACCGGTATAAACACTGTTCAGTGCAAGTGTTTAATAGAACAACAGGCCGGCCAAGTAGAATAACTACTTGCGACATGTTAATAAATTTTTGCTTTAAACAACCGGCCATTAATATAATTTAAGGCCCAAAAATTATGTGTGAATTTGTAATGTCGAATTTTAATCTCTTCTACGGGTTGCTCTCATTTTCTCTATAAACGGTGCTTGCAGAAGCACATAACCACTACCAACACCAAGATGGACCAATTTGTAATACGGTGCGAATTTTTAAATGTTGTGCAGAAATCCATGCCGCTGAGTTCAAGTTATATGAAAATTAATCGGTTTTTCTTAAATTACCAGAATGGAAAATGAAAAAAACAAGCCATCGGCTAAAGACCAAATAGCAGAAGGTTACATAGAGGAATCGGTACAAAATCAAGCAAAAAAATCACGTTTGTTGTATAGGAGCCCCCATTTATTTTATTCTGTTTTTAAGTATTTGTTGTTATAGCGGCAACAGAAATACATCTTCTGTTCATGAGATACAGCCTGGTGACAGACGGACAGCGAAGTCTTAGTAATAGGTACTACTAATTACCCTTTGGGTACGGAACCCTAAAAATCACTCAAAACATAACGGTATCAATTAATTTGCACCGCTCACCACGTCCGTCTTCTTCTGATAGAAATAATTAGAAATTAAGACCACGTCTACGTAAATAGTCTGATTCTAATGATAATAATTATTATTCACAAATAAACCAAACAAATACTTAAAAAAATGTTTCACGTAAAAGTGTAAATTTCACTTTTAACAACTGCACATATAATATTATTGTTAGTTTTAAATGTTTTAGAATAAAATAAATGAACTTTTGTTTTCATTTACTAGAGTTTTTTTTAAGTCGGTATATTTTATCATGGTAAGTAGATTGGTAGTTAAATGAAAAGTAAATTACGCAACTTGCTACGTGAGTATATAATTATTAACTCGTGCATTACAAGTCAGTAGTGCAGAAGATGCTCAGAACCCTGAAGGACGTCTTCAAGCCAGTAAAGTTCTTGTAATACATAAATTAGATATGAAATTAATCGTTTATATTCGCGGCACATATACTTATTTTAAAAGATTTACAATTACCTTTTATAAGGATCCCTGATTTTCTGTTGAGTACGATCCCTAAGTACGCCTCGGAGCCCCGAAGTCCTAACTAAGATATATATAATTTTCACCTACTTACAGAACTATTATGGATAGACGTCATAGATGACTTGGTTAAGGTATTGAAAGTTTGCTATGGCTATGGTTTATTATGGTCTTGTAATAATCGTGTAGTACAACTTCAGGAGTGGGCACCATTCAGCAGACATAATAGTGGTTATGAAATTTTCAGTCCTGCCCCATTTATCGGTATGGCTAAAGGAGCTCAAGAGTCTATACAATAATCGGCACGGGATTTTTGTGTCTTTGAAGTTAGCTCTAGGTGCGAACCAACCAATGCAATACATTTTTCTGACCTTTTGACCTCAGGGGTTGTGTGCTAGTGTGGTTGAAAGTTCATGCCATTTCAATAAGGCGACTGACTGTTGTTTAAATTTATGACAGCCGCGCCCGGTTAGATAAGATTTTGCACTAAATGCCAGCCATATGTCAAATTGCAAATAGCTGGCATGCTAGTAGATTGCATAAAATTTTATTTTTGGTATGCAAAACTAGTAAAAACTTTCCGTAAATTACCTGTTGTATGTACTATAACTATGTACTATAAATTACCTATGTAAACGTATTTCAAAGACAGCGTCATATGTGGCGTACTGGCATTTCTACACGTACATTGGACAATCTTTTCTGATCCGGTGGTCAAAAATCAAAACTACTATCGCCATATTGAAATGTGTAAACTTACAACTACACTAAAGACCGAACACCCAAGGGCAGAAAAGTCTGTTGTTCTGAACAAGGTACTGGCATGTAAATTCTACAGACCCAATTTGATGGAATGTGTATTCTGGGGGTATCGAAAGTGTTGTAAGAGAGTTAACTTCAGTGGGGCAAAGATCCGTAGCGAGTAATTTAATAAACTTTGACACTATTAAATTGATAAAAACCAAGCCAAGGTCGCAGCGGGTATTGCGACGTGACCCCATTGCCCAATCATAAAGAAGATACTGTCACAACTGTTATAAACATTATAAATTGACAACGTACGTACAGCCACATCACTAAGGTACACCATTGGGATTTTGATAAATCTGCCAATGGAAATGTTCAGTAGTTTTCTAATTATAAATCTTTGGCTAAAATGCCGTGAGTTGACGTAGTTGTACTTTTATGTGTGGCCGTTTGTTTTTTTTATTTGCCAGTTCTTTTTACAATCGAATAGGCTCCCTAGATGATTATAAATGCTTGGCAAGCATTTGTGATGCCTCGCCAAAAAAGCTTGTCAAGCAATGACATTCGTCTGTATTTAGGTCGCCTCGGAGTGAACAAGCTTATTCAAGTTGCGCTAATAGGCGATTGTCTGTGTCAGAAGCTATGCGGAGCTGGGATCGGTTTTTGCTGTTTCATCGTATCAAATTTTATGAAAATAAGTTCAGCGTTTCTGCTTATTTCTTATTAACCCTCGTAACTAAAACCTCCTACGAGAACATCATTACTTTTTTGAAGTCGGTTAAAAAGCTGTGAAAGTTTATACATACGAAACCCTCAGTGCGCTAATACGACTGTGCGTGACATAAGATTTTTAGTATAAAATTTAAAAATACTTTGAAAATCATATTTAGTATAAAAACTCTTAATACGCTGATCTGACTCCAACTTCACGTTTTTTTAATAAGCTTCCGAACCTACTGGAGCTATTTAGTAAGCTATACTTACTATAGATTTACATAGCTAACTATACCAGTCCGTTCAGTGGTTTAGCTATATAAAGGAAACAGACAGATAGACATACAGAAACCGTTTTGTAATTTCGTAATAATAATACAAATGTTAGCACAGTCAGCATGTATGGATTGAATCGAAAATATAAATCTCGATCGCATTGGTTTCCTTTCGCGCCCTGATGTTTTGTGGGGCATTGTTATATGCTGGACAAGCGTACTAGACGGTCAAGCTTTTTTGTCAAATACAAAAAAATACAAATTTTCATTAAACAGCAGCAGCAGTTAAGCATGTTAAAGTACAGGTTATTTGTTAAGCATGATAAAGTACTGGTTATTTGTTAAGCATGTTAAAGTACTGGTTATTGGTTATACTCATTTCCATAGACAACTACTTAGAGTGGTCAACCAACATCACTTTTAACAATAACTTATCTTGGATCTAAAAATGCACTATTCATTTTATTCATTAAATTGGTTACAATTATTTTTCCCAATAAAAACTAAAATTACCCTTATCCAAACTCTTTTGCTTCCTCTTTTAAATTATGGTGACGTATGCTACTGAGATGCCACTGAGGAGCTGTTAGATAACGCACCAAAACCAAGTTTCGTAAAAACCTACTTTTGCACTCCTAAGTCATGGTATCTCTTACTGAAACTTAGTTTTTTGATGCTATAAATAATGAGAAACTCTTTGACCGATATTTAGCGACGAAGGAGATATTTCAGCGACTGGTCAATATCTCTGTGTGGTGAAGTCCTTATAGGGGTTCGTAAAGATTTAATTGCTGAAGAAAGAGCTATCTGGAAATCAGGTGCCGAGGACCTTTGGATAACAGTTAACCTTCGGGGTCAAAATAGCATATCCTATAAAATTCATGTCGCCAATGTATATCTAAGTCCGGGGAAGAATTTTAGTTTACGTCTCTAGGCTTTTACATAAAATACAAACTCGAATATGAACGACGAAGGCGCTGTACCACCTACTATATCGTGGTGTGATAAGACCATGCAGGAAATGTCCATAATACAGCGGTACGTTCGGTGGGCGTTGCTTTCTGTAGACGTTCATAAGTCGAGTAGGCCAGACGGAATACCAGCAGTGATGCTTAAGCACTGTGCTCCTGAGTTAAGTCCAGAACTCACGCGCCTCTTCGCGCTTTCCTACCACACAAGTCAATTTCCGTCCTCATGAAAGACCGCGAATGTGCATCCAGAGCCCAAAAAGGGCGATAGATCGGATCCATCGAATTAGAGGCCTATCGCTATTACCTGTCTCCTCTCCAAGGTGATGGAGCGTGTGATCAACACACAGCTTCTAAGATACCTAGAAAAACACAACCTGATAAGCGACCGTCAATATGGCTTTTGCCACGATCGCTCGACTGTTGACCTACTAGTGTATCTCACACACCGATGGGTACTAGCCATCGAGAGTCAGGGAGAGGCATTGGCATGTAGCTTGGACTTAGCGAAGGCGTTTGATCGCGTCTGGCACCGGGGTCTTCTATCGAAGTGGCCGTCTTACGGAGTGCCCGAGGGTTTGTGTAGATGGATGGCTAGCTTTTTGCCCGACAGACGCATACGAACCGTAGTTGACGGTATTTGCCCGGTTAGCATGGATATTAATGCTGTGCATTAAAACTCTTGATAGAAACAAATCTGCTGGCCATAAAGGCATTTCTTCATTGTTCTTAGTCAAATGCTCGCATGAGTCAACATTTCCCCTAACGCTTCTATTTAGACGATTTTTGCACGAAGGAGCTTTAAATATGGAAACCAGCATTTATAAGTCCTATACATAAAAAAGGCCCCAAAAAACCTAGTTGAACACTACAGGCCTATCTCTAACCTGTGTATGTTTGCCAAAGCTTTCGAGAAAATCGTCAATGAACAACTATATGCCACTAATAAACAACATTTCAACCCCAGTCAGCATGGATTTCTAAAAAACACGTCAACAGTCTAAAACCTGACTGTGTCTAACGACTTCATCTCGGAGTCCATGGGCAACGGGAATGTTGTCGACGCAGTCTTCACAGATTATAGTAAAGCGTTTGACCGGGTAGACCATGATATTTTGCTTCGGAAACTTTACAAATAGGCATTAGTGGTAATCTGTTAAGATGGTTTGCATCATATATTGAAAAGTAAAGAAAAAATACTAAGTACTACAGACGTAATAAACCAGATCTTAATGGTTCTAAGTGTGCTCTAATAACTTTTTTACGTAAAGCAGGTTCTAACGCTGCCAAACTAACTTAGTAATCAAATTGTTCCATGAATTGCTTCTGCCAAAGATTTAGGCGCGGTATTTTGCATAACTCCTGGAGTCCTTATTATCTACGTGAACATTTCGATTTCCTCTTCTCTGATTATAAGCCTGTTAGATCTCATACTTCTCTTCTCTTAAAAGCACCTAAACATACCTCTGCTGTCTACAATAAATCTTTTACCATTCATGCGGTTTCACTTTGGAATGTTTTGCCTTATATCTTCAAAAAGCGCTTAGAAGAACATGATTCATCTTTGCCCTAGACGTATTTCTGACCTAATCAATGTACAACTATATACTCATCATTATATATCATTTGTGCATAACTTTTTTTTTTTATTTTTTCAATACCACTGTGTACAATAAAGGATTAAATATAAATGATCGAAGACAAAAGCTTAAGGAAGAAAATGGTAGCCTTTCACTAAGTTGTCTATAGTATAATTTTGATGCAAATTAATGCAAAATTTTGGATTTTCAGTTCTTTTAATGCGAAATTGCGATTTTTTTATTTGCGAAATGTACGTTACTAATGTTAAAGGGAATTTTTATATTGATTGGTATATCTTAGTTTTCCGGTTTCCGGTATAGACTTAACAAATGTTTGCTTTGCTTTTTAAATGAAGATGAAATAATCTCTCATTTAAAATCAAAGTGTCACATCTTTTTTAATCATCGCTGCTTCTATAGGTACAACAGTTCTTACTACTATTAATAAACTAATTTCCATACCTACTTTAAATTAATCAGTAATTTAATAGTTTTAGGTAAACGAGCGGACCAACAGACAGTGAAACCATTATTGAAATGAAATGTAAGCGGTTGTGAGTCAATGCTTTGGGGTAATTATGATGTACAAACACTCATAAATTCAAAGAAACATTGTATTAAAAGAACTTAATCTTATCCCTTATCCCTCATCGCTTTGTAACTTATTTTGTTATAAAAGTTTATTTACTTCCCGGTTCATCTCTGGGTTGTCCACCGCCTGAAAATAAAAAAAAATCAAAATCAAAATTTAATTGTTGCAGTAAACTTTTATTAGCCGGTGGTTAAAATCGAAACTAAAGTTGTCATATTAAAAGGGCGAGATTTTACATTTAGTAACTTGCTTTGTTTAAATGTTTAATTACAAATAAAATAAAGTAAAAGCCCTACATCGGACATTAAAAATATTTAACGCTTACTTTTATTATTATACGTAAAACTCAATGAAGGTAAAAAGAATACTTAATTTTCTTCCTTATCTCCGAAGCATGCTTAGCCAAAAAATCTAAAATAATCCAGACTGATAAATATTAGTTTTTATTTTACAGGAAGAGTAAAATTAAGTAATACTTTCATTTCTTTTTTTTCTATATATTACCTATTTCTGTCATGGTACATATATATAGATTGTAAACTGTGTTTTACCAAAAAAGTGTAAGTATATTTCAGTGAAATCGCTATCATACTAATATTATAAATGTGAAAGTTTGTATGTCTGAATGGATGTTTGTTACTCAATCACGCTTCAACCACTGGACGGATAGGGATGAAACATTGGCATACACAATATAGGCTACTTTTTATCCCGAAAAATTCAAAAGTTCCCGCGGGAATAACTATAACAGAGTTTACAGAACAATAGATGTAGCTATAGCTTGCTATAGCAAACTTCATTAGTATAATTAAGGAGTTCCACGCCGATAACCGAATTTAGGGCGGGCGGAGCCGCTGGTAAAGTCTAGTAGGTATATACTATTATGTATATTATACTTACTGTGTCCATCGACAACGTTTACTGAAAAAGAAAAATTGTAGATTTTAGTATTCACCGCATGATAAGTAAAACCTTAACACATTGCTTTGATCTACGATATTTTTAGGGCTCATACCATAAAAAAATGAAAGTTAAGCATTATTAAATAATTTTAAATTTTAAAGGCAAAATTCATCTAAATCGTTAGAGCCGTTTAAAAATAATATTTAAAAGAAAAGATTATAGGTCTGTACAGTGCAGCAAACTTTTCTGATCCGGTGTCTGTCGCTAGTATCGCGTAAATTCACAGCATTTTGATATGGGGAGTGTAGTTTTGATGTTTGATCACTGGGTAAGAATAGTTTGTTGCACTAAAGCTGTACGTAAAAGCATGTGGTAATTGTAGATTAATGTAAATAATTATATAATTGATAGTTTACAGTATTGGATAGTTTTGTTATGTATGTAATATAAATAAAAATAATAGGTACCTTGATCATTTCCATCAACAACATGAACTGAAAAAAAAAAGTTATACACTGTATTTGGTTTTAATACTCTGTATGCCATATACAAAAACAGGATTAAATACACCAAAACCGCAGTTCTATAAATTCAATTTCAAAGGGTTATCAAATTGCAAATCTTGAGTACTTAGGAGATCGAATGATGCTATAATTAAAACTCTACCAAAGGCGAAAGTAGCCTCTGAAATTTTGCTAATGTCCATCTGGAATAAAGTATGGAACGCGCACAGGTATCTTGTTGTTTATAGCGGTTGGCAAGGAGAGTAGCTGAATACAAGTAGCTAAGACTAGTTCATTTTTTTAAATCTATTAGGAGGCCTATGCCGAGCAGAGTTTGTCTAGCGGGCGATAATGACAAGGTGGCTGCATGAGTAGTTTCAGCGTATTCTCTTGTATTCTTTAAAAAAAAAGAATAATCAATTTAGAAATATTAAGTTCGGTTTTATGATGACATACCTTGGTCTGCACCATCGACAACCTTAACTGAAAAATAAATAAAAACGTTAAGGCTATAATAAACAGTTTAAATTCTGAAGAAAAATAACATAAAGTTTTAAAATAATAAAAAATATGGTGCAGCGGTGCAGAACAGTAACAAATTCATTATTATTATATATTAAGTATATTATATATATTAAGTATTTTAAGTGCTTAAGGTAAGCCAATTAACAAATTAAGTACTGATTTTATTAAGAGACGGCTCTCTTAGGCCCTATTGTATTAGTAAAATGACGTAATCCTACTAATATTTTAAATGCGAAAGTTTGGATGTTTGTTACTCAATCACGCTTCAATCACTGGACAGATCGGTATAAAACTTGGCACACATATAGGTTAAGTCCTGAAATAGTACATAAGTTGTGTTTTATCCTAGAAAATTCACCCGCGGGAATAACTGTAACGTTTCAAATTTTACCAATATGATATTAATTCAGCTTACTTTGACGCAGTGAAACGATTCAAAAAACAAATAAACTAACCCACTAGCAGACGTCTATTCACTAAAACAATCATTCCTTTTATTGCTTTAGCCATAATAACCTCTACTATAGGGGCATAGTTCTCTCGTTGGAGAAGGAGGTTTAGGCCATTGTCCAGCGCGCTGGCCTAGTGCTAATTGGCGGACGTTTGTCGAGCTAGTAGCCTCTGTACTTTCAGAGATTTCGAGTCATCCTTAATCCCTCTAACTTAACGAATGTTATCATTATACGGCAAACAATATTTATTTAGTAAGTAAAAAATACCTGTGTCAGGATTATCCACAACGTCCACTGAAAAAAAAAAAGTTTTATGTAGTGTGAACCTACTCATAGTTAATTACAGTAGCTTAATATGCTGAAATAATCATAAATATTCTTAATACTTCTCGACTGCTTAAAGAACTTATAACAAGCAATTAGCGTTAAAAGGGGCCTATAACAGCCATCTAGCGTTTATTAATAGTTAATAAAACAATACATTTTTCGCCTCGATTCACAGTTCCATAGCACGAGCATTATTTTTTTTTCCTACATTACAAAATACGACTTTAATACTTTTTATGCGACCAGACATAATTTAATAATCCATACTAATATTATGAATGCGAGAGTTACTCTATCTGTTTGTTACCTCTCTATGAAACTGCTGAGCCGATTTAGATGAAATTTGGTATGGATATAGTTTGAGTCCCGGGAAGGACATATATTAGTTTTTATCCTGAAAACTTCAAAAGAACTTGCGGAAATAACTATAACCGAGCTTAAACTAACTACAGCTACAGCGTTAGCTTGCTATAGCCAATTTCATTAGTATAATTAAAGAGTTGACGTAGAATATGTAGCTTCTTGGTAACAAGCGAATTTCAAAAAATTACACATGGTAAAAACACAAAATTTTTATTTTTAAAATTAAGGCAGAATTTAGGGAATTAAATAAAAAATCTCATGGCGCTAGTTGGCTGCTGCAGGTCCCTTAAGTACCAGCCTTCAACTAAATATATATTCATTAGGTGTAGAAGGAAGATTTATCGAATTGTTAGAGTAGGTAATGTGAAAACGTAAGAACACAAAGTGACAAAGCCACAACGAAAAAAAATAAAATCAAAGTGACCCGACAGACCGCGAAAGATCTGAGTAGAGACACGCTAAGATTGCTGTAAACAGCACATGACTATATATGACTATGTTGTGGCAGTCATAAGAGAGTCCTATAAGGAAAAAATAAAAATACAAACATACCTTGAGGATGCGCTGCAGTGATCACAAATAGGGTCATCAAACCAAAAATTATCTAAAATAAGAAAAAAACACTTTTAGGTGCTAGTTAGCAGTTTATGTCGAGCTAACTTGGTACCTCCTTAGAAAAAGACCGCTTCCTAGTAGGTATAGTGCAACAAACTTTTGTAACCCGGTGTCTGTCGCTAGTGTCGCGTAGGCTCACAGCTTTTTAATATGGCGACTGTATAGTTTTGATGTTTGACAAACGGATCAAATCAGTTTGGTTTGTTATGTATTACTTTTTTAGGTCGATTACATAATAAAAAGTAGGTATGTAAGTTAAAGGGTCCTGATTTTGAACTTTTGGTTCACATAACTTACACAACCAAAGCTTGTGAAAATACAGTCAAATTGATAATTTTATTCTTTTAAGGGTTTTGTAGCCAAATGACAATAACGAAATCCAAATTTAAATACGTTTATAATGTCCGCCGATCCGTCTGTATGTCTCAGCCTTATAATTCCGCCGTCTAAAATGTACATTTACCGAGTTAAGCTTAAAAAATGGGTTGCTCTAACTTTTAAACCGCGTGACGTAAAACTTTTAAACGGAAATTGATTTAAATAAAATTGAGTCACAAGTTTTTAAGATATCTTAAATAACTTTTATTCTAATAAACAACCTAATGCGTGTTCTAATAGCGCTTGGCTGATTTTCGTTTGCTTTCTGCATGCAAAAAGTCGAATATTATGGAACAAAATTAAAACTGGAAAAAAAGTAAATAATTTGTAAAATATATAAGTATCTCTTGTCATATAACTTATAAGACTAAAACTCAATGAAAACCAATATAGAAATACATACCGTGAATTTAAGCATGGTCATAATTTCTTAATAAAACGTCCGTACTTTTTAACTGACAATAGTTTACTACTCCTTATAGCTGACAATATTTAATTTACCAAAGCAAATGAAAATACTCATCCCAATGCCGTTTCGTAAGCATATACCTAAGTAAAATATATACCTAACCGATAACTTTTAACCTTAGTTACAGTGCAACGAACTATATCCAGTGGTCAAATATCAAAACTAGAGTCGCCAAATTTAAATGGTGTGAACTTGCAACGACACTAGCGACCATTTACTGGGTTGGAAAAGTTGTTGTTTCACTGTTATTGAGTGGTTTCTTTCTGGTTCAACAGACAATCATTTTTAAAGATGTAAACATATACGGTTATATAAGTTTCTATAGAATTAAGTAGTAGTAAGTAAATTCCCTCGCAGCCTAGTTGGTAGTGTGGCTGACTGCTGTGCAGAGAGTGTGCGTTCGATTCCCGCACACGACAAACATTTATGTAATAAACATTAGTGTTTGTCTTGAGTCTGGGTGTAAATATGTATGATATGTATGTATTTACAAAAAAAAAGTAATATGTGTATTTGTATCCGTTGTCTGGCATCCATAACACAAGCTTTTGCTTACTTTGGGGCCAGACGGCGCTGTGTGTAATGTCCAAATATATTTATTTATTTATTATTTATAAATACCTAAAACTCTTAAATCGCACTTAAATCAGTCAAAACTCTATACGTTCTGCATCCTTTTTAAAAGATTAATTTAGTTTTAGTCCGTTTATTCGTTTTCATCACACTTATTCGTAAACAGTGCAGTTCGTATTACGTGCAGGTAAAGCGGGTGCTAAGACATTAATTATTCCCACGGTCTTTTTATTAGTATATGAACTGCGTGCACACTACAAGCGTGCAATTAAAAGCTTTTACTTCTTAATTCATAAGTTCTATAGATATCTAACGCCATCTGGCGTAGGCATTGTTTTCTCTATTTCAATTAACTTTAAGTGAATATATTTATTTTTTCACCTTATATTTTTATTTGTTTACTCGCAAATATGATGAAAAACGTTGTGTCTAACACGGGCAGTACGGGAATTACTAACTCGAGTCATTAAAGCTTTCGGCCTTCGGCTTCTGAATAGCCTCTTGTACTAATAACATTTCTCCTTAACACCCTTAAGTACTATTATTTCAAAATTTGTTATCGAATTTTAACGCTTTTTAAACTTATTATCGTTCAGTTTCATGACACTCAGTTTCATGACACTCATGAAACTGAACACGGAGTGGGCCTCAGGATGTACATTCTTCAGTAACCAATTACAAAATTAAACTACAGCCAAAGCTTACTATAGCAAACTTCTTTTTATTTATAATCAACTAGCGGTCCCGGCGAACGTTGTTCCGCTGCCGTCCCTCTGTAACCCGGCGAACATTGGTTTTTACCTAAAGTGCCCGAGCCCGGCTCGCACTTAACAGATCGAGATAAAAACTATCCTATCTTTTAAGTTGGATCAAATAACAGATAGTTACGAAGTTTAATCAAAATCGGTTCAGTAGTTTAAGAGTCAATCGCGGACAAACAACGTGACACGTATTTTTTATATATATAGATAAATTACCGTAAAAATCCCACGCCTATAACCAAATTAAGAACGGGCAGAGCCGTAGAAAAAAGCTAGTAATTGTTTGATATGCTTTAGCTGTGTTGTTATTGGACATTTCAGTATATCCATTGAATAATTCTATATCCTTTTTTTGGATTTATGGTGTTATTTAAATAGCGAAAACCTTAACCTTGGATACCTACTACAGCAATTCTTCAATTGTAGTTGTACATCTTTTACATGTACATTTTTTCCGCGGTCCCGTGCAGAAAAAAAAATAATTATGGGAGGTGCTTAGAAAGTTTGTGAATTTCAGTAATGTTTTTTAATGGATTTCAGATTGTTTGATGTTTAGTCTAAACCACCTAATCAAAATTAAAATATTGTTAGCAATAATATGTTCACATGCTGTATGTTGCGGTAACTTTTGAATTTTCTGAGATAAAATGTAGCCATGTGTATAAAGGTTATAAGCTATCTGTGTTCCAAATTTTAGCGAAATCGGTGCAGTTATTATAGCGTAAACGGCAGAGTAACAAACATATTAACTCACAAATTTTCAAATATATTGTTTTAGTAGGATTTAATTTAAATTTAACAAAATTTTAAATTTGTCAAAGATCCCGGTTTTGATTCCCGATAAGGGGCATTCTTAAATTTTAAACCGAATAACAGTTTTTTTTAGTATCAACTAGATGATGTACTAAAAACAGGAAAATAAAGATGATGTAATTATGTATCAATGTATGTATATCTTAATGGTTTTTATCCCCAGAAGGGGAAACAAGTCTCTTTTCGCCAACTACTTTAGTCCTGTGGTGACGGAGGGTGAGCTTATTGCTTCAACGCTGATTGGTTTCATATTTCTTAATAATACATCGTAATTTTTTTTTTGATTGGACAAGGGCACCTGTGGGCTAATGGCTCAGCTACCTTACCTTACCTTTTGGTCATAAATGTTTTATTAGAAAGAGGAACCTGTATTTTCGTTAATTTATTGACCTGATGTTGAACTGCATTTGTTTTTTCTGCATTATATGTAAACTTAAAAAAAAACAAGTTAAAAAATTGTAAACAGTTAACTTATCTTTGTTCTAAAAATGTTACGAGGCAAAATCTTTAACTTGTATTTTGTCTAAATTAATAAAAATAGGTTTTTGTACCTTGTGTTTTTAGGTATTGTTGTAGTTGTACCTAGGTAGGTATCTACTTAATTCTTTAGAAATGTGATGCGAACAAGGCCATGACCATAGACAATATTGATCAAATAATTACACATAATCTTGAAATTGACTAACAATTACAAAAATTCATCACTCTTAATTTATAGGTATTCTTGGTTTTGTTTTGCGATTACGAAAGGTGTGATTGCTAAGCATAATTGTTAAGGCATTTTATTAATTTTAACATTTGAAAATTAAAGAAAAAACTTAAAAAATGTTCTTGTTATCAATTTATCATTGCTGACATAGTTATATTGTTGTTGTTTTTTGTGACTAATAAAAATAGATCTATGTTATGTTATAAAATAAAATGAATTAAATTAAAATAGAATTTTGAAAAAGACTTACTTTATATTACAAGTTATATATATAACAGTACAGTATACCGGTCATATTTATAGAATTACCGGTCATATTTATTACATCAATGATACTTGTTATTAATGGACATGTAATCTGTGGCGGCGTGACTGTTCCGAGCAGCAGCAAATCTGGATTTGGCGCCAAATAAAAATCCTTTTTGAAGTACACATAACTAATTCAATAATTTCTTGTATTGTCGAAAGTTTGAAAATCAAAATGAGCAGGTAAGGACTCATCTGGCAGTGGTACAGAGGCTTTATTTGATGCAATAACAAGAAATAGTCACCTAGTCATATTTGCTTTTACTTTACTCTTTTATTTTACCAATTTCTTGAGTGTAGATAAAGTAGTGTATGAAACTGCATATTACTAGGTATAAAACACTCGTGTGATACTATTTATGGAATTCGCTTTTGACTCGTCCCATATACCCACACTCGAGTTTTAACACCCCTAAATAGGTTTAGTTTCAGATTTAGCTGCAATTGTTATATAAGATATATATTAAAGGAGAAAAAGTGGTTTTCTATTATTTTTAAATTTTGCAATATTTATTGTGTATAATTTGAAGCTAGTGTTGGCTTCTAATTTGAAAAAAGGTTTTTTAACACAAGTAATATGATTTTTCTGTAATAAAAATCAGGCAAATCTGTTGCTAAATAAATGATAATTTTACGACAATGGTTTCGGTTTTTGGTTCATTCGGTCAAGATATCATCGAATGAACTTAAGGAAAAATGAATACTTTTATATCAAATATTTTAGATTAATTATCTAGAAAACCTTGTCTTCCTATTCGACGATACCGCTCAAAATGAGATTATACATATTTGTTTCATCCCTACATTAAATTATAGGCAAGGTATGTCAACATTTCATCAATATATTAGTGACCGTTCAGTCAGACGGATAGTGTCAATTGAAATCCATACTAATATTATAAATGCAAAAGTAACTCTGTCTGTCTGTTTGTTTGTCTGTTACCTCTTTACGCTTAAACCACTGTACGGATAAAGATGAAATTTGGCATGGAGATTGTCTGAGCTTCGGGAAAGGACATAGGCTACTTGACAACGTCAAGTGTGAGTCGGTTTTCTACGTTTAATTCTTCTGTACGTGTGTTTGTCATCTTACTCTTCCTAAACGGCTGAAACGATTTAGGTGAAATATTGTCTATAATAATAATACTTAATAATACTTTAATATTATTTTAATAATAATACTAATAATACTTCAATGGGTTTGAAAACACGATTGAACCCGGTAGGTGGCGCTGCAGTGTGTCACTGATCTTCTCCCTATCAGCAGAAATGATTTTAATGATAAATTTTGTGTACGTTCGAGTGGATCCCAAGGTTTGAATTTGCCAATGGAACCGGTAGGTGGCGCTGCAGTCGGTGTGTCGTGGGTCTCCTCCTACACTGCAGGGAATATTTAAATGAAATTTTTGTGTACGTTCTAGTGGGTCCCTGCATGGTTTAGTAAAACAATTTGTCCCGGTAGGTGGCGCTGCAGTTGGTGTGTCACTGATCTCTAAATCGACAGGGATGATTTCACAAATAAACCCGGTAGTTGGCGCTGCCATCGGTGTGCCATTAACATTCGAAGCGGCAGGGAAGGTATTAATGATATTTTTTGTGTACGTTCGAGTGGGTTCCGTGCATGGTTTGATTACACAATTGGATCCGGTAGGTGGCGCTGCAGTCGGCGTGTCACTGATCTTCTTTAAAACGGCAAAGATTGAATTGACGACAATAATTTTAACATTAGCTGCATTTACTTATAATCATATACCGCAACGACACATTATATAGTACGCAAAAGCATCGATACTATTCCCGCCAATACTTCCGCCAAGGAAGAAAATAAAGAATTAAATAATTTAGACTTAGAGGTCATAGTAAACAGTGGAGTATTTGAAAATGATGACTCAACCGTAGATTCGTTAGAAGTAATTATGGTATCGCAAAATTTATAAATGTGAATGTTAAATTTAAAATATGATGTTTAATGTGGAACTGCTTTTCCGGGCAGGACAACGTCTGCCGGGTCCACTATCCATACTAATGTTATAAATGCGAACTAACTCTTAAATAACTCTGTCTGTCTGTCCGTCCGGCCGTCTGTCTGTCCGCCTGTAACCTCTTTACGCTCAAACCGCTGTACGAATAAAAATGAAATTTGCCATGGAGATAGTTTGAGTCCCGAGAAAGGACATAGGCTTATGTTCTATGTCCTTTCTCGGGACTCAAACTAATCGGTACAGCGGTTGAAGCGTGAAGAGAGAGTAATAGACAGACATTTATAATATTATAGTATTGATACGAAATATAACAAAACCAAACTGGTTATATTTTGTAATTGTTTATGTTTTGTGACATTCTTTTGTTCTGAAATGGCTAAAGATAAAAGAAAACATTTTACTACTAGGACTCGTTTTTGTGTCATCGAAGTGTAGCGGCACGGGAAGGCGCGGCTCTTTTTAGTAAACCGCACTTAGACTGCAACGGCGCGACACTATTTCTTCGCCATTCGTTTGGCAACCTTGAAGCAAGATGGCGAAATAATAAAACGAATTGACATAATATGTAGATTTAATAATTGTGAATAAAGAGAAATTTTGTGAAAAACTCTATTTGCGTATGTAACGGATAGATCAAAGAGTAGGAGGTGGGGGTTGCAAGTGCCGATTTTCCAATAACATGGAATTTCATAATGAAAATGATAGGACGAATTTTTGATATGTGGAAATATCAAAGAGTTGTCTATCGGTTTTTGTAATAGTATAATGATTTGGGCCAATATCTCAGTAGTAATTTTTTTTACAGTTTTTTTTGACAAATTTCGGAGTGGAACTTTCAGCCCCGCTTTGGGGTGAGTTGTTCCACCCGTGAGGCAAATTGTTCCACTTAGATTATGAAAATGTAATATGAGAATAAAATGGGTTTTTGTAAATATAACAATCATTAAATAGATTTATAATAAAATTTCTCTCTGATGCATAACTGAACTTTAAAAAAAAACAAAACATTGAAGGTTATAGAAGGTCTATCTTCCTTATTTTAAATTAAAGAAATGGCACTATTTACAGAGCTATGAAAAATACAGAAGCTGGGGAAGGACATAATCTAAAGGAAAAATCGAACAGAATTTTTTTTAACAAAAATTGTCTTCAAGAAAAAAACGTAAAGGCCTTAAAATAAGTTTACTCGTCGAAAAATAAATAATTAAATTAAAATAAAACAAATATTTAAGGGAGCTTCCATACAGCAAACGTACTGCGCGAGTCCGACTTGCAATTGGTAAATTTTATATGTATTTAGTGCAGCAATGGCGCCTTACTGTGACAGGGCACTTTTAGTTTGTTTAGGACGTATAGAATTTATACTTTAAAATATATTATATTAAGTTGTGATTGTGAGAGGACTCTTTTTTTGGAGAGTATTTTACGCACGAGTGCTCTAAATATTTGGGCTCTTATCTGTATTTTTGTATAGTGCTTATTAAACACATTGATAGGACAGGAATTTAGTCGTAAGTTTTTTATTTACTTTTATTGAAAGTTACTTGTAGTCCAAATATATAACGTCGAAATTTGATATTTTATTACTTAAAAAAAATTATATAAATATAAACAAAAACACAGTTTTTGGAATATTTCACCAATTTATTTAGGCGTCATCACTCATGCATAACACAAAACGTAGATTATCAGTGTGTGTGTGCGTGCGTGCGTCCGTGCGTGTGTGTGTGTGGAATAATATACCAGTAGAGAGCTTTAAAGCATCGGTACTATATCGACATCAAAAATACATAGGTCAGGTATATGCATTATTAATACAAATGTATGTTTATGTATGAGAATATATATAATTTATCTTTATTTACATATTATACTTTATGATATTGATTTTATATACTGTTTTTTATTACTAAATCTATTAATATTATTGAAGCTACTATCATCTATTACAACAAACACTGCACAACCCCTTATTTATGTCTACATTACTGTTGCGGACAGAGCTAGTGGACTGTAGGTTTATAGAAATGTGGGCTCTGAAAAAGCCCACTGTAAAATTGAAAAAATGAAACAAATTGGATTCTGCTTGCAACAGCTTATAATTGCCTTAAACGCAATTAACACTTATATGGACAACTCATTTAACATTTTTCAAAATTATAATTTACAAACACTTATCTATAAATTACAAACACTTTCTTTAAAATCGTGATTTTAATTAACGCTTCACTGATTTTACTTAACTTCTACGAATTTTCTTGATTTATAAAAATGTTACTTTTTTCTTGAAGTAATCTTGAGTTATAAAAATGTTGGTTCTTTCTTGACATATATATATATAACTTGTTCTTTCTTCAGTTGGTTTCTTCACTTATTTTCCTGGAACTGTTGAACTTTCACTGCATACTGTATGAAAATTGCGTCTCCTTTTATACTTTTTTGTCTAGGAGGAAATGTTCAAATCATTTATTTTAGACCAATCAGAGAACGTTGTTTTTATTTTGGAAACCCAATAACCAGTTCAAACCGGTATTTTCCAGATTTTTACCTCGAACTTTCTAATTTAATATTTTTCAATGGTGTTTTTGTTCCGAGCCATTCTCCCACTTTCGTCTGTGCTCTGATTGGCTGCTCATTTTCATATAAATATGAGGCTTCAAAATTTGTTTTTAGTAAAAATTTTGACTTTTTACATTTTTTATTTTACTACTACGTCAGTTGTGTTTTGCATAGTATAAAAAATTAATTGGCATACATTTATGTCTAGAAATGAATGCGTGAGAACCAAAAAAAACACATGTGGTTCACTTTACAGTATTGTTAAAAAATCGAAAAGTCACGTTCTGACAGTAGCTCCACAGAAGCCGTGACATTTTCAGGAACTAGCAACTTTGAGTTTTGATAAAACTAGTTGCGTAGTTTTTTGAAAGTTCATTTTTTGCGCGTATGTCGACGGTGCAACGTTACTGTTGCTGTCCGTCCGTAACACTCCCCTCGGCGCAGCTTGTCGAAGCCTCCTTGGTACACTGCAGGACGGCTAGTCGACTTGCGGGGCGGCGTCTTAAGACGCCTCCTTTTATGCGTACGTCTGTGTAATGTACCTCCCATTTTTTCCGGAGGGCGACCAGACGGTTGCTGTCGTGGTTCATTCAGCCACGTGCCCTTCTTCCTTTTCTTAAGGCACTGTATGTCTTCACAAAAAACTTCTTCATATGCCTTTTGAATGGCAACTGGTTTAGCCTCTTCAAAATGGCTAACATTTTTACTGTCGGCGACGCTTCGTTCTGAGAAGTCGTGCGGACTGCCATCTTCATTGGCGTTATAAAATTCATGCAGCTCTTTTTTCTTTGAAGAGCGTGCATCTAAATTGCTATTGCGCGGGAGTTGTGAAGTCTTCACGTTCAATTTTTTCAGCCTTAGGCTTCGGTTCAACTGAAGCTTTTCATTGATAACTTCTCTGTTAGGTTGCATATGCCGCTGTTGGCGTACCGCTTGTGGTGCGTGAACAAGTTCTTTATTCTGGCACTCGCTTTTTATTTCGCCTTGGCGCTCGGCCTTTGCTGGTTCAAAACATGCGAGCTGCTCTCTTTTCTTAATAGAGCGCGTCTTCAAACTAAAACAGTGTGTGACACGTGTTGTTGTCACGCTGTTCGATATCTTGGGCCATCTCACGAAGTCATTCGTTTTATTTTCTGATGGACTTTTGTTCAAATGAAGCTTTCCTTTGAGAGCTTCGCTTTTGGTTGGCGTACGCCGTTGTTGGCGTACCTCTTGTGGTACGCGAACAAGTTGCAGCTTGAAGCCCAATTCATCAGTGTGGGCATTGTTCAGCAGACTCAATGTTTTTTCAATGTGCTGCCCACTGACTTCAAGTCGTACGTCAGAACACGACATGTCAATTTTTGACGTCATGTTTGCTGGTTCACAGCTTAGTGGCATCTTCATTTTACCTTGCCACTGGATCATATTTTGTATCTCGTCCTTCACTGGTTCAGTGTACCTTCTATTATAGGCGTGATTTTGATTCTTTAGTTTGACAGCGAAGTCGTTGAGTTCTGTCAATGACGGCCTGGGGCGTTGTAAGTGCCGGGGGTCGCTCAGAAATCCATTGACTAAGATCTCAGGTCTTCCATATATTTGTTCAAGCGTCTTCAAAATTTGGTCGGGGTCGGCAGCGGTATAAAGCAACGCCGACACCGATTCACGCGCTTCATGGCGTAGGCAAGAACGAAGTCTTGCTAGGTTCTCTGCAGGCGAAAATTTGTAAAGCCAGGCAGAGTCCCTGACTGCTGCCATGAAAGGCAGCCATTCGTGACGAGCGCCACTGTAAAGTGGAAGCTCAAGGACTTGTCTTTGTGGCGACCTTGATGTCGCTAAGTACTTTAATGCATCTGCTTGATCACATCTTCTTCTCGAGAAGGAGCGGTCACGTCGCTCCCCCCCTTTCATCCCTCCGTCGTGACCTCTTCTTTTTTGATAGGCAGGTGTCCCAAAGGAGAAGCGGTTACGTCGCTCCCCCTCCTCCATCTCATTATGGTACGGCTCAAGATTGCCGCAGTCCCTGTCAGCAGACGCATGCCGAAGAGGATATGGTAATTGCAGTGACGCAGCATGTCCCTCTTCCTTGTTCGGCGATACACCCCCTTCCGGGTGTCGTTGACTGATGTCATCCTCAGCCTGTGTCGTACGTGGGAGCAGAGGACATTCCAGGTCCCCGCCGGCATCCACGCGACGTGCGAAAGTGATGCCGAGGTCATCCTCAGCCTGTGACGTACGTGGGAGCCGAGGACGTTCCATGCCCCCGGCGGTATCCACGCGACGTGCGAGTGTGCGGCCGATGTCATCCTCAGCCTGTGGCGTGCGTGGGAGCCGAGGACGTTCCAGGTCCCCGCCGGCATCCACGCGACGTGCAAAAGTGCGGCCGATGTCATCCTCAGCCTGTGGCGTGCGTGGGAGCAGAGGACCTTCCATGTCCCCGCGGACTTCCACGCGACGCCGGTGTGGGGGGCCTTGGACCTCCCTGTGTGGGTTGCTAGGGTGCCAGCGTGGGGGGCTCAGTAGCGCCCCTCGCTTGGCGGTGTGGTGTGAGCGCAGGGTGCTCATATAAGACCCACGCTCCTCTTCAATACGGCGTAGGCGGCAGGTGGTACCACTTTTATCTGCGACGCCTGGCGTAGAGAGCTCCATCGACGCTTTACTTTGGCGCCTCGAGCTCCCCTCCCCCCGTATGGGAGAGACGTTGCGTACCACCGACCTGGCCGTGGCGACGCTATCGTGAGCGTCGTTATGTGTGTCTAGTTCAACCCGTGATGCAGTGAGAGTTGACCTAGCTTTAGTTCCCAGTGAAGAATCGTCATTTCTTATTTCTAAAATTTGAAGCTCAAGCCGTTTTTTAATAATGTTTTCTTGAGCTTCCATACTTTCTTTTGCCGCTTCCATACGTTTATTTTCCGATTCTATACGTCTTTTTTCTACCGCTCTTTCGTACTGCAAACGTTCCGTACGGAGCTCCGCAATTTTTTGCAACGCTTCGAGTTCCGCACTCTGTATACGCACGCTGGCCGACGAGCATCCTGTCCTCGTCGACGCAGCACCGACAGCGCTAGACGCCGTCGTGGGGCGTACCGACTCGGGTACGTTAATCCCCCGTTCATCGTGGCCAGCCTTTGACGCGGATTTTTGGCTACGTGTGTTAGGCATTGTACTTTTTTATTTTTTAAATAAGCACAACAAAATTGAATCCCAACACGAACACAAATGCACATACACAGTAAAATTTAAACGAGCACAAATATCAAATATGAGAACAGATAGTTGTATGGAGTTACATCTTAGTACTAACACGTAAGCAAAATGTTTCAGAACAAGAGAAAGAACCCAAATATTTAAAATAAAAATAAGTGTTACGGAGCTTGTCACGTATACACATATATTTAAAAATACGGTGTACGTAGGTACACAGATTAAATAATTTAAAATAATTTAAACAATTAAGAAGGCGTGGCTTGTACAATTTTCGTACATACACTTATTCAAAAATAGCCACACCAAAATACTAAATACACTTATGCACACAGTATTCAAAATTAAAACAAGTACTCGAAATTTTACAGAGTACAAGTTATTCAAAAATTATTATTCAAATCGTTGAAATAATAATAGTAAGTACACGAATGTACAAAATAGGCGTACGCGTATCAATTAAAATAAACACACGGAAATAGGTACGCGTAGACAATAAATTCAAAAATATTGTTTTTCAAAGAATATTGAAAAAACAATCGTAAGTAGGTACTCGAGTTGTACCAAACACATATACGCACATCAATTAAATAACCACACGGAAATGCGCGTATAGACATAAAACTTTAAAATATTATTGAGTCTTCAAAACTATTGAAGTACTCTTTGTACTCGAACAACTTTGTGGTGAACTCGCACAAAGCACGCGTAGCTATGTACACATTAATTGAAAATAGCTACACGGAAATACATGTATACATACACGTTCAAAAATTTAAAAACTATTGTTACAAAAATATTGAACAATAAGAAGGTCTGGCTTGTACGATATACGTACCAACATCAATTTAAAAGCCACACCGAATATTAAATACACTTATGCATATAATATTTAAAATCAAAACAAGTACCCGATATAATACAGAGTACGAGTTATTCAAAAATAATTATTTTATAATTTCGTAAAATTAAAATAATATTTCAAAGTATGCGTTTCGTTTTCAACACGTAAACGCACACATAAGCACACGCGACTGCACGTGTGCACATATACATCAAAACATGTACCCGATATTACACAAAGATACGTACAAGTTATTCAAAATTATTATTCAAAACATTGAAATAATAATAGTAAGTACACGGATGTACAAAATAGGCGTACGCGTATCAATTAAAATAAACACACGGAATTAGGTACGCGTAGACATTAAATTCAAAAATATTGTTTTTCAAAGAAAATTTAAAAAACAATCGTAAGTAGGTACTCGAGTTGTACCAAACACATATACGCACATCAATTAAATAACCACACGGAAATGCGCGTATAGACATACAATTTTAAAATATTTTTGAGTCTTCAAAACTATTGAAGTACTCTTTGTACTCGAACAACTTTGTGGTGAACTCGCACAAAGCACGCGTAGCTATGTACACATTAATTGAAAATAGCTACACGAAAATACACGTATACATAAATTCAAATGTTATCACTCAAAAAGGTATCGAAGTGGTAAGAAGTACATAAATTGCACAACGTATGTATACGCACATCAATTTATATAAGTGCCTACAAGAAACGTATACATAGATTCAAAAATGTTATCACCTCAAAGAAAGTTAAAGTGATAAGATAAAAGTACATAAGTTGTACAACATATGTATACGTACAAAATTTAAAATAGGCACGCGGAAGTACTTGTATACATAGATGTGAGAATATTATTACTCAAAAGAATGTTTAAGTAATAATAACAAGTACGCAAAGGCGTACCACATATGTATACGTACAATAATTTTAAAATAGACGCTCGCAAGTACGTACACACGAAAATGCGCGTGTGTAGGTACATAAGTTTTAAAAATTATTATTTTTAAAATTACAAAAATTTAAAATAAATTTAAAGTACTAATTTTAGTACACGTCAATTATGCGAGCACATATACATATAAAACATGTACAAGAAGTTCCCGATTGCACAGGAGTAAAAAAAATTATTAATTTTTAAAAATTAGGTTTTTTCGAAAAAAATCAAATAATAATAAAGAGAACGATTTTTGCATGGAATAATGTATACCCATGTATTTAAGGCATATACACGAAATTCCCTTATGCCTAAGAGCTCAAATTATTACGATTTGGATTTTCACAAGTTTTCCGAAAAATTAAAATTATTATTAAAAGTACACGTACCGCAAGGAATACGTGCACGAACGTAAATTCAAAATAAGTACAAGAGATAACACGCATGTACAAGAAGTTTTCAAAATTGAAAACTGAAAATTTAAAAATTTAAAACTGAAAAGTTATGAAAATTTAAAAATTTCGAAATTCAGGAAAATTAAAATATTTTAAAAATTATAACTAGTACACGTATCATAAGTAATACGTGCACAAACGTGAATTTAAAATGAATACACGGTATAACACGCGTGTATAAGACTTTTTCAAAACTTAAAACTGAAGAGTTATGAAAATTTATAAAAACTGAATTTCAGGAAAATTTTAAAAATTTAAAATTTATAACTAGTACACGTATTGCCCGAAATACGTATACGTAGATCACCACGATTTCTTTTTAACGTTTTCACAACGACTCCCGTGAATTTAAACGTTTTACAAAAATTTACGTAATTTGAAACCGAAAATGACCCCAACAAATACGACACACAGAGTTATAAAAAATACACGAAACAATAGGTAAGCACTCAAAAATAAAGACTTAGTGTCAATAATTTCACTTTACTTACGGTTCATACACTTTTTACACTTTTCTAAAATTAACACTTTTTTCAGAAAAATAAAAATTCACTTTAAATTACTTATAACTTCGGAACTTTACGGATTACCTAAGGATCTACACAGGTTGTGATCCGGCTACCGAAGGACCAAATAAACTGTTGCGGACAGAGCTAGTGGACTGTAGGTTTATAGAAATGTGGGCTCTGAAAAAGCCCACTGTAAAATTGAAAAAATGAAACAAATTGGATTCTGCTTGCAACAGCTTATAATTGCCTTAAACGCAATTAACACTTATATGGACAACTCATTTAACATTTTTCAAAATTATAATTTACAAACACTTATCTATAAATTACAAACACTTTCTTTAAAATCGTGATTTTAATTAACGCTTCACTGATTTTACTTAACTTCTACGAATTTTCTTGATTTATAAAAATGTTACTTCTTTCTTGAAGTAATCTTGAGTTATAAAAATGTTGGTTCTTTCTTGACATATATATATATAACTTGTTCTTTCTTCAGTTGGTTTCTTCACTTATTTTCCTGGAACTGTTGAAATTTCACTGCATACTGTATGAAAATTGCGTCTCCTTTTATACTTTTTTGTCTAGGAGGAAATGTTCAAATCATTTATTTTAGACCAATCAGAGAACGTTGTTTTTATTTTGGAAACCCAGTAACCAGTTCAAACCGGTATTTTCCAGATTTTTACCTCGAACTTTCTAATTTAATATTTTTCAATGGTGTTTTTGTTCCGAGCCATTCTCCCACTTTCGTCTGTGCTCTGATTGGCTGCTCATTTTCATATAAATATGAGGCTTCAAAATTTGTTTTTAGTAAAAATTTTGACTTTTTACATTTTTTATTTTACTACTACGTCAGTTGTGTTTTGCATAGTATAAAAAATTAATTGGCATACATTTATGTCTAGAAATGAATGCGTGAGAACCAAAAAAAACACATGTGGTTCACTTTACAGTATTGTTAAAAAATCGAAAAGTCACGTTCTGACAGTAGCTCCACAGAAGCCGTGACATTTTCAGGAACTAGCAACTTTGAGTTTTGATAAAACTAGTTGCGTAGTTTTTTGAAAGTTCATTTTTTGCGCGTATGTCGACGGTGCAACGTTACTGTTGCTGTCCGTCCGTAACACTCCCCTCGGCGCAGCTTGTCGAAGCCTCCTTGGTACACTGCAGGACGGCTAGTCGACTTGCGGGGCGGCGTCTTAAGACGCCTCCTTTTATGCGTACGTCTGTGTAATGTACCTCCCATTTTTTCCGGAGGGCGACCAGACGGTTGCTGTCGTGGTTCATTCAGCCACGTGCCCTTCTTCCTTTTCTTAAGGCACTGTATGTCTTCACAAAAAACTTCTTCATATGCCTTTTGAATGGCAACTGGTTTAGCCTCTTCAAAATGGCTAACATTTTTACTGTCGGCGACGCTTCGTTCTGAGAAGTCGTGCGGACTGCCATCTTCATTGGCGTTATAAAATTCATGCAGCTCTTTTTTCTTTGAAGAGCGTGCATCTAAATTGCTATTGCGCGGGAGTTGTGAAGTCTTCACGTTCAATTTTTTCAGCCTTAGGCTTCGGTTCAACTGAAGCTTTTCATTGATAACTTCTCTGTTAGGTTGCATATGCCGCTGTTGGCGTACCGCTTGTGGTGCGTGAACAAGTTCTTTATTCTGGCACTCGCTTTTTATTTCGCCTTGGCGCTCGGCCTTTGCTGGTTCAAAACATGCGAGCTGCTCTCTTTTCTTAATAGAGCGCGTCTTCAAACTAAAACAGTGTGTGACACGTGTTGTTGTCACGCTGTTCGATATCTTGGGCCATCTCACGAAGTCATTCGTTTTATTTTCTGATGGACTTTTGTTCAAATGAAGCTTTCCTTTGAGAGCTTCGCTTTTGGTTGGCGTACGCCGTTGTTGGCGTACCTCTTGTGGTACGCGAACAAGTTGCAGCTTGAAGCCCAATTCATCAGTGTGGGCATTGTTCAGCAGACTCAATGTTTTTTCAATGTGCTGCCCACTGACTTCAAGTCGTACGTCAGAACACGACATGTCAATTTTTGACGTCATGTTTGCTGGTTCACAGCTTAGTGGCATCTTCATTTTACCTTGCCACTGGATCATATTTTGTATCTCGTCCTTCACTGGTTCAGTGTACCTTCTATTATAGGCGTGATTTTGATTCTTTAGTTTGACAGCGAAGTCGTTGAGTTCTGTCAATGACGGCCTGGGGCGTTGTAAGTGCCGGGGGTCGCTCAGAAATCCATTGACTAAGATCTCAGGTCTTCCATATATTTGTTCAAGCGTCTTCAAAATTTGGTCGGGGTCGGCAGCGGTATAAAGCAACGCCGACACCGATTCACGCGCTTCATGGCGTAGGCAAGAACGAAGTCTTGCTAGGTTCTCTGCAGGCGAAAATTTGTAAAGCCAGGCAGAGTCCCTGACTGCTGCCATGAAAGGCAGCCATTCGTGACGAGCGCCACTGTAAAGTGGAAGCTCAAGGACTTGTCTTTGTGGCGACCTTGATGTCGCTAAGTACTTTAATGCATCTGCTTGATCACATCTTCTTCTCGAGAAGGAGCGGTCACGTCGCTCCCCCCCTTTCATCCCTCCGTCGTGACCTCTTCTTTTTTGATAGGCAGGTGTCCCAAAGGAGAAGCGGTTACGTCGCTCCCCCTCCTCCATCTCATTATGGTACGGCTCAAGATTGCCGCAGTCCCTGTCAGCAGACGCATGCCGAAGAGGATATGGTAATTGCAGTGACGCAGCATGTCCCTCTTCCTTGTTCGGCGATACACCCCCTTCCGGGTGTCGTTGACTGATGTCATCCTCAGCCTGTGTCGTACGTGGGAGCAGAGGACATTCCAGGTCCCCGCCGGCATCCACGCGACGTGCGAAAGTGATGCCGAGGTCATCCTCAGCCTGTGACGTACGTGGGAGCCGAGGACGTTCCATGCCCCCGGCGGTATCCACGCGACGTGCGAGTGTGCGGCCGATGTCATCCTCAGCCTGTGGCGTGCGTGGGAGCCGAGGACGTTCCAGGTCCCCGCCGGCATCCACGCGACGTGCAAAAGTGCGGCCGATGTCATCCTCAGCCTGTGGCGTGCGTGGGAGCAGAGGACCTTCCATGTCCCCGCGGACTTCCACGCGACGCCGGTGTGGGGGGCCTTGGACCTCCCTGTGTGGGTTGCTAGGGTGCCAGCGTGGGGGGCTCAGTAGCGCCCCTCGCTTGGCGGTGTGGTGTGAGCGCAGGGTGCTCATATAAGACCCACGCTCCTCTTCAATACGGCGTAGGCGGCAGGTGGTACCACTTTTATCTGCGACGCCTGGCGTAGAGAGCTCCATCGACGCTTTACTTTGGCGCCTCGAGCTCCCCTCCCCCCGTATGGGAGAGACGTTGCGTACCACCGACCTGGCCGTGGCGACGCTATCGTGAGCGTCGTTATGTGTGTCTAGTTCAACCCGTGATGCAGTGAGAGTTGACCTAGCTTTAGTTCCCAGTGAAGAATCGTCATTTCTTATTTCTAAAATTTGAAGCTCAAGCCGTTTTTTAATAATGTTTTCTTGAGCTTCCATACTTTCTTTTGCCGCTTCCATACGTTTATTTTCCGATTCTATACGTCTTTTTTCTACCGCTCTTTCGTACTGCAAACGTTCCGTACGGAGCTCCGCAATTTTTTGCAACGCTTCGAGTTCCGCACTCTGTATACGCACGCTGGCCGACGAGCATCCTGTCCTCGTCGACGCAGCACCGACAGCGCTAGACGCCGTCGTGGGGCGTACCGACTCGGGTACGTTAATCCCCCGTTCATCGTGGCCAGCCTTTGACGCGGCTTTTTGGCTACGTGTGTTAGGCATTGTACTTTTTTATTTTTTAAATAAGCACAACAAAATTGAATCCCAACACGAACACAAATGCACATACACAGTAAAATTTAAACGAGCACAAATATCAAATATGAGAACAGATAGTTGTATGGAGTTACACCTTAGTACTAACACGTAAGCAAAATGTTTCAGAACAAGAGAAAGAACCCAAATATTTAAAATAAAAATAAGTGTTATGGAGCTTGTCACGTATACACATATATTTAAAAATACGGTGTACGTAGGTACACAGATTAAATAATTTAAAATAATTTAAACAATTAAGAAGGCGTGGCTTGTACAATTTTCGTACATACACTTATTCAAAAATAGCCACACCAAAATACTAAATACACTTATGCACACAGTATTCAAAATTAAAACAAGTACTCGAAATTTTACAGAGTACAAGTTATTCAAAAATTATTATTCAAATCGTTGAAATAATAATAGTAAGTACACGAATGTACAAAATAGGCGTACGCGTATCAATTAAAATAAACACACGGAAATAGGTACGCGTAGACAATAAATTCAAAAATATTGTTTTTCAAAGAATATTGAAAAAACAATCGTAAGTAGGTACTCGAGTTGTACCAAACACATATACGCACATCAATTAAATAACCACACGAAAATGCGCGTATAGACATAAAACTTTAAAATATTATTGAGTCTTCAAAACTATTGAAGTACTCTTTGTACTCGAACAACTTTGTGGTGAACTCGCACAAAGCACGCGTAGCTATGTACACATTAATTGAAAATAGCTACACGAAAATACATGTATACATACACGTTCAAAAATTTAAAAATTATTGTTACAAAAATATTGAACAATAAGAAGGTCTGGCTTGTACGATATACGTACCAACATCAATTTAAAAGCCACACCGAATATTAAATACACTTATGCATATAATATTTAAAATCAAAACAAGTACCCGATATAATACAGAGTACGAGTTATTCAAAAATAATTATTTTATAATTTCGTAAAATTAAAATAATATTTCAAAGTATGCGTTTCGTTTTCAACACGTAAACGCACACATAAGCACACGCGACTGCACGTGTGCACATATACATCAAAACATGTACCCGATATTACACAAAGATACGTACAAGTTATTCAAAATTATTATTCAAAACATTGAAATAATAATAGTAAGTACACGGATGTACAAAATAGGCGTACGCGTATCAATTAAAATAAACACACGGAATTAGGTACGCGTAGACATTAAATTCAAAAATATTGTTTTTCAAAGAAAATTGAAAAAACAATCGTAAGTAGGTACTCGAGTTGTACCAAACACATATACGCACATCAATTAAATAACCACACGGAAATGCGCGTATAGACATACAATTTTAAAATATTTTTGAGTCTTCAAAACTATTGAAGTACTCTTTGTACTCGAACAACTTTGTGGTGAACTCGCACAAAGCACGCGTAGCTATGTACACATTAATTGAAAATAGCTACACGAAAATACACGTATACATAAATTCAAATGTTATCACTCAAAAAGGTATCGAAGTGGTAAGAAGTACATAAATTGCACAACGTATGTATACGCACATCAATAAGTGCCTACAAGAAACGTATACATAGATTCAAAAATGTTATCACCTCAAAGAAAGTTAAAGTGATAAGATAAAAGTACATAAGTTGTACAACATATGTATACGTACAAAATTTAAAATAGGCACGCGGAAGTACTTGTATACATAGATGTGAGAATATTATTACTCAAAAGAATGTTTAAGTAATAATAACAAGTACGCAAAGGCGTACCACATATGTATACGTACAATAATTTTAAAATAGACGCTCGCAAGTACGTACACACGAAAATGCGCGTGTGTAGGTACATAAGTTTTAAAAATTATTATTTTTAAAATTACAAAAATTTAAAATAAATTTAAAGTACTAATTTTAGTACACGTCAATTATGCGAGCACATATACATATAAAACATGTACAAGAAGTTCCCGATTGCACAGGAGTAAAAAAACTATTAATTTTTAAAAATTAGGTTTTTTCGAAAAAAATCAAATAATAATAAAGAGAACGATTTTTGCATGGAATAATGTATACCCATGTATTTAAGGCATATACACGAAATTCCCTTATGCCTAAGAGCTCAAATTATTACGATTTGGATTTTCACAAGTTTTCCGAAAAATTAAAATTATTATTAAAAGTACACGTACCGCAAGGAATACGTGCACGAACGTAAATTCAAAATAAGTACAAGAGATAACACGCATGTACAAGAAGTTTTCAAAATTGAAAACTGAAAATTTAAAAATTTAAAACTGAAAAGTTATGAAAATTTAAAAATTTCGAAATTCAGGAAAATTAAAATATTTTAAAAATTATAACTAGTACACGTATCATAAGTAATACGTGCACAAACGTGAATTTAAAATGAATACACGGTATAACACGCGTGTATAAGACTTTTTCAAAACTTAAAACTGAAGAGTTATGAAAATTTATAAAAACTGAATTTCAGGAAAATTTTAAAAATTTAAAATTTATAACTAGTACACGTATTGCCCGAAATACGTATACGTAGATCACCACGATTTCTTTTTAACGTTTTCACAACGACTCCCGTGAATTTAAACGTTTTACAAAAATTTACGTAATTTGAAACCGAAAATGACCCAACAAATACGACACACAGAGTTATAAAAAATACACGAAACAATAGGTAAGCACTCAAAAATAAAGACTTAGTGTCAATAATTTCACTTTACTTACGGTTCATACACTTTTTACACTTTTCTAAAATTAACACTTTTTTCAGAAAAATAAAAATTCACTTTAAATTACTTATAACTTCGGAACTTTACGGATTACCTAAGGATCTACACAGGTTGTGATCCGGCTACCGAAGGACCAAATAAACTGTTGCGGACAGAGCTAGTGGACTGTAGGTTTATAGAAATGTGGGCTCTGAAAAAGCCCACTGTAAAATTGAAAAAATGAAACAAATTGGATTCTGCTTGCAACAGCTTATAATTGCCTTAAACGCAATTAACACTTATATGGACAACTCATTTAACATTTTTCAAAATTATAATTTACAAACACTTATCTATAAATTACAAACACTTTCTTTACAATCGTGATTTTAATTAACGCTTCACTGATTTTACTTAACTTCTACGAATTTTCTTGATTTATAAAAATGTTACTTCTTTCTTGAAGTAATCTTGAGTTATAAAAATGTTGGTTCTTTCTTGACATATATATATATAACTTGTTCTTTCTTCAGTTGGTTTCTTCACTTATTTTCCTGGAACTGTTGAACTTTCACTGCATACTGTATGAAAATTGCGTCTCCTTTTATACTTTTTTGTCTAGGAGGAAATGTTCAAATCATTTATTTTAGACCAATCAGAGAACGTTGTTTTTATTTTGGAAACCCAATAACCAGTTCAAACCGGTATTTTCCAGATTTTTACCTCGAACTTTCTAATTTAATATTTTTCAATGGTGTTTTTGTTCCGAGCCATTCTCCCACTTTCGTCTGTGCTCTGATTGGCTGCTGATTTTCATATAAATATGAGGCTTCAAAATTTGTTTTTAGTAAAAATTTTGACTTTTTACATTTTTTATTTTACTACTACGTCAGTTGTGTTTTGCATAGTATAAAAAATTAATTGGCATACATTTATGTCTAGAAATGAATGCGTGAGAACCAAAAAAAACACATGTGGTTCACTTTACAGTATTGTTAAAAAATCGAAAAGTCACGTTCTGACAGTAGCTCCACAGCACCCCCCATGTTTGGGCGAATAATAGCCTCCTTTCTGGAGGGGCGGAGTTTCTATGTTTCGGTTGACAATAAAAACTCCCCTATTAAGACCATTACAGCGGGGGTCCCACAAGGCAGTTGCCTCTCCCCTCTGTTGTATGCACTTTTCACCAATGACATTCCTACGCTTAGCGATAGCGGTCTATCGCCAGGAACACAGGACGTCACCCTAGCATTGTATGCTGACGACAGCGCGTACATGAGCTCATCCCGCAAGTCCCATTTAGCTGCCGCTAAAATGCAGCGATTATTGGATATCCTCCCGTGCTGGCTTGACAAGTGGAGGATAGCAGTAAACGCCTCAAAAACGGCAGCCATCTTAACCGGCCAACAGAGACTATTACCTAAGGAGCTTGTATTCCGCGGACAGGTAATTGAGTGGCAGAGCAATGTGAAATACCTTGGCTGCCTTATCGACCGCAGGTTGCGCATGACCAAAATGGTCGAGCATGCGACAGCCAGAGCGGTCGGCGCCAGGGCGGCTTTAAGGCCACTATTTTCATCTGACCTGCCGCTCAAAACCAAAGTCCGGCTATACAAGCTCTATGTTAGGTCCCGTTTGACGTACGCCGCGCCGGCTTGGTACGCATTGCTATCCGCCACTAAAAAGAAAAAGATCCAAGTTGTGCAAAACAAGTCGCTAAGGATAATAACGGGCGCTCCGCGTTACGTCCGCAACGACACAATTGCTAGGGACACAAAGGCAGAGCCGGTAGGTGAGTTTATCGCCAGACTGGCCGCCCGGCTGTTTGACATGGCGGACAACAGTGCGCATCCACACCTAAGGGGCATTGCGCCGTTACATGCCCGTCCACCGGAAGGCCGACCTCTCCCTAGGGAGTTAATTCCCCCGAATAACTAAGCCTTTTGCTTAGTTTTTCATTTTTAAATTGCCAAAAAATTGTTTTATTGTTTTAATTTTTTCAAATTCTTTCCAACTTTTTCGTAATTTCTTCATTTTTGTTTTATTTTATATTGGTTTTGTTTATTCCTTTGTTTTTATTTTTAATTTGGTTTTTGTTTATTCCTTTCTTCGCCACTTTTTAAGTGGCCATTATGTTGTCAGGGGGCCTGAAAAGTAGGCCCTCTCTAAAAAAGCACCGTGGGTGCATTCACCCACGAGACTCGCCCGGGTCATGGGGTAAAACATAGTTCTTACCCCGACACCCGTACCTCTTTTTACCCGACAGGGGTAAAAGAAGATGTCCACGTAGCTCCACAGAAGCCGTGACATTTTCAGGAACTAGCAACTTTGAGTTTTGATAAAACTAGTTGCGTAGTTTTTTGAAAGTTCATTTTTTGCGCGTATGTCGACGGTGCAACGTTACTGTTGCTGTCCGTCCGTAACACTCCCCTCGGCGCAGCTTGTCGAAGCCTCCTTGGTACACTGCAGGACGGCTAGTCGACTTGCGGGGCGGCGTCTTAAGACGCCTCCTTTTATGCGTACGTCTGTGTAATGTACCTCCCATTTTTTCCGGAGGGCGACCAGACGGTTGCTGTCGTGGTTCATTCAGCCACGTGCCCTTCTTCCTTTTCTTAAGGCACTGTATGTCTTCACAAAAAACTTCTTCATATGCCTTTTGAATGGCAACTGGTTTAGCCTCTTCAAAATGGCTAACATTTTTACTGTCGGCGACGCTTCGTTCTGAGAAGTCGTGCGGACTGCCATCTTCATTGGCGTTATAAAATTCATGCAGCTCTTTTTTCTTTGAAGAGCGTGCATCTAAATTGCTATTGCGCGGGAGTTGTGAAGTCTTCACGTTCAATTTTTTCAGCCTTAGGCTTCGGTTCAACTGAAGCTTTTCATTGATAACTTCTCTGTTAGGTTGCATATGCCGCTGTTGGCGTACCGCTTGTGGTGCGTGAACAAGTTCTTTATTCTGGCACTCGCTTTTTATTTCGCCTTGGCGCTCGGCCTTTGCTGGTTCAAAACATGCGAGCTGCTCTCTTTTCTTAATAGAGCGCGTCTTCAAACTAAAACAGTGTGTGACACGTGTTGTTGTCACGCTGTTCGATATCTTGGGCCATCTCACGAAGTCATTCGTTTTATTTTCTGATGGACTTTTGTTCAAATGAAGCTTTCCTTTGAGAGCTTCGCTTTTGGTTGGCGTACGCCGTTGTTGGCGTACCTCTTGTGGTACGCGAACAAGTTGCAGCTTGAAGCCCAATTCATCAGTGTGGGCATTGTTCAGCAGACTCAATGTTTTTTCAATGTGCTGCCCACTGACTTCAAGTCGTACGTCAGAACACGACATGTCAATTTTTGACGTCATGTTTGCTGGTTCACAGCTTAGTGGCATCTTCATTTTACCTTGCCACTGGATCATATTTTGTATCTCGTCCTTCACTGGTTCAGTGTACCTTCTATTATAGGCGTGATTTTGATTCTTTAGTTTGACAGCGAAGTCGTTGAGTTCTGTCAATGACGGCCTGGGGCGTTGTAAGTGCCGGGGGTCGCTCAGAAATCCATTGACTAAGATCTCAGGTCTTCCATATATTTGTTCAAGCGTCTTCAAAATTTGGTCGGGGTCGGCAGCGGTATAAAGCAACGCCGACACCGATTCACGCGCTTCATGGCGTAGGCAAGAACGAAGTCTTGCTAGGTTCTCTGCAGGCGAAAATTTGTAAAGCCAGGCAGAGTCCCTGACTGCTGCCATGAAAGGCAGCCATTCGTGACGAGCGCCACTGTAAAGTGGAAGCTCAAGGACTTGTCTTTGTGGCGACCTTGATGTCGCTAAGTACTTTAATGCATCTGCTTGATCACATCTTCTTCTCGAGAAGGAGCGGTCACGTCGCTTCCCCCCTTTCATCCCTCCGTCGTGACCTCTTCTTTTTTGATAGGCAGGTGTCCCAAAGGAGAAGCGGTTACGTCGCTCCCCCTCCTCCATCTCATTATGGTACGGCTCAAGATTGCCGCAGTCCCTGTCAGCAGACGCATGCCGAAGAGGATATGGTAATTGCAGTGACGCAGCATGTCCCTCTTCCTTGTTCGGCGATACACCCCCTTCCGGGTGTCGTTGACTGATGTCATCCTCAGCCTGTGTCGTACGTGGGAGCAGAGGACATTCCAGGTCCCCGCCGGCATCCACGCGACGTGCGAAAGTGATGCCGAGGTCATCCTCAGCCTGTGACGTACGTGGGAGCCGAGGACGTTCCATGCCCCCGGCGGTATCCACGCGACGTGCGAGTGTGCGGCCGATGTCATCCTCAGCCTGTGGCGTGCGTGGGAGCCGAGGACGTTTCAGGTCCCCGCCGGCATCCACGCGACGTGCAAAAGTGCGGCCGATGTCATCCTCAGCCTGTGGCGTGCGTGGGAGCAGAGGACCTTCATATAAGACCCACGCTCCTCTTCAATACGGCGTAGGCGGCAGGTGGTACCACTTTTATCTGCGACGCCTGGCGTAGAGAGCTCCATCGACGCTTTACTTTGGCGCCTCGAGCTCCCCTCCCCCCGTATGGGAGAGACGTTGCGTACCACCGACCTGGCCGTGGCGACGCTATCGTGAGCGTCGTTATGTGTGTCTAGTTCAACCCGTGATGCAGTGAGAGTTGACCTAGCTTTAGTTCCCAGTGAAGAATCGTCATTTCTTATTTCTAAAATTTGAAGCTCAAGCCGTTTTTTAATAATGTTTTCTTGAGCTTCCATACTTTCTTTTGCCGCTTCCATACGTTTATTTTCCGATTCTATACGTCTTTTTTCTACCGCTCTTTCGTACTGCAAACGTTCCGTACGGAGCTCCGCAATTTTTTGCAACGCTTCGAGTTCCGCACTCTGTATACGCACGCTGGCCGACGAGCATCCTGTCCTCGTCGACGCAGCACCGACAGCGCTAGACGCCGTCGTGGGGCGTACCGACTCGGGTACGTTAATCCCCCGTTCATCGTGGCCAGCCTTTGACGCGGCTTTTTGGCTACGTGTGTTAGGCATTGTACTTTTTTATTTTTTAAATAAGCACAACAAAATTGAATCCCAACACGAACACAAATGCACATACACAGTAAAATTTAAACGAGCACAAATATCAAATATGAGAACAGATAGTTGTATGGAGTTACACCTTAGTACTAACACGTAAGCAAAATGTTTCAGAACAAGAGAAAGAACCCAAATATTTAAAATAAAAATAAGTGTTACGGAGCTTGTCACGTATACACATATATTTAAAAATACGGTGTACGTAGGTACACAGATTAAATAATTTAAAATAATTTAAACAATTAAGAAGGCGTGGCTTGTACAATTTTCGTACATACACTTATTCAAAAATAGCCACACCAAAATACTAAATACACTTATGCACACAGTATTCAAAATTAAAACAAGTACTCGAAATTTTACAGAGTACAAGTTATTCAAAAATTATTATTCAAATCGTTGAAATAATAATAGTAAGTACACGAATGTACAAAATAGGCGTACGCGTATCAATTAAAATAAACACACGGAAATAGGTACGCGTAGACAATAAATTCAAAAATATTGTTTTTCAAAGAATATTGAAAAAACAATCGTAAGTAGGTACTCGAGTTGTACCAAACACATATACGCACATCAATTAAATAACCACACGGAAATGCGCGTATAGACATAAAACTTTAAAATATTATTGAGTCTTCAAAACTATTGAAGTACTCTTTGTACTCGAACAACTTTGTGGTGAACTCGCACAAAGCACGCGTAGCTATGTACACATTAATTGAAAATAGCTACACGGAAATACATGTATACATACACGTTCAAAAATTTAAAAACTATTGTTACAAAAATATTGAACAATAAGAAGGTCTGGCTTGTACGATATACGTACCAACATCAATTTAAAAGCCACACCGAATATTAAATACACTTATGCATATAATATTTAAAATCAAAACAAGTACCCGATATAATACAGAGTACGAGTTATTCAAAAATAATTATTTTATAATTTCGTAAAATTAAAATAATATTTCAAAGTATGCGTTTCGTTTTCAACACGTAAACGCACACATAAGCACACGCGACTGCACGTGTGCACATATACATCAAAACATGTACCCGATATTACACAAAGATACGTACAAGTTATTCAAAATTATTATTCAAAACATTGAAATAATAATAGTAAGTACACGGATGTACAAAATAGGCGTACGCGTATCAATTAAAATAAACACACGGAATTAGGTACGCGTAGACATTAAATTCAAAAATATTGTTTTTCAAAGAAAATTTAAAAAACAATCGTAAGTAGGTACTCGAGTTGTACCAAACACATATACGCACATCAATTAAATAACCACACGGAAATGCGCGTATAGACATACAATTTTAAAATATTTTTGAGTCTTCAAAACTATTGAAGTACTCTTTGTACTCGAACAACTTTGTGGTGAACTCGCACAAAGCACGCGTAGCTATGTACACATTAATTGAAAATAGCTACACGAAAATACACGTATACATAAATTCAAATGTTATCACTCAAAAAGGTATCGAAGTGGTAAGAAGTACATAAATTGCACAACGTATGTATACGCACATCAATTTATATAAGTGCCTACAAGAAACGTATACATAGATTCAAAAATGTTATCACCTCAAAGAAAGTTAAAGTGATAAGATAAAAGTACATAAGTTGTACAACATATGTATACGTACAAAATTTAAAATAGGCACGCGGAAGTACTTGTATACATAGATGTGAGAATATTATTACTCAAAAGAATGTTTAAGTAATAATAACAAGTACGCAAAGGCGTACCACATATGTATACGTACAATAATTTTAAAATAGACGCTCGCAAGTACGTACACACGAAAATGCGCGTGTGTAGGTACATAAGTTTTAAAAATTATTATTTTTAAAATTACAAAAATTTAAAATAAATTTAAAGTACTAATTTTAGTACACGTCAATTATGCGAGCACATATACATATAAAACATGTACAAGAAGTTCCCGATTGCACAGGAGTAAAAAAAATTATTAATTTTTAAAAATTAGGTTTTTTCGAAAAAAATCAAATAATAATAAAGAGAACGATTTTTGCATGGAATAATGTATACCCATGTATTTAAGGCATATACACGAAATTCCCTTATGCCTAAGAGCTCAAATTATTACGATTTGGATTTTCACAAGTTTTCCGAAAAATTAAAATTATTATTAAAAGTACACGTACCGCAAGGAATACGTGCACGAACGTAAATTCAAAATAAGTACAAGATATAACACGCATGTACAAGAAGTTTTCAAAATTGAAAACTGAAAATTTAAAAATTTAAAACTGAAAAGTTATGAAAATTTAAAAATTTCGAAATTCAGGAAAATTAAAATATTTTAAAAATTATAACTAGTACACGTATCATAAGTAATACGTGCACAAACGTGAATTTAAAATGAATACACGGTATAACACGCGTGTATAAGACTTTTTCAAAACTTAAAACTGAAGAGTTATGAAAATTTATAAAAACTGAATTTCAGGAAAATTTTAAAAATTTAAAATTTATAACTAGTACACGTATTGCCCGAAATACGTATACGTAGATCACCACGATTTCTTTTTAACGTTTTCACAACGACTCCCGTGAATTTAAACGTTTTACAAAAATTTACGTAATTTGAAACCGAAAATGACCCCAACAAATACGACACACAGAGTTATAAAAAATACACGAAACAATAGGTAAGCACTCAAAAATAAAGACTTAGTGTCAATAATTTCACTTTACTTACACTTTTTACACTTTTCTAAAATTAACACTTTTTTCAGAAAAATAAAAATTCACTTTAAATTACTTATAACTTCGGAACTTTACGGATTACCTAAGGATCTACACAGGTTGTGATCCGGCTACCGAAGGACCAAATAAACTGTTGCGGACAGAGCTAGTGGACTGTAGGTTTATAGAAATGTGGGCTCTGAAAAAGCCCACTGTAAAATTGAAAAAATGAAACAAATTGGATTCTGCTTGCAACAGCTTATAATTGCCTTAAACGCAATTAACACTTATATGGACAACTCATTTAACATTTTTCAAAATTATAATTTACAAACACTTATCTATAAATTACAAACACTTTCTTTAAAATCGTGATTTTAATTAACGCTTCACTGATTTTACTTAACTTCTACGAATTTTCTTGATTTATAAAAATGTTACTTCTTTCTTGAAGTAATCTTGAGTTATAAAAATGTTGGTTCTTTCTTGACATATATATATATAACTTGTTCTTTCTTCAGTTGGTTTCTTCTCTTATTTTCCTGGAACTGTTGAACTTTCACTGCATACTGTATGAAAATTGCGTCTCCTTTTATACTTTTTTGTCTAGGAGGAAATGTTCAAATCATTTATTTTAGACCAATCAGAGAACGTTGTTTTTATTTTGGAAACCCAATAACCAGTTCAAACCGGTATTTTCCAGATTTTTACCTCGAACTTTCTAATTTAATATTTTTCAATGGTGTTTTTGTTCCGAGCCATTCTCCCACTTTCGTCTGTGCTCTGATTGGCTGCTCATTTTCATATAAATATGAGGCTTCAAAATTTGTTTTTAGTAAAAATTTTGACTTTTTACATTTTTTATTTTACTAGTACGTCAGTTGTGTTTTGCATAGTATAAAAAATTAATTGGCATACATTTATGTCTAGAAATGAATGCGTGAGAACCAAAAAAACACATGTGGTTCACTTTACAGTATTGTTAAAAAATCGAAAAGTCACGTTCTGACAGTAGCTCCACAGAAGCCGTGACATTTTCAGGAACTAGCAACTTTGAGTTTTGATAAAACTAGTTGCGTAGTTTTTTGAAAGTTCATTTTTTGCGCGTATGTCGACGGTGCAACGTTACTGTTGCTGTCCGTCCGTAACAATTACCGATGATTAACTGGCAGAAAATGCTTGAAGGCGTTAAGTTCGCCTATGTACAAAATTAGTGCAATAAAGATTTTTTTTTTTTTTTTATTATTATTAAATATATATATTTTTTTAAATAATATATAAATGAATATTTTTGGACATTACACACAGCGCCATCTGGCCCCAAAGTAAATAAAGCTTGTGGTATGGGTACCACCACAACGGACACAAATACATAAATATACTACTTTACTATATTACATTTTTTTTTGGAAATACATACATATCATACATAAATACAACCAGACTCAAGACAAACACAAATGTTTATATTATGACACATAAATGTTTGTCAAGTGCGGGAATCGAAACCACACCCTCTGCGTAGCAGCTGGCCACACTACCAACTAGGCTGCGAGGGAGCCATATGTGTATCGTGTGTCTGTAATATTTTGGCATGCGCCTACAAAATATCACAATGTTTACACTCGTGTGTAAGTAAGTACTAAATATGTCATTAAGTATGTGTTAGGAAACAAAAAAAAATGCGAATATTAATCTTACAAACAAAACAGTTCGGTTATTTATACGACAGTATAATGAAGCACAGTGGAGAGATGCCAAAATTTTGTAGACAGTTTCGTTGTTTGACTATGGGACTCTCAAAATTTTTAGTTTTTGGTTCTCGACGTTTTAGCCAGGTTGCCTAGCCGTGGGCATAGATAAAAAAAAAGGAATGTGCTAATGTTACTTATAATTTGGTCCTTTATTCATTGTAGTAATTTTATATTTAGCAAGTAATTAAAGTCAGTATGTACATGCCTATTAACATCTTTGTTTATGCATATGTACATCTTAAGTTATAGATCTAATGACTATCATTTTATGCGTTGGCGTCCGTCACTCGTCAGCAAATTAGATTAGGTAGAATTGTTGGTTTAATGGAGTAAACAAATAGGTTTGTTTTCTAACTTTGACGCAATCGTGTAAAAACTCTATCAAGTTAACACTTACGAGCAAAAACTTCCGAAGTAGTGTTACCATACTTCTTTATTACTCACGACAGCTCCCATTAAAACGATGTCTTAATCTAGTCAATGCTCGTAACTTGGTCTGCATAGAATTTAGTATACACAGTTTTTTTTTTCAATTTCGGTTTTTTAATATATTTTTTTTTATTAATTATAATATATATATTTATAATAAGTAATGGATTCTAAAATGGGAAGTCGAAATCTCAAATTAAAACTAATACGGCAGAAAACTACCCCTACTACGGCAAATAAGGTCTTACGTGTGCATATTCTAAAACATTTTTTTATTTTATATAACATTGTTGCTGACGTATGATTAATAATATCCCAAGTTTAACAGCATTAAAAATGAAAATAATTTGGACTAATCGATAAATTACAGTTTTTACAAGAAAAACAAAACCGAGCTTTTAAATTTAAAAAAATCTTGTTAAGTAGGTACGTAACTAACTCGCTTACCTACTTAAGGTAAGTAGGTCTAACTCGGACTAATCGTTTTTTATCTCTATGTATCGGATATTTTTGGCATGGATCATTTTTAGTTTTAACAATATGTATCCAGCTTAAAATTCAACAAAATAGTCTCAACTTCGTGGTTTAGCTGACATTGTCAAGTCCATAACACTAAGGCCATAAATTAGAAAAGAGACGGTCCTGCTATATCGAATTGCATGGTTAACTTAATCAAGAGTCGTGTCTTTCAAACGATGCAGCAATTGGTTTTTACTAATCGAGTTGTACTGTTTAAAAATGTTTTTATAAGATACATAAAAACATACATAAATACATACTAATACATATACGGCAGTCAAATGACACAGTCGTGTCAAAAAAATGCTAATGACTTCGCTCCACACATCGTTTGTTAGTTAGTTAATATTTCCGTAAAGTCACAGTGCAATTTAATAAATTATGAATGCAAAAAGTTCGCAAAAACTTTTAATATTAGTTAGGTAAAACAAAACAAAAGGAGGTTTCAGCCCTTTGTTTGTAAGCTTTTCTTGTTTTATGACGAAGAAAACTTCGTATGCAATAGCATGATTTGACGCAGATGGCCTTTACAATTAAAGGCACCGGTACTGCTTGCACTCGGCTTTGAAGAAATGGGGCGGTTTGCGCAAGGGTAGTTACAAGAACCTCATCTTGGGCAACTGCTCTTAAAAACTAAATCTGACCACAATTTACTGAAGTTTCGGAAATGCAGTATGTTATTTGCATTGACCTACGTTATTATATTATACTAACGTTACTATATAGGGCACAACACACTTAGAGGGCGTCCATAAATTACGTGGGGTGATTTTGACAATTTTTCGTATTACTAATGGTCTCTGAGCTAAGCCGCGAAAAGACGGAATTTTTATTTTGAAGCACGTGCGATTACTATAATATTAAATTATTTCACTATATTTTTTACGACTTGAATAGGCTTTAAAATAATTACAATCACTTTGTTTGTCTACGTCTGAGCCTTTTAAATCATTTTTTTAACTTTTTGGTAATTTCGAAATTGTGCTGGTAACAACTGACATTGTGATTTAAACATACAAACTCTAAAAAGGGTGAGAAGAGCTGGGTATAAGTACGTGTTTGCCGCAATGATGGTTGAGGTTGTTATAAATGATGTAAAAAATATTAATAATGTTCCTGTAGCCATCGATACCTATCGACGCCAAGAAACTGTCGCTAGAGGAGCATTCTTTAACGAGGCGAGTTGGTTGGCTAGTGTTGCGTCTGTGACCTCGTTTTTGATTTTGCTGTAAAATATACTGTTGCCAATACATCTTCATAAACATAGTAATACATGTTTACATTTAAAGTCACAAATGACCTACCTATCGATGCCCTGTGCAATAGTCTGCACTCTGCTTGACTGGAACTGCAATTTTATCAGTAGGCTTAACGACGGTATGAATTCGGGGCTCTGGAATTTAGGATCGAACTATTCCCGAATAAGCCCGGATCCGATTCGGCGCTCAAACAATCATTAGAAATTCTATTAACTTCTCTTGAGAAGTTACTGGAATAGGTCCGAAAATCGAAATCGAAAATTTTGTGTTTTCTTTAGGTTTCAAGACGTCACGTCATGACTTGATCTGAAAGGAGTCTGAAATAAATCGGTCCAGCGGTTCGTTTATCCGTAAATAACTGACTTTTATATGCACGCAACATAAATTTCATGTATAATTTCATGTATCGAGGGGTAGTAAAGGGTTTTCGAGGGTGCTGATTTCGAATTTTTTATCAGTTTTTTAAAATTCAAAATGGCGGATCCAATATGACGTAATTTTTTTTTGTAAAAGAATTTTTCTCAAGAGAAGTTGCATGTACGGTACTTGCTGCCGAACCAATTTTTATCCTGATTGACTACGTAAGGTCCAGACATATTCAATCCTGAATTTGACACGGAAGCAACTGAATCATGTTTTTCCTCTGGTGACATAGTCCGTTTGTTCTCGCAATATTGAACGGAGTATTTCAAAATAAGGATTTCGATAAGCGCTATACGTAAACAAAGTTTATTTTGTCATCATTTGGTAGTTCTTAAAGGAAAAAATTAACCCTTATAGGATCCCTTTGTTGTCTGTCTGTCTGTCCGTCAAGACCCTTTTTCTCAGGAACGCGTGAAGGTATTTAGTTGAAATTAATACGGTCCCTTGAAGCTGTAAATAAAATAATCAAGTTTCTAAGTCAAGGCAATAATGAAAACGGCCGAAATACGGCCATTTTTGTCGCATAGATACCGCACTGTACGTGACCATTTAAATTCTAAGGTGTGAGGATAAATTTTGTGATGATGGCGAGCGGTGTGATGGTAGAAAGATGGTAACAATTCATCAGAACAGGTCCCATTATTTGCCCCCATTGTGGGCCTCTATCTGAAAAACAATAGGTAATCAAAATATCACTTGAATTTGGTTTTTTTTTAATTTGTTAAGTATTTCAATACATAATAAGTATTTATTAGTTTAATATTATATTATTATAGTAATATACTTCCTCCCGCGAACGCTTGGGTTGTTGAATGAGCTCCCTGATTTTTGAAGGGTCAGCAACGCGCGAGTGATACACCTGGTGTTACAAGCGTCCATGCATAGGCTACGGTGACCGCTAACCATCAGGCGGACCGTAAGCTTGTTTGCCACCTAAGAAAAAAATGTTTCGTTTATATTTTACAAAGTGTAAATATTGGATGTTGGCATTACACGAGTTTATATAGCAAATTCTTGTTTATTTCGCTTGACGATGCAAAAGAGTTCTTAGAAACTGAAATTTGAATAAAAAGATTTTGAATTTTAAATCGATAGCGTGGGTCCACCTCCAGCCAGGTAGGCAATGACCTGAATAAGGTGTCTGGAAAGTCGCTAGATGAGAAAGGCGAAGGAACGGGGTGGCGTTCAATAAGAAAGGGCTTATTCCAACAATAGACTGCCGAAGGCTGATAAATGTGTCAAAATTTATTAAGTTATGTCAAAATTTACACACTCCTAATACGAATACGAAGATCCTAATTATGTTTACGTTTGACTTTACAAAAACGTACGTCAATGCCATTTTATAAGTGAAAATGCATACTGCAAATAGCATTGACCACTTACGTAACCGATACTTGCAGTCGTCTCGATGAAATAATTAATAATCAGAATTTGGGGTTATGTGACAAAGGTTTTTTTTCTAAACGGACTATGTTGTTGGCTGTTGCAGCCATTACTGCTTCACCAGACTTTTAGGGTGAGACTCAAAAGGAGTCTCAGCCCACATAGTGCCCAACGCACAAGGGCTCCCCGCGAGGGAAGCCTCGGCTTGGGTTGTCGCTCTTGGGGTTGTCCCTTCGACCAGTTTGAGCCTCGAACCTGAAGGTGAGTCAGCGCCAGGAGGGGAGTTCTTCGTTATGCGGTTGCGATTGCGAGTGAGTGTGGGCGAGAAGCGCCCCGGCACTCTTTGATAACTCGTGTATGAGGTGGCTCCTTGCGTTCGCCGACGAACCCGGGGACGTCAGCGTCGTGAGAGGGTGAGACTAGTCTCGCTATCCGGATAGCGAGATCATGGTCTGCGGCCGTTAGTCCGTGCCGTGGCCTGTCGCGGGGATGGTAGCTTGTGGATTGCACAATTAACCGGTTCGGGATGTGACAAAATGGTACAAACGAAACCGTATTGTTGAGATTTCGTGGATGAAAAAAAAATATAAGACTTATTTATAACGGAATAGTTTTTGCTCGAGTCCGACTCGCACTTGACTGTTTTATATCCCAAAAGCATGATTCCCAAACGATAGCGAAAAATTATCATTGCGTTTCCAAACTACGTAAATGTAGTCGGGGGCTTAGATATCTATGCATAGAATTGAATAATTTGTAAACAGTGCCAAAAGTGTCTAAGAAACACAAAACCATAAAAGTGATTCAGTAAAAATGCTACAACAGTACGACAGTTCTAGGTATCTATATTAAACTATTTGATAATTCAATACCGAATTGATCAATTAACACGTTTAAAGTTACATAACTACTGAGTGTAAACAAGTGGTCCGATTACGAACTGGTTCGTACTTTCGATTTCTTTCAATTTCTTTCTTTCGTTCGCTTATATTCGCAAATGCCATCGAAAGTGAAATTTTGATAAAAAATAAAAAATGTTTTCTTCCCTATTCAAGCACAATCTGTACTTTTATTTCAAAGTTATACCAAAATATTTTTTTTTAGGATTCAAGATGGCGGTTGATCAAACTTTTGAATGGAGCCATTCAAATTTTTTATCTACTTTCTTAAAATTCAAGATGGAGGGTACAATATGACTTGCATCTTTTGCAAAAAAATCTTTCAGACTTTAAATCACCGCCGATTATATCATCAGAATTCTAACCTACTAATTCTAGTATCGCAACAAATTTCCTGTCTTGGCACTCAGAATAGAAAAGAAGTAGATAGATTGTATTTTAAAGCCTCAAATAATTTAGCCGTAAGTTAAACTTGTAGCCGCATCTCTGATGTTTTATTTTTTGAATTACGTATTAGTATATCTTGTGTAAAAGGAAATAAGTCCAAAAACCAGTGCGCACTAGATATAGCAACATTAACAAGAACTGTTAATGTTTTAAACTAAATTAATTTAAAAGAAACACCATTGTTTAGTCGGTATAGGCCTTATTTCCCTCTATCTATTGTCTTTAGAATGTTATCTCTGATACTTACGCTATTTCCTTCAAAATATGCTTATGAGATTAAACAGGAACCTAACAGTAGTTAAATTTTATATAAACAAGGAAATTCCAAGAACAAATAATTATCCAACTTGCAAGCATAAGCATTATTGCACAGTCTGTCCTCAAATCAGTCAGGAAACAAAAAATGCATACGTAATGTAAAAAAAACTACATAGTTACCGCTACCTCGCAAAATTAACGTTGTAATAATATTTTTCATTTTTCCATTTTATTCATGTGGCTATTCTATAGTTCAATCAAATGAATAGTTGCCTATGTCAAGTTACTGAACTGAGTATATATATTTAGTACATATTTTTCTTCATATACGTAGAAAATATATTTACTAGCTTTAACCCGCGACTCCGCCCGCGCTAAATGTGAACGTAAGATTTCTGCGGCAAGTCTTTGATTATATTAAGAAAGTTTGCTATAGCAAGCTATAGCTGTATACTTTTTTCGTGTAGTTGAGAGCCTATCTCCGTACCTGGCATAAAGCAGTCTTGATACAGTTTTACAATTCAAATGGTAATAATATCGGGAATTAAACCCAGGCTCTCTGACATGGCTTTCCAATAAACGATCACATGCGCCACTCAGTCGTTGAGCCAACTCGGAGACCTTATTGCCAGTATGAACACTCTGACAGTCGAGTGGCCAGTAGTTTCGCACTGGGCCAACGTACACTATGGCCTTGGCCTCTTTTCTTTAAGAGAAACCGATGCTCTAGCATTAGGGGCGTACAACGCCTAGGGAAAAAGCTTATTTCAAAAACTAAATTTCTTCTTTAAGGCAAAGTATCAAACAAACAAGATGCGTATGACAATACTGTATGAGCCGTTAAGATACGAGTTGCCTTGGTCACTGGATATAATACATGAGTAGCTTCCTTAATAGTTAGATGAATTTTATGAAGAGTATAATTCATTGCACGTAAATGTGAACACAAATGAGTCACGCCTATCTAACATCAATCTGGAGCGTAAACACAATAAAACCATCAGTATACTTATTGTGATCTACTTTAGTGTATACTTTATAGTTCTTTAATAGAGTCGTCATTATTTTTTATGTACCATAAAGGTGGCAAACAAGATTACGGCCCGCCAGATGTTCAGCGGTCACCGCAGCCTATTGAGGCTCGATCATTACTAGCGCGTCACCCTTTATGAATCTTATGACCCATTAAAGAATACCATACCCTAGTCCCTAGGTAGAGAAAGTCTTGGCAAAAAACTTAAGCGTTCGTGGGTAGAAGGAAATCTGAATCCGCACAGTGCATGACCATTTAGATTAAGGTGGAATGAATGACCTGTCGTTGGCGAGTGGTGCGATCATAAAAAGTGGCCGACATTTTGAATTATTCCACAGAACTAAATTTACACACCAGTAGTAAAAACCTTAAGAATAAGAGAACTGTATTGATATCTTACGTAACGTGCGAGCTACGGAGTTTAATAGTTAATGTTATTAAATTATAAATTTTGCTTGCAACTCTGAACGTTCTATATTCTGTTGTCGGCCTGGAATTCTTACGACAGCTCCCAGAAAGTTTGCCATAGATGTAGTTATTAAAGAGAATGTAGCTAGATTAAGTAAAGGATAGATGCCGCGGTCGGAAAGGTGCCCCGAATTTCAAAACTCTTGGTTGACGCTTGAGATCGCTGCAATTACGAGTATTTTTGCGCAACGAAAGGCCCTCCCTTGCCCGAAAAAGTTATGCGTGGGGGTGTTCTTTAGTTCTGTTCTAAGTTTTGGTGCTAACAAAACGATAATTTATGGGGAGTATTTGTAGTGCTGATATTATATATCGCGAGATCTACAGCTTGCAGAGCCACTAGTTGTAAAGCGGTGCTACGAAACCTTAACTTAGTGCATGTACGCCACGCACTTGCGGATTTCATTATTTTTGAAGTGAAAAATTCTTTAGCGGCGTTGTGCAATTTTTTTGTGATGGGTAAAAAATTATAAAATCGCATGATCGAAAATTCGTAAGATAGAAACCATAATGCCACGCCATAAAAATTCGCAAGACGGCAACCATGCCATAATAGGATGATTGGCAAAATCGAAAGATTGATTAAAACTTCTTTAGCGGCGTTGTGCACTTTTTTTGTGATGGGTATAAAATGTTAAACTCTATTCTATATATCTATTGGGTTTATGAAAAGGTGCAAGTGCGGATTACACATGTTAAAATGTTATATATATCCAGATTGTATGTTTTCACTTCTGCCGGCACTCCCGGAGTGCAACCCGTTTTTTTTTTTTTTTCGTTTCAATCGTCCGAAATGCAAACACTATTTCAACTCGTAATAGTATCATTCTGATTGATTTTTGTGTTATTGTCGTAATTCGTCAATGGTCAAATGACGTCAGCAAACAAACACACATCACATAAGTCCTGTGTTTGCACATAATGTAGGTAAGTGTCATACTGCCTCGCGTCCTCATAAATATTTTTCCTCTTCGTCTCATATATAAGGACCTCAGTACTCGTTTAGCACAGTATTGTTTGGAGAACGAACACATAAACTTAGGTGAGTAAACCATACTTAGGACGTACTAAACAATTAATACTTAGCATTGTTTTGATAAATCAAAAGTTTATTCTTTAAAATAGAAAAAAGATTACAAAATAAATAAATTGTAATTTAGTTTCATAAAATACATAAATTGTAATTTTAATTATTATTTTTAAAATAAATTTGTTTAAATAGGCTCATAGAACTTTTCCAAACTCCTTTAAATCGTCAACTGATATTATTTTTCTACTACCGGTGCACAATGTTGTTTCCTACTAAGAAGAGCCGGCAAGAAATTCAACAGTTTGCATAAAATATTACAAGCTTCCATTATGTTTGTCGATGGAATTATTTCTGTGCACTAACTTACTATTTATTTAATTATCTAAACACCCCTGTCTAATCTTGACTTACTTTTTCAATTGTTATTTCAGAACTGGCAAAGGGGGGTATTCTGTTACTGATTTTTCATTTTATTACTTACTTATTATGGACCTATGAGACAATATTAAGCTTCCTTAGTCCAAAAACACTGTTTTAAAAGCAGTATTACGTCGATGGGATCTCCCTCCACCAAGTCCTCCACATCATAAGGACCGTGGCGTATTCAACCACCCTTCTGGAACATAAACCGTAATGCTGGTGCAATTTTTGTTAAAAAACCCTTTGTTACAAAGTTTTAGTTTTCTAAACACATTTGAATTCACCTATTGATATTATTTGATCCCTTTTTTGCTGAAATGACTATTATTTTAATGAACATTGGCATTAACTTCTCCACAATAATGCACATGTTATCAGGCTATGAAAATAGTTTTAAATGCGAAAGTAACTTTTTCTGTCTGTCTGTCTGTTACCTCTTCACTCTTAAACCATTGCACCTATTAAGCTGAAATTTGGCATGTAGATAGTTTGAGTCTCGAGAAAGGACAAAGGCTACTTTAAAACGTCAAGTGTGAGTCAATTTATTTTCTATAATTAGGGATATGCCGTTACAATTCTACACCGATAATCGAATTTAGAGCGGGTGGAACCGCGAGCAAAGGCTAGTAATAATATAAATAATAACTAATAACTTAAAAAAAAAAACTTAAATTATAAAAAGAATAGACGTGGTGATATGACAGCAGTGTAAGTGAATTTGAAAACCGGAAAGAAATAAGATATACATTGCGGTGTCGCCACAATCGATGAATTTTATACCTCATTTCAAATGCGCAATGTATATCTTATTTTTATGGATTTCAAACGAGAATTGTTAGCTGTCATTTTACGGAATAGAGCCGCCGTTCCTATTTGGATATAGTATCTACATAAACTAAATAACTCGCAGATTTGCTTTGTTAGTCAACAATTTGTTTAATTTTGTGTATTTTTATTTATGTGTAGGTAACCATACGTTTTAACGTCACTTTAATTAAGCAATTTTATTTTTGTAGCATCAATAATGAAGGTCCTCATCGCACTTAGTGTTTTGGTTGCCCTGGCCTATGCACAATATTACGACTCCAAATACGATGACTTTGACGCCAACGAGCTCGTTGACAATGTCAGGTTATTGACAGCCTACGGAAATTGCTTCGTCGATGAGGGACCTTGCACGCCGGAGGGTGAAAACTTCAAGAGTAAGTACATACATGGATTTTAGGTTAAGGAAGGGACTCTTAGTTAAAAGGGAAGGCGGTAGCTGCCTCTTCCTGTCCCTTCCCTAGGTGTGTTTATGTTCTAACTTAGTTCATATGGAAAAAAACATTCATACTATCTTTGTATGGAAGGTTATTTAATAGAGCCGAGACTTTGATTATCTTTAGATTGCAACAATATTTCTGACCAGGTGGTCAAAAATCAAAACGACAATCGCCATATTAAAATAATATGAACTTACATGACACTAGCGACCATACACAGTGTCAGAAAAGTTTGTTCGTGCCACGCAAATAGAACCTCAGCGAACGATAGGAGTGGGGTGTTTGCGCAGCTATACAGTCACTCACAAGAATAGTTATACGTTTATTTAGGTGAGGCAACTACAGCGCATGCGCTGTCGTTGTACCTCGCCCTGCCCTTTCGCCCCTCTGTGTAATGGACCTATAAACACGTTGTGTGCGAACTCTCTTCTTACGTGGCACGCGTTAGTACGAGTTGAACATTGATCCAGTACTTAAATAAACATTTATTTTCTTACAGAGATCATCCCTGACGCAATCAAGTCGAAGTGTGCAAAATGCTCTCCTAAACAGCGTGTCCTGATCCGTACAGTTATCAAAGGGTTCCAAAGCAAAACTCCTGAACTATGGGAAAAGATTGTTGACCACTTCGACTCCAAACGTGAATACAAGAACGATTTCCTTGAATTCATCAACGCATCAGACTAATTAAACAGTATTAACTGGACTATTGTTTGATATCTTCATTTTAGATTTCAGTAGCGATGAAGTTTTAAATCAGATCTGTAACTTGTGATAAAATTATTTTTGAAATTAAAAGTTTTTTTAATTAAAAATAGAGTTTTGTTTGTTATCTTCTCTTTGTCTAGTTTAATCGTCAGAAGATGAGATAGAGACGTTTTTGAGGTTCCGTACTCAAAGGGTTCCCTATTGATACTCCTACGATGTTCGTATGTCTGTCTGTGAGACTTTAAAAGTGCCCTATCTTTTGAAGTTGTGATATGTTGGAATAGCTATAGAACATGTTAAGGCCCCATATTCTGCACACTAGCGCCGCCACTAGATATGTTTATATCTTTTTCATACAAAGGCTATTCAAAAACAGTAAAAAAAATTAGAACTACTATTAAGTAAAATATTAAGTGATCCACAATTTTTACAACGTTTTGTATCATATATAGTGGTTGCACTTGTCTGCAATATATGCGGCCCTAACGTCACAACAAAGCAAAGGGTGACCTGATTTTGCTACAGGGACAGATGAAAGGACGGAAACTGTCAGATAGAACATTTATTCCAGTTGGGAGATCCCATGGAAAATTAATGTCTCGTCCCTTGATACCAAGGCCACTATTTGTTTTCTTAGAAATCTATCTGGATACTGGATGTCTTAAATTTTGGCATAGATTAGCTGAAAGGATGATAAATGACATGGAATACTTTTTTTCCCAATTAAAAGTTCCTACTAGAATATTTTTTTCCCGGCCAATACCGGATTAGCTGAAGGGACTATACATACATTACGTAAAAAACGTTTAACACGAGATTTCTGCAGGAAGCAAGAAATATTATAACAAAATAAAATAAAAACCATAGTAGGTAAGTATTGTTAAATTTTTTTCTTCATACCTACTACGTAAATTTTTGTATTTAGGTATTAGTCGTACATAAACATCACAGTTTTAGAAATCACATTTTGACATAAAATAAAGCGATGCAGAGTTTTTAATGTAAATTAAAAGTTTTTAAATATTTGTATATTAAGAGTTAAATTGACCTATACTTTAAAACACCACATGATTCAAAACAACATAAAACGTTTTAACAAAAAAAACAACCAGCTTTAATAAGATGCACTTAAAAGGTAAACGTAATTACTTATTTCCAAAAATCTGAATTGAATTACAGTTTGAAATTGGTTTGATGCAAGTGAAGTGTGTGATAAACTGTACGATACATAGACACCAACTTCAAACTGTAATTCAGTTCAGATTTTTGGAAAAAAGTAATTATATTTACCTTTTTAGTGCATCTTTTTGAAGCCGGTTGTTTTTTCTTTTGTCAAAAGTTTTTATCTTTAACTTTTGAGTGGCAAATTGCCATACTAGTAATTAAATTTTATACAATCATCAACATAATTAATTATTTTTAAAAAAATTATCTGAATTACAGTTTGAAATTGGTGTCGGATATGACGGAGTTATGCCCGAACATACATAAAAAAAAACGGGTTGCACTACGGGAGTGCCGGCAGAAGTAAAAACATACGTTAACTATTTACTTCCCATTAATTCGTATACATAATTATTTATTATAAATAAAACACAACTTTCGACTCATACGTCATACTGTCCTATCACACGTCTCTAACTCCTGTAACTTTCGACTATTTTCTTTGGCACAACCTAACATAATAAATAAAGATTGTTTTTTATTTTCCTTTAAAATCACCTATTGACACGTCAACACATAGATATACCTTCTGTCCAGTGTAACGTAAGCTATCATGTTCTACAATTACTTTTATCTTACCTCTTATCGTATCGTAACGTATTACATTTTAACATGTGTAATCCGCACTTTCATTATTAGTGGCGTTTTGTTGACCGACATAATGTACATAATGCGGTAATACCCTACCAAAGAGAATGAACCAAGATTTATACTGTGTTATACAGAATTTATGTATTTTTAACTTGGCAGAATTATGACATTAAACGCATTTAAGCAGGGTACAGAACGCACCTATTATAAATAATAATGTTTGTTTATTTACTTTTCAACTTTACAACTCGGTCAGCTGTTTAGTCAATTTGTATGGGAAGACGAAAACTGTAATGTAAAAAAATGTATTGTTAATCTCGTCGAACAAACATTCAGGGTGATGTATAGAGCATGTGGGCGAAGGGATGTAAACGTTCAACGATATACCCCATGATTGAAAAACGATACTTGAATTTATATTTTTCTATTTAGCTCGCCTTATTGTTTTCTTTTTTAGGTTACGTTTTTATTTGAATAAAAGCTTGTTTTTAATAATGATTTTCATTTTATTTTTTACTTATTAGTCTTAAAGATTTATTGTTAACATCTATTTTAGACCATTTTTCCTATTTATTTACATTATTTTATTTATTCACACCATTGAAATTATTTACCCTATGTACATTATTTACATCATTGACATTATATACATTGTTTATACCACTGATGTTATTTAGTTCCTATATATATAACTACCTGTTTGTTTTATATTTTAATGTTCGTTTTATTATTCAACGACCAACTTTGGTAAGGAAATTAACCGAAGAATTCAGCTCGGCTGGGCATATCAAAGTCCATAATCAATGTGTGTTGCCTTATGGTACAGAAACGTAGTCTCTTACTGTTAGCCTCTTAAATAAGCTCAGAGTCGCTTGGCGAGCTATAGAAAGAGCTATACTTGGTGTTTCTTTGCGCGATAAAATCCGAAATGAGGAAATTCGCCGAAGAAATAAAGTTACCGAAATAGCTCAAACAGTTAGCAAGCTGAAGTGGCAATGGGCAGGCCACATCGTTCGTCAAACCGATAACCGATGGGAAAGAAAGTTTCTTGAGTGGCGACCACGGATCGGAAGTCATCATCATCTATCAAGTGGACAGAAAACCTGGTCAGAGCCACAGGAAGCAGAAGGGCGCGGGCGGCTCAGAACCAGCCGTTGTGGAAACATATGGGGGAGGCCTACGTTCAGCAGTGGACGTCTTCCGGCTGAAACGAACGAACGAACGAACGATTCGTTTTGATTGTTCACGTGTTCAGTAATATTTCTCAATCTATTCATTTCAGCTAGTGTGCGGGTGCGTACATGGTGTTTGCCCTGATATTTTATTGCAGTCTAATTTATTGTTCTTAAGACCGTCTAATAAAATGAAACACTCTGCTCAATGTTACGTATGCTTGACCGGCCGCAAAGAGTTTCAGTCCTAAATATATTACGGTGGCAAACAAGCTTACGATCCGCCTGATGGAAAGCGGTCTCTTGCCATACTTGAGGCATCACTCGCCCGTTGCCGACCCTTCAAAAATCTGATAACTTCTTTCTTGAAGAACCCCACACTGTATTATTATTATTATTACTAGCGGTCCCGGCGAACTTTGTTCCGCTGCTGTCCCTCTGTAACCCGGCGAACGTTGGTTTTTACCTAAAGTGCCCGAGTCCGGCTCGCACTTAACAGATCGAGATAAAAACTATCCTATCTTTTAAGTTGGATCAAATAACAGATAGTTACGAAGTTTGATCAAAATCGATTCAGTAGTTTAGGAGTCCATCGCGGACAAACAACGTGACACGTCATTTTTATTTATAAAGATTATCATCTGCGGTGTTACCCTGTATCTTGCGAAAGGTTGATCCTTAATAAGGGGGTTGTACAGAAAAATGTAACCCGCCGTCTTGGAGTGGCGACCATGTTGAATTTAAGGTGATGATATTAACTTTATTGTTTTCTTGTACTCTTCAAACCCCTTTCATTTTTGATACTCATATTTAAAGGGGATAAAAAAAAATATAATTCACCATCTTGGAGCGGCGGCCATATTGAATTTAGAGTGCTGTTTTCAACTTTATCGTTTTCTACTCGTTAAGCCCTTTCATCTGATATCCATATTAAGAGGGTTGAAAAAAAAGGTAAGCGGCCATATTGAATTTAGTTTGGTGTTAGTAACTTTATTGTTTTCTGCTCTTCAACCCCTTTATTTGATACCCATAATAAGGGAATTGAAAAAATATGTAATCCACCATCTTGGAGCGGCAGCCATATTGAATTGCACATTGTATTGTCACCATAAATAAAGGTGCATAATTTCAACAAAATCGGAAACCAACAAATGGTCGAAAAATGGATTGCAAACTTTTATCGGACAACTTATGAACATACGGACAGTGCAAGTTAAATAAAAGCTTGTAAAAAAACCGATTGCTTTATTGACCTCTCAGTCGATTAGCCTTTTCTCGGTATCGAACTGATAAACTATTGAGAAATAAATTAAACTAGCAGCAGCTTTTTTTATTTACAAAAACATTATCTTTACATTCTTTGATTTCAATGAAACTGTTGTGTTTTCGGAAGTGTTAAATTTAAATATATTTTATCAGTTCCTTGAAATATAAGCTGTCGGATCCAATTTTTATTTTCATCTTTTGTGATTTTAATGAAAACATTGCTTTTGCAGCAAGTACGTACTCCTTCGCAGCCTAGTTGGTAGTGTGGCCGACTGCTGTGCCGAGGGTGTGGGTTCGATTCCTGCACAGGACAAACATTAATGTAACAAACATTTGTGTTTGTCTTCAGTCTGGGTGTAATTATGTATGATATGTATGTATTTACAAAAAAAAAGGAATATATGTATTTGTATCCGTGGTCTGATGTCCATAACACAAGCTTTAAGCATAAATAAGGGTTTTGTGTTTTCACTTTCAACACTTCGTTTTTTTTTCAATTGTTACGCAATCTTATGCCGCATTTAACTTAAATGTGTATAATGGAAAAGTCGTAGAAAAAAATATTGTTCAGGTTGATGTATAGAGCATGCGGACCAAAGGATGTAAACGTTCACCGATACACCCTGTATGTATATAGTTTAGGTATACTATAGGTTCAGAGTAACCCCTCTTTCAGTAAATCGTTATTATAATGTAGGCGTACGTGATAGGTAGGTTCTAGTGACGCATATAATTACAGATCTTTTCAAAATGTAAAATATACATAAATTTTGAAAGCTTAAGGCACTGATGTACGCTCTAATTTATACAGGTATACTACATTGTTGTATTCAATAAAGTTGACTCGTCTAAATTAGCCTTAATCCGGCCCCAATGACACTGGGTCCTATTGACACATGCTCATTTTAATATTTTAAATTTTGCGGCCATAACAACAATAACATTGAGTAGTGTTGTGTTCCTGACGTTGAGTAAGTTTGCCAGAGTTCTTTGAGGATTCGCTGCGGGGACAGCGGAGGACCAGCGGTGCTTGTTGCTATCATTACTAGGCATGCGGTCAGAGAGACCTAATGAAACGGCTAACCTCTGGCCGCCCGCAGGTTGAACGGGTTCCCGAACCCAGAGATTACTTAATCCGCCCTGAGATGCTGAACTACCAACCTGTGTAAAGTCTCTGTAATAGTAGTCGTGCCGAAGGAGACCGGGTTGGACCTGGCTACTATAACAGAAGAGGATCAGGGGCCCTTCTACCCGTCTTGCCAGCAATCTTATTATCTGTGCCAAGCTCGGTAGTTCTAGTACTGAACCTTTTGTCCTCTAAGCTGTCTATGCAGTCAATCCTCATTTTTAGTCAAAGTTACTTTTTTTTAAAGATGGGCAAAAGAACTAAAAGGAAAAGACTTTACAGCGGCTACTCCATCACATGCAATGCAATATTAGGGGTATTGTTGCCAATTGGCTACGGCATTTCTTGCCACCTGGCGTGCGCGCTCAGAGGGGTCTTTGGTAGGGCTGAGCGAAAAAGGTCTCACCTCTCTGTTCCTTGTCCTAGGGTCCCTTCGGGGCAGGGGGATGGAGGGGGGATTTGCGTTGATGGGCGCTGAGATGGGGGTCTGTATTGCGTCTTGACTGTTGTCCTTTGACGATTGCGACTTAAACTGCGACTTTTGGTTGCGATGCGGGGGTGTTTCCTGAATGGGTGACAGTAGGGACGCTAGAGTGGGGAGGTCTTCATCCCTAAATAGTTCATCGCCGGACACAGAGGCCGTGTAAACCGACGACACTGAGGTGGCTGAGGTCATAGATGACCTAGTTGGGGGTCTGGACGGGGGAAACGCGACGTTGAATGGCCTATTTGCGGCCGAAATCTCACCCGTAAAGAGGTTGCGCGCCACTACGGCGGCGGAGGGCTGAGAACGTAGCCATACGCCACGTTTGCGTACGCCTCCTCTACGTACCGGTGGGGGAGCTGCTACGGGGGGCGGCATTTCTTATGACTACAAAAATTACGCTAAAGCATACCTACTCGGCAACCAGACAACCAGACAGCGGTGGGGGGGGCCCGGAGGGGCCGCCCTTGAGCAACTGACGACCTGTGCGAATTGCCAAGCAAAATAAAATATATGCGCTTACCAAAGTCGTCGAAAAGCCGCTGAAAAAGCGGCAACCGTCTTACTTTAGGCTGCACAAGCGTAGGCGCTGAACAAAACGAGCTCCTATACAATTTCATCCGTGCACGTCCGCCGTCTACAGAAAATATTCTCTTGAAGCACATACACAATTTTTCACTATGGAGATAATATGCACTATGGAGAATGATTTACCGAAAATGGCCCCTCGTACTGCTGTCTCGGTGGCAAAAATCAAACCAACTGTTTGCACTGTTGAAGTGCGATAATGATCTCCTCCGTAGGGACTCTTAATGAAGATAAAAGTATGCCATATAAGTACCTTTAAGTAGCTATATCTGCGCAAAAAATCGCTGTCATCTTATTGCTTTCTTCAACACAAAGCAATGGTGCCTTTTTTATTACGATTTGATTTACAAATATTGTTATTTCGACCTAAAACAATTATATTATACAAAACATTTTATAGCCTATGTTACTTAAGGATAATGTAGCTTTCTATTTTGGAAGAATTTTTAGAACCGGTTCACTAGTTGCAGTGATTACCCCTACACTTAAGTAAACAAACATACAAATTGTACTAAATTCAAAATCACTATAACAATCAAGATATTTTAACGTGTGACCAACTGCACTTACACAACCTATGTTTTTCCTTATCTTGTATTTTATTTTTCGTTCTCTTGTAACTTTCCAAACGCATATATTACAACATGAGTTCATAGCCGTAACATTTAAAGTCAATTAAGGCCATAATTTATTTAATGCTCTTATTAATAAAACCAGTCAAGATGACTTTTTGTAACGTTTTAAAATGAAATAAAAAGACACAAAATAGGTACTTGTCTAGAAGAGTAATATAAGAACAATTTCATTGCAAAAAAGTCGTATAGAAATATTCGAGCGCATCAGCGGCGACGGCGGCAAACGCTTTAATGGACTTCTCATTGTTATTGCCCGCCATCCAGCCCATGCAAGCTGCCCAAGAAGCCAGTCGTCAAGAGCTCGAAGCCAGTCGTCGTGAACAGGAAGCCAGTCGCCTGGAGCTTGATAAGGCAAGGCTAACCAAGAAGCTATATAGCTAGATATAAAGGTTAGGACTTTGGAGAAATAAATGAAGGAAGTTGCATTCCAAGCTGATCAGCTTAAAGAGAAGGTAGATGGGCATGACGATCGCCTTCAAGTAATTAATTGGATATGATCCATTTCGTTACGGTTGCGGAGTAATAGAACCCATAAAAAATGATTGTCTGGTAGGAAAAAGAAGAAGGTCCTCGAATTTCAAGACCAGGGTTGATAAGGAGCAGCCGGGACGTGTGTGAATTACTCAAGTTTGTAATGAGCGCAATTCGAACCGACTTATGGGCGCGCCGATGGCGCTATCGGCACTTTCGGCGCAATTCGGACCACAGCCTATTTTGGCTTTGTTGTTATTGTTTTTTTTGGCGCGAACTTTCGAACTGTTACTCCATGATAAACCTGTAAATGCAACATAATATAAGAGTACATAATTCAAAATATAGAGTCAATGCCTCGAACCATTTCAGTTGTTATTAATTAAATACCATTTAAGTTTGTGATTGCCAAATCGTTTTTCTACCGTACACAGAGCTTGCCTTGAAATATGCGAGGTAAAACTATAGAAATAACTTTATCTACGAACGAAAATAAGGAAATCTTGAAAATAAATTTCAGGTTAACTTTTGAGCGCGCTTACGCCTGGTCCGATTTGAAAACGTCACTCACGACCTTTAGTGCGAATTTCAATTCGGTCCACTCATAAGCGTACCTACGCTCGTAAGTCTTGTGAGCGCAATTCGGACCGCAGCCTTTATAACAAACCTTCATGTGTCAGTTTGACGTTTGTTGACCGTGCTTACGACGCCTTTCCTCTTCACCGAAGGCACTGTTAGCTCGCGGATATGACATCACTAATGACGTCATATTACTCAAGAGGCAGATTTGTAAGTGCCGTGAGCGCAATTCGAACCGACTTATGGGCGCGCCGATGGTGCTATGGGCACTTTCGGCGCAATTCGGACCGCAGCCATTGTAATGGCAATGTGAGTAATTTTTGACAGCCGCCTGCCTGCAGCGGTGAACATAAGCCTTTTGATTACGACGTTATTAAAATAAGTATAGGATGGTATCACGGAATATATTTCGTAATATAGATTTCGCCTAGGGGCAGAGGCCTCGTCTTGAAGAAGGAGGCTTGGGTTTCGAACTAGTGACCCTTCGACTGTCATAGCTTTCAGGCCATCCACAAGGCTTTTGACTTGGCTTAACGACTGCTATCATTTGACTAACAGTTTGAACCGACCGTTTTACATGCCCTCCGAATCATAGAGGAGAAGTTTGCCACACGCGGTTTCCCGTTATGAAAGCAACTGTAGGTAACTTTAGCTACCACGGACAAATAAATATATAATAACACATAAAAATTATAGATACTACAATTAAAATCATCATGCTATGTGAAAGCTTTTGATTAGAAACAATTAAAGGTTACAAGTCAATACTGCAGTCGAAAACGTGGTAGACATAAATATAAAGAGCTGCATCTCCGATGAAAACTTATCGCGGCGTTGTCGGTCGTTCCTGATCATAGATATAGAATGTACAAGATCAACCATGCCAAATGAAAAACGAAACAGAAAAATAATTGCAAATGTGTGAGTGGAAAAGTGTTGTCAAACAAGATTATCGATAATTTTACCTGCACAAAATTATTGCAAACTAGCGCGCTGGTGAAATTAAATATTACCTATGTCGCGTTTACACTCGCGCCACGCAGCCTCGGAACGCGTTGTCGGACAAAGCAAACTGTTTTCGCGCTTGTGCCCAATAACATAGCGTTGAATGCAAGAGTGTAAACATACCATTAGAACCTAAACTATTAGGACTATAATCACGTCTTATAGGAAATTTATAAATCTAATCACTTTCTTCTTCAAGAACCCCATATCGTAGACCCTCGAGAAAACCTCAGCAGGGAGCTTATTCCACAACTTAAGCGTCCGCGGGAGTAAGTTCCTCTCAAACCGCACTGTTTGTTACGAAGACACACAGGTTACGAAGAGTGAGAATGAATTCACTGTCAATGGCGAGCGGAGCGATAGTAGAATTTAGCTATGGAAATTATTTTGAACAATTCCTCAAAACACAGAACATATTATACAGGCGGTAAAACACACACAGGGAGGCAAAATCTCTCCTCAGACTTAAAGGTTCAATACGACTTGTGAGTTTGGGATCGTCGACGATTCTTACTGCTTGTCGTTGAACCGAATTAAAAGGGCTAAGCTGGTATCCAGGTGCACCCGCTTAAAGATGGTAGCAGTACTCCCTATGGGGCCGGACTTGTGATTTGTAAAGCAACAACCTTTGCCCTGAAGTGAAGTATCGCTTCGCTCTGTTGAGTACTCCTGGTTTCTTGGACGCAAGCTTCACCTTGATTTCCAAATGGTCGCGAAAGTGGATATAGCTGGCGATGTCAACACTAAAGATCCCAATACACTTGGAGATGGTAAGTGCTGTGTTTTGGAATTGTAGGACCACAGTAAATGGGATTTTCTTAGCGGTGAACGCGCAGACTTGTGTCTTTATTGGGTTGAATTCTGAAACGCTAACGCCCGCCGGACTTCGTGCTGTGTTAAAGAGATTTCCGGCATGATCTTACCGCACCACGGTAAAGTAGGTGGTATAGCGCCTTCGTCGTTCACATTCGAGTTAGAGGCAAAGAGACTGCCCAATAGATCGGCTTTCTCTTTTGCACTGTGGGCCAAGTCACCATCGGTCTTTCGCAGTGGTGGTAATAACGACTGGCAGAAGTTCCCCTCGGCAGCTTTAGCAAGCGACCAGAAAGCACGATTTCCAGAAGGATAGCTCGCAAGTCGCCCACCTATTTTGCCGATGAATTGGAATTTTGTTCTGGCAGTTGCTTTCTTACTGAACCTCGAGGCAGCATTTAATTTGCGTTTTAACTCAGAAATATTCGGATCCTTATTATTACGAGCCGTGGTCCAAGCCTCATACGCAGTTTGCTTAAGAATTTTAGCTTCTCTGCAAGACCTATTAAACCACGGTCGTTTTTTGACGCTGGCAGCTACTCGCAGGTTAGGAATGAAACATTCCATACCAGCGAGGATTGTCTCAGTGACTGCGGCTGCGCAGACGTCAGGATCTTCTAAGCTATAGCAGATCTGCCTCCACGGGTACGATGCATAAAGTTCTCCACTCCATCCCAGTCTGCCGACTTATAATGCCACACACGACGCAAAATAGTTGGCCCAGAAGGATCAGGTTGTGTGCATGACATTTGAGTCCGGACGAGACAGTGGTCCGAGGAGCCAAGAGGCGCATCCACTGAGACGGAGTATCCATCCGGACGTGTAGTCAGCAGAATGTCCATTAAGGAGCTCGTATGGTCCTCTATATCTGGTATTCTCGTTGGAGAAAGTACCAGCTGAGAGAATCCATAGGTCAGAGCAAATTCATGAGCAGATATCCCTGCATAGTTATTGGTTTGAGAACTGAGCCACTCACGATGGTGGGCGTTAAAGTCTCCCAAAATAACTAATTCTGCTGTAGGATATTGCTCTAGAACTTTGTCAGTCGTCAAACTCAGGTGCGTGAAGAGTCGAGTTACGTCCGTGTCACCGCTATGAAACCTGTATAGACACGCATAGATACGAGTGTGGCCGCCATGATCTACACGCACCCACAATATCGAAAGGTCCCTGTCTTCAAGGCTATGAAGTCGGCGACAGCAGATATCCTCCCGGACGAACATACATACACCGGCACGACTCAAAAAATTGTGTTCGAGTTTGTAGCCGGGATAACGAAGGTATGATGTGTCGCCCGGGCAGGATATCTGCGTCTCCGTTAGAAAAAGAATGGTTGGCTGCGCAGTCTCGAGATGGTGATGGACTGCGTTAAGATTTGCGTGAATACCCCTTATGTTGCAAAAATCCACATTATATGTGGATGGAGCAGCCGCTGTCAAAATTCTTTTCTTTTTTCTGTTCCTGGCCATTTTGTATGAAGTTACTTAGACTAAGGATGAGGATTCACTGCACAGCCAGCTTAGGAGACAAAAAGTTGCGGTACTATGACTGCCGAAGCTCAACACAGATGATACGGTTGCTGGCACGGCGGGCGGAAGGGCCCCTGATCCCCCTCTGTTGTAGTAGCCGGGTCCACTCCGGTCTCCTTCTCCGGCACGACTACTACTTCAGGGACTTTACACAGGTTGGCGGATCAGCCTCCCAGGGCGGAGATTAAGTGATCCCTGGGTTCGGGAACCCGTTCAACCTGCGGGCGGCCAGCGGTCAGCCGTTTCATCAGGTCTCCCTGACCGCCGAACCAGCACGCCGCGTCTACGCCGAGCAATGACAGCAACAAGCACCGCCGGTCCTCCGCTGTCCGCGCAGCGAATCCTCAAAGAGAGCTCTGGCAACCTTACTCACCGCCAGGAACACAACACTACTCAATGTTAGTGTTATTGTGGCCGCGGTTTTCTGTAAGGTGGAGGTACTTCTCCAGTTCGGGCCGCTCATTCGAGCAAGTTCTCGCTATGCCCCGCTTTATTTGTTCGGGTAGCTTATTCGAGCGAGTACTTGCAGTGCCCTACCTCTCTTAAAAATTTTCTTCTGTCTTATTTTGTCTCGGGCTCTATGCATTTAATTTGGATTTCTCGCTTCCACGCTTTATTGGTCTTTTCTTTTCTTGTGCGGAGATTGAACCTGCACCCCTCGTTTCCGTCGATAGTCTACACTACCAACAGAGCTACGGAGCCGTCAAACGTATATATCTTTGCCGCAAAAAGAACTCCTAATAGACTTTATTATCGATATCGATACGCATGACGTCAGTGCTAAGTCAATCTTTATCGTAAGTAAATGATTACATATTTAACACAAAATATCTCCCAATTCTTGATTTAGCAATGAAATATGGTATTAAATCAAGAAAATAATATATAAAATACAAAATTCAAATTAATTTTTACGTTAATTTTTCGGATAAATTCGATAAAATATAATTAACAACAAAGCAGTAAAAAAATCATAAATCACCGGTAAAACGTGTATTTATTCGGATTATTGCGAAAACAGAAAATTCCAATCGCTATAAAATAGACCCGCCGATATCGCCGCTTATCAATGTAATTATTGTCACATTCGGCCATTTTCTTCTATCTCATTTTCTCATGGGCACTATGCACTTAATTTGGATTTCTCGCTCCCACGCTTTATTTTTTCTTTTGAACGTAGTGAAAAAATCCTATGTCTATGTTCCTGATTGTTGTTGCCCAGTACTGTACCTTACTCTTGAAATCAATTTCCATTAGGAAATCCGCCTCCTATCGGAAATACCCGTAGAAGTAGATACTTTTAATGCAGCTCTGCAGCTGCGGCGCTCCATTCAGTTTGCAATCAAGTGGTCAATCATAGAACTAATATATACTGCGAACTTTTCATGTAAATTGTGGTCGTTTGTTGCCTTAGCTATTATACATTCCTGCTGCAGGTGCATAGACCGGGCTTTGGTAAAAGGTGGCTAAAGACATTGTCCACCACCTAGTGACCACTCGACTGAAAGATTTTTTAAACCACGCTTGAGACCGAAGAATTACTGTGCCTTCCGAAGCACCACGGCTTCTGTTGGAACCTAAAATATAGTGTTTCACAAAACTACCCTTATCTGGCAGACCCGCTCCCTGCGAAAAGATTGGATTAGCTATCTCTTTGAGTTTATTTTTTAGCTTTTTGTTAACTTTTACATGCGCGTTTTTTAATGCAAATTCCACAGCGCTGTAGTGGTTGAAATTGATTTCAAGAGTTGGTTCGAGAACTCTTAGTAAAATAATGAATAGGACCAGCATGGCAGAGTGATTTTGTCAATCGAATGGTAATCGTTTTTAAGCCGTTATTATTTCCGTTTCCATGCGCATAGGTAATGTGCCCCATTTATAATTTTATACCTATGCGCATGGAACTTAAACTTAAGTTAATAACATTCGAAAGACTATTCCTTTTAAATTGATAACAATAGTTACGTTCAAATGACGCATTGGACCAGCCGGCGCGCTTGGCGCAACATCGAATCGAGCGTGTGACAGGCAGCTGCGCTCATAAGCGCGCATGTTGTTTGGATGTCTGGAAGATGAAGAACGCCTAGATAAGTTTGCAATTTTCGCTTTGAAAGTTCAGTTTTTAATGATTTGATTATCATTTTAAAAACTTTAATTTCAATACTACTACAACTTGGCCCTTATTAATATATTTCAGTTAATTATTCTTTAAAAGGTTGAACTTTTATGTTGCAATTTTAAAGTCGAATTTGTTTAACTAAACATTTTAAACATACGTACTTGTAACATACCTACATGGGTACTGCAACCAGCTGGGGGGGTTTTTTCACTTGACTGCATGAGGTATTTAATACTTATCCGGGAACCCTACCAGGATATATGAAGGATACGCAAAAAGGTTCAAATTATATGTATATTTCTTTTGATTTTATGCTAGTGGCTACAATAAAGAATTTCATTACTTATATATAATTAATTTACATGTTCCCACTTAACTCCTTTCTTTGGCGGAGTTCCTGGTCCTCTCATGGTCATCAACTATATTAGCATATATCCTAGCTCATTCGTGAGCATACACTTCTAATTCTGCTTCACGCCTGCCTAATAAAATGAGGCAACTATTCGACTGAGCGGCCATATACTGAGCACAACTGCGCGGACTACACTCAATGCAGTTCTTGAAACTCAGCGCCTAACAAACAAAGACTAAACAAAAACGCATATGATGCATGTTTCTTTCCTTCTATAGAAATCTAAATTCAAACTACCTATTTTTCTTGATTGTTGTCCCTACGTGAATATCAAACCGTATTTACGATCGGTTTGTATTTTATATTCAATATGACCTATTTAGAGACACGAGCGATATTTAAACAACCTCTAAAATGTTAATTTATGAGGCTACTACGGAACCCTATATTACGCGTGGCCCGACACGCACTTGGCCGGTTTTTTTTATTTGCTTCCCAGATGGCTTAGAGTCTGCGTGAATCGTGCAAAGATAGTTTTGGTTTATGTAAGTCTTTATAAACTTTCGAATCTACAATTATTTCTATCTATAATAGATGTGAAAGTGTATTCGTTTGTTATCGATGTCACGAAATGTCATCAGGCTTCAGGGTTACAAGAATGCAACACAAATTGCATCCAAAAACATTTATATAAAATTGCATAATTTTGTCATGTAATGTTTCTTAATAATAAATTAATAATAAGTACGTTTACACAATAAAAACTATTTTCCTTATAGCGACTAGTTTAGATTTAAGAAAATGTTATAACAATCAGTGGAAAAATTGTATTAATTTAGGTAAAAGTAGAATAGGCTTGTTTCATTTCCCCTTTTTACTATTTGTTGATATCAAAAATAATATTGTGTGAGTACCGACATGTTGTCGACCTTGTACGCACGACTATCCCCAAAAAAGCGGGAAATTTAGTGTTCGTAAAACATATGTCATTTGTTGTGCAAAACTGTACAGAACTACTATGTAAAGTTCTATATAGACCGTATGTACGGTTAATAAGTTACAGATGAAAATAGTTAGCGTGTTGAGTATTGTACATTCTTTCTCCCTCACTCCTTTGATAATAGACTGCGATAGAGATACAAAAGGGACGGGTCTATGGGTAAAAAAGAGAAAAACTGTCTAAAACTTTACCTGGCTAGGGTCATTAAGTCCTTAGGCTATGCCTAAAATAAGCATTACAGGTTAAAAGCACACCTTTGCCCCTACACGTAGGTATCAATACCGTTACGATAAGTAGTATGGTTGGGGCACAAATTACGTGTAAACTTATGAAATACGATAGCTTATAACTCAGTAACCGGGTTACATAGGATAAAGATAAATATATCACTAGATACCTCTTATAGGCATCTATCAAAAAAAATAGGTTTCATACAGGTAACTTTAAACCCTGAAGTACAGGAGCACAAGAAAAATCCTGAAAACTTATATCACACATTTTTTCATGATATAACATACTGACAGACACCAAAAACACTAAAAGATATGTCCGAATTTTAGGTCCATTTTTTGACATATAACACCAAGTCTGTAGTCATCTAGTGTAGGAAGAAAGCCCTGAGAGCTAAAATTCCAGCTCTTCTCTTACTACGGCCTAACCGTAGACGTTGGAACATACCACTGCGTCATTAGAACCGCCTCCGAAAGCTCTATCTTAGGACACCAAAATCGTCATTATAGCTCCTACCGTTTGGCTATAAAACCAAAAAATGTAAAACAGCGTTATTTTATAGTCAAGCCGCAAATCGTGTGACTGTGATGGCAATAGCCGATAGAGACCCCAACTGTCAGTCGCGATTTATAGCTAGGTAGATATACCTACACTTTCGATATATGTCTATATCGACTACTATATGTTGTCTTTCACTAAGTTTTTGTGTGGGCTAGATTTTTAGTCACCACAGTAAGTACAATAAGTTAAGTACTAAATCTAGAAGGTTCTATGGAACAACCTCTCCCTCTGATGGGGTTTTTCATTTTTATTATAAATATAGAACGAATTTTGAATTGTATTCAGTCTTCAAGAAAACTTCAACAAGTTAATAGCTATGAAAGCTAAGAAGTAAAAATTTTTGTACATATGTGTTAGAATTAAGTTAGAAGCATAAGTTAATTAAAATCGGTCTGTTGTGTGCATATACGCGTTTTAATATCTCAAGCGCCTAAGAAAAAACTCCTTGTCACGGGCAAAACCTTGTGCCACAGATATCGAAGGGTCTGTCCGCACAATTAGGAACACGAACATTCACATCCTTACTGTTTTTTTTCTTTATACTGCCGTATATTGTTCCTTAATCATATGACTATGCACTTATTTCGTCGGTTCAAAATTTTAATGGGGTTGATAAGTAAGGTAAGCACACGTATTAACAGAGAAAAGTACATATTTGCGTTATATGTGACAGAAATAAACGACAAATGCTAGGAACGAAAATAATACTTTATTACTCAGGCCTTTCCTGCTTAGTTAACTAACCATAGACTCTGTTTTTAAGACTTGAATAGGTACTTACTTTACGATTTATGGTGCAAAAAAATGCCTCCATTGAAAAATCACATTACCTTTCCTTAGTAAAAATTTTGTATTAAATTGTAAGAGGCTGATTGTGTCCTCCCTCCTTGTACGTGAGGCCACAAGTCTCGAATTTTAAAACGCGGAACCTCTTACTGTTGGCAACCTTGTTAAGCTTAGATCGTAGTAGTCTTTTGCTGGCATTAAATTAATCTGAATAATAGCGGCAAAGTTCATGAATATGTTTAACTTTGACCTGTACATATAAAAGCACCAAAAAAGTCGTTTGATACAGTTATTGTTTGGAGCTTGAAACAATTAGACGTACAAATAGTGAAGTAGCACTTGTTGGCGCAGGGTTCGGTGAGTGAAAATCACCTTTAGCCGTTTCGTTTAATTTTTTTTTATTTGTAAAACCAAGGTGGCGTACAAGCCTACGGCCCGACTGATACTAAGCAATGACCGTAGCATATAAACGTTGGCAACACCAGTGGTTCTCAACTCACGCGTTGCCTAGAGAAAACCTTGGCAGGGGGCTGATTACACAACCTAAGCTTTCGCGGGAGAAAGCACCTCTGACACCTCATAGTGCGTAAGTTTAGGTTTCAGGGTGTGAGAATGAATTTCCTGCTGACGGCATGCAGTCCGGTGTAAGAGAGTAGCCGTGAATCTCATTTCAAATATTTTTTCAGAGCAAAACCCCTTTATATAAGGGGTAGTAAATACAAGGGGAGGTAAAGTTTCTCTTCAGACTTTGTTTCAATACTGCTTGTGAGTCTGTACGCCAGTTCCACATTGTCTTTCAAATAATCTTAGAACTGAAGTCAACACCCAGGATTTCAATTCTCTTGGAGATGGCAACGTGGGTGTTATGAAACTGTGGGACCACAGTAAATTTATAGTCGATAAAAATAAAAATGTTTGTATAGATAAGTAAACACGCAAACTCATGTTATTGGTTCGATTAAATCGGACGAAATTTTCCCACTGGGGAGTAGAAGCTTGTACATAGAAGTCCCGATTTTTAATATAAGTTCTCTGCGGTTTTGTCGAACGACAGGGTTAGCACAGTCCGTGTAAAAAGTATCTCCGGTACAGTCATTTTCATAGCAATGTTTGTCGTCGATAGAGGACATAGCATTGATATGCAGTAGAAGTGCTATCTGCCTAGAAGAACCTTGCGAGACCCCGTCAATTGTCCATGCTGTCAGAGCAATAGAACTTTTGTTGGTAACAAATGCCGTTAAAAAACAAAATCAAGTTTAATAATATAAAGTGCAGCAAAACATTTCTGACCTGGTGGTCGAAAATCAGAACAACAATCATTATATTTAATTGGTGTAAACTCATAACGACAATAGCGACTAAAAAGCCTAGGTCAGAAGGTCAGAAAAGTTTGTTGCACTATACACTGCTATAAATGGCGTTTATTTTGATCTTGTTAGTGTAAAACTAACTGTCAGTGTAGTCGAAAAATATATATATAGACATAGAATGTAAAAGACACACAATGTCAGTTTAGTGATGATACCAAAAAAAAATGCGTAAGTATTAGTAACTGTCTTTATGTGGGTTGAGAATAGTGTTGTCTGCGTACACTATCGACATAGTGCATTATCGATATATATTTATGCCTGTCATGGTCAGCGATGTGATTTGACGGTGAAAATATTTCTGCAAACATTGAAAATGTTGAGGGAATGTTCCCAAGTAAACAAAATACATAAGCAGTTATATTAAATTAATGCTTTACGATTTGAGGGGAATCCAAGAACTGAAATATTGTTACTAGTGGATTGTATTGGAATTCCAAAGTTGGATTCATTTTGGTAAGCACCTGTCTTGTCTGTAATGCTTCAGATCTAACGCTTGACTACGCAAAAATTGGCCAAGTGCGTGTCATATTAAGTTAGGGTTTTGTAGAATGAAAATTATTGCGAATATCTATCACGGTGCTACTGTGATGTTTTCAGACTTTTAGATGATGCGATTTGAAAGTTAGAGGGACACAAAATTTTCAACTTTGAAAGCCAATAACTCGCATTATATAAATCTTAAGAAAGTTTTTCAACAGATTCAAAAGCATTCAAGACTCAATGCCCTATCTAATGATGAGTGAAACAAAAGTTTTCAAACCTCGGTTTAATATATGGAGAGCTACCCCTAAAAAATATATTCTTAATTATCATTACATATCTGTATGGCGGTTTGCAAAAGACACATTTCTGTAAAATTTTATTAGGTTCTACCCAAAGACAGTGGATATGGCTGTGACATACGGCCGAACGGACATGGCGAATTTATAAGGGTTTAGTTTTTTTCATTAAGCTACGGAATCCTAATATAGAATATAGATATGACAATGTAGGTAGATATTTTGAGGACATCTTATCTATAAAATAAATAAAAGTCTGAAGTAAGTTTTAAAAAATTATATTAAAAGAATAACAAACTTTTACCGTTTCGGAATTATGGTGGCGTTTTATATTACTTATTTAGCAATCATTTTAAACAAGTGCGAGTTGGACTCGCGCACGAAGGGTTCCGTACAATTATCTAAAAAAACGGCAAATAATCACGTTTGGATTATTGAGTGGATATATGAGTATTAAATATTTGTTTTATTTTAATTTAAATATTTATTTTTAAAGTGACTATATTATAACTAAATATATTAAGCGTCTACCTGTTGCTGTTATCAATATCGAGCAAATACGAGAAAAAAAACGTTTGTTGTATGAGAGCCCCCTTAAATATTTATTTTATTCTGTTTTTTACTATTTGTTGTTATAGCGGCTATAAAAATATATCTTATGTGAAAATTTCAACTGTCTAACTATCACGATTCATGAGATACAGCCTGATGACAGACGGACGGAACCCCGTATACCCCACACAAACTGACAGACATAAAAATTAAAACACTTCAAATGGTTTCTTTTGTCTTTTGAAAACTCCTTTTATTTTTTTCCTTACTTTCTTTAATGTACATTTTTTTTAATTCTACTGTATTTTAGTGAAGATTAAATTAGGCAGTGTCAAAATATTTTGATTAATGATTAAACAATAATAATAATAATATAAGTAAAACAATAAAAACCGGCCAAGTGCGTGTTGTACACGCATTAGTTACGGTTATTGCAAATATCTTAAAAACTTATGAGAAACTTATAAGAAACATTATTAAAATTAAATAACTCTGGATATTGATAAATAATTACGGGAAAAAGTATCGATATACTGATACATATAACGTCATCGTTTTGTCAAGCACTAGCGTACCCAAACATTTTACAATTTTACTTAAAGTAACATTAATTAGACCGTTTCTATATGAAATAATACCACATTTTACAAAGTAAAGCAATATAATTACATAAAAACAGTTTTCGGAGCTAATTTGTAACAGAAATTCGACAAAATATGGTTTGAAAAAATTACTTGGAAACTTAGTATTTACGTGTGAAACGTATGATAGTCCGGGTTATTTCTTTTTGTGATGTAAAAATTAGCTAAACAACGACACCATGGCTGAGCACTACAATTTTTAGTCCTTTGTTATCATGATTCTTGTGATAATTATGTTAACACGTATGTCACAAAACAAGTGGGTTCCTATGGGTTTATACTCGAAAAATAATGGTCATATTAAATATGGTAATCTGTCTCTTTTTCTCTTGTGCAGCGTTCATGTAATAAGTATATCTCTTTTCCTCGCTGTGTTGGTCCTTAACGTAGCGAAAAAATCCTAGATCTGTAGAAAAACCGACCAAGTATGACACGGGCTCGAGCCATTACCATTATAAATTATGGTAATTTATAATGGTAATAGCTTAAAAGAAACATACCTACTCGTAAAATATGTATGAAATAGGCATTAAATACGACATTAAATTCCATTTTCAAACCAAAAAAAAATATTTAAATTAATGTTGATTACAAAAATTCCAGAAAATAAGCATGAAGGTCTTCATTATACTGAGTGTTTTGGCTGTCGTGACCTGTACTGAATATTACGACTCGAAATACGATAGCTTTAACGCCCAAGAGCTGGTCGAAAATGATCGTCTGCTGGAAGCTTATGGGTTATGCTTCCTCAGCGAGAGACCCTGCACGTCTGAGGGTGATTCCTTTAAGCGTAAGTATACGAAATCCATCAAATTATGTATTTATTTGTCTTGCAGCTAAATTCCAGAAGTCATATCATATCAAAGTTTATATCCAAATTAAGAGCAAGCTACCACTTTTTAGGCGAAACAAACTGTCAAAGGTTATTTAAAAATAGCATTGTAATTCATTGACCTTCAAATATTTGGGGCTTAAAAACTTTGAATGATAAATAAAGCGAATGGCAGAAAGTTGGTGACAACAGTGTTGTTTTGTTGTTTGAAATAAAAAAAAAATAGTAAGATAGTTAAATTTTATCACCTGTTTAGTAGATGTTAAGAGAGGTAGGGCACTGCAAGTATTCGCTCGAATAAGCTGCCCGAACAAATAAAGCGGGGCATAGCGAGTACTTGCTCGAATGAGCGGCCCGAACTGGGGAAGTACCTCCACCTTACAGAAAACCGCGGCCACAATAACACTAACATTGAGTAGTGTTGTGTTCCTGGCGGTGAGTAAGGTTGCCAGAGCTCTCTCTTTGAGGATTCGCTGCGCGGACAGCGGAGGACCGACGGTGCTTGTTGCTGTCATTGCTCGGCGTAGACGCGGCGTGCTGGTTCGGCGGTCAGGGAGACCTGATGAAACGGCTGACCGCTGGCCGCCCGCAGGTTGAACGGGTTCCCGAACCCAGGGATCACTTAATCTCCGCCCTGGGAGGCTGATCCGCCAACCTGTGTAAAGTCTCTGAAGTAGTAGTCGTGCCGGAGAAGGAGACCGGAGTGGACCCGGCTACTACAACAGAGGGGGATCAGGGGCCCTTCCGCCCGCCGTGCCAGCAACCGCATCATCTGTGTTGAGCTTCGGCAGTCTTAGTACCGCAACTTTTTGTCTTCTAAGCTGTCTGTGCAGTGAATCCTCATCCGTAGTCTAAGTTACTTCAAACAAAATGGCCAGGAACAGAAAAAAGAAAAGAGTTTTGACAGCGGTTACTCCATCCACATATAATGTAGATTTTTGCAACATAAGGGGTATTCACGCAAATCTTAACGCAGTCCATCACCATCTCGAGACTGCGCAGCCAACCATTCTTTTTCTAACGGAGACGCAGATATCCTGCCCGGCCGACACATCATACCTTCGTTATCCCGGCTACAAACTCGAGCACAATTTTTTGAGTCGTGCCGGTGTATGTATGTTCGTCCGGGAGGATATCTGCTGTCGCCGACTTCATAGCCTTGAAGACAGGGACCTGTCGATATTGTGGGTGCGCGTAGATCATGGGGGCCACACTCGTATCTATGCGTGCCTATACAGGTCTCATAGCGGTGACACGGACGTAACTCGACTCTTCACGCACCTGAGTTTGACGACTGACAAAGTTCTAGAGCAATATCCTACAGCAGAAGTAGTTATTTTGGGAGACTTTAACGCCCACCATCGTGAGTGGCTCAGTTCTCGAACCAATAACTATGCAGGGATATCTGCTCATGAATTTGCTCTGACCTATGGATTCTCTCAGCTGGTACTTTCTCCAACGAGAATACCAGATATAGAGGACCATACAAGCTCCTTACTGGACCTTCTGCTGACTACACGTCCGGATGGATACTCCGTCTCAGTGGATGCGCCTCTTGGCTCCTCGGACCACTGTCTCATCCGGACTCGATTGTCATGCACACAACCCGATCCTTCTGGGCCAACTAATTGGCGTCGTGTGTGGCATTATAAGTCGGCAGACTGGGATGGATTGCGAGAATTTTATGCATCGTACCCGTGGAGGCAGATCTGCTATAGCTCAGAAGATCCTGACGTCTGCGCAGCCGCAGTCACTGAGACAATCCTCGCTGGTATGGAATGTTTCATTCCTAACCTGCGAGTAGCTGCCGGCGTCAAAAAACGACCGTGGTTTAATAGGCCTTGCAGAGAAGCTAAAATTCTTAAGCAAACTGCGTATGAGGCTTGGACCACGGCTCGTAATAATAAGGATCCGAATATTTCTGAGTTAAAACGCAAATTAAATGCTGCCTCGAGGTTCAGTAAGAAAGCAACTGCCAGAGCAAAATTCCAATTCATCGGCAAAATAGGTGGGCGACTTGCGAGCTATCCTTCTGGGAGTCGTGCTTTCTGGTCGCTTGCTAAAGCTGCCGAGGGGAACTTCTGCCAGTCGTCATTACCACCACTGCGAAAGACCGATGGTGACTTGGCCCACAGTGCAAAAGAGAAAGCCGATCTATTGGGCAGTCTCTTTGCCTCTAACTCGAATGTGAACGACGAAGGCGCTGTACCACCTACTTTACCGTGGTGCGGTAAGACCATGCCGGAAATCACTATAACACAGCGCGAGGTCCGGCGGGCGTTGCTTTCCCTAGACGTTCATAAGTCGAGTGGGCCAGACGGCATACCAGCAGTGGTGCTTAAGCAGTGTGCTCCTGAGTTATGTCCTGTACTCACGCGCCTCTTCACGCTTTCCTACCACACTAGGCAATTTCCGTCTTCATGGAAGACTGCAAATGTGCACCCGGTGCCCAAAAAGGGCGATAGATCAGATCCATCGAATTACAGGCCTATCGCTATAACCTCTATCCTCTCCAAGGTGATGGAGCGTGTGATCAACACACAGCTTTTGAGATACCTAGAAAAACACGACCTGATCAGTGACCGTCAATATGGCTTCCGCCACGGTCGCTCAACTGGTGACCTTCTAGTGTATCTCACACACCGATGGGCACTAGCCATTGAGAGTCAGGGGGAGGCATTGGCATGTAGCCTAGACATAGCGAAGGCGTTCGATCGGGTCTGGCACCGGGGTCTTCTATCGAAGTTGCCTTCTTACGGAGTGCCCGAGGGTTTGTGCAAATGGGTGGCTAGCTTTTTGTCCGGCAGAAGCATACGAGCCGTAGTTGACGGTAGTTGCTCTGATAGCATGGACATTAATGCTGGTGTCCCGCAAGGCTCTGTGCTGTCTCCTACGCTGTTTCTACTGCACATCAATGATATGTTGGACATCAACAACATACATTGCTATGCAGATGACAGTACTGGAGACGCTTATTACACGGGCCGTGCAAGCATCCCACGTTCCGTTGTGGAGGAAAAGCGTGAAGAACTTGTGTCTCAAATCGAGATCGGTCTGTCCAAGGTCTCTGACTGGGGGCGGGAAAACTTGGTCCGATTCAACCCTTCAAAGACACAAGTCTGCGCGTTCACCGCTAAGAAAACCCCATTCACTGTAGTCCCACAATTCCAGAACACTCCCCTCTCCATCTCCAAGAGCATTGGGATCCTTGGCGTTGACATCTCCAGCGATGTTCAGTTCCGAGATCATTTGCTAGGCAAGGTAAAGCTGGCGTCCAAAAAACTTGGTGTACTCAACAGAGCGAAGCAGTACTTCACGTCGGGGCAAAGGTTGCTACTTTACAAGTCGCAAGTCCGGCCCCATATGGAGTACTGCTGCCATCTCTGGGCGGGTGCACCCGGATACCAGCTTGGCCCTTTTGACTCGGTTCAACGACGGGCTGTGAGAATTGTCGACGATCCCAAACTCACTTGCGGTATCGAACCCTTAAGTCTGAGGAGAGACTTTGCCTCCCTGTGTGTGTTCTACCGCTTGTACAATGGATTGTGTTCTGAGGAATTGTTCGAAATGATGCCCACGGCTACTTTCTACCATCGCACCGCTCGCCATCGACAGGGAATTCATTCTCACACTTTGGAACCAAAATGGTCGCGAACAGTGCGGTTTCAGAGAAACTTCCTCCCGCGAACCCTTGGGTTGTGGAATGAGCTCCCTGCCAAGGTTTTCTCTAAGGACTACAGTATGGGGTTCTTCAAAAAAGAAGTTATTAGATTTCTGAAGGGTCGGCAACGCGCGAGTGATGCCCCTGGTGTTGCAAGCGTCCATAGGCTACGGTGACCGCTTACCATCAGGCGGACCGTAGGCTTGTTTGCCACCTTAGTGGTATAAAAAAAAAAAAAAAAAAAAAATGTTGACTTATGTTAGATTTATTTTCATTTTCACTCTTAGTTTAGCTGCAGATATTATATTCAGTGACATCCTGCATAGCCAAATAAACCGTAATTTAATTACATTTTATTTTATTTAGCTGGTAAGTCACCGTAAAGTCTTTAACACTACTTATACTGATTCGTGCAGGCGTCATCCCTGAATCAATCAAGACCAATTGTGCAAAATGTTCTCCAAAACAGCGTGAACTTGTCCGTATAGTAGTCAAAGGATTTCAAGAAAAACTTCCAGATTTGTGGGATAAAATTATCAACCGCTACGATTCCAAAGGTGAATATAGAGATGCCTTCCTTGAATTCATTAATTCTTCTGACTGAACAGGCGTGATTGTTTTAATTAAATAAATTAAGATACTTATTTTTTATTGTATTTTTTTAACATACTTATGAGTGCTATACAGAACCACCGAATAGTGGATATCTTTCATATTTTTTGTTAAATTTTGTTGTTTTTTTAAGATGTTGAATGAAACTTATTTTATGCGAACTACCCACCTTACCCTTTTTATCTACAGTGAGCTAAGCGTACATCGGTACAAACGGCGGGAAGCTACTTTGTTTTATAAATACTATGTTTAAAAAATATACAGCTGAATTGGGTATCGTAACAAAGCCACAATTAAAAATGGACCGAAAATGTAAAAGGGTTCCTAGACAATCAAAATTGCTTGTCAAGCAGTTACGTGCTTGCCAAACATTTTTAATAGGCTAGGAAGGCCTTAAGTATGTTTATCAAGCATTAACACAAATTTCATTATATGTAGGACGTAGGTACGTATATACAATTTGCCAGCCTAAAAAGCCACTAAGTAATAACTTTTCCTCTGTTCCTTGCGAAGTCGCCTTCGGGCACTCCTCGCACCTACTACTACCAAGCCTTCATCATTGATTCGTTCTTTAGTAATTTTTTTTTTCTGAACTGACTATGCAGTTGGCTGTTGCAGCCATTACTGCTTCACCGGGCTTTTGGGGCGAGACTGAAGGAGCCTCAGACCATATAGCGCCCAACGCTCAAGGGCTCCCCGCGGGGGAAGCCTCGGCTTGGGTTGTCGCTCTCGGGGGCGTCCCTTCGACCGGCGTGAGTCTCGAACCCGAAGGTGAGTCACCGCCAGGAGGGGAGTTCCCCGTTACGCGGGTGCGGTTGCGATTGAGTGTGGGCGAGAAGCGTAATCCCGACAGAATATGTCTATAGCAAAATTAAAATATATTTTATCACTTGTTATAAATAAGGCCAGTAATAGTATATTTATTACATTATTACAATAATAATAATATATTTATAATAAGAGTTGACTGATTATAATCAAAAGTCATAAATCTTAGTGCACGGAATGCAAACGGCCAAGTTCTTCCAAACCTACTAAGGAGCATGAACTTTGCAATACTCACGCTAATAAACTGAATTTTTACATAAAGGCTATGGTTTTTAATGAAATGACTATTTAAAATTTCACCGGACTAAGTGAAATAGTTTCTTAAATATGGTGGCTAAAAGTCACGATATACTAGTTAGTATTACTAACTGCCTATTAGATCATCAAATATTTAGGTTACTTCAAAATGAGCTAGAGTTTTGTTAAAACAATAGCCATTATCCATTTGGTCTTGGCCTAGCTTTAAGTTTTTAAGTGAGACCTTAGACCATTTAACAACAGTGGGACGTATATTTTGTTCGCTTTAAAGAGAAAAGTTTCAAAATGGCGGTGAATATTGATGTTCGCAATCGATTATTATATTTTCGCCGAGTTCTGAGCTTTCCAGAAAATTTAAATAGCTAGACAAGTAGTGATTGAAATAATTATTGCAATATTTGATCCAAACAGGTGAAACGAATATTAATGTTGTAAAAAATAAGTAAAACAGAACATAAAACAAAATAAGGCATTATTTCGTGTTTGGAGTTCTAATACTTACGTGAGATTAATTTTTGAGATAGGTAAACGGTCATTAACAAAGGCAATGGATTGATGCAACGTTATTTACACTGGGACAGCTGACGAATTCATAGATTTAATATCATCAAGTAACAATCTAACATTACTAATAAATTTTATTGAATTTCTATTGAGCAAAGTTAAAATAAAAAAATAAATTCAAAAATCACAATATTTTTCCAAAGCACATAAAAAAATACCATAAAAATCCGACTGTAATGAAAAGATGTTTCTAGATGCCAGATAACAAAAAAAATCATGGCGAAAAACAGCGAACCACGAAACTTGCTTATAAATAGAACATACAACACACAACTTAACATTACTATAAATTTATTATTGACACAAATTACGCCTGAACTATGACAAAGCCAATGATTACATCAAAGCATTAAAATTTGCTAATACGCTATGTTTCATGAAATAATAATAATTATATCCTACTACTAATCTTATAAATGTGAAAGTTTGGACGATTGTTCAATCACGCTTCAACCACAGGACGGATCGGAATGAAACTTGGCACACATATAGGTTAGGTCTTGGAATAGGACATAGACTACTGTTTATCCCGAAATTTTTAAAATTACAGCTAACTTAATTAGTATCAAACTTCATTAGTATAATAAGGAGTTCCACACCGATAACAGAATTTAGGGCGCAAGGAGCAGCTTGCAAAATCTCTTGTATTATCTAAGTCAGAATTTCAACATCACTAACATTTTTTTTCTTAAAATAAATTGTTAAATATCTTGCTTGGTATTTCGTCATCGCTTCTTGGAAAGTATATAACAGAAGATATTGGAAAGATCACAATCAATTATGTAAAACAATTGTAATCAATGATGTAGAGGAAGATCAGGCTTTCCAGCAAACATACGTACACGATGCGATTTATAGAAAGTAATCATCAATTCTTCTTACCAGCCTTTGTAGGGACCCACTGTTGGGTACAGCCTACCCTCACGTCGGGCGATGGTGATAGGGGCCGTAGTAAAGTAAACGTAATATAACCCATGACGGGGGCCCAGTGCGTATTTTGGTCTTCACATACTCGTTTTTTATGCTTGCAGGTTTCATCACAATCGTATGAATCTATACTAATAAAACAGACACTTCAACTTTAAATACTCTGTTTGTTTTGATAAACTAAGAAAAAGACTTCTTGGTGCACGCCAATCTCGAACCTCCACCTTTTAGAACGTGCGGCAGACACCGAAACCACTAGGACATCACCGACTAAATATTGTTACATTAAAAATTAAAATGTAAGATCTTTTACGATACCAACAGGAGTTATATTAATAGGCAGAACTACGTAACAGAAAACTTAGTAAAAACAAGGATAAGGCGATCTGTAACTAAACGTGCGTGAGTAATGCAGCTACATCTCAACTCTCCGAGATATTTATTGAAAAATAAGAAAAAAAAATGTTTATTACCAGTGATTGGAAGCAGGTGACCTAATTTACCTAAAATTTAAAGAACGCAGATAAAAAAATTTCCTTATGACAATATTTTTCCGAGTTTCGGGACATTGCTTGAGTACATTTATAATTAATGTTATAAATGCAGTATAACATTTGAATTCGTTTTCTGTCAAGAAAAACACGTACGTCATTTTTATAACTTTAAATACCATTCATTTATATACTACCGAAATTCTGAGTCTGTAGAAGCAACTCTAAGAGCGCTTACTCCAATTGTAATCGTTTAATCTTGACTGGCCACTTGGCTTGGATTTTTACAAGCTTTTATTTAGTTTCACCTGTCCCGATGTTTGTCATCAAATTTTGCAAATTAAATTTGATCCACTTCCCGGTAACCGATGGGGCTGAAAGTTTTCATACATGTGTAAATCACGTGACAATGCAATATTATGATGACATGGTGCTGGTCTGATGATGGAGCTGGAAGGTGGTCATAGGAACTCTGTAATGAAACGACGCAACCCGATCGAGTTTCGGCTCATTTGATTTGTCTTGGCGAGTACTTTGGTGCTAGATGGTAACCAGGGTCGGATGATGGAGCTGGAAGATTCAATTCAAATCTAAGAACTTGACTGCTCCAAGTTGACTTTGAAGTAACCTTGTAATATCAACGCATTGAATGAAATGGATAGAATGAGAAATTTTACAAACGACTAACCTGTAATAGCATAACTTATTAATGTGTTAAGTTATTAAAAAATAAAATAATACAAAAAGTTAAAAATAAAATAAAAAAATACTTTTACATCATAAAGTTTTTTTTCGTTATGGCGTTAAAATTTTTTAACTTTTTGTATTATTTTATTTTTTGATAACTTAACACATTAATTAGTATGTATTTAAGTTTGAATACAAACAATAGAAAAATAAATCTATTACTAGTTTTATAATTACGCAGAATATTTGAAAAATAAAATATTTACATAGATTCTTGGTACTGGTAGTTTAAACAACGATTTTTGTTTATATCTAGGGAAGCTATTGTTAAAAATATTAATATTATTAAATTTTCTGTGACATTTAGTGCCACTGCGAAAAACAAAATAGTTCAGTGTGTAGTTTTTTTTTAAATTAGGCTGCTCAAAAATACACTTTGGACGTAAGGATCGACTTGGGATACGACGTTTTGCTACAAAAGGAATTCGGAATCATAAGGTTTAAGAGTTTATTCGATTATTGAGAATTTTGTAAAGAAATAACTTACGAAGATTTTCTAGTAATAAAATGCCATAACGAGACGAGGCCAAAATGATCAAAATTTGAAGTTTTTATAAATTTCTTTTGAACTCTTTCGATTCAGTCAATGTGAAAGCGACTGTTTTCAACACACTTTAAGTATAGTAAATACTTACATTAGTGTTCAAGTGCTGTAAAAAGTTGAAATTTAACATAATCTAATAGTTTTGAACAAACACGTTGGATGTATTTTTCCAAAAACAACAACTAAAGTTCATACGCATAATTTTTTCTTACCAAAAGTTAAATAAAAAAAATATATAAAGTAAAAGGCACTGTTGCGGCAGTGCGTAATGGACGCTATTACGATGTTCCAAACGGTGTGTTGAATATATACATAAGTATATATGTATATTAAGTACAGGTAGTACAGTGGTTGAGGACACACTTTCACATCATAAAGCCTCTTTTTAACGACCACTTTTTGTGCACTTATTTATGTATGATATGGATGTATTAACAAAAAAAAAGTAATATTATGTAATTGTACTCAGTGTCGGATCACCATAACACAAGCACTGCTTACTTTGGGGCTAGATGGCGCTGTGTGTAATGTCCAAAAATATTTATTACTAGATTTTGCCAGCGGCTCCGCCTGCCCTAAATAGGTTATCGGCGTGGAACTACTTAATTTACTCAATAATTATTATACTTATGACGTTTGCTATAGCTAGCTGTAGCTATAGCTATAGTTCGTTTAAGCTCGGTTATAGTTATTCCCGTGGGAACTTGTGAATTATTCGAGATAAAAAGTAGCCTATGTGCTATTCCAGGACTAAATCTATAGGTGTGCCAAGTTTCATCCTGATCCGTCCAATGGTTGAAGCCCGCCCAAAATTCGGTTATCGGCGAGGAACTCCTTAATTAGGTATACTAATTTGTCAGCGGCTCCGCCTGCCCTAAATTCGGTTATCGGTGACTGTGATTTACTCCTTAATTACACTAATGAAGTTTGCTATATCAAGCTGTAACTATAGAAAGAAGTAATATAAACGACAAAATATGCGATAATATTTTATTAAATACGATAATAACAATGTAAAAAAAAATAACTATTTAATTTCAAGCTTCCCATTTCTTAATACTGTGGGATCCCACGGAATCCCGCGGGAGTGCGGGACTGGCATTTATGTGCCGGCTTGCAGTCCCTAGTTGAGATGCAGCACCACTACTCACACAAGCTTAGTAACCTATATATCGCGTCGTACTCATAGATATAGAATGTACAAGATCAACCATGCCAAATGAAAAACAAAACAGAAAAATAATTGCAAATGTGTGAGTGGAATAGTGTTGTCAAACAAGACTATCGATAATTTTACCTGCACAAAATTATTGCAAACTAGCGCGCTGGTGAAATTAAATATTACCTATGTCGCGTTTACACTCGCGCCACGCAGCCTCGGAACGCGTTGTCGGACAAATCAAACTGTTTTCACGCTTGTGCCCAATAACATAGCGTTGAATGCAAGAGTGTAAACATACCATTAGAACCTAAACTATTAGGACTATAATCACGTGTTATAGGAAATTTAAAAATCTAATCACTTTCTTCTTAAAGAACCCCATATCGTAGTCCCTCGAGAAAACCTCAGCAGGGAGCTTATTCCATTACTTAAGCGTTCGCGGGAGTAAGTTCCTCTCAAACCGCACTGTTTGTGACCATTTAGGTTACGAAGAGTGAGAATGAATTCACTATCGATGGCGAAAGTGGATATAGCAGGAGATGTCAATACTAAAGATCCCAATACACTTGGAGATGGTAAGTGCTGTGTTCTGGAATTGTAGGACCACAGTAAATGGGATTTTCTTAGCGATGAACGCGCAGACTTGTGTCTTTATTGGGTTGAATTCTGAAACGCTTAACGCCCGCCGGATCTCCCACTGTCCTCACACATTGAGATTTCTGGCATAGTCTTACCGCATCACGGTAAAGTAGGTGGTACAGCTCCTTCGTTATTGATATTCGAGTTTGAGGCAATGAGACTGCCCAGTAAATCGGCTTTCTCTCTAGCACTATGGGAGAATCGGTTTTTCGCTGTGGTGGTAACGACCACTGACAAAAGTTTCCCTTGGCAGCTTAACAAGCGACCAGAAAGCACGACTCCCAGAGGGATAGCTTGCAAGTCGCCCACCTATTTTGCCGATGAATTGGAACTTAGCTCTGGCGGTTACTTTCTTACTGAACTTCGAGGCAGCATTTAATTTGCGTTTTAACTCAGACGTATTCAGATCCTTATTGTTCGAACCGCGGTCCAAGACTCATATGCAGTTTGCTTGAGAATTTTAGCTTCTTTACAAGACCTATTAAACCACGGTCTTTTTTGACATCGGCAAGCTACTCGAGGGTTAGAAATGTAACATTCCATGCCAGCGAAGATTGTCTCAGTGACTGTGGCTGCGCAGATGTCAGGCTCTTCTGAGCTGAAGCAGAGCTGCCTCCACGGGTACGATGCATAAAAATCCTGCAATCCATTACAATCTGCTGACTAATAATGCCACATACAACGCCAATTAATTGGCGCAGAGGAAACGGTAAGTGTGCATGACACTTGATTTCGGGCGAGAGTGGTCAAAGGAGAAAAGAGGCGCATCCACTGAGACGGAATATCAGTTCGGACGTGTAGTTAGCACTGCTAGCCTCTATATCAGGTATGCTCGTTGGAGAAAGTACCAGTTGAGAGAATTTTGTTTGAGTATATGTAATATATATGTAAAGAATAAAAATCAAATTTAATTGATACGTCTCATTTTTATTGAAAGTATCTAAATTTAACAAATTTAACATTATTTAGTTATAATACTAAAACTATAAGAACATTTAATATAGAAACTATTTGTAAGTACACTTCTGGTGAACAAAACACCGTCATAAAAACTAAGTATTTTATATTATTTTTCATCATGGAACCTCTTACAATTCACCCACACAGTGCGCGTAATATATATTGCATTTCATACTAATTCTATAAATGTGGCTCGAACGGCGCGTACGATGCGGCCAAATGTGCGATCACCTTTGGATGGCTATGAATAATTATCTTATTAATATTCTATACATGTATAATTACATATATCGATACTGATGCCGTCGGTCGCCACCTTGTCAAGCTCTATGGTAACTAAATGTCTACACATTTTACGCAAAATACTCTCCAAATCCTTATTTAACAACGAAATAATGGTACTCAGTAAATCTAGACAAAAAAAAAAAAGCTGTGATTTAATTGTTTGCTTATTTCGTAAAAATTGCAACTAAAACTGATAAAATATGCATATGACAACAATGCAGTAAAAATTATCGTAATTTACCTGTGAAATGTGTACTTATTTGAATTATTATCTGTTGTGACTTTACATTTACTCACAGCACAAGACACCACAGTTACCTACAAAATTAATAGTTTGTAAGTTAATCCCGGATTATTTAATTATTTAAAAAATCCATTCGACTTAAGAGAAACGCTATGTCCTCTTACTTGTGGTCATATAATTTTATAATTTTTTTAATATAATTTTAATGAACGTGTTTCTATTTATGCCGCAGTTAGAGCTTCTCACAAACTTTATTATATATACGCATGACGTCAGCGCTATGTCAATCTCTATCTAAACTAAATGATTACATATTTCACCCAAAATATCCTCCAAAACTTGATTTAGCAACGAAATATGGTATCAAGTCTATAGAAAAACATGTAAACTACGATTCAAATGGTTTTTTTTTTGTTGATTTTTTCAGCTGTATTCACCAATTCTGATTATTCCGTCTTGTAAATAAACATTGGCTCACACTAGAAGACAGCTTTTGTATTTAAAAAATATTTTAAATATTAATGACGAATTACAGAAACAAAAAAAGAAAATTCCAGTCACAGTAAACAAATGACGACCTTACCGGATCTTATCGTGGGAGACATTGACATAGGCACCTATTTTCTTCTGTCTTATTTTGTCTCGGGCTCTATGCACATAATTTGGATTCCTCGCTTCCACGCTTTATTGGTCTTTTTTTTTCTTGTGCGGAGATTGAACCTGCACCCCTCGTTTCCGTAGATAGTCTTCACTACCAACAGAGCCACGGAGCCGTCAAACGTGTCTTTGCCGCAAAAAGAACTAATAGACTTTATTATCGATATCGATACGCATGACGTCAGTGCTAAGTCAATCTTTATCGTAAGTAAATGATTACATATTTTACACAAAATATCCCCCAATTCTTGATTTAGCAATGAAATATGGTATTAAAGCAAGATAATTATATATAAAATACAATTCTAATTCATTTTTACGTTAATTTTTTGGATATATTCGATAAAATATAATTAACAACAAAGCAGTAAGAAAAACACGGTAAAACGTGTATTTATTCGGATTATTGCGACTTGTAACGTCACATTTGCTCACAAAATAGATACCAAATTTACAATTTAAATATTCTAAAATATAAATCAAGGATTCAAGGAGGAAAACAGAAAATTCCAATCGCTATAAAATAGACCCGCCGTTATCGCCGCTTATCAATGTAATTATTGTCACATTCGGCCATTTTCATCTATCTCATTTTCTCATGGGCACTATGCACTTAATTTGGATTTCTCGCTCCCACACTTTATTGATCTTTTAAACGTAGTGAAAAAATCCTATGTCTATGGTCGTACTTGTTTTTACTGTTACGTACTTATTACTGCCTCAAGTAGAACATAGTAACCTAGTGAAACTCAACCTTATTCAACCGTTTTACAGTGCGTCTGTAGTTTTGATCTGTGATCAACGGATCACCAAAGTTTGCTGCACTATAATATAGTTACGACAATTTCTATATTTGCTACTCTGTAATCATCATCGCATTATACATCCTATCGATTACATAGATCCAGTTATTTTAATTGCTCCATAATGTTTGTTACCTATAATTAAATATAACAGTATAATAAGCCAGTTAAAGAAGTCATTATTACTTCTTTAACTAATATTATAGTTGACTAGACTTTGCCAGCGGCTTCGCCTGCCCTCAATTCGGTTATCGGCAAGGAACTTCTTAATTAGGTATACTGATTTGCCAGCGGCTCCGCACGCCCTAAATTTGGTTATCGGCGACTGTGATTTACTGTTTAATTACACTAATGAAGTTTGCTATATCAAGCTGTAGCTATAGCTATAGTTCGTTTAAGCTCGGTTATAGTTTTTCCCGCGGGAATTTCGGGATAAAAGTAGCCTATATGCTATTCCAGGACCTAAAATATATGTACGCCAAGTTTCATCCCGATCCATCCAGTGGTTGAAGCGTGAAAGAGTAACAAACATCAAACAAATTTCACATTTATAATATTAGTAGGATTAATATTATTATTAATATTAAAAATACTTTAGCTCTTCGTGACAGGTAGTGCACCCATCGCTACCACACTGCAACTAAAACAGTGTATCTGGACTAAGGTAGCTCTATTTATATTTCATAAATCATTATTGACCAATGCAGCTTTAGGGTGGTATAAGAATAAAATAAAAGTCTAGGTTTAAACACACTGATTAGATTTAAAAGCAGATTATAGGTATCACTTAAATCCTATAAATGTTGATTTCTTTCCGTGATACTAAGCGTTTTTAAAATGTTACTGACTTCTTGCTATATCATTACTGTGTTCGTACGTACAGTTCCATAAATTCAGAATGTCTTCAAGTAGTTGATTGCGACTTGCTTCGTGCTTTCAAGTATTTTTAAAATTATCCCAATAAGGACTTTGAAAATGAAGTTTATTGTTTATTACATAAACTTTCTCTTCGACCTTTCATTTAACTTTAATACAAGAGTCTTGTATTTACTTTAAAAATACTTCATCCATAAAGTTACGCAATATAATAAGCTTTTTCCAAAAGCTCTGTAGGCGTAAAAAATAACAGTCTTTACGTTTATATTTTATTATGTAGAAACAAAAAGGTAATTTCTTGACCAGTGACTGCGGGAACAAGTTGATGTCTTTTTCTCTAGATCGATATATTCTTGTAGGAAATAATGGTAAAAATAATGAAAGATTCGTATTCAACGGAACCCTAAAATACCTAATACGTGTTCGGCACGAACTTGGTCCGTTTTTTAAAAATATTAATTGTTATAATTTCCTTTAAAAAAAACGCGATGGGATGCGCGATACAAAATTATCCCTCGGATCTATGAATAGAGCTACCATTATAAAAAAAATCACTACAAAACTGCATAGTAGTTCAATTAAGGGCTATGGTATACCCTAGCAAAAGTGTGCCGTTTCGACCAGTGTACAAGGACATAAGTATTACACAATTGCAACATACAAAGAGACACAGTTCCGAGTACGATAGGCTCTGGCACGTGACCGACCGACCCGATTTTCTCGGTTTTCTATCGGTATAGAATTTAAATATTTATGCACAACTATGAAATATACTTGGCCATATTAAAAAAATATTTTATGAAGTAAAAATCAAGAGAATATCTTTCTTAGTTTTCATAACGATTAGAATTAAAGCCCAAAAACAGAGGGTCAGAATTATTTTTTATACTGTTTTAATAGCCAAATTATTATAATATTAGCAAGTCCACTTTTTATAGGTTTGAACTATAACATATATTATTTTCACGCCAAAAATTGTGCTCTGGACTGTAACAAAGTTAATCAAATTCTTGAAAGCTTAACACGTTTGGGTATGCTATCACCTTATTATAAAATAGTACTAACCCAAACATCGTTGGCAATTTATCTAATTTTCTACCTGTTTGGCGTGAGTAAATACCGAGGGAACTAATAGTATTAAATATTTATTATAGCTTTGAACTATATAAAATACTAGCTTTTGCCAGCGGCTCCGCCCGCCCTTAATTTGGTTATCGGCGTTGCATACTTACGACAGCTCCTTGATTAAAAAATTATAAAGAAGTTTGTTATAGCCGGCTATGACTGCAGATATTCGTATAATACTATACAAACTTTCACCCCCATTTTAGGAAAGTGGGGGGGGGGGGGGGTTAGAAAGAGACAAAAAGTAGCCTGTGACACTCTCCACCCCTTCAACTACCTCCACTTGAAAAATCCGCCGTGAAAGACGGACAAACAGACACACACATACACTTTCCCATTTATAATATTAGTATGGATTACGTACAAATGAAAGACTTAATGCCTGAAAGCATTACCTATCAGTTGACCATTGGTTAAATCAGAAAGGCTTAGTTGAATATGATAGAATATGTTGATTAGACCTGTTCAGCCTATAGGCTGCAGTGACACCATCACATCGGGCGGACCGTTGATTTGTTTGCCACCGTAAAAAGCTCTTGGCCTTCGTAAAATAAAGGCAACAAGTGAAACCTAACATCTTGACAAGTGCATTGAAACTACTAATGATATTTCGTCAGTCAGTCAGTGTGTGTTTGTGATAACGTCAGCAATCTAAAAATCATAATAGTTCTGCAGTTGCAGTAAAGGTAATCAATTCCTGTTGCTAACGAGTTCATGAATGTTTTCCTCATCAGCTTATATATAAATAAGGACCTCAACTGTCGTATAACAGTTATTGTTTGGAACGCGAAACAATTTGACGTTGGTAAGTGTTAAGTTACTTGTTTAGTGCTTATTTAAGAGGACATAATATCTTTTTTACAATTTGTTTCGGGAGGATTCTTTTGTATCTTTTCAGTAGATCCGACTGAATTTTAATGATCATGTACTTCGGAATAAAATTCATTCAAACACTGACGAAATTAAACATATAGTTAATGAATTTTTCTTTATTAGGAAAATCCTACTTTTCTCTCCTTTTTAAACTGTTTTGGCAAATTGCACACAGTCACACACACACTTAACACAATTCTTCGTGTTCAATTAAATTACTGTTAGGTAAACGCTGTTTGTATCACACCTTACCTTGAGTAAATTACTGACATTATACTGTATATAAGTAATTACTAATTCTTACTGTAATGTCGAAAGTCTTATAGGCTATCTTGTCGACGAAAGACAATTGGTACCATAATACAAGCCCAGCTAGTCGTGCATCCAATTTTCTCTCAAGCATAAAGTACTTACATTATCCGCCTATTGTAAAATATTTCTTATACCTATGTTTGTGCGAGTAGTAAACTATTTATTTAATTTAAATTATTTTTTAAAGTTACACGTGGTATTACTTTACAACTTTGGTAACGAATAGATATGATTTGAGTTATTATTTAAACCCTACAATTACTGTAAAATTTAATAAATTATTAAAATAGAAAAAAAGAATTAGCAAAAAATATTTTTATTTGATTACGTAGTAATTTGGAACACAAAGCGAAATCTCAAAATGATTCAACTATGTTTATGATTTTTGTGCGACTTAGAGCGTACTTGTCTTTTCTTCTAGCTTCTGCCCATCCTACTAATATTATAAATGTGAAAGTTTGTATGTCTGGATGGATGTTTGAAGCTCAATCACGCTTCAGTCACTGGACGGATCGGGATGAAACTTGGCACACCTATAGCTTAGGTCCTGGAATAGCTTATAGGCTACTTTATATCCCGAAAAATTCAAAATTTCCCGCGGGAATAACTATAACCGAGCTTAAACAAACTATAGTTATAGCTACAGCTTGCTATAGCAAACGTCATTAGTATAATAAGTAATGAGTTAATTGAGGAGTTCCACGCCGATAAAGCTAATAGAATATTTTTTTTTTATACCACCGAGGTGGCAAACAAGCTCGCTGTCCGCCTGATGGTAAGCGGTCACCGTGGCCTATGGACGGTTGCAACACCAGGGGTATCACTCGCGAGTTGCTTTTGTTTAGTCTCAAACATACCTGAGTTTCCCTTATATAGGCTGCTTGCTAAGTGCAAGCAGCCTATAATTGTTGTCCCATAAACACCATTTTACATATGGTAGTTTGTTCTGTTAGACTAAAAAAGTATAAGTATGTATAATGGCCTCAGGAAGAGCCTCAGCTACTTCAGAAGAACTTGACGCATAGACGATAGAGTTCTGTTTTTTTTAATTTCCTCTATTTTTGTCGGTGCAAAGTATTTGACGATAATTATATTTATCGTACTTTTTGGAAATCCTACGCATTTTTTTAGCTCTGCCCGCAGACAAAAATTAAGTTTCCGGTTTTTCTTTTGTAAGCATATAGTCCAAGGTCGTCATAAATAATGTTTTGATGTATCTGTAGCGATATCATCTTATGCTTCCGGATGGGGCTTTTTTGTATTCGGGCCTTGACTGCTTTGATGGTCGCTGGAGTCCTTACTGAGGCGATCGAGGCCATCGGTCCGGATGATGTACTTTAATTTATAGAATATACCTTCTGATAAAGAAGGTATATACCTACTGGACACAATATTTTGAATAATTTAAGCATAACTAAAAAAAATTATAATCTTGTTTGCTGAATCTCTGCACTAATGCCAATAAATTGCTGTCACCCTCGTGTCTTTATATTTTATCATTTATGATAAAAATCAAAAATCATGAATTCGATATTCCCAGTGAGGGGAACAAAAAAGTTATATCGAGTTTAGTTAATGCCTTCTAAACGGCGAAAATTCTTTAGCCAAAGTGCTACTTATACCACATTATTGTGATTTGAATTTGTAACTTCAACTAACTTGGTCTGGTCAATGGATTAAATGTATTATGTCATAAAAATCTAATATATTTACTAGTAGGTACTATCTAGGCAATGTTGTAATGAATTTCAAAAACCTGCTGGTTAATAATATAATTTGAATCTATAACCAAACCTTAATAATATTTGTTTCCGCTTAGTCTAATGAATTAAAGTTAACCTTGCACTACTACTACTTTTATACATTATATCTCAACTTTGTTTTCGTTGTCTCGCATGTATGAAAAGTAGAATATTAGCCTCAGGTTTGAAAGTGTTTTCGTCCAGGGCAAACTTGAAGCCTTAAGAATGTATCTGTATGTATTTGTTTTACTTTTTTATCTCCTGCGCTATCTAAAAACGGTTAGACACACAAGAGACAAACTTTTTGTCCGATTTTAATTGTTTCTATCATAAAACTGAAATAATGAAAAACCGGCCAAGTGCGAGTCGGATTCGCGCACAAAGGGTTCCGTACCATCATTTAAAAAAAATAACAAAAAAATCACGTTTGTTATATGGGAGCCCTCCTAAATATTTATTTTATTCTGTTTTTTAGTATTTATTGTTATAGCGGCGACAGAAATACATCATGTGAAAATTTAACTGTCTAACTATCACGGTTTATGATACACCCTGGTGACAGACGGACAGACGGACGGCCAGCGAAGTCTTAGTAATATGGTCCCGTTTTTCTAAAAAGCAAGTTACGACACCGACTTTAGACTAAGACGATGTCACAACTCTACAACAAACAAAAGAAGTTAGTTTGCGTATATTTATTAGAAAAGCGCTACCAAAAGTTCTTGGGTTTTGAGATAGTAATGTAAGGTATGGTGGTACTGAATGCTCTTTAGCCAACCGGTTTTTATTTATTTTTTATCCAGATTTATGGCTGCCATTACTCTTTTTAATATACAATTTTTGTGCTGTTTGTGAATTTCACGTAGACGAGCTATAACTACAGTTGAAGTTTGCTATATCAAACTTTTTGGCTATAATCAACGAGTTCACGTAGAAATTGACTTCGATAACGGAAATTAGCGCAGGCGTAGACGCAGGCAAAAGCTAGTTACAATAATATATTAACCATATTGCAAATTAGCGAAAGTTACCTATAGGTATGTAGGTACACACTGTTTTACTTGACAATTTATTGATGTATGGCCTATTGTGCTACCATTGTGTACATAATATGAACAAACCAAGTATCTGTCTAATCTACAAACCTTAACCATAATAAACCCAAGCAGTGGTCCACGAACTATACATTATAGACCGTAATTTGTAGTAAAATTAGTGACTACGAATCATAGTCTGACCTCCGCCTGTCATGATCTATTCTAGCTTGATTACGAACATGACTTTGCAGGCAATATGCTTATAGTAGTTTGTTGTATTATGATTTCTAAATAAGAAACTATATACACATTGTTTTGCTTACTTGTGTTATTGTGTAATCAAAATTCTCGCCTCAAAAATAAGGACACTATTAAAAATTTAAATTATTATTTTATGTCTGTCCGTCTGTCACCAGGCTGTATCTCATTGCTTTGCCGCTATAACAACAAATACTAAAAAACAGAAAATAATAAAAATTTAAGGGGGCTCCCATACAACAAACGTGATTTTTTTTTGCTCGTTTTTGCTTGAAACTGATAACAACAACAGGTAGACCCTTTAAATATTCATAGAATATTAAGTTATACATTCACTTTAAAAACAAAAAATTAAATTAAAATAAAACAAATCTTTAAGGGGGGGTCCATACAACAAACGTGACTTTTTGACATTTTTACAGATAATGGTACGGAACCCTTCGTGCGAGAGTCTGACTCGCACTTGGCTGATTTTTTGATTTTGTTAACAAAATAAAAAACAAGTCAAGGTGATGCTGTGATGAATGTTTTTAATCAATTCGAACTTTTCAGTTATCAAAAATGAAGGTTGTAATCGTACTTAGCGTTTTGGCTGTCGTAGCCTGTGTTGAATATTACGACGCTAAATATGATGACTTCAATGCGGAAGAGCTAGTTGAAAATGACCGGTTACTGAAAGCGTACGGGAAATGCTTCGTCAACACTGGACCATGCACACCAGAGGGCGAATCCTTTAAGCGTAAGTACATTTATAATCAAAGTGACGTTGGTTACGTGTTTGGTCGCTAGTGTCATTGTAAATTCACACCTCTTTCGCAACACATTTTTGGTTGAATCTTTAAAACGAAAGGCTATTCGCGATTATTTTAAAAGAGATTGATAGGCAATAACAATATCTTGATACGCTCCAACCAGTTTTTTGATAACTATCGTAGTTTTTTTTATAAACGGCGTTTTATTTCGCAACTTACCGTTTAAATGCGTAAAGCATTGACTGTCGCCGTCACACTATGCAGCAATTATATAGCGCTGTCTCCAAAGAGAGCAAACTTTCGTCCCAGCATAGGTGTACTCATAACATTTTAAGATATACATAAGCCGCGTTATGTTAACAAGATTCTGTGACATACATCACATAGGCATTTAAATCATTCTATTTACCAAATGTAAGTAAACAAACAATATGGCCGTTCACTATTTTGAAATTTCTGACATTCTTCTACCAGGGATTAAGCAATCATTTCATTTATATAGTCCGCGATCGAAGGCATCTAGACACAGCAATCGTGAGGTAGCTTGAGTAGCCAAACAGGGGGCGAGCGCACCCGACTGTCACATATGGCTAGGTGGGTGCCATATGTGTCTGTCTTGACGTTGTTGGATTTATCAAAGGCGATGACTGACTGTTTGGATGATATTAATGTTTCGGCTGTGGTTCTACCTGCGACGCATGTGCAGTCAATGCCTTGAACGGGCACCGTAAATGATGCCATCTTTAGTATAAAGGGCATCCATTTTTGGTCAACAGAACGATCGAATGCGCGCATAGTGCACTTAATGCGGTTGTCGCTTGTGAACAAAACGAGACTTTATATAAAACTATTTTACATTAACAATAAAGATCCAAGTCACGTTTTTACTCGCAGAAGTCATTCCCGACGCAATCAGGACGAAGTGTGCGAAATGCTCGCCAAAACAGCGTGTACTAGTCCGTACAGTTATCAAAGGGTTCCAGCAGAAGTCTCCTGAACAGTGGGAAGAAATCGTAAAGCACTTCGACTCCAAAGGTGAATTTAAAAAAGACTTCGATGAATTCATCAACGCAACGAACTAAACAAAATGCTACGGCAAATCTAGAACTATGTATCTATACTGATTCTATTCTCTATTGTTCTTGTGATATTTTTTTTAAATATATTTAGTGCTTTAAAAATATTTAGTTGCATTTATTTATATAATAACCATTTAAATATTTTTCTTCAACAATCATATACCTTTAAATGAGCAATGCTTGTATATGTATACCAAATATTATGATATATTAAGATTCAATATTTATGTATGTATATACATATATATATATATGTGTATATATATATATATATTATCTAAATCTCGGAAACAGCTCCAATGATTTTCATAATATTTGGTATGCTGGGGGTTTCGGGGCGATAAATTGATTGAGTTTTTATTTTTAGAAAACGTCGTTTTATTTGTGTTTTCAGGCAATAATAAATCGAAAAATATGACTACTTGACATCTATTGGTGAGTAGTAATACTATTATTTTTACCGTTACCGCACACTTAAGTTACTTCATAATAGATGGCGTTGTTAAGAAACACTAAAGCTACTTGACAATAGATGGAGTGGCTAAAAAAACGAGCATAACTCGGTCTTACAGGTACTTTTATTTAATTTCGAAATATTAAAAATAATAGGTAATATTACATATTTCTTTATATATTTTCCAACTTAAATTAGATGGCATCCTCATTTCTAGGGTTCAGCAAGAAAAAACCCATATTGTTTCATATTTCCATCCGTCCGTTCATATAATATGTCTCTTACAATACAAGCACAAATAGACTTACTTAAAAACTACTTTAATAACCTAAATTAAAAATAACATGACTTAATACAGTCATATAATAGCGCAAATAATTTATTTTATCTTTGTTTTAATGTATGAGTATGTTAACCTACCTCTAAAATATTTTTTCGCATAAGTCAACATTTCATTATTACAAGGCGGCTCACAAAAGACACATCTCTCTACAATTTCATTCGAATATATTACAGATGGCAAAATTATAAGGCTGTGACATACTGACGTCGGACAATTTTTGCCATTTGGCTACAACCCTAAAAAGGAAACTACTTCTCAATTCCTTACCATCCTCCTGTTCCCACTGTTGGGACACGGCTTGCCCTCACCGAGGTCGATTTGGTTCATATTCCTTCACACTAACCAAGTGCGGATTGTTCACTTCACATAGGTACATTTTTCGACGTATACAGGTTTCCTCATGATTTTTTCATTAACCGAAAAGCTCTGGAGTGAATAATAATCAAGCACCAACGTTCTTGATAAATTAAGAAAAAGACACTATTTGGTACACACCGGGCTCGATCCTCCGTCCCTCACGGCTCGAGGGGAAATCGAAACCCCTAGGCCACCAACGAGCCGAAAGGAAACTACGAACTTGTAAAGTTGTATATATGGAGGCATCAAGTTGACCCTCAGCCAAAACAATAATTTCATTATTTTAGTCAACCATCGAAGGCGAAAGAGGCAGAGCAATCGTAAGGTAAGGTACGCAGCGAGACAAATGGCACTTGACTAATCTTGGACCTTTGGGGTAACAGTCTCGAGCTATTCGGACCCTGGAATTTAAGACAAAAATGTATGGAAGTGCCTTGCCTCTTGAAACCCCTGATTGTACTTGCATACGTTTTTCTCTCGAATTCCAAAGTCCGAATAGATCGATACTGTTCCCAATAGGGTCCCTTGTAACATATGGCTAGTCGGGTGCTGTTCGGCCAGTTGTGCATTTTGTCGCGGCGCCATGACTGTCACGCACTGTCGGATTTATCAAAGGCGATGACTAACTGTATGTAAATGAATGTTAAGGCTGTGGTTGAGCCATGCACGCATATGATAATACGCAGAGAAAAGCAATGAATACCTGCATTATAAGATATATTTCACACACTATCCCTCTTTAATATTATATAAATGCGAAAGTTTAGATGTTTGTTACTCGATCACGCTTCAACTTGGCACACATACAGGTTAGGTCCTGAAATAGGACATAGGCAATTTATTTTTTCCCGGAAAATTAAAAAGTTCCTGCGGGTATTAAGTAATAACGTCTGTTACTCAAACCTGCCGCAACGGAGCCTCTAATTGAGCTGAAATTTTGCACAGAGATAGTTGAAGATACGGAGAAGGACATAGGCTACTTTTTATCCTGGAAAATTTAAAAGTTTCCGCGGGTGTAACTATAACCGAATTCCATGAACGAACCATAGCTGTAGCCAAAGACGTTAGAGTAGCAAAGAAATGATTCTGAAAATGCATTAAAACCACATCAACCAGTTATAGTTATTAGATTTTAAAATGGTCGGCAACGCGCGAGTAAAGTCTCTAGTGTTCCAAGCGTCCGTCCATAGGATGCAGTGCCGCTTACCATTAGCCGCACCGTTAGCTTGTTTGCTACTTATGTGGCATAAAAAAAAAACCTACTTAGTCACACGGAAGTTTAAATCAAGCCCTGCTTATTATATATAAGTGTATATATATATAAATGTATATGTATATAGGTATAAATGTTATTTAGGTACGATACCCCAATAATGTTACATACTAACACAGAAGCGGAGCAAACATAGGTTGAATTGGCGACGTTGCAGTATAAAATAATATAAACCAAGGTAAAGTGGCATACATGATTGAAATTTATAAAACGGTACATTGCTACCAACACGTATATATAGTTTATCTACGTATGCGGTACTTAACTTATAAGCTAAGTTCAATTACTTACAAAACCGAAGAATTTACTTAGACTTCATACAACAGAAATATACTTATCTAACATATTGCCCTTGAATGAACTAGAATAAAGTTTTTAGTTTTTTTCTTTTAATTCATTTTAACCTCAAAAGGAGGACGGGCAAAATGTACTGAGCACGCTATTTTACAAGCTTTTCTTTTTATTTTCACCCTTCTCGTTCGATGATTGTCATCAAATCTTGCAAATTAAATTTAATCCACTTCCCATTCACCGATTGAGCTGAAATTTGGCATACATGTGTTAATTGCGTGACAATGCAATATTATGATGACATGGTGCTGATATGATGGAGCTGAAAGGTGGTCATAGGAACTTCGCAATGAAATGACACAACCTCATCGAGTTTGGGCTCGTTTGAATCGACTTGACGAGTAGTTTGTCTTTCAATGGTAACCAGGGTCTGATGATGGAGCTGGAAGTTGGTCATAGGAACTCTGTAATGAAACGACGTAACCACATCGAGTTTTAGCTAGTTTGATTCGTCTTGACGAGTTCTTTGTTTTTAGATGGTTACCAGGGTCTGATCTGATGATGTCATGGTCATGGCAACTCAGTTAAGAAACGACGCAACCCTATCTAGTCTTGGCTCGTTTGATTCGTCTTGACGAGTACTTTGGTGCTAGTATCCAGGGTCTAATGTTGGAGCTGGAAGGTCTTTAGCGGGTCTTCAAATCGAAGAACTTGACTGCTCCAAGTTGACTTCGCAGAATCTTGTAATATTGACGCATTAAATGAAATGGGTAGAAACTTTTTATAAACAAGCTTCCATTATGTTCTTGTTAAAAGAAATAACTAAAAATTTAATAATAAAAAATTGTACCAACCTAAATAATGCTATTTTTTTAAATAATTTTTTTTTTAACTATTCGTTCTTTCTATTAACAAGAACATAATAAAAGCTTGTTTATAAATCTTAAAGTAGATCATAGATTATCAAAGCCAAAGCAATTTAAAAAAAATAGTCATTATGTCAAAGGAATAGATATTATTCTACATTAACATAAATCTAAAACTACAATTAAAGCCATATCATTCAAATCAAAACTTACCATACCAGAATAAATACCTTATTAATAATAAAAAACCAATACATATTAAAGAATGACAAATTACAACTCTAAATCTAAATTCAAATTTTAATAATTTGGAAAACAAGGTCTTAATGTCGCCATTACAGTTGCTGCATTACCTCTCTGTATGGCTAGTGAAATGCGTTGAGTAAGATAAAAACCGACCAGAGGGTCTTGGCTCTTTTCCCTGAGACGGCGACTAAGATCACTTATAAAGGCCTTAGCCTTAGAGCATCAAGCACCGGCTGTTTCAAGTGACAAAAAGGATGAAGATGTATGATTGACACGGCTTAGACCATGGTGACCATTGGACTCAACCAGAGAAACCACAAATGCACTTGTGAGGCTCACAAACATCACAGCCAAGCCTCAAAGCTATTGCAGTTCTCAGAGAATTGTTGTCTAAAAGAGTACCAATATACGGGGAAGGTATTGCATGCAACCAAGCACCAAACTCAGGTTTGGAAACAGCTTTTAACCTAGCTAAGTCCGTCACCGTTGCTTTACTGACTAGGTGATTATATAAACGTAAACAATTGATGTCATCCCATTCTCTTTGGCTTTTAAGATTGGCCGGTTGATCGCGATTTATAACAGTCCAGGCTTGTAGTGCCTCCGGAACAAAAGGAATGATGGACACATCTCGTTGTAAATAAAGAATGCGAGAGACGAGTCCAACCACTCTATGTGCTGAAGACAAAAAAGCTGAATACAACGGATACCTAAACCACCGAGAAGGATTGGAAGAGATACCTGACACCACTGATTATCATTAAGATTTTTCATTGCAGATTGACTCTACGGCTAGCTTAAATGAATGATCTATAAGAGATCTAAAAATTAGCGGTCCTGAAGGATCACCCTGCTGTACACCGGCCTGTGATAGGATCAGATGTTCATTAAAAAAAGGTTGCTGTTGTCTGAGTAACATTGCCAAATAAATGGGTAAAGACTAGGATTGTGGTCGCGAGCCTCAGATAACAAATAATCTCTCTCTACACTGTTAAATGCGCTCTTAATGTCTAATTTGACTTGGTTTCATTTTCTTTGAAGGAAAGTCTAGCTGCATGAATAATAGCTTTACAACCAAGCAATGTTCCAAAACCAAGTTGATGTGGTTGGAGATATGCCGCCATCTGATCTTTAACAGCACGACAATCTAGCTTTGTAAAGAGCCGACGAAAAGTATTACCAATAGCAATTGGTCGGATATCCCCGTCATTTTTTACAAGTGCACAAAGACAAGCACCATAGAGATATGGGCAATATAGTTAACTACACCTTTAAGTGAAAAATTGCAAAATTTGGTAAGACTACCAAGAAGCCTGTTTGCATTGTCTCCGGAAGTAGGTGAGATTAAACACTTCAAGTGCTCGGGACGTGAGCCATCTAATCCAGAGGCTGACCCGTTATAAAATGAATTAATGGCATTAACAACTTCTGAAGTAGTCACTATAACATACGAAAATGTAGATTGGGGACGTAAGGAAGGACTATAGGACGAGAAGGTGAAGGGTGTTTATTTTGCAGGGATGTTAAAGTATCTATATTGTTGGCGGCAAAGGCGCTATCTGATGTTAGCAGACGAACGGCATCTCGGAAGTCACCATTATGAACTTTTGCTTCGACAGAGCGGTATAGCGATGAATGTGAGTTTAGATCCTTTTGGGCAAAGGAAAAATTATAAAAATCAATATTTTCCTTTACCTTTTGTGTTAACGAACGCTGGTTGGTGGTACTGGGTATTTTAAGAGCGATATAAGCAAACGTTAAAAGCAAACTCCAATCTTCAACACTGTTGGAAGAGATACAGTTTTCAATTAGTGATGACAGTTTACCAGCTGCTACATTATGGGCACCTTTTGGAATCATTTTCAGAACTCTTATTGACCTTTTTTAGAGAAGGTAGATCCTTCAGAGAAGGAGATGTAGAGATCTGCAAGGGGGAAACAGCAGAATGCAAGGGCAAAAGAGGAGTTACTCGAATATCCTTATGTATGCGACCAATCTGACATTTAGACCACGTGTAGTTGAAAAAGAAAAAGAAAAAGAAAGAAAAAGAAAGAGTAAAGAGTTGTGCAGTGGGAACAAGTTACGTTAACAGGACTACTCATAATAAAATAAAAAATAAAAGTAATTACGTTAGTACCTATACGTACGTATTATACCAAGATACTAATTTCCTAAAAAAAAAAATAATAAAAGCTAGTTAGTACTAGAAAAACAACTAAATAAATTATGCAATTATCAATTAATCACTAAAAACGACAATTATTTACAGTTTGTAACTGTGAACTTGTGGGGGTGGGATGAGTGCGGCCAACCCGGGAAAACTAATCAGACTACCCAGTCCAGCAAATAGTGCGAATTATGTGGAAGTGCTGGAAGAGACCATGTTACCCACCGTTCAAAGTGTGTATCCAGAGGGAGAATTGCCGTTAATAACATTTGTGCAAGATAATAGCCAAATCCAATACATCGTGCACGTGGTGTGCCAGAACTTTAAATCATTGATAAGTAATCAAAACCACAGAATTGTCAACAGTGTAAAACGCAATGACGGTGGCGGCGGCTATAGCATCGTTTGATCTTTATAATTACCGTCTCTAGTTTATTGTGTTACTATTTAACCCAACTGGTTTTTTTTCATCGTGGTTGAAGCTTAAATTTTATTTTCGAAATCGAAAAGGAATACTGTCTTAAGCATCCTACGACCTCAATAATACGTTCGGTAGTTGTTTTATTGTTACAAACGTAATATTATTAACAGAGTTAATGGTAAAACTAAATTAAATATTCCATAAGAAATAAAAAACAATTTTTAAAAACAAAAGTTGTTTCATTTTTAGTTAGAGACAATCATCTTTCAAAGAACACATTAATAAATTATATGAGACACGTAATAATACAATAAAAACAAAAAAAATAGTAAAACAAAAAGGTCAGAGTCCATCAGATTTGAGCGTTGGTTCATATACACACTATGAGGTTGATTAGGGCTCCGACAAATTGATCTAACGATCCATATATTTAATTGTCGAAATATCGATTGTGTAACTATGTGTAGCAAACATCAATTTCACTATTTTAGGTTAAACAATCCATCTAGTTTTGTTTTGTAAACGTGAACTCACTTGAGTTCACATGATTATAGTACTTGAGGTATCAATGCTATTTTGCATCTGAGTGTACCTAAACAATAACAATTCGTGTACTGACAACTTTACAACAGCAATGACAAACAAAGGCATGATTGCTGTTTATTTATTATAATTATATCAAAGTCACATAACATTTAGTACCCATCAATTCGCTAGTGGTAGCTACGGAACATTTAATGGGCGGGCCCTTCTCGCACTTGTGATATGGAATTTTTTAGTTTTATTTAAAAAGTAACCGGATTCCCATGAAAAAATTTTAAACTGTCAGTTTACCTCTCTAGGGCTAGGGAATGATTTTTTAAAAAGAAAGTATGATTTATACTTTATTTTCAACCATATGGCCAATTACATTTTTTTATATATCTACCTAAACTTTTTAGAGTCTTTGGGGGATGAATTATGCAAAGCGCCTCATTATGCGCAACATACTAAGAGCAATACCAGGATCAATACATTAACCACTCCTTTTTATAAAGTCCTAGTTCATCAATCTTACAAAAAAACTTTCTTTGTTTATCCCTGAAGCGCGTTCATAAACCCAACTCGGGTTAACCAGGGTAGGTAGGGGTGACAATTGAGGATGCAGGAACTGCAAAAGTTTTTGCTTAGTATTCTCCTCCAAGTAGCATGCTGCTGGCCTGTCAGATGGGTAGAAAGGTTTCAAAAGACTGCCACCATGCGCAATGGCAAGGAGAAAATCAGCTAGAATAGCAGAGCTTTCTTTAAAACTCATCACAAAGCCAGTGTGCTAAAGTTCTATTAAGAGACCGAAGAATTAATTAATTTCTTACATAAAGAATTACTTGGTTATTCACTTGCTGGGAAAATAAGGTTTTCTTAATTTTGCATAGTGAGCGTACATAATATAATAAATACTTAGCAATAACAAATATTATCATTTTACATTCTGTAGGTAGTAAAATAATAGGTGCTAGCAAAGATGACTTATAAGTCATCTTTGGGTGCTAGTAATTAGGCGTAAGGCGTAATATTTTCTGTAGGTTGTAAAGATCTATGCGTACACGGATGCATATTGTGATGGTGATATATGATGACGGTAATAGGGCCATTAATAACACTACTTAGACCAGCTACGTTGGTGCTATGAGAGACTTCAATGCTAAAGTGGGGATCCAGAAATGCGACGAATCGCGCATAGGACCACAAAGGTTTGATCAAAGAAACAACACAGGGCAAAGCTTGTCAACTTCTTAGCAAGGCAGGGCTATACTTGATGAACTCCTTTTTCAAGAAAAGGCTTCATAGAAAGTGGACATGGCGAACATTGTCCCGACATTGTGCCCAAGAACGAGATTGATTTCATCATGGCGAACAGAATGTATATATTTTAACCCGCCACAGGTGACGTAAATATCTTAATCGGCTTATTTTGACTGTACACACCTACAGGAAGTTGCATACTTGTGTCAAGAAAAAAGAGATTCAGTTTTTTTTTTGTTTCTAAGAACCCTCATTATTCTGAGGAATGTTTCGAAATGATGCCCACGGCTACTTTCTACCATCGCACAGCTCGCCATCGGCAGGGAATTGATTCTCACACTTTAGAACCTACACTTACCACCTGTAGTGGCCGCGTACAGTGCAGTTTCAGATAAACTTTCTACCGCGAACACTCGGGTCGTGGAATGAGGGACCAAGGTTTTCCCTAAGGACTACAGTATGGGTTCTTCAATAAAGAAGTTTATAGATTTTTGAACGGTCCATAACGCGCGAATGATACCCCAGGTGTTGCAAGTGTCTATAGGCTGCGTTGCCTCGGCTTACCATCAGGCGGACTGTGAGCTTGTTTTCCACATTATTGGTTTTAAAAAAATCAGGTGCGATGAGGAATGCATCAAGGCAGTGACGAAAACTTCTTTTCCTGAGACTGTATAATATGAGACAATCTGATATCCGTACGGCAACAGATACCAGTCTTTGTCCAACGCTTTCACTACACCGATAAATAGCGCTCCTATACGAATATATGTTCTCTGAGACTGAAATCCTCCTTGATTAGAAGGTCCATACTGTGTAGTGTCTATGAACTTGTATACATAAGTTCTAATTTACTGTGTTAAAATATTTACTAATATAACTATCAGAGTTAACGTTAAATTATTAATACAAAAAGTAGAGAGTGAAGACTGCTAGGATTTGTCTGACGATATTAAAGCTGATAAAAGGGATCTCACCCGGCCACCACACCAACTGGAGCTATGCTAAATCCCTGACTTAGACACTTAGCGCGCGCCATGCGACTAAGAAAAAGCAGGATGCCTAGCTGAAACCTTAAAGGAGTATTGATCACTAAACCGTCTGACGATAATCACGCCCGCGAGATAGGCAATGAGGTTGAAAGTTGATGCTCTCTCCCGCCGCTGAAGAGGCAGAGTTACCTTTCGTCACTAGGTTAGGTAAGCTAATAAAGATATTCGTCTGCAGAAGACCCCCGTATCACGCAGTATTAATAGTTTAACAAAACCTCTGATCGTTATATTAGTAACCTACTGGCATATAATGTGTAGGAACGACAAGCATAAGACTAGTTTGATATCATAAGAAAATCAATATTTCTTTATGCTGGATTTTTTATCCAAATTGTGGATAAACCAACCAACGATCTTGCCAATAATTTAAAATCCAAGCAAAGACAAGACAGATGGCGAGTAACCTAATGAAAAAGAATAACATAAAGGTGATTTAATATTTCCCAAAACAAGTAAGTGTGGAGTTGTGAAGGTTAAAAGTCCAATTAGGTATGTGATGATCATTGACAACACTTGCTTCTGGCACTTATAAAAGTATTAAGGCTTAGTTTTTGCAGCAATTGAAAATAATACGAAAGTATATAAACCAGCATTTCAACTAACAATCATTAGTTTTTCAAGAAAAATCTTACTTTAAGTACAAACTAAGGTAAGCAAAGATTTTTTTATAAACAAAAGATTTAACTTCAAAAATGTTGGCCACATAAGCTATTTAATATTTTGACAATCGGTCCAAGTGATAAAATTTAAAATGCCTTTATATGCATACTTATTTGCATACATTCTAGAAACTTAGTATTTCACAAATCTTTATAGAACATTAATTATTCTGTGATAGAACTAAGCAATACATGTAGTCTTATATAACAGAAATAATCTTTCTTGGTTTGAGACAACCTGAAGAAAAACATAATAAAGGCCATATCTAAGCCACATCATCAATATAAACAACAACAAAAATTAGGGTTGCAGGTTTAAGTCTTGGCTCAAGAATAATCTTTGGGCTGTATCTTTGCTAAAAAATATTTATTTATATTTGCATACATTGAATTTATCGATAATGCTGCGAACTTTAAAAAATAAAAGAAAACCTTACTATAATAAACCCTTTATTTTTCCAGATAAAATAAACAGGCAATCATAAGTATGAAGGCCATATTTGTTATAGTAGCTCTTACAGCTCTAGCAGTAGCCCGTCCTGAGGATGATGATAAGTATGATAGCAAATATGACGACTTTGATGTCGAGTCTTTGATTAACAATAAACGTCTTTTGAAGAACTACATGCATTGTTTTCTCGGAAAAGGTCCGTGTACTACAGAGGGAAAAGACTTTAAAAGTGAGTAAAATTCATAGAAAATTGCCATTCGGTATTGCTTGGGTCAATAGGTACCTACCTATTATTAGGTTAATAAAGGGGCGTTTTGCTGACGAGCATTATACGCATTGAATGCGCTTAATGCTGTCTAATGCGCACATTCGATCGTTCTGTTGACCAAAAATGAATGCGCTATGACGTCACTTCCGGACCGCATTCAACGCATTGGCTGCACATTGTCGGGAGGTAGTGGATGCGCTGTCAAATAGTGAACGGTCATATTGTTTGTTTACATTTGGTGAACAAAACGATTTGATGTCTATTCGATGTCATAGCTCTCAATGCCGTTAATAAAACGCACCTTAAGATATCGGTGGTGGCCCAGGGGTTTCGATTTTCACTTTTCGTTTTAAGTGGTGGAGGTTCGTTTTTCTTAATTTCTCAAGTAAGGTGCGGGGAGGCTATTGGAACTACCGGGAAAATGCAGATAATTGAAAAAAAAATACTTGCCATTAGGTTAATTAAAATAGTGGCATCTATAAAACTACAAAGAAATAAATACTCCTTGTAGTAAATACCAGATGAAGTGGCTATCTCGTGAACTGTTTTACCTACAGTGACATTAATTTTTCCGCTAATTTATGTCGGTGTTTTACAAAACAACCCCCTTATGTAATTTTGTTGGAAAAAATATTAAATACCTCGTTTTAAACTATTGTCTTAAGCAGAGAGCAGCTTCAATACGGGGTAAGTCCTTTTTTATAATTGGTTTGATGAGAATGCTGCGTTTACTATTTAACATTCCTGCACATGCATATCCCCTTGAATTTTTCTGGGGCTATTGTGACTTTTAGGTTAGTTGCAATTACCCCATCTTTGTATAAAATTGATAAAAGCTAGTGATTGGATCCCGCGCAAGCGAGGCAAAAAAATGAACCATGGGTATTTTACTCAGACCCTGGGTGTTTCTAGGAATATGGTCCACGTTAAGGTAAAAAGATAGGTGAAAGATGCAAGTTTAGAAGTATTTTTGATAAATATATTTTTAATTAAATAACTCGTTGTGCAGTTGTATCAGATAAAGAATTTATTTCACATAATATAAAAAAAAAATCAGTTTTTAGCTAAAATATCCTCGAATTTAAAAAAAAATGCGTCACTGAAAAATTAATTCTTTTACTAAGATCAACATCGCAATGCCCTCTTAAATACCTCACTAGCTTCAAATCATAAATTAGCATTATTTTTTTTTATTGTTGTATAAAAAAGTTAGTTGCCCTCAAAATTTTCGGTAAATTAAACTAACCTGCGATATTATATGGTCCATACTAAGAAAATAGGTATTTTGATGGTGGTTTTTTTAATGTTAGTCATTTTTACATTTATTAGTTGCATTTACCCAGTTGAGGAGTGATTGCAACTATTTTAGTTATAGTTGGCAGAAATGATTATTAAAATTAATGAAATGCTTTTGTGTCTTGTTATGACAACAAGACTTTTATATTATATTAGGAGCTTTGTTTAAGTAAGAGTAACTTATTAAAGTTATTTTTGTAACTCCATGATTCTTACAGACGATATCACTAATCAGTGTAAATTTTAGATTGAAAATAGCCTACCTGCTCCTTATATGTACATTGATTATTCACACCACTGGCTTTTCGGTTAAGGAAAAAATCGTAAGGAAACCTGCATACGTAAAACAAAAAAAAAGAAGGAGATGAAGTTCACAATCCGCAGTAGGCCCGTGTGTGAAGGTAGTAGCTCACAAAACCTCGGTGCCCCAGCAGTATACGTATGATGCTGATAAAAAAAATATTAGATTTAAATTATATTTAAAACTGGCTGAGTTTCAATAAAAAGAACCGGAACAAATTTTTTTTTGTGTATTATCTTGCATAAAACTTTTTGAGGTAGAGCAAAATTCATGCTTTTTCAGATTTTACTTTGGTACAGTTTTTGAAGTATATATTTTTTTTATTGAAATATACAGTATCTACCGTCTCACATTTTATTAGTTAGAACTTGGACGACTGAAAGTATGTTTCAACTAAAAAAAAAAAAAACTAACCAAAGTAGAGGCACGCTAAGAATTTTCTTTTTATATATATCTCATTTCCAATGTTAATGATTTTCAGACTTCACTTCACTGCAGTTTTTAAACTACATCATTTTTAAATTTAAATAAATAGGTACTAAAATATGTTTAGATTCAGTTTTTGTTTTTTCCTATGTGGAAATAAAACTTACCAAGGGAGAGCAATTTTTTTTCAAGCTTTATCATATTTCTAATGTTATTCATGTTTTTTTTTAGATTTCACTGGGTTATATTTTTTTAAATACATCATTTTTAACTTACATTTTCCTAGTCGAAACTCGTGCGAATTGGAACTCATTTTGTGATGTAGAATATAACTAACCAAGCTGGAAAGTTCATAATTTTCCTTTAATATTGATCGTGTTTCCAATTTTTGTGGTTATTTTCTAGTTTTAGTTATTTAGTTAGTTTATACTATACTACGTTTTCCTGTGAATTTATTTTGCCTTCAAAACATCCTTCTCAAATAGAAATAGAGCTAGCAGTGTTGCCAGCGGACTATGCTCAAAAATTACCACAAAGTGATGAAAAAGTTACCTTTTCCTGTAAAAAGTTACCCTTTGTTTTTTTTATATACAAATAAATAAATAATTATATTATTCATTTATTATTAATCTATACACGTCCCTGATCGTATGTCATATTTTTAACAAAGAAAAAATTAAAGCAACGATAAGGAAATCTTTATTAAGATTTAAATTATATAATATTAATGATTGAGGTACATATGCAATGAATCAATCAATTATATGGTCATATAAGCAACAGACGATCCTGATTGTGGAAGCGGGAAAGAGACAATGGTATAATTTGATGTTACGTACTATCTGCGTTGCGTAAATGTCTATGGAAACTAAAGCATCCTGTTGACTAACCGAAATGTCTTAAGCGCGTTACACACTCTCAGATTCAAACTCATATTAATAAGTGTTGAGATTTACCTTTGAATTTTTTTCAAAAAATTACCCAAAAGATACCTTTTAAGTCGAGTTACCTCCAGGTAACCTCAGGGTCTCAAAAGTTACCTAAAAGGTGACAAAAGTAGTCTGGCAACGCTGAGAGCTAGTAACAGGTAAATAAACGGACCGTAAATGCCTGTTTAATTATTTAGTGTAAGTCATGTCATTATTAATATACATTGCAGTAAAAAATTTAAAAGGCACTCTATTCATAATCACTACAGCTAAATCGGCTAACGTTTTTTCGTTATCGTTTTGTATTGTTTCTGAAACGGCGTCTTCCAGAAAAACCTTAGTAAATATTTCTGCTAAAAGTGGCAAAACTCTTACATTTGAGAGTTTTTAGTGTTATTTATTGTTAAACACACAACCTTTTAGGGCAATCTTATTTGTTTTTTCCTTTTGTGTAGAGTGTAGTTCCATGGGTATCAGAGGCATACAAAATTTTTAAAAAGATTTAAGTCCGTCTTATTAAGGTATCGGGGATTAAAAGGCCTGGCGCATACTTAGGACAGCAGACTAGTATTACTATCCAAAGAGGCAACGCAGCTAGACTTCTCGGTACACTACCCAACTGCATCGATTTAGATAAAATATTTTATTTATGACGTAGGGTTTTTGTATATTATTATGTTTATAATGTTAATAAATTTTATTTGTTACAATTTCTGTTTACTATATATCTAAAATCAGTTTTGTTTGAAGAGGAAATATATATTATCTAACGGCGGCGCAAGCTAGCTACTATATATGCGCCTTAAAAAGGCTTTATGACAATTATATATAAGTAATTCCTGTGTAGTTGCAACAATTCAGTTCCATCCAGACTCTTAGGGTATAGAACACAAAAATATTTAAGTTTAATTAAATTTTATTTAATTTTATATAAGGTAATAACTTTATATTACGTTACCAGAGGCACTACCTGAAGCTGTCGAGACTGGCTGTAAGAAATGCTCCCCAAAACAATTAGGCATGGCAAAAATGATGACAAAAGCAGTTAAAGAACAACTGCCAGAGGAGTTTGAAGAGATGAAGAAGATGTACGATCCGGAAGGGAAGTATGAGGAAGCATTTAAGAAGTTCCTAGAGGAATCAAAATAAACTACAACACTGAATTTTTAAATATTTAATTCAAAGCATTTTGATTTTCTTGTTTTATTTTGAACACTGTTCGTCACGGTTTTCATTCCCCGAAGGGGTTAACCAGTTACTGGACACAGTAACAGTAACATTCATACACCATAATGTAGGAAACAGCCTTGTTTCACCAACCTATTTATTCCTGCGTGGCAGGTGTTGAATCCATCGCCGTCCATCGATATGAAAAAACAACATATCGATGTCGCCGTCACACTGCCTCTGATGAAACAATGTATCTCGACTAAGGTGGTTTTATCTGTCCCACATAAGTCGTAAATATTTAACTTTATAGTTATAATATACGCCCTTTGCCAATAGTAGACACACTGTAAGAAGTAAGTAAGTAATTGACGACTTTATCCGTATCGTATGTTTTAACAGACTTCAAAAAAGATGAAGCTTCTCAATTCGTATGTTTATCTATATTCTTAATGTTCGGGAATAACTCCTCCATATATAGACAAATTTGCAAAATAAATATTTTTTTTTATATATAAAAGGGTATACTTCCGAGGTTGTACCATATGTACAGTATTAATGTAGCGAATTTAAAACTTAAATTTTTAGTCAAAAAAAAATGGTGTTTATGTGGAACTGATGAAACGCCTTTTATGTTGATGATTGTATAAAAAAATAAACTTTAAAAATCCGTCTATATATGACGGAGTTGTCTGAATATACATAAAAAAAAACACCCGGCTTCAAAAAGATGCACTATGTACGTAAAAATAATTACTTTGTTAAAAAGTTTTTCTAAAGATTATACAGGCCAGTATCAACATACACATATTGAAGACTATATATTTCAAACCTAAATGGTTATCTAACTAAGTAAAATTTAGTAAAACAGCATTTAACACAGAAATAATTAAACAGAAGGTCCATTTATGGTGTACTCAATTTTTTTTTTATGCATCTAAGGAGGCAAACAAGCTTACGGCCCGCCTGATGGTACGCGGTCACCGTAGCATATGGATACTTACGTCACCAGGGTTATCACTCGCGCGTTGCCCACCCTTCAGAAATCTAATAACTTCTTTCTTGAAGAACCACATATTGTAGTCCTTAGTATTAACCTTGGCAGGAAATTCAATCCACAACGCAAGCGTTCGCGGGAGGAAGTTTCTCTGAATTATATCTACCGCCACGTGTCTTTGGAATCGATTGCACTGTGCTATTGCTTAGTTTCAGACTGGAAAAATAACATATCTTTACACGTTCTTTAACTAGAAACTAACTGCATTTGTTTTAAGATATCTATTAAAACATCGTTTTAAAAAAATATTTGACAACCCTCTTGTTTTTCTGTTTTTCATCGATAGCTCCATATCAGCTGATAGCAAGAACGTATTTTATTACAAAACATGTAAAAAGTAATTAATAAAATTATAAATAATAAAAAACGAACCGCTGGACCGATTTATTTCAGACTCCTTTCAGATCTAAGTCATGACGTGGCGTATCGATTGATATCTCATCAGAGCGATTCGGTCCAGTAGTTATTGAGGAATCGAAAGCCAAAATATGTCTACATACATACATGCATACGTACACACACACACACACACACACACACACACACACACACACACAAAGACATCACTCTAAAAATGATTGCAAATGATTCTCCAAGTCTTGAAACGTAAAGAAAACACAAAATTTTCGATTTCGATTTTCGGACCTATTCCAATAACTTCTCAAGAGAAGTTAAAAAGTTACTGTAATAGAGTCATACTAATATCCATACTAATATTATAAATGCAAAAGTAACTCTGTCTGTCTGTACATCTGTTTGTCTGTCTGTTACCTCTTCACGCTTAAACCGATTTAGATAAAATTTGGTATGGATATAGTTTGAGTCCCGGGGAAGGACAAAACCGACTTGAAAATGTCAAGTGTGAGTCGGTTTTTTTTTAATTGAGGAGTTGCCGGTTAAATCCTACACCGATAGCAGAATTTAGGGTGGGTGAAAACGCAGGCAAATTTGGCATGGAGATAGTTTGAGTCCCGGGGGAGGACATAGGCTACTTGAAAGTCAAGTGTAAGTCATTTTTTTATAACTGAGCAGTTGCCGTTGAACTTATACACCGATAATTGAATATAGGACGATTGGAACCGCGGGCAAAAGCTAGTTTTCCATAACTTACCACACTAAAATTATAAAGGCGGAACTTTGTGAGTGTGTTTGTCACTTTTTAACGCTCGAAGGGCTGGACCAATTTTGATAAAATTGGGTATGGAGGTAGCTGACAGCCTGGATTAACATATAGGCTACTTTTTATCCTGAATTATATTTAAAAGCTTCCGCGGGAATAACTATAATCGAGCTTAAACACACTATTGCTACAGGTATAGCTTGCTTAACTGGTAAACTTCAATAATATAATTAAGGAGTTCATTGAGGAGTTCCATGCCGCTAAACCGAATTTAGGGCGGGTGGAGCCGCTTGCAAAATTCATTAATTACCAGCTTTCATTAATTACCAGCTATCCCATTAATATTAAATAGGTGAAAGTTTGGATGTTTGGTTGTTTGTAACTGAATCACGCTTCAACCCCTAGATGAATCGGAGTAATACTTAATACACGTATAATATAGGTTAGGTCTTGGATTAGGACATGGCTGTTTTTATCCCGGAAAGTTCAAAAGTTCCCGTGGGAAAGTTCAAATCCTCCCGCAACGGAGCATCCAATTTCCTCAGAGGTCGTTGAAGATACGGAGAATAATAAAGGCCACTTCAACGTTCCCATAGGAGTCATTATAACCGAATTCCATGAACGAACCATAGCTGAAATTAACGAACCAAGCTTCATATAACAAACTTCTTTAGTATAATTAAGAAGTTGCGGTTAGAATCCCACGCCAAAATTATATTAATATATTTTTACTTTTTAAGCTGATTTATAGTTGTTCGCCACTTTGAAAGATAAATAATGCATATAAGGTATATAATAATAGATAAGATATCTAGCATAACATTCATAAATCATAATGCGCCCTTGAGGCCCTCTTAAAACTCATTGAGTTCGCCTGTACGCGACGTATTCTTGCACGTAGTGGTCTTTAAAAATACTTAGAAGTCCAATTTGAAAAATATAGCTTGAAATAATGACCGCTCTGAATATAATATGATGTCAAGTGTATTGGGAACAAAGTCTATATTTGCCAGGTTGAACAATTACTTGTTTGCACACATAATGATTTCCTCCCATTATCCGTGTACGCATTCACCCATTAGCAAGTCAATGACAAATACAATCGCTTGTTAAAATAAAAAACATCGGCCTTCAACTGATCAAACAAAATTTAAACACAAAGTACCTATTCATTATAGCCTATGAAGCTACCAATTTAGTTACTGTGTCATTTTGGGAACCATAAAAACGTCCTGGATACGTTGTTTGGCTGATACTCGCTTAATACGCCAGACTTAGTTGTCGCCTGACAAGTGTCGGTAAGTAAATAGTAACAAGCTTTTACCCGCGGATCCACACGATGGGCGCGTTCGTTTTGGGATGCAGAATCATTATTTTTATTTACTTTGTCTCTCATCCGTTCGTTTTGCATTGGTGTCAAAAATATCAAAACTTTCTATTTCGATACGTCCTAAATCGAATTCAGTTTTTTGTAATGATCCTGAAAATAACTCGAATGGTAACAATAGTAGATTGTATCACAAGGTATCAAAATAATATTTTTACGACGAGGGCGCTATTTTGAACCCATAGTGAAGCTAAGGATTCTAAGGTAGAATCCGAAGCGCAATTTTAGTATCATCAGTAACAAACTGTCATGCGTTCTTTTACGATATTTTTGTTATTTTTGTCACTCAAAAAACTTTTTCAATAAAAACTTTTTAACAAAAAAAAACAACCGGATTCAAAAAGGTAAAAATAATTTCTAATTTCCAATGATGTGAATTACAGTTTTTATTTGGTGTCATGCAAGCAAAATGTGTTATAAACTGTAACATTTTCACCAACTTCGAACTGTAATTCAGATCATTGGTAAATAGTAATTACTTTTACCTTTTTAATGCATCTTTTTGAAGCCGGTTGTTTTTTTTTGTTTTTATTTTTTTCTTTTCAGTGACGAATTGTTTTTTTCTCTTGTACACTAAAAATATCCATACACGTAACAGAGTTTTATACAATCATCATCAAAAAAGGTTTCACCAGTTCCAAATTAACATTAATTATTTTTTTTTTCTCCAAAAGTTTTAGTTTTAAATTCACTATATTAATATGAGACCTCCTAAAAAGTATAACCTTTTAAAAAAAAAAAAAGAATTCCAGGCGTCTTCGAGAAATAGGGGATCATATATAAAAAAAAGATACCGACGAATTGAGAACCTCCTCCTTTTTTTGAAGTCGGTGAAAAATTAAACTTTAGACCCATGTCTGGGAGTGGGGTTTTTGTGTTAATCTGTCAAACTGCCTTTACATATTCATTGTTTATATATCGTAGTGTGTGTACGTCAACCGTTTGTTAAGCACGCTTTGGAACCAAAAATTTTGTTTACTACTAAGTACTTTCAAAGCTACACGAACGATAGGTGTTGGAGGCAAAACTGGCGTTATCAAAAGTGTAAAAAGTATCAATCGTGGGAAGTATTAATCCCAAAACGAACGCGTCCACAGTCACAGGGAAATCTTGTTGGTAGATAAATATAAGCCATTGTTATAACGCAGGCAACACTTACCATATCTTTATTCATATCATACGTAGATACAAGGAAATAATAGCTTAGGCTTTTTTGCCTTTTAATACGTACAAAGCAGTGGGGTAACTCTTGACGCTAACCTTTTATTTTCCTGTGGTCTTAGCATCAAATTAACCACTTATAACATCTTTTTTGCTATAAAATCAAATGTAATTATTAAGATTACTCATTGCCAAAGGGAATTGCAATTTAAGTATTTAAGAATGTTTTCTTTTATACGAGATAATTTAAAATTTCCGTACATTGTTTTTTAGAAATCTTGTACATAACAATTAGAATATACACTAAAGTGTACAATTTTTAAGGCCTAACTCCTAGAAAATATCCAAGCTTAAGCCTTTTTATATTATATATAACCATCATTATAGCGTGGTCTTTATTCAATTAAAGAAAGTATGCAGATGTGTTATAGTTAGGGCTGCCATCTCTAAAATCTGGCAATTAGGACAAGAAGCGTGAAAACCCCTGGATCTTGGAGCGTACCAGAAACGTCAACATTTTCCTTTTTAACGTTACTCAGAAAAATCAAATCGACATTTTTTTATTGAGCTACATACATTGTATTTTTTTTTATTACCACTAAGGTGGCAAACAAGCACTTGGTCCGCCTGATAGTAAGCGGTCACCGTGGCCTATGGACGCTTGTAACACCAGGGGTATCACTCGATAACTTCTTTCTTGAAGAACCTGAGTCTAATACTGTAGTCCTTAGAGTATACGTAATTAACAACTATAAAAATAATACAGGCTTATGGATTTGAATCAAGTTCTGCTGGTCTTGGCTCTGAGCGGCCTAGCTGCAGCATATGATGCTCAATTTGACCAGTTCGACGCGGAGTCAGCCGTCAAAGACCTAGCACTGTTAGAGGGACTTATGAAATGTCTGGCAAACTTGGGACCTTGTAATGAAGTCTCCGGGGCTTACAAACGTAAGTTAACGTTAGTAATAACTACTATTTTCCTTAAACAATTGCTTTTTTTAATAAGAATTTTACCATTTTGTTTTGTCAATGATGACACAATTAAACCCTAAATTAAAGGAATAAGTTTACTTACTTCAATTGTACTAATGTACCTAAATGGACCAAGTCTGTCAGTCATATGTCTTCTAAGGGGACATAAATTACAGTTTTAACTTTTAAATATCTGAATCCCTTCACTCAATTAAAAATATTTGACGCTTTAGATGGTGCGCGTATAAAAAAAAAAAATTGACATGTTTGACTTTGTTTTTAGTAGCTTACTAACTTATTTTTATTACCTAATAAGTGTTTCAATACAAATTGTATACTCTTTAGTTAAATATCAGAGTATTGTATTATTACTTTAAAAAGAACTTCTTGCCAGCTCTGTTTGGCAGAAATTAACATTGTTTACATTATATTCACGATTCAAAAGCGTTCTTAGAAATCAATTTGAATAAATATTGTTTTGATTTGATTTGATTTGAAGCTGAGAACAGTCTCGCTGACATCATGGCGAAGATGTGTCTTTGCTACCTTCACTACTGCTTCGAAAATTCCTCCCCAAGAAGGATATGCGGGGGGATCGAAAATCCACTTTATTCCCTTTCGGGAAAGGTGATGACCTATGCCCTGCTGATTTGCAACAAGAATATTATAATTATTGCCGCAATGCGAATGGATGATATTCGGCAATCCACAGCAGCTAACGAAGCGAGACAGATGGCCTGTCAAGGTGGACAGCCTTCGTAACAAGAGATACAAATACGCACATGTATGCGTTGCTCAAGGTAGAAGTCTTAATGTGTAAGGGATCTGAAAATCAGTTCTAACATTAAAAGAGACGCGAGCGGGGTTTACTCGATGACTTAATCGGCCACCTACACAAATGAGTCCGATATCGTCGAGAAATGGTCTAAGTTTAGCTAAAGCTCCTTTGATATTGGAGCGATCAGCTTGAAGATAATAAGACCAGTTCAGAATCCCAAATCGGAGGTCGACCGGCGTTGTTGATAAATCAGTAAATCCAGCCTAGTCCTACTCCAGAACCTAGTTAACAACGAATCTCAAATCTCAAAAAAATGGTGTGTAAATCTTTGCCGCCAGGACGCGTAGACTTGGAAGAGGATCCACCAACCCAAGACTAGACGAAGGCCGCCCTGATTCTGGTCCAAAAAGCCATTCAGGTCCCCACCAAAGTGGATGCTCGACCAAGCCAGAAGCCATACAGCTACGGGAAGCAATGTCGGCTGCATTCAACTCCCCTGGGATGTGATTATACTCAGTGGCAGCGGAAGACTCCAAAATCTTGGAAACCCTATTCGTTACAAAGGACTCCAATCAATAGACAGAAGCTTTAAGCCAGACGAGCACAATCTGGCTGTCAGTAAAAGCGTAGACGTGGAAAATGGGTACAGATTGGCCCAAAGTCGAAATCACGTAATTAAGCAATTGACTCAAGACAGTAGCACCAGACAATCCCATCTTTAGAATCCTAAGACGGGTGCGAATGTGGGCAACCTTAGTCTTGGCGATGACCAAATTGAGAAGCACCGAACCATCGGGCTAAATGGCAGCCTCAGAAGTGTCACAGAAGCCATGGAGGGTGAAACTGGATTGACCCGGGAGTAAAAAAACGCTTAGGATTACGCACATGATGGAGATCCTGAATGGACGAGACATAACGCAACCAAGATCCCAATAGATCACCAGTTGGCGGGGTGTCCCAGGAGATTCCCTTCAGCCACAGCTTTTGTAAATGACACTTGGCTCAAAAAACAACAGGAGCAAGCCAGCTGCAAGTGTCAAAAGTCCGGGTTATGTAAGACAACAGAGTGCGCTTAGTACAGGTTTTGTGAGGTGAAAGATATGTTATGGTGGATCCATTTCCGAAGCTCATATCCGCCGGCATTTAGGATTCCAAATAGCTCATCGCGAAGAATTAATGCCTTTTCTATCGTAGAGGCCCCCGTGTAGATATCGTCGACGTAGACGTCATTGGACAAAACAGAAGCAGTGCTAGGGAAATGAACACGTTCCCTGATAGCTAACAGGGCCCGAATAGCGACGCATGGACTGGCGAAAAGACCGTAAGTATTGGTTTTAACTTAAAGACGGTTATAGGTAACGCAGGATCTTCTCGCCATATAATCAATTGATACCTGCGATCTTCCTTATGGATCACCGTCTGTCTAAACATCATACTGATATCAGCAACCAGAACTACTTGCTGTCTCCGAAAATTGGCCAAGATGCAATTATGAAAGAAGTAATATAAACGACAAAATATGCGTTAATATTTTATTAAATACAATTATAATAATGTCAAAAATACGTCTATTTAATTTCAAGCTTCCCATTTCTTAATACTGTGGGATCCCACGGAATTCCGCGGGAGTGCGGGACTGGCATTTATGTGCCGGCTTGCAGTCCCTAGATGAGATGCAGCAGCACTACTCACACAAGCTTAGTTACCTATATATCGCGTCGTACTTGTTTTTACTGTTACGTACTTATTACTCAAGTAGAACATATTAACCTAGTGAAACTCAACCTTATTCAACCGTTTTACAGTGCGAATGTAGTTTTGATCTGTGACCAACGGATCAGAAAAGTTTGCTGCACTATAATATAGTTACGACAATTTCTATATTTGCTACTCTGTAATCATCATCGCATTATATATCTTATCGATTACATAGATCCAGTTATTTTAATTGCTCCATAATGTTTGTTACCTATAATAAAATA